>CAKJTW010000010.1:18750000-20000000 GCA_917880005.1 Nanger dama
CTGGCAGATAATCAGGTAGCTGAAAGCCTAAAATGCTCTAGTGTACATTTTATCAAATTTAAGTTTAGGAAAGTTGTCACATTATAGCTGTATAGTTCCAAAAAAAACATTTACTATATACAATAAAATACAGTGTTCAATAAAACAATTTAAAGAATTTAAATTAAAAACACTTGAGAAACTTTGGGAGGGGTAAACCAATTAGAATGAAAGCTTGAAAAGTCTTTGACTATTTTAAAGTTTCATCTCAACTTCCATTCATAGGTGGTGAATTGGCTTGAAGGGCCGGGATCAGAGCAGCTGCGAGCCCAGTGGGGGATTGGAGACTCCATCCGGGCTTCCCAAGCCCTGCAGCAGAAGCACGAGGAGGTCGAGAGCCAGCACAGTGTGAGATGCTCTTCCCTCTGCGAGTTGCGGCACTGGCGCCAGTGGCAGTTCACAGCGTGCGGTCCTGAGTGCCGAGCTGCTGTGTGCTCTGGTTTATGGTCCTACAGTACAGGGTGGTAATCAAGTGCATTGAGAGCGCTTGACCGCTTTGTTCATATTCATTAGATGTTTGGTTTTGGTTTTCAGTTTAGAAACACAATTCATGTGAAATTGTAAAAACTACAGTAACAGAAGAAAGAGTGATAGTACATAAATAGAACCTTCATCTGTAGTCTTGAACTTTAAAACTATTATCTCAGGAATAGGAGCTGTAAGTTAAATACAAATCGTTGAACATTTTTTCTTCAGTATAAAAGGAAAAAAATCATGTTGGAACCTGTGAAATGCAAAAAATAGTTCCATCCAGTTCAGTTGCACATTCGTGTCTGACTGTTCGCGTCCCACGAACTGCATCACACTGGGCCTCCCTGTCCATCACCAACTCCCGGAGTTTACCCGAACTCATGTCCATTGAATCGGTGATGCCATCCAACCATCTCATCCTCTGTCGTCCCCTTCTACTCCTGTCCTCAATCTTTCCCAGCATCAGGGTCTTTTCAAATGAGTCAGCTCTTCACATCAGGTAGCCAAAGTATTGGAGTTTCAGCTTCAACATCAGTCCTTCCAGTGAACACCCAGGACTGATCTCCTTTAGGATGGACTGGTTGGATCTCTTTGCAGTCCAAGGGACTCTCAAGAGTCTTCTCTAACACCACAGTTCAAGAGCATCAATTCTTCTGTGCTCAGCTTTCTTCACAGTCCAACTCTCACATCCATACATGACCACAGGAAAAACCATAGCCTTGACTAGACGGACCATTGTTGGCAAAGTGTCTCTGCTCTTGAATATGCTATCTAGGTTGATCATAACTTTCCTTCCAAGGAGCAAGTGTCTTTTAATTTCATGGCTGCAGTCACCATCTGCAGTGATTTTGGAGTCCCCAAAAATAAAGTCAGCCAAGTTTCCACTGTTTTCCCATCTATTTGCCATGAAGTGATGGGACCGGATGTCAAGATCTTAGTTTTCTGAATGTTGAGCTTTCTGCCAACTTTTTCACTCTCCTCTTTCACTTTCATCAAGAGGTTCTTTAGTTCTTCACTTTCTGCCATAAGGGTGGTTTCATCTGCAAATATTTAGATTTTTCAATTATAGAATTTTATTTTTATGTCGCTTTCATGTACTAATTAGGAACATTGCAAAGACAATATATATACTGTGGGCCCTTCCACATTCACAGGTTCCACATGCTTCTGAGGAGTCAATCAACCAGAGATCGAAAATACTAAGGAAAAAAAATCCTTAGATAAAGAGCAAAACTTGAATTGCATTGTTTTAACCAATAGGTGGCACTGCATTGTCACCTTGAGAACAGGTTGGTTGATGCAAGATGCACACATTAGCTTATGATGTTTAAGATGTTCTAATATTAAAAATTTTATTTTCTCTTGGCAAATAAAAGTCAACACTTTAAATATATGTTGGAATATTTTGGGTCTTCTGAAACTGACAGATTTCTAGTATATTGATTGCTTAATATGGGTAAACTTTGGAGAAACTTTTAATATGCCAGTTTGGTTTCAAGCAGTCTGTTAAATACTAAATTTTAGATTCTTTATAAAAACATAATTCAGAAATAAAGCTAAAACAATCCCAAATCAATAAGGATTTTCAGTACTAATATATGGAAAATTAAAATCCTGCTAATATGTAGTTCAATCCTATTAGTAGTAAATATTAAGTAACTACTAATATTAGTAGTAAAATCCTACTACTATGACAGGACCGCACTGGAGAAGGGAATGGCAAACCACTTCAGTATTCTTAACTTGAGAACCCCATGAACAGTACGAAAAGGCAAAAGATAGGACACTGAAAGATGAACTCCCCAGGTCAGTAGGTGCCCAGTATGCTACTGGAGATCAGTGGAGAAATAACTCCAGAAAGAATGAAGGGATGGAGCCAAAGCAAAAACAATACCCAGCTGTGGATGTGACTGGTGATAGAAGCAAGGTCCGATGCTGTAAAGAACAATATTGCATAGGAACCTGGAATGTTAGGTCCATGAATCAAGGCAAATTAGAAGTGGTCAAACAGGAGATGGCAAGAGTGAATGTCGACATTCTAGGAATCAGCGAACTGAAATGGACCAAAATGGGTGAATTTAACTCAGATGACCATTATATCTACTACTACAGGCAGGAATCCCTTAGAAAAATGGAGTAGCCATCATGGTCAACAAAAGAGTCGGAAATTCAATCTCAAAAATGACAGAATGATCTCTGTTCGTTTCCAAGGCAAACCATTCAGTATCAGAGTAATCCAAGTCTGTGCCCCAACCAGCTACGTTAAAAAAGCTGAAGATGAACAAATCTATGAAGACCTACAAGACCTTTTAGGACTAACACCCCAAAAAGGTGTCCTTTTCATTATAGGGGACTGGAATGCAAAAGTAGGAAGTCAAGAAACACCTGGAGTAACAGGCAAATTTGGCCTTGGAATATAGAATGAAGGAGGGCAAAGGCTAATAGAGTTTTGCCAAGAGAATGCACTGGTTGTAGCAAACACCCTCTTCCAACAACACAAGAGAAGACTTTACACATGGACATCACCAGATGGTCAACACAGAAATCAGACTGATTATATTCTTTGCTGCCAAAGATGGAGGAGCTCTATACAGTCAACAAAAACAAGACCAGGAGCTGACTGTGGCTCAGATCATGAACTCCTTATTGCCAAATCCAGACTTAAATTGAAGAAAGTAGGGAAAACCACTAAGCCATTCAGGTATGACCTAAATCAAATTCCTTATGATTATACAGTGGAAGTGAGAAATAGATTTAAGGGCCTAGATCTGATAGAGTGCCTGATGAACTATGGACAGAGGTTTATGACATTGTACAGGAGACAGGGATCAAGACCATCCCCATGGAAAAGAAATGCAAAAAAGCAAAATGGCTGTCTGGGGAGGCCTTACAAATAGCTGTGAAAAGAAGAGAAGTGAAAAGCAAAGGAGAAAAGGAAAGATAGAAGCATCTGAATGCGGAGCTCCAAAAATAATAAGAAGAGATAAGAAAGCCTTCCTCAGCGATCAATGTAGAGAAATAGAGGAAAACAACAGAATGGGAAAGACTAGAGATCTCTTCAAGAAAATTAGAGATACCAGGGGAACATTTCATGCAAAGATGGGCTTGATAAAGGACAGAAATGGTAGGACCTAACAGAAGCAGAAGATACTAAAAACAGGTAGCAACAATACACAGAAGAACTGTACAAAAAAGATCTTTAAGACCCAGATAATCACGATGGTGTGATCACTCACCTAGAGCCAGACAACCTGGAATGTGAAGTCAAGTGGGCCTTAGAAAGCATCACTATGAACAAAGCTAGTGGAGGTAATAGAATTCCAGTTGAGCTCTTTCAAATCCTGGAAGATGATGCTGTGAAAGTGCTACACTCAAGATGCCAGCAAATTTGGAAAACTCAGCAGTGGCCACAGGACTGGAAAACGTCAGTTTTCATTCCAATTCAAAGAAAGGCAATGCCAAAGAATGCTCAAACTACCACACAATTGCACTCATCTCACATGCTAGTAAAGCAATGCTCAAAATTCTCCCAGCTACGTGAACCATGAACTTCCAGATGTTCAAGCTGGTTTTAGAAAAGGCAGAGGAACCAGAGATCAAATTGCCACCATCCGCTGGATCATGGAAAAAGCAAGAGAGTTCCAGAAAAACATCTGCTTTATTGACTATGCCAAAGCCTTTGACTGTGTCGATCACAGGAAAATGTGGAAAATTCTGAAAGAGATGGGAGTACCAGACCAGCTGACCTGCCTCTTGAGAAACCTATATGCAGGTCAGGAAGCAACAGTTAGAACTGGACATGGAACAGCAGACTGGTTCCAAATAGGAAAAGGAGTACGTCAAGGCTGTGTATTGTCACTCTGCTTATTTAACTTAAATGCAGAGTATATCATGAGAAATGCTGGACTGGAAGAAACACAAGCTGGAATCAAGTTTGCCAGGAGAAATATCAATAACCTCAGATATGCAGATGACACCACCCTTATGGCAGAAAGTGAAGAGGAACTAAAAGCCTCTTGATGAAAGTGAAACAGAAGAGTGAAAAAGTTGGCTAAAAGCTCAACATTCAGAAAATGAAGATCATGTTATCTGGTCCCATCACTTCATGGGAAATAGATGGGGAAACAGTGGAAACATTGTCAGACTTTATTTATTAGGGCTCCAGAATCACTGCAGGTGGTTGTTGAAGCCATGAAATTAAAAGACGCTTACTCCTTGGAAGAAAAGTTATGACCAATCTAGATAGCATATTGAAAAGCAGAGACATTACTTTGCCAACAAAGTTCCGTCTAGTCAAGGTTATGGTTTTGCAGTGGTCATATATGGGTGTGAGAGTTGGACTGTGAAGAAAGCTCAGTGCCGAAGAATTGATGCTTTTGAACTGTGGTGTTGAAGAAGACTTTTGAGAGTCCCTTGGACTGCAAGAAGATCCAACCAGTCCATCCTAAAGGAGATCAATCCTTCGTGTTCTTTGGAAGGACTGATGCTCAAGCTGAAACTCCAGTACTTTAGCCACCTCATGGGAAGAGTTGACTCATTGGAAAAGACTCTGATGCTGGGAGGGATTGGGGGCATGAGGAGAAGGGGACGACCGAGGAGGAGATGGCTGGATGGCATCACGGACTCAATGGACATGAGTTTGGGTGAACTCTTGGAGTTGGTGTTGGACAGTGAGGCCTGGCATGGTGCAACATGGCATCACAAAGAGTTGGACACGACTGAGCTACCGAACTGAGTATGTAGTTCTTAATCACGGACTGTCAATAAGAAGTTTTCTTGGTTTTTTTTTTGAATACTAAGTAAGCACAACTGAAAAATATTGAATTGTAAGAAATAAGTGTATGATAATAATGATGTAAAATAATTTTAAAATATTTTATTCCAATCATAAACCTAATTTTAGCTTTTCATCCTGATGATTACCTGTCTCTGGTGTTTGAACCCCCAAGATCGTTTCTTACCTACTGTCTTAATCCAGATCCCATATCTTGGTGGTGGTTTGTTTTTGTTTCATGTACAGACGTGTTTGGGGGTGGAAGGCTGTGAAATAATCATTTTCTATGCAGTTAAATGTTTTTGAGAGGTAGACCAGAGATTGACCATAACTGAACTGAATGCAGCCTGTGCATCTAAGGTTCCAGGAATTTCATGTTCCCTTATTTCCTAGGAAGGAGCATTTTGAATAAAGTATATGTGATATATATATATATATTTATATGTATGATATATATATATATATATATTTGTGTTTATATATATGGATATATATAGTTATTTCTCTGTATCCATGGGTGCCACATTCTCAGATATGGAGAGCCAAGAACGAGGCTTGAGCATCTATAGATTTTGGAACCCCTGCACCAGTCCCCCACAGATACAAGGGACAGCCGTATGGAGCAGGTTTTCTCGACCTTGGCATTATTGATTTATTTATTGATAAATCTTTGTTGCTTTGCCCTCCCTGCCAAAATAATGAAGGAACTATGTCTGATTCTAAGACCAACCACTCCACTGCAGTCTACAGACTGTGTTGTTTGTACAAGGCTTTGCTTTTGCAATGATCTTCTCTGTTATCAGCTGGAGTATTTCTGTCAGTTTACCAATACTGCATTTTACATTAAAAACAAAATATATGCTCAAGATATGTGCATTTTAATATAAATTTATATAATAATATATAAATTAATATAAATTAACATTTAAAAATATCTTCCCTTTGGCTATACTTTATCTTCTCAATTCCCGTTCTTTTTTTAATTAACTGATCAGGATTTATGTCCTTCCCACTCTATCAGAATTTTAGTTCTTATCTTATTGGACCTCTCAGTAAATTTTAATAAAGGTGACCACTACTCCCTCCTTTTTACTTCTTTCTTGAAACACACAGCTCCTTTTTGGCCTCTTCCGCTCGATCTCTTTCCTCTCATTGCCCTCTGAATTTAGGAGTGACCCAGGGTTCAGCTTTCCAAAGGCTCTTTTCTTCTGAACCAATATTCTTTGTGTTTGGATAATTTCATCTAGTCCCATGCCTTTAAATAACATCTGTTGGCTAATACTTTGCAAATTAGTATCTTCAGCCTTGATCTATACCCAACTGCAAACAGTTTCATATCTTTCAACTTTACCAAATTCATTGATGAGCTCTAGTGGTTTTCTGGTGGTGTCTTCAGGATATTCTGTGTAGAGTATCATGTCATCTGCAAAATGTGACACTTTTACTACTTTTTTTCCCAATTTGGATTCTTCTTTTTTTTTTTCCTCTATAATTGCTATGGCTAGGACTTCCAAAACTTTGCTGAATAAGAACAATGAGAATGAGCATCTTTGTCTTGTTCTTGATCTTAGAGGAAATGCTTTCAGCTTTTCACCATTGAATATGATGTCAGCTCTGGGTTTTTCCTTTGTGGTCTTTATTATGTTGAGGTTTGTCCCCTCTGTGCCTAGATCCTGGAGAGTTTTTTTTTTTAATCATAAATGGATATTGAATTTTGTCAAAAGAATTTTCTGCATCAATTGAGATGATTATATGGTTTTTATTTTTAATTTGTTGATGTGATGAACCATACTGATTGATTTGTGGATCCTGAAAAATCCTTGCACCCCTGGGATAAATGCCACTTGATAACAGTGTATGATGTGCTTAAAGTATTGGATTTGGCTTGCTAGTAATTTGTTGAGGGTTTTTTGTGTTTTTTTTTTCCTTGTTTCAAAAGTAGGTCTTTAAAAATATTTTTATTGTACATGATTTACAGTGTGTTAGTTTCTGCTGTGCAACAAATTGAATCAGTTATACATATATCTACTCTTTTTAAGTTTATTTTCCCATGTAGGCCATTATAGAGTGTTGAGTAGAGTTTCTGGAAACTTTTTGTCATGAATGGTTGCTGAATTTTATCCAAAGGTTTTCCTGCATGTGGTCTTCATTTCTGACAGGTGAATCTGGTGGAGGAAGCAGAGTATGGCATGAGCATAGGCTGTGCCCTGGGAGTGGTTATAGCCCCTGACACCGTGCAGAAGTGAGGACAGGAGGCTCTTGAGTGCTAGACTCATGAGCTGAGAACATGCTGAGGTCCGTGGATGGGTGAACCGCATGGGGCTGTAGGAGCCGGCATACTAAAGGGTGTGGATGGGAGATCAGTAACTGGTGGTCAGAGAGGGGGCTGTACAGTAGTACATGATATTAATAACAGGTTTTGTGTCTGCTGGAGTAGGTAGCTGAGGTGTAGCTGAGGGCAGGACAGCTGGAAGGGAGGGGGGGGGGTCAGGGGAACTAAGAGTGCAGTGTTGGTCGGATGTCTGCACGGTGAAAGTCAGGAAGGAGGCTGACGCTGGCAGGAAGGCCGAGAAGTCTGCTGACTGAGATGAGGGCATGCAGCAGGAAAGGCTGGCAGGATGGAGTCGGCAGCATGCACTTCTCAGGAGCTGTGGGTTTTGAGAGAAGGATGGAAGAGATGGTTTGGAAATAGGAGTGAGGAGTGAGGCAGCCATCTCCCTCACGTCCAGGCTCGTGGTCGGTCACCTGTGGACACAGCAGCAGCAGTCAGCAGAGTGGCTGGGCTCACTGCTCTCTCTGAGGGTGATGGGTTTCCCAGAGAATAGGAGAGAGGAAACATTTAGAGGCCAGCCATGAGGAAATAGATTTTGCTGTTGGCAGGAGTTATTCAGGGGTCTCAGTGAAAGCATTTGAACGCTGGGACTTTTGTCCTCAGATTATTTTGATTTTAAAAAACTCATATATGTTACTTAGTATGTCTGGAGATACTATAAAATGTAGTGTATTCTTCAGGAGCTGATTTGATCCTTAATTTACTTTACAACGTCTCTATTACAGGAATGGTTTGCAGTTTATGTGGAACTTAATCAGCAAATTGCAGCACTCTTAAATGCTGGGGACGAGGAAGATCTTGTGGAACTGAAGTCACTCCAGCAACAACTTAGTGATGTTTGTTATCGACAGGCCAGTCAGCTGGAATTTAGGCAGAATCTGCTACAAGCAGCTCTTGAATTTCATGGTGTTGCCCAAGATGTAAGTGACTACTCTGATTGCTGTTCTTTGCTTCAGATTATCTGAGTACTTATCTGCACATCATCTTTGCAGGTTTGCATGTCTCTTAATTATTTTTCTGGAACAGTAAAATTTACTGGTGGGGAAACAAGATAGACTTTTGATTTTTTTTTTTTAATGTTACATTATTCTGCATGCAACTAAACTTTTTTTTTTTTGGTCTAAATAAAGTGTCCCAATGTAATTGATAGATTTCATTTGGATAGTTTTTGATGTTCATGTTTTATAACATAGATTGAAATGAAGGTTTCAACACTTTTCTGCATTCTGCTGACCTGGACGTACTGTCTTCCTGGTGCATGCATCTCTGTGTTCTGTCTTTAGATAACGTGTATTCTAATTACGTGTCCTTGTCTTTTAACAGCAGAGTTTTCTCAAGTATAATCGTGGTAACTTCATTAGACATAAACCTCATTAATCATTAAACGCTGCAGATGCTGATTGTATCAAGGTTCTCTCTTTGGTGTCCCTCTGCTTTAGTTGTCTCAGCAGTTGGATGGCTTATTAGGGATGTTGTGCGTAGATGTAGCACCAGCTGATGGAGCATCGATTCAGCAAACTTTAAAACTGCTTGAAGAGAAGCTGAAAAGTGTTGGTAAGCAGATTTTAAAAATGCTGAAACATAAGGGTTCTTTTTTAAAAATATCATTACCATGGTTAGACAAGTCCACTTGTACTGATCTAATTATAATCATTTACAAGGAACACAGGAAAAATTAGTCTAAAGGTTTCTATCCCCTTAAAGGGTGTAATTTATGCTACAGTTCTTATCTTTCCTTGGTGGTCCGTCACCTTCCTGCATAAGGCCTTCGGCCTTTCTGGTTTACCCAGCCAAATCTACAAGCGCTGTGTCTTGCATATTCTAGCAACAGTTACCTGTAGTGCATGCATGACTGTATTTAGCTGTGAAGTGTTCTGTGGTAAACCTTGTATGCCCCACACTGTGTTTAGTGCAATGATTTTTGTTGTTGCTATATCCTAACCTTGTGAAAAGAATAGTTGGTTTGGTTCTGTGCATTTGTTTCTCCAAACTGGGAATATTGCCAAGGTTACATACTCTCCAAGGAGAGGATGGTTCAGTTTTATTAAGCTAGTATCCTTACTTGATACCATAGCCTTTTGACTTTTACTACAAGTAGAAAATATAGAGAGGTTTCCTAGGTCATGACCGGGAGAAGTGAATAGTGGCTGTGAAAATGGGGGGTGGAGGGTGTGTGTACTGAGTGGGACATTGGGCAAAGGAAAATGGAGTAGAGGAAGCAGAAACTTAAGGCAGCGATTTAGTGGAAAATGGTGGCATGTGATTGAACCAATTTAATTAATTTTGAGAAGGACTTGAGAGAATGGGTTTGAAAAATCATGTTTGTATTGGCATTTTACTTGCTTATAGTCTTTGTTATTTTAATGGATGATGTAATTATATGTTTAGTATCTAATTTGCCAAATGAAATTTATTTCAAAAACATCACAAGTTTTCTTGAGCAATATTTTTCCTTTAAAAATGCAAAAGGAATTCCAATATATGTACCTAATTTAAAGTCTTATAGATACATCCTAAGTGTCGCTTCTTGTTGAGTGTAACCTGACAGCACCTATATTCAAAATGTGCAGTGTCCTTTTACAGTGAGAACACAGTGCTTAACTGTTTCAATGTCTTGTGGCTCTGATATATTTTTTGAACAAAGCATTTGCCTTCTCCTATGTTCTCCTAAAAACTGAACTATGTAAAAACAGAAAGGAAAAAATTGAAAGTCTTACTCATCAAGATAGGAATTCCCACACTTTCTACTTGCAGTTTTGAAAAGTAATTAGTTATCTACTGAAGTTCACCTTTTAGAAATTCTCTTTAGGGAGAATTTGAATGAGAGGGACCCCAATTTGAGTCACGTTTAAATGGGTTTTATTGATTGAAATATCCGGAGGGCTCCAGACCAAAGTAGTTTAATGTACAAAGCTGTTATCCTAGCAATCCAAGTACAGTATCTGCTGAGAGGATTTAATTAAGGGAGGGAAAGCTTCTCTTGTTTAAGAGATTAAATCTGCTAACTTTTGTTTTAGATGTAGGATTGCAAGGTTTGCGTGAAAAAGGTCAAGGTCTTCTGGATCAGATCTCCAATCAGGCATCCTGGGCCTATGGAAAGGATGTAACCATTGAGAATAAGGAAAATGTGGACCACATACAAGGAGTGATGGAAGACATGCAGCTTAGAAAACAAAGGCAAAGTTTGACTGTTCATGTTAATTTTTGCTGAGACAACATAATATTTATGAAAATGAAAATTGATATATTTTCCATACAAAGTAGAAATTCTTACCTGTTACATAGTAGGCATGTAGTAAGTTTTTGGTAACTGTAATGGTTATTGTGTATAATTGTACTAACAAATAATGGCAATTCATTCATGTGATGGGTACCTTTTGCCTTTTTACTCAGTGATGAAAATTTCGTTTCCATTCAAGTGCATCACATTCTTTATCCCCAGTATAGCCTGTGACTTGTCTGTCTTTTTAAGACTGGAGAATCTGGCGTCTCCATTTGCATTTAGTTTAGAATTGCTATTAAATTTATCATACATTGAACTGTTTCTTCATTTAAACCTCACATAAATTGTCACTTATCCATTGTTTTCATATTTGCTGAAGAAGGATTAGACAGTAAATTCTGGGTAAGGTAATGTTTATTTTCATTTGTTATATGGTAGAACTAGAAATTTAAAGGGTTCTTTGAAAACTCAACTTGCAATAGCAATTGAAGAATATTGCAAAATAAAGGATTAAATTAATATATGCTAATATATACAGGCTATCATGGGTGTATGAAATTTTTGTACACTTAGAAATTTCAAGGGCGTCAACAAAACCTCACAGAAACTTCCCTCTGCATCACAGACAAAACAGTCATTAGATAGAAATTCCTTCTATCCTCATAGCTGCAAACTGTATCCATTTCATTATTTTCATCAGAAGGATGAAAAAGCTCTGCTCTTATCAAAACTGTGTATCCCCATGTCTCCTCACTCAGTCAGTTCCCACTCTTTACTCTAATCCCTGCCTTTCATTCAAATACTTTGTTATTGTTCAGTCCCCAGTCATGTCCAACACTGCAGTCCCATGGACTATAGCACGCCAGGCTTCCCTGTCCTTCACCGTCTCCCAGAGCTTGCTCAGACTCATGCCCATTGAACTGGTGATGCCATCCAGCCATCTTTACCTCTGTCATCCCCTTCTCCTTGTATCTTTCCCAACATCAGGGTCTTTTCCAGTGAGTTGGCTCTTAGAATCAGGTGACCAGAGTATTGGAGTTTCAGCTTCAACATCAGTCCTTCCTGTGAACTTTCATGGTTGATTTCCTTTTAAGATTGACTGGTTTGATCTTCTTGCTTTGTCCAAGGGACTCTGAAGAGTCTCCTCCAACAGCATCAGTTCTTTGGCACTCAGCTTTCTTTATGGTCCAACTCTCACATTCATACATGACAACTGGAAACACCATAGCTTTGACTAGATGGACCGTTGTGGGCAAAGTCATGTCTCTGCTTTTTAATATAATGTCTAGGTTTGTCATAGCTTTTCTTCCAAGGAGCAACTGCCTTTTAATTTCATGGCTACAGTCACCACCTGGAGTGATTTTGGAGCCCAAGAAAATAAAGTCTGTCACTGTTTCCATTGTTTCCCCCATCTTTTGCCATGAAGTGATGGGACCAGATGCCATGACCTTCATTTTCTGAATGCTGAGTTTTAAGCCAGCTTTTTCACTCTCCTTTTTACCTTCATCATGAGGCTCTTTAGTTTCTTTTTGCTTTCTGCCACAAGGGTGGTGCCATCTGCATATCTGAGGTTATTAATATCTATCCTGGCAATCTTGATTCCAGCTTGTGCTTCATCCAGCCTGATACTTTGCATGATGTACTCTGTATATAAGTTAAATAATCAGGGTGACAGTATGCAGCCTTGATGCACTCCTTTTCCAATTTTAAACCGGTCTGTTGTTCTGTGTCTGGTTCTAACTGTTGCTTCTTGACCTGCATACAGGTTTCTCAGGAGACAGGTAAGGTGGTCTGGTATTCACTTTAAGAATTTTCCACAGTTTGTTGTGATATGCACAGTAAAGGATTTAGCATAGTCAGTGAAGCAGAAGTAGATTTTTTTCTGTTGCTTTTTCTATGATCCAATGGATTTTGGCAGTTTGATCTCTGGTTCTTCTGCCTTTTCTAAATCCAGCTTGTATATCTGAAAGTTCTTGGTTCATGTACTGTTGAAGCTTTTCTTGGAGGGTTTTGAGCATGACTTTGCTTGCATGTGAAATGAGTGCAATTGTGTGGTAGTTTGAACATTCTTTGGCATTGCCCTTCTTTGAGATTTGAATGAAAAGTGATGTCTTCCAATCCTGTGGCCACTGCTGAGTTTTCCAAGTTTGCTGGCATATTGAGTGCAGCACTTTTATAGCATCCTCTTTTAGGATTCGGAATAGTTTAGCTGGAATTCCATCACTTCTGCTAGCTTTGTTCATAGTGATGCTTGCTAAGGCCCGTTTGACTGCACTCCAGGATGTCTGGCTCTAGGTGAGTGATCACACCATTGTGTTTGTCTGGGTCATAAAGATCTTTTTGTATAGTTCTTCTGTGTCTTCTTGGCACCTCTTCTTGATAACCTCTGCTTCTGTTAGGTCCATATCGTTTCTGTCCTTTCTGGTGCTCATCTTTGCGTGAAATTACCACCTCCTCTTCAAACCGTTCTTTCTCTCCCTTGAGCTCTCCTTCTTGACAGCTGTCAGTGAAGATCTAATCTGCATTCATACTTTCTCATTGTCTCCAGTTTACTTTTCGACCCTTGTCTGACCTCTCCCCCTCACCACTTCACTGAACTTGCTCTTACTGATGTCATTAGTGACTGTAATTGCCACATGTCAATAAACTCTTCATCTTGCTCAGAATCCAGGGATTACTTTTGGTTCTGACATTGCTTGACCACTCTGAATAGCATTAGGGACAACTGTTTTTTTTTTTTTTTCCTGTTTGAAACTCCCTGACAACTTTATATACTTTAAAAACACTTTTATGATTTTCCTGGGCACTCTGTCTTCTTGGTTTTCTCCACTGATTTCTTGTACCCTAGCTAATTTCACTGCTTTCAGGGTTTGTTCTGAGGCCAAATCTCTTCTCACTCATTGTCGTCTCCCAGACAGTCTCACTGCTGTAATGATTTTCTTCAGTATGACCATGATTGGGTAGTTATTGCTCTGACCCGGATCCCTCCCCTATACTTTGGACCTGTAATTCCTCTTACCTACTGAACATCTCCACCTGGGTGCCCCATACGATACTTAAAACTCCCTTGCATGGATTGGAATCATTGTCCTCCAAAACTGGCTCTTCTCCTTTAGTTTCCTGTCCCAGTTAAAAATACCATCAGCTACCAAACTTGGGATTTATCCAAAGGATTTATCAAAATCGTTACTCTTTCTCGTCTTTTAGAGCCTCATCAAATGCCCAAGTTCTGCTGCCTCTGAATCCTTTCTTCATGATCTTAGCTCTACCTGCTTCCTTCCTTGCTCCTCTCCAGTCTGTTCTGCATGAGCGCCATCTTTGTAAATCGCTGTTCCAACTACCTAACTTTTTGTGTGAACCCCTCTCAGTTACTTCCTGTTTTCTCAGATGAAGTTCAGTCTCCTTGGAATAGTGTAGGAGACCCTTCATAATCCAGTCCTGTATAATATCTTACTTCCTTTACCTTTCCTACAAAACCACACACTTATTTTCACTTTCCTGAGTGCATCATGTGGTTTCAAGCATCCAGAGTACTTAGAATACTTCTTCCCTCATTTTCTGCCTAGTGTATTCCTGCTTATTATTCAAGACTCTGGGGTACTTATCCTTGGAAGCCTTTTGGATTTCTTAGGCAAGTTTTTACTTATTCCTCCCTATTCTCATATAGCTCCACATCAGTATTTATCACACTGTTTTTTTTTTTAAAGTCCATCTTCCCAAGTGGGACCATCTTAGTAAGTAGAAACCATGTCTTGTCTTTTCAAGCACACTGTCCAGCACCTGAAAATATATGTTAAATATGATATTCATCATTGATGTGTCTTACCTTGTCTTTTAGCTTCTGATTTTAAAAATCTGTATAATCACTTCTCTTCAGTCCCTTGTAGGATTATTTAACCAAATTGCCCTTTGAAAATACGTTATAGATTGTGTTGATGGCATTCTTGGGGGGAAAAAAAAATAGCCTGTGACAGTGACTTAGCTGTTGTTATCAAGGTTCCTTAAGAATATCAGCTCTAGTGGAGCCCGCTGCCTCCTGGCTGGCTTGTTAGTGGTATGAGTACTGCCGTGAGATTCTCTCCTTCCCATCTGAAGGGGATGGATCAGAGCTTAATTGATCAAGTCAGCGTAAAATTTTAATCTGTATGTTATCCAAGGAGACCACATTAAAATCTAAAAATACTCTGAATTGTGTTTCTTTCTATCCAGAGATAACAGAATTTTTTTTTCTTTCTTAGGAGAATAGATGGGAATATTTTTTTAAATTGAAAATTAGATATTACTCTGGTAATGTAATATAATGAAAAGCTTTATTTTGTTTTTAATTTCCTTGAAGCATCATTGTCTAAACAAGTATTTTAGAAACTTTATGTTTTTGTCTTTGAAGTTTGTTTAATGCTAATTGGCAGTTACTCTTTCTTTGGGCTTTAGTGTACTCCTGTGTTTGTGCTTTGCTTCAGTATTTTGCACAATCCATACAATAGTCAAGAGGGTTTGTGACTCAGTATCTTTCAGGTATTTTGAGGTTTTAATGAAACACTGAATCAGATATCCTTAAAATTCTTGCAAACCAATACAAAACAGTTACAGTCTCCATAGTGTAAGACTGAGTATTTTAATATACTGTAAAATATGTTGTGCAGATGGTGGTGTTATACTAGTTATCCACAAAACTGAAATGTTTCCCTAAATTCGTGTTTGGGTTTATTAGATGTGAAGACATGGTGGATGTGCGGAGATTAAAGATGCTTCAGATGGTACAGTTGTTTAAATGTGAAGAAGATGCTGCCCAGGTAAAGATCAGTCAAGCGCATTACCTACTTGTCTTTACTTAGAAAATTGATTTCACCTAACTGTAAACAGAAGTGTTCTTTTCATGGTCCTAAGTAAATTCATTAAATCAGATTCTCGTTTATCCTGTTAAAGTAATAAAGTTTTATATTTCCAGTAATCTTACTGGTCTCATTTCACTTCTCAATGAAATGCTCTATTGAGCTAGAAATTGGAATTATTTATTATTGTGATTTGGTTGTCATTTATATCCCAGGATGAAGGCTGATATAGTTTATTGCCTTTTAACCCACAAGAGGGTTTTGTAGCTAGGTAAACAATTTGCTATTTTGCATAGTCAGTATCAAAAAACATAGTTACAACTTAACATAGAAGAAACTTAGAATTTTAAGTTGTAACATTAAGTCTGTAATGCGATTCCTGCAAGATCTGTATTACATAAACACATGGATTTTATTAATATAAATCACATGATGTTAATTTTAAACAAGTGCTTCTCTTTAATAGGTCTTGTCTTTAGATTTTAAAAATTTTAAGAAAGAGGAGAGGTCATTAACTCATGTAGCTTGGCACTGAAATAAGCTATTACATTTATAACAAACGGGTTAAGTAATCACATGATAGTAATCTTTCTTTTATTAATATGGTATTTTGATATACAAGGTAAAAGTTATGACTCCAGGTTGACTGTGACTATTTTCATTCAGGCAGTGGAATGGCTCAGTGAACTTCTGGATGCTCTTCTTAAGACACACACCAGATTGGGGGATGACGCTCAGGAAGCGAAAGTTCTGCTGGAGAAGCATAGGAAATTTGTTGATGTTGCACAGGTGCAGAACTGGTTATCTTCCTTTTCTACAAGCTCAGTGTTAAAATAGTTTTCTACATGTTTGTAATGTAACTTAGCCCTCCAAGTCCAAGAAGTTTAGTTATATTAATCCAGAAATATAGAACTAAGAAAATGTCAGCTGATGAGTGAAAACTAGCCTGTATAAATATGAGAGGGTTTAAGTTTTCCTGAATACAGGTTCTGTAGCTCCCTCTGATTTATGATATATTAATATATTATGGTAATTTTAAGGCAGTAACCGTTCATTTGTAAAAATTACTATGAAGTATAAGTTAATATCAGTAAATTAGAAACCCTAGTTTCTGCATCTCAACAGTGTCAGTGTTATAACAACATGGATTTTTTTTTCATGTGAATAGTATCTTAATTTATTTTCCCTAATTACTGAGTTCATGTTGTGTGGTTTCCTTTGTGGAATATTAAGTGCCCCTTTCCACCCATTTGTTTTAATTAATGGTTGAGCAGATTTTTAAAAATTGATTTCTTTCTTTTTTTTTTATTTTTTTGGGCTGGTGAAATTGAGCAAACTGAGAGGAAAGCAGAGTACGAGAGAGGAAAGCCTAACAAGAGATAAACTTAATAAAAGTTAACTGGAAGCATTGCCTCCCCTTAATTATTTATGCATGCAGCCGACTTGTAGCAGTAAGTGCCAGTGGACTCACTCACGACTGACATCTAGTAGTGCTACTGAATTGCAGCTGCAGTCCTCCCGTTCACTTTCCCGTCCCTCTCTTTGGGATTGTGCTGTGACTTTGTGTCCACTCTCTCTCCTTCAGAGCACTTACGACTACGGAAGACAGTTGCTGCAGGCCACAGTGGTGCTGTGCCAGTCTTTGCGCTGCACCTCTCGATCATCTGGGGACACGCTTCCGCGGCTGAACAGAGTGTGGAAACAGTTTACGATCGCATCTGAAGAGAGGGTGCATAGGCTGGAGATGGCTATTGCCTTTCACTCAAATGCTGAGAAGGTTTGCTTTTTTTAAAAATGTAGTTTCAATTGTGTTCGTTATGTTTAACCATTGTTTTTTAATTGTAATAAATTTATTTTATTTATTTATTTTTAGGATTTTTTTTTTTAATTTTTATTTTTACTTTATTCTACTTTACAATACTGTATTGGTTTTGCCATACATCGACATGAATCATCCACAGGTGTACACGAGCTCCCAATCCTGAAACCCCCTCCCACATCCCACCCCATATCATCTCTCTGGATCATCCCCGTGCACCAGCCCCAAGCATCCTGTATCCTGTATCGAACATAAACTGGCGCTTCGTTTCTTACATGATAGTGTACATGTTTCCATGCCATTCTCCCAAATCATCCTACCCTCTCCCTCTCCCTCAGAGGACAAAAGTCCGTTCTATACCTCTGCGTCTCTTTTGTTGTGTCACATACAGGGTCATCATTACTATCTTTCTAAATTCCATATATATGTGTCAGTATACTATATTGGTGGTTTTCTTTCTGGCTTACTTCACTCTGTATAATTGGCTCCAGTTTCATCCATCTCATTAGAACTGAGTCGAATTTATTCTTTTTAAGGGCTGAGTAGTACTCCATTGTGTATATGTACCACAGCTTTCTTATCCATTCATCTGCTGATGGACATCTAGGTTGCTTCCATGTCCTGGCTATTATAAACAATGCTGCAGTGAACATTGGGGTACATGTGTCTCCTTCAATTCTGGTTTTCTCAGTGTGTATGCCCAGGAGTGGGATTGCTGTGTCATAAGGCAGTTCTATTTGCAATTTTTTAAGGAATCTCTCACACTGTTCTCCATAGTGGCTGTACTAGTTTGCATTCCCACCAGCAGTGTAAGAGGGTTCCCTTTTCTCCACATCCTCTCCAGCATTTACTGCTTGTAGACTTTTGGATCACAGCCATTCTGACTGGTGTGAAATGGTACCTCATTGTGGTCTTGATTTGCATTTCTCTGATAATGAGTGATGTTGAGCATCTTCTCATGTGTTTGTTAGCCATCCATATGTCTTCTTTGGAGAAATGCCTGTTTAGTTCTTTGGCCCATTTTTTGATTGGATCATTTATTTTTCTGGAGTTGAGCTGCATAAGTTGCTTGTATATTTTTGAGATGAGTTGTTTGTCAGTTGTTTCATTTGCTATTGTTTTCTCCCATTCAAAAGGCTGTCTTTTCACCTTACTTATAGTTTCCTTTGTTGTGCAGAAGCTTTTAATTTTAATTAGATCCCATCTGTTTATCTTTGCTTTTATTTCCAGTATTCTGGGAGATGGATCATAGAGGATCCTGCTGTGATTTATGTCGGAGAGTGTTTTGCCTATGTTCTCCTCTAGGAGTTTTATAGTTTCTGGTCTTACGTTTAGATCTTTAATCCATTTTCAGTTTATTTTTGTGTGTGGTATTAGAAAGTGATCTAGTTTCATTCTTCTACAAGTGGTTGACCAGTTTTCTCAGCACCACTTGTTAAAGAGATTGTCTTTATTGCATTGGGTATTCTTGCCTCCTTTGTCGAAGAGAAAGTGTCCATAGGAGTGTGGATTTATCTCTGGGCTTTTATTTTGTTCCATTGATCCTTATTTCTGTCTTTGTGCCAGTACCATACTGTCTTAATGACTGTGGCTTTGTAGTAGAGCCTGAAGTCAGGCAAGTTGATTCCTCCAGTTCCATTCTTCTTTCTCAGGATTGCTTTAAGTATTCGAGGTTTTTGTATTTCCGTACAAATCTTGAAATTATTTTATGCATTCCATTGTTTAAAGTTTGTTTAGGTATAACGTATTGTCTTAGAAAGTTCAAATCAGATTCTTGGTAAGCCATACCAGGGTTGGAGTACTGAGGTTAGAGGAATTGAAAGCACCCAGTAGTCTTTGCTCAGTACCATGTCTCTCCTCACCAGACCTGATGCCCAGAATGTCCTGTCTGTTCTTTCAGGTGTCATGACACCCACTGTTTCATTATGCCAAGCAAGGAAACTTTGCTTTCACAAATACTACTAATTGTCATAAATTTTTTAAAAGGTCACTTTGTGATTTTTATAATCTTTTGAGACTCTCTAGCTAAAATTACAAGAGTAAGGATAAAAGTGAAACCTTTTTTTTTCATGTGTTATCTTTAAAGAATCATTCTAGAATTTATTATTTAATAAATTCATTAATCCCAGAAACTAAAAGTTAATATACGGTGTTTTATTTGGGCAAATTTTCAATAGAACCCTTTTCTCAACTGCACAGTGAAAATTGATAGCATCCAAGTCTTATATTTCCATTCCAAAGAGGAGCCTTACTAAGTAGTAAACTTTGTTTTGATTTCTTAACGATGAAAGTTTATATGTAGGGGATATTCAATGCAAGTTAAGATGTGAGAAACCTAAGATAACCTTGGACTGTAGGTACTTGCTGTTATCAAATGCATTGCCCTGGATAGCTTATTGTAGAAAAGATACTGCCAGGAGCCTCAGAAATTAAGCAGTTTCTGTCTGTGTTATGCAGTACATCTGTTGGGAAACATCCACATTAACTCTTACTGAGCCAGTTACTGGACTCTAAAGGTCATTTTTATTTTAAGATGGGCTGACTGTTGATGAATGGAAGTATCCAAATGGCTTGACTTATTTATGTATTGATTGCTTTAGTGAAAACTTTTTATGGAACTATACTACTAACATAGAAAAATGTGCAGCTCAAATGTTCTACTCACTGAATTTTCAGAGTGAGGATGCCTGTGTAATCAGCACACTATTCAAATAAAAGAATGTTACCAGCACCCCAGAGGTTATTCTCCATCCTCTTGTAATCACACTGCTTCTGCTCCCCATCCCAGTGTGACCACTGGCTCAGTCTCTTAACACCACTGATAATTTTTTAGGATACTACTCTTAAAATGTATCTGCAAAGACATTTAAAAATCTAGATCTCTTTAAGAAGTTATATAAGAATGAATATATATTAGTTGCTGGTTGTGTCCAAGTCTTTGCGACCCCATGGACTGTAGCCTACCAGGCTCCTCTGTCCATGGAGTTATCCAGGCAAAGACATCAGAGTGGGGTAGCCAATCCTTTCTCTAGGGAATCTTCCCAACCCAGGGTTCGAACCTGGGTCTCCTGCACTGCAGGTGGACTGTTTACCATCTGAGCTACCAGGGAAGCCCAAGAATGAATATGATTGAGAATTTTTCATAGAATATTAATATTCCTATTTTTTTCTGGTACATGGCCTTTATCATGCTTATAATAAACTCTGCTTAAGGTTATTATGTCAACTTATGTAAACCCTTTTGTTATTAAATGTTATTTTTCTCTTGGGTGGGTTCTGTTTCATACTAGCAAGCCACAACTATAAGCAAACTGCATAGCAAATTAATAGTGATTAGGAAAATATTTAAATTAAATCTGGAATTTTATCATATGAAAATATCCTTTATGAGTAATGCCAAAATAAACATAATTGGATTCAGAAAAGTATGCAAAAAACATTGCAAAAATAAATTATTTTTATTCTGTCTCAAATTTTGAAGATTTTTTTCTTGGAAGTAAATTTTTAAGATCAGTATTATTGTTTTAAATCTAAAGTGTATCTTAGAGTGATAGCACATCTGCATTTGAGACTAGACACACTTCAAGAGCTCACTAACCGTATGTACCTAGTGGCTATTATGTGGGTCTGTACTTAACAGCCTTAACTATTACAAATCACAGCAATTTTTTCTTTCTTTTGTACCATTTAAATTTAAATAGTGATAATTAAGGAAAAAAGTAACATCAAAACTGTAGAAATTCCAAATTTGAATTAAAACCGTATCTATTTATATTTTGGTTTTTAGTTTATATCATGTAATTCAAGTCACAGATCTGTTTTTAAAATAACTGTAAAGTTTCTAGCTCAGGAATCACATTGTTATGTGTTTGTACTCTGAGTATATGTGTTATGTATTTATTTATTTATTTTTCATTTGTGAAGTTTGTAAGCTCTTTGAGGTCAAAATCTGTTTCTCATTCATATCACAAGCCACTACATAAAGTGAGTATTCAACAAATAGTTACTTAATGTATGAAAGAATACTACTTCTTAAGCACAGTTTCAGTTTAATTCCAAATAATAGTCTAGTATTTTTTTTTAGAAATCACTATAGAACTCTTCTTATTCCAATTTTAATATTATTAGTGTGGGTTATGTGTTTGATTTTATTTGAATTTCTGGAGTCAGCTTTGTCAGTAATCAGTCTTCTATGGCATACATGAAGATTCTAAGAACAGAACAGAAACACCTTCAATCTACTAAATTTTAATGACCTTGGTTTCCTTTCTATGTCTCTTGATTGATGTTGCACTTTTATTTGTTGCAGATTTTACAGGACTGTCCAGAAGAGCCTGAATCTATTAATGATGAGGAGCAGTTTGATGAAGTTGAAGCAGTTGGGAAATCACTTTTAGATAGACTAACTGTTCCTGTAGTTTATCCTGATGGGTATGCTGCATGTTCTTACAATTTGTGCTTTTATCAGTAAGGTCTTAAAAGCAGTATCAAGAGAAGAAAATCTGTTTTTAAAAAGTCCTAGTAAATTAGCTTTGGTTCACATCTTTAGTATCTGTAATAAATTAGTTTAAAATGAAAAGAAATCCCTACCGGGTTTTTGATAGTGGTAGCAGTTGGTACTTGCTGTTATCAAATGCATTGCCCTCGATAGCTTATTGTAGAAGAAGGATCATTGACTAGGTTGACATACTGGGTTCTAGCCTTGACTGTGATGATAAGGAGTCAGGTAACTTTGAACTTCATTCAGGGAATGGATGGGGAGGGGACTGTTTAGTGTGCTCAAAATATATACCTTATATACCCAGCGCAAAGCTAAACATTTCACTGATAGGGTTTTGACCAAACAGTGCTAGGCCAATACAATTATTGTGATTTACAGATGAAGAAACTGAAGCTCAGAAAGATTAAGTAAGTTGTCAGGGTATCACAGCTTCTAAGTGAAATTAGAACATAGTTTCAGGTCTGTCTGGCACCAAATCCATTCTCTTTTTCACTGTGCTATGTAGAGCCCTAATTTCTTCATTTGTAAAATGATAGGGTCATGATTTCCACATTCCTTTCCATTTCACATAGTTGATGATAAAAATAAGAATTAACCTCTTGCAAATAAATGGTCCAGCAAATGAATCATAGTAGCTTTATCCCCAGGGAGCTAGATCTTCTCAATGAAAACAGTTTGGTGGTAATTCAGATGATATTTAATTCAAACAATAGAGAAACCAAACCACTGACTATAAGTATCCTTACATTGTAATACAGGGCTTTCCTGGTAGTTCAGTGGTGAAGAATCCGCCTGCCAGGGCAAGAGACGTGTGTTCAGTGCCTGGGTCGGGAAGATCCCCTGGGGAAGGAAGTGGCAACCCATTTCAGTATTCTTGCCTGGGAAATCCCATGGACAGAGGAGCCTGGTGGGCTAGTCCATGGGGTCACAAAAGTCGGGCACAACTGAGCAACTAAACAAAAATGCCAACACTGTAATATAGTGTAGTGGGTGTGATTGTGGACTCCGGACCAGATTTGTTGGGTTTAAATCTCAGCTCCACCACTTACTAGCTGTGACATCTTGGGCAAGCCACTTAACCTTTTCTGTGCCTCATTCCCTTATCTAAAAATAGGAATATATTTTCCATACCTCCTTGGGTTATGTTTGAGGGAGTTAAATGAGCTAAATGTATATAAACTACTTAAAATGATTATCTCACACATGATAAGTGCCACAGCTAATGTGTCATGAACTCAAAGGATTATTTGGAATTTATATTGAGAAGATATAATGTTATTCATAGTCTATACTTAGATCATCTCTAGTCATACCTAAACTTGAATAATCAGAAGTAGCTTTTAAAGTCATGTATATCTCCAATGTGTAAAAGAGAAAAAACATCTAAAAGTTTTATAAATCCAGCTGGTAACAGTGTTAGTAGGGTGCTTCTGGTTGGTCCATTCCAGGACATCACTCCACCAAAACCTCATTTCTGTGTTTCACAGCCAGTTGTCACCAAGTCAGTCTCATTCGACTCCAGTCCTCCCAGGAGCATCTCCCCCTGGTAATTTTTTTTTTGCATGGGCTGCTTCTCCCATGTTCTACAAATAGTTCATGTGTCATTTTCATTTTTAAAATGGAAGAGTCAGTGCTATATATTCAGATTTCACAACTGTAATATTTGCAATTATTATTCCATTCCCTTTTATATGGTAATTTGTTTATACTGTACAATGAGCTTAGTCACATTTATCTTTTGTACCATTTTTTAGAACAATAAAAGAAATAAGGTGGTCTCTCTGGATTCCCTGCTTGAAGACCCACGTTCAGATTCTGCTTTTTCCACTGTGTGATTGTAGTTCAGTCGTTTGTTTTTCTAAGTCTTAGTTTTCTGATCTGAAAAGACAAAGAGCTAAACCAGATTATTTCCAGCAACTCTTTGAGCTCTAAAAGATTCTATGACTCTGAATACTGTGTCTTTGCAAATAGGATAAAATTAAATGATTTTGCCTATTAATGTCCCAAATGATGGCTTAACGTTAAATGGATGTTTTACTTGCCAGCTATATAAAACATCTGATGACCATAGTCCTTAGCACTGAAGTACTCATACAGATTTTATATTTGTGTATCTATGGCTGCCAAGCTGAAAGCAGAACATTGCTGTTGCACTGTTTATTTGTTGCATTGTTTGGTTTATTGAGATTATCATAAGTATACATGATAGGATATTTATACCATTAATATATTTTTTCCATTTTAAAAAATGTTTTATGCCATTTAAAAAAATGTTTCTCCTACCGGGTTGCTACTCAAAGATAAACAGTATGGTCTGCAAATGAACTAACGGCATACCATGTAGGTAATTTTATGGTAATTTTTGCTTCCTTTTGCATTCACTGGACAGTCAGTGGGTTTGTATTAATCTGATTGAGCTTTTTCTGTTTTGATTTTTAGAACTGAACAATATTTTGGGAGCCCAAGTGACATGGCTTCTACTGCAGAACACATCAGAGACAGGATGAAACTAGTTAGTCTCAAAAGGCAGCAGCTGAGACATCCAGAAATGATGACTACAGAGAGCTAATAGCTGCCTTCTTCCCAGAGACCTGCTGTTCATAATACCGCATGTCGTCAGCATACTCCAGCGTTAGCTACAATACGTTAAGATGCATTTCACAGCCAGGATAAGCCTCATTTCTTTCCATTACACATTTCTCTCCACATGTTAACACCTTGTAATTACCAAGGCAGAATTGTTTAACATGCTTTGAGATCATAGACTCCAAGTATCTTGAAAGAAGGACCTGTGAACATTGCACTGAAAACTTGCTTTAAAGCTTTACCTGACCTGTCAGTTTGTAGATGAACAACTGATAATAAGCTTTGAATGGTGCTAATAAGAGTTTAGAAATTCTCTCTATAAAAAATGGTTGCCCTTCCTCCCCAGGTGATGTAGTAAATTTAGACTATAGCTCAACTGTTATTAGTAGACAGTGGTGTCCTCAAAATTTTGCTTTGTAATTTTCCTTCAAATTTGATTATTTTTATTGTGTCAGTATGAAGAAAAACCTTCAGATTTTTGATATATCATATTCACTAAAAGACATTTTCCTATTTGTATTGATAATGTATTAAAAGTTGTTTGTGCTTAATAAAACGCTTCTTTTAAACACCCTATTTAATTTGGTGGTTATATCCTGTTTCCAAACATGAGTGCCTTAATTAAAAGGGCATTCTTAGGCTTGTGAGGATGGTTTAATATTTGTTTTTTTCATGTTGGTTGCATGTATTTTAGCCAGGAAATTCATATGTAAGCATGTATATATAATAAGCATGTTTTATCAAAAAAATTATTGTGAAGAAAAGTTTAGATCTTAGTGGAACACTCTCATTTTTCTCTTCTTCAACTTGAAAAATGTTATCTAAATTACTAACTGTTCTGAAAATATTTTGTCTTTGGGAGAGGAGGGCTGGGAAAGGCATACATAGTTATTTAAATGTCATCCTCTATATCAGAGTAATCTTTCAGGAACTAAAATAGCAATTGTTAATAACATTTAATTTGTCATGATAGACTAGATGCAAGATTCTGGTGTAGTATAACAACAAAAATTGTACACATCTTTTAGAAATTAAATATATAAAATGTTAATGCTTTTAAGTTTATATTAAGTTTAAATGGTAAAATACATATAATTTTGTGTTCATCTTTGTTTCAGAAAATGTTTTTAAGATTAAAAGCAATTTTATAGTCTGTGATCAATACAAAATTATGCAAAGCATGCTCTTTTCTTTCCATTGTCTACTGAAATGTCCATGTATCTTCCAGTGGAAAAAGCTCCTTCTGAGCCTGCTGGTTTTTCCAGCCTTCTTCACTGCCAGACTTCTTGCAGAAAACCGTATCCGTTGCCCCTGCATCCTCAGCACTCACTGCTCAGCACCTTGCAGTCTGGCTTTACAGAGCCCTGCAGTGTAGTGGTCTGCAGTGGGCTCCAGTTACTGAATTGATTGATTTTTTTTTTTTCCAGTTTGCATTCCTCTCTCCTTCTCTGCCTCTGCAGCATTCCTACCGTGGAGCAGCCTCTCCTACGGTGTTTCCTCCCTGGGCGATGTTATCTTCTGTTGTAACTCAGTCTGGTCACATAACTGTTACTTAAAATGCATCTACTAAAATGTGCTCTCTCAGATTCTGTCTTCAGAATGATTCTGGATGTATCCTATCCTTAGGGTACCTTATTTATCCCAGTGTCCTATGTTATGTATCTGGTCCGAACTTCTCAACCTGTACTTTCAGCTACCTACTCGACATTTTCAACTTAGGTGAAGTTACTTATCATATTTTTTCACCTTTCTCAGAGTAATTTTGGTTTGAGATACAGTCTTTTTTAATGAACATGCCAGGAAATCTGGGGGCTACATTCAGCTGCTCCCTTTTATGCTGCCACTGCTTCTGAGAACATCCAGAAAGGCTTTTTCTTTATTTGTTAATCCTTAGTCTTTTAGGGTTTAACTTCTGTGAGTATGAACGTTTGTGATTCTTCATTTCAGGCTTCATGACGGTGCTAACCACATGCTATAGTTGTTTATACCTGTACCTGCTACACTATGAGCTCTTTTGAGGGAAGGAAACTTGTGGGCCTGACTTCTCCTGTTCTCAGCATTTTGCTCATGGTGTAATAGTTACTCTGGAAAAGCCCCTGATGTTGGGAAAGATTGAGGCGGGAGGAGAACGTGACAGAGGATGAGATGGTTGGATGGCATCACTGACTCAGCATGAGTTTGAGCAAACTCTGGGAGATAATGAAGGACAGGGAAGCCTGACATGCTGCAGTCTGTGGGGTCACAAAGAATCAGACATGCCATAGCAACTGAACAGTAACAGTTGCTCAGTTCCCCTGTATGTCTATTGTAAGGGTTAGTAATAATTCCTCTTGTATTGTAGTCTGAAGTATGTTTTAAACAGATTTCCTCAAGTTAGAACTGACTGAGAGAATCTGCTCATCAGGAAGTCATTTGATAGTTTTAGATACTTAGGTAACTGAGATAGTTGTACTCAATATTTCTCATACTGAATTTCACAGAATTTATTTTTATTAAGACTTTGCCAGAAAGGAACTGGATTGTAAGTAAAGAGACTCTCTAATTCTACCATCAACTCCGCTACTTACTGTCAAATGAGTTAATTTTATGTGCCTTAATCTGTCCTGCCTACAGCAAGAGTGAAGTAAGGCACATTTGGAAATATTTGTGGTTTGAGTATTTCAAGTGAAGATAATGCATTTAACACATAATAAATAGTGTTGCTTTTCATTTGTAACTTTGCTCCTGCTTTCTATATGTGTATCCAAATGCCCATAGACATAGTTATGAATGAAAACCAACAATGCCCTAATGTGATTTTCCTTCATAGGATCATAGTTCACTAGAATACCTGTGAAGGAAGTGACTTCGATCTGTTTGAAAAGACAAATTCTTTGTAAATCATAAATTAACATTGGCCTGCAAATAGAGAAAGAGCCATCATTTTTAACTGGTACAATATAGCCTACAACTTGGGCTTCCCCAGTAGCCCAGCAATAAAGAATCTGCCTGCAAGGCAGGAACCACAGGAGACAACGGGTTTGGTCCCTGGGCCAGGAAGATCACCTGGAGGAGGCATGGCAACCCATTTCAGTATTTTTGCCTGGAGAATCCCATGGACAGAGGAGCCTGGAGGGCTACAGTCCGTAGGTCGCAAAGAGGTAGACTTGACAAACGACTTAGCACGCGTGCTACAACTTCCAGATTATCTTAACTCATCTCTTTAGGCTAGCTTAATTTTTTTTGTTTTGCTTTGAGTTTTTCTCTTGTCTTCATGTCATAAATTTGCCCCTGTGTAAGCTAAGTATCTATGGACAGTTTAGACATCTATTCACACAAGTGTAACCCAGCAAAATTATGATGGGAAGATGATAACTTCCTTTCAGATAAAATCGACTGTATTCCAGTCTTCACTGTTGGTCACGTGATTCTACCATGTTAACTCATGGTGATAAAATTGATCAGTCTGCCAGCTAAGACGTCGGCAGTCCTAGGCTTCCTTGCTGTGTAGAGGACTGGATACTTCTCTCACGTTATCGCTCTTTAAATTGGCCAGTGCTCCGAGCGTTACCTGGTATTAACGTGTTTGTTTTACTGTCAGCTGGTGTGCAGGGTGTGCTATTTAATGTATTATTAGTGCATTCTCCTTAATGTGAATATGCCCGTTACTTTTCCGATAGTGCTGAGTAAATCATACATAAGCCCGCTGTGACAAATGGCGTGATTGTGAGATTAGTTGAACCTGTCTCTGTACTGGCTTGCTTTGAAGAAAGACTTCATAATTCTCTACTACATTTTAAGTTCCTTGCCAGAAAGATTGGAAATTACTGTGTACTTTTCCCAGCCCCACAGGACCATGGCAAAATATTGTGGTTACTAAAAACTGAACATAACTGTAGTTGTTAAAATCGTCCCCGTCTTGAGTCTATTGAAAACGCTATAGGAGATTAACATTGGTAAATATCAGTGACAAGAGATGTATGTTTGGGATATATTTGTTTAAACCACAGAAGGAAAAATTATCTAGGGTTAAGAAGGTGGACTAGAATATAGCTGACCTAATTAGCAAAGCCTAACTAGCAAAACTTAGCCAGAGTTAACTTTCAGTTAAAAAATAAAGAGCTCCAGTTGGGTGTGGAAAATTTCGCTCCTGGTATATATATAGAGGGGCAACAGTCACCTTGAGGAAAAGGAAGTGCAGGTTTAGCACCTGGCATTGGTTGACTTAGGTGTGTGCTGCAGAAAATCTAGGTTTAGCCAAGAAACATAAATAATGGCAGGAATAGTACAGGAAAGGTGGTAAACTTAGGCTAAAATAAGAACTCTAGTGAATACAATGAAAAGAGGTGGTGTTTAAGTACTTCAGATCTGGTTTTGGCATTTACTAACCTGGGTGAAAAATCATTAAACTTCTCTGAACCTGCAAAATAGAGAAATCATATCAAAGTAATTTTAAGAATGCAGTATAATTATATTAAAAGTCTGTTGAAAAATAAAATGTTATTCAAAATGGAAGGATTATTATTATCTTTCCAGAATAAAATGGGGAGCATTCTTTAATCGTGTTCTTGTCCCAGGCGGCAAGCACAGGGTCTTGGGGAAAGGGAACCTTGTCTGCTTACCTCCCAACACTCCCGTTTCCCCTCCATTCGGTGGACTGAAAATACTGAGGGTGGGCCCGGTGAGCTCTGCAGTAAACAGGAAGACTTTTAAACCTGACCAATTAACTCTTGTGGCAGGATGATAGGACAGCCAGATGGAGGACACGGGAGGAGTCTTCTACTTCGAGGTTAACAGGACATCATGATACAATTCCATTGAAAAGTGAGAAAGCAAGCAAAAGTCATGCTCATGATCTTAGTGAGTCAGCACCAACCTATAGAAACAAGAGCACGAATCCGACCACCATTGGTGCTGTACGGTTAGAGAAGAGCAATCCTGGTAAACTTGGGCAGTGATAAGAAGAGGAAAAGACTGGTCCTATAATAGAGGCTGATAGAACTGCAGATGCTTCCTGAAATGGCGTAAATACATGGGAATGGTTAACACTGAAAAGCCTCATGGGTATGGTGCTGAGTAACGTGACTGTAATATTTTAAAGCAGACGTGAAAACATGGCGAGACTAGTCCGTGTGCTTGAGGAAAAGGCAGAGCCTGTGCTAGAACATGAAGAACTCAGAGAAAAGCCAGAACTGTAGCTACACACTGCGAAAGCAGCACGTAAAATTATAAAAGAATCAAGATTATTCGTGTTAGAAAATTTTTAGGAGGCAACACACAGTACCGTAGGTACTTATACAGAAAATTCTTGTGCTGTGTGCTCCGTCACGAAGTCCTGTCCAGCCGTTCGTGACCCTTTGGGCTGTAGGCTGCCAGGCTCCTCTGCCCATGGAATTTCCCAGGCAAGAATACTGGAGTGGGTTGCCATTTCCTTTCCCAGGGAATCTTCCCCACCAGGGATCAAAACCCCCGACTCCTATTTCTCCTGCATTGGCAGGCGGATTCTTTACCACTGAGTCACCATAACTAAAAATAGTTACCAGCTTTCAATAATAGAGTAGCATTGTTATGAATCTTAAGTCAGGCTTGTGGAATACTAAATATTTCTGACAAAAGGCTATAGGAGTCTGAAGCCATTCTTAGTGATCCTCACGGTGTCCCCTTAGAAGTATTTACAAGTCAGATGCCATCTCTATATGGTGTCTCCAAGTGTGTCATTCCTGGAGAGACGGGAGGGTGACCAGTGTCCTTCCATTGGCTAGCGGGGACCTGTTCACTATGATCAAGCCTGACATCGTGTTTTAGGTCTACACATCTTTTCTGTTACAGTTATTCTGGTTCTTTTTAGTATTAAAAATCAGTAAAAATGTGCTTGATTTTTCCTTTTAGAATGTTTTTCATCTTAACTCTGTTAGTCTACACAACCAACAAAGAAGATGAAAAATCACCTTGACAATTTTAAGTCAGCATAGATCCAAGAACTGATTGCTTACCTCACACAGGAATATCCTTTCACAAGCTCTTAACGTTTCTAAGTTGACACTGTTGGGAAGTATTTATGAAATCAGTAGTGAAATTCTCAGCAGCATTATTTTGTAAGCAGTGTGCCTGAATTTTTTCCCCAACAGTTTTATTATAAAATTTTTCAAACAGATAAAAGAGTCAAAATTTTATAGCATACTCACCACCCAGATGCTAGTTAGCATTAGCTATGCTTTGTCACATATCTGTCCATCCATCAGTTCACCAATTCAGATTATTGCTGATGCATTTTAAATTGAGGGAATCTACACACTTCCTACTTAATACTTCAGTCATTAGCTAGAATTCAGTATATACTTACAATTTCACTTTCATCAATGAATGTGGAAGTCTTAAGTGTGTATCTGCTGGGTTTTGGTAAATGCATACAGTGCTATCAAAATATAAAATACCATTAAAAAATTCCCCTGTTGCCGTTTCCAGTCAGTCCTCTACTCCCCCACATCCTCCTCCACAGGCAGCCACTATTCTTTGTTCTACCTTAAATCAGATCTTGTGTTCTAGATCTTTGTGTAAATAGAGCCACATAGCACGTATCTTTCTTGAAGGCTTCTTCACTCACCATGTTTTGGAGATTTATCCACATGGTTGTGTGTATTAATAGTTAATTCTTTTTTATTGCTGAGTAGTATTCCATTGTGTGGCTGTATTACAGTTTATTTATTCACTTTCCTATTTATAATACCTGGGCTGTTTGCAGTACTGGCGATTGTAAGTGAAGCTGCTATGGTTATTCTTAACATAAGTCTTATGTGAACATAGGCTTTCATCTCTCTTGGGTGAATACCTAGGATTAGAATTTCTGTGTCATAGGGTAGTTTTGAAAGAAACTTCTGCATCTTTTTTCAATGTGGGTATGCTGTGTCCTGGATTTTTACGATATTTTGAATGTGTAGAAAACTGTAAACTATTTTTATGACCCTTAATCTGAAGTAATAGAAGTGGATTTGGAATAGAAATGGCATTCTTCACAGTTGGCAGTTAGTGTTGAAGGACACAAATGCTTGTCTGCCCAAAACCCTCCCCAAATGGCACCTGTCCTTGAACTTCTAGTGTAACTCCTTGAATGATTAAAGTACTTAGCCAAGCATGGTGATAATATTAGCTAGAAGAAACAGCATTGGTTTGTTATATTACTAACTTTTGCCACCCGTTTTCAGTAGGCAGTTAAGACTGATAACAGAAAAGATTCATTCTGTTCATTGGGGGTGGAAGGGTGTTAAAGAACATGTCCAGCTACAGCAGCGTGAAAGAGAAGCATCTGGACGGAAAATCCCCCAAACGGTGGTCAAGAAACCAGAAAACGGGGTGGGGAGAATTCTACCTCACAATTGTGCTTAGGAAGTAGCTATGTTTTTGCAGGACATTTTAGCCTTTACAAATCAAATCATATTTTCAATATTGTCTTTTTATTCAGTACCACCCAGCTCCAGTTATTTCACACCCCTAGTGACTTTTATCCACTTTCTTACCCTTCCCACCTGTTATGTTACATATAGCAGTTACCTGTATAAGCCTGCAAAATTATAATCATATGTACGTTTTCAGTGCTTGTGTTCAAAGATATTTATGTATGGTTCATTCAGTCTTTCTTATTGATTTTTTAAGGGCTGGGATATTTGGCTTCTACTGTAAATCCTTATAATGTTCCACACACATTGTAAATGCAATAAAGATGTTAAAAACTAATTAATGGCAACAGATTTGATATGTGTTTCTTTGATATGTTATCACTTTTGACAGTAAATTTGGTTTCTATTACTAATGATCTTTGATGACATCCAGGGAGAATTAAGTCATACTGGTCTCTCTAAGATAATCTGATGAATTCTGCATTTTTAAATCATTCAAATTAGGTTTATTTATGTTACTTTTTTTTTTCCTATCAATATTCTGTAAAATATTTTATTAAGACAAAAATTCAACTCCTTTGTCCTGAAATTATCTGGAGTCTTAGAAGACAGAGACTAAACACACTTTGCCTGTGCGCCTCTTTGCTTTGTCAAAGCTCCCATCCTGCCTTCCCACAGGCTTAGCACAGAAACTCGGGACTTTCTGTAAGTCCCACGTTGTCAGAAATTGTTAGGTTCTCATCACAGTGGTAGTGGTCACATTTCTTTTATTTCTACCAATAAGTCCATTTTACGACTGAGAAGGAGAGAGTGTATTTGGGGTTGGGGAATGCATGTTAGAAGAAAGTTAGCTGTACTTCATATGACACATTCATATTATGCTGAACAGAAGAGCAGCTCCAGAATGGCTGCCAGGAATTCAGAGTTGCCAGAATTTGGAAGTTGGCAAGCCTTGATGAAGTTAAGTATATTTGAGTGATAGTTCAACATACGAGCAAGAGATATATATACATATATAATATATGAAAAAGTTCACTTTCCCAACTAGTGTCCACCCCTGCCTCTAGATTTCCCTTTAGACATGATGGATTCACAGAGTTATTCCACATTCTGCATAAAATCTACCCAAAAGTATTCTCATAAACTCTTACATGAAAGTTAAAATGAGAGTAAGAAATACCCATTTTTTGCTGGGACTAGAGATAGTATCTAACAACAGCAACAGCAAAAAGATGGAAAAACAAAGTGAACAATAAGCAAAAAGCTAGTTTGTGACCATGATTAAGTGAAATAATGGTTAGCAAACCATACTCCCATATTAAATAGTCTTGTGGTGCACCAAACCATAACTTAACCTACCTGGAAGTTTACCTTCCACTTAAAGTGTCTAATCTTGAAAAGATTTAATTATAAATATGTTTATAAGAGTAAAAAATTGACAACAACCCAAAAATTTGAATAAATTTATCCTGTAAGTTTAAAATATTGTTACAGAAATATATTTTTGAAATTAAAATATTGGAAAGGTATTTATGGTATATTATTGAGTGGGAAAAGTTCCAAAACTATAGAAATGTTATAGCCCATTTTAAAATATAGAACTTAAATAAGTTATCTTTGAAATGTGGAATTGATAGATCATCATAATTATGTTTGTTACTTTTCTGATTTTTCTGTTCAAATGGGTATTTTTAAAGATCTTCTAAATATAAAATGCCTAGCAAGTATATTCTGAAGTATCTGTTACAACAAGGTGAAGTAGGCAAAAATAGATGTGAAAATCAGGGGGGATGGAATCTTTAAACTCAGTATACTCTTCATTTTCAAATGCTACAAAAAGTACATCTCATTGAAGTCTTAGTATCGGAGATATGTAGAAGATAACATCATGGATTTAAATATCTTAAGAATATGTGCATTAAAGTCTGCTTGCATCCCTCTCTTCAGGTCTGTTTCAAGCAAATTATTTTGTATAGGACAATGCTCCATTTTAGGAATGGACAAGCAAAAAAAAATACTCTGAAGATTTCAATAATAACTGTTGCTGCAGGTTGATACTAATGAAGCCGTGCCGTGCCTGTATTGGAAGGGTCATGTTCCTCTATCCCAGGATGATGAGTTACTCCAAATCCCTCAAGATAAGCATCTATTCTTAGTCAAAGACTGGAAGAGAACATGAATGAGTCAACAGCAGACTTTCCTATCTTTCTAACCCATTTTATTCTTTGTCTAGAACACGCTCAGAATAGGACTGTTAGCTGTACCCACTTGTCTACACAGTTGAGTCTACGGGGGAGTCCTACAGTGATGACAGGGCCAGGCTTTCCTTAGAGTGTTCTGTTAGAACTGGGGACACATTTTCCCTTAAGAACAATTAAAATGCAATAGGTCTTCTTCAGCTACATTGTGGATTAATCAAGCTACTCAGTTGGATGACCTAGAAATTTAGTTAGTATTAATTTTATCATTTGTTGCAAGTTGTGAACACCTGACCTACCAACAGCTTTTTAGAACATATTTATTAGTTGGAAACTGATTGTGGTCAACTGTCCTTTTTGCTTTATTCCTTAAAATTCTGCTAAATATCAGAATAAAGTATAGTTATTGTTTTTAAATAGTATCTTAGGAAATAAGAAAAATATTAAAAGTAAAACTGCCCGTAATGCAGAAAATATACAGTTTGATGCCCTCCCTTAACCTAACAATATTATATACCATTACTCAACTTTTATTTTATGCTCTTTGTAGTCATTGTAACATAAAAATTTCCCTTATTAATTTTTCCCTCTGCTAGTCAATAGCTGTGAAATATTCAATAATAAATAGATACCATAACTATTATTATTAGATAAAATGTTTTATTTCATTCCTTTTTCTCTTTCTTAATGCTTTGATAAATAATGCTACAGTGAACATCCTTGTACTTAATTGTAATTGTGTCTACCCTTGAGATTGATTCCTTAAAGTAAAAATATTGGATTAGAATGTATCCATATTTTAAGTTTTTTGATAGCTGTGACTAAATTGTTTTCCAGAAGCAAATTTATGCTTTGCATCAAAAGTGTACATTTCATGGGTTTCCTTCTAGCATGAAGTGTTATTTATAAAAAGTCTTTGCAAATTTTTGAAAAAAATAAATTTATTTTGCATTTCATTTAACTGCCATGATGCTGAAAATAATTTAATAATTGGTATTATTCATTGTATTTCCCCTTGATGACTTGCCTGTGGTTTTTTGTTTTGTTTTGTTTTGTATTTTTCCTCTGGAGTTTTAGCCTTTTTTTCTTATTTGTTCATAGAAAATATTTATATAGCAGGGATAATAATTCTTTATCATATTGGAACAGTATTGCTCCTAGTTTGTCAATTTTTAAAATCTTTATGAATTTTGATGATGTCAGTATGTTTATTTTTATGGAGAACTCTACTAACCAATCTTTTTGATTTCTTATATAGCCTCAAAGCATAGAAAAATCCTCTCCTTCAGCTTAAATTTTTTTCCTTTTGTAAAGTTTTATTTTTCACTTTTAAATCTAAAAGCAATTTTGATGCACTATGTGAGATAATGATCTAATATGATAGATTTTCCCAAACAGCAACTGTTGTCACCATTATTATTGAATAACCTGACCCTCCCACTGATTTCTGATACTTCCCTGAAAATATATTGAGTTCCTAAGTTTCCTGGGTCTGCTTCTGAGCTTGCTGTTCTGTTCCATTGGTTGGTATGTCTGTCTTTTGCCAGTCCCACACTGCCTTTAAGACTGCTTTCAAACAAAACAAAAACCAGAAGTTCCTTGTAGGAGCACTACAAAAATTAGCTCTTTGCTACTAAAAGAATATTTTTGTGACATAAGTTAATAAAATCCCTGGCTGAGTGTAGGTGTAGGTGTCAGCAAATTTAGGGGGATGAAGACGAAGGGCTATGTGCTTAAAAATGATTAAGATAAAAGAAGGAGGTAAGTGAAGAGCAGTAGCTGAAAAGTGTATTACTTAAATGGGCCCAGTACGCAACACGGAGGGAGAAAACAGGATGCAGAATTCAGAGAATAAAAAGTATAAGAAGTACAAAACAGCCAGAAAACAGTGAAAATGGAAGAGTAGGAGAAAATGAAGAAACAAGATGAAGTTTTGCAAGTAGAGAATAATGGCTGTAGTATTATAAATATATGAAGTATGTTTGCAGTAATATATTTCTATATAAAATGTAAAATAAAAAACAAACAAGGCCCAACCTGTGGGGTCAGTAGAGACGTACAGGAACAGCATGTTGTATCAACATTGATGACAGATGAATCAGACTGAGACAAGAACCTAGGTCCTTAGACTGTCCTTAGAGAGCCGGTTCTCTCATGTGATCAGATTAATGGTGAAAAGCATTTGCAAATGTAGCACTTACCTGGCTATACTTGAAATACTTGAAATTATTAATTTACAGTTGACCCTTGGAAAACATGGGGGTTAGGGGCACCAGCCTTCTGCTGCAGTTAAAATTCCACATATAATTTTACAGTGAAACCTCCATATGCATAGTTTCACCTCTATGGATTCAACTAAGTGCTGATTTTGTAATATTATAGTACATATTTATTGAAAAATCCACATGTAAGTGGACTGATGCAGTTCAAACCCCCATGTTGTTTATGGGTTAACTGAATAATTTTTCAATTTGTAAGTTTGCTGTGGAGTTATATAAGCTTTGACTGTATAGTTTAAAGCCCATGGTTAGCAGTCTTATTTTTGGTGTTGGATTGACATGAGTTAAACTTCATAAACCTTATAATTTTGGGTATTTAATGTATCTGGGTCAATTTCCTTAATAAAATAAGATTAGTAATAGAAAATACCTGAAAATGTTTCTCTGGTAGTTACATGAGATCATAAATTCTTTTAAGAGGTAAGTTGACATATAAGCAGCACCCTATATTGAAAATTTTATCTGTAAACTTCCTAACTGCAAACTCATTGAGGGCAGATACTCCGCCTCCTTCCCTGATGTTTTTCTGTGCCAATATTTAGTTTTTAACACATTTGATCCTTTAGAGGGCTTTTCCCTCAGGGATACAAGTATGATGATAGGAAAAGAGAGGGCACAACCACAGGTTTGCTTTCTGCAGGCCCATTCTCTGAAAGTAAAAATGCCATCTCTTGTGAAGAGTCTCCTCTAAGTGCAACTTCATCAAGAACGGGCTGTTGTTTAAGTTAGCATTACTAACACGTTAAGATAAGAGCCCTCTGATGTGGACTAATAACCAGTAAAGGCAGGAGTGGGTAGCACAGAGGCTAGGGGCCCATTGTAGGTGGTGGGCAAAGGAGACTGGAAAGGAACAGAGACTGAGAGGGTACAAAAGTGAACCTGTATCTTTCAGTTCCCCATGAGCTACTCTTACCTATTTTATTCTGCAAAATTTTCACATCCAGATGTACTTAGGAGATGGAATTCTGTGAAGCAGGTCTAAATAAAATGCATCCTACTTGTTCTTCTGGAGCATACCTTCTGAACCACAAAGCTTCCTTCCAATTCTTTAATCTCAGAATTTTGTTTTTAAAGAAATGAGTTTGAATTCATGCTTGAGTTTGATTAAAATGTGCCTTTGCTTCAGCTTTGTTCCTTATGCAGGCCTCCTGCCTATGAAGGAGGGAATTAAGGAAACTATTCAAATATTATATAACTTGGATATCTTCAAGCCTAACCACTCTGTGGATGCTAATGGCAAGAGGAGTGTCACATTGCATTGAGTGGATGAGTGAAAGTCACTTAGTCATGTCTCTTTGTGACCCCACGGACTATACAGTCCATGGAATTCTCTAGGCCAGAATTCTGGAGTGGGTAGCCTTTCATTCTCCTGGGGATCTTCCCAACCCAGGAATCAAACCCAGATCTCCCACATTGCAGGCAGATTCTTTACCAGCTGAGCCACAAGGGAAGCCCAAGAATACTAGAGTTGGTAGCCTATCCCTTCTCTAGGGGATCTTCCTGACCCAGGATTCAAACCAGGGTCTCCTGCATTGCAGGTGGAATCTTTACCAGCTGAGCTACCAAGGAAGCCTTGTCCAACCTCTTATTTCCCTGAAAATATGGAGGGGGCAGGCTGGTGCAGCAGAACCTCTAAATTCTGTGTAGGAGAAATGAGCCCCCAAAAACCTTTGGATTTGAAAATCAATAGGGAATATGCTTAGGAAAGCTATAGAACTATAGGGAATGGAAAACTTGCTCTTAAATGACATACCTGCAGACTCACTCAACCTGAAAACCAGCAAAAAACCCAACAGGTGGAAAAGTACAGAGATCATAGGTAAAAAGGATTCACTTAATAATCTTGAAGCATCTGCCAGAGAGGAAAGAACTAGTTGGGATGCTCCCTTTGGACTGAGACACTGGTGGGAGCCATTTTTGTGAGCCCAGATTATGTAATGTCAGCACTGGCTGGCAAAATAGTAAAGTTCTCTTGCTAACCTGTTAGTGCCAGTGGACATGCCACACTGAGGGCACCCCCACCTCTGCCCCTCAGCTGGGCCTCACAGCCAGCCAAACAGTAGCCTTGCCCACCATCATGTACACTAGCAATGGCTAGACCCTGCAGCTTGTCTGCGGTCCAGCCTCACTGACCAGGGCATCACACCACGAACTGTGTCTTCATTACAACAGGAAGGCACATAGAACCCACAGAGAGGATGCCTCTTGAGCACCTGGCTCTGGTGTAAGTAGGATTGCACCTCTAAACCCTCAGGACATCTAAATTAAGCCACTCCTTCAAGACTGGGAGAGATTGCTGATTAACCTAAATCAAAGGAGCAAACACACATTTAGGTAAAATGAAAATACAAAGGAGTATTATCCAATAGAAAGAACAAGACAAAACCTCAGAAAAAGACCTAAATGAAATGGAAATAAGCGATCTACCTGATAAAGGATTCAAAGTAATGGTCATAGACTCACTGAACTCAAGAGAAGAGTGGATGAACACAGAACTACAACAGAGAGAGAATATTGTTGTTGTTGGGTTGCTTAATTGTGTCTGACTCTTTGCAACTATGGACTGCAGCACACCATGCTCCTGTGTCCTCCACTATCTCCTGGAGTTTGCTCAAATTCATGTCCCTTGAGTTGGTGATGTTATCTAATCATCTCACTCTCTGGTGCCCCCCTTCTCCTTTTGCCTTCAGTTTTTCCCAGTTTCAGAGTCTTTTCCAGTCAGTTGGCTCTTCACATTAGGTGGTCAAAGTCTTGAAGCTTCAGCTTCAACACCAGTTCTTTCAATGAATATTCAGGGTTGATTTTCTTTAGGATTGACTAGTCCCTGCAGGGCAAAGGTCGCTCAAGAGTCTTAGAAAATACAAAACAGAAGTTACAACTATCAGAGAAACAATTCCATTTACAGTTGCATCGGAAAGAATAAAATACCTAAGAATACCAAGGAGGTGAAAGACCTGTACACTGAAAACAATACAACATTGATGACAGAAATTGAAGACGACCAAAATAAATGGAGAGATTTCATGTTCCTGGGTTGGAAGAACTGATATTATTAAAATGTCCATTCTACTCAAAGTAAATCTGTAAATTAAATACAATCCCTATCAAAATTCCAAGAGCATATTTCACAGAACTAGAATAAATAAATCTAAAATTTGTATGGAACCACAAGAGATGCCAAATGGCCAAAACAATCCTGAGAAAGAATAAAACTAGGTATTATGCTCCCTGATTTCAAATTTTACTATATAGCTATAGTAATCAAAATAGTCTGGTGCTGGCACAAAAACAGACAGCTCAATGGTACAGAACTGAGCACCCCAAGGAAATTCACATACACGGATAATTTGTGACAAAGGAGCAAAGAGCATACAATGAAGAAAGTTCTGTCTTTTCAATAAATGGTTTTAGGAAACTGGACAGGTACATGCAAAAGAATAAAACCTACAAGCCTATCTTACACTATATACAAAAGTTAACTCAAAGTGGATTAAAGATTTGAATGTAGTCCTTGAAATCATTAAATACCGAGAAGAAAAGCACAGGCGATAACCTCATTGACATCAGGCATATGATGTTTTGTGGCTGTGACTCCAAAGGCAAGGGAAATAGAAAAAAACAAATGATACTACATTAATGGTACTGGATATCAGTGGATAAATAACACCAGAAAGAATGAAGGGATGGAGCCAAAGCAAAAACAACACCCAGTTGTGGATGTGACTGGTGATAGAGGCAAGGTCTGATGCTATAAAGAGCAATATTGCATAGGAACCAGGAATGTTAGGTCCATTAAGGTAAATTGGAAGTAGTCAAACAGGAGATGGCAAAAGTGACATTCTAGGCAAGAACATCAACATTCTAGGGATCAGCAAACTAAGATGGACTGGAATGGGTGAATTTAACCCAGATGACCATTATATCTACTACAGTGGGCAGGAAACCCTTAGAAGAAATGGAGAAGCCATCATGGTCAACAAAAGAGTCCGAAATACAGTATTTGGATGCAATCTAAAAAATGACAGAATGATCTCTCTTCATTTCCAAGGCAAACCGTTCAATATCATGGTAATCCAAGTCTATGCCCTGACCAGTAACACTGAAGAAGCTGAAGTAGAACAGTTCTATGAAGACCTACAAGACCTTTTAGAACTAACACCCAAAAAAGATGTCCTTTTATTATAGGGGACTGGAATGCAAAAATAGGGAAGTCAAGAAACACCTGGAGTAACAGGCAAATTTGGCCTTGGAATACAGAATGAAGCAGGGCAAAGGCTAATAGAGTTTTGCCAAGAGAATGCACTGGTCATAGCAAACACCCTCTTCCAACAGTACAAGAGAAGACTCTACACATGGACATCACCAGATGGTCAATACAAAAACCCGATTGATTATATTCTTTGCAGCCAAAGATGGAGAAACTCTATACAGTCAGCAAAAACAAGACCAGGAGCTGACTATGGTTTAGATCATGAACTCCTTATTGCCAAATGCAGACTTAAATTGAAGAAAGTGGGGAAAACTGCTAGACCATTCAGGTATGACCTAAATCAAATCCCTTATGATTATACAGTGCAAGTGAGAAATAGATTTAAGGGACTAGATCTGAAAGAGTGCCTGATGAACTATAGACTGAGGTTCATGTCATTGTACAGGAGACAGGGATCAAGACCATCCCATGGAAAAGAAATGCAAAAAAAGCAAAATAGCTGTCTCGGGAGGCCTTACAAATAGCTGTGAAAAGAAGAGAGGCAAAAAGCAAAGGAGAAAAAGAAAGACATACCCATCTGAATGCAAGGTTCCAAAGAATAGCAAGGGGCTATAAGAAAGGCTATAAGAAGGCTATAAGAAAGCCTTCCTCAGTGATCAATGCAAAGAAATAGAGAAAAACAATAGAATGGGAAACACTAGAGATCTCTTCAAGAAAATTAGAGATACCAAGGAAACATTTCATGCAAAGATGGGCTCAGTAAAGGACAGAAATGGTATGGACTTACTCCTTGGAAGGAAAGTTATGACCAAACTAGATAGCACGTTAAAAAGCAGAGGTGTTACTTAGCCAACAAAGGTCTGTCTAGTCAAGGCTGTGGTTTTTCCAGTGGTCATGTATGGATGTGAGAGTTGGACAGTGAAGAAGGCTGAGCACAGAAGAATTGATGCTTTTGAACTGTGGTGTTGGAGAAGACTCTTGAGAGTCTCTTGGATTGCAAGGAGATCCAACCAGTCCATCCTGGGTGTTCATTGGAAGGACTGATGCTGAGGCTGAAACTCCAATATTTTGGCCACCTCATGCAAAGAGTTAACTCATTGGAAAAGACCCTGATGCTGGGAGGGATTGGGGGCAGGAGGAGAAGGGGATGACAGAGGATGAGATGTCTGGATGGCATTACCAACTTGATGTACATAAGTTTGGGTGAACTCCTGGAGTTGGTAATGGCCAGGGAGGCCTGGTATGCTGCATTCATGGGGTCACCAAGAATCAGACATGACTGAGCAACTGAACTGAACAGAAGCAGAAAATATTAAGAAGAGGTGGCAAGAATACACAGAAGAACTGTACAAAAAGTTCTTCACGACCCAGATATTCACGATGGTGTGATCACTCACCTAGAATCAGACATCCTGGAATGTGAAGTCAAGTGGGCCTTAGGAAATATCACTATGAACAAAGCTAGTGGAGGTGATGGAATTCCAGTTGAGCTATTTCAAATCCTAAAAGATGATGATGTGAAAGTGCTTCACTCAATATGTCAGCAAATTTGGAAAGCTCATCAGTGGCCACAGGACTGGAAAAAGGTCAGTTTTCATTCCAATCCCAAAGAAAGGCAATGCCAAAGAATGCTCAAACTACCGCACAATTGCACTCATCTCGCACAGTAGTAAAGTAATTCTCAAAATTCTCCAAGCCAGGCTTCAGCAATATGTGAACTGTGTACTTCCAGATGTTCAAGCTGGTTTTAGAAAAACTAGAGGAACCAGAGATCAAACTGCCAGCATCAGCTGGATCATTGAAAAAGCAAGAGTTCCAGAAAAACATCTACTTTTTGACGATGCCAAGCCTTTGACTGTGTAGATCACAAGAAACTGGAAAATTCTCAAAGAGATGGGAATACCAAACCACCTGACCTGCCTCTTGAGAAACCTGTATGCAGGTGAGGAAGCAACAGTTAGAACTGGATCTGGAACAACAGACTGGTTCCAAATAGGAAAAAGGAGTATGTTGGGAAAGATTGAGGGCAGGAGGAGAAGGGGACGACAGAGGATGAGATAGTTAGATGGCATCATCGACTCAATGGACATGAGTTTGAGTGGACTCCGGGAGTTGGTTATGGACAGGGAGACCTGGCGTGCTGCGGTTCATGGGGTCACAAAGAGTCAGACACGACTGAGCAAATGAACTGAGTATATTAAAGTAAAAATTTATACACAGCAAAGGAAATCATCATCCTAATTAAATAAGGCAGCCTACTGAATAGAAGATGGGGTTAATAGCGACAATATGAAAAGATACCATAGAACTCAACAACAACAAGAAAACCTGATTAAAAAATGGATAAAATATCTGAATAGATATTATTTTTCAAGAAGAAATACATATAGCAAGCATCACTAATTATTAGGGAAAGGCAAATCATAACCAAAATGAGTTATCACCTCGCACCTTAGGGTGGCTATTATCAAAAAGATAAGAAATAACAAATGTTGGACAGGATGTGAGGAGAATCCTCATACACTTTATTCCATGGGAAACACTATGGAGATCCTTCAAAAAGATTAATAATAGAACTATTATATGGTCTATTTATTCTACTGCTGGGCATTTATCTGAATAACCTGAAGACACTAATTTGAAAAGTAATATACACCACTGTGTTCATTGCCAGAAGCAACAGTTAGAACTGGACATGGAACAACAGACTTTTTCCAAATGGAGAAAGGAGTACGTCAAGGCCGTATATTGTCACCCTGCTTGTTTAACTTCTGTGCAGAGTACATCATGAGAAACGCTGGGCTCGAAGAAGCACAAGCTGGAATCAAGATTGCCTGGAGAAATATCAATAACCTCAGATAAGCAGATGAAGAGGAACTAAAGAGCCTCTTGATGACAGTGAAAGAGGGAAGTGAAAAAGTTGGCTGAAAGCTCAACATTCAGAAAACTAAGATCATGACATCTGGTCCCATCACTTCATGGCAAGTAGATGGGAAACAGTATAAACAGTCACAGACTTTATTTTGGGGGGCTCCAAAATCACTGCAGATGTTAACTGCAGCCATGAAATTAAAAGACGCTTACTCCTTGGAAGGAAAGTTATGACCAACCTAGAGAGCATATTAAAAAGCAGAGACATTACTTTACCAACAGAGGTCTGTCTAGTCAAAGCTATGGTTTTTCCAGTAGTTGTGTATGGATGTGAGGGTTGGACTATAAAGAAAGCTGAGTACCAAAAAATTGATGCTTTTGAATTGTGTTGGAGAAGACTCTTTGAGAGTCCCTTGGACTGCAAGGAGATCCAACCAGTCCATCCTAAAGGAGATCAATCCTGAATATTCATTGGAAGGACTGATGCTGAAGCTGAAACTCCAGTACTTTGGCCACCTGATGCAAAGAACCAACTCACTGGAAAATACCCTGATGATAGAAAAGATCGAAGGTGGGAGAAAGGGATGACAGAGAATGAGATAGTGGGATGGCATCACCGGCATGATGGATATGAGTTTGAGTAGGTGGACTTCAAGCTGGACAGGGAAGCCTGGTGCGCTGCAGTCCATAGGGTTGCAAAGAGTCGAGCAACTGAACTGTGTTCATTGCAGAATCATTTATAATAGGCAAATATGGAAACAACCTAAGTGCTCATTGCTAGATGACTGGATAAAGAATATGTGAGGTGTACATACACATACCCAATGGAATACTACTTAGCCATAAAAATGAAATCCTGCCATTTGCAACCACGTGGATGAAATGAAGCAATGTGAAATAAGTCATATGAAGAAAGACAAATACCATATCATTTCACTTATATGTATGGTCAGAAAAGCAGGCGAGCATGCAAATAAAACTTAAATATAGAAATCAGATTAGTGGTTATCAGAGGGGAAGAGGTTTGTGGGGGTGGGCCAAGTGGGTCTCATATTGAGAGATGCTATTTAGACTTGTGGTGATTGCTTTGAAATGTAAACATGCTTAATTAAAATGCTGCATACCTGAAACCTATGTAATAATAAAAGTATGCACATAAATGTAAAATCTCAATAAAATATTGACAAACTGAGTTCAGTTCAGTTGCTCAGTTGTGTCCAACTCTTTGCTACCCCATGGACTGTAGCACGCCACGCTTCCTTATCCATCACCAGCTCCCAGAGCTTGCTCAAACCCATGTCGATTGAGTCGGTGATGCCATTCCACCATCTCATCCTCTGTCGTCCCCTTCTTCCCCTGCCTTTAATCTTTCCCTAAATCAGGATCCTTTCCAATGAGTCAGTTCTTCTCATCAAGTGTCCAAAGTATTGGAGCTTCAGCATCAGTCCTTCCAATGAATATTCAGGACTGATTTCCTTTAGGATGAACTGGTTGGATCCTTGCAGTCCAAGGAACTCTCAAAGAGTCTTCCCCAACACCGCAGTTCAAAAGCATCAATTCTTCAGCACTCAGCTTTCTTTATGGTCCAATTCTAACATCCATACATAACAACTGGAAAAAGCATAGCATTGACTATATGGAATTTGTTGGCTAAGGTCTTTAATATGCTGTCTAGATTTGTCATAGCTTTTCTTCCAAGGAGCATCTTTCAATTTCATGGCTGCAGTCACCATCTGCAGTGATTTTGGAGCCCCCCAAAATAAAGTCTGCCACTGTTTCCCCATCTATTTGTCATGAAGTGATGAGACCAGATGCCATGATCTTAGTTTTTTGAATGGTGAATTTTAAGCCAGCTTTTTCACTCTCCTCTCTCACTTTCATCAAAAGGCTCTTTAGTTCCTCTTTGCTTTGTGTCATAAGGGTGATGTCATCTGGGGGTTATTGATATTTCTCCCAGCAATCTTGATTCCAGCATGTGCTTCATCCAGCCCATCATGAAGTGTAAAAGTGTAAGTATAAGTGTAAAATTTCTCAATAAAATATTGGCAAACTGAATTCAAGAGCACATTAAAAGGATCATATATCATGATCAAGCAGGGTTTATCTCTGGAATGTAAGCATCTCAACTTATGCAAATCAATAAATTCAATACACCACACTGATAGAATGAAAATATAAAAATCATATGATTGTCTCAATAGATGCATAAAAAGCATTTGACAAAATACAACATCCTTTCATGATAAAAGCTTTTAACAAATTGAATATAGATGGAATATACCTTAACATAATAAAGACCATATATGACAATCCCACAGCTAACATAATCTGTAATTGGCAAGCAGATTCTTTACCACTGGCACCACTTGGGGAACACAGCATCATACTCAGTGATGAAATATTGAAAACTTCTCTGTTAAATTCAAAATCAAGGCCAAGGTGCCGACTCTCACCGCTCTTATTCAACATAGTACTGGAAGTCCAACCACAGTAATCATGCAAGATAATGGAAAAAGAGAAAAGATTTCAATTGGAAAGGAAGGAGTAAAAATGTCTCTGTTGCAGATGACATGATCTCATGCACAGAAAGTTATAATAACTGCACCAAAAAAACATTAGAAGTAATCAACGAATTTAGTAAATTTGCATGATATAAAATCGGCATACAGAAATCAATTCCATTTTTATACATGAACAACAAAACATGAAAAAATTCTATTTACAATTACATCAAAAATAATAGTAAATTTAACCAAACTGAAAGATTTTGGTTACACTGAAAACTGTAAGACTGAATGAAATTGAGATAAAAACAAGTGGAAATGTATCTTGTGTTCATGTATTGTAAGAATTAACATTGTTAAAATGTCCAAAATACGCAAAGCCCTCACTAGATATAATGCAATCTCTATCAAAATTTTAATAGCTTATTTCATGGAAGTAGAACAAATCTAAAATTTTTATAACTCCAAAAGCAATCCTAGAAAGAACAAACCCAGAGGCATTATGTTTCCTCATTTCAAACTATACTATAAAGCTATAGTAATCAAACAGTAGACCAGTGGAACAGAGTTGAGACCCCAGAAATAAACTGTCCCATATATGATCAACACATATTTGACAAGGAAGCTAAGAAGATTCAATGGGAAGGATAGTCAGTCTCCTTAATAGCTGATATTGAGAGAACTACACTCCTACCATTTACCCCTCACAAAAGTTAACTCAAAATCGACTAAGCAGTTAAACATAAGACCTAAAACCATAAAAATACTAAGAAAACAGAAGGAAAAGTCTCCTTGACATTGGTCTTGGCAATGATTTTTAGATATGGCACACACAAAAAAGCAAAAATTAAGTGGGGTGACATCAAAATGAAAAGTTTCTGCACAACAAAACAAGCAACCAACAAAATAAAAAGCCTATGAAATGGGAGAAATTATATGCAAAGCGTATATCTGATAAGTGGTTAATATACAAAGTACATAAAGAACTTATACAATTCAATAGCAAGACAAAAACCCTATTAAAAAATAGTGTAATTGAATAGACATTTTCCCAAAGACGTACAGATGGCAATAGGTACATGCAAATGTGCTTAGCATCTCTAATCATCAGGGAAAGGCAACAGAAAACAACAGTGAAACATCACCTCACACCTGTTAGAACAACCATCATCAAAAAGAAAGAGAGAGTGACTGTCAGCAAGGATTTGGAGAAAAGCAAGTTCTTGTGCACCATTGGTGGAAATGCAAGTAATGCAGCTAATGAAAGGTAGTATGGAGGCACCTCAAAAATTAAAAACAGAGCTACCAAGTGACTCAGCAATCCCTCTTCTGGATATAAAACTAAAGGAAATAAAAACCAGGATCTCAAAGAGATCTTTGCTCCCATGTTTATTGTCTTACTATGCGTAAGAGCCAAAATCTGAGAACAACCTATGTGTCTGTCAATGGATGAAGGAATAAAGAAGACATGGTATATAAATATACATTCACACACACATATGCACGTGTGTGTGCGCTAAGTCACTTCAGTCGTGTCTGACTCTTTGTGACCCTACAGACTGTGGTCTGCCAGGCTCCTCTGTCCTTGGGATTCTCCAGACAAGAATACTGGAGTGGGTTGCCAGGCCCCTCTCCCTGGGATTTTCCTGACCCAGGGACTGAACCCATGTCTCTTATGTCTCTTGCACTGAGAGGCGGGTTCTTCACCACTAGCACCTCCTAGGAAGCCCATGTGTGTGTGTATTAATATTATTCAACCACGAGAAAGAAGGAAATTCTTTCATTTGTAACAACACAGATAGACCTTGAAGGTATCATGTTAAGTGAAATAAGTCGGAGTAAGACAAATACTGTGTGATATCACTTATGTGTGGAATCTAAAAAAAAAAAAAAACCCTCCAAATTCATAGAAACAGAGAATAGATGATAGTTACCAGGGACTGAAAGATAGCAACAATTGGTTACATTGTACAAACTTCCACTTAGAAGATGCATACATTCTAGTGATCCTATTGAGAAGTCTATATGCAGGTCAGGAAACAACAATTAGAACTGGACATGGAACAACAGACTGGTTCCAAATAGGAAAAGGAGTACATCTATTGTCACCCTGCTTGTTTAACTTCTATGCAGAGTACATCATGAGAAACGCTGGGGGAAGAAGCACAAGCTGGAATCAAGATTGCTGGGAGAAATATCAATAACCTCAGATATGCAGATGATACCACCCTTATGGCAGAAAGTGAAGAGGAACTAAAAAGCCTCTTGATGAAAGTGACAGAGGACAGTGAAAAAGTTGGCTTAAAGCTCAACATTCAGAAAACAGATCATGGCATCTGGTCCCATCACTTCATGGGAAATAGATGGGGAAACAGTGGAAACTGTCAGATTTTATTTTGGAGGGCTCTAAAATCACTGCAGCCATGAAATTAAAAGATGCTTACTCCTTGGAAGGAAAGTTATGGCCAACCTATATAGCATATTCAAAAGCAGAGATATTACTTTTCCAACAAAGATTCATCTAGTCAAGGCTATGGTTTTTCCAGTGGTCATGTATGGATGTGAGAGTTGGACTGTGAAGAAGGCTGAGTGCTGAGAAGACTCTTGAGAGTCCCTTGGACTGCAAGGAGATACAACCAGTCCATCCTAAAGGAGATCAGTCCTGGCTATTCATTGGAAGGACTGATGTTGAAGCTGAAACTCCAATACTTTGGCCACCTCATGCAAAGAGCTCATTTGAAAAGACCCTAATGTTGGGAAAGATTGAGGGCAGGAGTAGAAGGGAATGACAGAGGATGAGACGGCTGGATGGCATCACCGGCTCGATGGACATGAGTTTGAGTGAACTTCTGGAGTTGGTGATGGGCAGGGAGGCCTGGCATGCTGCTATTCATGGGGTCTCAAAGAGTCGGACATGACTGAGCGACTGAACTGAACTGAGTGCATAACATGGTAATTATGGTTAACAATATTATATATTGAAAACTTCTTAAAAAGTAAATCTTGAATATTCTCAAAACAAAAGAGAAATGGTACTGATGTGATGTGATAGAGGTGCTAGCTTTTGGTATCATGGTAATTATTTTGTAATATATAAGTACATTAACACATTGCAATTCTTAATTTACACAGTATTATATGTCAAATATATCTCAGTAAGCCTGGAAGAAATAAACAATTGAGTAGTAATATCTCTAAGCCTAAAACTTGTGATAACACAAAGTATCTTTAAACATCTCTACAGAAATTATAAATATTTTTTCCAAGGCACCTTTTAAAACCTATTAACACAATTTCCTCTATGATATACCATTGGCAGGAAGAAGGAAGTGGTGGGTTAGTAATTTCACAGATTAAACCAGAGTGTGATAGATTAAAGAAGGTTGGAAATTATTTAAATATGTTCCTAGAAACTCATATAAAGGCCAAAGTGAGTGGATTCAGATATTCAGAAAGTCACTCTATGTTTAAACTTGGTCTTATATGCCTTTATTTTAAATCTGTATTAAATTTTCTATCTTTCTAACATAATCCAATGAAATAGCAATTAAAGATAGACTAAATATTCAGCATACTGGTAAAGTTAAACATGAATACTAAATACAGCTATTTCCTCTCCTCATGATTTTTTTTTCCCTAAAGTATCAGTGAAGTACAAGGAAAAAGAAAATCCAAAGAAATCACATCTTATTTTAATTATTTACATTTACCTGTGTAAAGTATGGAGAAATGAATAAAATAGAATTAGGAATCTGAGAAGTTGAAAGTACACAAAATAGATTTTAAACAGACCCGTTGGAGAGCAGATGCTTTATTTCATGTCTTAGGTCCAAGAAAGATGAATATCAATGCATAATTCATATAAATGGCTATACAAATCATTAAGCAATCTTATAATATGTTACTAGAAAAATTGATTTCCATTCTTCTATGTGATTAATCCTTAATAATGTGATTACATTTTAACAACAACAAAAAAGAACTTTGACAGAAACTCAAACCAGTTTTATTATCATATTAATTTACATCTGTGCAGAAAAATTTTCTAATGCCTTTTCACCTTGACTTGGAAAATTCTTTAAAAGGGATTTTGTTTCCAGAACATTTTAGTTTGGTGTATTTCCTGTGTTATATGACTTTCTGGCCGTATTGCTTCATGTGTTTATTTTATCTTTAGTTTTCTAACAGAGAAAGCTGGAGATAGAGATGTTACTTCGTACTTCTGTTGTTGCCTTTTAAGAGTGCTTGGTATTCTGACTCAGAGAACTCTGTCCAGGAAATGCTCAGCCTCTGTGGACTAGCTGAGTAATGGGTTTGCATGGACATCTATATAATTTTTGATCTGACATTAGGATAGAACTTACTCCCTGTGGCACTGGAGCAAGAGAGTAAGAGGGACTCAGTTGCTTCTTGAACTTGACTAAGCCGCTTAACTTCTCTTGCCTCAATTCTCCAACACATATGGCAGAATTAGAACAGTCCTGCCCTGACTCTAGTACAATCATCCCTTTTCTATCCACAGAGGATTGCTTCCTGGACCTCCTGCAGATACCAAAATCTGCAGATGCTTAAGTCCCTTATATAAAATCTTCAGATATGGAGGGCCGACTGCATGAGGCTGTCGAGAGGTCCAACCAGATGAATTGGTTATATGTTTTACAAATCTAAAGTGTTGTAATGAGGATGGGGCTTATAAAAAAATCAGAGCCTGTGCACTGTAGGTACTCAAGAAGCCCATTTAATGGTGATGTCTTCAACAGGCCACAGCGGAATTTAGACTACATAAATTGCTTTTGAAATCTGCCCTTTGTGAGGGTGGAATCTGTGATAGGAAACTGGTTTGTTTAGGGTGGTGTGAGCTGTGGGGGTGGGGCACAAATGACCTGCTCCTTTTGTTTCCATTTTTGATTTCCAGGTTTCTGTGAGTTTCTCTCATCTTGCTTCCTGTTTTTCCTGAAAGCCTGAGTATATGAGTATCTTTTTTCCTGCAGGTGTTGGTAACTGCTTTATCCTTCCGGACATTCTCAGCGACCGTCGCCTTTCATGCGGCTTCTAGGACCGCAGTGAATGGTGTAGTGACAGAAACCAGTATCACGACAGTGACGGGCTTCTGTATGAGCACTGGGGTCAGGCATTCTTACTTGGAATGAAGATGCAGATCCGAAAATCCATACAGTAAATTTTTAGAAACTCGGGCAACTGAACTTTACAAAATACAGTCTACAAGGGAATTCTGTTAACAGTGACTTTGTCATTAGTGAAAGTGAAAGTGTTAGTCACTTAGTTGTGTCCAGCTCTTTCTGACCCCATAGACTGTAGCTCACTTCTGTCCATGTAGGCTTCTCTGTCCATGGAATTTTTCAGGCAAGAATACTGGAGTGGGTTTTCTTCCCAGGGGATTTTCCTGATCCAGGAATCAAACCCAGGCCTCCCACATTGCAGGCAGACTCTTTACAGTCTGAGCTACCAGGGAAGACTTTGTCATTAAACTGATAACCAATAAACTGTCAATATATGGTGAAACATCACCTCATACAACTGAGAAAGCCCATTTTAACAATATTTAAGAGTATTGTTACAGATAACATAATCTGAACACATATGTGTATCATGTATTTTTATATATATATATATATACACACATTTAAGTTCTTTATGTTTTAGTCTTTCTTAAAACATTTTTAAAATGTTCTCTTTTTAACTCTTTGCATACTTCCTGCTTTGAATCCATGGGTACTACCATTCTGTTTAGGGTATCTGACTTTTGTGTCCTTGAATTTTGCATTATAGTATTTTTCCTTCCTTGGCAGAGTTATAGCTGCATGGAGAAGTGGCAGGTCACTCTCAGGGTCACTGCTGGGCTCCCAAGCAGCTGGAAGGACTGCTGCTCTTCAGGCTTCCCCGGGGATTATTCTGGGCTGGAAATTCTCAGCCTCAACTGGAGTTAAGCAATAGTGAGGACAAAACAAGAGAAGTGTAATTTTCCAAAATCAAGTTGACTAAGACTGCTGTCTTCTCATTTACTCACCCTCCCTTCTGAAGGGTAACTCTCTGGACTCTTCATTATATTAACAAGAATTAGAGAAACTCTGCTATGTTGAAGTCTGGGTGCATAGCTCAATGTAGGTAGAAAGCCTTATTAGTTTAAATTTTTAAAATAAACTTTGTACATAAAAGCTTTTCACTGATTTAAATAAACAAAACAAAAGTTTTCTGGCTTGAAGTATTATAGTGTCTCCCATTGAGAAAAAAAGTTTTACCAGATCAGTAATAGCCACGTATCTGCTGATTATTTTAACTGCACTCTATACAAATATTTGACAGTTTTGCAGATCAAACATTGTTCTGTTGTTGCCCTTCAGTCGCTAAGTCCTATCTGACTCTCTGCGACCCCATGGACTGTAGCCAACTAGGCTCCACTATCCTTGCGGTTCTCCCGGCAAGAATATTGGAGTGGGTTGCCATTTCCTTCTCCAATACATTGTTCTAGATAAAGAATTTTAGGAAAACGTATACATGATAATTGAACAGATATTGCTATCATTTCACACACTATTTTGGTAAACCATGCCTTAAAATTATAGTAAATATAGCCATCTTTGATCAAGTTCAAGTTTTCAAACTTGCCCAAATTTTGCTTTGCTTTGTTTTTCTTAGTACTTATAGAAGGAAATTTTACTGGATATTAAAGTTGTTTGTTTATAACTGTTCTCCCAGGTCACATGGAGTGGCTAAGCATTATGTCATTAAGCATGTTAATTGTAAGGAAATCTATGGCAATCAATGTACACAGAGTGTAAAACTGTTAAAAAGAGTCATGATGCTTCTTAAGTAAATCGTGTCTATAAAGAAACATCCCAAAGGGGCATTGTATTGGCATTTGTGTTTGGAGTGCGATGGAATTCATCCTACCTCTGCTTTCACTCTTGACTCCTACACTCTCCATGAAGAGTTTTTTTAAATGACATTAAAGAAGTATTAAGTCAAAGGATACCATTCTTTAGATGAAAGCCTTGCAATAATGTCCCATCTCAGACTGAAACTCCAAGTCCTTCCCTGGGTGTAAGAGCAGGGTTGCCACATAGCTTAATATCCAAACAGAACTCTTCAGAGAATGGAAGGGGCCAAAGAGCAATTATGCCAGGGAAGCAGGATAAAGCATGACTTATCCCGAGCAAACCAGGCCTGTACTTGGCAGACCTCATGTTCTATCAGTGTCCTTCCCTCAGTTCTCACTTAGCTCCAGCCACACTGACCTCCTGAAAGGTTTTCAGCTATAGCAGGCGTGGCCAGCTACCTGGAAAGTTCTTTGCTGAGATGTCTTCATGCCATGCTCTTTTAGGCTTAATTCTTGCCTCTACTCAAATCTCATGTCTTCAGAAGTTTTCCTAAAGTAAAAGTGCTCCTTCCTGAAGTATTTCTTATCCCTCTCCCCCTGTTCACTCTCACCTTCTTACTGCCTTATTTTTCTTCATGACACTTATATACATCCTAACATAATTGTGTAAGTATTTTTGCTTGTGTTCTAACTGGTTGTGTCTCCCCCACCAGAAGGCAAGCTGCATCAGGGGGTGAACTTTGTTTCACCTATTGCAGTGCGTCTGGCATCTGGAACAGTGCCTGCCACCTACTAGTTATTTAATCATACTCACTGAATCAACCAATGAGTATCTACATAGAAGACTAAGTTGACAGCTACGATGAAAGCTTTTTAAGAGCATGCTTTAATTTACTTATGGATATTAATTAAATGACGCTGCTGATAATCTAAGAAATAAATGAGAGGTGCCAGGGAGAATATTACATAATACAAATAATGAGTTAGGGAAGATTTTTGTTGAAAGGGAATGATTAAAGATGGTATTCTAGAAATGCTGACTCACTGAATTTTTTTTACCGTTTGATTATACTGACATATTTCCTCCCTGGTAATGCACATTTTATGTCTTTCTAAGGTATTTAATCCATTTGAGTTGCCTACCATGTTATAATTCAACTTAATTTTAAAACTTATTTCAAATTGTCTGGCAGTTACTAGATTTAAGAAATCCCTTAACAGACGTTGTTGTAGAAATGATAATGCATGACTATCGGAACACCACTGATGTGCCAGGCATAAAGTGTTTTTCAAATGTTATTAAATCCTCCCAACAGACCTATTTGACCTTGGTAGTCCCATTATCTCCAATTTGCAGTGAGGAAGCTGAGGCACCGAGGGTAAAGGCAGTCTGGCTTCAGAGCCCCTAACCCATTGCCTTTGCTATTTTGAATGGTTTACTTGTTGTTGTTTTGGAATTACCATCAGTTTATTCTTCCTGTTAATTTCTGTACCCCAACAGAAATACCCTGAAAGTATCCCCTGATTTCTCTGGCAAGTTCTCAATGAAACCTTTTGTGATTCAGTCTGATTAACCACGACCAGTTGTTTTCCCTTAATTTTTATCACTGTAGATTCCTGATTGGCTACGTTTTTCATTGTTTATGGTCTTTTTCCACTGTAGTGTTACCATTTCGAGAACAGAGACCTCTGTTTCGCTCTGTTTCCTTGCTGCTATATTCCTAATATGTTAGTGCCTGGTATGTAGCAAACGCTCATAACTATTGGTTGAATGAGTAAATACTGAGTGAATGAATTGTATCAAAGCGTGATTCGATCAGTCAGCCAATATTATAAGCACCAATTCTGTGCTCTGTGTGTGTGTGTGTGCGCGCGCGCACATGCACGCACTGTGTACTTACTTGCTCCTTTGGGTCTGACTCTTTGCGACCCGATAGACTGCAATAGCACCCCACTCCAGTACTCTTGCCTGGAAAACCTCATGGGTGGAGGAGCCTGGTAGGCCGCAGTCCATGGGGTCGCGAAGAGTCGGACATGACTGAGTGACTTCACTTTCATTTTTCACTTTCCACTTTCCTGCATTGGAGAAGGAAATGGCAACCCACTCCAGCGTTCTTGCCTGGAGAATCCCAGGGACAGGGGAGCCTGGTGGGCTGCCGTCTATGGTCTATGGGGTCGTACAGAGTCGGATACAACTGAAGCAACTTAGCAGCAGCAGCAGACTGTAGCCTGCCAGGCTCCTCTGCCCATGGGGATTCTTCAGGAAAGAATCTTGGAGTGGGCTGCTGTACCCTCCTCCAGGGGATCTTCCCAACCTAGGGATCAACCCCTGGTCACCCACATTGCAGGCAGAAATTCTTTACCATTTGAGCCACCAGGTAAACCCCTCTGTGCCTAGTACTCTCCTTCATATATATAGTTATATATGTATGTGTGTTATATATTACATATAACACACACACATATATAGTATTTGCTAAATATTAAGTTCTCTTCTAAGTGCTTTGTATAAAGCAACTCTTTTTAATCTCTACAATACTCTTTGAGGTGGTCTGCAAAGATTTTGAAACAAAAATTCCTTTATGTAAAGAGCCTTAAATCTAGTTAAGAAATAATACCAGTGGGGTGAAATAATTACAAAACAATTCAAGTTTATAATATAAGCATACCATTATTAAATTTTAATTACAATTGCATTTGAGGGAAGGGGAATATATGCAGGCATTTCAACTTTTAAAAGGAATTGATAGTTTATCTTGAGTCTGAGTGAACTCCGGGAGATGGTGATGAACAGGGAGGCCTGGCGTACTGCGATTCATGGGGTCGCAAAGAGTTGGACACGACTGAGCGACTGAACTGAACTGAACTGATGTACATTATTATGATTCATGTGTACAATGTTGTGACTTACAATTTTAAAAGATTATACCCCACTTATAGTTATTATAAAATACTGGATGTATTCCCTCTGCTGCACAATATATGCTTGTAGCTTATTTATTAAAAAAAAAAAAGAGATGGGAGGAATTCATATAGATGAAGGGGAGAAGAGGATATTTCTGGATAGAACAACTGAATTAACGTGGAGAACAAAGATGATCTTTGAGGCCTGGGAATAATGATATTAGTTATTAGGTAGGTAGGAGGACAAGACCATAGACAACTTTCAAACCCAGGCGGAAAAAGTTAGACCTGAGGTGGCTAGAATCAGTGAATTACTATATGTGGATATGTGCATGCATGTGTGTATAAGTGTGTGAAATTCATAAAGTCAGAAAAATGTCTTTGCAGCCATTAAATTATGTGGATTAAATGCAAAGTGCTCATCCCATTCCTGGCACATAACTAGCTATAATTAAATGGTAACTATTATTATTTACTGATAATAATAATAATAGAGAAAATTATGCCTTACATTTTTAATCTGGATAAATAGACTTATTCTGTGTTATTCATATTAAGTCTAATTTGTCTTTATAAACTTAAATACAGTTTAATCAATAATAACATTAAGACAAATGCTAAGAATGAGCAGACTCCACATATATTCCAGCAAAGAAAATGTGTCGTTTGAATGGCATCCTCATAGAGCTAAAAAATAATCATATGACAAACTTTTTATACTATCATCAGTTACCTATATTTCATTAAAATGTGCTATTGGTCATTGTGGGAAATAGTGTGGTATTTCTTCAAAAAATTAAAAATAGAATTGCCATATGATCTAGCAATTTTACTTTTGGGTATATACTCCAGATAATTAGAAAGCAGGGTCTCAAAGCAATAATTTGTACACTTGTGTTCATAGTAGCATTATTCACAAGAGCTACAATGTAGAAGCCACTCAAGTGGCTGAATGGATGAGCAAAACATGGAATATATATTCAAGAGAATATTATTTAGCCCTTAAGAGAAAATATGACCTATGCTTCAGCATGGATGCCCTGGAGGAGGAAATGGCACCCACTCCAGTATTCTTGCCTGGAGAATCTCATGGATGGAGGAGCCTGGCGGGCTACAGTCCATGGGGTCACGAAGAGTCAGGCACGACTGAGCAACTTCACTTTCACTTTTCACTTTCCTGCATTGGAGAAGGAAATGGCAACCCACTCCAGTGTTCTTGCCTGGAGAATCTCATGGACGGAGGAGCCTGGCGGGCTACAGTCCATGGGGTCACAAGAGTTGGACACGACTGAGCGGCTAAACCACACCACCACCGCTACAGCATGGATGAACCTTGAGAACATTATTCTAAATGAAATTGGCGGAGGTTTCATCGCTTAGTCATGTCTGATGCTTGTGACCCCATGGACTATAGTAGTCAGCCAAGCTCTTCTGTCTATGAGCTTTTTCAGGCAAGAATACTGGAGTGGGTTGCCATTTCCTTTTCCAAGTAAAATTAATCAATCACAAAAAACAACTGCTATGAGATATTTGGCATAGTCAAAATCATAGAGAAAGGAAGTAGAATGGTGGTTGCCAGAGGTTTTTTTTAGCGGGGGGAGGGGGTAAGGGATAGAATTATTGTCTAATGAGTATAGAGTTTCATTTTTTATAAGATTAAAAGAATTATGGACATAGATGTTGGTGAAGGTTGAATAACACTATGAATGTGTTTAATATCGCTGAACTGTACACTTTAAAATAGTTAAGATGGTAAATTTTGTTATGTGTATTTTACTACAATAAAAGAAAAACTGGGTGGGGGGTGATATGCTATTTGCAACTCTACAGAATTCAGTTATAGCTTTTTGGTTCCCCATGGAGGATTTTTCACTAAAATTCAGCTGGTATGAAAACAAAAAAAAAAAAACCAGGCATTTCCCAGAGGGATAAACAGAGAAGGCATAATAACCTCAGCAAGATCCTCTATAAACTTCAAAGAATATGAGAATGCCTGTAAGGTTTTTGTTTTGTTTTGTTTTATCCTGCTTTTTGGTGATGATAGGGGAGGCAGAGTATAAACAAACTGTAGCTCAAAAGCTTTCAAAAAAACCCCATCTAATTATAGGGTAGCAATTTCTTTAGTACAGTATATTTTATACTTAGTATTTTCCAAACTATTTCCCAGGGTTAATAATGCAGCTTATAATTAAATATTATGCTAGATGAAGAGACCTAGATCAACTCTCTAAGTGAGCAAGATGTAGATGGAGAGGTCTAAACAACAGAGCTTCCAAGGAAGAAGGACTAAGAAGTTGAAGAGGAAAGAAATAGAAAGCAAGGGAAGGGGAGAGAAAAAGTGATTCAAGTCTTTTGAAGTTGTTGAAGCCAAGAATTTGAATTAAAGGACATTCATTAGAAACCAGTTAAATTCATGCATGCAGTTTGTATTATTGTTCATGTCCACCAATGCAGAAAATATTTTCTATGCACCACTTTGGGTCTGCTTAGAAAGATCGTCTATACCAAGAAAGATACCATCACCTTTGCTGCTGAATTTAACAAGGTCTTGCATATTTCTGATTCCTTTTGCCCTTAAGCCTTGGAATTAGTCGGATTTTCATCCTCGTTCTCTCTCCTCTTCACCTGTCTCTTCCCTTTCCCTTGCCATGGGCCTGTGACTCTGCACAGTCCACACTGCCCTGCATACCTGTTATACAGTCATCCACCTGAAGTGGGGCTCTGTGAACATCAGCACTCTTCTAACCATTGTCTGCGTAACCTATTTCCCCTTGCTTCCCGAGGGCCTTTATGCAACTGCTGACACACACTGAGTTTCTAACAGTAGATTAGCTTTGGGGCAAGGTGCACTGTGTACCTTGGGTGTGCTGTTTGCTGTTCTGGTTTGCCATGTACACAAAGGCTTAAGCAAGGCTCCTTTGGGCATTTTAGTTTAGGGTGTGGAGATTACGTGACACACTTGTCAACTCTTGATTTTTCTTGAGGGCAATTAGCTGAGAACTGGTTTCGCTCAATTTGTTTTGGTTTGTTTGGACCAACTGTTTGCTCAAGCAGAAGGAGCCCGCCTTGAATGCTGAGACGGCCGCTACAGAGAGGTCAGGGTGGTTCTCCGCAAGCTCTCCATCCCTGCCATAGGATGAAACCATTTACGGTGCTTCCTGAATCATGGGGTCACTTGGCATCTGCTCTCCTGGACTTGCCCCAAATGCACCCTTTACGGCCTCTGCTGAAGTTCTGGAGCCCAGGAACTGGGGCCCCGGGTGGTTTCCTTTTGCTGACCAGCAGGCAACTGGGTCATGCCCACATAACTGCGGAGCAGCCAGGACATGCTCTGGGAAGCAAAAATAATTGCCAAACCCAAAATATATGTAAAAGCTATTTCCCCTCTGATTCAAGAATATCATCATGAACAAAGCTGTGGTGCTGACTCAGCCTTCTGAATAATGAACCTGAACCTGACCATGCTTTTAAATTGAGCTAAGGGTTTAACCAGCTATATCCTCCACTCTGGCTTAGGCCCAAAGATTTCTGATGGCTTCAGCAGCTCCAGAGTCAGTATCTCTGATGTGTTTGCATCTGACCTCTGACCTAAGCTTCAGTGTTATTTTCAGCTGTTCCTTGACAGGGAATCCAACAGCTGCTGTTTAATACCACAGACAGCTTGTAACACACACTGAGTTTCTAGCAATAGGATTAATCTGTCGATCTTAGGCTCTGATTTAAGCCATCTATAATTTTCCTGCCCCAGGCGTGGGTGGGGGGGGGTTGGAAATAAAACCAAATCTTAAGTACAATGTTTTTCTTTTCAAAAAAAAGTAGTAAAATATACATAATGTTAACCTTTAATCAAAAATACAAGTCATGCCCCTGCTACAATTAAAAGTAATTGGAAAATGTACTACTTCCTAGTAGTCATGATATCTGAACTTGAAAATACTGTTCAGTAGAGTAGATAGTTGCAAAGAAATCCTGACATGCTGGATATCTATTGATAAATGCTCATTGAGATATTTTTAAAAGTCTCTAAGAAATCTGAGGCTCTGAGAAAAATGTGGCCATTTCACATAAACTTCATTTGACAAGAGACAGTTTTAGAAAAGCAGATTAATCCAAAAATGTATTTCAAACGATTCTGTGGCTTAGTCCCAGAATAAATACCAGAACTTGTTTTTAAAGTACATCTTTCGGAGTTTGCTTTGCATGAAGAAAACTTAAAAAAATCTTGAAAAGATTGATACCCAGCTTAATGACTGGCTGGTTTGAAAGTTCACCATCACTGTATAGATTTAATGGCTAAAGTATCTTGGGTTGTCAGGATGTAATTCTTTTTCCATTTGCTATCAAACATCAGCTGATAGGCAGAGAGCTAGAAGCTGCCCTCTGTGTTTAAGATAATGGCCAAAATAACAGGCACTCAGTATTACCATACTAGGGGTGTGGCGATTCTCTCCTGTTCTTTCCTCTCTCTCTCATGATAAACTCAATGAGGTTGTCTATTTTTAACCTCCTGTTCTTTCCTTTTGGCAGAGTAATCAGTGCGAGCGGAGCTCTTTCCCTGAATGAATCCAAGTAACCCCAGTGGTTGCCTTCTGAAATGAGCGGTAGCCACACATCTGCGCAGAGGCTGTCCAGCGCGTAAACTCTGGTTCTAACGTACCATGTCCAGCCGAGAGAGTCCTGCTGTGGGGTTTTCTACAACGACAGTCAGTTCAGTAGCTGTGCAGGCTGGGGACTCCAAAATCGTTATAGCTGTCATAAAGGTAAGCAGACAACTTCCTTTTTTTCCTGTGTGGCTGTAGGCTTCTTGCTATGTGCTGATAATCCTAAAACACATTCCACACCATCAGCAGTACACAGCATATAGAAAATAACCCAGCAAGTACATCTTAATGCTTCTTTAAATTGGCAACCAAGACGACCCTCTGCTAAGTTTTAGCCAGTTGCTAGAGTTTCTTTCAGTTAGCCATAAAACATCTACAGCAGCTTGATTTTTCAGAAAAGCAATAACAAACCCTACCGTATACTTTCAGTTCGGTTTTTAAAGACAAAGCGTTTGTGACCACAGGTTTGTGATTGCTAGGCTTAAGAGTCCAGTGGACCTGTGAAATGTCTGTGATTTTTAAGAGTGGATGTGATGAAGGAGGGAAGAGATAAGGGGCGGCATTGTTTGCAGCATGACGGAGCACAGGGAACTCCTAACAAGAGACAGTGACACTTGTCCTCTGCAGCTCTGGTTTTGACATGGTGAAGGCGCACTAGTAAATCCTTGTCACACTAGTGAGAGAATGAAGACCCCACCAGGGAAGATGCGAAGGGCATGTGTCTGACTTGCCCTTAACCACAGGAAATGGAAGCCCCTTGGGACTTACGGGATTCTGCATGTTTTATGTCAAGCACTTTGTCATTTGCAAAGATGAGCACACATTTCTGAAGCCTTTTGCTTGGATTTAGACAACTCACCACCTCAAGAATTTAGGGTTTAATGAGGGAAGCAGTGCTCACCAGCCTGTTACTTTCAAGACCCCCGCCAGGCTTAACCGAATGAATTTTCTGGCCTTTTGTAAGAAGCATGGGTAATAAAGCCTGTTTAATTTCACTTAATTGCCACGAATTTTATGTTACTGTGAAAATTCGAAACAGGAAAGCAGTACTTGACACTGAACAAAATGATTCCGTCTAGAAGCAGGGAATGCAAGGCCGCTTGCCCAGGGCTCTCGAGACTTGCTCTCACAATAACAGAGCCTCTGCTGAGCCCCTTGACCTCTATTCTTTTCAGAGGCAGTGGATGGACATGGAAAAAAGCGAGAAGCAAAAGCAGCAAAATCGATAACTTGCATGTCATTTTATGATGCTCTGAGTAACAGCAATTATCAGCAGTGAGGGAAAAAGAGGAAACATTACTGTGGTTTTGTTTTTTAATTCACTTTTCTGTCCCTCAAATATGAAATATTTATTTGAGTAGGATGAGGAAGAATGCGTATAGAATAAATGATAAAAGAATCAAGGCTAAATTGACAGTGAGAAAAAGAAAAAACCCTCTAAAATTAGAGGGTTAACTAAAACTAAAACTCTTTTTAAGAAAGTTCCCTTCATCCTGCCCCCTCGGCTCCCTAAGTTCACTGCTGTGCTGTTTGAAATAAACTCCAAACTGTTCAAAATGGAAAGTGCTTCTTAATAGAAGTGCTTGTGTATGACTTACGTGGGCTTCTCGTTTCTACACAGTCTCAGGGTACTAACGATCTAGAAGAGACGTGCAGCTTTCTCATTTCTCCTCAGCAATTCACTTAGCCAAGCACATGTGCCCGCTAGTGCTTCCTCTTGCTGAATCGATATTGCTTCTTAAAAAAGCAATTCCTTAGGAAATGCAATGATGAATTGTATCTTGGGGCAGGACACTGAAAGGGTCCTTCGTGTGGAAAAGAAGTTGACTGCATTCAAATGGCAGTTGTCACCCATCCAACTTCACTGATGTTTTTGTACATACTTTGTTGAATATTCAAGAATAAAATTTGAAAAATATTATGTTTTAACTTTGAAATAAACTAAGAATCACTTGCTTCCTCTGCTGTTTATTCTTTCTGATCAATTCAGCAAGGTTAAAGACACTAATCAACATAAATTACATTTATGAAACCTTTTCCCTTTGGTGAAGTTCACACTTTACTTGCTCAAATCACTATTTTTTTCTAGAATTTGTTTTTTTGAGCAAGAGAACATAAAATTGTGTGAGTTATCCAATAATGTTTTACTGTTCAATAATACATGCTGCTGCTATTGCTGCTAAGTCACTTCAGTTGTGTCCGACTCTGTGTGACCCCATAGACGGCAGCCCATCAGGCTCCCCCGTCCCTGGGATTCTCAGGCAAGAACACTGGAGTGGGTTGTCATTTCCTTCTCCAATGCATGAAAGTGAAAAGTGAAAGGGAAGTCGCTCAGTCATGTCCGACCCTCAGCGACCCCATGGACTGTAGCCCCCAGGCTCCTCCGTCCATGGGATTTTCCAGGCAAGAGTACTGGAGTGGGGGTGCCATCGCCTTCTCCGTCAATAATACATAACCTATTGTAAATGTTCCTCATTTGGGAATTTTTAATTTAAATCTAATACGCTAAGAGAAAAGAATTTATCCTATGAATGAAAAAAAGAAAAGCCAGGGCGTGGATTTATGTTAGAATTGTTCTGTTCTAATTTAAGTAGGACATGTCTCTATAGAAAGGTTAAACTCTTCACAATGTAACTGGAAGCTTTGGAAAAAAAAAAAAAGGAGAAGGAGAGGGTAAAAGGGAAGGAGTAAGGGGAACTAAAAGTGCATTTTATTCATTTTTATTTTTAGTGTGGCAAATGGGTACAACTTCAGTTGGCTGAATCACAGCCCAATCTTCTAGAAATTGGAAGCAATCAAGATGAAACCAAAAAACTTCTTCACGATCATGAACTTCTTTTGGCCAAACTCAAGGTAAGATATTAAGATATGAAGCAGATACAAAATTAAGAAGAAATTAAAAGCAATTTCTTACACTTCCCCTTAATTCTCCCTTATGTCACTGACGTATGGCTATTTTAACTTCATGCCAGATAGATAACAGAAAAACACCATAGTTGAGCAAACACCAACACTGGAGAAAAGTAACAAGATTTTTTTTTTTTAAACTATCCCTAATGTAATAGAAAATATGTAGTGACAATATTTTCACTGTAGATAAATAAGTACTTTCTTTTTTCCTGGCTGCCTCCATGAAAAAAAAATTCCACCATTTCCATTTTATGCAATGTACTGTCAAGCCATGACAACAGGTCCAAACTTCTATTGTTAATGATACCTGCTGGCAAAAATAATATAGAGGGTTTTCCCTCGTGAACTATTGAAAAGATCTAATTTTATATTTATTATTAAGAGTTCTTGAAACTAAAGAATAGTTTTAATGAAGAGTTATTATTGCATATATGTTGTGACTATTTAAGTTAAGAATCTAAAAACAATATTGGTTTGAGATTGCCAGATAAGTTATCTAGTCAGAGACAGGAATATAGTTTGTGGGGCCTAGCACAAAGTGAAAAGCAAGAAGAAACTTTTTCTTGGCCTGTCACAGTGTTTTTAAAATCTGTTATTTAATGTCTGGCTCCTTCGGGGAGGAGAATACGTTGGGGTCAGTGCAGCACCTCACAGACACTGGGCCTCAGCCCCAGCTCAGTGTACAGGGTGTGGGCCTCCCCAACCTTTCTGAGCTGTGCTCTGACACCTGCCAGGGCAGAGGGCAGAGGGTGTTGAGCAGGGACAGGGAAGCAGACAGGATAACAAAGAGTTTCTTTCCCCGGAGGGGTGGACCGCATGGTGAGTGAGGCTCCCATCCTTCAGCATTTCCTCTATTGCCATTGAACTTTACTTGCAGAACACACAGTCAAAGATAAAATTGTTAAGAACTTCAAGACAGTAATAGATAAAAGATTAAACCCCAAGTAGTTTCTCCTTCTGAGAATGGAACCCTGTGCAGCAGTGAACCCTGTGAGTAATAACCCTCGTAGGCAAATGAGTGTCATAACTAAAATCCAAGAGGCTGGATGCAGAAGTCTACAATGACTAGGTATTCTATGTCATTAGCACTTTAATGTCACTTGCTTCTTTGAACATGTAGGCTGGAATTTACGCTTGCTTTCTAGATTTAGAGGCAGAGCTGATAGGCCTCTGACAAGTACCAGCAGCAGTAGTAAAAGTAAAAGGATAAATCAGACTGAGAAGTTAAAGAAAGAATTAGTACTGAAGCAGGAGGGTATTAGAATTTATTCTAATACCAGAATTTATTCTCCTGTGTAGATAGCCCCTTGTCCTTCAAGGTAGAAATCCCTGGTGACCAGGAAGTCCTTCGTATATCTTAAAAACACATGTTGACGAAAGCAGTCATTGAACCAGGGATCAAAAGACTAATTTTGCTATTTTTGCTTCCCTGGTGGCTCAGATGGTAAAGAATCTGCCTGTAATGCAAGAAACCTTGGTTCAGTCCCTGGGTTGGGAAGATCTCTGGAGAAGGTAATGGCTATACCCACTCCAGTATTCTTGCCTGGAGAATCCCATGGAAAGTGGAGCCTGTTGGGCTGCAGTCCCTGGGGTTGCAGAGTCGAACATGACTGAGCGACTAAGCATGCACACACATGCCAATAGCTAGTTTAGTCTGGCTAACAATTCAAGGTTTTGCTGCTACAGAAAAAGCTCAGTTTTATGACTTGTGGAAATTCAACACTTCCCTACAATTCTTGCTCATCCATAGAGGTTTACTTTCTCAAGGTCTCCTGTGTCCCCAGCCCCTTCATACATACCTGCTAACTGTTTGTGAAGTTAACCCAGAAACTGTATGTCTTCCCCAGGCCCTGCTAGCAGCCCATGCCAGCCAAGCACTTTCAGGTCCACTGATGGGCTGTGGGTGGTGGGGAAGCTCACAGCAGTCTGGGTTTCTTGGGCTACCTCTTTTCCCCCAGCCCTATTCATATCCAGACCTACAATTCCAGGGAGAATTCTTTCTTAAGCAGAACCGTTTATCTCTCATTAACAACTGTGCTCAAATTTGCACGCCTGAATCAACGCAGGAGCACAGCTGGAAGAGGGTTTTCTATTAATGGGATTCATGCATAGAAGGTGCTTGTGATTCTCAGTTGTAAAGTCTTGTCCTTTAATGCCAGTCTTCTGGACCTTAGGCTTTTATCTGTAAAGATGATTGGGAAAAGATGAATCAAAGGTTCATATCTATTGTGGATCTTGTCTTGGTGTGCAGTGGAATAGTGGAACCGTTCTTCCTCTCTGCCTGTGGGTCTAAGAACATGAAGTCTTAAGACCTTTTGACTTGCTCCAGATCTCTAGCCATGACCTCTTTCTTAGTGTCCATTTCCGGTACCCTCTCCTAACCCAACAAACCAGCCACTTACCCCCAAGAAATTTTTAGTGGTAGCATCATCTTGGTTAAAAAAAAAATCAAGGAGTCTGAAGTCTGTTTCATATTTGCTGACAAAAGACTTTTTTAAATAAGAGGAACGTGAATTCCATATTGTAAATGGCTGGAGTAACTTAATTTACCAGTTAGTGTGTTTTTGGGGTAGGTACAGTCTTAACCTGTAGCAGGAAATTGTTGTACCAGGTTATTTTTAATATGAGCTTTTTGAATGATAGGAACATTAGCAGTTCGATAAGCCAATAATATTTAATATTTAATGTTCACTCCAGTGTTTTCCCTATGCACAGGGCCCTGAGATTTGTTCTAATTATAAAGAAGAATGTACTATTAGGAGTATTGGGAGGGTGTAGGAGTTCTGTGCTGAGTCCGCTCTGCTTTGGAGAAAGTAGTTAGCCTTTCTGGTCTCAGGTTCTTTATTTGAAAAATTATGGTAGTAACTGATACCTTCAAACATCTACAAAGGAAATCTGGGTAGGGGGAATGCAATGATTTACAGAAGTACTTGCTGCCTTGAAAAAGTAGTATAATTATTCTGTTGATAATTAATATATCAGAGAAATTTGGGTATTTAATTTTATAGGGAAGCTATTTTCTGCCTTCCATTAAAATGATCTCAAATCCGAATAATTTAGACTAAAGGGAAAAATTCTGGTGACACAGAATCGAGTGTTTCTAATGTTGGTAATGTCTATACCCCAGAGACCTTATTTTCCTTTCAACAGAGTACTTCACCATTTCTATGGAGTGTCCAGAGAGAAATATTTCCCTATTTTCAGTGGGGGAAAACATAAACATGTGGAGAAAATATTCATTCCCTAAAGGCGTCTAGATTCTCAAACCACACTCAATTATTATTTTAATGAGAAAGAAGGAGTTCAGGAAAGGAAAGAGCGAAATGTAAGCAGGTAACAAAGATCTGTCTGTGGCCCCTGTCAGCACCACATCCTCACGTGGCTCAAGGAGGAAAGAAGGGTCAGAAATGCCTTAGGAATGTTTCTGCAAACATTCTGCCCCTTATCATCTGTCTTACTACTAACTGCATTGCTATTGTGCAAAGGAATTACAATTCTGTTGTGGTCTAGTCACTAAGTCATGTCTCTTTTGTGACCCCATGGACTGTAGCCCACTAGGCTCCTCTGTCTGTGGGATTTCCCAGGGAAGAATACTGGAGTGTGTTGCCATTTCTTTCTCCAGGGCATCTTCGACCCAGGGATCGAACCCAGGTCTCCTGCATTGGCAAGTGGATTCTTTACCATCTGAACCACCGGGAAAGCCCAACTACAACTATAAGAGCCAAGAAAACCTCTGGACCCTGGCTCCTTTATTTGTTTTTAATATATAATATTAGCATTCAGTGAAGAGTGCCCTTTAAAATATAAAACACTAAAAGTTCACCTCTAGCTTGACTCATAAATCTATTGATTTCCTGATTCCAATTTCATCTCTGACCCAGTGAATGTTTGTTTTTGTCCTATTTTTCTTTACTTAGTTAAAAATGAATAGTCAAAATATATTAGTAGTAGTAGTCCTACTAAAACATTTCTTAGATAAGGAATAGTGTGATTTTCCTCCTGTAAACTGCTATAAAGTATGTAATTTCATATTTAGTGTGAATGAATCATAAAGAACATATATGAATTTGCAATTTCAACCATTTTTTCATATTTTAAAAATTTATCACTCATCAGGGACATTTGTTCCTTCCCTGCTTATGAGGAATAGGCCGATTTAGTCCCTTTTTGGGCTTCCCTGGTGGCTCAGAAGTTAAAGCATCTGCCTGCAATGCAGGAGACCTGGGTTTGATCCCTGGTCGGGAAGATCCCCTGGAGAAGGAAATGGCAACCCACTCCAGTATTCTTGCCTGGAGAATCCCATGGACAGAGGAGCCTGGTGGGCTATAGTCCATGGGGTCCAAAGAGTCAGACACGACTGAGCAACTTCACTTCAAGGACCTATGATGTACTTAGCATGGATGAAAAGAGAAAATCAAACATAAAGACATTAAAAAACTTAGAGTTTAGTAAAAGAAATAAAGCAAGAACACTATTGTAATTAGAAGAAAAAGTTAACAAGTACTACATGCATTTATTTATTTATTATTTTTTTATTGGGGTATAGTTGCTTTATGATATTGTGTTGTTTTCTGCCGTACAGCAGAGTGAATCCGCTATAAGTATACATATATCCCATCCCTCTGGACCTCCCGCCCACTGTTCCCACCCCATCCCACCAATCTAGGTCATCAGGAAATGCAGAGCTGAGGTTCTCACTAGCTAGCAACAGGTTCTCACTAGCTAGCTATTTTACTACATGGTACCGCATATATGTCAGTCCCAGTCTCCCAGTTCACCCCATCTCCCACTTCCTCCCCACCACGTCCACCTATTTGTTCCCTATGTCTGTGTCTCTTTTCCTGCCCTGCAAATAGGTTCATCTGGACCATTTTTCTAGATTCCACATACATGCATTAACATATGCTCTTTGTTTTTCTCATTCTGACTGACTTCACTCTGTAAGATATCCATATCCATCCATGTCTCCACAGATGACCTTGTTATTTTTAATGGCTAAGTAAGATTCATTGGGTATGTATACCACATGTTTATCCATCCACCTGTCAACTATATTTAAATATGCAATTCAGTGGCATTAATTGTGTCCACAATGTTGCGCATCCATTACAGATATCAACTTCCTACCCGAGCCTTCATCACTCCAAACAAAACCTCTGTACCTGTTAAGCAAAGATTTGTATTCCCTTCCCTGGTTAATCTCTCTAATCTACTTTCTGCCCTTAAGAATTTGTCTATTTTAGGTATTTCATGTAAATAGCACCATCTAATGTTTATCCCTTTGTGTCTGGCTTATTTCATTTACCATATAATGTTTTCAAGATTCATTCATGTTGTAGCAGGTATCAGAATCTCATTCTTTTTTATGAATGAATAATATTTAAATATATGGATATGCCACATTTTATTTATTCATTCATCTGACCATGGACGCTTGGGTTGTTTACACTTTTCAGGTGTTGTAAATAATGCTACAGTGAACAGTGGTATACTAGTATCTGTTTGAATACCTGCTTTCAATTCTTTTGGAGTGGAATTGCTTTGTCATCGGGCTTTTCAATGCTAACTCTTTGAGAAAACATCAAAATGTTTTTCACAGTGGCTGCGCCATATTACATTCCCACCAGCAATGTACAGTGTGATCCAGTTTCTTCACATCATTGCTAAACTTGTTGTTTTCTGTGTGTGTGTTTGAGTGTGTTTAATTATAGTCATCCTATTTGATGAAGCAGCATCTCGGGGTTGTTTTGATTTGTATTTCTCTAATGGCTAATGATGTTAAACATCTTTTCATGTGCTTACTGGACAGTTGTATACCTTCTTTGGAGAAATGTCTTTGCCCACTTTTTAACTGGGCTGTTTGTTTTTTGTTATTGAGTTATAAGAATTCTTTGCATATTCTGGATATAAATTCCTATAAAATCCTTATTATAGGATTTGTGGATATTTTCTCCCATATAATTTTACTTTGTTCATGATGGTCTTTAATCATATCTTTTAATAAAGTAAGACTGTGTGACTTGAATTATATATATTTACATGTTGAAAAAACTTTATAGCATGTGTGTTGTGAATGTGATAGAATGCTTTAGGACAGGGTTGGAAGAGGACTAACTTATTTTACAAGATCTGCATCATAGCAATGATTTACCCTAAATGCTTACTTCATATAGGAGACTTATTTTCTCTCCTTTCTGTTTTCCTGTAAGACCCACAAGTCAGGAAATTCTTCTCTCAGAAAAGTTGGAAAAGATGCTTTCGGCCGTGTCTCCTCTTCCTATAGGAGTGAGGGGCACTGTGCTACCAGTTGGTGAGACTAGGGGAAGCATGGGGAAGCCAGCCTCAAGGGCTTTCTCTGCAGACCATGCCTGCCTGCGGCTGCAGGTTCTCTATTCTTTCTGCTTCTGCTGATTTGGCCAGATGTCCCTGCATGGCAGAACAGGCCACAGGCTGGCCTACACACAGCAGCCAAATACATGTCCATACTTCAGACCCAGTTTTCTCCAGAGGCAGGTCCCAAGGACTAGGTTTTAAAGAAAAAAAGTAGAAAGTCAAATCAAACCCGTCCTCCAGTCCAGCTTTGCCAGTAACAACAGCAGATATTTTGATCCATATGTATGGATTTAGATGTCTGTTTCTCGATTGATTTGGAATCTTGAGTGGAGAGAGGTGAAATTAATTGTTACCTTCCAAATTCCGGCACTTAACTGATCTGTGGTTCAAAGGAATCTGTGTCATAGTGTTCTCTGCATGTAAGTTCAGTTCAGCTCAGTCGCTCAGCCGTGTCCGACTCTTTGCGACCCCATGAATCGCAGCACGCCAGGCCTCCCTGTCCATCACCATCTCTAGGAGTTCACTCAGACTCACGTCCATCAAGTCCGTGATGCCATCCAGCCATCTCATCCTCGGTCGTCCTCTTCTCCTCCTGCCCCCAATCCCTCCCAGCATCAGAGTCTTTTCCAATGAGTCAACTCTTCGCATGAGTTGGCCAAAGTACTGGAGTTTCAGCTTCAGCATCATTCCTTCCAAAGAAATCCCAGGGTTGATCTCCTTCAGAATGGACTGGTTGGATCTCCTTGCAGTCCAAGGGACTCTCAAGAGTCTTCTCCAACACCACAGTTCAAAAGCATCAATTCTTCTGCACTCAGCCTTCTTCACAGTCCAACTCTCACATCCCTTCATGACCACAGGAAAAACCATAGCCTTGACTAGACGGACTCTAGTCAGCAAAGTAATGTCTCTGCTTTTGAATATGCTATCTAGGTTGGTCATAACTTTTCTTCCAAGGAATAAGTGTCTTCTAATTTCATGGCTGCAGTCACCATCCGCAGTGATTTTGGAGCCCCCAAAATAAAGTCTGACACTGTTTCCACTGTTTCCCCATCTATTTCCCATGAAGTGATGGGACCGGATGCCATGATCTTCGTTTTCTGAATGCTGAGCTTTAAGCCAACTTTTTCACTCTCCTCTTTCACTTTCATCAAGAGGCTTTTTTGTTCCACTTCATTTTCTGCCATAAGGGTGGTGTCATCTGCATATCTGAGGTTATTGATATTTCTCCCAGCAATCTTGATTCCAGCTTGTGTTTCTTCCAGTCCAGCGTTTCTCATGATGTACTACTCTGCATATAAGTTAAATAAGCAGAGTGACAATATACAGCCTTGACATGTAAAGTACCTGTCATAGTTTGCTGATCATTTTGACGAAGGTCATAGAAACAATATGGAACCAGTGCAGGGTTCTTGGGGGAGTGGGAACCTGGTGGGAGGTATGATTTCTCTTTTAGGCTTTTTCATTTAAAAAACAAAAATATTATTCTCACAACTAAGAAACAGCACAACTTCCTAGTGATTCTCCCTGGCTGACATAGTACTTTCCTATAGGTTATTTCTTTTCCCAGACATTCAATTCCAGTGCACAGTATGGAGCTGTGGGGTGAAATAGAATTTCTTTAGAAATAGAATAGAAATATCATTCTTTAGATTTTGAAAGTGCCATAGGCAATCTTATAAAATATTGTTTTTATGAGATAAGTTGGCTTAAGAGGCTAAAGAGTCCGTGCCAATAGGCCTCTTAGACATGAAGTAAAGGCACATTAAGATTTGGGCTAAGCAGCCCAAACTGGTTTGTCTATGGAATATGTCCATACTTACTGAAGTGTTGATTTGAGTTGCTTTACTAGAGGGGAAGGGGTTCTATAAGGAGACGTTTTTGTCAGCACAGAGCCTGAAGAGTGAAAAATTTGGCAAGGATACCCTCTATCTTACCTGTGTCTTGGTTTAGCAGTCAAGGTTGGGCTCCTTGGCAGAAGCTGAAAGGTCCATGGGAAATATGAAACACTCATCATATTTCTCTGTGGCTGGGACACCAAGTGACACAGAGTCGAAAGGAATTGAAGTTTTTCCACACTTCTGCAGGGAACAGAGCAGGGCTCGGTTATAGCAAATATTGATTTGACAACCCTGGAAGGACCCAGTATTTGGCAAGATATGGTAAATTAAAGGTGACCATAGTGTCTTTGGCACTCCTCCCATTGAGAAGTGGGGTGTGAGTTCATTCCCTTAAAACCGGGCAGACTCTGACTGCTTTGAGCAAATGAATACAGCATAGATGATGATGATGCAGTGCCAGTTTCCAGTCCAGTCTCAAGAGACTTTGACTTCCTAAATAAATTCCAGATAGTCACTCCGGGAACCTAGCCTATTGAGTAAGTCAAGGAACATTATAGAGAGGCCCATGTGGAGACGAACTGAGTGTCCCAGCAGCAGCTCTGGCTGGCCAGTCGTGTGAGTGAGGCATCTGGAAATTGATTCTCCAGACCTGGCAGGACTTCCAACCTGACCTCTACAGAGTGGGCACAAGTATTACCCACTTAGCCCAGCCTGAGAATTAACTGTGAGCAAAATAAAGGATTGCCGTTTTAGGTCTTCAGAGTGTGTGGTGGTTGTCACACAGCAATAGATGACTGGGACAGAAGGCAACAGCGGTGCTGGCATCCTCTCAGGGTTTTGAAGGCAACCCTCATGAATGAAAACAGGCAGAAGGAAAGAAGAGTTTTCACGGGAATACAGTTGAGAAGTAGAGCTGCGGCTGCTGCTGCTGCTAAGTTGCTTCAGTCGTGTCCGACTCTGTGTGACCCCAGAGATGGCCCCCTACCAGGCTCCTCTGTCCCTGGGATTCTCCAGGCAAGAACACTGAGTGGGTTGCCATCTCCTTCTCCAAAGCATGAATGTGAAAAGTGAAAGTGAAGTCGCTCAGTTGTGTCATGCTCAGGGACCTCACGGACTGCAGCCTTCCAGCCTCCTCTATCCATGGGATTTTCCAGGCAAGAGTACTGGAGTGGGGTGCCATTGCCTTCTCCGGAGAAGTAGAGCTAGGATTTTCTAAAATGAAAGATGGTATGATAATACTAATGATAGATAAAAAGAAAACTTTGAAGTTTGTGAATGATCTACTTTTAGAAAAATGAAAGCAGATTCAAAGATATCTGTTATAATGCTAGTCTCTTTGACCTGAATTTGATATTCTTTCTTAATCAGGAGGAAAAAGTCTTTAGTTATAACTCAGCACACAGGGGTGTGTGCAAAATATTATGGATATATTGTGGAAGAGTGACTAATTCTTCCAGGAAAACCAGGGGAAGCTTGACAGAGAAAGTGATATATGAGCTGTTTCATAGGTGAGTATGAGTTTCCTAGACATCATTGACCAATTTAAAGGACAAACAATGAACTAGAGGGGAAATACTTGCAATTTATATGACAACCAAAGGGTTATTATACTCCTTTATATTGATAAGAGAGACAAATGTATATAAATACTAGACTATTCACAGAAGAGAGACAAACTGCCAATAAGCATGTAAAAAGATTCTCAACATCAATAATGCTCTAAGAAATGAAACAAGATAATGATAAAATGTAAATCATTTGTTGTCTTACTTCCTGTTGTCAGTTGCTAAGTTGTGTCTGACTCTGTGTGACCCCATGGACTGTAACATGCCAGGCTCCTCTATCCTCTTCTATATCCCAGAGTTTGCGCAAATTCATATCCACTGAGCTGGTGGTGCTATCTAACCATCTCATCCTCTGCTGCCCCCTTCTCTTCTATCCACCATTGTAAGTTAAAATATTGGTAACATCTGGTAATGGTGAGAATGTAAGGAAAGCGGCACTCTATACTGTTGGTGAGAATCTGGATTATCAAAATTATTTTGGAAAATTGCAAGCATTAAAATGTAAAATGCTCACATCCTGAGACTCAGCAACCTCGCCTCTGGGGATCTATCTTTGGAAATGAAAACACTAGTAAAAGATACAGATATGAAGCTGCTTTGTTGTGATATTAAGCATCTTTTCACATGTTTTTGATAGAAAAACTTAACTGGAAACAAAAAGATGCCCAACAATGGGGGAATGAAGCATAAGAAGATTGTTTATGTTTCTTTTATACTATAGGAGAGTATATTGAGCCCTCAATATAGGAAATATAGGAGGTATACCTATAATATATAGGTATATTATATAGGAGATATTTTTACCTCCTATAATATAGGAGGTATATTATTGGGGTGACACGGACAAACCCTTGAGTGTTTAAACCAGTGCTGATTGGGCTTTACATTGTCACCAACATATTCCTATTTGAAAACTAGGTCAAAAGTCAGGGTTGTAACTAGCATTTTTGAGGTCATAGACCTGTAGCTTCCAAGCTGTTAATTACTTAGAAAGTAGTCCTCCTTTAAAATACAAATCTACAAACAAAAAGTTTTTACAGAAAGTAAAACACATAGTGCTTATTATGAAAAAAAGGGTTTGGGGCTAAGATTTGCACTGAAAAGGCAGAATTCTGATGTTCATGATATACAAGTGAGGGTTGGCCAAGATCAGATGATAGCACAGAATCTACTCACCCCACTCCCAATCTTCAGTATACACTGAGTTAGATTAAATGTCAGGATAAAAATTTACCTTTTGTATTCTATTCAGATGACGACAGATACTTCTGCTCCGGAAAAAAACATAATCAAGAATGAGGGAATTTTGTTTTAAGTCTACTACACTCCCACCTTGATTAGCCTTAGCCATAATGCATCTAAGCCAAAGAACAGACTTAGATTTACTTTAAGTACAAATGTGTAAAACTTAAGATGTTTTCAAATAACATGGCTCTGTCATTCTTATGACAAGTCTAGCTATTACTCCTCAGGAGAATACGGCGAACTTCTGATTCTTTGGTTAGACCTATCCTTCAAATGATTCATATCTGAGTCCTCCATTTCCCGCCTAACACATATTTGAAGTTTGGGGACTTGACTGAGATTAGAATTTTTTTCTTAAAAAAAAAAAAAGTCTTAAAATTGGATACTCATTCTACTTCCAGGAAAGATGGACTAAATACCCTCCACCCTTTCTCCAGTCAATGCAGCTATAAACCTGGGAGAATGTATGTGTGCTGAAGATGCTGAAAATGAGGGACTACCAAATAGATTAGAGAAAGTGTCCAGAATGCCAAAGATCACCAAGCCAACAGTGTTGTTGCTTTTTTCCCTCTCTTCAGTATTACTCAGCTCAGATCAAAAGCAAATTTACACCCTGAAGAATGTAAAGGAGGGTATTTAGTCCATCTTTCCTGGAAGTAGAATGAGTATCCAATTTTAAGACTTTTTTTTTTTAAGAAAAATTCTAATCTCAGTCAAGTCCCCAAACTCAAATATGTGTGGCGGAAATGGAGGACTCAGATATGAATCATTTGAAGGATAGGTCTAACCAAAGAAGATATGGACAGAAAAATTTTAAGAAAAGTCTTCTCTTTCAGATCTGAGACCTAGAATGAGGACTTCTGTGAGTTAGAAGAGAGGAAAACCATTAGAAAAAAAAAAATAAATAATATAATTTTTTTTTTTACCTCATGTTTTCCTGTTCTCTGCTCCAACCCAGGCAGTTCCCAAGTGTTGGTGAAGATGGAGGCAGTAGGCAGGGTCTAAATTTCTGAGACAGGGGATCTTATCTCTGACCAAGGAGCTGTGGTCCCCAGTCTAGTCACTCAGTTGTGTCCATCTCTTTGTGATCCCATGGACTGCAGCATGCCAGGCTTTCCAGTCCATCACTAACTCCCAGAGCTTGCTCAAACTCATGTCCATCAAGTCAGTGATGCCATCCAACCATCTCATCCTCTGTCATCCCCTTCTCCTCCCGCGTTCAGTCTTTTCCATCAACACTGTCTTTTCCAGTGAATCAGTTCTTCACACCAGGTAGCCAAAGTATTGGGGCTTCAGCATCAGTCCTTCCAATGAATATTCAGGATTGATTTCTTTTAGGATTGACTAGTTTGATCCCCTTGAAGTCCAAGGGACCCTCAAGAGTCTTTTCCAACACCACAGTTCAAAAGCATCAATTCTGTAGTGCTCAGCTTTCTTTATAGTCCCAACTCTCATATTCATACATGAGTACTGGACAAGCCATAGCTTTGACTAGGTGAACCTTTGTCAGCAAAGTAATGTCTCTGCTTTTTAATATGCTATCTAGGTTGATCATAGCTTTTCTTCCAAGGAGCAGGCATCTTTTAATTTCATGGCTGTAGTCCCCACCTGCAGTGATTTTGGAGCCCAAGAAAATAAAGTCTTTCACTTTTTCCATTGTTTCCCCATCTATTTGCCGTGAAGTGATGGGACCAGATGCCGTGATCTTAGTTTTTGAATGTTGAGTTTTAAGCCAGCTTTTTCAATTCTCTTTCACTTTCATCAAGAGGCTCTTTAGTTCTTCTTCGCTTTCTGCCATTAGGGTGGGTGCCATCTGCATATCTGAGGTTGTTGATATTTCCCCCAGCAGTCTTGATTCCAGCTTGTGCTTCATCCAGCCTGGCATTTTGTACTCTGGATGTAAGTTAAATAAAGCAAGGTGATAGTGTACAGCCTTGACATACTCCTTTCCCAGTTTGGAGCCAGTCCATTGTTCCATGTCTGGTTCTAACTGTTGCTTGTTGACCTGCATACAGGTTTCTCAGGAGGCAGGTAAGGTGATCTGGTATTCTCATCTGTTTAAGAATTTTCCAGTTTGTTATGATCCACACAGTCAAAGGCTTTGGCATAGTCAATAAGGCAAAAGTAGATGTTTTTCTGAAATTCTCTTGCTTTTTGTATGATCCAACAGATGTTGGCAATTTGATCTTTGGTTCCTCTGCCTTTTAAAAATCCAGCTGGAAAATCTGGTAGTTCTCATTTAATGTAATATTGGAGCCTAGCTTGGAGAATTTTGAGCACTGCTCTGCTAGTGCTTGAGATGAGTGCAATTGTATGGTGCTTTGATCATTCTTTGGCGTTGCCCTTCTTAGGGATTGTAATGAAAACTGACCTTTTCCAGTCCTGTGGTCCCAAAACTTGTCATAAATTCACATTCCTTTTTTTCTTCCCTCAGTTCTCCCCACTGCTTGGTACTGCAGATACAGTGGTGGGAAGGAAATCAAAGCCCCAGGTTTCAGGCTAGAGGACCAGTAAGAGGGTATCTGTGGTACATATTGCAGGCATGTGTCAAGCTGGTGAAATGGGAAGACAAAGAATGTGAGAGAGCAGTCTCATGTTTCAGCTTGATATCTCATGTTAGATAGATGGCAGTCTGATTTTCTTAAAGAAATCCTAATTACTCTATGAGTAGAGAAGGAACTCTAAAGAATCATGAGCTGTCAGAGTCAATTTCACAGGACATGTTTTTTTACTTTAAGTTTCAGCTCAAAATATATCCCAAGGATTTATGTAATTGGAGCTAGAGGAACTCAGACCACTGAAGGCTGTTGCTGACTGCTTTCTGAAAGCCTGAGATTTTTGATTCAGTGTTCCCATAAGCTATTAAACTTTTACTAATGTGTTAGATAGAAAACACTTCTTAGAGTAGCAATAAATAGAAATGTATAATATGAAGCACAAATGTAATCTCATGTAATTTATTTTTCCAGTTTTATTGAAAATTGATACACATCACTATATAAATTTAAACCTTATAGCATGATAGTTTAATTTGCATATATTATAAAATGATCACCACCATAGGTCAGCTAACATCTATCTTCTCATACAGGTATAATAAGGAAAAAAAGAAAGAAAAGCGAAGGGGAAAAAATTATTGTGATGAGAACTGACTCTTTTAACTTTCCACTATATTATGCAGTAGTGTCAGCTATAGACATTGGATTGTATATTACATCTTACAACTGTTAATTTGTACTTTTGAACCACCAGTTTCCCTTCTCCACACCTTCTGCCTCTAACCATCAATCTATTCTCTGTATCCATGAACTCAGTTTTTGTTTGGTTTTTAGATTCCACATGTGATTGAGATCATATAGTATTTGTCTTTCTCTGTCTGACTTATTTCACTTAGCATAATGCCTTCGAGGTTTGCAGATGTTGTTGCAAATGGTAGAATTTGTTTTTTTATGACTGAATACTATTCCATTGTATGTATATACACAATTTCTTTATCCATTCACCCATTGATGGACACTTACATTGCTTCTATGTCTTGGCTATTGTAAATAATGCTGTTATGAACATGAGGGCTGCATCTCTGAGTTACTGTTTTTACTTCCTTTGGTTATAGTCCCAGAAATGTATCATTTAGTAGTTTTATTTTCAACATTTTGAGGATATTCTGCTTTGTTTTCCATAGTGGCTGTACCAGTTTTCACTCCTACCAGCAGTGCACGAAGGTTTCCTTATCTCCACATCCATGCCAGCATTATCATCTCCTGACTTTTTGATGAGGGTCATTCTATCAGGTGTGAAGTGATATCTCACTGTGGTTTTAATTTGTATTTCCCTAATGATTCAGTTCAGTTCAGTCGCTCAGTCGTGTCTGACTCTTTGTGACCCCTTGAATTGCTGCACACCTCCCTGTCCATCATCAGCTCCCGGAGTTCACTCAAACTCACGTCCACTGAGTCGGTGATGCTATCCAGCCATCTCATCCTCTGTCATCCCCTTTTCCTCCTGCCCCCAGTCCCTCCCAGCATCAGAGTCTTTTCCAGTGAGTCAACTCTTCACATGAGGTGGCCAAAGTACTGGAGTTTCAGCTTTAGCATCATTCCTTCCAAAAGAACACCCAGGGCTGATCTCCTTTAGAATGGACTGGTTGGATCTCCTTGTAGTCCAAGGGACTCTCAAGTGTCTTCTCCAACACCACAGTTCAAAAGCATCAATTCTTTGGCTCTCAGCTTTCTTCACAGTCCAACTCTCACATCCATACATGACCACTGGAAAAACCATAACCTTGACTAGATGGACCTTTGTTGGCAAAGTAATGTCTCTGCTTTTGAAAGTTGGTCATAACTTTCCTTCCAAGGAGTAAGCATCTTTTAATTTCATGGCTGCATTCACCATCTGCAGTCATTTTGAAGCCTAGAAAAATAAAGTCTGACACTGTTTCCACTGTTTCCCCATCTGTTTGCCAGGAAGTGATGGGACCAGATGCCATAATGACTAGTGAGCATTTTTTCATATACCTGTTGACCTGTAATGATGTTGAGCATATTTTCATATGCATATTGACCTTTCAATATATTTTCTTTTGAGAAATGTCAGTTCAGATCCTTTGCCCATTTTTAATTTTTTTACTATTGAATTATAAGTTTTTATTCATTTTGACTATTAACCTTTTATCAGATATATGATTTGAAAATATTATTTTCTCATTCCATAGATTGTTTTTTCACTTTGTTGATGATCTCTTTGAAAATTTAAACACCCATTGATAATGAAAACTCTCCAGAAAGCGGTCATAGAAGGAACATACCTCAACATAATAAAAGCCATATATGATAAACCCACAGCAAACACTATCCTCAAGTGCAAAAAGTTGAAAGCATTTCCCCTAAAGTCAGGAACAAGACTAGGGTTCCCACTCTCACCACTACTATTCAACATAGTTTTGGAAGTTTTCACCACAGCAATCAGAGTAGAAAAAGAAATAAAAGGAATCCAGATTGGAAAAGAAAAAATAAAACTCTCAGTGTTTGCAGATGACATGATCCTCTACATACAAAACCCTAAAGATTCCACCAGAAAATTACTAGAGCTAATCAATGAATATAGTAAAGTTGCAGGATATAAAATTAACACACAGAAATCCCTTGCATTTCTATACACTAACAATGAGAAAACAGAAAGAGAAATTAAGGAAACAATACCATTCACCACTGCAATGAAAAAAATAAAATACTTAGGAATATATCTACCTAAAGAAACAAGACCTATATATAGAAAACAATAGAACACTGATGAAAGAAATCAAAGAGGACACAAAGAGATAGAGAAATATACCATGTTCCTGGATTGGAAGAATCAATATAGTGAATATGACTATACTACCCAAAGCAATCTACAGATTCAATGCAATCCCTATCAAGCTACCAATGGTATTTTTCACAGAACTAGAACAAATAATTTCACAATTTGTATCAAAATACAAAAAACCTCAAATAGCCACAGCAATCTTGAGAAAGAAGAATGGAACTGGAGGAATCAACCTGCCTGACTTCAGGCTATATCACAAAGCCACAGTCATCAAGACAGTCTGGTACTAGCACAAAGACAGAAATATAGATCAGTAGAACAAAATAGAAAGTCCAGAGATAAATCCATACACCTATGGACACCTTATCTTTGACAAAGGAAGCAAGACTATACAATGGAGTAAAGACAATCTCTTTAACAAGTGGTGCTGGGAAAACTGGTCAGCCACTTGTAAAAGAATGAAACTAGAACACTTTCTAACACCATACACAAAAATAAACTCAAAATGGATTAAAGATCTAACCATAAGACTAGAAACTATAAAAATCCTAGAGGAAAACATAAGCAAAACACTCTCCAACATAAATCACAGCAGGATCCTCTATGACTCACCTCCCAGAGTAGTGGAAATAAAAATAAACAAATGGGACTTAATTAAACTTAAAAGCTTTTGCACAACAAAAGAAACTATAAACAAGGTGAAAAGACAGCCTTCAGAATGGGAGAAAATAATAGCAAAGGAAGCAACTGACAAAGAATTAATCTAAAAAAATATACAAGCAACTCCTGCAGATCAATTTCAGAAAAATAAATGACCCAACCAAAAAATGGGCCAAAGAAATAAACAGACATTTCTCCAAAGAAGACATACGGATGGCTAACAAACACATGAAAAGATGCTCAACATCACTCATGATCAGAGAAATGCAAATCAAAACCACAATGAGGTACCATCTCACACTGGTCAGAATGGCTGCTATCTAAAAATCTACAAACAATAAATGCTGGAGAGGATGTGGAGAAAAGGGAACCCTCTTACACTGTTGGTGGGAATGCAAACTAGTACAGCCACTATGGAGAACAGTGTGGAGATTCATTAAAACCTGGAAATACAACTGCCATATGACCCAGCAATCCCACTGCTGGGCATACACACCAAGGAAAGAAGAATTGAGAGAGACATGTGTACCCCAGTGTTCATACAGCACTGCTAATAATAGGCAGGACATGGAAGCAACCTAGATGTCCATCAGCAGACGAATGGATAAGAAAGCTGTGGTACAAATACACAATGGAATATTATGCAGCCATTGCAAAGAATACATTTGAATCAGTTCTAATGAGGTGGATAAAACTGGAGCCTATTATACAGAGTGAAGCAAGGCAAAGGAAAACACCAATACAGTATACTAATGCATATATATGGAATTTAGAAAGATGGTAATGATAACCTTTTATGCAAGACAGCAAAGAGACACAGATGTATAGTTCAATCTATTGGATTCTGTGGGAGAAGGCGAGGGTGGGATAATCTAAGAGAATAGCATTGAAACATGTATATTATCATATGTGAAACAGATCTCCAGTCCAGGTTTGATGCATGAGACAGGGTGCTCAGGGCTGGTGCACTGGGATGACCCAGAGGGATGGGATGGGGAGGGACGTGGGAAGGAGTTTCAGGCTGGAGAACACATGTACACCCATGGTTGATTCATGTCAATGTATGGCAAAAACCACTACAATATTGTAATTAACCTCCAATTAAAATAAATTTAATTTTTAAAAAAGTGTCAGTTCGGATCCTTTGCCCATTTTTAAGTTCTTTCTCTTTTTTTGCTATTGAATTGTAAGAGCTTTTATTCATTTTGGCTATTAACCCTTTATCAGATATATGATTTGAAAATATTATTTTCTCATTCCATAGATTATCTTTTCACATTGTTGATGGTCTCTTTTGTTGTGCAGCAGCTTTTTAGTTTGATTTAGTCCCACTTGTTCATTTTTAATCTTGTTGCTTATGCTTTAGATGTTATACCCCCAAAATTATTACTAAGACACATGTCAAGGAGCTTTGTTCCTATGTTTTCTAGGAATTTCATGGTTTCAAGTCTTATATTTAAGACTTTAATCCCTTTTCAGTTAACTTTTAAGTGGTGTGGAATATGGATTCAGTTTAATTCTTTTACATATGAATATCCAATTATTCTAGCACCATTTATCAGACTATGTAATTTTAAATTTCCTATTGGCCTCATGTAGATTTTAGAGCATTAAATACTTACTTTAGAAAATGATAAATGTCTCAAACCAACAATCTAGGTTTTTACCTTAAACAGGAAAAATAAGAACAAATTAAAAACTGAGGCAAGAAGACTGAAGCAAAAAATAAAGAGCAGAAATTAATGAAATTGACAACAGAAAAAATAACAGAGAAATGAATGGTTCTTTGAAAAAGTCAGTAAAATTGATAAACCTCTAGCCAGACTGAGAAAGGTTAAAAGAAAGAAGATAAAAATTACCAGTATTAGGCATGAAAGAGGGGACATCACTCTAAACCTCACAAACATTAAAAATATAATGTAGGAATACTAGGAACAACTCTGTGCACATCAGTTCAGCAATTTAGATGAAATGAACCAATTCTTTGAAAGCCATAAATTACCAAAACTCATCCAACAATATGTTTTTAAAAGTGAAGTTAATTTAGTAATACGTCTGATTTATTCTAATATGTCTAAATTATTCAACATATAATCATGAAAACTATTAATAAGATATTTTAAGTTTTTTCATTAAATCTTTAAAATCTAGCATTTATATAATACTTATAGCACATCACAATTTGAACTAGCCACATTTAACATGAGTAGTAGCTATCATATTAGACAGTGAAGATTTAGAGACTAAAGATTAAATCTTCCGGGAATGAAAATACTTTATTTTTAGCTCAGGAAAAGTCTGCTTATAACCAAACCGATGTATGCAAGAGTCTGAAAGAATGATTATGAGCTGAGATTTTCTTCAGGTATACCAAAATGTATCTAATAGCAAATTATTTTTGAGGGTGATTAATGAAGCAGTGTTGTTTCACAGGAGTAGAAATATTTTTCCCAGTGTAATATTTTTTAAAATGTAGGTGTGTAATTGTGTTTGCACTTGTGCTTTTATTTTCATTTTTAAAGAAGGCAAGAATGTTACTTTTATTACTATAAAGATGAATTAGAGAATATTGATTAGTGTGAATGCCAAAGTAGGTGATGGTGGTAATGCTCAGTTGTGTCCAACTCTTTGTGAATCCATGGACTGTAGGCTGCCAGGCTCCTCTATCCATGGAATTTTCCAGGCAAGAAGACTGGAGTGGGTTGCCATTTCCTACTCCAGGGGATCTTACTGACCCAGGGATGAGACCCAAGTCTTCTGTGTCTCCTGCAGTGGCAGGCAGATTCTTTATCACTGCACCAAATGGGAAGCCACCGAGTACCAAAGTAGGGACTATTAAATGAACTTTGAGTTATTCAAGATTCCTACCCAGTATCAGGCAGGAAGGACAGCTTTGAAGAGCAGGAAAGAGCTAGTATTCTCGGCAGGCAGTTCAATTCCAAAAGAAAAGGACAGTCAAGTATTGTAACTGAGCAAGAGGCATTATGGGGCTTTCCCAGGACAGACTCTACAATGTCCTCCACCTGCCTCTTGTTTGTAGAAAAGCTTTAGTTTCCCAAGCCTCCCCAGAGTCACAAAAGGCTGGCTCAAGAGTTAATGATGGAAAGAACGTCAATATATAGTAATGATAAAAGTCGCAGTTGGGTCAGGAGAACAGGCGAGCTCCCCTCCCTCACTTTGCCTCTAAACACTCTTCCCAGAAACCCATCTAGGAGTTCCGTGTTTTGAGCATTAGCTGCTTGGTCTCTGCTGAGCCCTGCACTTTCCTTCACCACAACCAAGTGTCAGTAGAATGACTTTATTGCTCGCGGGACAGTGGCCCAGCGTTTGATTCGGTAACACTGCACATGCGTTTTAGCTGTTAGAACTGATTTTACTTGAAGGAGTAATTTCTTTAAAACAAATTACATAAGCATTTTGAAAGGATGAAATGAAAACTTTGCACTACTCTATTCTGAAAGATTGATGGTAGAAGGCAGTAATTAAATGGCGAATTGCCTGGTTGTGAATTCTGGAAGTGTTACTGCATATTTCACTAATAACTTCATATGTATTTATAATTATGTTCATTGCTCAATTATTGCTCAGTGGACTTATATTTTGTTGCTTAGCAGTACTAATAACATAGGATACCAAATGCAATGCAGATTCTAAAGTAACTGAAAGGATTCTGTTAACATGCCTTGATTAATTTTGCTTAATGTTGGTTAACAAATATTAAAGACTATCAGAGAAGGCAATGGCACCCTACTCCAGTACTCTTGCCTGGAAAATCCCATGGACGGAGAAGCCTGGTAGGCTGCAGTTCATGGGGTCGCTAGGAGTCAGACATGACTGAGCGACTTCACTTCCACTTTTCACTCTCATGCATTGGAGAAGGAAATGGCAACCCACTCCAGTGTTCTTGCCTGGACAATCCCAGGGACGGGGGGACCTGGTGGGCTTCCGTCTATGGGGTCACACAGAGTTGTACACGACTGAAGTAACTTAGCAGCAGCAGCAGCAGCAAAGACTGTGTATTTTGTTACTTGAGTGATGAATATAGAGAAAGGATATACTTTTCGTTAACATATTTATAAAACTTGGACCAAGAAAGAATTTTTCTTTGTATTACTTAATTCATATACAAGTATATTATATATGCGTAGTTCACACTCCAAGGGTCTTAGTCTGATGACTATTTCCAGGCCCCACATTGAGGCAGGAAAGCCAGAGAGAGCGAATGATACAGAAATGAACAGTCTCTACATGGGGCAGTGAGAGGTAGGCAGGCTTACGTAGGTGGTTCTTATCCTGACAGGCATAAGAATCTTAAAAAATAAAAGTGCATGGATTATATATGCAGGCTCCAAAACCCCTGTCTAGGGTATGCTGGGACACCTGTCCATTTTTAAAAGATTTTGCAGTAATTCTGATACACAACAAGGAATAAGAAGCTCTGGCCCAAACTGAAAGAATAAAACAGCCGCAGTAAACGGCTTGTGCTATCCAACGGAATAGGAAAAGGGCCAGCCAGGAGCGATTAAGGGCAGAATAATCAGGGTCTCATAACGAAAACTTGGGCAAATGGAAATTTCAAGACAGTATTAGATACTGTTGGAAGCAGCGGAGTGTCTGAGGAATGTGCCTTGAGATTTGACAGTGAGGACGTTAGTAGTGCTCTCTGAAACCTGTCTGGAATGCTCCCCTTTTATGCTGTTGACCACATCCTCTTCTGAGGCACCTCCGTAATAACTTGCCACCTGCCTACCTCTACTATAGTATCCAATTCATGGGAAACCTGTCTGTTGCATTTTTGTCTTCATTCGATGGACGTGAGTCTGAGTGAACTCCAGGAGTTGGTGATGGACAGGGAGGCCTGGTGTGCTGCGATTCATGGGGTCGCAAAGAGTCGGACACGACTGAGCGACTGAACTGAACTGAGACTGTGAACATGTTTCCACTTAGCCCTAGCACTGTGCCTAGATTATATATTCAATAAATGTTTGCAGAGTGAGTGAATAAATGAATGAGTGAATGAATGAATACATGTATCCATTACGTAATTTCAGGGACCATTCAGCTCTGTGTAGGAAAAAAAAAAAAATGTAAAAAAGGACCGTGGTAAAGAAAATAGTGATGGTTTATTACTTGTATACTGTACTCTTATAATAGTTGGATGTTTTTAAGACTTAGTTATTAATGAATAGAACATTTGGGCTTCTGAGAGAACATGCTGAAACTTATAAATTACTCATACTATTGGTTTTTCTGTTCTATGTCATTATTCCTCTTTTAACTGAGGGTTGAGCTAGAGAATGAGTTTCCAAGTGAATTACTGGTATCTTTATTTTGGAATGCTAAGTCACCATCCTCTGAGAAGCACTCCCTGGGCTCCAACTCCACCTTGGGCCCATCTGTTTCCACTGGTTTCCACTGAGCTTCTCAATCATCACCTCTTTATTGTCTCACATTCTACTATGGTACTCATTCAAGCGTGGGCTGTATAGATGTGTTAAAAGTGTTGTTTATGAGCATTTACACCAGAATCATCTTGGGTGCCTGTTAGCTCTATGTGATAAGACAGCCGGGTAGGGCAAGGGCAATCCATACTTGCAACCTGCAGCTCCAGTGTGCTTTTCTTCATCAGTTAGCCTCGCTTTTAAAATTGGTTTGCTTAGTTGTTTTTTTAACATACATATATATTTCTCTTAAGAGTTTACGCCTCCTCTGGACAGAGATTGTGTTAGCATATATTAAGTTATCATCTAGATCATTCCTGCCTAAGTTATTTGTAAGAGTTTCAGAGCCAAATTATGATATAATGTAAATATAATACAGTCGGTTTTTATAGAGTACTTACTACATGTCAGCCACTTTTAAAATTTTAATATTTCATATCATACAGTGGGTTTTTATAGAGTACTTACTACATGTCAACCACTTTTAAAATTTTAATATTTCATATCAAGTATTACTAAATATTTTAAAAGTATTACTTTGTTTAATCCTTAAAAATAATTCTGAGCAGTAAATTTTATGAGCGGTAATTACCTTGCATGTGAGCGTGAAGCTCTGCCTACCTAGACATGAATCCCAGAGTTGCTCCATAGGTGTGTGACTCTGGAAGAGTTCCGTGCCTTCTCTCTGTCTCCGTTTCTTTCCCTGTAAATAATAATACCTACCTAGTAAGATGTATGCAAGTGAGTGAGAGAGTGAGTGAGTGAGTTAGTGAGAGTGAATGAGTAAGTGAGGCCACTTCAGTCGTGTCTGACTCTTTGAACCCCATGGACTGTAGTCCACCAGGCTCCTTTGTCCATGGAATTCTCCAGGCAAGGATACTGGAACGGGTTGCCATGCCCTCCTCCAGGGGATCTTCCCCACCCAGAGATCAAACCCATGTCTCTTATGTGTCCTGCAGTGGCAAGCAGGTTCTTTACCACTAGCGCCACCTCGGAAGCCCTCTGTCATGGGTATGCTGGAATTATAAGGATATCATGCCTCCACTGACCTAAAAGACCACCCTGTAATTTCTCATCAGTGTTACAGCCATGGGTCTCATAGGACTTTCAGGAGTCCAGTTGTGGTAGCATCAGGATGACTTGGCTCCGCTGGCCTAGACTCCCTGTCTTCTACGTTCCTGGCTCTGTGTTTGGCATTGCAGGGTAAGGAGACACAAAAGAAATAAAAGAGACATCCTTGGCCTCTAGAAACTTGTATAATAACACAGGGGGAAGTAACTGTAAGGCACCGATGAAGCCAAGAAATAACAGTGATGTAACATCATCAAGGCACTGGATGATTACGTCCCCAGGTGAAAACTGATGATAGTGAAAGTAGTATAGGCAAGTTCAGATGACAAGAGAAATTGACTTAGCTGGAGCAGTTCTATGGAGAAGATAGAATTTAAGGTCAACCTTGAAATACAGGGCTGTGGGACTAACAGGTGTAAGAAGTTTCATTTCTGGAGCAGGGCAGAGAGCAAACTCTTTAAGACAGAAGTAGCTCTCTCTTTCCTCCACTTTGGCTTCATCCTGTGAACAAATGTTAGTTTAGTACTTGTATTTATTTATCCTTCTGTTTGATACAAAAACTTCCCAGTGTTTTAGCTTTCATCAAACCTTAGGGAATGTGTCATTCTCTTTGTTGTTATTTTGGTGTTTTATTCAAGCATGGTAGAATTCAAATTCTCCAGTAAAACACACAATGACATTCTTGATAAGCCTCCAGGACTCTTTTTCTCAGTCACATAAAAAGCTACAGATCTGAGGGGAAGGTAGTAAAATCTAAACAAATCCAAGGGGATCAACACATCCCTCAAACAACAGAAGCCCTCACTAATAATCTAATCCGTGCACCTGTAGATTACTTCCAATTATATTATTTACTTCATTTCACAAGGCAGACATAGGAGTCATTTATATGCAAATACTCAAGAAGAAAAAATTTAAGAAGTGCATTTATGAAAAATTATGCTGTAGAGTTCTTTGGGTGCATTTTAAATCTGTTTTAAAATAAAATCTTTTATTGGATCTCTACAAAAATCTTTTAGTACAAAAATTGCTTTGCAGTAAATTGAGGCGAAGAAAATATCTGATTCTATTTACATTTAATTATAAAGGAACTAAGTTGTAACTTTGAAAGGGAAAGGTTGCTCTGGCATTTCCTCTGTGAGCAGATTTTATACTAAAATGGACCTTTTATGGGCCTTTAGTAAATGGCTCTGGTTTGACCAAAAAAAAAAAGCCTGCTTATTTTCTTGAATCTAAATTGACTGATTCAATGCATTGCCAGAGTTTTCCAAGTTACTTTTCTTAGTTTCATCTTTTTCTGTCATGGCTTATGTTACTGACATTTCCTAGCAACAACAGAACCATCTGATAGTTTACTAATTTGGTTTTATCACAGGAACCACTGAAAGTTAGAGTTGCCCTGAAGAATTCTTAACTGAATGAGGGCCGTGGTCAGCTTTCAGTTCGAGGCTATTTCCACCCTGAACACGCTTTTCAGCAGTCCATTAGCTGCAGCTTCTGTTTCAAACTGGAGGCCAACCAGACATCGAGTTCCGTTATGTGTGCCAGTTGGGATGACGGGTGGCCCTTATAAACAAGGCAGGATGGCAGCATCATCAAACAGACGTGTGCAGTCAGGTTTTCACAGCTGGAATTAGGTGTGGCATGTTGCTCTTTCCTTGCATTAGAAAATATTTTAAGCCAGAAAGCCATTTTGTTTCCATACTGTATGTGTAAACTAAAAATTAAAGTTAAGAAGTATGGTTTACAAAGGAGGGTATAACCTGTGTTGATAGTGAAGTGAAAAATAAAGTACCCATGAAAAGAAGTATGTGATTTCCAAATCATTTATGATCTTACATTATCTTACATTTTGGCAGTCATTAGTAATGACTGATGACTAACAGTTACTAACCTTTATGGAAGAACAGTGGCCAAGCACTGTGCTAAACACTTTCCATGCGTCATCTCATTTTATCCTTATGACAATATTATGAGAAAAGCACACTGCCCCTGGCAGCCACCAGTCTGTTTTCAGAGAGGTTTGATGACTTGCTCAGGGCGGATACTGGCTGAGCTGGGACTCCCACTCTGATTAAAATCCAGTTTGTCATGATCTATCCACTACGCTGTATCCTGAGGTCTCCTGGCACAAGCTGAGCACTCAGGCCTTGCCCTGTCTGGAAGTGTACCCTTGATTTCACAAAAAGGGCTGTCACATCACAGCCAACAATGAGGATGCCTTGGTCCCTGATGGGGAGGACAGACCTAAGTCTTGTCCAGTGCTGACATGGAAGATTCTGGTGTGCAGAGCCTTAGGGTCCCTGGTGAAGGCAGTGTGCACTGGCCAGAGGACTCCTGGTGGGGAACATCACATAACTCACATATACAGGGCTAAGGACAAGATTAAGTAAAATTATATTTTTAGATTTTAGTTCTAAAGATCCTCATATAGTTAATAGTAGGAGAACAAAATACAGCTTGTAGTGAGACATGCAAATGCTTTCTATGGAGTTCTTTGGATTCCAAGTGATAATAAAGTATTATTATAATGCTGTAATTATATTATAATAAAGTTACTTATAATAATAAAATAACACCATGTTATTTTTCATGTCTTATCTAACCTTCTGTGAGAGAGACTAAGAGCTGTATTGATGTATTTGAATTGTTATTTCAACTTTTTAAAGTAAATATTAATTATTATTTTTAAAATAGAATTTTATATTTTTAATATTGTCTTGTGCTTGAAAGTTTCAAGTTATATAGTTAAAGGCTAACAAGGCATTTTTTGTTTATTGAGAACTTACATAAACAACAGTTAGAGTAACTGTGTGCCTGTACTTACTTGAGTAAATGAAACACAAGATCAAGTGGACAGTTAAGGAGATAAAAATAATATTTTGATATGGGTTACTGGAATTCTCATGGTCAGGGTCTGAGACTGGGCATCTTTTCATCTGTTACCGTAAGTTACAACCTATACATGCTAAAGCAATAGATCTACTGTTTCACTTGTCTCATTCAACAGATTTTGACTGAATACATCAAGTGTGCAAGCATTGATACTGGGATTAAGCAGTGGACAAAGCTAACAACAGTCATTGCCCTTCTGAAATTTATAATCTAGTAGAGGAAGACTCCCCACTCCAGTACTCTTGCCTGGAGAATCCCATGGGCGGAGGAGCCTGGTAGGCTGCAGTCCATGGGGTCACTACGAGTCGAACACGAGTGAGCAACTTCACTTTAACTTTTCACTTTCATGCATTGGAGAAGGGAATGGCCACCCACTCCAGTGTTCCTGCCTGGAGAATCCCAGGGACGGGGGGAGCCTGGTGGGCTGCCGTCTATGGGGTTGCACAGAGTCGGACACGACTGAAGCGACTTAGCAGCAGCAGCAGCAGCAGCAGAAGACTGGTAACATACAAGTGACATTAAAAATCAAATATGGAGCAACAATACAGACCCAGAGGCCTTGGAGAGTCTAGTATATGCTTGCTGTCATTAAGTTCCATATACTTTTACATATTTATAAAATTTTATTTTTATGTATTATCAATTTTAACCAGTTTCAGAAATAATTTTAGATTCACAAGAGGTTACAAGGTTATTTCCGAAAGGACCTGGGTATCCTTCATCCAGTTTCCTCCAATGGTTAGAACATACTCAATTATAATACAAAACCAGGAGCTTGATATTGATACATTGTATTTGCAAAGTAGATACTATATCATTTTATCACATGAGTAGATTTAGTATAACCACGTATGCAATCAAAGACTTCTTTTATCACAGAGATCTCCTTCTGCTGTATCTTCTTCTAGGCACAACCCCTAAACCCTGGTAACCACAGATCTGTCTTCCATCACTATAAGTTTCATTATCCAAGAATTTCATTTGTACAAATAGAAGCATACAGTTTTGACTTTTTGCAATTGGCCTTTTTCACTCCTAAAACCCTCTAGATCCATCTAAGTTGTTGCATGTAACATAGCTTGTCCTTTATTGCTAGGTAGCATTAAATGGTATGAATGTACCAGTTTGTTTAATCATTCACCTATTCAGGCACGTATTAGTTGTGTCCAGGTTTTGGATATTACAAATAAAGCTATTATAAATATTCATGTACAGCCTTTGTTAATGGATATAAGTTTTCAAATCACTGGGATGAGTACTGAGTCTTATGGTTCGGTTCGGTTCAGTTCAGTTCAGTTCAGTCGCTCAGTTGTGTCTGACTCCCTGTGACTCCATGAATCGCAGCACGCCAGGCCTCCTTGTCCATCACCAACTCCTGGAGTTCACTCAGACTCACGTCCATCGAGTCCATGATGCCATCCAGCCATCTCATCCTCGGTCGTCCCCTTCTCCTCCTGCCCCCAATCCCTCCCAGCATCAGAGTCTTTTCCAATGAGTCAGCTCTTCGCATGAGGTGGCCAAAGTACTGGAATTTCAGCTTTAGCATCATTCCTTCCAAAGAAATCCCAGGACTGATCTCCTTTAGAATGGACTGGTTGGATCTCCTTGCAGTGCAAGGGATTCTCAAGAGTCTTCCCCAACACCACAGTTCAAAAGCATCAATTCTTCAGTGCTCAGCCTTCATCACAGTCCAAATCTCATATCCATACATGACAACTGGAAAACCATAGCCTTATGGTAGTTCTATGTTTGTTTTCATTTGAAAGTATCAGATTGTTTTCCAAGTGGCTGTAACAGTTTATGTTCTCACCTGCAATGCTGAGAGATTCAATTTCTCTGCATCCCCACCAGCATTTAGTGTTGCATTACTTTTTATTTTAGATCTTCTGATGAGTGTGTTGCAGTTATTAAATTGTAGTCTCCTACTATAGAATAATCACTTCATTTTGATATAAAGCAAGGTATGAAGTAAAGAAAATAGAGAAGGAAAATATGTAATAGTTGTGAGTAGCTTTGTCTACCTGAACACTACTAGAAGTGTTATGTAGTTAAATTAGGATTTCTGACACAAGAAAAGTATGATATTGAATAATCTCAGTAGACATGAGTGAAGCCTCAGTGTTGATAGGTCTTTATAATGAATACCTCCCTCTTACCATTAATGTTCTGCACATTTAAAATCAAGGCTATGAGAGTCATTTATTTTTCTGAATATAAATATACCTCACTCATGAGTGGTGTAGATTACAAATATGTGTTTTATCAATTCCTACAGTCTCTAGGGAGACTCACCCAGATGATAGAAATATTTGGGATATGTATTAAGTATTTGGATGTGTATGAAGAAATGGGATCCAAGAAGACTATAATTTTTAAAATGACAAGTAGATAGAGCCATGTAAGCTGTGTAACACTGGCTCTGTAGACATAATTATATTTTTGAATGAACAAATAATCGTCAACACTGACAAAGCACAAGTTTCTGACGTTGGAGCTGAGGGAGGCTAAAGGAAAAAGGACATGGTCTGGCTTCTGGAAACTTATAATCTAACGGGAACTAGATTTTTTAAATTAAGTTTCATTTATTTATGTTGGCTGTGCTTGGTTGCTGTTTGGGTTTGAGGGAGCTACAGTCTAGTTACAGTGCGCGGGCTTCTCATTGCCGTGGCTTTTCTTGTTGAAGGGCAGAGGTTCTAGGATGTGTGGGCTTCAGTAGTTGCAGCTCCTGGGCTCTAGAGCATAGGCTCAATAGTTGTGGTGCATGGGCTTAGTTTTTCCAAGACATATGGGATCTTCCCGGATCAAGTGTCGAACCCACGTCTGATGCACCGGCAGGTGGATTCTTTACCACTGAGCCAGCAGGGAAGCCCTGGAAACTGGACCTTTTTTTTTTTTAATGGCTTTTAAGGAATTATTATCTGAAAATAAATTTAATTCCCAGGATATGGATTTTATTTATTTTTGCTTTATAGAATCACTAGAAGTTTATTTTGTAGTTCTATATTTTTGAAATAAACTTTTCTCTTTGCCGTACCTCTGTGTGCAGTTGTGGTCAGCCATCACCAGCTTTCATCTGATCATGTAATAAAGAAAAGAATACCAAATGTCGTGCATTGGCCTTTATAAATCTACACTCTTCATTGTGTCAGCAAGCACACTGTTTAATGCAGTTGTAGTTTCTTTTCCACGATAGGATTTTCTTGATGAAGGAAGCATAATGTTGATTTCCATTCTAGCAAAACTCCTTAGTTGCGAGTCCAGGATACTTTCTTATCATTTCAGTTGTGCCATCAGAACACATTTCTCCCCAAAACTTGCATTTCAAAACATATTATTGACAATGCAGTCCAATTTAATTTTCTACGTTTCAGAGCTAGTGTGTTTATCAACAACCTAGCAGAAAAAAAGGAGTTCTTCCTTCATATCACCTTAATATTTACCCTGCACATGTAGTAAAACATTTACCATGTTAGCAGTATCTGCACAATAATTACACTTTAATAAGCAGATTTTCTAGCTTGAATTTGTTCTTTGAGTTGGCTTTCAGTATCATTAGCCAGTACCTGACTGTGTGGAGCTGAGGTGTCATTGGAAAGTACCTGACCTCCCTTCTTTACTGCAAATTCATGAGCATTGGTAGGCAGACATCCTTGACTAATGTCTTAATGACTGTTTATAGAGGATATTACTCTTCTACACACACTAGGCTACTTTATGAGAAGCCCAGGAATGACTATAATGGCATATGAAACTTCTGATTGTGTTGGCTTTTTAATTCAAAACTTTTTCAGAATCTGAATTTTAAGGCACTGATTTTACTTTTTTTTTGGCTATTTACCTTTTGCAGTAGCATCAACTTGAAAACGTTGAAGAAAAAATATTGTACTGTCCTGTAGAACATCCATGACTGATTCATGTGAATGTATGGCAAAAACCACTGCAATATTGTAATTAGCCTCCAATTAAAATAAATTAATTTACCAAAAAATTGATAAAACGTTCTTGCTCTCATCTGGCTTATAATCTATAGAATTTAAAACTTGCTCTTTCACAGTTGTACTATAGAGTGAAATGCAACATCCAAATTAGAAAAGTGAAAATAAAGTGACGAAGGAGTCTGAGGAAAGGGGCAATTGATTTTGGCTGGGGCGATATTGGAACTGGGGCGTGAAGCCTAACATGTGGTGGAAATGGAAGCGTTAAGTATTCTAGTTAGAAAGAGCAGCAAAGGACAAAACGAATCCTTGATGTTACTAGCAAGAGACTAGCAAAGGAAACAAACTTAACAATCTACTATTCTTGAAAGTTTGCACAAAGTTCACTCTTTGCTTTTAAGTATCCTCAATTAACTGCCTTCATTTTAGTGGTAAAACTAAGATTTTTTTCCCATATGAACTAGAAACTGTAACCTGTATCATATAGTCTGTATTATGGATAGACCCTGCAGTGTCAGGAAAACATATGCAGGATACGCCACATATATTTGCTCTTTTAGAAAATTGCTATTTAGGGGACCATTTAATGCTCCACTGAAGAGGAAATCCATAATCCTTTCTGTGTGCTGCGTGGCACTTGAGGTGGTATAATGTCCATAAAATATGCTCTACTTCAAACCAGCGATTTCAGAGCTACGCTTAAAAAGATAGAGTGCATTTTTCAAGTATCACAGAATAGCCCTGGTTTCCTATCCCTTTGGAACCTTTTAGCATCTCTTTAAATAACCAGCTTTATGATGTTGGTCAGAGTATCTTTTCTCAGATCCAATTCCAAAATACTTTCCTGAGTTTAATGACTAACCAAGTGGGAGAGGAAAACTTAAATTAAGCTGGCCTTGACCGAGTCCTGAGGCAAACTATTTTTCATGGATTGCTCATCTTAGAAGCTCTATATCTCATTGTCAACACAAAGCCTGCTTACACTGTAAACTGGGCATTCCATTTTGTTCTGTTTAACAACTAGCTTAAAAAAAAATACTAAAGGAAACCAAAATATGTTATTACTGCTACTGTCAACTAAGTGTTTTATTTGGTGACCGCCCTGAGCTTTCTTTAACCTGAGAATGGACTTTTAATATCTGAGATATGTTTTTGTTTTAAAATTGATCTTTTTCTTTAGACTCTGTAAAACAAGTGTTTTTAAAATTTTTTCACCTCGATGATGTCTAACTAATATTTCTTTATGATACTTTGTGTAACCCACATGCCACTTTCTTCTGACTTAAAGAAGACACAGGGTGAAAGGAGGGCTTTGTTATGCCCTGAAGCAGGTGACAGGGAATGAGGATGTAAAGAAGGGCTCGGAGAAGACTCATGAGGTGAGGGCCCATGTGTTTCTAACTCCCCAGAAACACCCTGATAAGACAGTTTGCTTCCAAATTAAGACGTGAGTAGAACTGGAAGCTCATTTGTAGAATGGGCCCTCCAGTTTACAGGGAATGATTTGTCTCCTTAGCACAGCTAACACCATCAAAAGATAGAACTAGAGTCATTATTAATTTTTTTGCAAAGGTCAATTATTATTTTGATAGAAATAAAAATGTAAGATGTCGGGAAAGTTGAACTTGTAGGTTGCTGGCAGGCACTTATTTTTGTTGTAAGTAATTATTAAATTCAGAGTATTTGAATAAAATTAAAATTTTGATCATTGTAACCTTCAAGTATTTCTGCTGTGTAAAAATTGAAATTCTAAATGAATAGATGCATTTTTTGGGGTGTACAACTCTTTCTCAGCCCTTACTAGGGAAAAAAAAAAATTCTATAAGCATGGGGCCTGACATAGGGAACACTTTTGCACTGAGGTTGGCCTGGGGGACAGTTCACCCCAACTTTCCTGTTGCTAGCACCTTCTACCCTTTAGAAACAGAGTCTCGACAGCTTAGAAAGTCCAACCTCTCTCTCTGACCCTCCAGCCTCAGCTGGAATTCAAACTATTTTCTGTGAGGTAAAATTCAACTCATGCATCAGAAGAGATCAAGATATTAATGTGTCCTTCCTCCCTCTCACTCACTGATTCATTCCATACATAGTTAATGAAAATCAGATATGGGCAATAAAAGATGAGGGTGATGGTTCCTGTACTGCAAAACTTACACAAAGGTAGGCCACTTAGGGCATTTAACTTTTCCTTTTGAAAAACTTCAGTCCTACAGAAATCCTTCATGGGATTTACTCATTGTTCAGATTCTTCCATTAACATTGCTCTGTCTGTCTCCCTGTCTGTTCTCCATTCTCTCACTCTCTCCTTCTCGCTCACTTTTTCTTTTTGAGGGAAGGAGGGAACTACTTAAAGTTCAGTTTCAGACCTCAGAAGAGGAGCATTTTAACAAGTAAGTCCAGTAAGTTTAGAGAGGCTTCAGCAGAAATCTGTATAAAATATAGTTATAAGCGAAAAGGAGAGTATAGGAAGGGATCGGGCGTCCTTTGTAAGATTGTTTTCCAGGTGTAAGAGGTATGGGTGCACACAGCCGAGCACCACTAGGGGCTCAGAGCTGAGCCAATGTGGAGCATTAGCAGAACAGTAAATAATTTTTCATCACTGGGCTTCAGGCAGGGGAGAAAGGAATTGAGAAACAGGTTCTGAGACAAATAGGAATGGACAGGCAGGCAGTGGGCTGATCATGGCAAACCAGGTATGCCACAGAGAGGAGGTTTCTCTTTATCTTATGGTTGATGATTAATCATTGCTATGCTTTAGGCAGAGGGTTGCCTATGCCTAAAGTTAAAAGAACTATTAATACTATAAAAGAGAAATTATCAGGCTTCCTGATAAATCTAGTATTTTGGGAATTGATAAGCTTTGAATAGCTGTCCTCCTTCTCCATCCCCAGAAGAATGGATATGTAGAAAAGTGCTTCTAAAACATGGTTGTATATCATACTCAAGTGGGAAGTTGTGTGTTTTGTTTTTGTTTGTTTGTTTGTTTTTAAGAAACATAGATTCCCCAGTTTTTTTCACTCCGAATCTGAGTCAGAAGTGGGGCCTGGGAACCTGTATTCTCCCAGATCTCCCCAGGTGGCGCTGATGCAGCCAGTTCACTGCCGAGGTTTGGTGGCATCGCTCAGTAGCAGGAGGATAAGGGAGGATTCGGATGCATAGGTCTTTGCAAAGGGATCAGAACTGGTCAGTCCCCAGGATAGCTCTACCAAATGCTATGAGAATACATCCATCACACCAGCCTGCACTGTTCAAGATGCCGTGTCCTATGTCTCTTTGTGACCTTGGAAAATATCTCAAAGTCAGCCTCGTAATAGGCACTCCACAAATGTCTGATGAATGAGAATTGCTGAACCCAAATGTTAGCAAAGGAGATGTCTAGCAGTATGTTATGTATCTTTGACCAAAACACTAAAATTACTAACTTATTAAAATCAATGAAATAGATAACCTAAAACCGAGATATTTACTCAGACTTTTCAACAACTCTACCAATTTTTTTTTTTAATCAAGACTCAGCCATTTTGATAACTATCTGCTCTCAAGTAGATAACAGAAATAGGAGCTGACATCATTATTGGGTTCACTTTGTGAACACTGCCACACTTAGACTTCATGGTCTAAACTAAGAAAATGTATTTCCTGGGACTCCTTCCGAGTCACTTATCATTAGGGTGTGATTGTGACAGATAAGCTAAGTGATGACAGGTGGAGGTAATAATGATAGTTAATCCAGACATATATTAAATAATAGAGAGAGGAGACATCATTTAACACTGGTCTTGACAGTGATCCCATGATGTTTATTTCAGAAGTGTTTTGAAATGTGAAATATTTTATCATCTTACTTAGTACATAGAGACAGTAGTACTGCACAGTTGTTACTTAACACTTCCATTATAGATGTCAAAACCAAGATTCTTGTCAGACTTTAAAAATTTGTCTTATTTCTGGCCTCCAATGATTTAAAGTAAAACTGTCTTATTTAGACATTGTAGGTGTGGGGAGGGACTGAAGAAGCAGTCAGAAAGTGGGTGCTGGGGGAAAGAACTGATCTTCAATGACTGACACTTCACTCTGTTCAAAAACCGTGTTCCAGAGTAATAATGTTTTTTAACTGGTTTTTATTCTTCAACATTATGGTTTATTATAGGATATTTGATATAGTTCCCTGTGCTATACAGTGGGACCTTGCTGTTTATCCATTCTGTGTGTATGGTTTGTATCTGATAATCCCCAAATCCTAATTTATCTCTCCCCCACCCCCTTTCTCTTTGGTAACCATAAGTTTGTTTTCTATGCCTGTGAGTCTGTTTCTGTTTTGTAAGTAAGTTCGTTTGTGTTCTATTTTAGTAATATCATATAGTATTTGACTTATTTCGCTTAGTATCGTAATCACTAGTTTCTCCCATGTTGGTACACATGGCATTATTGCATCCTTTTTATGGCTGAGTAGTATTCTATTGTGTATAAATACACCACAGTTCTTTATTAATTCATCTGTTGATGGCCATCTTGGTTGTTTCCATGTCTTGACTTTTATTAATAATACTATTGTCAGGAGCATTAGGGTACCTGTATCTTTTCAAATTGTAGTTTTCTCCACTTATATGCCCAGGAGTGGGATTGCTGGGTCATGTAATGACTCTATTTTTAGTTTTTAAGGAGCCTCCATACTGCTCTCTTTAGTGGTCGCACCATTTATATCCCTCCCCACAGTGTAGGAGGATTCCTTTTTCTCCACTCTCTCTCCAGCATTTGTTATTTGTAGACTTTTTAATGACAGCCATTCTGACCCATGTGAGGTGGTACTTCATTTTAGTGTTTTAAATTTTATTTTTAATTGGAGGATAATTGCTTTACAGTGTTGTGTTGGTTTCTGCCATACAGCAGCATGAATCAGCCCCAAGTATACATATGTCCCCTCCCTCTTGAATCTCCCCCTCCTCACTCCATCCCACCCTTCTAGGTTGTCGCAGAATCCCAAGTTGCACAGCAACTTCCCCACTAGCTAGCTACTTTACATATGGCGATGTATATGTTTTCCACTCTACTTGTCTCAATTTGTACCACCCTCTCCTTTTCCCACTGTGTCTACAAGTCCATTCTCTACGTCTCTGTCTCTCTTCTTGCCCTGCAGATAGGTTCATTGGTACAGTTTTTCTAGATGCCACATAGTAACAAGGTTTTTAAGTGGCTAAATGATGCTGTTTATCATATACAGTTCAAAGATGAAGGTCATTTTAATGTGTTTCATGCACTCATTAAGTAAGTTCAGTTTGGCAACCCCATGAAAAATATGAACTAAATCTCTGAATGTGTTTACTTGTGTAAATAGGAGGATCAGTCATGGCTGGATCAGGAATACAGTGATGTTGTCAAAGCTTTGTCTCTCCGTCCCTTGGGCAAATTCTCACACGTTGCTGGCAGGGTGGCCAATCAGCCACGTTAGGCTCACATCCTAAGCTTAGTAATTCTGGTGAAAGGTCTTTCCAGATAGCTCCCACCGGGAGAACTCTGGACGAATCAGCTTTTTCCAAGCTTGAATCACCTTTCGTCCCTGAGCTAATCACGTTTTTATCCTTGAGCTGTTCAACCAATTCATAACTGGGATGGGTTAGTCCTATGTCAGTGCCCTTGCTCATCAGTGGGTGAGGGAGCAGGGTTGGCCCTTCCTAAAATCACATACTGTGGGTTTCTCACATAAAACATGGGTTCTGTTGACGAGAAGAAAAAGGATATTGTTTTGGCATAGAGGAAAGAAAAATCAACATGCCCATCATAGCAGCTTCAGTTTCTCCTGAGTGTGTGTGTCTAGAAAAGGAAGAAAGGGTGGCATCCTCAATGGCAAAACCAAATTATGTCCTATCACTGAGAAAAAAATAGATTTCTTCAATAGTACAGACAGTGCTTTTATTTTTATATTTCAATAAGGACTTGACTATTATGAGCCTCTTAAAACACCAACTTTAATATTGAAATATGGTAGAAAACAAAGTTAAACATGTCACAAACTGTCTAGATTTCAGCTGCTTCTTTTACTTTGTAAGTTGTAAGTACTCAGTAAATACTGAGTGAATTAATGAATTACTGTATTGCAAAACCATGCAATTTGATGGGACCTCGAAATCATCTAGCTAATCCCTTAGATGGCTGTGGCCATCTGCAGTATCCTACAGAGGGGTCATTGAATACTATTTGGACAGTTTCATATGAAAACCCCACTGATTTCCTCTTGGGGACTTCTTTGCCATATACTGACATCTTAGAAAGGATTTAGAAGCTGATAACATTGAACAAAAGTGCATTCACATTATTTAATTTCTTTTTTCTCTCCCGCTTTACCCCATACATGTAAATGCGAATAACAAATTACAATTAAGTGATATCTCAAGTAATATTACCTGCAAATGAAACTCAGATAAACAGGCTGGATTTTGTTCAGGGAAATTGGGGCAGAATTCTGGCCAAGGAATTGATATAAGGGAGACAGAGAAGAAGGCCACAGAGCTTTATTTCAGGCACAGATCCTTCAAGGGCAGCCTTGGAGCTGCCTAAGAGGGAGGCTCAGTAATGGCGATACTGGGTAGTTGATAGCTAGTGGGTTTCCTTGTGGCTGGTGGAACAGTATTTTTTCTGGGGTTACAGAGAGGAGGGAAATGAGGTATTGCCTCATCTGAAAGATGGGAAAGTGTAGAGTATCCCAGGGAAGTATCTTGTATTAAGAAACACACACTGGGCGGCGGGGGGGGAGGAGGGGCGGGGGGAGGGCAGGGGAGGGACGGGGGGGAGGGGGGGTGGGGCGGGGGGGGGGAGGGGTGGGGCGGGGGGGGAGGGGAGGGGCGGGGGGGGGGGGGGGTGGGGCGGGGCGCCCCCCCGGCCCCCTGGCTGTCACTCAGCGGGTCGTGGTGGCTCCCCGCCCCCACCTCACCCCCTCCCGACACGCTTTCCGGGTCGCCCCCACTAAAAAAAAAAAAAAGAAACACACACTGTATTGAATCAGCTTAAGGGTGGGAAACAAACATCCCATTCCTCTTGTGTTATTATTTGTTATGTCTGGTAACAAAAGTTCTTTATAGAGTGCAGTGTGCTGTGCTAATTCATTGCAATATTACTTTTTCCTTTCTGTTCTATTTTTCCACAGATAAATCCTATATGTAAGCAATCTCTAAATACATCCCACTTTGAGGTTAACTTGTTTTGTTCTATTTTTGACTTAAATAGATTATCCTAAAATATTCTCTGAATTTTGGTATGTTTGGTAATTTCACACTCTCAAGAAGCCAAAAGAAATTTTTCAGCTTTTAAAATTAGATTTTATGCTCTTCTATACTTAGAATGTATTTTAGATTACCTGATAGAAAGCATGTGGTGTGTTTTCAAAAAAATCAGAAAATTGATATTCAAATCTCATTTGTAGGCAACAAATTTCAGGTAATATCTTAATCCTGACTCTGAAATGTGATCTAATAACAAAAATGCTTGGCAGTAGAATTGGAATCAGATTGACAGTAAACTATAATATTTATTAATTCAAAGACTGTTATATTTATATATAAACAAAATTCACCCATCAGCAAATGACAGTTCTTAACAAATTAGTCATTAGTATGAATTGTATGATGCATTTTGAAACAAATTGGTCAGGACAGTTCTTAGCATTAGAAGAAATAGCAGGAGACCACTATAAACTTTGATTTAGAATGCATTTTATATCAGCATTGGAAATGTGGTTGTGAAAATGACAGAACATGTTTACTTTCACATATGTTTACTTCATTTTAGTGAGGCATAAAAAGGAATATGTTGTCTTCCTAGTCATTCATATAACTCTCAGCAAATAGGAACTACAAATCCCAGAATGCAACATTCCATTCTTAAACATAGATTTCCAACTCAGTTTGATGAGATAATAGGATTTACTATGCTTACTCCTTGGAAGGAAAGTTATGACCAACATAGATAGCATATTGAAAAGCAGAGACATTACTTTGCCAACAAAGGTCTGTCTAGTCAAGGCTATGGTTTCTCCAGTGGTCATGTATGGATGTGAGAATTGGACTGTGAAGAAGGCTGAGCGCCAAAGAATTGATGCTTTTGAACTGTGGTGTTGGAGAAGACTCTTGAGAGTCCCTTGCACTGCAAGGAGATCCAACCAGTCCATTCTAAAGGAGATTAGCCCTGGGTGTTCTTTGGAAGGAATGATGCTAAAGCTGAAACTCCAGTACTTTGGCCATCTCATGCGAAGAGTTGACTCATTTGAAAAGACTCTGATGCTGGGAGGGATTGGGGGCAGGAGGAAAAGGGGACGACAGAGGATGAGATGGCTGGATGGCATCATTGACTTGATGGACGTGAGTCTGAGTGAACTCCGGGAGATGGTGATGGACAGGGAGGCCTGGCGTGCTGCGATTCATGGGGTCGCAAAGAGTCGGACACGGCTGAGCGACTGAACTGAACTGATCAAGTCCAAAATGCTCACTTGAACTTTACTAAACATAGACCTTTGTCAGGTTTAGTACATTTCTATATTCAATTTTAAGACGCAGAATATTTGTACTGTCCACCTCATCTGTATATGTGATAAAATTATTTTCATACATTAAAAAAAAATAGCCATTTCACCATAGTGAACTAGTGTAAAATTTAAGGACAAAATGATCAATTGAGAATTTTTTCTGGAGGAGCAATTCTTTCTAAAATGTTCTAAAAACAATTCTTTCTAACATACTTGTTCTTTGGAAGTAGCTCACTGTTATTTGGACTCAGATTTAAATATCTTGTTAATATATTTGGACTTTTATTAGTTCTGAAATTATTAGTGAAGGCTATAGTGATTGGCATTCATGTAGGCACTTCTAATTGGAAATCATTTTCTATTAAAGGTTTGAAGTCATTTTGTTTATTCCTGCAAGGACCTCAATATATTCTCCATCCAATGTTTTTATAAGTATAAAATTATATGTATAAAAATTATACTAATAATGTAACTAAAATAATAGCTCACATTTATTGAATGCTTGCTTTCTAGTTATTCATATAGACTTCAGCAAACAGAAACTACAAATCCCAGAATGCAACATTCTATTCTTAAACATAGATTTCAGACTCATTTCAGACATTTATTGAATGCTTACTATATACCAGGCACTTTACTAAGAGCTTCCATGGATTACTTTGTTCAATCTTCATAAAACCTTATAAGGTAGGTGGTATTACTGTTCCCATTTTACAATAGTCTAAGACTTAATGAGAAAAATTAGCTTATGAAATGTTCAGAGCTGCTAAAGTGGGTCTAACCTGTAGACTGCAGGTTCTGTGTCTTAATTCACTATGTTCTACTGCACACCTTGCATCACAAAGGAAATATTATTATTGTGTACTGTGGCCAGTACATCACCACCAGTGTCACAACACTTCAATTTTATGAATTTTTGTTGTTGAGAAAAACATCTTTGAGCCTGAAAGGCAGGATAGTACCTCAAAATTTTCTTCATGAGCAAACCTTATTTCCTCCTGTGAGAAGTAAATTTTTAAATTTCATCAAGAAATATTAAAACAGACAGTTGAAATAATTATTCCAGAAGCAAGCACTGAGCAAAAAAATCTTCATCTCATTTTTCAGATTGACTAAATGTATCAGTGAAATTATCGGAGTAATTGCTCAACTTTCACTTATGTTTCCTGGCAGCATATACTTCATAGCTATTGTGACTCTGCAAGAATAATATCAAGTACTCTTTATGTTTGTGAAACATATCAGTTTGATGTGGTGTTGATGCTTCCTAGGAGCTTCACATCATCCATTATCCTGTCCTTAACCTTCAACCTTCCTGCATCAAACTCTGGGATGACTTCATCTCTGGACTCTGTTAACCCTACCACATCTGCCTCTATTCTTGAGGTTTCCTAATTTCCAGGTGTTTTGTTAGCCAGCATGTCTCCCCTTTTAAACATACTCCCCCAGTCTTTTGGTTCGATCCTATGGTTTTTTCCCCACCTGAAGCTTTCCCCACTTTTTACCTTCCCAAGTGGTACCACCACAAGACTGAGTGGGCAGAAGTGGCTTCTTGCTGGTGGGAAGGTACTGATCACACAGCTTATCAGCAGGGAGCATCTTGGGCAGTCTGCTCTCACTGCAGCTACACATTTGACAGCAAGACGCCTCCCCCAAGGCCCTGCTCATCATCCTACGTCCGCTGTCACATTGTTTCTCAAATCGTGCCTCTCAGATCCCGAGGACTTCAGAGGCACATTCTCAGAGATCCATGTGGACCTAATACAGGTTTTTAATGCGATAATCTTAAGATATTTAAGTTGCTCAATTTCAGAGCTTACAGTTGTATTTTTCATGTGGTGTCTCTGAAGGAGTAGTTTGACTTTTTTTTTAGTGGTTTCTCAAACTGGGAGTCCACAAACGTGGTGGGTTTTTTGGTTTTGTTTTTTTTTTTGAGTTCTCAAGATTGAGAAACACTGCTATACTATACTGGAAATGGGCCTGGCTACACATTCCTCATACATCCACTGTGTGCTTCCTATGAGTCTTGTACTCTGCTGTATACTGGGAGTTTAAAAGTCCCTGTCCTCAAGGGTTAGTGGGAAGTCAGATATATAGAAAGACAGTCTTTATTTATTGTAATTGTTCTAGTCAGTTGGTACAAACTTTTTAGAGAACAACTTTAGCAATTGAATCAAGAGCATTGAAAAAGTGGGATAACCTTTAACCCAATTGTTCCACTCTTAGGAATTTATTTTTGGGGAATAAGAAAGAGCCACAAAGATTTACATGAAAGGATCAAGAAATCAAATGAAATGAAGATTGTTGGAACTGACTCAGCCTGATATATTTTACAATAGTTAAAAATAGAGGCAAGGTTTAATATTTAACAATAGGAGGGTACTTAAGTTATGGCACCCCACTAATGGGTATTAGATGACCACTAAAAATAATACTGCTTTGCTCCACTACTTTGACCACCTGACGGAAAGAGCCAACTCATTAGAAAAGACCCTGATGCTGGGTAAAATTGAAGGCAGAAGGAAAAGGGGAAGACAGAGGATGAAATGGTTGGATGGCATCACCAACTCAGTGGACATGAGTTTGAGCAAACTCGAGGAGATGGTGAAGGACAGGGAAGCCTGGTGTGCTGCAGTCCATGGGGTCACAGAGTTGGACACAACTGAGCAACTGAACAACAGAAACAACAAGACATAATTACTATAGAAAATATTGAAAGAACTCATAATGTTAAGCAGAAAAACAACACATAACTTTCTACATCAGAGGTGAGCAAACATTTTCTGGTAATAGGTCACATTGGTTAATATTTTAGACTTTGTGGGTCATATGAATTTGAGATTTGAAACTGATAAAACTCTGCTATTTTAATGTGAAAACGGCCACAGACAGTGCATAAACAATTGAGCATGGTTGTTTGTCAATAAAAATTTATTTATGGACATTGAAATTTGAATTTTGTATAGTTTTCATGTGTCAGGAAATATCAATAGTAGTTTTAAATTTTTCATTTTCAACCATTTAAAAATATAAAGCCTGTTCATAGCTTGCAGACCATGTGAAAACAGATGGCAGGCTGGATTTGGACAGTGGGCCATAGTTTTCTGATCTCTGATCTATACTATATGATTTTAAGTGTGTGTGTATGTGTGTGTGTAGGTAAAACCATAAGAATATTAATGGTGGTTATCTCTGGGTAGTGGGATTATAGGTTATTTTTAATGATTTTAAAAATATTTTTTCTCATTTTTAATATGAAATGACACTTTTGATAATCAGAAAAGTAACAAACAAATTCACTATAATAATTGCTATATAGTGGAAAGCACTCTAAAGGGGTAACTATCTCAGATTCATGGAGGCTGAGGGTGAGGAAAGGGTTGCTGAAAGAGTCAAAACTAAACAGTGTATTGAAGGATGATGAAGAATTTCTCAAGCATGATGAGTCACAGGAGAGAGAGAAGAAAGTATGGCAACAAGGACAAGTGTTCTGGGCTGAGACTGGGAGGTTAGGCTGTGGGAAAGTTAGGGAACCACAGGACTGTCCGAAGGCTGGAGAGCAGTGAGACTGAGCAGAGAGAAGGTCAGAAAGAGAATCAGACACTGAGGATCTTACTTGCTGTGCTTACACTTTGCATTTTTATCTTAAAATCATTTGAAAGCCATTGAAAGATTGATAAGTTGCTAAAGAAAGTGGTTGTATTTCTGATTTAGAAAGACCTACATACAGGGTTATCATTATCAAAGCGCCAGTCTGTGTTCCATACAGGGTACAGGATGCCTGGGGCTGGTGCATGGGGATGATCCAGAGAGATGATATGGGGTGGGAGGTGGGAGGGGGTTCAGGATTGGGAGCTCGTATACACCTGTGGCAGATTCATGTCAATGTATGGCAAAACCAATACAGCATTGTAAAGTAAAGTAAAAATTAAATAAATAAATAATTCTCATTAAAAAAAAAAAAAGAAAGACCTACATGGCATCAGGGCAGAGAATGGACTGGGTAAGGGTGAGCTGGGAGGCAGGAAGACAAGTTGAGAGGCTGTTGTAGGAATCCATGTGAGAAGTGAGAGACTGAACCAGGGTAAGGCGGCGGGTGGGGGAGTGGGAAAGAGAGGAAGGAGAAAGTTTGAATGAAATCTAGGATGTTGACTAATTAGATCTGGGAATTGAAGGAGATATGGGGGGGAGAGGAATAAAGGTTGTCTTCCATGTTTCTGCCCCTGAAGGTCAGGTGAGTGGGAGATTTGGTTGAGAAGATGGCATGATCAGTTTTAGATGTCTTGAATATGAGAGTGCTGTTGGGTGTTTGGGTGCAATTTTTCAATACAGTTTAAAAATCAGGAGAAACCAATTATATAGACAGTGTTTGTAGTAATAAGAACTTAGGCACTCACTTGGAAAGAAGTGTTAAATAATGATTTTCTTTTCTCTTCCCCTCCTTCCCTCATGGATTATGGAGAAACACAGTCTAATTAGTTCTAGTGGCTCATTTTGATAGTCCATTCAGACTTTGGGGTCACTTGCCCTTGAGACCCCATTAAAATTTTGTGACGAAGTTGAGTATAGTTTGAAAAAAGTCACACAAGTGGTTTTATTATAAGCTCCCTCGTCCTACCCCCTGACACCTACTTGTTGAGTGAGAAGAAATGAGCAAAGACAGTGGTTTCCTGGAGCACTGTGGCTCCACAACCTACGAAGCCACCTGGATGTAGTCGGAAGCTGATCCCCTGTGTGGAGGGCAGGCAGAAACAGATGGGCCACTCCAGATGGCAGGTGGCAGGCTTAACAACCAAGGGAACTTATTTAGGAGGCTTGTCCCGGGCAGCCCCAGCCCTGGTCTGCCAAATCTTAAAAGTTCGTATCGAGTCTTTCACTGCGTTCAGTCACGTGTCCATCCAGATAGTCTCAACACCACATCACTGTCTCAAAGCTGTGTCTGTGGGGAAACTTCTGGAAGCCAGGAATGTAAAACCTACTAAACAGAGAGGAGGGAGTGAGGAGCCTCTAATTGCCTGGACCCAGCTTACAGGTCAACCACCAGGTCATGTCCTTTCAATGACCTCCCCTCATAGACACCCGAGAGTGAAAGAGTGTTAGTCACTCAGCCGTGTCCGACTCTTTGCAACCCCATGGACTATAGCCCACCAGGCTCCTCTGTCCATGAAATTCTCAAGGCAAGAATACTGGAGTGGGTTGCCATTCCCTTCTCCAGGGGATCTTCCCAACCCAGGGATTGAACCTGGGTCTCATGCATTGCAGGCAGATTCTTTACTGTCTAAGCTAGCAGGGAAGCCCAACAGACACCTAGATATTTAAAAATTAGGCAGAGAAAGTGAGCCTGTAAAAGAGCGCCAAAGCACAGAAGGAAAATCAAAGTATACTTGTAGCTGATGGAAGAAAAAAAAATTTTAAGGAGCACATAGCAGTATTAATCACAAACAAGTGATTAAATGAGGATTACTTAGCATTGACAAATGTGAGGTCATTGTGGATCTATACAAGAATATTTCACTGGCATGGTGGGAATAGAAGCTATTCAGAAGTGAATTGAGAAGTAAATGAGGATTAAGAAAAAGCTGAAGCATCAAAGAAAGGAAAACAATACAATCCAAACTAGATGCTTCTCTCCTCAGTTTTCAGATATATTACCAAAATTTGTATCATTTGATTAAGAGATCCTTGAAAAATTCTTGATGAATGGTTGAGAACGTGGATGAGTAAATACGCTCTTGAATAACATCAGGTTTCATTAGGTATTATCTGCTCTGAACCTTAGCAGTCGTTGAAAATATGATTGTATTGTGTTTGAACAACTGACTGATTTTAGCTGTAATGGAGGATAAAGAGCCCCTTTCTATTCAAGTGAAATAAATTGCTATAGATTCCTGTTGACTTGAGGACGTTTTAAGTGCTGTGGGGATAATATATAAACATTTAAACTGTAAAACACTAGACAAACTTTATTATTTGTATTGCACTAAAAAAATAAGACATGCAAAAATGAGATTTCTCCCCTTTTAAGTATGTTTCCTGATACTAATTTATCTTTGACCTTACGGTTGTTGATAGTCTTCAACCTGGAAGAGCAGCTTCTCTTCAGTTAGGTAAGAAGTCCATCTATAGCCAGCAGCAGCTGCATGCATAACCACCCAGTCATGTCTGACTCATTGCTATCCAATTTGCTTTAGTCTGCCAGACTTCTCAGTTCATGGGATTTCCCAGGCAAGAATACAGGCGTGGGTTGCTGTTTCCTTCTCCAGGGGATCTTCCTGAACTAGGGATTGAACCTGTGTCTCCTGTGTCTTCCACAGTTGAGAAATCCATTTGAAGAGATGAAGTGAAGGTGGGCTCCACTTCAGGTGTTCAAAGTTATATCTCTCAAGGTTCAGTTCAGTTCAGTCGCTCAGTTGTGTCCGACTCTTTGCGACCCCATGAATCACAGCACGCCAGACCTCCTCTCCATCACCAACTCCCGGAGTTCACTCAGACTCACGTCCATCGAGTCAGTGATGCCATCCAGCCATCTCATCCTCTGTCGTCCCCTTCTCCTCCTGCCCCCAATCCCTCCCAGCATCAGAGTCTTTTCCAGTGAGTCAACTCTTCACATGAGGTGGCCAAAGTATTCGAGTTTCAGCTTTAGCATCAGTCCAACTGTCACAGTTTCAGCTTTCTTCACAGTCCAACTGTCACATCCATACATGACCACTGGAAAAACCATACCCTTGACTAGATGGACCTTTGTTGGCAAAGTAATGTCTCTGCTTTTAAATATGCTATCTAAGTTGGTTATAACTTTTCTTCCAAGGAGTAAGCGTCTTTTAATTTCATGGCTGCAGTCACCATCTGCAGTGATTTGGGGGCTCAGAAAAATAAAGTCTGACACTGTTTCCACTGTTTCCCCATCTATTTCCCATGAAGTGATGGGACCAGATGCCATGATCTTCATTTTCTGAATGTTGAGCTTTAAGCCAACTTTTTCAATCTCCTCTTTCACTTTCATCAAGAGCCTCATTAGTTCTTCTTTGCTTTTTGCCATAAGGGCAGTGTTATTGGTATATCTGGTTATTGATATTTCTCCCAGCAATCTTGATTCCAGCTTGTGCTTCTTCCAGCCCAGCATTTCTCATGATGTACTCTGCATAGAAGTTAAATAAGCAGGGTGACAATATACAGCCTTGACATACTCCTTTTCCTATTTGGAACCAGTCTTACCTGGTTTTAATTTCCATGATACATAATCCTATGAACATTTTCAAAGAACTCTTCAAGTATATGTAAAGAATGAGAGACATAGACTTTCAGGGTGTTGTCAAGGGTTTTCTTGACAACTATGGGAAATCTGGGATCTGTGGCACTCTTGTAAATGATGAGGCAAAATTTGGGACCATCTAAGAAAAGTATTTTTCCAAAAACTATGGAAGGTATTGCCCTAAACTAAAGGAGCTCTGTTGATCTAGAATGGGTCTGTGTTGCAGTTTTGTTGGACACTTCCTAAGGCTGATGTCAAATTGGAATAAGTGGCCTCTAAACTCTCTAACAGCCTGTGAAATAAAGTGAAATGATTTTCAAGAGAAAGTAAATGAAACCTCGTAGACCTCACATATATTCTATCACAAACATTTGTGTAAAGCATTCAGTGTTTCTCAGTAAGATTATTATTTGGGAGGACAATTCTTCACTGAACTCCTCCCTCATAAATCACACAAACACATGATGACAATTAGAAATGCCTTAACATGACTGGTACTGGAGCTGTGAACATGAGTGAGATAGAACTTAGATCTCTTGTGTCTGTTTCACAGATTTGAAATTATCATTAACATACATGGGTAGTATGACCTCTAGCCCTCTCCAGTAGAACTTTACTTGCCTTTGTGTTTCAGGCTACCAAACTGATATATCCTATTCCTTGAGGGAATAAAGAGGTAGTCTTCTTGAGGACTCAGCGTTAAAATAACAGTAAGAACTGAGTGGACTTCCTAACACTTTTACCAAGGTTGAGGAAGAAGTATCACAGAGATCCAAGTACTATGTATCAAACACCTGTACGGTGGAATTTTGCTTTGTGTACAGATCAGCCTCCATTCCAGGAATCTCCCAGAAATAAACACCCCAACTGGTTATTATCTTAGATTTTAGATTGGTTTAGAAATGTCTCTATTCTATGAATCCTGCCTAGTTCATTCTGTCGAAATCCCTGTCTCCTCTATTATTTCCGATGGTGTTTGATAGGGGGACATTAACTGTACCTGGCCTTAATCCCAGCACCCCAAGAGTGATCTGAATTCCAAGAGAATTTGGAGCAGATAGTTTTCTGCCAGTCTTCAAGACAGATGTCAACTGACTTCCTTGGAAAAATCCCAAGTGTAATTTTACCAAATTAAACCCAGAAAATTCTACAAGAATGTTCCAGCCTTGGGATTACAGTGAATCAGACATTTTACAGTTCATACTGGAGGTCATGGGAAAATCCCAAGGAAATATAGAAAACCAGAACTGTAGTCCTTCAAGTTGCCTGTCCCCCAAACTCCTGTATTATTTGTTTACAAAGAGTCACATCAGTGGGAAAAGAACCGTATTAAGAGAAACCTAAATGTATTTGATAAGGCTAAATATACTTCCAAAGGCATCCCTATTTGATAGAGAAGTAGCCAACTTTCAGATTCATCTTACCACCTTCTTGTGAAACCTGAGAAATATCACTGAAAGTCTAAGTGTTCACTTGCTTTGCTCTAGAACGAGTTTATTGCTCATTATTTCTTATTCCCTTCTGCATCTCTGTCATGAGATTGTCAAGTTTTTCTGCTTTCAGTTCTTTGTCATATGATTCTGTCTTTGTCATATGATTGCAGTGTCTTAGAATGTAAAACTTCTGATTTAAGTCTTGAGCCATCATAAGTAAAAATTGAGGCCAAGTTATTCCATTTTAATGATAAAATATATAAAATGGGAAAAACATGGGCAATATAAAAATTAGCCAGCTCTTGTCACATAAGGAGGAAACTAAGAAAGTACACACATTTGGTCTAACTGTCCTGGCAATGTAGACAATCATATGTGTGGTTAGCCTAAATACCAAAGAGAGTGGAGTGGGCAAGTGTTCAATAGATGTCTCTGAAGAGTTAAGTTCATTGGCATGTTCAACCCACTCTACCTGAGGGAAGTTTTGAATTAAGTATGAAATTGTCTGGCTCTTTGTTGCACTATGAATTTTATTGTCTTTCTTTATTAAGTATGAGAGAACCTTGAATGTCTAATGCATAACAAATAATTTTACATTTGTGAATCTACCTGGCTATGCTTGGGTAACAAGCAACCCCAATGTTTATCAGCAGCATTATTTACAGTAGTCAAGAATTGAAATCAGCCTAAGTGTCCATCAACAGATGAATGGATAAAGAGGATGTGGTGTATATTTACAATGGAATATTACTCACCCATAAAAGAGAATGAAATGTAGCCATTTGCTACAACATGCCCCTTTCTCTCTTTGTCCTGGGACCCCTGTAATGCAAATGTTTATACTCTCAACTTGTCCCAGAGCTTTCTTAAAGTATCATTGTTGTTCTGATTTCCACTATTTTGTCTTTCAGATTGTGTATGTGTTCTTTTGCATCACCTAATCTGTACTTTATTCCCTCTAGTATATTATTTCAGTTATTGTATTCTTTAGCTCTTTTTATATCTGGTTTTTTTGTCTTTTTAATTTTTTTTAAATTTTTTTACTTTACAATACTGTATTGGTTTTGCCATACATTGACATAAATCCACCACAGGTGTACATGAGTTCCCAACCCTGAACCTCCCTCCCACCTCCCTCCCCATATCATCTCTCTGGGTCATCCCTGTGCACCAGCCCCAAGCATCCTGTATCCTGTATTGAACCTAGACTAGCAATTCATTTCTTACATGATAGTATACATGTTTCAATGCCATTCTCCCAAATCATCCCACCCTCTCCCTCTCCCATAGAGTCCAAAAGTCTGTTCTTTACATCTGTGTCTCTTTTGCTGTCTCGCATACAGGATTATCATTACCATCTTTCTAAATTCCATATATATGTGTTAGTATACTGTATTGGTGTTTTTCTTTCTGGTTTACTTCACTCTGTATAATTGGCTCCAGTTTCATCCACCTCATTAGAACTGATTCAAATGTATTCTTTTAATGGCTGAGTAATACTCCATTGTGTATATGTACCACAGCTTTCTTATCCATTCATCTGCTGATGGACATCTATGTTGCTTCCATGTCCTGGCTATTATAAACAGTGCTGCAGTGAACACTGGGGTACACGTGTCTCTTTCAATTCTGTGTCTCTTTCAATTCTGTGTCTCTTTCAATACACGTGTCTTTATTTCAATTTATATCTATTTTATATTGATTGGTTCTTTTTATATTTTTTAACTTTGTGGAAATTCTTACTGTGTTCCTCCATTCTTCTTCTGAGTTGGGTGTGTGACTTTATGATTGTTGCTTTGGACTATTTGGGCTTCTCCGGTGGCTCAGACATTAAAGGATCTGCCTGCCAATGCAGGAGACACAGTAGACATGGGTTTTATCCCAGAGTTGGGAGGATCCCCTGGAGAAGGAAATGGCAACCCCCTCCAGTATTCTTGCCTGGAGAATTCCATGGATTGAGGAGTCTGGCAGGTTACAGTCCCTGGAGTCGCAAGGAGTCAGACATGACTGAGCAACTAACAGTTTCACTTTGTACTCTTTATCAGGCAATTAGGTTGGTGCAAAAGTAATTGCAGTTTTACATTGTTGAACTTTGCCCTTTGATACTGAAATACATTCTTAAGTGTGGTTATGTTATACATCATTTTAACTGCTCATTTCTCACTTTTTTTTTTTGCTAGTGACTTATTACTTGCTGTTTACTTTATCTTAGACTAGAGAAATGATATTAGACAAAAACAAATTTGAGTGATTTTTTTACTCAAGTTCAAAATGGGTTGTAAAGCCGCAGAGATAATGCACAACATCAATAACGCGTTTGATGTAGGAACTGCTAATGAACATACAGTGCAGTGGTGGTTTAAGAAGTTTTGCAAAGGAGACAATAGCCTTGAGATGAGAAGTGCAGTGGCTGGCCGTCAGAAAGTGACAGTGACGAATTAAGAGCAATCATTGAAGCTGATACTCTTACAGCTACATGAGAAGTTGCTGAAGAACTCAGTGTTGACCATTTTGTGCTAATTCATCATTTGAAAGAAATTGGAAAGTTGAAAAAGCTCGGTAAGTAGTTGCCTCATGAGCTGATAGGAAATCAAAAAATTGTTGTTTTGAAGTGTTGTCTTTTCTTATTCTACACAACAACAAACCATGTTTTGATGGGATTGTGATGTGCAATGGAAAGTGGATTTTATATGACAACCGGTGATGTCCAGCTCTGATTGGACTGAGAAGAAGCTCCAAAGCACTTCCTAAAACCAAGCTTATACCAAAACAAAAATCTGATGTTCAGTTTGGTGGTCTGCTGACAGTCTGATTCCCAGCTTTCTGAATCCTGCAAAACCTGTTACATCTGAGAAATAACCCCAGCAAATCGATGAGATGCACTGAGAAATGCAATGCCTGCAGCTAGTGTTGGTCAAAAGAATGGGCCCAATTCTTCTCCACAACAATGCCTGACTGTGCATCACCCAACCAAAGCTTCAAAAGTGGAATGAATTGGACTACAAAGTTGTGCCTCATCCGCCATATTCACCTGACCTCTTGTCAACCAACTACCACTTCTTCAAGCATCTCAACAACTTTTGCAGGGAGAATTTTTCCACAACTAACAGGAGGCAGAAAATGCTTTCCGAGAGTTCATCGAATCCTGAAACATGGATTTTTATGCTGCAGGAGTAAAAATTTATTTCTCATCAGCAACAATGTGTTGATTATAATGGTTCCTATTCTGATTAATAAAGATGTGTTTGAGGCTAGTTAAAATGATTTAAAATTCATGGTCCAAAACCACAATTACTTGTGTATCAACCTAATACTTATCTCCATTTCATTAGAGTTTTTTTCATTACAATAAAACCCTGGGTTTTATCTTGTTCTTTCATTTGGAACAAATTCCTCCTTTTTGTTTGGTTTTCTGTGTTTGTTTCTATGGGTTAGACAAAGCAGTTTCTTCTCCCAATCTTGAAGGTATTATCTTGAGTAGGAGCATCAGTTCAGTTCAGTCACTCAGTCATGTCCGACTGTTTGTGACCCCATGGACTGCAGCATGCCAGGCCTCCCTGTCCTTCACCAACTCCCGGAGCTTGCTCACACCCATGTCCATCAAGTCAGTGATGCCATCCAATTATCTCATCCTCTGTCATCCCCTCCTCCTCCCACCTTCAATCTTTCCCAACATCAGGGTCTTTTCCAATGAGTCAGTTCTTCGCATCAGGTGGCCAAAGTATTGGAGCTTTAACTTCAGCATCAGTCCTTCCAATGAATATTCAGGACTGATTTCCTTTAGGATTGACTGGTTTGATCTCTTTGCAGTCCAAGGAACTCTCAAGAGTCTTCTCCAAAACCACAGTTCGAAAGCATCAATTCTTTAGCACTCAGCTTTCTTTATGGTCCAACTCTCAATGCCTTTGACTGTGTGGATCACAATAAACTGTGGAAAATTCTGAAAGAGATGGGAATACCAGACCACCTAACCTGCCTCTTGAGAAATCTGTATGCAGGTCAGGAAACAACAGTTAGAACTGGACATGGAACAACAGACTGGTTCCAAATAGGAAAAGCAGTACGTCAAGGCTGTGTATTGTCACCCTGCTCATTTAACTTAAATACAGAGTATATCATGAGAAACACTGGACTGGAAGAAGCACAAGCTGGAATCAAGATTGCCAGGAGATATATCAATAACCTCAGATATGCAGATGACACCACCCTTATGGCAGAAAGTGAAGAGGAACTAAAAGCCTCTTGATGAAAATGAAAGAGGAGAGTGAAAAGTTGGCTTAAAGCTCAACATTCAGAAAACTAAGATCATGGCATCTGGTCCCATCACTTCATGGGAAATAGATGGGGAAACAGTGGAAGCAGTGTCAGACTTTATTTTTGGGGGCTCCAAAATCACTGCAGATGGTGACTGCAGCCATGAAATTAAAAGACGCTTACTCCTTGGAAGAAAAGTTATGACCAACCTAGATAGTATATTCAAAAGCAGAGACATTACTTTGCCAACTAAGGGCCGTCTAGTCAAGGCTATGGTTTTTCCTGTGGTCATGTATGGATGTGAGAGTTGGACTGTGAAGAAGGCTGAGCACTGAAGAACTGATGCTTTTGAACTGTGGTGTTGGAGAAGACTCTTGGGAGTCCCTTGGACTGCAAGGAGATCCAACCAGTCCATTCTGAAGGAGATCAACCCTGGGATTTCTTTGGAAGGAATGATGCTAAAGCTGAAACTCCAGTACTTTGGCCACCTCATGCGAAGAGTTGACTCATTGGAAGACTCTGATGCTGGGAGGGATTGGGGGCAGGAGGAAAAGGGGATGACAGAGGATGAGATGGCTGGATGGCATCACCAACTCGATGAATGTGAGTCTGAGTGAACTCCGGGAGATGGTGATAGACAGGGGAGGCCTGGCGTGCTGCGATTCATAGGGTCGCAAAGAGTCGGACATGACTGAGCGACTGAACTAACTAACTAAGGAACTCACATCCACACATGTCTACTGGAAAAACCATAGCTTTGAATAGATGGACCTTTGTCAGCAAAGTAATGTCTCTGCTTTTTAATATGCTGTCTAGGTTGGTCATAACTTTCCTTCATCTCCTATGTATTAATAGACTGCATGAACTGGACAACTTGGGCAGGCTGGCTAGAGCAAGAGACACTTTTCAGACTTTTTCCTCTGCACTGAGACTCAAGTGAGTAGGTTAATGTACAAGCCTCTTAAGAGTCTCAGTTTAGTATAGTGCTCTAGCTCTACAGAAGCCCTGCTGGTTTTTAAAGTCAGTTAAGGGAGCCTTGTCTTGCAGTGCTCGTACCAAAGGCTGAGGTGCCCAACATGAGGCTTGAACCCCTTGCTCCTTAACACCTTTGAATTTGTGATACCCCTTCCCACTTGTGGATCCCTGCACTGGTGGTATGTATACTGACTATATTATATCTCTGCCACTTCTCTCCATCTTGATATCGTTTTCAAAATTTTCCTTAATTTTGGAAGCGCCATTTATACTAGTCTTCAGATGCTTCTCAGAATGAGTTGTTCTTATGTAGTTATAGTGTTGGTTTGTCTGTGGGAGGATATGAGCTCAGGGTCTTCCCACTCTGCCACCTTGGTCCCACCTGTCAGATGTTTTTATATTTCATTTGGGTTTCCAATGACTCAACCTTTAAAAAAAATCGATTCTTACAGTTATCTCTCATTTGTTAATTTCTGATTTTATATTTAATAAGTTAATCCCGTTTAATTTTTGTCTTAATTTAGGAGTTTTCTTTCTATAATTTAGACTTGAATGTTTAATATAGTTTTTCTTTCTTTCAAAAGAACGTTGTCTAAGCATAAAATATCTGTGTATCTTAAGTTTAAAACATAGTAGCCTCATTGTTTTTTTTTCTTCTAAATAGCCTGTATTTATAGCTTTTTCTTTATTTGATCTAGGAGTATTTCTTTAAAGTGTTTTCTTAAAATTTCTAAGAGATTTCTTTTATCATCTCGTCTTTTGTTGTTTATTTCTATTTGTATTGCATTTTGGTCTGACTGGGTATAGGTGGTGCTAGTGGTAAAGAACCCACCTGCCAGTGCAGGAGAGTTAAAAGACGTGGATCCAATCCCAGGGTCAAGAATACCCCCTGGAGAAGGGCATGGCCACCCACTCTGGCATTCTTGCTATTCTTGCCTGGAGAATCCCAGAGACAGAGGAGCCTGGTGGGCTACAGTTCATAGGGTGTCAAAGAGCTGGACATGACTGAGGCGATATATCTCCTTTAAATATTTTAATGTCATAAACATCACGAGTGCCTTATTTCCCTGTGAATTATGTAATTTATCAATACAAAGTACTGTTTTTTAATCACACTGATTTTCTGTTTTGATTTCTAATTTGTCTGAGATTAACGTTGCTGCCGCTGCTGCTGAGTCGCTTCAGTCGCGTCCGACTCTGTGCGACCCCATAGCCGGCAGCCCACCAGGCTCCCCCGGCCCTGGGATTCTGCAGGCAAGAACGCTGGAGTGGGTTGCCATTGCCTTCTAATTCTCCTTTATTTTTGTCTCTGCTAATATATCTCATCTCTTTATTTTAAGATTTTATATCTTTTTAGTAGAGGGATGACTTCAGCAAATATAAGCTGGTTGAATTTTTTCCCCTTAATCTGATACTGTTTGCCTTTTAATTGAAAAAAATTAACTCATTCATGTTTTGAGTGTTAACTGATATTTAATTATATTCCTATCATTTTGTTTTGTGTGTCCTAATAAATGTATTCTTATTTACTTCATTTTCTTTGTTGTATTTTGCATCACCACATGTTTAGTTTCCTTTTCTGTTGACATTTTAGAATTTATTCATGTTATTGTTAATGTATTATATTTCAAAATTGTGCCTTGATTTTGGTGCCAATATCAAGAATAGAGTAGGATCTGTGGGATCCTCCTCCTGTCCCCAAATGAAACAATTATGAAACCACATGTTGCCCTTCATCTTCCACAGTCTGTTCAAGCAATATGCAGTGTTGGTTACAGATATTCTAATTTTTACATTATGACTATTCACTTTCAAGAACTTACTCTTAACATTTACATTAAGCTTCATAAGTTTGTTAACAGTAACAACTATTTAGAATAAAAAGTTTTACTGGGTTCATTTGCCACAATATTTTTCATGATTACTCCTTTCTAGAAGTGTTTCAATTAGTTCTCTTTTGTAAAACGTGAAGTTGGCATAGTATTCTGTACCCCTGTGTATGTAATCATGCATTTTTAAAAATAAATCACTGAACTGAACTGATGGTGTTTCAACAACATTCAAATATGGATGCCTTTAGCCTGACTATACTCCCCAGTTTACCACAGTCTCAACTGCTCTCTCCTGTATGCTGTACTACCTGCCTGCACAACACTTTGTGATTATAAATACTCTTCTGCTGCTGCTGCTGCTAAGTCGCGTCTGTTGTGTCCGACTCTGCGACCCCAGAGACGGCAGCCCATCAGACTCCGCTGTCTCTGGGACTCTCCAGGCAAGAACACTAGAGTGGGTTGTCATTTTCTTCTCCAATGCATGAAAGTGAAAAGTGAAAGTGAAGTGGCTCAGTCGTGTCCCTCTCTTAGCGACCCCATGGACTGCAGCCCACCAGTCTGCTCCATCCATGGGATTTTCCAGGCCTTCCTAAGTAAGTAAGTAAGTGAAGTCGCTCAGTCGTGTCTGACTCTGTGACCCCATGGATTGCAGCCTACCAGGCTCCTCCATCCATGGGATTCTCCAGGCAAGAATACTGGAGTGGGTTGCCATTGCCTTCTCCAGGGAATCTTTCCAGCCCAGGGATTGAACCCAGGTCTCCCACGTTGCAGGCAGATGCTTTAACCTCTGAGCCACCAGAGAAGCCCAGGCCTTCCTAAACTACATATAATTTCAAAAATCTATGTATTTAAAATATGATCCCAAGTTCTTACATGGAGTGACACTCTGCCTTTTTTTTTTTTTTTTTTTTAATTCCTGGACTTAGGCTTTGGAAGATCGAGTATGGGAACTCCTGCAAGAAGCAGACAGGACTGCTGAAGAGAACAAGGATCAGAGTCAGGTCTATGATGCCATGGCCGAGACACTGGGTGAAGCATGGGCAGCCCTCGTCTCCATGCTTGAGAGGAGGAGGGAACTTCTCAGATTGACCTCTGAATTTTTGAAAATGCCTTGGAGGTTTGTTAAAAAAACTTTCCCTTCTCCACTTCAGAGTAAATGGATGACACTCCTGAAAATCCTTTCTTTCTGAATTGACATTGTGATCAGATTTTTTTAAAAACAGCAGAATAACCAGCTTATATACATTTAAATTTTGATTGTCAAAATAAAATTTTTAATACTTTGAATGTATACCTTCAAACAAAAATAAGTGCAATTAATTAAAATTGGCAAATATTAAGTAAAAATGGGAATTTTTACCCATAAGCCATTTTGATATATTTCTCTCTTTAGATAATAATAATACAATTACTAAATCAAACAACTACCTCTGATTACAAGATTACTAGGAAATGCTCGTCTAACATGTTCTTGTTAACTAACAGTTGGAGGACGCAGTTAAGGCAACTTCAGAATAGTCCATAGAATGTTTGACTTGTCAGCATAGCATAAGATAGAGTACTCTCTAAGGCATGTAGTTGAATTTCCATAGTTTGAGCTTGTTAAAAGATGCAGGAAATAGTCCTGGACCTAAGAAGGTCATGATTTTTCTTGAATTCTGCAGTTTTTTTGAAGAACCCAATTTCAAAATGTGAGACTCAAAGAACAGTTTCAAAGGAGGTGTTATATTTAGTGTAAGGTAGTTACTGGAAATGTCACTCTTAACTTCTCTGTCAAGTGGCAATACATTCATTTTGATGTGAGAACACTGCTTCATTATGATAAAGCACTAGCTTTGAAAAATATGATATTTCCAAACTGAAAATTCAGGACTTAAATCCAAAATAATGAAAGAAATAAGATTAGTATTAGAATACTAAAACTGAGGTAGACAATCTCATGAACTCGTTTGAAAGTTAAAAGGAGGAGCAAAAACCTTCTTGTAACTTTCAAGGTTTGTTTTTCACAGTTTGAACAATGAAGTCCAACTCACAGATTATTTGGGGGAAAAGTCCCACAAATAATTTTCTTTCCTGAAAAGAAATAAGCCAGATGAAATACACCTACAAGGGTCAAATTATAGATATATCTGATTCATTTTGTCTTAGTAGGTGAGGTATAAGTATTACCTGCCCTTGAAATTCAGGTTGCCTGAGCATAGGAAGTTATCTCTTTTCAAACATGAAGTCCAATATTTGTTTCTCACTGTGTAGGAGCATTAATACTAGCTGATTTTCCATATGATGAGAAATGACTTCCAGGTATTACATGAAATAAAAGGAATTATGCTTCCTAAGTTAACCCATAATTCAGCCCAGTACTCTGATTCCTAGTGAAAAGATGAAGTTTCTTATATTATCCTCCTTCCAGTTTTGTGAACCACTTCATACTTAGCTGATGGAAAACTCCTACATGATTTTCCCTGCCCCTTGTGTAAGCAAAACTAAGAAGAGGGTCTTTGAAAGGTGTCCCCGGTTGCTACTTCCATCCTATACTGACTGTAAGAAGAAGAAAAGTAGGGAAAAGAAAATATCTCTGAGCCAAAGGTTAATATTAGAACACTGGAGAAGCTTTTTCTGAGTAAAGCATTGTTTGTTTATTGGGTTGTCTTTTTTAAAAAGGTGCCAAACAACAAGTTGAGATATAGATATAAGTTACACAGTGACTCCAAAATTTCTGGTAATCATCTACAGGGAAAACCAAATCACCTCCCAGGGTTTTGGTTTTCCTTTGAAATTTCTCTTCAAAGAATATCCTTATAATCAACTGTCAGAATGATTTAGAGATGTAAACGATGTATAGATAGGATCGCCTTAGTGAACTATGTGCATGCGGAATTTCTTTAGAAATGCAGAATGACCTGTTATTGCATGGTTGATGGTTAGTACAGGATGACTTCAGACTCACAAGCTTGACCATCATATAGGTTATTCTCTCCTGAAACACTGTTCTTCAGTTTAGGAACACTGTCCCCAACTGACACTGGCTGATGTCTATCTGCTGGTTCTAACAGGATGACGGCAGCCTTCTCTGTATTTCCGAAGGGAGTGTGCTTAGCAATTGCTCTTTCGTCTTTCCATGCCATTTATATCTGGATTTTATATTGCTGTAATAATCAAACACGGTAGATCTTTAAATTGTCACATAAAAATACTAGATATTACTAAATCCAAAGACAAGAGTTTGGATAAAACTTGAAAAAGATGACAGGCACTGTGATAGGCTTTTGCCGTCTTTTTCACTGATATTTCTCTTTTATGAGTTTATTCTATACATCATCCAAAGGTGAATTGTTGATTTGAATCCTCTCGTAGATGGTAATAGTTTCCTTTGAACTTTCATGCTGAGATTAAAGAGTTATTTGTCTTCTACTGTGGATATACTGTGGGCTTCTCAGGTGATGCAGTGGTACAAGAATCCATGTGCCAGTGCAGGAGATACAAGAGACATGGGTTCCATCCCTGGGTCAGGAAGACCCCCTGGAGGAGGAAATGGCAATCCACTCCAGTATTCTTGCCTGGGAAATCCCATGGACAGAGGAGCCTCATGGGCTATAGTCCATGGGGTCCCAAAGAGTCAGACACAACAGAGCTACTGAGTGTGTAAACACACACACACACATATACACTGTACTAGCATTACCGAGTATGTTTTGCTCTTTTCTAAAATTTGCTTCTAAGATTATTCCCCTGAGAATCTTGACATCACTTTGAGCATCTCCCTTTCATACTTCCTCTATGGAGAAATACAAAAAGAGAGGCTGGTCACGTTCCTTACCATTTAGGGTGTCAAATAGCTGTTTCTTTTTTTTTTCTTGAAGTAGAGGAGACATTTTCCATTTTTCTTTTTTACTGCATCTAATTTCATTTTTATTTGTATAAAAGTACATAAAGTCATTGATAAAAATGCAAACAAAATTACAAATTATAGATCTAAAAGCTTACCATTCCTCATCTGTCTCTAATCCTATTCCTTCTCATAAATATAACCCTTTGGTATGTATCTATTTGGACCACATATATTTCAATACAAATATATGTATTTTGCTTTAGTATAAGAAATAGGATTAGACATCACTTTTCAGCCCTAAAATCAAGTGTAGAGATGGGATTAGACTATGTTCTGAGACTTACATTTTTAATTCTACATCAAATTATTGAGGAAAAAAATCAACTATGTATTTCAACCTCTTTAAGTGGATTTTTAAGTTAAATTTACTAGTTTAAGTTAAATTTACTAGGTTACTGGCTACACAAACTTTTGTAGGTTTCTGTTAACAAACATTCTGGTTGTTCTTTGAGAAACTGCTTTAGAATGTTGGCAGCGGCTGTTATTTGTTACATGGGACACAATAATTTTACTTGAAAATTTCAATAGACATTAGAACAGTAACCAAAGGGTTTATTTCAGCATACATATGCATTTCGTATGAAAGAAATGTAATTCAGACAGAGGAAAGTTCTTATCTCGGCACTTTGCAAATCGACTACATGGGCACACAGACCTCATACAAACATGTGAGCCAGCACATGCTCACACAGACACACACATCATCCCAGAAACACATACACAATCGGCTAGGCCAATAATTCATGGAAAACATTTGCACATAACTATATGTGGCACTTCGGTTTTTGTCTTTTCAAATGTGTTTCCCTTGTATTTCTATTCTAGTTTGCCATTAAAATAGACCAAGCAGAAGATTTCCTCCAGAACACTCAGGAGTTTGAGAGTGCCGAGTCCTTGAAATCACTCCTTCAACTTCATGAACATCATACCAAAGGCAAGAACTACCTGTCTTCTTCACATAAGCTTTTTTCCCCTTAATATTTACTTATTTATTTGGGGTGCGCCGAGTCTGAATTGCGGCCTGTGGGATCGTTATCTTTGTTGCAGCATGCAGGATCTTTAGCTGTGGCATGTGAACTCAGCTGGAACATGTAGGGTAGAGTTCCCTTGCCAGGAATGGAACCTGGGTGCCCTGCGTTGGGGAGCCCTGAGTCTTGGCCACTGGACCATCAGGGAAGTCCTCTCACATAAGCTTTTCAAAGTTCTCAAGATGTGACTATGAGAATGCTCATGCATGAGAGCATATTTTAAATTTATCTGCTTATGAATACCTCAACTTGTTCCAAGTAAGGGTAAATGAAGCTTTATTTTTGGTCATCTTCTACAAGAAAGAACTAGCTGTAAATGACGCTAAGGGACGGTAGAGGACGAGCCTCTGGGAAGTTCAGTTATTCGGTCTGCTGGATCTTAGTTCCTGAGGAGGAGCCAAGGCCACCCTGCTCATCTTTGTATCCTCAGCATCTAGTGAGGTGCCGGCCCTGGGTGGATAGTCGTGAAATATTTCCTGGTTAAATAAAGGGTTGAATTCAGTGACTGTTCTTTCTAAGGGTCAGTAAATGAAGATCACCTTTTTAATAACAGCTCTTGATAAGGAAAATTTCTTTCACTATTGTGGTTAAAAGAAATAGTGAGTTTTCTCCAATGAAAGTCTAATAAAACACTATATAAAATTATTTTCAACTCCCCCTGAGACAACTATAAAAACAGCCTAGTTGTTAACCAACAGTTTGTGTGTTAGAACTTTTCCGCCAGAATTTGGGCTAGGCCAGTACTGAAGTGGTGCAGAGGTTAAAGCGTCTGCCTGCAATGTGGGAGACCTGGGTTCAGTCCCTGGTTTGGGAAGATCCCCTGGAGAAGGAAATGGCAACCCACTCTGGTATTCTTGCCTAGAGAATCCCATGGATGGAGGAGCTTGGTGGGCTACAGTCCACGGATCGCAAAGAGTCGGACACGACTGAGCAACTTCACTTTCAGTTCTGAAGTAAGGAAGGAATTTGTGGAAGAATAGCTCTTTACTATAATCTTCTTCTGTAAAAGCAGATTAGATAGCAGATAGGAACAATCACTTCTTTTCTTGCTAATGGATTCTTCTAATTATTACTGCCGAATAGATCTGAGTACAAGTAGATGCCTTCCTGAATTCATTTGTCTCATTACAACCCCATGGAAGGCCTCCCCCAGACAAAGCAAAGATTTTGCTTTTTGCATTTCTTTCCCGTAGGATGGTCTTGATACCTGTCTCCTGTACAATGTCACAAATATCTGTACTTAGTTCATCAGGCACTCTATCTATCAGATCTAGTCTCTTGAATCTATTTCTCACTTCTACTGTGTAATGATAAGGGATTTGATTTAGGTCATACCTGAATGATCTAGTGATTTTCCCTACTATCTTCAATTTAAGTCTGAATTTGCCAATAAGGAGTTCATGATCTGAGCCATAGTCAGCTCCTGGTCTTGTTTTTGCTGACTGTATAGAGCATCTAAATCTTTGGCTGCAAAGAGAATGATCAATCTGATTTCAGTGTTGAGCATCTGGTGATGTCCATGTGTAGAGTCTTCTCTTGTGTTGTTGGAAGAGGGTCTTTGCTATGACCATTGCTATGACCAGTGCGTTCTCTTGGCAAAACTCTCTTAGCCTTTGCCCTGCTTCATTCTGTATTCCAAGGCCAAATTTGCCTGTTACCCCAGGTGTTTCTTGACTTCTTACTTTAGCATTCCAGTCCCCTATAATGAAAAGGACATATTTTTGGGTGTTAGTTCTAAAAGGTCTTGTAGGTCTTCATAGAACCGTTCACCTTCAGCTTCTTCACTGTTACTGGTTGGGGCATAGACTTGGATTACCATGGTATTGAATGGTTTGTATTGGAAATGAACAGAGATCATTCTGTCGTTTTTGAGATTGCATCCAAGTACTGCATTTGGGACTCTTTTGTTGACCATGATGGCTACTCCATTTCTTCTAAGGGATTTCTGACCACAGTAGTAGATATAATGGTTGTCTGAGTTAAATTCACCCATTCCAGTCCATTTTAGTTCCCTGATTCCTAGAATGTTGATGTTCACTCTTGCCATCTCCTATTTGACCACTTCTAATGTGCCTTGATTCATGGACCTAACATTCCAGATTCCATATTGCTCTTTAGAGCGTTGGACCTTGCTTCTATCACCAGTCACATCCACAGTTGGGTATTGTTTTTGCTTTGGCTCCATCCCTTCATTCTTTCTAGAGTTATTTCTTCACTGATCTCCAATAGCATATTGGGCACCTACCAACCTGGGGAGTTCCTCCTTCAGTATCCTACCATTTTGCTTTTTCATACTGTTCATAGGGTTCTCAAGGCAAGAATACTGAAGTGGTTTGCCATTCCCTTCTCCAGTGGACCACATTCTGTTAGACCTCTCCACCATGACCTGCCCGTCTTGGGTGGCCCCACACAGCATGGCTTAGTTTCACTGAGTTAGACAAGGCTGTGGTCCATGTGATCAGACTGACTAGTTTTCTGTGATTATGGTTTCAGTGTGACTTCCCTCTGATGCCCTCTCGTAACACCTACCATCATACTTGGCTTTCTCTTACCTTGGACATGGGGTATCTCTTCACGGCTGCTCCAGCAAAGCACAGCCACTGCTTCTTACCTTGGACGAGGGGTATCTCCTCAACGCTGCCCCTCCTGATCTTGAATATGGAGTAGCTCCTCTCGGCCCTCCTGCCCCCACACAGCCACCGCTCCTTGGATGTGGGGTTCCAAACAATAGCAAAAAGAGATAAGAAAGACTTCCTCAGCAATCAATGCAAAGAAATAGAGGAAAACAAGAAAACAGGAAAGACTAGAGATCTTTTCCAAAAAATTAGAGATACCAAGGGAGCATTTCATGCAAAGATGAGCTTGATAAAGAACAGAAGTGGTATGGAAGATACCCTTGCAGTCCCATGGACTGCAACAGAAGCAGAAGATATTAAGAAGAGGTGGCAAGAATGTATAGAAGAACTGTTTAAAGATGATCTTCATGACCAAGATAATCACGATGGTGTAATCACTTACCTACAGCCAGACATCCTAGAATGTGACATCAAGTGGGCCTTAGAAAGCATCACTATGAACAAAGCTAGTGGAGGTGATGGAATTCCAGTTGAGGTGTTTCAAATCCTGAAAGATGATGCTGTGAAAGTGCTGCACTCAATATGCCAACAAATTTAGAAAACTCAGCAATGGCCACAGGACTGGAAAAGGTCAGTTTTCATCCTATCCCAAAGAAAAGCAATGCCAAAGAATGCTCAAACTACTGCATAATTGCACTCTTCTCACATGCTAATAAAGTAATGCTCAAAATTCTCCAAGCCGGGCTTCAGCAATACCTGATGTTCAAGCTGGTTTTAGAAAAGGCAGAGGAACCAGAGATCAAATTGCCAACATCTGCTGGATCATTGAAAAAGGAAGAGAGTTCCAGAAAAACATCTATTTCTGCTTTATTGATGATGCCAAAGCCTTTGATGTGTGGATCACAATAAACTGTGGAAAATTCTGAGAGAGATGGGAATACCACACCACCTGACCTGCCTCTTGAGTGACCTATATGCAAGTCAGGAAGCAACAGTTAGAACTGGACATGGAACAACAAACTGGTTCCAAATAGGAAAAGGAGTACATCAAGGCTGTATACTGTCACCCTGCTTGTTTATCTCATATGCAGAGTACATCATGAGAGACGCTGGGCTGGAAGAAGCACAGCTTGAATCAAGATTGTGGGGAGAAATATCAATAACTTCAGACATGCAGATGACAGCACCCTTATGGCAGGAAGTTAAGAGGAACTAAAGAGCCTCTTGATGAAAGTGAAAGAGGAGAGTGAAAAAGTTGGCTGAAAGCTCAACATTCAGAAAACTAAGATCATGACATCTGGTCCCATTACTTCATGGGAAATAGATGAGGAAACAGTGGAAACAGTGTCAGATTTTATTTTGTGGCGCTCCAAAATCACTGCAGATGGTGACTGCAACCATGAAATTAAAAGATGCTTACTCCTTGGAAGGATTGTTATGACCAACCTAGATAGCATATTCAAAAGCAGAGACATTACTTTGCCAACAAAGGTCCATCTAGTCAAAGCTATGGTTTTTCCAGTGGTCATGTATGGATGTGAGAGTTGGACTGTGAAGAAAGCTGAGCACCTAAAAATTGATGCTTTTGAACTGTCATGTTGGAGAAGACTCTTAAGAGTCCCTTGGACTGCCAGGAGATCCAACCAGTCCATTCTAAAGGAGATCAGCCCTGGGTGTTCTTTGGAAGGAATGATGCTAAAGCTGAAACTCCAGTACTTTGGCCACCTCATGTGAAAAGTTGACTCATTGGAAAAGACTCTGATGCTGGGAGGGATTGGGGGCAGGAGGGGAAGGGGACAACAGAGGATGAGATGGCTGGATGGCATCACTGACTCGATGGATGTGAGTCTGAGTGAACTCCGTGAATTGGTGATGAACAGGGAGGCCTGGCGTGCTGTGATTCATGGGTTTGCAAAGAGTCAGACACGACTGAGCAACTGAAGTGCACTGAAGCCCATGGATAGAGGTGGCAGGCTGCAGTCCATGGGGCTGCAAAAGAGTTGGACACAACTTAGCGACTAAACAGCAACAACAACTCCCCTTTAACTTCATAAACCTGATCCTGCAGGATAGCGACAGAAGGTGTTTTTAAAACCACAAACAAAGTTTGTATTTTTAACACCCTCCAAAGGAGCCTAGATGATAGATCATTTTTCTAAAACTCAAACCTTAAAGGACTCAGTCTTTCCTGTGTAAATTTTTTGAGATCCAACCACATATATGCATATAGTTGTAACAGGTTATTGTTCTATAGGACCTGTCACTAACAGGGGTTATAAATAGCATCAAAAGTATCAGTGTTAGAGCAGTGGCATGCCCATTTTTATACAGCAGCAGCAGTCTAGCTGAGCCTAAATTGGGTAAACAGGATCACCCAAAATTACTCTTAGGCTGGAGAGTGAATCGAATATTGGCCACTGAGATGGGTTCTGTGGCTCAACTCAGTCTTTCTCCCACCAACATGATCATAATGCAGCAGCTGTACCTCTGGAAACCTGACTCTGACGGATGCTTTGGTGAAGAGGTTTGGTACTAAGGCCTCATGTGACAGCACTTTCCGGAGGGACTGGAGGGGGAAGGGTTGTGGTGGAAGTAAGGGACTTTTCCATAAACATTTGGGAAGAAACCAGAAGAGGGAGCGCCCTAAGGCCATTGTTAGTGTTGGTCCTTCAGTTACTAGGACCGTGGCTCAGTGAGCCATTTCTCACGGGGCACAAGCTGCTGGGTTTGGAGGGCTTAGGCTGCAAGGCCCTGGCATCCAGCTGACGGTGGGACGGATGCCCTGCCTCCCAAGGGAGTCCACCAGACATCCTCTTACTCTAGAAAAATGGGTAACAGCGCTAGCCAAAGATAAGAATCATAGTTTACTTTTGTGATGACAAAATATTCTTCCATTCTGGGGGCCTGTTTATCATGACATTTTTGTGTTCCTCTGTGTAACAGTTGAAGCACCAAGATTGCAGGAGGCTCTTGTCAGGATATCTGGCTCTCATTTCATATCCCCAAGGTAGCTTTTAGGGCTTTGTTTTCATAAAATGGGAGTTGGTGAAGTTTATTAGTCAACTAATTCAGTGGGATATAATTAAGATTAGCTGATTGAAATGCATATTCAAGGGCAAAACTCTCATTTTCAGGTAAGGACGTTGTATCTTCTTAGTTGATTTAGGATGCAGTAACAAAATACCATGGATTAGGCAGTTTATCAACAGCAGAATTTTATTCCTCACAGTTCTGGTTGCTGCATGTCTGAGATCAGGGTGATGGTATGGTTGAGTGAGGGCCCTCTTCTGGGTTACAGACTCCTCATTGTGTCCTCACATGGCGGAAGGGGTTGGGAAGCTCCATGAGATCTCTTTTATAAGGACACTAATCCCATTCATGACAGCTTCATCCTCAGGACCTATTCACCTCCCCAAAGTCCCATTTTCTAATATCATCACACTGAGCATTAGGATTTCAATATATGAATTTTAGGAAGGACACACATTCAGATCACATCAGTATCTATTATATTTAAATTTAGGGAAATTTAATTATAGCTAGACTGTAATTTATAATAAATTATAATATTATATTATAATATAATAAATAAATAATAAATTGTAATAGGACTTCCTTGGTAGCTCAGTGGTAAGGAATCCACCTGAAAATGCAGGAGGTGCAAGTTCTATCCCTGGGTTGGGAAGATCCCCTGGAGAAGGAAATGGCAACCCACTCTAGTATTCTTGCCTGGGTAGTCCCATGGGCAGAGGAGTCTGACGGGCTACAGTCCAAGGGGTGGCAAAAAGAGTCAGACATGACTTGCAACCAAATAAGAACATAATTATAGTTAGGAATTATCATAAGGTTCTGAGATGTTGATTAATGAGTAGCACAAAATGTGAATGTTAGGATGACGATAGTTAATAATATGACTGGAAAAACTACAATCAAACCTATCTCTCATATTCCCTGTATTTAAATTTACTTCAAAACCTATACTTTTTCTTTTTCAGCAATGCTAAGGTTGTGTTGCATGTTGGAGTCCTATTTCGTAGCATTTCAGACATTAGAACCAGGATGAATGCATGGATGATTTTACCCTCTGGAAAGTTACAGAATAAGTTAATTCCCCCACTATGTGACAGTCTTGGAAATAGTTGAAGACTAAATGTCCTACGTAATCTTCTTTCATTTGGGCAAAACATGCCTAGTTAAAGTTAAAGTCTTCCAACAAATGATTTCCAGACTGCTTACCAGACTGGTTGCTCTCAATTCAACAACACATAATTGAGCCAGTATTTTTTGAACCCATGCCAGGTGAGAAACCCAGAGGCATGTGTATTGAAGAGAACCTGGACTTTATCATCAGGGAGCCTACAGATTAATGGGGGCTGCATACATTTATTGGTGAATTTTATTTCCTATGAGTTCTTCTGATTTACCACCCAGCATATTGTGTAGTAATAATTTATTTCCCTATTTGTCTACATTAACGGATTATATGATTCTGGAGGAGTGGAATTAGTACATCTCAGAATCTCCAGCGTTTAGAATAAGATCCAACTCAAAGTATGTTTACTGAGTGTTATTTGTATATAATCCCAATTTAAGACTCAGCAGCATGATGTAAAAGTGAGCAATAACTGTTGCTAAGAATGTAAATGGATACAGCCACTATGAAGAACAGTATGGAAAGTCCTTAAAACACCAGGAATAGAACTACCATATGGCCCAACAATCCCACTACTGGGGGTATACCCTGAGAAAACCATAACTGAAAGAGATGCATGGACCCATGTTCATGGCATCACTTTTACAATAGCTAGGACATGGAAGCAACCTGGAAGTTCACTGACGGATGAATGAATAAATAAGTTGTGCTATGCATATACAATGGAATATTACCCAGCTATAAAAAAGAACACGTTTGAGTCAGTCCTAATGAATTGATTGAAACTAGAGCCTATTATACAGAGTGAAATAAATCAGAAAGAGAAAGACAAATATTGTCTTTACGTTGACGAGCTTACTATGATACTGTAAACAGTTACACACACACACATACATATACACAGGAAGTATGGGCAGGTGGCAGGGTTTCCACATATTCCTTATGCTTTTCTTCCTTTCATTAATCAGCTCTTAGACACAAAATGTCAAAATGTGACCTTGATGCTTTTTAAAAAGGAGAAAGACAGATATTAATGCATATGTATGGAATCTAGAAAGATGGTGCTGATGAACCCATTTGCAGGGCAGCAGTGAAGATACAGCATAAGGAACAGACTTGTGGACACAGTGGGGGAGGGGGTGAAATGAGAGAGCAGCATGGAAACATACATTATAGTATGTTAATTATACATAGCAAGTGGGAGTTTGCTATGTGACACAGGGAACTTAACCCGTGCTCTGGAACAATCTAGAGGGGTGGGATGGGGTGGAAGGTGAAAGGGGTTCAGGCGGGAGGGGACATATGTATACCTGTGGCTGATTCATGTTGGTGTATGATAGAAACTATAATACCGTAAAGCAATTATCCTCCAGTAAGAAAACAATTTTTAAAGAATGAGCAGTAAAGTACTGCAGGGGCATTAAAGAGGATAAAATTGTTTCTAAGCTCTGAAGAATCACAATTGCACCCTCCAATTTTCCAATGGCTTTTTTATAATGGGCATAATGCCTAAAAAGCATCCTTACAGAAACAATCATATTACGACTTCTTTTATCTTAACTTTCTACATATATTTTAAATGTAGCTGAGATATAGGTATATTGTGGTCTATTATACTATTCAGTATTTTCTCTACATTTGTATAATTTAAAAATACTCATTGAATAAGTTTAAGAAACACTATCTCATTGAGTAACACTGAATATTTAAAAATACATTGAAAGAAATATCACCCATGTTCTCAGTGTCAAAATGTCAAAGCATCCCACACTTGATGCTTTTTAAAATGCTCATTTGAATTTTAACAAGCTATAAATTCACTTTAACTGGTGTATACCCCTCATTGATCCATCTTGACTTTGTTATTTATACTTCATAATGATATATTATTAGTATAATATATACTTTAATATTACTTTTTTAGACATAGTCACAATTAACCAAAACAAAAAAAAAATTCCTTTAAGTACACTATAGAGACTTATTTTTTGAAGCTCGTGATATATCTAGACAGTTTACCCTTGAAAAATACATCACTTTTTGTGATCAAATGTTAGAATAAGTAGCTAGAAAACATAGTTCAGTTCAGTTTAGTCACTCAGTCATGTCCAACTCTTTGCGACCCCATGGATTGCAGCATGCCAAGCCTCCCTGTCCATCACCAACTCCCGGAGTTTACCCAAACTCATGTCCATTGAGTGAGTGATGCCATCCACCATCTCGTCCTCTGCTGTCCTCTTCTACTTCTGCCCTCAATCTTTCCTAGCATCAGGGACTCTGGAACTCTCTTTTCAAATGAGTCAGCTCTTCGCATCAGATGGCCAAAGAATTGGAGTTTCAGCTTCAACATCAGTCCTTCCAACGAACACCCAGGACTGATCTCCGTTAGGATGGACTGATTGGATCTCCTTGCAGTCCAAGGGACTCTCAAGAATCTTCTCCAACACCACAGTTCAAAAGCATCAATTCTTCGGCACTCAGCTTTCTTTATAGTACAACTCTCACATCCATACATGACTACTGGAAAAACCATAGCCTTGACTAGATGGACCTTTGTTGGCAAAGTAATGTCTCTGCTTTTTAATATGCTCTCTAGGTTGGTCATAACTTTCCTTCCAAGGAACAAGTGCCTTTTAATTTCTTGGCTGCAGTCACCATCTGCAGTGATTTTGGAGCTGAAAAATAAAGTCACCCAAGTTTCCACTGTTTCCCCATCTATTTGCCATGAAGTGATGGGACCGGATGCCATGATCTTAGTTTTCTGAATGTTGAGCTTTCAGCCAACTTTTTCACTCTCCTCTTTCACTTTCATCAAGATACTCTTTCACTTTCATCAAGAAGGTTTTTAGTTCCTCTTCACTTTCTGCCATAAGGGTGGTGTCATCTGCATATCTGAGGTGATTGATATTTCTCCCGGCAATCTTGATTCCAGCTTGTGTTTCTTCCAGTCCAGCGTTTCTCATGATGTACTCTGCATAGAAGTTAAATAAGCAGGGTGACAATATACAGCCTTGACGTACTCCTTTTCCTATTTGGAACCAGTCTGTTGTTCCATGTCCAGTTCTAACTGTTGCTTCCTGACCTGCATATAGGTTTCTCAAGAGGCAGGTCAGGTGGTGTGGTATTCCCATCTCTCTCAGAATTTTCCACAGTTTATTGTGATCCACATAGTCAAAGGCTTTGGCAGTCCATAAAGCAGAAATAGATGTTTTTTCTGGAACTCTCTTCCTTTTTCCGTGATCCAGTGGATGTTGGCAATTTGATCTCTGGTTCCTCTGCCTTTTCTAAAACCAGCTTGCACATCTGAAAGTTCATGGTTCTCATACTGTTGAAGCTTGACTGGGAGAATTTTGATCCTTACTTTGCTAGCGTATGAGATGAGTGCAATTGTGTGGTAGTTTGATCAATCTTTGGCACTGCCTTTTTAGTGATTAGAAAGAAAACTGACCTTTTCCAGTCCTATGGCCACTGATGAGTTTTCCAAATTTGCTGGCATACAGAGTGCAGCACTTTCACAGCAGCATATTTTAGGATCTGGAGTAGCTCAACTGGAGTTCCATCACCTCCATTAGCTTTGTTCATAGTGATGCTTTCTAAAGCCCACTTGACGTCACATTCCAGGATGTCTGGCTCTAGTTGCGTGATCACACCATCATGATTACATGGGTCATGAAGATCTTTTTGTACAATTCTTCTGTGTATTCTTGCCACCTCTTCTTAATATCTTCTGCTTCTGTTAGGTCCATACCATTTCTGTCCTTTATCGAGCCCATCTTTGCATGAAATGTTCCCTTGGTATCCCTAATTTTCTTGAAGTGATTTCTAGTCTTTCCCATTCTGTTGTTTTCCTCTATTTCTTTGCACTGATCACTGAGGAAAGCTTTCTTATCTCTCCTTGCTATTCTTTGGAACTCTGCATTCAAATAGGTATATCTTTCCTTTTCTCCTTTGCTTTTCACCTCTCTTCTTTTCGCAGCTATTTGTAAGGCCTCCTCAGACAGCCATTTTGTTTTTTTGCATTTCTTTTCCTTGGGGGATGGTCTTGATCCCTGTCTCCTGTACAATGTCACGAACTTCCATCCATGGTTCATTAGGCACTCTGTCTATCAGATCTAGTCTCTTGAATCTATTTCTCACTTCCACTGTATAATCATAAGGGATTTGATTTAGGTCATACCTGAATGGTCTAGTGGTTTTCCCTACTTTATTTAATTTAATTCTGAATTTGCCAATAAGGAGTTCATGATCTGAGCCATAGTCAGCTCCTGGTCTTATTTTGCTGACTGTATAGAGCATCTCCATCTTTGGCTGCAAAGAAAATAATCAATCTGATTTCAGTGTTGAGCATCTGGTGATGTCCATGTGTAGAGTCTTCTCTTGTGTTGTTGGAAGAGGGTGTTTGTTAAGACCATTGCTATGACCAGCGCGTTCTTTTGGCAAAACTCTATTAGCCTTTGCCCTGCTTCATTCTGTACTCCAAGGCCAAGTTTGCCTGTTATTCCAGGTGTTTCTTGACTTCCTACTTTTGCATTCCAGTCTCCTATAATGAAAAGTACATCTTTTTTGGGTGTTAGTTCTAAAAGGTCTTGTAGGTCTTCATAGAACCGTTCAGCTTCAGCTTCTTCAGCATTACTGGTCAGGGCCTATACTTCGATTACCATGGTATTGAATGGTTTGTATTGGAAACGAACAGAGATCATTCTGTTGTTTTTGAGATTGCATCCAAGTACTGCATTTCAGTTTCTGTTGACTATGATGGCTATTTCATTTCTTCTAAGGGATTCCTGCCCGCAGTAGTAGATTTAATGGTCATCTGAGTTAAATGCAGCCATTCCAGTCCATTTTAGTTCGCTGAGTCCTAGAATGTCGACGTCCGCTCTTGCCTTCTCCTGTTTGACCACTTCCAATTTGCCTTGATTCATGGACCTAACATTCCAAGTTCCTATGCAATATTGCTCTTTACAGCATTGGACCTTGCTTCCATCACCAGTCACATCCACAGTTCTGTGCCGTTTTTGCTTTGGCTCTGTCTCTTCATTCTTTCTGGAGTTATTTCTCCGCTGATCTCCAGTAGCATACTGGGCACCTCCCAACCTCAGGAGTTCATTTATCTTTTGCCTTTTCATACTGTCCATGGGGTTCCCAAGGCAAGAATACTGAAGTGGTTTGCCATTCCCTTCTCCAGTGGACCACATTTTGTCAGAACTCTCCACATAACCTCTAAAAAATGTAAGATGTAGGAAACCGACAGAGGATGAACCAAAGGAACTGACAGAGAAAATTTAGAGAACAATGAATCCATTTCAGGAGCCACCGTGGTAGAAGGTAACAGACTGACTATGGTCCAGGTGCATTTTCAAGTTAACCTGGGCTCAGGAGCCTACATGCCTGCTGGTACCATGGTAGTGGTTATACTGTTTGCAGAAATTGAAACAGAAAACCAGAAGAAGATTGCAAATGAAAATTTGGGGTGCTTATATGTATTCTGTGGTGATTAGAACAGGTTGGCCTGACCTATTGTCCTTCTCGTATTTGAAAAGTCTAGCATGTAAGAGCTGGTTAATGAAAGGAAGAAAAGCATATGGTACATGTGAAAACCCCACACCTGCCCATACTTCCTGTATATGTGTATATATGTGTGTAACTGTTCAGTATCATCACATGCTCTTCAATGTAAAGCAAATAGGTGTACCTATACATGGAGAATCAGATGTGCTATTGATTATATTAAGACTCTACAAATCAAAACTCTCCAGTTTGATAGGCAAGGACTTCAATAACCTGTTTTCACCTCATTTTCAGGTTCTTCCTTTCCCTTATGCATAATAATTTTTTCTAGACAAATATGTTTTTCCTGTCCCTGCTTCTCCCATTTTTCATGTTTGCTTCCACTTCTCATGTGAGAGATCGACTTTAATTTTAATCCGCTCCTTGAGTTTTCTTCTTCTACATGATTTATCTTATTCCTGTCCAAGGATATGGTTGTTTTTGTTGTTTGCAGTCAAATTGCCCAGTGTACCTAACCCCTCCTTTCTTGCTCTGAGCAGATAACATTATCTAATACTTTATTGGACAAATCTAGGTCATGTAGCATAAACTGTTTCAAATCCTCTCCCTTTTATCTCAGAATATGTCAGTTTCTCTTTAGCGCTCAAAAAAAGGTGTCAGTGAAGAGTCAGTTGGCCCAACTGCCACAGTCGTTGCTGCCTTGTTGACTGCCAGATGCTAGAATGCTAAAGTAGAGAGCCGTAGTGCAGTGAGGAGAACACTGAGCTACTGACTAGAATATGGCTTTTAGCAGTGACTAGTCCATTTCGGGGTCTCCCAAATGACACTTGGGTAAACAATTTGCCTGCCAATGCAGCAGACAAAGAGACTCAGGTTTGATCTCCAGATCAGGAAGATTCCCTAGAGTAGGAAATGGCAACCCACTCCAGTATTCTTGCCTGGAGAATCCCATGGACAGAGGAGCCTGGCGGGCTACAGTCCATAGGGTTGCACAGAGTCGACACGATTGAAGTGACTTTCCCCGCACAGTCCCTTTCTGATAGAGTTACATACTTACTCTTTGGGTACTCTTCACAGTTCTCCCATCTGAAAATAAAAGGTCACGTCTTCAACTCTGCTGATAGTTTATCCTTACTTTTCTTCTAGCCACAAATGTTTCAAAGATTGTCCTTTCTTATTGACTTCATTTCATCATTGCTTTTCCAATTCTCAACCTGGTAACTTGACTTTTGTTTCTATTACTTACCCATCGCAAAACCCCAAGTCTTCCCAACATTTCTTTTTATATCTCTGAAGGACTGCTGATCTCTAGCATCTTTAGTTTTCATAATTCTTTCCCCTTTTTAATATATTTGATTTCAGTGACTTCCTGGTGGTTCAGACAGTAAAGGTGTCTGCCTACAATGTGGGAGACCTGGGTTGGGTTTGATCCCTGGGTTAGGAAGATCCCCTGGAGAAGTAAATGGCAACCCACTCCAGCATTCTTGCCTGGAAAATCCCAAGGACAGAGGAGCCTGGAGGGCTGAAGTGCACGGGGTTGCAAACAGTCGGGCACGACTGTAGAATTGTAAGGGATTTGATTTAGGTCATACATGAATGGTCTAGTGGTTTTCTCTACTTTCTTCAATTTAATTCTGAATTTGCCAATAAGGAGTTCATGATCTGAACCACAGTCAGCTCCCAGTCTTATTTTGCTGACTGTATAGAGCATCTCCATCTTTGGCTGCAAAGAAAATAATCAGTCTGATTTCAATGTTGGCCATCTGGTGATGTCCAGGTGTAGAGTATTCTTTTGTGTTGTTGAAGAGGGTGTTTGCTATGACCAGTGCGTTCTCTTGGCAAAACTCTATTAGCCTTTGCCCTGCTTCATTCTGTACTCCAAGGCCAAATTTGCCTATTACTCCAGGTGTTTCTTGACTTCTTACTTTTGCATTCCAGTCCCCTGTAATGAAAAGGATATCTTTTGAGTGTTAGTTCTAAAAGGTCTTGTAGGTCTTCATAGGACCATTCAACTTCAGCTTCTTCAGCATTACTGGTCAGGGTACAGACTTGGATTACTCTGATATTGAATGGTTTGCCTTGAAAATGAACAGAGATCATTCTGTCATTTATGAGATCATATACAAGTACTGCATTTTGGACTCTCTTGTTGACTATGATGGCTATTCCATTTCTTCTAAGGGATTCTTGCCCACAGTAGTAGATTTAATGGTCATCTGAGTTAAATGCACCCATTCCAGTCCATTTTTAGTTCACTGATTCCTAAAATGTCAGTGTTCACTCTTGCCATCTCCTGTTTGACCACTTCCAATTTGCCTTGATTCATGGACCTAACATTCCAAGTTCCTATGCAATATTGCTCTTTATAGCATCCTTTTACTTCCATCATCAGTCCTATCCTCAACTGGGTTTTGTTTTTGCTTTGGCTCCATCTCTTCATTCTTTCTGGAGTTATTTCTCCACTGATCTCCAGCAGCATATTGGGCACCTACCGACCTGGTGAGTTCCTCTTTCAGTGTCCTGTTTTTTTGCCTCTTCATTACTGTTCATGGAATTCTCAAGGCAAGAATACTGAAGTGGTTTTCCATTCCCTTCTCCAGTGGACTAGGTTTTGTTAGAACATCCCCTGGAGATGGAAATGGCAACCCACTCCAGTACTCTTGCCTAGAAAATCCCATGGATGGAGGAGCCTGGTAGGCTATAGTCCATGGGGTTGCAAAGAGTCAGACACAACTGAGCAACTTCACTTTCAGGCAAGCTTTCTACAAAAATTATTGAATATCTCTCTGTGCTAATCACTAGAGTAGTGCTAAGGATATACTCATGACTCCGGCCCTCATATTGCATTGGAGCCTAGTGACAAAAACAGACATTAGTCAACTAACCTGACATATCAATATAGAACTATAGCTGTGAAAAGAGCTGTGAATGAGAGGAACATTGTGTTTGGGAAAACTGAATAGGAAGATTTGTTCCAGTCTGATTTCTCCTTTGAGAAATTGAGCATTGACTAAACTTGAAGTATGCATAGAGTAAACGTAGAGAAGTAAGGGATGAGGAGAATGGTGTCCCTGGCCAAGAATGTAGTGAAAACTTCTGGGGCAACAGGGAGTCAACTGTGTGTGAGGTAAAGAAGATGTGGATGGAGGTAAAGAGGTTGAGACCATCTGAAAGGAAGATAGGGACCAGACCGTGCCAGAACTGACATCATGTTAAGGGGTTTCTCCTTAATTCAAAGACAATGGGAAGCCATTGGTAGGGGTGTGTGTGTGTGTGTGTGAGTGTGAGTGAGAGAGAGAGAGAGAGAGAGAGAGTGAGTGAGAGAGAGAGAGACATACTGTGTTTAGAAGCGATCTTTCTGGCTGATATATGGATTGGAGAGGAGACACGATTAAGAGATGACTACACAGCTTTGCGGAACAGGTGATACTTTCTGTTGTGGATACAGGCTTCCTGGGCGGCACAGTGTTAAAGAATCTGCCTGCCAAGGCAGGAGACACAGGATCTTCCTCCCTGGGTCAGGAAGATCTCCCGGAGCAGGAAATGGCAACCCACTCCAGTATTCTTGCCTGGAGAACCCCATGGACGGAGGAGCCTGGCAGGCTACAGCCGATGGGGTTGCAGAGTCGGACTCTACTGAGCACATGTGCACACAAGTTCAGGGAACAGATGATGCTTTCTGTACTTGGGATAGAGAAAAACAGACAGATGCAGGAGGTAGAAGGTGAAATCGACAGGTCTCAACAGAGAGGAAGTTAGGGTGAGGGATATGTCATGGCTGTCTGCTGGGTTTCTGGCTGTGGAGAGTGGATAGTTTCCCAGCTGCTCTTCCAGTTGGTCCCCCAAGTGAGGCTGCTCTTGCAATGCTACTCTCAGCTCCCTCTTCTGCACTCTCCCTTGGTGGCCCTTTAATTTTCAGGCTTAAGCTTCCATTTCGACAAGATGTTGCCCAAACCTAAAAGCTGTTTACTCCAGAGAGCACAAGTTGGTAGCCCATTTGCCAGAGAGCTATGTTTTGTTTTATCCTTCAGTTAAAATTATTTTTAATTTAAAAATATAAATTACAAAACATTTAAAAATCAGAAGCTTTTACATAAAAATCTATGTTTATAACTCTCTAAAATTCGGAAACCCTATCAACACTGAATCCATATTCTCTGATGTCCACAGTTGATTGGCACTAGTGACAGCTGATCTTGTGAGTCTAAGCACATATTTTCCACTTTGCCATAGTCTCTGGCATCTGGGCACCTGGACAGCACATCCACTGAGTTCTTGTTCAGTCACTGCAGGCATTGGCCTTGAAACCTCAGATTTAGTCCAATCACCTCAGGATGTAGAGTGTGCCAAGGAGAGTATGTGCCTTAACCAACATCATACCACTAAAAACAAATTGAGCCAGTGCTCAGATCTCAGAGTCTTTCCATTCCCTGTACTGATTTATGCTAATGCTGAAAACTTCAGCCTCCTACCACTTGGCACTTGGCATCATAGCAATTGTTAGGCTGGGATATGTGACCAGTTGAATCAGAGGCATTTTATGTTTACATATTTGAATTCCTTTTTAATGGAAGTTTACATATATTTTAAATGATATGTAAAGTCCCAACTGTTACTATATAAAAGCTTGCTCATATCACTGTCGTTTGTTGTTTTTTTCTCTCTAGAACTCTTAGAACGATCTCTAGCCCTTTTAAACAAAAGTCAAGAACTCACTGACTTCATAGAAAAAATCAAGAGTGATGGACCCAATGTAAATGCTGAGATGATTCAGGGAGCTCAAAACAGCTGCCTGAAGATCGACAGTCTTCTTGAACTTCTCCAAGACAGGAGGCGGCAACTAGACAAGTACCTGAAACAACAGCAGCAGGAATTGAGTCAAGTTCTGCAGATGTGTCAGTGGGACCAACAGGAAAATCAGGTAACCCGAAGGGGCACTGATGTTATCCTGACCTTGGCTAACGAAACTGGCCTGTTATGTGGATGATCTGTTTCCTGGGACAGTTTTTCAGTTGTCATGGTCAAATCCTTTGGTCTTTGATCCAAAGTACCATGTTGTTTTCCCAAGCACGTAATATAAAAACAAAGATTTTATTTCTTCTCATTATAATCCTCATTTTTTTAAAATGGGAGGATATCCACTATCAGTTTTGAAAATGACTAGGTCCTGTTGTTGGATAATATTTCTTGCTTCGATCCAGGTTACTACTTTTAGATACATTTTTCTGAAACTGGGAAATGTTTATTGTGGTTTTCTTGAATGCTGGAGATGTGTGATGGTGCTGAATTATACTAGATTGTTGCTAATGCCAGTGAAAGTCTATCAGCCTGAAATAGAGATACTGTTCTTAGAGGAATACTCTGATACCAATGAAGAAATATAACCTTGGCCTATGGTTGAATGCTCAGTGGTTAGAGGGATTTGGGGTGGGAGATTGATGAGTTGCAGGCTTGTCAGAGCCCATTACCCAGACTAAAGGCCCAGCACTGGCCATTTGTCACTGTGCTTGCTCTATGTTCCTTGTGTATCATTTGAGAGTAAGAGTAGATAGAACTCTTTGCAAAACCCCAGCTCAAATAGGTAGGATATTTATTGCTATGTTTAGAACTGCCCCAGTCCCATGCTTTAACTCATACAGATTAAGTGGAAGGAATTTTTAGGGAGAAATGATGTGGAAGGAAGTATCCTGGTCTAGATGCATAAAAAGAGGTTTCTTCATATACTTTATATTATTGCTCCGGTCTAAACTGGAGAGATTGACATAGAGCTGGTAACAAATATGAGTCCAGGAGAACTTGTTCTTCTTTCAAGCTGGAAAAAGGAGGATTTAAATGACAATTAACCTTTCAAGTAATACTGAGTACCCACTGTTTGCTGTACTGCTGTGCTTACTCGCTCTGTCATGTCTGACTCTTTGCGACCCCATGGACTGTAGTCTCCCAGGCTACTTACTGTATACCAGATCCTACTGTAAGTACTGGGGATACACAACATACAAGATAAAGTCTTTTTCCTCTAGGAATTTTCCTTCAATGCATTTCCTTAGAAATTTTCCTTCTAATCCATTTCCTAATGCTTAACTGTCAATAACCTTAGCACTATTGACAGCTGGTGCCAGGTAATTCCTTTGGGAGGCCATCCTGGGCACTCTAGTGTGTTGAGCAACATTCTACCTATCAGATGCCAGTAGAATATACTCTAATTGTAACAACCAAAAGGTCTCCAGACATTACTAAATGTCCCCTGGGGGCAAAATTACCCCCAGATGAGAACCATGGTTCGAGCGCTTTTTGTTGTTATTGTTCAGTTGCTAAGTCATGTCTGATGCTTTGTGACTGTAGCCCTCCAGGCACCTCTGTCCATGAGATTTGCCATCTGGAATACTGAAGTGGGTTGCCATTTCCCCTTCCAGGGGTACGGTAATAAACAAATGAACAATGGCAAGTGCTATAAAGAAGATTAACTAGGGCAGTGAATTGTACCTTTTGTTGATCTACTTTTAATCAGAGAAGGAATCATAGAAGGCCTCTCTGAGGAGGTGTCAGGACAGACACCCAAATGCAGACACCTCCAGACACATAGTTGTCTTGCGTTTTGTCACCTCCTCCTCTAAGCCGCTATATATGTCTCAGCCCATCTCTACCACTTGCTGTCCTGCTTCTGCTGTGCTTTGTCTGCTAAGCCACAGCCCTTCCCCAATTTAGTTCTTCCTCTACCACACCTTTACATGCTCAACACCCAGAATTCTTTTATCTAATGCAGTAGTCTTTACCTGAGAATTCTGGCACAGCAAGGGATTTCCTGGTGGCTCAGACAGTAAAGGGTTTGCCCACAATGCAGGAGACCCTGGTTCAATCCCTGGGTCAGTAAGATCTCCTGGAGAAGGAAATGGTAACCCACTCTAATATTCTTGCCTGGAAAATCCCAAGGGTGGAGAAGCCTGGGGGCTACAGTCCTTGGGGTCACACAGAGTTGGGCACAGCTCAGCAACTAACACTTTCACTTTCACTTTCTGGCACAGCAAAGGAGAATTAATGCTCAGGACAAGAAAAAACATAAAGCTGTTTATCAGACAACCATTTCCAGAGTTCATTGACCTCCCTATTCCATGACACTCTACCCCTCTCCTTCTCTTTGTCCTTCTCTTTCTCCCCTAATCCTGACCTGAAACCATGTTCCCAGAGATGCTGTTCACTTAAAAAGAAACTTCTTATTTTCTTTCTATTGAATTCATAATGCCTATCCCCTACCTCTAGTGCTTCCAAGAATACATTAAAAGCTCCTCTAACTTTATCATGTAGAGTAGTTTATCCGTTTTAAACTACAACTTTTCTTATCCAGAGACATTCTATCTGCGAAGAGGCTTTCAAAACACAGAACAGTTTCCCAAGAATGAAAAAGCAGCTACTGTATGTTTTATTTATTTTTAAGGTAGTAATTTTGCCTTTCTGCTTTGAGACTATGGCAGTAATCATCCACTTATCCTCTGCAGTAAAAATAAATAACCACATGAAGATTCAAAATGAACTATCTAATCATGTGCTTAAGGGAAATCTAGATACCATGCCAACCCCAGAAAGCAGAAAGATGTCTTGATAGTAACTAAAGTAAGAGATTACAGAAGGTTTTTGATTTGGTGAGTTCCCCTAACTTACATTGCTTCATATTTGGGGGAAAGTGTGTGTTCTTTTTGAGGGAATACTTTTTAAAATAGAATTTATTTATTAGAGAAGTTTTAGATTCATAGCAAAACTGAACAGAAAGTACATGATACCTTTTGTTCCCACACATGCACAACCTCTCCCACTATCAACATCCCCCAACACAGTGGTATATTTGTTGTAATTGATGATCCTACACTGACACATTATCACCCCCAAGCCCATAGTTTTCAGTAGGGTTTACTTTTGGTGCAGTACATTCTATGGGTTTGGAAAAATATGTATAACATATATCAACCATTTATTACACAAAATATCCTGCTGCCCTCAGAATCATCTATGCTCCACCTATTCATTCCACTCTGCCTAATCCTTGGCAAAAACTGATCTTATTACTGTCTCCGTAGTTTTGCCTTTTCCAGAATGTCATATTACTGAAATTGTATAATATGTAACCATTTCAGATTGTCTTCTTTTGCTTATTAATATGCATTTAAGATTTATCCATTTTTTTCATGACTTGACAGCTCATTTCTTTTTAGCACTGAATAATATCCCATTGTCAGTCACCTACTGAGGGCCAGCTTGGTTCCTTCTAAGTTTTGACCATTATGAATAAAGCTGTAATGAGTATTCCATGTGCAGGTTTTTATATGGACATACGTTTTTAATTCTCTTGGGTAAATTCCAAGGAACATAATTGCTGGATGCTATATGCCAAGAGTATGTCTATAAGAAATGGCCAAACTGCTTTCCAAAGTGGCTGTACCACTTTCGACAGAGAGTTTCCGTTGTTCCACGTCCATGTCAGCACTTGATGCTATCTCTTAGACTTTGGCCACTCTGATAGGAGCATAGCAGTATCTCATTGTTGTTTTAACAAGTCTAGTCTTTAAATTGGAAATAATAACAATTCACAGACTTGTTCTGAGGATTAAATTCAATAACATGTGTAAAGCATGGAGCACAATGCCTACCATTTTAAAAGATGCTTAATAAATATTAGTCTTCTTGTCATCACCGTTCTTGGATATACCTTACAACTTATGATTTTTTTCTCCTTTCATTCCTAGTTTAGTATTACTGTTGTTATATGTGTCTAAGTCTCTTAAAACTAGTTTTTAGAGGCTGTCATAGGTATAGTAAGGTTTTACAAATTCACAGTTGTGATTATAATAACCAGGCTTTCATTTAGACTCTACTCTTAATAGTCTAGAACCAAAATCAATTTAGTAATTATCTTAAGGATAAATTTTATTTTAAGTAAAACTCATCTATTTCCAAAATATACAAACAACTCATACAGCTCAGTATCAAAACAAAACAAAACAAGAAAACAACCCAATCAGAAAATGGGCTGAAGATCTAAATAGATATTTCTCCAAAGAAGATATACATCTGGCCAACAGGCACATGTACAGTTTCTTGCTCAGCATTGCTAATTATTAGAGAAATGCAGATCAGAACAAGATTGTCACCAAAGAGTAAAAATAGTAAATACTGGAGAGGATATGGAGAAAAGGGAACCCTCCTCCACTGCTGGTGGGAGTGTAAATTGGTTCAGCCACTATGGGGAACAATATGGAGGGTCCTTAAAAACTAAAAGCAGAGTTATCATGTGATCCAGCAATCCCACTTCTGGGCATGTATCTGGAACAGACTATGATTTGAAAAGATACATGCACCCCAGTGTTCGTGTTGTTCTGCCAGTAAGTCTTTGTGACTCTATGGACTGCCGCATGCCAGGTTTCCCTGTCTCCTGGAGTTTGCTCACATTCATGTCTGTTGAGTCCTTGAAGCTATCCAGCCATCTCATCCTCTGCTGTCCTCTGCTCCTTTTGCCTTCAGTCCCTCCCAGCATCAGGGTCTTTCCCAAAGAGTCAGTTCTTTGCATCAGGTGACCAAAATATTGGAGCTTCAACTTCAGCATCAGTACTTCCAATGAATATTCGGGGTTGATTTTCCTTTCAAACTGACTAATTTGATTTCCTTGATGTCCAAGGGACTCTTAAGAATCTTCTCCAGCACCACAGTTTGAAGGCGTCCATTCTTCAGTGCTCATTCTTTTTATGGTCCAACTCTCGCATTCGTACATGACTACTGGAAAAATCATAGCTTTGACTGTGTGGACCTTTGTGGGCAAAGTGATGTCTCTGCTTTTTAATACTCTGTCTAGGTTTGTCACAGCTTTACTTCAAAGTAACAAGCATCTTTTAATTTTGTGGCTAAAGTCATCATTTGCCATGATTTTAGAATCCAAGAAAATAACATCTGTTATTGCTTCCTCTATTTCCCCATTGATTTGCCATGAAGTAATAGGATTGGATGCTATGATTTTAGTTTTTTTCATGTACAATTTTAAGCCAGTTTTTTCACTCTCCTCTTTCACCTCATCAAGAGGTTCTTTAGGTCGTCTTCACTTTCTGCCATGAAAGTGTTCAGTTCAGTTCAGTTCATTTCAGTCGCTCAGTCGTGTCCAACTCTTTGCAACCCCATGAATTACAGCACGCCAGGCCTCCCTGTCCATCCTGAGTTCACTCAAGCTCACGTCCATCGAGTTGGTGATGCCATCCAGCCATCTCATTCTCTGTCATCCCCTTCTCTTCCGGCCCCCAATCCCTCCCAGCATCAGAGTCTTTTCCAATGAGTCAACTCTTCACATGAGGTGGCCAAAGAACTGGAGTTTCAGCTTTAGCATCATTCCTTCCAAAGAAATCCCAGGACTGATGTCTTTTAGGATGGACTGGTTGGATCTCCTTGCAGTCCAAGGGACTTTCAAGAGTCTTATCTAACACCACAGTTCAAAAGCATCAATTCTTCAGCTCTCAGCTTTCTTCACAGTCCAACTCTCACATGCATACGTGACCACTGGAAAAACCATAGCCTTGACTAGACCAACCTTTGTTGGCAAAGTAATGTCTCTGCTTTTGAATATGCTATCTAGGTTGGCCATAACTTTCCTTCCAAGGAGTAAGTGTCTTTTAATTTCATGGCTGCAATCACCATCTGCAGTGATTTTGGAGCCCCCAAAATAAAGTCTGACACTGTTTCCACTGTTTCTCCATGTATTTCCCATGAAGTGATGGGGCCAGATGTCATGATCTTCGTTTTCTGAATGTTGAGCTTTAAGCCAACTTTTTCACTCTCCTCTTTCACTTTCATCAAGAGACTCTTTAGTTCCTCTTCACTTTCTGCCATAAGGGTGGTGTCATCTGCATATCTGATATTTCTCCCGGCAATCTTGAGTCCAGCTTGTGCTCCTTCCAGCCCAGCGTTTCTCATGATGTACTCTGCATAGAAGTTAAATAAGCAGGGTGACAATATACAGCCTTGACGTACTCCTTTCCCGATTTGGAACCAGTCTTTTGTTCCATGTCCAGTTCTAACTGTTGCTTCCTGACCTGCATATAGGTTTCTCAAGAGGCAGGTCAGGTGATCTGGCATTCCCATCTCTTTCATCTGCCTGTCTGAGGTTGCTGATATTTCTCCTGGCAATCTTGATTCCAGCTGGTCATTCATCCTGGCTGCATTTCCCATGGTGTACTCTGAGTGTAAGTTAACTGAACAGGGTGACATTATACAGACTTGTACTCCTTTCCCAATTTTGAACCAGTCCATTGTTCCATGTTCGGTTGTAACTGTTGCTTCTTGACCTGCATACAGGTTTCTCGGGAGACAGGTAAGGAGGTCTGGTATTTCCATCTCTTTAATAATATTCCACAGTTTGTTGTGATCCACACAGTCAAAGGCCTTAGCATAGCAAGCGAAACAGAAGTAGATGTTTTTCTGAAATTCCCTTGCTTTTCTTATGATCCAAAGAATGTTGGCAGTTTGATCTCTGGTTCCTCTACTTTTCCTAAACCCCACTTTTGCATCTGGAAGGTCTCAGTTCGCGTACTGCTAAAGCCTGGCTTGAAGGATTTTGAGCATAACCTTACTAGCATGTGAAATGAGCACGGTTGTACGGTAGTTTGTACATTCTTTGGCACTTCCCTTCTTAGGAATGGAATGAAAATTGACCTTTTCCAGTCCCGTGACCACTGCTGAATTTTCCAAGTTCGCTGACATATTGGGTGCAGCACTCTAAATTCATGATCTTTTAGGATTTGAAATAGATTAGTTGGAATTCCATTATCTCCACTAGCCTTATTTATAGTAATGCTTCCTAAAGCCCACTTGACTTCTGACTCCTGCATGTCAGGCTCTAGGTGAATGATGACCACACCATCGTGTCTATCTGGGTCATTAAGAGCTTATTTTGTGTAGTTCTTCTGTGTATTCTTGCCACCTCTTTTTAATCTCTTCTGCTTCTGTTGGATCCTTACCGTTTTTGTCCTTTATCCTCCCATCCTTCCATGAAATGTTCCCTTGATTCTCCAATTTTCTTGAAGATCTCTAGAGTTTCCCATTCTATTTTTTCCCTCTATTTCTTTGCATTCTTTATTTAAGAACACCTTTTTATCTCTCCTTGCTATTCTCTGGAACTCTACATTCAGTTTGTATCTTCCCTTTCTCCCTTGCTTTTTGCTTCTCTTCTTTCCTCAGCTTTGTGTAAAGCCTCCTCAGACAACCACTTTGCCTTCATGCAGTTCTTTTTCCTTGGGGTGGTTTTGATCATAGTGTTCATAGCAGTACTATTTACAATGGCCAAGACATGGAAACAACCTAAAAGTCCATCAAAAGATGAATGGATAAAGATGTGGTATGTATAAACAATAGATTACTCAGCCATAGAAAGAATGAAATAATGCCGTTTGCAGCACCGTGGATGGACCTAAAGATTCTTATACATGTCTGAGGTAAGTCAGACAAAGCAGGATAAATATCATATGATATCACTATACTTATTTATTTATTTTATTTTTGATAGCACTATATTTAGAATCTAAAGAAATGTTATCAATGAACCTGTCTACAAAACACAAATAGACCTGTAGACAGCAAACTTATGGTTACCAAAGCGGAGAGTAAGAGGAGGGATAAATTAGGGGTATGGGATTAAAATATACACACTACTATGTGTAAAAGAGATAACCAGTAAGGACCTACTGTATAGCACAAGGAACTATATTCACTATATTGTAATAACCTGTAAAGGAAAAAAATCTAATATATATGCATATGTATATTTATAACTGATTATGTCTATGTGTGTGTGTGTGTGTGTGTGTGTGTGTGTATAGCTATATATCTGAAACTTACACAACATTGTAAACCAACTATATTTCAATAAGAATTTTTAAGAAAAGGTCGTGAGGGACTTTCCTGGGAGTCCAGTGGTTAAAACTCTGTGCTTCTACTGCAGGGATTATGGGTTTGATCCATGGTCAGGGAGTTAAGATCCCATGTATTGTGTGTGTCCAAAAGAGGAAAAAAGATCATGAGACCAAAAAATAATTTTTAAAGTATATCAATAAATAAATTATTCCTTTCCTTACATATAAAATTTAAGAATCTTTGTCTTAAAAACATCCCATGTTACGTTTTCTTTCACAAATGCCAGTAGCAGCAACTCAAGTATTTGATAATGGTCACTGTTTCTTTGTGCTTTTATGGTCACAGATCCTGGGACCAGCTTGTTCAATTCAATTCAGTCACTCAGTCATGTCCAACTCTTTGTGACCCCATGGAGTCCAGCATGTCAGGCTTCCCTGCCCGCCACCAACTCCCGGAGCTTACTCAAACTCATGTCCATAGAGTTGGTGATGCCATCCAACCATCTCATCCTCTGTCATCCCCTTCTCCTCTCGCCTTCAATCTTTCCCAGCCTCAGGGTCTTTTCCAATGAGTCAGTTCTTTGCATCAGGTGGCCAAACTATTGGAGCTTCTTGACTGCACTTGAATCCTGACTCTGCCCCTTACCGGCTGAGTACCTGTGCAATCATTTAACCTCCCTGAGTTTTCTCATCAGGGAAACCCATCAAATGTCTTTTCTCATCTCAACCCATAAAATGAACCTTCTGTAAAATGTGAGGTAATAGTACCTACACCACAGTGTTATCAGAATCATCAAACGAGTTATTGTATGTCAAGTGCTTAGAACAGTGCCTCAGTTCAGTTCAATTCAGTCGCTCAGTCATGTCTGACTCTTTGTGACCCCATGAATCGCAGCACGCCAGGCCTCCCTGTCCATCACCAACTCCCAGAGTTCACTCAGACTCGTGTCCATCAAGGCAGCGATGCCATCCAGCCATCTCATCCTTGGTCGTCACCTTCTCCTCCTGCCCCCAATCCTTCCCAGCATCAGAGTCTTTTCCAATGAGTCAACTCTTCGCGTGAGGTGGCCAAAGTACTGGAGTTTCAGCTTTAGCAGCATTCCTTCCAAAGAAATCCCAGGGCTGATCTCCTTCAGAACCTGGTACATGGAAAATGCAATATTAGTCTTAGCTTTTTTTTTATCATCACGTCTGAAAAGAACAGTGAAGACCCCATGCATTCCATACTCCCCTAATCCTACTCACCTTTTCTCTCAGAAAGATTGGTCTTGCATTAAAGGCTAAATCCATTATTTATTTTGCTTTCACAGGATATGATCAAATAAGTCACTTTTATAATCTTAGCCACACTTGTTTAATGGAAACTCAATTAGTAATTCAAAACAAAAATAGAATTGTATTTGTTCTGCTTATGATTTAATGTATATGTATTAATGAGTTAAACTATAGATTAGATTACTATCCATACAAATAATTGCAAATTAGCATTTGACTTCTGCTGTGTTTTAGACTTTTATCCAAGCATGAGTATATCACAGGCACACATACATTTATTAAAGAAATAGCAAAACAAGCAAGCAAAAACTAATAACCTATGCATATTATCTTGTTATCTTATTACCTAATACTCAATTTAAACATGTCCTAGGAAATCCCATGGGCGGAGGAGCCTGGTAGGCTTCAGTCCATGGGGTCACTAAGAGTCGGACACGATTGAGTGACTTCCCTTTCACTTTTCACTTTCATGCATTGGAGAAGGAAATGGCAACCCACTCCAGTATTCTTGCCTGGAGAATCCCAGGGATGGGGGAGCCTGGTGGGCTGCCATTTATGGGGTCGCACAGTTAGACACGACTGAAGTGACTTAGCAGCAGACATAGTCTTGTGTCAAAAATCCCATAGAGACTTTTCATGTTGTATTTCACTCTCTGAATGTAGCACAATTTAAATACTATCTTATTGATGTGGAAGTAGAGTCTCTTCAGTTTCTCACTATTATAAATAATAAGTAGGATTTACTATGTTGATAATTATGTGAACAAGGAAAGATTTTTAAATCCACGTAGATAGAAGCATAATTATCTTACTTGAGTTTTCAAGTTTTTCCTGCATGCTCTATGTTAAAGTTTTATTGAAGATACACTGAGGAAGATTAGCAGCAGGGACACCAAATTGAATGTGACTCTGTTAGTAATTTGAGTTCTATGATTGTCATGTTCCTGGGTGAACTGCCCAATAAAGCCTGGAACACTGTGGAACCACAGAGACACGTGCTTCATTGGAGGCTAAAGATAATTTTGTCAGTTCTGTACTTTTTTAGGGAACACAGGAGCTGTCCGACCTTCCGTTAATAAAATATCAGCTTTGTCAATCATTTTAACCATGTAAGAAGAAGGAACATTAAATGGAGAATTAGAGCAACAATTACTGATGAATAACAATCTGGATGTCTGAATATCTAATGCATCTTTTCTCATAAGAGCCATTTAAAAGATGCATTTAATACTCCTCTGTTTCTAAGTGCTTATAACCTAATGCTTTTGAACTGTAATAGTTCGGCTAATTTCCTTTGGAAAGAAATTAGGTGACCACAATGATGGCAACTTAAAATTTACATCAGTTTCAGAAGAAAAGCAGATGAAGACCACATACTTTTCTATCTTAATTGGGATGTGATAGCCTGAAAAGCATAATCATAGCATGTCTTCTCTTTGTTTTTCAGATGTAAAAATGTGCACTTGTTTTACATTTAAAGATGAGAAGCTGACCTTTTTCCCAACTCCAGCAGCATCTTATTTTGCAGATAATCTGCTTCATTAATGAGAATCAGAAGCAGCTTGGAGTACTTCGTGCATAATTAATTATCTTGGCAATAAGATTTATGAATGTAATTTTTCTCAATTGCTCCAATCAGGAATAAGTGAGACAAACAAATAAATTAAAATGAAGTTATTCATGATCTTTTTGTACAAGACAATATCAAGGACATCTAGGAGAATTAAATAAGACATAAAGGCAGATAATCTTTTTACTACCCAGATCATATATGGCTTACAAGATACCCATCTTTGTGGGAAGAAAAGTGGGTAATAGAATTCATATTTGGAAGTTTTTTAAATTTGAGTACCACGTATATCATAATCATATGTCAATAGGCAATTAAAATGATATCTGCAATGACAGTGTAAGCACAGCATCAGGGCACAAGTCTTGTACCTGCTGGGCAACTGTAAAACCCTGTGTGTGTGTCCACTGATGTATGCTGCTGCTGCTGCTGCTAAGTCGCTTCAGTCGTGTCTGACTCTGTGCGACCCCATAGCCGGCAGCCCACCAGGCTCCCCCGTCCCTGGGATTCTCCAGGCAAGAACACTGGAGAGGTTGCCATTTCCTTCTCCAGTGCATGCATGCGTGCGAAGTCGCCTCAGTCGTGTCCGACTCTGTGTGACCCTGTGGACAGCAGCCCACCAGGCTCCTCCATACACAGGATTCTCCAGGCAAGAATACTGGAGTGGGCTGCCATTTCCTTCTCCAACAGATGTGTGCACATACTTGCACATACATGTATATTCGCCTTTAAATGATACTACCTTCTAACCAGGATTTAGAGCTTGAATGGTTGACCAGCTTAAATTAACATGAAATAACAAAAAATTGCCTAGCTTAGTGGCTACAACACAGTGAGGGTTTTAAAAATCTTTGAATTTAGCTTAATTTTTAAAAATTGAAGTATAATTAACTTAAATGTTGTGTTAGTTTCAAGTGTACAGCAAGTAATTCAGTTTTATATATATGTGTCTATGTCTGTGTGTGTATATCTATATACATTCTTTTTCAAATTCTTTTCCATTATGTGTGTATGCTCATTCAGTTGTGTCTGACTCTTTGTGACCCCCATGGACTGTAGACCTCCAGGCTTCTCTGTCCATGGAGTTTTCAGGCAAGAATACTGGAATGGGTTGCCATTTCCGGTTAATGGGTTACTCCACGGGATCTTCCCAACCCAGGGATTAAATCTGCATCTCTCGCATCTCCTGCATTGGCAGTCAGATTCTTCACCACTGTGCCACCTGGGAAGCCCTTTCCATTACAGACTGTTAAAAGATAGTAAATGTATTCCCCTGTGCTGCACAAGTTTTTAAAAATCTTTGAATTTAGCTTAATTTTTTAAATTGAAGTATAGTTAATTTACAATGTTGTGTTAGTTTCAAGTGTACAGCAAATGATTCAGTTATATATATATATATATGTGTGTGTGTTTATGTATGTGTGTGTACATATAATGGAAAGGGAAGCGCATTTCACACCAGTCAGAATGGCTGTGATCCAAAAGTCTACAAGCAATAAATGCTGGAGAGGGTGTGGAGAAAAGGGAACCCTCTTGCACTGTTGGTGGGAATGCAAACTAGTACAGCCACTATGGAGAACAGTGTGGAGATTCCTTAAAAAACTGCAAATAGAACTGCCTTATGACCCAGCAATCCCACTGCTGGGCATACACACCAAGGAAACCAGAATTGAGAGACACGTGTACCCCAATGTTCATCGCAGCACTGTTTATAATAGCCAGGACATGGAAGCAACCTAGATGTCCATCAGCAGATGAATGGATAAGAAAGCTGTGGTACATATACACAATGGAGTATTATTCAGCCATTAAAAAGAACACATTTGAATCAGTTCTAATGAAGTGGATGAAACTGGAGCCTTTCCATTATAGATTGTTAAAAGATATTAAATGTATTCCCCTGTGCTAAACAAGTAGGTCCTGGCAGCAGCAGCAGTGTGTATACGTTAATCCCAAACTCCTAATTTATCCACTCCCCCACTGTGAATATAGTGTTTTGTCACTGGGTGACATAAGACTAAAATAAAGGTTGAATTAACTTATTGATGGATACTGGTATCTGATAGTTTGGTCCAGTAAAAGATATCCGTGACTTTCCAAATGCTCATAGATTAAAATTTATCACAGAATTTCATTTTCAACACATATACTATTTCTAGAATTCACTCTAAGTTATGCAAAATATCTTAGTGTTTTCAGGAAAAGCATGTGATTTTGAAAGCAATAGAACCCCCTCCTAATTAGAATGCATGTTCCCACCATTACTTTCAATGACATTGCCTGTCAAATGTAGTAACAGAGGGACTCTGGTACAGATGGTATGGATAGCAATCCCAAATTTCACATTTACTTATGACTTTGGGCAAGTTACTCAGGCTCTCTGCCTCAGTTTCTTTTCTATAATTGGGAATAATAACAATATCTATTTATAAATTTGTTATAGAAATAAATAAGATTATATATGTAAACAGTCTTAGAGCACGGCTTGATATATGTCAGTGCTCAATAAATGTCCACATGTTCACCATATCACTGCATCTTTTGATGATTACTTTCTGAGCTTTACTGGATAATCACCAAATTAGCCAGATCCCATACCAGTTTTCTAAATCATTCAATAATCTTAGCTTTCTAAAATTATGTGGAGGGGGAATAAATGCCATTTCATGGCTTAATATCCAGACTATTTTATTCAAAAGCTCAATTTTTTGTAAAATTAGGCTAAAAATCAATTTTCCTCTCCCTTTCTCTACCCTTTAACAATTTCTTTAGCTCATTTATACCTGTTGTAATTGATTACATTTTCATTAAACTTAGTTTTTCTCCCCAATATTCCATTTAGTTGGACTGATGGCTTCACAGCATTTTAATTAGACACCATTACTTAAGGTTGGTAAGAGGGTTGGGTGACATGCACTGGGACTAAATTACATTCTCACCCGTGATCAGACTGCGGACAGAGCAGTTTCCTGTGTATGCTACCTTACATAGAAATAGTATGTGTTAGAGCTCCGCACTGCTCCCATCGCACGCATCTTTCCATTGTATCACCAGGTTAGCGGCCTCTCCTTAAGCTGTGCCTGTACCTTTCCAGCACCCTGACCCCTTTGTTTCCCCCGCCTCTGGTGCTGGAAGCTGTTGGCTTTCCTTTCTCAACGCCACTGCCACCCCACACCGGGCAGGGAGTAGAACTCAGTCTCCTCCATCCTCAGTCTCCTCCATCCTCATTTCCATGGTTCCCAGAGATAAACAAAGAAGCCCAGTTAATATTAGTGCTTTTTATAGGGTGACTCATAAGCAAAGAAACTAAACGGCACACTTTAAAAGGATAAAACACACTTGAACATGTTATAGTTGTTTATCTGTTTGTATGATAGTTTCCGACTCTCCTTTTTTTCCCGACAACCCAGTGTTTCGGCCAGAGCTTCAGTGTGAGCTCCATCAGGCGTGTGACCTAGGATCTGGGATGATAATATGAAAATGTCAAACTTTGGTCTCACTCCCAAGTAGACCTGTATGTTGTTCTCCCTCTCTCTCTCTCTCTTTCTCTTTCTCATATGCACATATACAGCTAATGGCTCCAGATCATTTAGGGTGGAAACTGAATTGTACTGGGAAAATCTCACCCTAGATATCTTAGGCAGAGATGCACATTACTTGGACACTGGGCTGGGTCTCTGTTTCCTTTCTTGAAAAAAAAGACTTCCTTCTGCTGCTGGTAGGATTCTTCTTAATGGCTCAGAGTTAATGCTAGAAATAGAATTTAGGTCCAGAAACTACCACTGTATTGATTTTATTTGTTGGATTAAATAGTTTCCACTGTTTAAGTAGATGGAAGTTAAGAAACTGCCTAAATACAAGCAAGAGTTGAGGGCAATCTTGGTAAAGAATAAGTCCTTAATGTCTTTTTTCTTGAAATATAGATGTGACAAGAGAAATGATACATTAACATAAGTCAAAATAATCAGAAGACAGATATGTTAGCACAAGTCAGAATAATTGAATACATAGAACTATGGTTCCACACAGGGAGATAGATTATCTGTGAAGCTGTTGAAGTAACAGAAATTTTGCCTCAAGACAAACAATGCATTTTAGCTTTCCTACTGCCCATCAATAGAGAATACTGGGATTTAACAATTTGTTGAGGAGATACTAATGCCTTCCAGTTGACTTAGTAATTCATGGAGGGCTTCCAAGTTCCACATAAGAAGATTGTGAGCTTTGTCCTCCTAGAATCTCTGAGATGAAGTCCAAATAATAACAAGCCAATAATTAGATTAGTCCCAGAATACATCTCAAACCACATTTTGGGCAGGAAATTCTTTCTTTCCCTGCTTCTGAGCCCTCTAATACAAACATTAAAGACAAAAATTTCATGCCATTTCGTTTTGCAGGGGATCTTCCTGACCCAGCGATCGAATCCAGGTCTCTCGCATTGCAGGTGGATTCTTTACCATTTGAGCCACAAGGGAAACCCCCTCTAATAGGTATTATCTCCTAATGGAGCTAATGGATATTTGAAGTCTGGTTATTGCCTAGCTAAATACAGAGTACATTTGATGAGACTGCCTAATACAAAATAATATCAACTGGTTTCCTACTGTAAAAAGGAAAAGAAAAAAACCTGTGGGAGCTAAAATGGTTGTTATAATACTAGCATGTCTTCAGAATCAAACCAGACATTAGAACTGTCACCTGTGGCCATCAGCTATAATTGAAACCACCTTTTTAAAAAAAATAATTGAAAGACTATCAGAACATCTTGAATTGAAGAAGATACATAACTGATGCCTTTCCCCTCTTTATCAGTTTTTTTGTTTCTAATAGTAACTTGTTATTTGACAAAAACTGCTCTGCACATGGAAAAGAAAATGAAAGGACTTTGGAGAGATTTTCATCTTCCCTTAAGCATTTCTGTTAAGATGTTTGAATTGCTTATTACTAGCTCGACTCCTCCAGCATAGGTTTAAACAAAGATCAGAAAAATAAGATCTGACTTTGGATTGTAGAACCAATTGCAGAAAAAGAGAGCAGGCGAGTTTGTGGTCATGTGATGCCTAGCTTTATGTGTAGCAAAAGGTCACCTTCTTGCCGCCTGAGTGGTTTGTGCTTGACAGAGCATTTTTCTATTGCTTTTGTTCCCAGTGTTTCAGTCCTGACTTTGGAGCGTGCTGTTGGGAACTGGAATTCTCAGTTTATCCTCATCGGCCTCTTCCTCTGAGGCAGTGCTTCTGGCAGGCCTGGACCACATGTCCATTCTCTCTAATGCGGCATTTCCATTGAGGCCCCGTGATTATTCACAGGACTTACTTCCATATTAGAATTAAACTCTGTAACTATAGTGTTGCATTTTGGTTTTCTCTTAAGAACATTCGTAAACATAGCCTAATAAGAACCATTCCCTCTTCCCTGGAATTCTTCCGTTCTCCAGGCAGATGTGGTGAAGCGAAGAACACTCTGACCACAGCCTTTCTGCCTCACCCTGTGGGACTCTCCTCTTGTTGCCTGTGTGAGCTTGAATGAATTGCTTACCCTGACTGGGTCTCAGTTTCCAGATCTATTGAAAAAGCAACTGTCTCCTTTGTAGGAGGTGTAAAGATTGCTGGAATCTTAGACCTGCCTGGAGTAGTACCTAACTCTGATCTGGGAAGGCCCTGTTCACTCTGTTTCCTCATTCTTATCTCCCAGCAGGGGTCAAGGTGAAACTGGGTTATTCAATATTGCAAAACTAGCCTTTCCTTGCCCAAAGCTGATAAGTTCAGTAGTGTTCTCTCCCAAACTCCCCACTCTTTCTGGAACATTCCTGCCTCAGTTCTGCTTAACACATCTTCAGTTCCCCAGACTGAAATGCTTACATCTCATCTAATTAAATAAAAAAAAATTTTGGGAAGAACCCATCAGCTACGTTACCTCTGTTTTCCTCAAAGCTGTTGTCTGAGCCCCCTTTCCTTAGCCAGTAAACTTCTTCAAAGGAGTCATTAGTTTTACTGCCTCACCCCTACTCAGTGACCCATTCATGTTTACCAACCAGTATCTCATCCCACTGTTCTCTTGATTCTGCTATTTTAAATTGTCTGTAATACTTAGTCCTTAGATCTACATTTAACAGATTAAGGATACTCTAAATATCCTTAAATTATAGAACCATCCAATAAGAAATACAATATAAGCCATAAATGTGATTTTTTAATTATCTTAGCCACGTTGAAAAGTGAAAAAGGTAAAAAGTCACGTAAAAATGGGCTTCTCAGGTGGCACAATGATAAAGCATCCACCTGCAATGCAGGAGACACAGGAGACATAGGTTTGATCCCTGGGTCAGGAAGATCCCCTGGAGGAGGGCATGGCACTCCGCACCAGTATTCTTGCCTGGAGAATCCCATGGACAGAGGAGCCTGGCAGGCTACAGTTGATAAGGTCACAAAGAGTTGCACACAACTGAAGTGACTGAGCATGCACACACACACACGTAAAAAGTGAAAAGCAAGAACACATTTTGTTTAATTCAACATATCTAAAATAGTATTTCAGCATTGAATCAATATTAACATTCTTAACAATACATTTTCATTATTTTTTATACTAACTATATGAAATCATTTGTGCATTTTATACTTAGAGCATATGCCAATTTGAGTTTGTCACATTCCAAGTACTCAATAGTCAAGTGTGGTTAGTAGCTACTTGTTTAGGACAGCACAGGTCTGTACCATTTGCCTGAGTTTTCATGGTATCTCTATTTAACTTCCAAGGCACCCCTTGGTTTTTACTGGACATCCCTGATTGCTCTTTCTGTGCATCTTTATAGATGTCCCTTCCTTTTCAATCTGTCTTCCTTCACCCTCTGGTAGGTGTTCCTTTCCAATCCCCACTTCCTCTCTGCAAAAAAAATCTACTCCACTCCTTCTCCACCTTAGTTCGACATCCTCTGAGCACTGAGTACTTAGAATCTCATGTCAGACAGGTGACATGACCACAAACATGTCACTTAGATCAATCTAAAAGGTAAGAACCGGGAAGAGAAAGGAACAATATTCTCTTTTTCCTCCTTAGTCCGTCATCACCCAGAACCAATGTCTGATGCACACTGAATTTTTGTTCTTTCTTTCCACATGTTTCCAGATCTTAACTCATGTTTTTTATCCTTTTGCAGGGACCATGTTCTAAAGAATGTCCTGATGCATCTTTTATTGTCCTTATCACTCAGGCTTTGGGATAACTGCTGATATAATTTAATGCTTATAAAAAATGTTCTTAGAGTATCTACGCAGCTGTCTGCAGTAGCTACGCACAGGATACAATGGCTGATTTACATTATGGCTGACATGCTGTCGGTTGTTTAGGGTGTCTTGCTTTTACATCAGAAAGACTCAGTCTATTCTGTGTGCATCTCACAGCCATAAAGTAAATCTGATCTAAGATGCCACTCACGTGTGTGACTGCCTCATGATGAGATTTAACATCCCCATGATGAACCATTCTCTTCTGAGTGTTATGCCACTTCGTTTTCAAGTTTCTTCCCAGGGTGCATTTAGGTAGTAAAAATGTATAGCTCTAGAGTCACTTTCACTTTCTAGAGACTTGGTATGCTTTGTTAGGCAGGTGTATGACCAGGATATATGGAATACCACTGTATATCTTGAACTACATTCTCTCATAGGAAATATGTATGGGCATGCCCAAAGGAGTATATATCCTTTGGAGGTTAAAATAGTATTTGCCAAATCTAGGGGATGATGTCAGAAGATACCTTAAAAATCAAAATAACTGACTCCTTCCTGGCATTCATCACTGCTGACATGTGTTAGATGACAAATCTTTGACTCACAAAATCGAACAGGATTATCTGAGGGATCAGACTTCTCACCTGTTTTTAGAGATTAGTGAGCACCTGTTTGTCCCCATGTTTTCTTCACTCAGATTCTATATTAACTTTCCCTATTAAAGCATTCTTGAGATTTCTGAGTTCCTACTACTTTAGATAAAAATAGATGATGCTTACTCCTAGCACTTAATAAAATAAAGGATTTCTGAAAGTTAGTTATATTTATGAGCCATTTTTCTTTGATGAAATCCTTAAAGCATCCCTTTTTTGTTTTTATACAGGCCTATAGCATCTTTTGTGAGATTTTTAATGCAATTTAATAAATTAATGTACAAATTTTGTAGCTCTTGATAAAATACTTTCCATGGGTTCTAATATGCATGTAATACATATCATTTAGGTCTAATTTCTGGGCTGCCAGAAAGACAAACCACCTTCCGATAGTTATAAACCCATAAACACGATACTTTAGACGTGGGGACTGGCTAATGGGTGTATTATGCACAGAGTACCAAATATTCTGAAGAGAATGAGGCAGACTTCACATGAAAACTGCTTCAGGGTCACTATTAGTCTTTTCTTTGCACTGACACTAGCCTAAAATGCTGGTTAACAAAGGTTTCCAATTAGCAGAAAGCTGGAGAAACCCTCTTGCTGCCCACTTGACTGCTTATTCCATGCTGGAAAATGCTAAGTCTTGGTATAGACAGCCAACACTTATAGCAAGCATCTATATACTTGGTATAAATCTGTGCCAAGTATAGATCTAGCTGTGTGATGTTATCAGCCTTGTAACAGTAATGGAGGGTATTATCCTATGTAATCCCTAACTTGACTCCTCTGTAGTGTATATGTATATGTGTGTGTGTGGGGGGGTGGTATATGTTTATTATGTGGACCATCAGGACTTTAGGACTAACCTAGCTTTCTCCCTGGCCACATTTCTCCATGTTATGAACACAAAGAAAAATCCTGAGGCTGCTGCAGCCAAGATAAACTAGGCTGGAGAAAGACACAGTGTATATTCTGGACAATGCCCACCACTTTGAGTGGGCTGCTGGGATTCATTTTTCAAATGTGAAGTAGTTTCCCCTGATACCAAAGACTTTCTGTTACCTGAGGATAGCAACAGGGCACAGTGGAAGGAGTATTGACTTTGCAATAACATAGGTTTGGGGACAAATCCCAGCTCTGTCATTTACTATTGGCCCTGGATAAGTTGCTTAACCTCTGTTTATCTCAGCAAGGTCAATATAGTATCATACTTGTTACAGAGTTGTTGAGAGAAAGAGATGATGCCCAGAAAATAACTAGCAAATTGTCTAGCACATTGTGGGTTCTTAGGAATTAGTAGCTATGATGTCATCATAAGAATAATGCTGTATAAGATTTGAGAATAAAAATCCAACTCTCCTTTAATTGGGACAAAGAATCTGTATCCAAGGGCCACAAGTTGTTGGTCTCAGTTCAGTTCAGTCACTCAGTTGTGTCCAACTCTTTGCGACTGAGCATGCCAAATTTTCCTGTCCTTCACCAACTCCTGGAGCTTGCTCAAACTCATGTCTATTGAGTCAGTGATGCCATCCAACCATCTCATCCTGTGTTGTCCCCTTCTCTTGCCTTCAGTCTTTCCCATCATCAGAGTCTTTTGCAGTGAATCAGTTCTTCACATCAGGTGACCAAAGTATCGAAGCTTCAGCCTCAGCATCAGTCCTTCCAATGAATATTCAGGACTAATTTCCTTTAGGATTGACTGGTTTATATTGCCTGTCCCTTGTCCAGCCGATCTTCCTGACCCAGGAATCGAACTGGGGTCTCCTGCATTGCAGGCAGATTCTTTTTTTTTTTTTTTTTAAATACTTTATTCTACTTTACAATACTGTATTGGTTTTGCCATACATTGACATGAATCAGCCACAGGTGTACACGATCTCCCAATGTCGAAGCCCCCTCCCACCTCCCACCCCACACCATCTCCCCGGATCATCCCGTACACCAGCCCCAAGCATCCTGTATCCTGCAGGCAGATTCTTTACCAACTGAGCTACCAGGGAATTTTATTTTAATCAGTCTCATGTCAACTTATATAATCATTCTTAAAAAAATGCAGCTTCTTTTATGTCTTTTATTATTTGTTGTTTTAACGCTGTGTAAGGTGCATATTGTAAATCAAGTCTAAATGATTGTAAGTTATGTCCTTTGCTATTTATAAAATCTATGGAACTTTAATAGCTTCTCCATTCATTTTTTTGGGTATAGATAGTCAGGAGTTGTAGCAAACTAAGTATTTGTACATTGTCTTCTAATAGTAGAAATATAATTCTATAAATGCTATTTAATAACTTCACATAACAATGTAACTATACTCAGATTGATCATCTTATACAGAAAAGATTTGTATTCTAAAAGAATGCATGGTTTATAGACTGTGTGGGATCTATTTTGGTTCTTGTTTGTTAGGAGATTTTGAATTTGAATTATTTTCTTCATGCTATGTGATCCAGTGAAATGATATGTTGTTTTTATAATTTGGGGGTATTTGTTTTTTCTCTTAAGCATATAGAGACTGAAATGAAGAACAATGAAATGAAAAGATTGAAATGAAGAAAAAACCTGATCATATTAATGAAACACATGAGTTTATATATTAAAAAACTAAAGTAGTTTAAGTTTTAAAAACATGGAAAATTTTGATTCATTTATTTTAATATCTGAAATTTGACCTCTCTTTGTTGCTTCTTACCTAGGTCACTTGTTGGTTTCAGAAAACTATAAGAGATTTAGAGGAACAAGGTCTAGGTACATCTCTTTCAGACAATGAGGAGCTTATTCGTAAGCACGAGGAACTGATAATAAAAGCAAAGGTAAGAGACTCATTAAGAAAAAATAACTGAAAACTGCATGGACTTCTCTTGAATACACTTCTATAGGTAATATAGTGGAGTAGTAAAAACTGGTTTTGTATAGTTTGCTTGCTGTTCGCGTTTGTATTTTCCTTAACTTGTTTCGTGTTCTTAGTTTTGCCAAAAGTAATTGCTACCAGTCAGGCAACCACTTGGAGGTGCTTAGATGTGTAAAATGGAGCCATCAAGTGTTGAGAGCAGGAGGAGCAGGACAACCTCTAGCAGGGTTATCTCGCCATTGAGTCTTGTTGTTTGGAAATTGACTTATTTGTACATGTGAGAGTCTGTAAAGATCTTCCAAGTTTTCTGGTGCTCCATTTTGATTTTTTAAAAAACCTGTTCTAGGTAAAGGCAATCTGCTGCTTCCTCTCCCACCACCCTTCCAAACCCATCCTCCCAAACATGTAAAAATGCATTGCTTTGACGTCGTTATGTTCAGCCATCGCCTAGTAGGGCTGGCCCATTTTATTCCAGAGCTTCATGACTTAGCTGTACCTACAACTATCAACTACCCAAGATATTAATAACAGAAAGTTCTCCAAATCTTGAATATTAAAGTATTCACTGTTTTCACTCTACTACAAATGGACTTTCAGAATATAAGCTCCTCCTTGTTTCAGACAAGTTGACTACTTCTTTTCAGGGTCCTGAGCCACTCAGGAGCCAGTTATAGATCTCATACAGAAGCTGAGTATTACTCCATATACTCAGTAAGTAGTTTTTGGGCCCAACTGGTTTTGGAAACTGAGGCAGAGACACCTCTTTTTCTAAAGCATCCTTGCAAATAAAGTTACTTTCTAAAAAAAAAAATGTTTTCTGGGAATTGCTGTTTTATTGCTTCCTTCAACTATGGGCTGGCCTTTGGAACCCCTGATCTCAATGGCATCTTTAAAGATTTTCAGACATTGAATATCTATTTAGAGAGGAAAGCTCAGACATAACTTGATAAAAATTGATGGCAGTTGTCATCAGTTTGTGACACTAGATAATCCAATGGCAAGATAACTGGTTATTCAAGACAGCAGAGGTCCCTGTGTCACGTGGGTTGAAAAAGACCCCATCAGTGTAGATGCAGAAGGGGGAGTGACACTGTCCCAGGATGACCCAGGATGGCCTTTCAGAGGAAGGCATTTGAGCAGATGAACAGAGTAACGATGGTTGGTTAGGCGAGCGTGATCATTCCTAAATAAGGTAGAATAAGAGAAAACAGTGATAGACCAATTTGTCTGTGATGAGAGTTAAAGGTCTGGGCAATGTTCAGTCCAGAGACGGTAGACCCAGGGCAACTGTTTCAGAGGCCATCCTTATCCACAGCCATTCCCTAGAGAAGACATGCTAACAGGGCATAGTTATTACAGAGAAGTAAACTTCACTGGATGAAAAATAGATGAGTATTCTGAGGCCACAGAAGGTGGTCCTAGATAACCTTAAAATTCCCTTTAAGTTTTAGTTTTATAAAAGAGACAGGATTTAGATTACAGTAACTATTATGCTTATTAAATTATTAAAGTAACGTGAAAGACACCTTTTCAGAGTTGGTTGAAATGATGGACTAGACTGAAAATTGGCAACATTTCTTAAATGTGGAGATAGTATCATCATCATCTTGGTATTCCCAGCACCTAGGATAGTGTCTGGTATTTTAAAAGGGTATTTGATTCATGTTTGCTTTTTAAACCCTCTTTCCAGAAGAAAGAAACATCCTTTGAGTGCGTTTCTGTGATTTTTCTAGTGACTTTAAATAGTGACTTAGCCTCCTTTTACCTACTTAGCCATCCTTATCTTTATGTATTTATTTTTAAGTGTTTGGTCCTCAGCGTAGAGTTACACAAACTCTAATTCATCCTAGATCTCAGGGTTGGTGTCTTGGTTTATTTTATTATTTTCCCTTAATTTTTATCTTCCTCACATCCCCATTCTCATAGCCATCTACTCTAACAGTCTATGTCTTTAAACATATTCCCATTCTTAAAATATATATAGAGTTACATGTTTTCAATCTGCATGAATTGTATTAAGGCATAGATTTCTTGTGTTTCTTTCCACAACACTGGTTGCATCTAGCTTACATAATTCTTTGTGATCTTCACTAGGGTAATTTCTAGATGCAGCATAACTTTGGAAAGTCCTGGAACATAGATACTGATGTCTTAATTCTACACTTCATAATGTTGGTTGCCTTCCATTTCTTTATTCCTTACAATACTTGACCTTCTAGTCCACTGACTCTTCTACTGAACTCCTTGCTGGTCAGCTCTTCCGCTGACTTCTTCACTTCGGCTATTACGTTTTTCATGCCCAATCCCTCACACTGATTCTGCGTCCTAATTTTTTTTTTTTCCCGCATCATCTATCTAATGTCCTTCTTTATATCCTAACATGTGCTTTATTTATATATTAAATTTTTGGTTTGTCCAGTGCATTAGTTCTCGGTTCTCATACTGAGGTATTTCAGTGTGTAGTGTGTGCATCAGGTGTTATTTTCCCCATGAGCTAATATTCCCTTGGTGTATCAGCAGCTTCACTTGGTAAGGCATGGGAGGTGTGGAAGCCAGTGCTCCAGCTTGTCCTTTTCTGAGTGAACTGGCTTCAAGGTATAAGGAGATGCCTCTGAGAGCTTGTTGCTAGTATTAGGGCTCTCCCATTTCTGGTTTGCTCCTTTACCCCAAACACACACAAAAGGGGACTCCTAGGAGGACCTCCCACTGATTGAACTCTGAACCCTGCTTTGCTCCAAAGACCCATTTCCCATATTCTTCCCAGCTTATCTGATGGAGAGTTGAACGGGCACACTAAGAAAGAGTCAGGTTGCTTCTCTTTTATATATTAGCTGCCCACCTGTCAGAGTCCAGTTCTTTCCTGTTTATCTCTTTTGGTTGGTACTGGGTTGGGGCTCTGATTTTCTTTCCTGAAAAATACGTTGACAAACAATAACCAGGCAGGTGGGGAGAGAAAGCATCACACCAAGAAAGTTGTCCCCTAGCATATCTCCTGTCTAAGGCATCTGACCTTACTCTACTCTAGAAAGCCATGTGGCCCTGACACTGAGAACTAACCCCTCAAGGAAGGCTCTTCTCTATAAACCTTACCTTTGCTTTGTCAGCCTTTGCATGAATAAAAAGCTACATAATTTGTAGGATCTGGTTTAAAATGGAAATATGGAAGCTTTTCTCAAAAAGTTACTGAGATTTCAATACAGCAGCAGCAGAGTATTAAACCAAGCACGGGGCCTTATAAAGAAATGTTGCTGTGTGGCACAGGTCACTTACCCATAATGCTGGTCCTGTTTACAACATTTGGATGTTTGAAAGGACCTAGAAACCTTTGCTGGTCAAACATTTTCTTTAGTAATTTTTACTAACTCTTGCAGCCTCTACTAGCGTGTTTCCTAAAAATAAAGATTATAGTACTATCAGTTCAGTTCAGTCGCTCAGTTGTGTCCGACTCTTTGCAACCCCATGAATCACAGCACGCCAGGCCTCCCTGTCCATCACCATCTCCAGGAGTCCACTCAGACTCACATCCATCGAGTCAGTGATGCCATCCAGCCATCTCATCCTCTGTCGTCCCTTTTTTTTCTCCTGTCCCCAATCCCTCCCAGCATCAGAGTCTTTTCCAATGAGTAAACTCTTCACATGAGGTGGCCAAAGTACTGGAGTTTCAGCTTTAGCATCATTCCTTCCAAAGAACACCCAGGGCTGATCTCCTTCAGAATGGACTGGTTGGATCTCCTTGCAGTCCAAGGGACTCTCAAGAGTCTTCTCCAACACCACAGTTCAAAAGCATCAATTCTTTGGCGCTCAGCCTTCTTCACAGTCCAACTCTCACATCCATACATGACCACTAGAAAAAACATAGCCTTGACTAGACGGACCTTTGTTGGCAAAGTAATGTCTCTGCTTTTGAATATGCTATCTAGGTTGGTCATAACTTTCCTTCCAAGGAGTAAGTGTCTTTTAATTTCACTGCTGCAATCACGATCTGCAGTGATTTTGGAGCCCCCAAAATAAACTCTGACACTGTTTCCACTGTTTCCCCATCTATTTGCCATGAAGTGATGGGACTTGATGCCATGATCTTCGTTTTCTGAATGTTGAACTTTCCAGCCAATTTTTCACTCTCCTCTTTCACTTTCATCAAGAGGCTTTTTGTTCCTCTTCACGTTTTGCCATAAGGGTGGTGTCATCTGCATATCTCAGGTTATTGATATTTCTCCCAGCAATCTTGATTCCAGCTTATGCTTCTTCCAGCCCAGCATTTCTCATGATGTACTCTGCATATAGGTTAAATAAGAAGGGTGACAATATACAGCCTTGACATACTCCTTTTCCTATTTGGAACCAGTCTGTTTTTCCATGTCCAGTTCTAACTGTTGCTTCCTGACCGGCATACAGATTTCTTAAGAGGCAGGTCAGGTGGTCTGGTATTCCCATCTCTTTCAGAATTTTCCACAGTTTATTGTGATCCACACAGTCAAAGGCTTTGGCATAGTCAATAAAGCAGAAATCGATGTTTTTCTGGAACTCTCTTGCTTTTTCAATGATCCAGCGGATGTTGGCAATTTTGATCTCTGGTTCCTCTGCCCTTTCTAAAACCAGCTTGAACATCAGGAAGTTCACAGTTCACGTATTGCTGAAGCCTGGCTTGGAGAATTTTGAGCATTACTTTACTGGCATGTGAGATGAGTGAAATTGTGTGGTAGTTTGAGCATTCTTTGGCATTGCCTTTCTTTGGAATTGGAATGAAAACTGACCCATTCCAGTCCTGTGGCCACTGCTGAGTTTTCCAAATTTGTTGGCATATTGAGTGCAGCACTTTCACAGCATCATCTTTCAGGATTTGAAACACCTCAACTGGAATTCCATCACCTCCACTAGCTTTGTTCATAGTGATGTTTTCTAAGGCCCACTTGACTTCACATTCCAGGATGTCTGGCTCTAGATGAGTGATCACATCATCATGATTATCTGGGTCTTGAAGATCTTTTTGTACAGTTCTTCTGTGTATTCTTGCCACCTCTTCTTAATATCTTCTGCTTCTGTTAGGTCCAGACCATTTCTGTCCTTTATCGAGCCCATCTTTGCATGAAATGTTCCCTTGGTATCTCTAATTTTCTTGAAGAGATCTCTAGTCTTTCCCATTCTGTTCTTTTCCTCTATTCCTTTGCATTGATCACTGAAGAAGGCTTTCTTATCTCTTCTTGCTATTCTTTGGAACTCTGCATTCAGATGCTTATATCTTCTTTTTTTTTCCTTTGCTTTTCACCTCTCTTCTTTTCACAGGTATTTGTAAGGCCTCTCCAGACAGCCATTTTGCTTTTTTGCATTTCTTTTCCATGGGGATGGTCTTGATCCCTGTCTCCTGTACAATGTCAAGAACCTCCGTCCATAGTTCATCAGACACTCTATCAGACCTAGGCCCTGAAATCTATTTCTCACTTCCACTGTATAATCATAAGGGATTTGATTTAGGTCATACCTGAATGGTCTAGCAGTTTTCCCTACTTTCATCAGTTTAAGCCTGAATTTGGTAATAAGGAGTTCATGATCTGAGCCACAGTCAGCTCCTGGTCTTGTTTTTGTTGACTGTATAGAGCTTCTCCATCTTTGGCTGCAAAGAATATAATCAATCTGATTTCGGTGTTGACCATCTGGTGATGTCCATGTGTAGAGTCTTCTCTCGTGTTGTTGAAAGAGGGTGTTTGCTATGACCAGTGCATTTTCTTGGCAAAACTCTATTAGTCTTTGCCCTGGAGGAGCCATGAATAATTCAGTTAGAAAATATTTGTGAAGGTGCCCCCATTTTAGTAGTGCCTCCAAAATGTTTCCTCTCCCATTCATGGTGTAAACATCCAAATAATTTATATTTGTGGTTTTTAACAATGACATTCCTCATTCTTGGAGGAGGAATCCAATTTTTATGTCCTTACACAGCAAGCGGAATATTACACTTGGATTTTTTTTTTTTTTTTTGAGTGTGAGTATAAAGGTAAGAAAGGGGAGTTTCTTTCAAAGGAGATTTAACATAGACATAAGGCCTCAAGTTGTGGATTCGTTAATGAACCACATATAGATAATCTGGTAACACAGAGGAAAAGTAAGTGTTTCTGCTCTGACAGCTAAGTTGGACAGCAGTGAGTTGCTCTGTATTGCTTCTTAGTCTACTCAGTATGTTCCTTTTAAATAAACATTCAAAGTTCCTTTCTCATTGCTTACTGGAATGCATTCAAATACAAAATATGACAACTTTCAAATCTTTTAATAAGCTTTATTTATACTGTACTGAAAGAAATGAACTAAAAAAATTTTAATACAACTTTTAACTGTGAGTAATTTTAACTATGAGTATTAAATTATACTTTCTTTAAACAGGAAAAATATTTTCCTTTTACATATGGAACAGGTTAAGAAATAAGCAGGCATGGATCCTTATAAATCACCCTTTGGTTAAGCACCTTAAATACACTTAGATTTTATCCTGTATCAGTTTGGTGCCCCAAGGCTTGAATTCAAAGTCTGGAGTTCAGAGTTGTTTGTAGGGGGGTATTAAAATAATATATTAAGAAACATTTCGTTATTGTCTCCTTTGAGAAGACATAATCATTACTTCGTCTGTACATCAGAAATAATGTTTATCTGAGAACTGCCTTCAGCAACCAACATTTACCTCTGTTGGGAGGAAACCTTTTCCAATTTGGGTCCAGTGTTTAGGGCCCTGCAAATTAGCTGAAAATAGATTAACAGGGGTAAAGACAAGGTTTATTTTCACATAGTGTCCATGGGAGGTTCCAGTACTGGAAAACTCATGAAATAGCCCAAAGTAAAAGTTTACAAAGATTAACTTTTCAAAAGAAAAGTTTTTAGGGCTGCAGTGGGAGAATATGGAAGAGTTTACTTGGCTTCTTGATGGTAGATGTCTGTCTTCTTCCTGGCTAGGAGCATCCCAAGGGAGGGTTTGTGGCAGCTGAACTCATACTTCCTGAGCACAGTGTCAGTCTTCCTTTAATCAGAAAACTGCCTGGGAAGGTTGGAAGCTGTATAGGAGGTTCCACTTAAGTTTAGGTAATACTTCTTTCTGCGGCTGCTAAGTGTTTAGCTTTAAAGTCATTTTCATGCCACCATGCTGCTGCTGCTGCTGCTGCTAAGTTGTTCCCGGTCGTGTCCGATTCTGTGCGACCCCATAGACGGCAGCCCACTAGGCTCCTCCATCCCTGGGAGTCTCCAGGCGAGAGTACTGGAGTGGGTTGCCATTTCCTTCTCCAATGCAGGAAAATGAAAAGTGAAAGTGAAGTCGCTCAGTCGTGTCTGACTCTTAGTGACCCCACTGACTGCAGCCCACCAGGCTCCTCCATCCATGGGATTTTCCAGGCAAGAGTACTGGAATGGGTTGCCGTTATAAACCCCCAAATTTTTTAGTGTCCACTCTTACTTCAATTCAGGCCCTTTGCAGTTGGTACACACTGAAATTACTTTACACAATGGCTTTGAAAAAATACTGGCATTTGGATCTCATATCTGGAGATTTTATGCAGTTTGTTTAGGGGATCAGGATTTTTAAAAATTCACTGCCAATCTTAAGATAATGACTTTTTAATCAAAAACGAAATCCAGATTTCCTGCTCCTTCTAAAAAATGGAAGAAGACCTGGTAATGTCAAGTTTATCTTTTCACACAGACATAGCAGCTCTTGGCTGGAGCCCAGCAATAGCTATTTCCTTTAGAAAGGAATGTGTTGTTTCACTTTGCCTTAGTCCCCACCATTCCTCATTATCTCCTCTCCTGCCTTTGCTTCAGTTATTTACATTATATACTTGTTGCCTGTAAGCATTTGGGTTCGAGACCAGATGAGCAATGACATACAATGTAAGTGGAGTAGTAGCTTAAACCAATTTGCATTTTAGATTACCTTGGAAACAATCTGAATTATAAGAATAGAAGGAAGTCATGCTGAAGGCAAAAATGTCTCAGGAAACAACTGAAGTTTGAGTGAGAGTAACTGTAAGTGGGATATAATATCTTTTGAGAGGGAAGTTATAAATGACTATTTTAAAGGCTTAAGGGAGACCACATAAAGCCTTATTTAGGGTGTGGTTACTAGACAGCAGCATCTGGAAATCATTAGATGTGCAAAGTCTCAAGTCTGAGACACTGACTTAGAGAATTTTCCTGTATATTTCATGTATGTTCATATTCTCATTTTCATGTATGCATACTCAATTGCTAAGTCGTGTCTGTTTGTGACCTCATGGATGGTAGCCCAGCAGATTCCTCTATACATGGGATTATCCTAGCAAGAATACTGGAGCAGGTTGATATTTCCTTCCCCAGAGAACCTTCCTGACCCAGGCCCTGCATCTCCTGCATTCGCTGTCAGTTTACCACCGATATTACCAGGATATTTTCATAGGTGACTAGATATTATTGATAAAATCCTTGATTACCAAATAATCTTTGAAGTTTATAAGGGAAACAAACTGAAAATGGTATAAAGAAACATCATCTTCAATGTTTTAATATAGTAGAATTCACATTTCTCAACTTCAAGATTAAAACTATCTTCCATGATTCATCATCTAATCCGATTTTCCAAGTCATTGAAAATATTTTCCAGCTGTTGCTGAGTGATTTCATAAATTGGATTTGTGATCTTGGCCTCAAGTTCCTTCAAATAATATTATTTGGAGATTTTAAAAATATCAGTGCTTAGGTCCCACAGAAAGTTTATTCAGAGGAAAAGTCAAGCTTAAAGCTACAAAATATTTATAACTATGAGATAAGGAAGTAAAGCAGTCTCTTGCAAGCTTATTTGACTAATTTAAACACATAATTGTCATCAATAGAACCACCTCAAGAATGTGGCTCCTTAAAAATATGTTTACTGTTTTATTTTTCTGACTACATAATGCACTCTCATTTTGGAAAAATTAGAAATACCTAACCCAGTCCATCCTAAAGGAGATAAGTCCTGGATGTTGATTGGAAGGACTGATGTTGAAGCTGAAATTCCAATACTTTGGCCACCTGATGTGAAGAGCTGACTCATTGGAATATACCCTGATGCTGGGAAAGATTGAGGGCAGGAGGAGAAGGGGACAACAGAGGATAAGATGATTGGATGGCATCACTGACTCAATGGATGGGTTTGGGTAAACTCCGGGAGTTGGTGATGGACAGGGAGGCCTGGCGTGCTGTGGTTCATGGGGTTGCAGAGTCGGACACGACTCAGCGACTGAACCGAACTGAAAACTAGAGAAAATTAAAATCACTCATAGTGTGTGTATGTAAATGTAAATGAGAAGGCAATATATAACATATTAAAAAACTGAGTATTCCAAACTTGTATATGTGTCTGTGTGTGTATACACTGTATGTGTGTCTATATGCAAAATTGTGTATCTGTTGTTTTGCAGTGTAGTTTTTTCAATTAACATTATCTCATAAGCATTTCTCTATTCAAATGCATATTTCAAGTATGCTTCTTAATGATTGCATATTACTAAACTGTGTAGATACAGCATATATTATTGAGGCAGCAATGCATAGTATCTCAAAATATGGCACTGGAGTGAATGATACACTTGCAAGGCCTAGAGTTAAATCCTAGCATTTCTGTGCTTCTGATATACTCTGGGGCAAATTCCTTCTATATGTGAACCTAAGTTCCCACTTTTGTGAAAGAGGGTAATAATTGTACCTAATTCATGCAGTTGTTGTATTATTGAGTATTAGTTGTATTCTCATACACTAGTATTTAGCAAGATGCCTCAGTTCAGTTCAGCTCGGTTGCTCAGTCATGTCCGACTCTTTGCGACCCCATGAATCGCAGCACACCAGGGCTCCCTGTCCATCACCAACTCCCAGAGTTTATCCAGACTCATGTCCATTGAGTCAGTGATGCCATCCAGCCATCTCATCCTCCGTCGTCGCCTTCTCCTCCTGCCCCCAATCCCTCCCAGCATCAGAGTCTTTTCCAACGAGTCAACTCTTCTCATGAGGTGGCCAAAGTACTGGAGTTTCAGCTTCAGCATCATTCCCTCCAAAGAAATTCCAGGGCTGATCTCCTTCAGAATGGACTGGTTGGATCTCCTTTCAGTGCAAGGGACTCTCAAGAGTCTTCTCCAACACCACAGTTCAAAAGCATCAATTCTTCGGTGCTCAGCTTTCTTCATACTCCAACTCTTACATCCATACATGACCACTGGAAAAACCATAGCCTTGACTAGACGGACCTTTGTTGGCAAAGTAATGTCTCTCGTTTTCAATATGCTATCTAGGTTGGTCATTAACTGTAAGTGTCTTTTAATTTCATGGCTGCAGTCACCATCTGCAGTGATTTTGGACCCCCCAAAATAAAGTCTGACACTGTTTCCACCGTTTCCCCATCTATTTGCTGTGAAGTTATCAACCAGATGCCATTTTTTTCATTTTCTGAATATAGAGCTTTCAGCCAACTTTTTCACTCTCCTCTTTCACTTTCATCAAGAGGCTTTTTAGTTCCTCTTCACGTTTTGCCATAAGGGTGGTGTCATCTGCATATCTCAGGTTACTGATATTTCTGCTGGCAATCTTGATTGCAGCTTGTGCTTCTTCCAGTCCAGCGTTTCTCATGATGTACTCTGCATAGAAGTTAAATAAGCAGGGTGAGAATATACAGCCTTGACGTACTCCTTTTCCTATTTGGAACCAGTCTGTTGTTCCATGTCCAGTTCTAACTGTTGCTTCCTGACCTGCCTCACACAAACACAATATAATAGAGCCTTAATTTTAAAAAAATGATGGTAAAATAAATATAACATAAAATCTTACCTTTAGTGACATTTTGTAAATTCACAGTGTTGTGTAACTGTCCCATTATCTAGCTACAGAATATTTCTATGGCCCTGAAAAGGAACACCATAGCCATTAAACAATTTATTCCTCTCTCCCTTTGACCCTGATGATCATTAATCAACTTTCTATGGACTTACTTATTCTGGAATCATACAAATAGCCTTTTGTGTCTGATTTCTTTGTTAGTATGTTTTCAAGGTTCATCCATATTGTAGCCTGTATTGATACATTATTACTTTTTATGATGGAATAATATTCTACTGTATAAATATACTACATTTAATTTGCTGAGGAATCACTATACTATTTCGCATAGCAGCTGCACCATTTTGTGTTCCCACCATCAGTGGAAAAACATGTACAGTGGTTTTAACTGCACATCCTTGCCAAAACTTACTTTATGATCTTGTACTTATGTTAAAAAATTGTTTTCCCTAGACATCCTAGTGTGTGTACGTGAAGTCCTATCCAATCACAGTATTTTTATTTGTATTTCCCTAATAGCTAATATGTGGTTCAGTGGTAAAGAGCTGCCTGAAAATGCAGGAGACATGGGTTCGTTCCCTGGGTTGGGAAGATCCCCTGGAGAAGGGAATGGCAATGCACTCCAGTATTCTTACCTGGGAAATCCCATGGACAGAGGAGCTGGGCAGGCTACAGTCCATGGGGTCGCAAAAGAGCTGGACATGACTTAGTGACTAAACAACAAATAGCCAAAAATTCATGATGTTGAAGATCTTTTCATGACCATTTGAATATCTTTTTGAAGAAATGTTTATTCATCCCCTTTACCTGTAGTGTGCTTTGATGAGCAAAAGTTTTTCATTTTGAGAAAGTCTAGTTTATTTATTTTTAAGTTTCTTGCTTTTGCTTTTGATGTCAAAGCTATGAAACTATTGAAAGATCTAAGGTCATGAAGATTTACTCCTGTGGTTTTTTTTCTAATAATTTTGTGGCTTTAGCACTTACGTTTAGGTTTTGCTCCATTTTGAGGGAATTTTTATATATGATGTAAAGAAAGGGCCATTCTTCACATGCAGATATCATTATTCCAGCGCAATTTGTTGGAGAGACTATTCTTTCCCCATTAAATGGTCTTGGCACCCTTATTGAGACTGCTGCTGCTGAGTCGCTTCAGTCGTGTCCTGACTCTGTGCGACCCCACAGGCGGCAGCCCACTAGGCTCCTCTGTCTCTGGGATTCTCCAGGCAAGAACACTGGAGTGGGTTGCCATTTCCTTCTCCAATGTATGAAAGTGAAAAGCAAAAGTGAAGTCGTTCAGTCGTGCCTGACTCTTAGCGACCCCATGGACTATAGCCTACCAGGCTCCTCCATCCATGGGATTTTCCAGGCAAGAGTACTGGAGTGGGGTGAGACTAACTGGCCACAAATGCATAGGTTTATTTCTGAACTCTCACTTCTATTTCATTGATCTATATGTCTGCCCTTATGCCAATGCCACACTGTTTTGATTACCATAGTTTTTGTAGTAAGATTTGAAACTGAGTTCTCTAACATTGTCCTTTTCAAAGATTGTTATGGTTATTCAGGGGTCTCTTGCTGTTCTACACATTAGAATCTACTTTGCCATTCTTAATAAAAAGACCATTGCAATTCTAATAGGAATTTGTAGATGATTTTGAGAGTATTATCTTTTTTTTCTTTTTTTTTTTTTAAATTAAATTTATTTATTTTTTTAATTACAATACTGTATTTGTTTTGCCATACATTGACACGAATCAGCCATAGGTGAACACAATCGCCCAATGCCGAAGCCCCCTCCCACCTCCCACCCCACATCCTCTACCTGAATCATCCTGTGCATCAGCCCCATGCATCCTGCATCCTACACCAAACATGGATTAGCGCTTCGTTTCTTACAGGGAAATACACATGTCTTTTTAACAACATTAGATTTTCTAATCTATGACCACAGGATACCTTTCCACTTATTTAGGCCTTCTTAACTTTTTTAGTAGTTGTTTTTTTTTTTTTTCTAATCATTTTCAGTATATGGATCTTGCATCCCCTTAAACTTATTCTTAAGTGTTTTATTCTTTTTGACCCTATTGTAAATGAAAGTTTTTCTTCATTTCCTTTCCATATTATTCATTTATAGTCTATAGAGGGACAGTGAATTTTGTGTGTTAATATTGTACCCTGAAACTCTGCTGAATTAATAGCTCTAAAAGTTTTTCTTAGAACCTCTGAAAAATTTCTATATATAAGGTCTTATAATCTGTTAATTTCCCCTTCCACAATCATTTGTCTCTTGTCCATCTATCTAATGGTAAAAAGACTTTCTTTCACTGTATTTTAGACCAGAGCTAAAACTAAAATGAAAGTGTATTCATGAATTACACAGGGATGTTAAAATGTATATTGTCATTTGTGAGATCTGGGCTGAGACTCGAGCATCTGCATTTCTAACAAATTTCAATGTAATATTGATGCTATCGGTCTCTGTACCACCCTTTGGGTGACAAACATTATGGAGGAGAGAACTGCAGTAGGATGAAAGGGAGTTTAAGTGATGGAGTTGAAATATTGGGACATTGTAGGAACTTGAAAGATGTAAGTCTAAATAAATCTTTGTGTTTCTTTAGGTGTGGACATGATTTCTGAGCTTAAAAGTTGATTTATTTTTTTGCTTGCATTTATTACTCAGGTAATTAAAGATCAAAAGAGAAGTATTTAAAATTTGATTGTTCCTTTTTAAAAATAGAAATCTTTGGCCCATTTTTTTTTATTGGATCGTTTATTTTTCTGGAGTTGAGCTGCATAAGTTGCTTATATATCTTTGAGATTAGTTGTTTGTCAGTTGTTTCATTTGCTATTGTTTTCTCCCATTCAGAAGGCTGTCTTTTCACCTTGCTTATAGTTTCCTTTGTTGTGCAGAAGCTTTTAATTTTAATTAGATCCCATTTGTTTATTTTTGCTTTTATTTCCAGTATACAGGGAGTTGGATCATAGAGGATCCTGCTGTGATTTATGTCGGAGAGTGTTTTGCCTATGTTCTCCTCTAGGAGTTTTATAGTTTCTGGTCTTACATTTAGATCTTTAATCCATTTTGAGTTTATTTTTGTGTATGGTGTTAGAGAGGGGTCTAGTTTCATTCTTCTACAAGTGGTTGACCAGTTTTCCCAGCACCACCTGTTAAAGAGACTGTCTTTACTCCATTGTATATTCTTGCCTCCTTTGTCGAAGATAAGGTGTCCATAGGTGCATGGGTTTATCTCAGGGCTTTCTATTTTGTTCCATTGATCTATATTTCTGTCTTTGTGCCAGTACCATACTGTCTTAATGACTGTGGCTTTGTAGTAGAGCCTGAAGTCAGGCAAGTTGATTCCTCCAGTTCCATTCTTCTTTCTCAAGATTGCTTTGGCTATTCGAGGTTTTTTGTATTTCCATACAAATCTTGAGATTATTTGATCTCGTTCTGTGAAAAATACTCCTGGTAGCTTGATGGGAATTGCAAAATAGGCATTTCTCCAAAGAAGACATATGGATGGCTAACAAACACATGAGAAGATGCTCAACATCACTCATTATCAGAGAAATGCAAATCAAGACCACAATGAGGTACCATTTCACACCAGTCAGAATGGCTGCAATCCAAAAGTCTACAAGCAATAAATGCTGGAGAGGGTGTGGAGAAAAGGGAACCCTCTTACACTGCTGGTGGGAATGCAAACTAGTACAGCCATTATGGAAAACAGTGTGGAGATTCCTTAAAACATTGCAAATAGAACTGCCTTATGACCCAGCAATCCCACTGCTGGGCATACATACCGAGGAAACCAGAATTGAAAGAGACACATGTACCCCAATGTTCATTGCAGCGCTGTTTATAATAGCCAGGACATGGAAGCAACCTAGATGTCCATCAGCAGATGAATGGATAAGAAAGCTGTGGTACATATACACAATGGAGTACTACTCAGCCCTTAAAAAGAATAAATTTGACTCAGTTCTAATGAGATGGATGAAATTGGAACCGATTATACAGAGTGAAGTAAGCCAGAAAGAAAAACACCAATACAGTATACTGACACATATATATGGAATTTAGAAGATAGTAATGATGACCCTATATGTGAGACAACAAAAGAGACACAGAGGTATAGAACGGACTTTTGGACTCTGTGGGGAGAGGGAAAGGGTGGGATGGTTTGGGAGAATGGCATTGAAACATGTATACTTTCTTGTAAGAAACGAAGTGCCAGTCTATGTTCAATGCAGGATGCAGGATGCATGGGGCTGATGCACAGGATGATTCAGGTAGAGGATGTGGGGTGGGAGGTGGGAGGGGGCTTCGGCATTGGGAGATTGTGTTCACCTGTGGATGATTCATGTCAATGTATGGCAAAACAAATACAGTATTGTAATTTTAAAAATAAATAAATAAATAAAAATTAAAAAAAAAAAAGACATCTTTCCACAGAAATAGCACTTTCCTGAACTATTTTGTACGAAAGGAGCTACTTGTAGGTCTCTTAGGTGGTTCAGGAAGTGTGTAGAAATATCTAGATTTATATATTTATAGTTCCCAGGTTGTCCAAATAGTTTCAAAGTGTTTCACAATCATTGTTAGCTGTTTTCTTCTCACTGTGGTATTTATTAACCTCAATAAAGAAGCTGACTATTCTTCTATTTGAACTTTGATTACATCCCCAAATTCTTTTACTGAAGGTATGCAAAAGAAATGGCATAACTACATAAAATATATTGCTTCAGTTAATCAGTTGACATCATCTCTGATGATTATAACGAAAGTCTACGAAATGAAGAAGTGTTTGTTACTTTTATAATGTTTCATCTAATTTAAAAAATAAAATGGAGTCTGAATCGGAAAGGTCTCAAGGCAGAAATTAACTGAATCTTTAAACAGTAGAGACACCTGCATTAGAGCATTTCAATTCCTCTGTCTTCATTTTAGTGAATAATTTGTTTTACTTGTCTGATTTTTTAATGAACTTCCCAATTAAAAGCAGATGTCATTTTTCACAGAACATAAATTAGAAACAATTTAATTACTAGCATTCAAAATATGTATAAATAGTATTGAATTTGCCTGCAAGCATTGGGAAAATCTATAAAATGATGGGATTTTTCACTTTGTAACTGTACTTGAGCCTTAACTTATAGGTTAATTTAAAGCTCAGTGAACTGTGTACTTTCATTTCAAGGGAAATTTAACTGAGAAAATTTCTCAGAAATGTTTATGCCCATCCAAGGGGATGAATTAAGAAAGCAAATAAAGAATATTGTACTCTATGATCACTAGGTTGAAACCTACCATCTGTCACCTTTTTATGAAATCTTTACCAGCTCATTAAGTTTAAATGCTTAGAATTTTTTTTTGGTTATGCCGTTTATAAACATTCTTCCTATATGTTCTTTTTTTCTTTTTCTTCTCCTCCTTCTCCTTGTCCTCCTCCTTCTTGTCTTTTGTCAGCCCTTAAATAAAAATTTCCACAAAGCATGGCTTCGTAAAGTTACTATTCTAACTCAAGGTAATATTACTATGATAGTAATAATAGTGAGGTTAAATCTATTTGAGGTGGACACCTGAAGAGCCATGTTATTATGTCTTAATATGTTGTTGTTTAGTTGCTCAGTCATGCCTGACTCTTGCAACCACGTGGACTATAAGCCCACCTAGCTCCTCTGTCCATGGGATTTCCCAGGCAAGAATGCTGGATTGGGTTGCCATTTCCTTCTCCAGGGGATCTTCTTACCCAGGAATTGAACTTGCATCTCTTGCATTGGCAGGCAGATTCTTTACTACTGGAGCTATCAGGGAAGCATGATAATACAGTCACACCTTAAGTCGTTATAATGTTTCTGTGCTAATTTAGCATCCATTTGGTGACATTCAGTTCAGTGCCCTTAGATTTCTGTGACATTCTTTTACTCCAAAGGCTTTCATTTCAACTTTCCACTCCTGTGGCCACACTTGTTTTTATGGCATTGCCCAAAGTGCTCTCATCCTACTCTGCTTTTCTTTCACCATTTTTTTTTGGCTTCCCTCTCTATACTATTCAGCATGGAAAAGGCTATTTGTAAGTAAATTCAGTCACCCATTTTCTCTTCTTTTCAAAGAAGAATCACCCATCTTCCTGCTTCTCAAAGAAGATGAAACAGTTAGTACACTTTTTCTGGATTAGATCTATTTAAAAAGTAAATGATCTATTATCGTTCAGCCTTATAAATTCTCTTCTTTGAAAGTGGGAAAGTGAAAGTTAGTCACTCACTCACTCATGTTCAACTCTTTGATACCTGCTGGGCTGTAATCTGCCAGGCTCCTCTGTCCATGAAATTTTCCAGGCAAGCATGTTGGAGTGGGTAGCCATTCCCTTCTCCAGGGGATCTTCCTGATCCAGGGATCAAACCCAGGTCTCCCACATTACAGGCAGCTTCTTTACCATCTGAGCCACCAGGGAAGCACTTTATTGGCTGTTAATTCCCTGCTTTGTCCCCATAACAACTGGTTTGAATCTTTCAGTCCTCTTAAAATTCTCATCCCGCCTTTACCTAACTTCACAGTCACTTAGTCATCCAAAGTGAAACCTCTTGACTCTTTTCTTCCCTGTTCTTTTTGTCTCTTATTCCACTTCTCTTCTCCAAATGTATTTCCCATTCCTCTCTTTTCCAAATTTAAGCCTTTATCCATTCTTCTAACCCCACCTTTCTCACCTCTTAATTTTGTATCTCTCTTCATTCTTAATACCTCATATTTAGTCACCCCTTCTCTTCTTTCAATTACATTTTAGTCTCTCACAAAATATAAAACAAGCATTGCTGCTCAACCTTTATGACACTATTCCACCGTTTTGTGACTATTCTGATAGGTTGCATCAGGTCCACCAACATTTACACATTGAAGTCCTAACCCCTGGTCTCTCAGTGTGATTTCATTTGGAAATATAGTTATTTCCTATGTAACTGGTTAAGATGAGGTTATTAGAGTGGGCCCTAATTCAGTGTGACTTATCAAAAGGGGAAATTTGAACACAGAGGCAGACATGCATAGAGAGAAGACGATATGAAGGGACAAAAGGAGAAGATAGCCATCTACATGGCCAAGAGAGATGCCTGAAACAGATTACATGCTCACAGCCCTGAGAAGGAGTTAATACTGTTGACACCTTGATTTCAGACTTCTAACAAAGGTCCATCTGGTGAAGGCTATGTTTTTTCCAATGGTCATGTATGGATGTGAGAGTTGGATAAAGAAAGCTGAGCACCGAAGAATTAATGCTTTTGAACTGTGGTGTCAGAGAAGACTCTTGAGAGTCCCTTGGGCTGCAAGGAGATCCAACCAGTCCATCCTAAAGTAAATCAGTCCTGAGTGTTCGTTGGAAGGACTGATGTTGAAGTTGAAACTCTAATACTTTGGCCACCTGATGCGAAGAGCTGACTCATTTGAAAAGACCCTGATGCTGGGAAAGATTGAGGGCAGGAGGAGACGGGGATGACAGAGGATGAGATGGCTGCATGGCATCACCGACTCAATGGACATGAGTCTGAGTGAACTCTGGGAGTTGGTGATGGACAGGGAGGCCTTGCGTACTGTGATACATGGGGTCGCAAAGAGTTGGACACAGCTGAGCAACTGAACTGAACTGAATTGAACTTCCAGAACTGTGAGAGGATAAGTTTCTGTTGTTCAGTTCACTGAGTTTTTGTACACATGTCCTTTAGTATCCATGGAGGACTGGTTCTTCCAAGATACCCCTGCAGATACCAAAATCTATGGATGCTCGATTCTCTCAATCTCCATATCCATGCATACTATATCCAGAGTCAACCAACCACCGATCATAAACATAATACTATGTGTACTGAAAAAAAAATCTGTATATAAGCAGATCCTTGAAGTTCAAACCCATCCTGCTCAAAGGTCAACTGTACTATGTTACATGAACCCTAGAAAATGAATACAACCGCTTCATCTTCTGCTTCCCTTGACCTTCCCACCCACTAACCCTTTACGTGCACTAGGAAAAGCTGTTCTTTCTCAAGTGACAGATGGCTTGAAGCAGTCTGTGCCCTTGGTGCCTGAGACACCACCTTCTCTGGTTCTCCCATCTGTCTGGGGGCTCCTTCTAAACCTTTTTCAATGCCATCTCTGCTTCCACTCTCCCTTTACATATAATGCTTAAAATTTGGCTCTTTTTGTATTTCATAATTTGCTTGTATGAAGTTATCCAATCCCACAATGATAATATAGGTTTAATCTTAATTATTTCTGGACCTTTTAAAAGATCTCCAACTCTTATGCCTTTTCTCAACTCCAGTCTTCTTTTTAGAAGCTCCTGTGGAACTCAGTTTTATTGAGATATAACTGACACACAATTGTAAAATATTTACAGTGTTTATCATAATGATTTCTTACACAAACGTAACATTGTGAAAGGATTCCCCCATCTAGTTAATTAACACATCCATCACTTCACATATTTATCGTTGTATGTAAATTTTAATTATACAGTTTAATGTCCTCTTAGCAAATTTCACTTGTATAGTACAGTGTTAACTGTAGTCACCATGCTTTACATTAGATTCTCAGAACTTACTCATCTTATAGATGGAAGTTCCTTCTCTCTTACCATTGTCTCCTTATTTCCTCCTCCCCAGCCCCTGGTGATCACTTTTCTACTCTATTTCTATGAGTTTGATGTTTTTAGACTCCGTATCTAAGTGATAAAGAGACTTAAAGTGTTTTTTATTCTTATATGAATAATATGAGAACATGTGTCTAATAACAAAATAAATAATTCTTTTAGATTTGAGTTTTTCTCAGAGCCTGTTTATAATTCCATAAAATAGTCACAGTTTACATCCAATACCTCTGAGGGGTAAACAAAGTTCTGGGAAAAGTTATATTTGTTCCAGAAATAAATTACCTTTGTTCATTAATCCATTCACTCATTCACCCATGTGTTCATGTGTCCATGTGTCCAGTGCCTGTCATGACATTTGGGCTTCCCTCATAGCTTAACCTGGTGAAGAGTCTGCCTGTAATGCAGGAGACCAGGGTTCGATTCCTGGATCGGGAGGATTCCTCTGGAGAGGGAAATGGCAATCCACTCCAGCATTCTTGCCTGGAGAATCCCATGCCCAGAGGAGCCTTGGTGGGCCACAGTCCATGGGGTCGCAAGAGTTGGACACGACTTAGCGACTAAACCACCACGTTCAATAACTGGGAACCCAGACTGAGAAAGACTTAGAGGAAAACCTCACAAGGGGACTTTTAGGGAATAATCAGAGAGGGTTAGGCATCTCTCACCCTGGATGAATTATCTGCAAAATAAACAGAAACAGTAAAGGGAAATTATATTGGTATGAACATTGTTTGATCGCAAAAAGTCCTGCTGTTTGTTATCTGTCACTATGCAGTACTCTTGAAAATTGAATGGGTTGTATCCGTCAAGGGTTTTGCACCTTCTTTATGCCACTTCTGCTGTCTGGGATTGAGGTACGGCATCACTTAACCTTTATGGTAGCTGATTTTTGCCCTCATTTTGCTTCTGCATTCCGAGAACAAGAAGAACCACTGGTTGTGTATGTTCCCCACACATCTGCACATTTAAAAATGTATTTGAAGCTTCTGGGTATTTAGCTTCTTGTTATTTTTTTAGGTTTGGGATCTTATTTTGCTTATAGGCAACTTGATATCTCTGTTTTTTTCACAGTCCTTTTGAATAGACTGTTCTGGTCTAAGAGGCTTAGGATATATTCAGGAGAAATCAGTGAGAGTATTTGCTAATGGAATGTGAGTTTGTGTGAGTGTATATCCATGCACACGTGTGTACATGTCTGTCTAAAGGTCAGTGGTGAGTACTGACTTCAGGAGCTTAAGCATATTCTTTCCAGAGAGGATCCAGAGGATGTCATAAACTGAATTTTTCTTCTTCACACTCAAAAATATCTTCTGTCTAGCTTTGTACATTGCAATTAAGGGCAATTCAGTCCTTTCAGTCACTCAGGTCAAAAGAGTCTTGTTTCTTCCTCTCACTCACAGGAAATCACCTGGGTCATGTCATCCAAGCAGATCTAGAATAGCCTATCATTTCTCATGATCTCCACTGTAGTCCTGGGGAATGGCCCACCTCCATCTTTGCCTGGCTAATTGTAGTAGCTTCCTCAGGAATCATTGTGCATGCCTCCTTGCACCCCCTCCACCCACAAAGTATTCTCAAATGACAGCCCTGTGCTTTAATTTCATTTTTAAATTAAATCAGAGCATAAGCGCCAAGCCTTCCAACAGCTTCAAGTTTTCTCAAAATAAAAGATTTCAGTGTTCACAAGCCCCTGCCTGTGGATCCCCCACTCAGCACCCACTGTGCTTCTCTTCCTGCTTTCTCCATGGGGTGCTCAGCTCTATCACCCTGCCTCCCTGCTGTTTCTCCAACCCAACAGGAAGACTCACACCTGAAAGCCTGCAGCGGTGCCCTCCACCGGGAACATTGTTTCTCCAGAGACTCTCCTGGCTCAGCCCCTCACTTCCTGCCTGTCTTTGCTCAATCTCACTACTTGAAAAGGCCTGCCCTGACCACCGTATTTAACACTGCACACAACTCCTGCTCTTCATAGCACCTGTCAGTCCCCTAACCTGCTCTATGTGACTTTATTCCACAGTGTGATCATCTCAGACTAGCTAGACAAGGCACTGATGTATCAAGTTTTTGGTTGCAGACAAAATAAAGCACACGTTACACTGCCACTGTCACAAACACCGGAGCTCCCCTCTCACCCCACGACTTAATTCACTGTCCTGGATGAAATATTTAGAAGAATTCTTGGGATAGAATAGGCCTGAAAATACATATTTGAACAAATGACTGCCTCGTAATTTTTATTGCTTTTATAAATGGGGTCTCTATTAGAAAAGATAATTGTCTATTGTTGCTGTATAGGAATGTAATTGGTTTTCTTATATTGATCTTGTTCATAGGAACTAAGAGTCATTGTTCTTTCTAATCTACATGTGATGTTCCTTGTGGGTAAAATGTATGGATTCCCCCTTCCCAACTTAATCCATCTGATTTAGGAATATCTTCATAAGAAGCGAACATCAAAACCTAGTAATTCTCCCCGAGGTTGAATTGTTGTGTTGAGATCCTAAAGATATCTCCAACAGATTCCCTAGAAAATTAAAAAGTAAGTCTTTTGAAGACATTAATATAAACTGAGATCACCTCATCGGCCAGTGGCACACTTCTGATTGTAGGCAAATTGTGTTAGATGAAAACAATTTGGCCAGCTAGACTTTATTAATTTTGATTTTAAAAATGGAAATATCAATACCCCCAATCTAGCTCTGCTCCTTACTTAATCAACTTGAAGAAAATGTGATTAAGAGGAACAAAACTCTAAGAAAAACAAGGACAAGACACTAAAGAAAAAATAATGATTCTCAGGCAACACAAATCTTGGGACAATTTCTTCCTGACTTCCCATGTAATTAAATTTTTATCTAAAAACTGTGTTGAACCAAGGAAGAAGAAATAAATGTCTTTCTGCTCCAAATGTTATTTTGAAGATTTTGCTTATGAGTGTAATTTGTTTTGATTTTATTTTATTTAAGAAAATTCATTCTGCGGCACATCCTTTTGCTTCAGTCTTAGCAACGAGCACCCTGATCTGTGCAGCTGAACCACAGGCTCCACTTGGTGGCCAAGCACTGAACAGAATGAAGGAAACAAGAAACTTCCAAGCAGTGTTTTTGTTCTCTTGTTTTTTCCTTGCATCCTTTGAAATATTTGAATGGACTGAGAAAAAAGAAAGCAGGAGCTATTATTCAAAGATGCCTTTGGTGACATCTGTCATTTCTGCTGTAGACTGTCAGTCCTAATCCTGGTAAGGTAATTATGGAAAATATAGCTAAAAACCCAAAATTTAATAAGACCTGAAATCCAGGAATTTGAAGCACAGCCAATTCACCATTGAATTCACTGAATTTATAGATGATTCACTAGAGAAGCACAAACATGTATGAAATGGTGGCGGCTGTTTTTGCACAGCAGGGAAGTAAGGCTCAGGAAAGCAAAATGCTCTGCTGGAGACCACTTACAAAGTTTGGAATAAAAAGTGTATTTTCATTTCTCCTCTCTTACCTGCAGTCTCTCCTTGAATCAATAGCTATGATTTCTGCCTTACGGCTGGGAGGTGAAACACTGTGCTTCTTTTTCTCTCTAGGTGATACACAGAATCACAGCTTTCCCCTGTTTGCAATCTGTCTGTGTCTTTGCTGAAATGTACCACAGTGAGGGCAGAGTTCACATGGTCTGTGGACACTGAACTCGGTACTCATTCAACAGGCCAGCTACAGATGCCCAGGAAAGGGGCATGGGAAGAAATTGTGACCCTGTTTGCAGTCCAGCTCAGCACGATCAGAGACTTTCACCTTTTCCAGGGCTCAATGCCGCTCTCCAAAAACATAAACATTTCTTCCGAAAAAATTGCCTGCTCAAAACAGACTTTCAAATATTCTCTGATTAAAATTGCCAGGTTTATTTTGTTTGTACCATCTGTTAATGCAATCATGTAAAATTCTGTGATTTGATGTCAGTCGATGCTGAACCAAATGGGACTGTAGACTTAAGAGTCTGAATGAGAAATGAGCTGTATCTAATGAGGTGTCCTCCGAGGTGGCCCTGCTGCGTGGAGCTACACATGAGCTGGACACAGGCTTCTGCCAGACGTGTGTGATGTGGGCCAGTCGCCTCCACAACTGGCAGTTTTTTAGTCGTTTACAGATATGCTCCCTGTTGTTTCTTGTCCCTCTTCTCCCACTTAAAAGTTACATTCTGAAGCCAAATTTATGACAATAATTGACCACTTGGTGTTGGGTCATTTAAACTCACCCCCGTCCACTTCATCAGGGAAGCTTTCTGTGAATAATAGCTTACTAAACATACTGTGAGTATATTGTTTCTGTTCCATTGGAGTGGCTAATATTTTACTTTTAAAATAGGCTGGATAGTTTTTCTACAAATCCATAATTTTATGTGAAAAGCTAACCTGGGACTGTTAAAAGAGGGGGAGAAAAAATCATTTTTGCTTTCTTGTCTATCAGCACTAATCCTCTTAAAAGTACCCTTTCAATCAAGAGATCCAGGAGAAGCTCAATTTCCTCAGCAAATGGAATACTGAAAGGTACAGTTTAAAAGGGTGACTACTGTGAGTGGAAAAGGAAAATAATGGAGTGACCTGTGGAGACACCCTGAACCAGGAACACAGAGTGCCACACAGATAAGCACGTCCATCTGTCAAACTGCAAAGCCAAGGAAATGGCAGCTTTGACTTTCTGCTGGTGGGGACAAGTACTGGAAATATTTTATTGCAAAGTGCCTGAAACCCAGTCAGAAGTTTAACACTTGTCAGGCAGGCAGCACTGGCTTAGAGAAATCAGACAACAGTATTCTCCACTGGGCTCCTCCAGCCTAAACAAACAGGGATAACTACGTTTCAAAATAGTGTGATGGATTCAGATGACTAAGGAAAGTTTTGTCTTGAAAAAAACAATTAGAAAAATGGCTGGGGAAATACATTATCAGAATGGTATGGAAGTACATAAGAAACTGCCTATAGATTGCCCAACGAAAACAGAACCAAGTTTCTGAGAAGACTGAATAGAAATATTGAGTGAACCTGGCTTCATTTACTGCTATAGAGTTCATGTGAAAAGGTAATTAAGAAGACTGGGCATAGAGAATAAGAAAAGATAGAAGGCACAAAATGGTCCTTTACAGTTTCCTTGGAAGGTCAGAGGCACATATTATGAAGCACAAAGTTAAAGTGGGTTTGCAAAGACTTGGCTCTGCTCCAGAAGTCTCTCTTTAATGTTGTTTGCAAAATTTATACCGAAGGCAGATTTATGAACTCTGTTAGAGAACAGGTATTTCTCTTCTTATTCACAGAGAAGAGCTTTATTATTTTGGTTCAGTTGCTAAGCAAAATATAGCTTGAGTTTGACTGTAAATTCTCAGTTATATATTTATTTATTTAGAAATAATAAGCCTTCTCATTGCAAATCAGAAGATCCCAGGGTCATATAAGGACTGTTATCAGTTTCAAGGCCTTATCCAGACCTTATGGACGTTTCATCTCTGAAATTCTACGTTAATGTATTTAATCTTTTGTAGTGTCAAAAGCACTGTTTGTCACCTCTCTGCAGAGCTGAAGCCTGGATACTGGTTGAGAAAGAAGGTTCTAGAGTCAAGCTAGCTGAATTTAAGTCCTGGTTCTTTCACTTACTGGGCTTCCCTTGTGGCTCAGCTGGTAAACAGTCTGCCTGCAATGCAGGAGACCTGGGTTCAATCCCTGGGTTAGGAAGATCCCTGGAGAAGGGAAAGCCTACCCACTCCAGTATTCTGGCCTGGAGAATTCCAAGGACTATATAGTCCATGGGGTCACAAAAAGTCAGACATGACTGAGCGACTTTCTTTCTTTCTTTCAGTGACTAGTGTTGACCTCAGGAAAGTTCTTAATCCTTCTGAGCCTCAGTAACTCCATCTGTAAAATGGTGGTAATAACAGTTTCTACCTTGTTGGGGTATGGCAGAGATTACACAGATACAGCATGTAAAGCATTTAACACAGTATTAGCATAGAGCAAGAAGAATCAAGCCTACTCTCTTGCAGACAGTTAATATACCAACCCTAGGCTGAGCATGTAATGGATATAACCTATCTCTCCATATCCTAACCTCCTCTCCACTTTCCTTCCCTCTTGTTCTCTGTGCCTTCATCAGCTTCTCCATATTCATTCAGTGGTCCTTCTCTAATGAGAACAGAAGGTTTTGGTCAATGACAATTTTTTGAAAGAATTATGTCTTCATATATTAAGAATTTCTTACTTGAGTTCATTGAGGATGAATGTCCCATAGATCTTCACATACAGAAAATGAAAGAATGGTTCCAAAGATAGGAAATGGAATTATTTAGTAGCAGGAGGAATTAGGACAAACAAAAAAGGAAACAAAGATTATGGAAGCAAGTGAACCCAAAGCTGAACACAACTACAGTGTTTCTCAACATTGTTCCAACTGGAGCATCGACCACTGAAAGTGTTTCACACCACATTTTACTCTAGGACCCTCAATGCATGTTCAGTTCAGTTTAGTTGCTCAGTCGTGTCCGACTGTTTGCAACCCCATGGATTGTAGTACGCCAGGCTTCCCTGTCCATCACCAACTCCCAGAGCATACTCAAACTCATGTCCATTGAGTCAGTGAAGCCATCCAACCATCTCATCCTCTGTCTTCCCCTTCTCCTCCCACCCTCAATCTTTCCCAGCATCAGGGTCTTTTCCAGTGAGTCAGTTCTTCACATCAGATGGCCAAAGTATTGGAGCTTCAGCATCAGTCCTTCCAATGAATATTCAGGACTGATTTCCTCTAAGATGGACTAGTTGGATCTCCTTGCCATCCAAGGGACTCTCAAGAGTCTTCTCCAGCACTACAGTTCAAAAGCATAGATTCTTCAGTGCTCAGCTTTCTTTATGGCCCAACTCTCACATACATACATGACTACTGGAAAAACCATAGCTTTGAATAGATGGACCTTTGGGGAAAAGTAATGTCTCTGTTTTTTAATATACTCTCTAAGTTGGCCATAACTTTTGTTCTAAGGAGCAACATCTTTAAATTTCATGGCTGCAGTCAACATCTGCAGTGATTTTGGAGCCCCCCAAAATAAAGTCTGTCTCTGTTTCCATTGTTTCCATATCTATTTGCCATGAAGTGATGGAACCAGATGCCATGATCTTAGTTTTCTGAATGTTGAATTTTAAGCCAACTTTACACTCTTTTCTTTCACTTTCATCTAAAGGCTCTTTAGTTCTTCTTCACTTTCTGCCACAAGGGTGGTGTCATCTGAGGTTATTGATATTTCTGCCGGCAATCTTGATTTCAGCTTGTGCTTCATCCAGTCCAGGATTTTTCATGATGTACTCTGTTGCTGCTGCTGCTGCTGTTGCTAAGTCGCTTCAGTTGTGTCCGACTCTGTGCGACCCCATAGACGGCAGCCCACCAGGCTCCCCCATCCCTGGGATTCTCCAGGCGAGAACACTGGAGTGGGTTACCATTTCCTTCTCCAGTGCATGAAAGGGAAAAGTGATGTTACCTAAGCAGGGTGACAGTGCACAGCCTTGATGTACTTCCTTCCTAATTTGGGCCCAGTCTGTTGTTCCATGTCCAGTTCTAACCGTTGCTTCCTGACCTGCATACAGATTTCTCAGGAGGCAGGTCAGGTGGTCTAGTATTCCACATCTCTTTAAGAATTTTCCACAGTTTGTTGTGATCCACACAATCAAAGGCTTTGGCATAGTCAATAAAGCAGAAGTAGATGTTTTTCTGGAACTCTCTTGCTTTTTTGATGATCTAATAGATGTTGGCAATTTGATCTCTGGTTCCTCTGCCTTTTCTAAATCCAGCTTGAACATCTGGAAGTTCATGGTTCACATGTTGAAGCCTGGACTGGAGGATTTTGAGCATTACTTTGCTAGCATGTGAGATGAGTGCAATTGTGTGGTAGTTTGAGCATTCTTTGGCTTGCCTTTCTTAGGGATTAGAATGAAAACTGACCTTTTCCAGTCCTGTGGCCACTGCTGAGTTTTCCAAATTTGCTAGCATAATGAGTGCAGCACTTTCACAGCATCATCTTCCAGGATTTGAAACAGCTCAGCTGGAATTTCATCACCTCCACTATCTTTGTTTGTAGTGATGCTTTCTAAGACCCACTTGACTTCACATTCCAGAATGTCTGGCTCTAGGTGAGTGATCCCACCATTGTCATTATCTGGGTCATGAAGATCTTTTTGTATAGTTCTTCTGTGTATTGTTGCCACTTATTATCATTATCTTCTGCTTCTGTTAGGTCCATACAATTTTGGTCCTTTATTGAGACAATCTTTGCATGAATTGTTCCCTTGGTATCCCTAATTTTCTTAAAGAGATCGCTAGTCTTTCCCATTCTGTTGTTTTCCTCTATTTCTTTGCATTTATCACTGAGGAAGGCTTTCTTTTCTCTCCTTGCTATTCTTTGAAACTCTAAATTCAAATGGGTATATCTTTTCTTTTCTCCTTTGCTTTTACTTTTCTTTTCACAGCTATTTGTAAGGCCTCCTCAGACAGCCATTTTGCTATTTTGCATTTCCTTCTCTTGGGGATGGTCTTGATCCCTGCCTCCTGTAGAATGTCACAAACCTCTGTCCATAGCTCTCCAGGCACCGTCTATCAGATCTAATTCCTTGAATCTATTTGTCAGTTTCACTGTAGTCTATTTGTCTGCTTCCTTTTAGTTCAGTTGATAAAGAATCTGCCTGCAGTGCAGGATACCTGGGTTTGATCCCTGGGTTAGGAAGATCCCCTGGAGAAGGAAATGGCAACACACTCTAGCATTCTTGCCTGTAAAATCCCAAGGACAGAGGAGCCTGGAGGGCTGAAGTCCATGGGGTTGCAAAGAGTGGGGCACGACTGAGTGACTAACCCTTACTATAGAATTGTAAGGGATTTGATTTAGGCCATACCTGAATGGTCTAGTGACTTTCCCTACTTTCTCCAATTTAAGTCTGAATTTGAAATAAGGAGTTCATGATCTGAGCCACAGTCAGCTCCTGGTCTTGTTTTTACTAACTGTGTAGAGCTTCTCCCTCTTTGGCTGCAAAGAATATAATCAATCTGATTTTGGTGTTGACCATCTGGTGATATCCATGTGTAGTCTTTTTTTGAGTCAGTAGAAGAGGGTGTTTGCTATGACCAGTGTGTTCTCTTGGCAACACTCTATTAGCCTTTGCCCTGCTTCATTCTGTGCTCCAAAGCCAAATTTGCCTGTTACTCCAGGTGTTTCTTGAATTCCTACTTTGCATTCCAGTCCCTTATAATGAAAAGGACATCTTTTTGGGTGTTAGTTCTAGAAGGTCTTATAGGCCTTCATAGAACCATTCAACTTCAGCTTCTTCATCATTACTGGTCAGGGCATAGACTTGGATTATTGTGATAGTGAAGGGTTTGCCTTGGAAACAAACAGAGATCATTCTGTCATCTTTGAGATTGCATCCAAGTACTGCATTTCAGACTCTTTTGTTGACTATGATGATGGCTACTCCATTTCTTGTAAGGGATTCTTGCGCACAGTAGTAGATATAATGGTCATCTGAGTTAAATTCACCCATTCCAGTCCATTTTAGTTTGCTGATTCCTAAAATGTCCGTGCTCACTCTTGCCATCTCCTGTTTGACCATTTCCAATTTGCCTTGATTCATGGACCTAACGTTCCAAGTTCCTATGCAATATTGCTCTTTACAGCATTGGATTTTACTTCCATCAGCAGTGCTATCCACAACTGGGTTTTGTTTTTGCTTTGACTCTGTCTCTACCTTCTTTTTGAAGTTGTTTCTCCACTGATCCAGTAGCATATTGGGTACCTACCGACCTGGGGAGTTAATCTTTCAGTGTCCTATCTCTTTGCCTCTTCGTTATTGTTCATGGGGTTCTAAGGCAAGACTACTGAAGTGGTTAGCCATTCCCTTCTCCAGTCGACCACGTTTTGTCAGAACTCTCCACCATGGCCCATCCATCTTGGGTGGCCCTACATGGCATGGCTCATAGTTTCACTGAGTAGACAAGGCTGTGGTCATGTGATCAGATTGGTTAGTTTTCTGTGATTGTGGTTCTCTTTCTGTCTGCCCTCTGAGGGAGAAGGATAAGAGGCTTATGGAAGCTTCCTGATGGGAGAGACTGACTGAGGGAGAACCTGGGTCTTGTTCTGATGGGCAGGGCCATGCTCAGTATTCTTTAATCCAATTTTCTGTTGATGGGCAATGCAAGTTAACATTGTAAAAGTACCAAGAAGTGTTACAGTAAAGAAACCTGCTTTATTTTGTTTACCTCATGTTATTGACCAATACACAACACTGACCAATAACATTTGGAGAAAGCCTCTACTGTTGTTGTTTTGGAAGGTAGGAAACAGGAATTCCCATAAATAATGAAAAATTTTAGGGCATTAATGAACCATGGTAAAATTGACGCACAGAAAAATGGGACTAATATTTAGTGAGTGCCTATTATGTGTTCAGAAATCATGCTAACTGCTTTAGAAATATTTGCTTTTCCCAATAAGGTTAAGATAATTGTTTTTAAGTGGTAGGGATATTTACAGTGCTTTACAAAATAATTTTGTGGCACATATTAGCAGTCCTTAAGTGGGGACAAATAGCTCTTAAAAGAAGGAGAGTTTTGAGAACTCATGTAGCCCATCTTCATGCCTAAGAGTGGTCCTTTTGTACTCTCTGAGAAATTTCGAGATTCTGAAGTCTCCTTACCCTCATTCCATGGAATGTAACATTGTATGCAGACCTATGAATAGTCCTAGTTCTGCCACTTATTGGATACATAACCTTGAATAACATACTCCTTGGAGCCTGTTTAAATAGTAGGAAAATAATAGCATGTAACCTAAGTTTGTGAGGGTTATTATTACAAACCATAGCTTATAACTGTTAGTCAAAAATCGCCATTCTGTTAATTTGCAGTACTTATTCTTGCATCCATTGATCAAAATATTTTTCTCTTGCATCATTATTAGAAAAGGTTATATGGAGTCCATAAAATAATATGCACAATTTCTATTTTCATCTTTTACCAACTGTGATTTGAAATACTACAATTTTGTGTATGTATATTTGTGTGTTTGTAGAACCAAGATATATTTAATAATGTAAGTATATGTAAAATTACATAAAACAGCAGTTTATGTATTGTTAAAGGAAATAACTACATTTTAATTCTTCTTTATATTCCTAGCATGGTCCCAGGTACACAGTATTTAGCTGTCATGTGAAATGAATGAAAATAATAGTGGTAAATTGCACTAAAATTATGTTTTATACAATATAATGTAACCAGTGTAATTTATTAACAGGACATTTTGCACTGTGGAGCTAGCCAGGATAGAGTCAGACTGTAGTTTATAAAATTCACTGCTAATTTTTGATGCGTTAGCAAGCAGCCTTTGCTTACAGCTTAGTCTCAGCTGACATGGGTACCAGAAAATCCACTGACGAGACTCCTACGTTGGAGATAAGCATTATTCTATGAAACTAGATATGGCTTCAGTTCTTTTGCAAGAAATTTGAATTTCCCTTCTAATAGACTGAATGTTAATATTTTGGTGTACTTCAACTCTTTATTTCCTTTCTTCTCTGTTTACTGTTTTAACCTTTGGTGTTTTTCACCCTCATGCAGTAGAAAGTAGAAAACTGCCTCTTTTTGCTTTTTGAAATGTTTATAAATCATTGATCATGAAACATTGAGAGGTGAAGCCAGGGTCAGGAAGGAGAGAGTACTGCACAATAACAGCTATTAACTTTGTGGAAAAGAACCGATCTTGATTTCAGTTCTAAGTGTAGGCAATGCACAAACAATAGCTATAAATTATGAGATTTCCCTTCCTTTCTTGTGCATATTTGGCTACATTTGCCAAGGAGACTGAATTGTGAGAGAGAGAGAGGTCCTTATACTACTTAAGTGAATAAAAGGTAAAAATGAGTTAGAGATTGAAAAATGCTGGTATACCAAAAAATGACCATCTTTGGGGTATAATTTCAGATAGTATTAAGGGAAATGGCAGGTGACCCTAATTCAGTGCAACTAGACCCTCCATCATGGAGAAGGTGATGGCACCCCATTCCAGTACTCGTGCCTGGAAAATCCCATGGGCGGAGGAGCCTCATGGGCTGCAGTCCATGGGGTCGCGAAGAGTCGGATACGACTGAGCGACTTGACTTTCACTTTTCACTTTCATGCATTGGAGAAGGAAATGGCAACCCACTCCAGTGTTCTTGCCTGGAGAATCCCAGGGATGGGGGAGCCTGGTGGGCTGCCGTCTATGGGGTCGCACAGAGTAGGACACGACTGAAGCGACTTAGAAGCAGCAGCAGCAGCAGCAGACCCTCCATCACTCACACATCTCAGTTGACCTGCCCCTTTCTACTATCAACTCTCTTTTTTTTTTTTTAAGCTTCTTTTCTGTGTCTCTTTTTAACCTACTGTGCTGTGGCACTCAAACCTAGAATGCAGCATTTACTGCTTTATGATCTGAAAATAATGACAAGTTTCTTATACATTCAACACATCCCGCTGTCCTCTGGGCCTTACCCAAGACTGCCATGTATTTTCTGCGTGAAAGCAGCTGAAGAGCGCTCTCTTGCAGGAATGGAGTGCTGTGGTCGAGACGCTGAAGAGTGAGGCGCTGGGGCTTCTCCTCTCCAAGGAACATGTGCAGAGCGAACACCTGCAGCTCTCGAACCAGAAACTGAATCAGCTTCAAGAGGAGTTTGGTCAGCTCATGGAGGAAAGGAAACGCTGGTTAAAAAAGGCAAATGAGTTTTTTAACAGCGCAAACAAGGTGAGTGGGAGGTGAGGTTGGTCGTTTGAGGTCGTCAGAGCAAACCAGTACTGGCGCACATCACAGAAGCCTCGGGTCTACATAGAGTTTCAGAGGTGACAGCAGCAAAAGGAGCTTTGAGAGTGTATTCCCCTCCGTGACTAAAACTAAGAGATTCTGTGCTTTGGCATGTAAAGAGTCACCTAAAAAGATCAGGAGGAATTTTATCTTCGTGCTCTCCTTGGTCTGTTTGAAGTGGGCACCTGTGTGCCAACACAGCACTGTTTCTCCTGGAGGAAGGGAATTATAAAATATATCAAGGTTAAAAAAATAAAACCCTGAAACCTTTAACAAAAAAGTCTTCCCATTTTTAAAATCCTCTTTCATTTATTAGTAATGGTGCACAAATATTTGGCATGCAATCATAGAGTTCTGCTTGGCTGCCCTGCCTTGGTTTGTCTTTTTTGGAGTAGGGTTGATCTACTGCGCTGTATTACTTTCAGTTGTACGGCAAAGTGATTCAGTTATACATACATATATATCTTTTTTTTCAGATTCTTTTCCCTTAGAGGTTATTAAAAAATACTGAGTATAATTACCTATGCTATACAGTAGGTCCTTATTGGTTATCTGTTTTATTTATAATAGTGTATATATGTTAATCCCAAAGTCCTAATTTATCCTCTGTTTCTTTGTAAATCAGCCAAAGGAAAATATTGTCTTAGATTCTTTCCAGGCCTTTTTGAGTGGAAAAATACCATTTCTCTTGTTTGAGTCTTTTAAAATTGATTGTAGCTGGTGGCTCTGAGTGGTAATGTTCATGTGCTCATGTCATCTGAGTATGTGAGGATGGCGATATTTTTGAAAAATTTTCTGCCATTCTCAATTGAACATATACCTTCAAATTGCCTTATTGGAATTAATACCTTAAATTTCACTGTTGTTTTTAAAACTGGTCAGTATGACGGGAAATGAATGGAGAACCTCCCAAAGCTAGATATGTTGTGATTTAAGGGCATGACATCAAAAATCTGAATACAATGTCCTGGTAGATATGAAAATTGTTACTTAATTTTAAGGTTTTTTTACCAGTAAGAAACATGGAAAGCATGCATAATAAAGTTCCAAAATAGAGGTGCTAGGATTATGGTAGGGAGAACATGTTAAAGAAATAGTTCTCAAATTATTTGTTGCTTTGGATTTCTTTGTTTTAAGACAAGAAACAGACATTTTCTGGAGCTTGAACTAAGTGCTGGATTAACTTCAACAGTCCTATTTTTGAACAAGAGATTTTAAAATTTCTTATTCTATAAATTATGCTCTTATTCTACAAAATGAGTTGGTCATCTGCCAGTTAATTAATGCTGTTTCTAAGGAAAAGAATTCTAGAACATTGGGCTACAATGAAACGAAGTTTCAGCACAGGCCCTATACTTGATAGTCCTACAAAAAGTAGAGCTTCTCTCCGTCTCATTCTCACTCTCTAACTCCTGCTTTCTCTGCTCTCATTATCTGGTAACTTGACAGGGAAATTTTTCATTTTACCTTATTCCTGGGTCTTGAATAAGAAGGAATGATATCTTCTGCAACAGTAATTTTTAAACAATTGAAGAATAGAGTGGTTACTTTCTCAAGCTTATATAGTAATTCAGGTCCAATCCTAACAAATCCTATTTCTTAACCCCCAAGACTTGACTTCTAGATCCCATTTCATCATTTGAATGCCACAGCATTCAAGTTATAATTAGTTCAATCGGGACTTATCCACACTATAGAGTTCTCTATAGCCAAGTGGTACTTAGACAGGTGTCGAATTCATTCTCCCTTCTCAAAGCATCAGGAAAATAATCTCCAACTCCAAATCTAAGGATTCAGTTTGAAAGATGATGGAAACTTTTACCTCAGCAAAAATAGAACCTAGAATTTAGAAAGTGGATGTTTAAATCATGATTATTGAAATGAATTATTTACCATATTATTAATAAGCAATAAATGGTTAAATAATGCATGAGCTTCCCAGGTGGCACAGTGATAAATAATCCACCTGCCAATGCTGAGGCAAAAGAGAGGTGGGTTCGGTCCCTGGGTTGGGAAGATACCTTGGAATAGGAGACAGCAACCCACTCCGGTATTCTCGCTTGGAAAATCCCTGGACAGAGGAGCCTGGCTATAGCGTCACAAATATTCAGACACCACTGAGCATAGGCACGTGGTAGGCCCCAGGCTTCTAAGATGAAATAATATAGTGAGTAAATCCATTTAAATTAAAGAAAGAAACTCTTCTCGAGACTCGTAAATGGTATTTTTCTTTCTGACTTATATTGTAGAGCCTCCAAATTTTATAAAACTCTTACTACTTTACCCTGTTTTGGGCGTAGCACTCATAAATAACCCTGGGTAAAATAAAGCACTGGATTTAAGACATTATTATAATTTTTAAATCCCTGAAAATATTTTTTTCTAGTCTGGAAGTTTTGTTTTCACTATTAAAGTTATATTTTCAGTTTATCTCTGAAGCATTGAGCTTTCTTTCTGAAAATTCCCTTCACTGTGCCTTGAGTGTGCCAGGGTTTTTGATTGTGGCTGTCCTCATCTTTAACGAAGCCACGCTGCCAACAGCCGGGAGGAGTCTGAGGCTTTTTACCCAGCTTTCTAGCTAACATGTTCACTTGCCACCATTCATGGATGCTCACAGAAGACTCATGACTTCTGAATCAGTTTTGAAAGACTACTACTCAAAGCCAAAAGAGTAACCAGAGTGTCAGAGGTCATATAAGTTTCCCAAATCCCAATTTCTCCTCCAGAGGCAATGCAGATGGGGCCCTCTGAATGAGGGCATCACTGCAGGGGAGAATCCTAAACTTGGGGAATTAGCTGTTTTGTAGCAAACAGTAAGCAACCCTGCTCTTTGTCTCAGGGGAGGACATTTCCTCAACCCTGGAGGTTGCAAATCCAACACTGAGAATAGCCCAGGTAAAGAGGGGCCAGAGTCAGAGTAAGTATCCATTTTACTTACACACAGTAAGATGGATAGAAGCAGTGGGAATTTGCCCCACATATGCAAATCTGAATATTGGCACTGTGAAAAAAGCAGGACATCAGGGCTTTAAAAAAAAAAAGGAAGAAGAAGAAACTTGGGCCTCCCTGGTGGCTGAGCTGGTAAAGAATCCAGCTACAATGCGGGAGACCTGGGTTCAGTCCCTGGGTTGGGAAGGTCCCCTGGAGAATGGAACAGCTACCCACTCTAGTATTCCGGCCTGGAGAATGCCATGGACTATTTAGTCCTTGGGGTTGCAAAGAGTCAGACAGGACTGAGCAACTTTCACTTTCACTTTTCACTTTACCTCGAAAACCAGTTTCATGCTTGATCAGTGAAATCATTTTTTAGCAAGCAACCTCCTGTTCTAAGTTTGTTAAAGCTAAGCCAATATTCTTTAACTTCTGTGTCAACTACCAGTATGAAAAAATATTAGTGCCATAGGTAGTATATCAATTAGTGAATATGACAGCTTGAGTGTTTTTGCTCAGTAAAAATAAAATATATGATTTTTAAAATAACCTTTAACTTTTTTGAATTTTGTTAAAAAGGAATGAATGTCATAATCTCCTCTGCAGGATGGACTATTCTTAGTAAGTTTTCCTGGTCATATTCATTCTTTTTCATCCAGGTTTTTATCATGTGTATCTGGTATATTATGTTGCAATCATCAGGAAACTCCTTCTTTTCCTCTTCTTTCCTCCTCTTGTCATTTGTACCTCTCTCTACCAATTCTATCCATAGCTAGGGATTTCTTATTTACTAGAGAAAGGTCACAAAATTTTTTAAAATTGAAGTTGCTAAATAGGTAGTGTGGTAAATTTATGAGAACAGTTACCCATTTTCTTTAGGGATTCACTTATTTAATAAATATTTATTGAGCAGCAACTGTGTGTCATCATGCACTGTTCTAAATGCTGGGAATATAGCAGAGAATAAAACATGCAAAAGTCTGTAAACCAACATAACTCCAATTTGTGAAATTCAGTTAAGTATAATCACCACCTAATTGTCTACATTAGTAAGAGTGCCCCACTACCTTTACTCTGTAGCTTCAGGAGTGACATTGATTTCCTTTTAATCCTGCAAGGGGTCCGTGATTACCCAAGGCTCCGGAGTGTTTCTTACCTAGAGAATGTCTCTGGTCTTTGGTTTGAGGTGTGATGGTTTGTGCCTGGAAAGAGCAATAGGTGGCAATGTTGGCACACAGGCCCATGGCAGGAGTGTTGCTGCTGGTGCTTTTCTTTTTCTTTTTTTAAAATTATCCTTGTTGTTTAGCTGCTAAGTCATGCCTGACTCTTTTGCAACCCAGACTGTGGACTGTAGCTTATCAGGCTCCTCCCTCCGTGGGATTTCCCAGGCAAGAATACTGGAGTAGGTTGCCATTCCCTTCTGCAGGGAATCTTCCCAACCCAGGGATCAAACCTGCATCTCCGACATTGCAGGCAGATTCTACCAATGAGCCACTATTATAGTAATGTTATGTTATTTTTAAGTATACAATACAATGATTCAATCTTTTTGTAGATTCAGTTCAGTTCAGTTGTCTCTCAGTCATGTCCGACTCTTTGCGACCCCATGAATCGCAGCACGCCAGGCCTCCCTGTCCATCACCAACTCACGGAGTTCACTCAGACTCATGTCCATCAAGTTGGTGACGCCATCCAACCATCTCATCCTCTGTCGTCCCCTTCTCCTCCTGCCCTCAATCCCTCCCAGCATCAGAGTCTTTTCCAATGAGTCAACTCTTCACCTGAGGTGGCCAAAGTATTTGAGTTTCAGCTTTAGCATCAGTCCTTCCAATGAACACCCAGAACTGATCTCCTTTAGACTGCTTAGTCCATCTCCAATGGACTGGTTGGATCTCCTTGCAGTCCAAGGGACTCTCAAGAGTCTTCTCCAACACCACAGTTCAAAGGAATCAATTCTTTGGCTCTCAGCTTTCTTCACAGTCCAACTCTCACATCCATACATGACCACTGGAAAAACCATAGCCTTGACTAGATGGACCTTTGTTGGCAAAGTAATGTCTCTGCTTTTGAATATGCTATCTAGGTTGGTCATAACTTTCCTTCCAAGGAGTAAGCGTCTTTTAATTTCATGGCTACAGTCACCATCTGCAGTGATTTTGGATCCCCCCAAAATAAAGTCTGACACTGTTTCCACTGTTTCCCTATCTATTTCCCATGAAGTGATAGGACCAGATGCCATGACCTTAGTTTTCTAAATGTTGAGCTTTAAGCAAACTTTTTCATTCTTCTCTTTTACTTTCATCAAGAGGCTTGTAGATTATACTACATTTAAGCATATTATAAAACATGACTTTATTTCCCTGTGCTATACAATATATCTTTGTTGCTTATCTGTTTTATGCATGGTAGCTTGTATCTCTTAATCTCATATCCTGTCCTATCCACCCCCTCTGTCTCTCCACTGGTAACCACTGTTTGTTTTTTTTCCCCCTCTGTGTCTGAGTGTGTTTCTTTTTGTTATATACATTCCTTTGCTTAATATTTTAGATTTCACATATAAGTGATAATACAATGTATTTATCTTTCACTCACTCATTTTACTAAGGATAGGGTCTGTTGGACATCTGCATGCCTTCTTCGGGAAAAAATGTAGATTCAGATCTTTTGCCCATTTATTTTCAGTTTTTGATATTGACATATCAGCTGTTTACACATTTTATATATTAACCTCTTATCAATTGTATAATTCCTAAATATTTTCTCTCATTCAGTAAGTGGTCTTTTATTTTGTCAATGGTCTCCTTTGCGGTGTAAAAGTTTTTAAGTTTAATTAGGTACCAATTTACTTAATTTTGCTTTTGTTTCCTTTGCCTTAAGAGACCAATCCATATATATATATATATATATATATATATATATATATATATATGTATATGTATTGCTGTGATTTATGTCAAAGAGTGTTCTGCCTGTGTTCTCTTCCAGGGATTTTAAAGTTTCAGGTGATACATTTAGGTCATCTTTAAGCCATTTGGGGTTTATTTTGGGATATGGTATGAGGAAATGTTCTGATCTCATTCCTTTACATGTAGCTGTTTAGTTTCCCAGCACTACTTAATGAAGAGACTATCTTTCATCCACTCTATATTCTTATCTCCATTGTTGTAGATTAGTTGACCTTGGTGTGTGGGTTTATTTCTGGGCTCCCTGTTCTGTTCCATTGTTCTGTTTATCTGGTTTTGTGCTAGTACCATGCTATTTTGATTACTGTAGCTTTGTCATATATAGTCTAAAGTCAGGGAGCATGATATTTCCAGCTTTATTCTTTTTTTTCTTCTCAAGATTGCTTTGGCAATTCAGTGTCTTTGTGGTTTAATATACATTTTAGGATTATTTGTTCTAATTCTATGAAAAAGTTCATGAGTATTTTGATTGCATTAAATCTGTAGATTACTTTGGGTAGTATGGATATTTTAATAATATTAATTCTTCCAACCTAAGGAGACATTATTATGTCTTTCCATTTCTTTGTAGCATCTCCAGTTTCCCTCATCAATTTTTATAGTTTTCAGTCTTGTGTTTTATAGTCTTTCACCTCCTTGGTTAAGTTTATTCCTAAGTATTATATTTTATTCTTTTTGATACAGTTTTAAATAGGATTGTTTTCTTGCTTTCTCTTTCTGATAGTTCATCATTAATGTATAGAAAAGCAACAGATTTATGTGTATCAATTTTGTATCCTGAAATTTTACGAGTGCTATAGATGTTTTTCATAACCAGATTCAAATGGAAACTGAGTCATGTAACTCAAGAACCAGAGAGACTCTGATATCATTTTAGAATTATCTACTGCATTTGGTGAGGCTATTTGCTAAATTACTCAACAAGAAATACAAGTATGGGTTGATTGTTGACACTGGATGATAGCTGGTTGGAGAAGAGTTTCTCTGGTTACCAGATGTTGCTAAGAGTTATGAGGACATGGCATGAAATATAAACATAACACTTACTATTATAATTCATCTTGATCTCTTCGAATTTTTATCTTTTATGATTACCTGTCATGAAATAACATGCCAGATTATGTTTCTGGCATGTTCACAAAAGCAGCTGTGGTTAATGTGTATTGATCACTCAAAATCTGTTTATCATTGTTATGGAATGTGGTTTAAACCAGAAAGAGATAAAAATATACATTTTCAAGAGTGGAATAATATAACCCTGTATTTATATGACCACGATGATTGACCCTAAATCTGTAAAACATGACTGATGGGTCACAAAGTTTCATTCCTATGCTTTCCATTCCCAAGCATATGATTTCATTGGAAAAAGAAAGCAGGGGAGACTGAGGCCAAAGCCACATGGTCTGCTTCTTGGGTCATCAGCCCAAAGGCACAGGTGAAGCAAAAGTTGGGGTGACTGGAGGAACACACTAGAAACACTTTGAAATGTAGTCATTTTCACAGCTTCTCCTGCTTCTGCCATCACTGCTGAAGAGTTGATATCTTTTTTAAAGAATGATGTTGCTATTTTAAGATATTTACAGCAATACCAAAAGTAATGCCTATGGCAGCATTATTGTTTCAGATAGAAACCAAATAATTAAGCACTGAGTTTGGTTAATCTTTAAAAATGTATATACACACTGTTCTACCTTTTTCAAAATAGATATGTTTTAGGCCAGATGTGAGAAATAATTAATTAAAATGGTCCAGTGCGGTACAAACTAAAAGAAGAAATGTGTCCAAGTAGAAAATCCAAAAAAAAAAAAAAATTATTCAGAAGAAATCTGCTGACGTGATAGAAATGAATTCAAGAACTTAAGCTAACTGTCATTCGACATCAAGGACAGTCTAATTGCTTTCACTTTCATAATTCTTAGCAACCTCTGATTTCTCATTTTCAGAACAACTTCCATTTCTCTTAGAAAAGCAACTTCCTTTTACCCCTCCCTTCTTCCCCATTTGCATTCAGCTAGAAGTGGCAGCCCACGCCAGTACTCTTGCCTGGAAAATCCCATGGACGGAGGAGCCTGGTGGGCTGCAGCCCATGGGGGCGCAAGGAGTCGGACCCGACTGAGCGACTTCCCTTCGCTTTCGCTCCAGTGTGTTGTGTACCCTGTATAACCCACTGTTGTCATGCAGTATATGGATAGTTGAGCTGAAGCAGTGAGAAATAAAGTCCTTTTCTTCAAGACCCCGTCAGCCTCACTTGGAGGAGAGACAAGGAAACAGAAGTGTTGTGCGCTGCGGGAGAAGCCGCGGCGGAGTAACCCTGGGGCAACAGGCAACATAGAGCAGATCCTTAACCTGACCCAGGGACCGTGGCAAGCAGGGCTTCTCCAGAGGAGCTACCAGTGAGCTAAACCGAAGACTAGACATGAAGGCATTTGGGGAAGGCTACCTAGTATAACACTGTGCCATGTTTAGGGACCCTAAGGCAATTTGTTTTGCCAAGAGTGTAGGGTATAAGCTGAGAGTAATGAGAGGCAAGGAGTAGAAGAGGCAAGCATTAAGAGGTCGTGAATAGCATGCCGTGAAGTTTCTATCTTATGCTCCCTCTTGAGGGACAGGGGAGGCCTGGCGTGCTGCAGTCCACGGGGTCACAAAGAGCTGGACACCCCTGGATGACTGAAAAACAACAGCGATTAGCATACGATTATTAAATATCTGTCTAAAATAGAAAAGTTAATCAAAATCAAGGAACATCTTTAACATCTTAACATTTTTCATGAAAGCCCAAACCCAGTCTATATGTAATAGTCTTATAACCAAGACATTCAGTTTTGCTGTCATCCACCCATGAAGATCTTTCACAGTACTGCTATCAGCTGACTTCTAAGGCATGAATGTATGCACGATTTTAGACTGTTGATCTCCTCCATTGGCAGTAAATATATTCTTCCTGGTATTACAGATATTTCTGGATACATTTACTTCCCTTTGCTAAATTAAACTTCCTTCACAGTAGGAAACATGTCAATTTTGTGTTCACCAGGACACCTAGAACAGTGTCTTCTGGGTAGTAGATGCACAATAATCATTTGAATGATTAAAAGCAGTAGAATCTTAGAAAATGTGGAGCTTCAAGGCAAACTAACTATATTACATTGTTCATAAGAGATTATTTTGATCTAAGTTAGTTGAGATTAGATCATTCTGAAAGAGAAAAGCTTCATTACTTTAATACACAGGAACACAAATTTCAAGTTCAGTCTCTGTGTCATATCTGAGAAGGAGGGTAGTGATGAAGAAAAAGACTTGCCAATCACCCATATCACCTCCTCTGAGAGGTCTTCAGGCAGCATTAATTGCTTATTTCTTATTTTTCGCATAGTATTTCTCTGTGCTCCTTAGAGATATTGTCTTAATCATCTTTGTATGCCACCTAGTGTACAAAACAGTATATTGAATAAATGAATAAGTGATTGACTATGTGATGAATCAATTTACATTTTGAACTTGAGTTTACTCTTTTCTAAAATGGTCTAACAATTCTTATCTACTTCAGGGAATATTCAGTAATGAAAGTTTTTAATATCAGTGATAAATGTAGAGAATCTTTACAGAGGAGAACTGGAGTGTAAATAAATAAATGAAATTATTGGGTGTTAAGAGAATACTTAGAAACATTTGCTAGGATGACACTTTTGTAAAAGGATATAATGGATTTTGGAGCCAGGCTGCCTGGGCATGAATCTAGTCTCAGACATTTGTCAGCTCTGTGACCTAGGGCAGTTACTTAACTTCTCTGTGCATCTGGCTTTCTAATCTGTAAAATAGAAATAATAATTATATGTATCTCACAAGAGTCTTTGTTCTACCTAAATGAGTTAATACGTGACTAGTGTACAGAGCAGCCAGGCACTCACTATGTGCTAGTCATTACTTGCCCTTGTACGTGCGTTTAATACTGCACTTGCCGCTCTAACATGGCCTCAGGTGCTTTGTTCAGATTCATACCTGCAGCTCATAGCAGAGTACATGCTCCATAGATTTCAATAAATATTTGTTGAATAAGTGGAAAAAAATAAGTGCTTCGCACATTACAAATGGATGTATTCAATGTTAATATTCTCAAGATCATCCTAAAACCATTTAGGTCAATTTAGATAAAAGAAAACCATAAATTATAAATCGACTAGCTTGCTAATGTTCTACTTTGGAGTCTAGTTTATACATCTCTAAGATGGACTCATCTCAGAAAAAGTAAGAAATGATCAATACATAAAGTTCTTTGCCCAGCAGCAACAAACTTGAAGAGCAAGGAATAAGCCAGAGCAACAGTAGGAGGCAGCAAATATGGGGAACTGACAAGTACCGCACCTTGTTGCCCCTGGCCTCCATGGCATTTGAAAGCTTGCACAAGGCCTGAATTAGAAATTAGCCTGCCAAACTGGGACCCACCAGAAATTATCTTGGGTGATATTTAAGAAAAGATGCTGAAGCTTTTTTTTTTTTTTAAACTAAATGCAGAGGAAAATTGAATCTCTGCAGATCAAGTGGAAATCAGTGCTCTGATCAGAAACTAAATTTTGTATATAAGTTCTAACCAATCTCATTCTCCAGCCTTTGGAGTCATGAAAGGAAATGTTCAGGGTTCTGCAAGTGTTTCTTCATTTTGTTTTGTTTGTTTTCATGTTGATTTCTCTTCAGATTAGTCAAGAAGTAAACAGTATTAAACATCTTTGTGAAACAGCATGATATAAGAATTATACTGATGATTCGTGGTTCCTGCTTAAAATAATTAATCTCATAGCTATTTTAAAAGACTACAATGTGCCAAGTCTTGATATCATCTCTGTTTGATTTGGTGCAGCCTGCTTTGGATCGTTGGATCCTGTGCTTAACAAGGGAAAAAGAAAAGATATTTATTAGCATCTTAGAGCACAGCCCAAGCAACTCCTTACTCTTTCCCAAGCCTGGGCCAAAAGAGATGATTTGTCTCCTCCTTGACTTCTTAGGAACTGAGTGGTACCATGTAAAATAGTCAAAAAGAGCTAGAACCCAGAGGGAGAAAATGTCATCTTTATGCCTATATTCTTGTTTATTCTAACCTACTCATAAACTTCTATTTGACCATCAAACAAAAGGTTTGAAGAAAAAGAGAGATGTGAAGGAAAGAAAAACCAAATGTGAAATATTCATTCCAAAGGCATTTACATGGAGGTCACACTGTTCTTGCCAAAAATAGCCTGTTCTGTACCATGTGTGCAACAGAGAGATTCTTTCCAGACTGGATCCAGTATATCAGGTTCCTTACAGGTCTAGTAAATACACAAGCACTCGGTTCTATTCTGGGGGTAGTTTAAGTGAGAACAATGATACTCAGATCATTCTACATAGGAATAAGAGAAATGAGCTTTGCATATAATTTAGACAATTACTAGAGAAGGCAATGGCACCCCCACTCCAGTGCTCTTGCCTAGAAAATCCCATGGATGGAGGAGCCTGGAAGGCTGCAGTCCATGGGGTTGCTTAGAGTTGGACAAGACTGAGTGACTTCAGTTTCACTTTTCACTTTCATGCACTGGAGAAGGAAATGGCAACTCACTCCAGTGTTCTTGCCTGGAGAATCCCAGGGACGGGGGAGCCTGGTGGGCTGCTGTCTATGGGGTCGCACAGAGTCGGACACGACTGGAGCGACTTAGCAGCAGCAGCAGCAGCAGACAATTACAGACGTATTATCTTGAAAGACTTCTCTTAAAATTAAAAAATTTAACTGTATTTGTGTTTAAAGATTATCCCCACTAGGATTAATTTAGGATTAAGGATAAGTAAGAAACTCTCTTACACCATATAGGAGGTTTTTGTCAATATATTTGTTGAGGTCATGAAGGGAAAAAAAAATCACTCACCTCCTTTCTACTGCTATAGTTCTGTGAAGTGTGATACACAGAGTAATTCATAAGTACTTTCCTGGCACTTTGATCTTTCTTAAAAAATGCTTTGGGAGAAAATCTGGCTATTTTAATTCAAAGTTAAACAACAACAACAAATGGATTATCCTGGTCCTTGATCTACCACCTTCTCCTTCAAGTGAATGTTTAGTTCTTCTATTTATTTCTGTGCCATTAGGAAATGATCCTTTCATGATAACCTTTAGGAATGGGGTGGAGTCATGCCACACATGCATTTAATGTAGCCGAGGCTTTAGAGTCTAATTCCCATGAAGAGGAGACCAGTGGCCAAGGATCTGAGAGTAACAGCTGTTCAATGGGGCCACGAGGAGAAGAAGTCACCCAGGGTGAGTAACAGGCAGCAGGTGGCTATGCTTTTCTTAGTGGTTTTTCAAAGATGTGTCTGATCAGTCAAGATTTAAAGAACCAGCAAATATTTTTCAAGTACTTACTCCACTTCTGCCATCAACCCCTTAACTTTCATATTTTCCTTTAATTCTCAGCACAACGACCAACATGGTATGTGTTAAGATTATAATGGGCTTAATTTTAAGATAGAATGGAGTTCAACTTGTAGGCAAGAAAAGGCACTTTTGAAGTCTCTGTCCTTTCCCCATTCTCAGTAAGAACTTGAGAATTATCTTAAAGAATGTCGCAAATGTCCTGATATCTAAGAATAGCTGTCTCATTTATCCTTTAGTTTGGCTCAGTGCCTCTTAGTCCTCAGTGTATTACAGTGTGTGTGCTTAGAGGGGTTAGTCGCTCAATCATGTCCAACTCTTTGTGATCCCATGAACTGTATGCTGCCAGGCTGGAGTGGGTTGTCATGTCCTCCTCCAGGGGATCTTCCCAACCCAGGGGTTGAACCCAGGTCTCCTGCTTTGCCGGTGGATGCTTTACCATCTGAGCCGCCAGGGAAGCAAGCATACATTAAACTTTAAGCATGATTTAAGGGAGTTCATGATAATTTTGATTACACCAGATTTTTGCTTTAGGCACTGACTTTAAAACTAACCCTTGATTAACAAGAGAATCCACTTTATTCAAAATATGCAATAAAATTAAAAATACAAAACAAAATTCCATAAAGAGTGTTTATTACATTAGTGGTGTTTCAGTGTTATGGAAAGACTGAGAGAGCAATTCAAATCTAACATCAGGAACTCGAGACATTTGGGTCTGTTGCTGATTGCAGGAAAGAAAAAGGATCAGATAAGGGAAAGTTCTTCAGGTTCAGAGTTTCTTTACTAAAGCTATCTTTCTTTTACAGTCCTATAAACATAAGAGAAATTGCTCAATCTTTCTCTGTATCTTTTCTCATCTGTAAGAAGGAACAGTAGACACTATTTGCAAAAGCAAGTTTTTTAATTCTACTTTTCCACCCAAGATTAATGTTCTTCTTGGAAATGCCCCTCTCTTATATGCCTACCATAAAAATTCTTTTCTGCGTGGCACCATAGTCCAGGATTTAAGAGCAGAGGCCTCAGGGCCAGACAGATTGAGTACAAATACTAAGTTTGTCCCTGGTACAAGTATGACTTTGTGAAATTTATTTAACTTCTCTGAGACACATTTTCCTCTGTCACCTAAGAAGGAAAATCTCTTGTTCCCTCGCATGGCTGTTAAGAACAATATGCCTGGAACTCAGCAGGCATTCAAAAATATTTGTTGACTGACTGAAAAGTAATTGTGAAACACAAATACATAGTTTTCATTAAACTATAGTGATTATTTGTATTGCTTCCTATCATCTGCTAAATAAACATGAATGAATTTGCTTTATACACTTTCAGTAAGTGCAAAGAGCAAATTCAGAAGACATGAGGAAAGACATTGGTCAGAAAGCAGAATGTGTATACATGTGCTCAGTCGTGTCTGCCTCTTTGTGACCCCATGAACTATAGCCCGCCAGTCTTCTCTATCCACTGAATTTTTCAGGCAAGAATACTGGAGTGGGTTACCATTTTCTACTCCAGAGGACCTTCCCAAACCAGGGATCAAACCTGTGTCTCTTGTGTCTCCTGCTTTGGCAGGCAGATTCCTTACCACTAGTGCTGATATTCTATTCTGGAAAAACATGTAAGAATATCAACATGTAAGTCATATGAGAGTATTTGAGAGATTTCATTTGCTAATTCAAATTTTGTCCAGTTCCAATTCTGCCATTAAAATTCAATCTCTTTGGTGTGGAGAAAAGAGAACCCTCCTACACTGTTGGTGGGGATGTAAATAGGGGCAGTCACTATGAAAAACAGTATAGAGGTTCCTCAAAAAACTAAAAATAGAATTGCCATATGATCCAGTAATCTCATTCCTGGGCATATATCCAAACAAAACTATAATTCAAAGAGATATATGCACCCAAATGTTCACAGCGGCACTATTTTCAATAGCCAAGATATGGAAACAACCTAAATATCCATCAACAGATGAATGGATAAAGAGATGTGGGGTGTGTGTGTGTGTGTGTGTGTATGTATATATGTATATTTGTATATGTATGTGTGTGTACACTAAGTCACTTCAGTCTTATACGACTATTTGCGACCCCATGAACTCTAGCCCACCAGGGTCCTCTGTCCATGAGGATTCTCCAGGCAAGAATACTGGAGTGGGTTGCCATGCCCTCCTCCAGGGGATCTTCCTGACCCAAGAATCAAATCCGCATTTCTTATGCCTCCCCCTCCCCCTCCATTTGCAGGCGAGTTCTTTACCACTAGCGCCACCTGGGAAGCCCCATGTATATGTATATATATGTATGTGTGTATATATATATACACACACACAATGAAATACTACTTGTTCATAAAAAGAATGAAATAATGCCATTTACAACAATGTGGATGAACCTAGAGACAATCATACTGAGTGAATTAAGTTAGACGAATACCGTCTGTTTTCACTTCTATGTGGAATCTAAACTATGACACAAATGAACATATCTATAAAACAGAAACAGACTCACAGACATGGAAAACAGGCTTGAGGTTGCCAGGGGAAAATGCTGGGGAAGGAGGGAAGGATTGGGAGTTTGGGATGCAAACCATTATATAGAGAATGGTTAAACAAAGAGGCCTTACTGTATATCACAGGAAACTATATTCAATATCCTGTGATAAACCCTGTGTTTATGTGTAGCTGAATAATCTTGTTGTACGTCAGAAATTAATACAATTGTAAATCAACTCTACTTCAATAAAGCTTTAAAAACTCTTTGATGGTGACCGTACTCAGAGGCCTAGGCGCTGTTACACAGCTCCATGGTTGTAATCTCTGCGTTTGGCTTCAGCTGTGCTCCCTCGGCGCTAACTCAGCCTTGCTCCCCTCTCTGGCCTCTCTAGGTCTCAGTGGTGGCTGACTCATGAGACCACTGCTCTCATTTCTCGCAAGTCCTCCGTGGGATCTTCCTTGTTCACCTGGTTGCCGCCAGCTGGGCTTTCTGGCTTCCAGTGTAACAACCCACGAAGGCTAGGCCCCTGCTGACCGTGGCCCAGGCAAGCTTGCTGGGATAGGAGTATTCTTCAAAGTGATGTGGAGCAGCCTGTACAGTGACTTTTTTCAGCAGAGTGAAAGGGCAGTGTGCAAAAGCTCCCTTGTTCTTCACCAGCTCTTCAACTCAACTCTTGCCTCCAGGCCCAAGCTCACAAATGGAGACTTGGGAAGACCACAGCACTCTGATCCTTTTTGCCTCATGTTGCCATAGTCCTCTTTCACTGTTTGTACATCATGTACTTCTCCTTCTCAGTGCCAACTAGGCCTTCATGGCCAAAAGCATAATTCCTCTCTGTGTTCATCCACTTGGTGTTAACTCTGTAAGCTTAATCTCCCATACTTGGTTGCTGATCTGCTATAATAACAAAGGAAAAAAAGAATTCAAAAATCCCCTCTCAAGACAATATCTTGGTTTGCAAGGTGATGTTCTTCTTTTTTCCTGCATAATCCTATTATGCATGTCAGAAGCTAAATATTAGCTTGTCTTAGTCTTTGCACTGCTTCAGAACCAAATCTCAATCTCTGTAGACAGATGCCTTGGGTAGAATAGGCATAAGATCTGATACTCAGAAATGCAAGTGTCAAAAGCCCTCAAATTTCTTGAATACTTCCCCCTGGCAGTTCAGGTCCAAAGTGCAGTTTATTGGGAATTTTTAAAAATAATATTACAGGGATATTCAAGTTATGAAGTCTGCATAATATTTTGAAAACATCTCATTTGTTCATTGTATTCAGTACAGAATGTGCAAAATTAAACCTGGTTCTCCAAATTTTATACAGTTGTAACTGTGTTGTGTAGCTACATTTTAAATGTAAATCATTTTGGTAATTTTACAGTGTTGACATTTATCTGTGCTGAATGAAACTATGACCAGTTTCCCTAAATGGAGCCTAAAAGCTATATGCTGTTTTCTAAGACTCGGATTGTTGTTTTTGGTTATGATCAAACCAATAAATTGAGCGGGCTGGTTTAATCTCTAGTATTTTGTGTACACATTGATGTAGACTTTACACTAGACAGGCAGAAAATGAAAGTATGTTTTCTTTGGCAGGCATTTGATGCACTTGGAAGAGTTGAAGCTTACCTTAAGCTCCTTAAATCAGAGGGGTTTAAGTCTGCCTGTCTTGGCGGCGAGGCATGAGGAATTACACAGAGAAATTAAAGACTGCACAGCTGATGCTTTGCAGAAAGGACAAGTCTTGATCAGCCAACTAGCTTCCTGCAGGTAAGTGAAGTCTATTTCTTCCTCAGTGTAACAGGCTTTTTTATAGTTTCTGCAGCCTGTTTAATAATAATAATAATAAGTTGTGTGATTATTTTTCTTACTTCTGATGTTTTGCTGCATTGTGACATGGTGTAGAAGGATCTGTTGAATTTTGGTCAACCATAATTCTGAACACAGCATTGCTCTTCCAGAGGTGAGGCTGTATTCTAACCTGAGGACCTGAAGGTGCTAACGCTTTCTTTCTATGAGTTTCTGAGGAGGGAGGAAGGAAAGGAACAAAAGAAGAGACAGAGCTTTCCTTCTGTACACTTTTCATATCCTAGCATCTCCGTGGGATTTCTTCCTGGCTTTTAATTCATAAGTCTTGAGTCTACCCTGTCCCTTTCTGGAAAAAGTAAAGTTCTAGAATTCCCTTTCATTTCTGAACTCGATGGATCAACAAGAAAAACCCTAATTAAAAGATAACATTATTAATAACAAATAGTAATTACATTTTTGAGAGCCCACCACATGCCCAGCACTATCTCAACAGCTTTAGAAGCGCTATCTCATTAATCCTCACATCAACTCTACAAGGTATACTACTATTAAGGTTATCTTTTACAAGCAACTGAGATACAGAAAGATTAAGTAACTTGCAATCATGTAGCTGGTTAATTAGTGGCAGAGCCAGAATTTGAATCCAAATACATGGACCCAAACTAATGGTCTAATGCGTCCTAGACCTCTTGCTCTTAACCAGTGGGTGGTTTTTATGAGCACATTCAGTGAGTGTATCATTGTGAGCTTAGAGTTGGGTGGGAATGAGGAGAGAGAAGGACCTAAAGAACAGAAAGAGAATGCAGGAAGAATGTATGATCAAGAATAGACATTGGAAGACAAAAGGGAGCTGACAGAAAGAGCAGATGATGGAATGGATCCTGGCTAGGAAGAATGATGATAGGGCTTACATTTTGACATAGAGAGACACAAAGATTTATGCACATGGGATAAGCATGGTTTTTATCTTCCAATCCATAATCCCCTTGAAACTCAAGGACATTCAGTTTGAGGAACAATGAAATAGGTCAAAGATGGTAAAATTTTATTTTGTTTCTGTTTTAAACCCTCATTCTGCTCTATTTTAGATGCATTTACACATGTTGATTTGGTAAGTTTGGGTTTAGGGTATTTTCTTTTCAAAAGATACTCTGAGGACTTCCCTGGTAGTCCAGTCATTAAGACTCTGTACTGGAGGCATGGGTCTGACCCCTGGTCAGGAAAGTTCCACATGCCACATGGCGTAGCCAAAAAAGAGAAGATAGTCTGAGTTCAGACAGATATATTTAACCAGGGCTTGTGATAATTGTTACAGGACCATGCAAAGCCAAGATCAGAAATAATCCAAGATTTTCCAGCCAGAGCTAAAAAGCTGAGGCTATGAGAAGGATAAATGCTTCTCACCTGTTTAAAAAAACTAACAGTAGCTGTAGTTGCTAAATTTCCTTACTTTGGCTCCAAACTATGTATCGTGGTGTGTCCAGTTGGCTCCAGGTGCACAAAGGTACTCAGGTCTGGCCCCTGTGGGTATGAGAGCTCCTTTCTCCCATCCTCTGCTCAAGGCCTTCCAGAATGCATGTTTCTTGGAGCTGACAGAAGGTATCCTATGGAATGCCTGGACTTGTGTCTGAACTCAAGGTAGCTGTTGGACACTGATCTGCGTTATGTGATGGTGGAGCCAGTGGCGAGGTCTCCAGCTGTAACTGCCGCATGGCCCCATGTCAGTGCAGCAAGCGGTTCTCAGAGTGCAGATGATTATACTTCTCTGTTCAGGCTGTGCTTTACTTGTGGTGCTTTCCCTGGCCTTGGGCAGTTTCCTTTCATGTAGGGGTGGTTCAGGAGGCAGCTAAAGACCCTCCCTACATCTGGAGACTGTCACTGGTATGCTGTCCCAGAGATTCTAGGTGCCTTGGCTTCCCTGAAGTCTGATCTCTGTCTCCTCAAATCAGTAAGTCGTTTGGACTCTGCTTTGTTCCATTTCCCTGAGGTTTGGTCTGGAAATTATCTCCCAGGCAGCAGGTGAGGCAGATGTAAGGCTCACTCCATTCCTTTCCCTTCTCTCTAGGATCTCTGCCCTGTGCTACTTGTCCTTCAGTGTCTGAGAACCATTGTTTTATATCCTTTGTCCATTTTTCTAGCTTAAGGCATGAAGGTAAATCCAGTCACTGCTCCTTGATCAAAACCTGAAGTTTGGTGCTCAGTTTTGATGCTTAAGTCCTGGCACAGGAAAACTGGTCACAATTTATTGCTGCTAGAGAGGTGAATGGCTACTCACTTCTGTATTCTGGCCTGGAGAATTCTATGGCTTGTATAGTCCATGGGGTCACAGAGTCAGACACAACTGAGTGACCTTCACTTCTACTTTTTCAGACTTGATCCTGTTTGTTCTAATCAGTGATGCTTTATTTTCTATGCTTAAAAATAGAGAAGTGCTTCTGTTTTGTATTACATTCTACCCGCAGTGTTCTAATGACTCTTTTTGGCTATCCATTTTGTAATGATCAATATGTTTATTTTTATTTACTTAGCTAGTCTCAGTCTTTTTGCCTTCTTTGCTTTTTTCTAGTCTAGAGATATATATATATATATATATATACACATAGTTTTTCAAAGGGGCATCTGTATTTCTTTTCTTCAGACTGCAGACAGAATCTTAATAGAAATAATAGTTAGCCACCATTTTAAGAAGCTTGAATTAATAGTTAAGTAACTGGATTAAAAAATAATAAGTATAGTGTCTGTCAACATCCTAGATATATGAGCTTTCATAGTAATTACAAGGTGTTGGTTGCCCTGCAATTTCACAATATTTTATAAATCAATACTATTTCCATTTTGCAGGAGGAACTGAAGGTAAAGAGCAATTAATACTTGGCAAAGGACATTCTGGAAATCCATTAGAAGCTGAATTGAAATGTATTAGAATCTCAGTAGCAAACCAGAGCCACACAGTTACTGACCTCAGTCCCATGCATTTCACTTGGGACTTGCTTCCCTTCCTCATGTAATGGTTTATCTGTACAACGACCTGGGTCATCACCATGGGAGAGAAGCAGAACCTAAGAAGGAAATTTCCAGTTGTAGCCATGGCTGGCTTGAAACCGTAGCTTAGAATAATGGCGAGGGAAATAAACATGAATCCCCACAGAGAAAAGGATGTGTTGCTGAGCAGCACAGTGGCCTCCTAGACTCCTGACAGCCCGCCGCACTGCTAGGACACAAAACTCTAACGTTCCAGCTATCAGGCACTTGAAAACTGGCATGGATAAGAAGCTTAGCACTTAGTATCAAAGGAGTTTTATTTCATGCATTCTGAGAGCCAAAACAATGCCATGACTTTTAAACTTCTTAACTTCTCTAAATGACCCTCAGTTTCTTTATCAGTAAAAATGGAGACGCTCATTTTATAGAGAGGTATTTTTGTTTTTTTTTATTTTAATCATATGCAGTAGCACCACTCTTGGTCCACAGGGAGCACCCAATAAACAACTGGTTCATTTACTTATTTACCTTTTATACAAAGAGTTTTAAAAGCAAAATACTAAGAGTTACATGATTGTTTCAAATGACTACAGTGGAGTCAACTGCATCAAATCATATTCATTTTCACTAACTGGGGAAGGTTATATTAGACATAGGGCAGACAAACACTTCTCTTGAGGAAATAAAAGGCAGAATCTAGTAGTGGGACACTCAAGAATTTCAGAGACCCTTAGATCTATTTTTTTTTTCTTGTTAGTTAATAAAACAGAACTTCAGAAGTTCACATTTATCTGTGATAAAGCTTCCCAGTAAATCTGAGAATTTTGTCATTATTTTTTCTGTAATTGCTGTCTTATTAGGAACAGATCCACACTGTTTTTCTATCCTGGAATCAAATATCTTTGAAACTGGGGCAGCCTCACAGAATCAATGGTGGCTATTTACATTTCCTTGCATTTCTATTTCCTCCCTGCATTCAAGTGCTAATTCTAAGTCATTGTTAAATTGCTCATTATCTTTTCAGGGTGTGATATCTGTCACACAATCTAAATTCACTTTAATGTAAAAGGCATTTGAGCACATTCGTTTGCATGTATTAATAGCTATGATGTAAGTTATCTATGATGGGATCTGATAATGGTCACACCAGACTCACAGAGAGGTTGAAAGTTCTGGATTCTGGCCTCTTCACCTTCTCTTAGGTCTTACTTGGCATTATCTCTGAGCACTGAGTTTAAAGATGGTCCAGAGGTGCCCTGCTCCCAAGCAGAATTCTGCATTTATTAAGCCACAGGAAGCTGTAGTGATTGGAAGTGCTGGTCAGAAATGCTGTATGAGGATGAAGTTTTCCATAATTGGACAAAAACTGGGAACCTCCTGTTTTTTTCTCAGTGAGCTCTCAGCTCAGAACTCTAAAACAAAGAAACCATAAACAAAAACATGAGAGAAAATATGGACTGGGAGAAAAATACTTGCAAATGATGAGACTAACCAAGGGCTTAATTTTCAAAATATACAAATAGCTCATATAATGCAACAATAACAACAACAACAAATCCAACCATAATCGAAAAAAATGGGCTGAAGATCTAGAGAGATGTTTCTGCAAAGAAGACATACAGATGGCCAGAAAGCACATGCAGAGATGCTCAACATCACTAATTGTTAGAGAAATGCAAACCCAACCTACAGTGAGATACTACCTCACACCAGTCTGAGTGGCCATCACTTTAAAAGTCTACAAATGACAAATGCTGGAGAGGGTGTGGAGAAACGGGAAGCCTTCTACAGTGATGGTGGGAAGGTAATTTCCCACCAACAGCCACTATGGAAACAGTGTGGAGTTTTTGTAAGAAAACTAAAAATCGAGTTGCCATATGATCCAGAAATCCTACTTCTGGGCATATATTCAGATAAAACTATAATTCAGAAAGATACAGGACTCAAAAACATGGAAGCACCCAGTAAGACCAGGCTACCTTTTAAAGTATTCATTTAGCTTTTCCTGTTTGCTAAAATTAACTTCAGATTTACAAGTAAACTTGCTTCTGAATTGACTAAATTTCTATTTCTGCATAACAGACTGTTCCAGTTTTCATTCTGTTTTGTTGTGGTGAACTGAAACTTATAAACCTCATCCTGACTAAACACTTTGGCATAACCTTCAGTATTGCCCTGCCCTCTTGCTCTAACATTTATTGTTATTTATTTAATGTTAACTCTTCATATGTTTATTTTTACAGAGAAATAAAAACAGGAATAAGTTAGGATTTTCCTCTTTCCAAGATTTTCATTTATGTGGACAACCACTGCCTTTCCTGATTGATACTGTGAATAATAATGAAGTTTGGAGAGACCATGGTTCACTCAGTGACTCATTTTGTCATTGCCCAAATATTATTGTTATTTGTAAATCAGATGCTCCCAAGTATCCAATCCAGAACATGAAGTTCCTGCCTTCATGCTCTTTATATTCTGGTGGGAAGAAATAGTCGACTGACCAGTCAATAGATGAGATGCTCTTGCAGAGCAATGAGTACTATAGAGAAAAATAAAAAGTGGAATGGGATAAAGAGTGACTGTGGGAGGGGACGGTCTTAGCCACTGTAGTCAGGGACGGGTTCCCTGAGGAGAAAGAGCTATCATGCAAATAGCTGGGGTATGAGAGGCCCTGCAAAACAGCAGCAAAGCCGTACCAGAAATAAGTACAGTTTTGCTGGAGGAGAGGGTGACAAGGGAAAAAGGCCTAAGACAAGATCAAAGAGTTAAGTGGGAGTTAGACTATGCCCAAACGCTCACTGGCAATGAAGGCAATGTTTGTGTGCTTTATCCACATTGACAGATTTCATCCTCAAACCACCCTATTATACAGGTACTTCTATTATCATTGTCCTGTTTTTTCAGGTGGGGAAGCTGCCTCAGAGAGGTTCATGTAACTTGTCCTACCATCTGTCACAGCAGAAGGGGTAGAGAGAGTGCAGGTCTGGCCCACTCTGCGAGGTTGTTAGCTGTCTCCTCGCATTCAGCTTCACTCACTAGCAACAAGCCTGGCCACATAGTGAAGGTGATTTTTTTTTTTTTTTAAATTCTAGTGCATTTAAAATGTGCTCCATCTACCTTCTAGTTTCAACTCAAATCTCCCCTTCCCTGTGAAGTTTTTTTTTTCTTTCAGTTTATTTAAAACGTTATTGAACAGACGTATATAAGCATCCCATATGACATACCGGCACTGGGCTTCAGGGACAGTCAAAGATGCATAAATCTGTTCCCGAGTCTCCAGAACCTTATTAATGGCCAGTCACGGAATAAGATGTAAAGGGAGTATTCTTGGGCCTGAGGAACCCTTGGGGACCTCCTCAGAGAAGAGAGACACTGTCCCAAGCTCCTGTGGTCAGGATGGGCCAAGTGAAGGAATTAGACTTGAAAGGGCCATTATTGGATTTGATCATCTAAGATGAGTGAAGGGTCTACATCTTCCAACCAAGATGAACAGAATCAATACCCACCACACAATGCTTTTTAAATTCCTTTATATTTGTTGCTTTATCCAATAGTTTCACTTTTCACTCTGTGGTCTTCTGACTCATTCCGTAATTTTGACTTGTGATAACATCTCTTCATCCAGACCATGACATTAGCTTGAGGTCAGCCCTTAAGGTCAACCATTAAGAAACCTCTTTTATGTTCCTTATCTCAATATTTACCTATTAGGTGACTTGATTTGAAATGTTAAGGGGCTGATGTGGCATAAAGCAAAGCTTATGTCAGGGAAAAAATATTGTAAAAGATCTTAAGTGGAAAACACACAAAAATAAATCCCTACCCACCCACAAACTAAAAACAACAACAACAACAGAGAAACAAAACCAGAATCCCTTTGTATCACAGAGTCATCCAAGATCACACGTTGTAGGAATTCTGCTAAGCATTTAAGAACTTAAAGAACTTTTTTTTTTAAGTCTGAAGATATATTTAGATGGTAAATGTCAAATACTGAAAGTTGGGAAAATGCAAAGTTGAATTCTTATGACAGTGTTAACTCAGCCACTTTCCAAATATTTTCAAATCTATATTAAGTTGTTCTCTTTAGAGGTTGAGTAAATGTCATAACTGCAATCTGGACCTGTTACCGTTGTTAAGACTTTTATAATTTTGAAACTCTTAGTACGGAAGGCACTAAAAGTTTACCCTTTGCATTAAATCTATGACTGATTAGGTTCTTAGAAAATATCTAGGAGTCACTCATTACAGCATGGATTTATTAACTGATAACGCTGTGATGTGAAATAGTGATGATCCCAGAGTAAAAAGGTTTGAAACTGCAGCATCTACAGAGGAAGACTGACTCAAAGGGCAGAAATCTGTGCTTTGGACCACTGAAGGAGAGTTCTGTCCAATGACAGGGCTTTGAGAGAAAAGAACGTGGGAGAGATGTGAGTGGACATATTTATGAATAAAATGCTTACCATGGTGCTGTTTATAATAGTGCCAACCTGAAAACTACCTACATATGTCCAGAAAATAGGGAAATGTTTGAACAGTTTAAGGGCAAGCATAGTGTGGAATATTCTAATCCAATATCAAAAGAGTGTTTTTGAGAAATAATTGAAGACAGAGTATCCTCACAATATAATGTTGAGAGGGTAACGTAGGATCCAAATCACATGGTAGAGACTTTGGAGGGGGAAAGGGGTGGAAAGGACTGCAAAGGCAAAAACTTTTTGGAAGGAAACACATTAAAATGTATGCTTCTATCTTCCAAATTATCTCAAATGAGAGTATTTGTCTGTGTAGCTATTACTGTGCCCTTTTTACCTGAGGATATATGTCATCAATTATGGAAAATGTTCCACAATTATCTCTTTAATTATAAATTTTCTGTTTTTCTCTCTTTTCCTTCTTCCAGTAACTCCCAGTAGAAGAATCTCGGAGCCTCTCAGTCTGTCTCTTAACTTTCAGATTTTTCATTCCTTGATCACTTTGCATTCAGTTCAGTTCAGTTCAGTTGCTCAGTCATGTCCGACTCTGCGACCCCATGAATTGCAGCTCGCCAGACCTCCCTGTCCATCACCAACTCCCAGAGTTCACTCAGACTCACATCCATCGAGTCCATGATGCCATCCAACCATCTCATCCTCGGTCGTCCCCTTCTCCTCCTGTCCCCAATCCCTTCCAGCGTCAGGGTCTTTTCCAATGAGTCAACCCTTCGCATGAGGTGGCCAAAGTACTGGAGTTTCAGCTTTAATATCATTCCTTCCAAAGAACACCCAGGGCTGATCTCCTTCAGAATGGACTAGTTGGATCTCCTTGCAGTCCAAGGGACTCTCAAGACTCTTCTACAACAAGACAGTTCAAAAGCATCAATTCTTTGGCGCTCAGCCTTTCTCAAAGTCCCCTCAAAAATGAATCAGATTCATTTTTCTCTTGTTAATTTTCCCTTTGTTTTCAACAATGAATTCTTCTGATTGTTTTCACAACTGTATTTTTTTCACTCTTAGGATTTCTAACTCCTTTTTCCTATCCAATCTTGTTTTATTTCTGACTGTTCTTGTTTCAGAGTTTTTGGTTTCTCTATTATGGGTATTGGCTTTTCCTTTATCTCTCTCTTCCTTTATCTCTCTATCTTTCTTTATCTCTCTTTTCCTTTATCTCTCATCTGATTGCTCTACTTATTTTCATTTCAGATGGAGTACATTTAGCTTTTGCTTTTGGGGGTTTTTCCTTGGGACTGATTTTCCTCGTGTGTTTTGAAATTGTAGGTTGTCCTCTAGATGGGAAGTGTTTGTTGTTCAGCTTCATTGTCCTTGTTTTGTTCTCTCCTCTTTTCTCTTTCCTCCTGAGCAGCTTTGCAGTGACTTCTACCTGGACCTACAGGGTCTCCAGTCCAGTAGCTATCTTCTGCTGTTTGATCAGGGTCACCCAAACTCACATGGAGATACTGTGGCTCTCAGAGGTGCAGCCAGAAAACCAGGTTGGGGAGGAGGGGGGCTTCCTGGCTGCCCGGCAGTGTCTGATTCCTACAGCAGCTAGCTGTAGTGTTTTTCAATCTCCTTTTGTAAGGAGGGAAAACCCCATCGCTGCTACCGATTTCTGCCCTTCACAGAGTGCGTGCTTTGGTTTCTCTGTCCTCATAGGAATGAAATTTGTGAGCATCTCTGCATGGATCTGAACCCGGGAACTTGTAGCTTCAGCCCCACTTACTACTTATGTTTCTTTATTGTCTTGTGTGTATGAGAGATGTGTGTGGGTGTGATATCCGTGTGGTGGGCAGTGATTCAAAATGTATACAACTTAAGTCAGAAAAAAAAATTATTGTGAAAACATGCATTTCACTTCCTCAGTTGGAATGGCACTTTTTCAAAGTAGTGATGAAAACAAGAGAGGTGGTTGTTTCCTGCAAAATAAAGATGTTAAACATGAAGAGTTCCTGTCAAGAGAAGTAGCAAGCTAAAGATAAGGAAGATAATCTTTTTCCCATTTTCAAAGTATAATTTGTCCATAGACAATAAGAAAAATATGATCAGCTGATTCCTTCTGATGAGATAGAGTAAGTTGTCAAGTGCTTACCATCTGGTTCAGCTCCTAATCCAGATGGACTGCCAGTAGTAATTTATGAAAGGTCTGAAAGCAACTTGCTGCTCTTGGGAAAGAATCATTAAAACATATTAGCACTGGGATTTACTCCCTTTCTGCAGCCTCAGTTTGTAACAAATGCAAAGGTGTAGGGCAACTGCTTCCATATAGGAAATATAACAGTCTATTTTGAGCCAGAAGTCAATATGTCTCTGCTCTCTAGGGAGAAATATAATTTTTCTTTCCCCTTCCCCCACCTCTCCTGGCTTAATGAATAGGGGAGAAAATACTTCCATGATGAAGTTTCTAACAAATGTCTAAAGAAGCCTTCACAGTCTGTCATTCCTGAGCCTCTGTGATGCTTGAAGAAGTCAAAATCGATATCAAGAATAATCCAATATACCCAGTGTTCATACCACAGGCAGGAACCATTTAATCCATTCATAGAGTGCCTGAAGATCAAGCAGTATTTCCAGTGTAAATTACAGAGCCACAGATTATTAGGCTTAGAAAGCAGGTCCACTGGTCGCCCTCTCCCCCACCCCATCAGGCAGCACGTGAGCAGTGTGTCCTGAGTCAAAACAAAATGCCCAGAGAACTTGGTTCTACCAAATTTCTTTTGTCTGCCCACAGTTCTTGCCCCATCATTTATTTAACACCACTGTGAAGTAATCCTGGGTGACTAATGGAATTCTATTAATTTACTTTCAGTTCATGTAAGAATTGCTGGCAGAGTTTGAGGTCATATTTTTTCCTTTGATCAAACAATCTGCATTTCAGACTCTGAGGAAATTGGCAATAGGCAGGCTATACATGTTTTAAAATGTTTTGGAATGTTCAAAAGAAATGTCTGGAATCTTCAAAAGAAAATATCTGGCATCAATTTTTCAAGTTTCCAGCTGAAAATGGTGGGATAGGGCGGTTATAATCTGCAGATTAGGTTTTCATCAAGGAGGAAAGGAGGGGAAACAGACCCGGGGTCAGGAGTGTGACAGATAAAGGTTCCATTCAGCGGGAAGGGGTTAATGCCTCACCTGACAGAGATGATCGAGCCGAGGACACAGAGGAAAACAGGAGCTGGCTGTCGCGAGCAAAATGATTGGGAACTTACACTAAAAAAAGAGGTCTAAGCGACAAATAAGAAGGGTATGCACACAGGACAGGCAATTCAGTCTGTCCCGATAAGACTTGAAACAGAGGAGAGAAGTATCAGTGAACCTAACTATGAATCAAACCATCAGAGAAGAAATTGGACAGTTTTCGGATAACCTAAAAGTTCTATAACTAGGCAAAGGGCAATATCATCCTTGTTTAAAAACTGTTGGAAACTGTTACTAGTGACATTTTAAATACAATAACTATCTGTGCATATATTTTTGCTCCTTAAATTTGTGTCTTCTCTTCCCTTAAATATTGATCAAAGTGTATTTTATTTAATTTGAAAATATGCATTGATTTAAGTCTTAACAAGGCTTTGTATTCAAGATTGCAGAGAATAAATGAATGAAAAGAATATTGCCTTTTCCCTTAATTTATAATACAGTAGATATACAAGATAAGGTATAAATCATCACAAAATGAGACTGATTTCCTAGATCTTTGAAAAATAAAAATGAATGATCCATTCAAAGACAGAGAGAGCGAGACATTCTATTTGGTTCATTATGATTCATCTAAATTAGAATTGTGAGTTGCTAAAAAGCAGTATTTTTACAGAATAAATGCTTGATTTGCTTTTGTTTTCTGTTTCCATTCTTTGTGCCAGAGGGACCTTCAAGATGTGAATCTGAACAAGATATCAGGTCCCTCTAGTGGTCACTTTTCAAACTACCGACAGACATTGAATTATCTGGCCTAGACTGCCAATTTCAGAAGAGCATGCCTGCCAGGCTTGTCCTATTTCCATCAACAGTCAGTTCAAGGGAAAGTGAAATTTTAAAAGAATATACCGCCCCCTTCCCGCCTCATATGTCAGCAACCCAGAAAAATTATTACCATGAGGTGGTAAAGAGTGTGGACTCAGATTAGATGAATAGGTTCAAATCCCAGCCCTGCCATTTAATAAATGTGACCTGGGTAAGTTGCTGAGCATTTCTGTACCTCACTTGGCTCATCTGCAAAATAGAGATAACAGTTATAACCAGATTACAGGGTAGTTATGAGAATTAGAAGAGATTACTTAAAACATTGAAAATGGTGCCTTGTCACCATAAATGGATTATTTTTAGAAAATGCTTTCCCATTTACTTTGACAAGCTTTACCTTTTGCATTCTCTGTAACTTCTTTCCAGAGTATTTACTCACCTTTTCTTTCTCATTCCACATTTGCATATTTTACAGAAAACTATAACATATAGGACAACTGGGATTTTAAGGACCTGTTTATCATACAAAGTCTAAAATATAGTCAAAATATGATTACTATTACCAATACACTATTTTTATAGAATTTGTGGATATTAAGAATTATTTCCTAAACTCTCCTGATTTTTTGATTATACTCTTTTACCATCTCTGAGTTATTAAAATGTGGAACAAGTTTTAATGTTTGGAAACACTATGTGTCAGGAATCAGATTTCTCCAAAATCAAGCTTCTCTGGGCCTATGGTGGTCCCACAGGACACACCTGAATCCCATGTACATTCGACAAGATTCTCAAGCTACCTGAGGAGCCCTCAGCTCTGGCAGCCTCATTGTCATTCCTGTGAAGTCTCTCTCCCTCTCAGGCATTTGGGATCCTGCCCTCATTTCATTACTAATTAAATTCATTTTTACAAAGCCATAAATTAATTATTTGAGGTAAAACTACTGAATTCTGTATCTTGTTCCAAGATCTTTTTAAGCTCTGGGTAATTAAATGTAAGAGTTATCAGCTCATCTTCATGAGTATTGGAAGGAAATGACTGATGGGAAATGAAAGACTTCAGCTTCTCACATGTTAGGAGAGGCTCTGTCTCAGCGATAGGTTGAACACCGTAAAAGTGCTCAGCTGTGTCCTTTCACTGTCTGGCATTGCTGGTAAGCCTATGTTGGAGATGGTTTGGAAACGTGCTAGTGTGTCTTTAGACCATAGCAAAGGGGGTCCAACTCAAAATTCATTTGCTGTTTTAAAGACATTTTCATTTTGTGAACTGCCATGTCAATTTTTCTCACAAGGCCAGCCCTTGTGAGAAAATTATACCTGTGTATAATTAACAGGTACAAAATTATAATATGAGGCTTGGTTTCATTTTATGAACATGTACATCAGATTCCTCATTATTTGTGATAGTTTGGTTTTCACCTAATGATTGCAGCCTTGAGTATTCATAATCATTCAGAACCAAGACCTAATGTCACATAAATATTTTACTCTATTGGATCAGTCAGTGTTTTGTTAATTGGCTGATATACATTTCTATTCAAAGATCATCTTTAGATAAATGAAGCTTTCAAATAAACCCCCAGGAAAACTCTTGGCAGACATACTGTGCTTTTTGCCATAGGGCTCTCAAAACATCTTAGAGAAATATTAAAAAGTGTATCTTTAGGAAAGAAGATTAGACCTGGTTGCAAAACGCATAACGCGTATTTTCCCTCAGGATGGCCTTAAACAAAAGAACATCGTTTGGTTTTGCTCTGTGCTGCACCAGGACCACGCTTCTTAACTTCTATTATCCTGAAGCCTGAAGCTTAATAACTTTGATCAAGTCTTCCTTATGGAAGAGTCATCTTCCAGTGTTCCCTGTTCCTGGGGCTTCTCTATGAGGGTGGAGTGAACTAACAGCTGGCTTGTTCCATTCAGCTCTCGGGTGACCGGTGTCCGTGAGATTATGGGCTGCCTCAGAAGGCGGGTAGAACATCTAAGTGAACAGTGTTCGGCGCACAAGGAATTTGCTTTTAAGAGACAGCAATTCACAGCCTCGGTGGAGGGCCACCTAAGAGAGGTAATCCCATAAAGTGTGTCCTCCTTCAGGTATAATGCTATTTAGACGCGGCCCCTTACCTCGTGGTGACAGATGATGGTATGGCAATGACGGCATGTGGGCCCATATGCTGGGAGGACAGGGCGTGTCTCCTTAGGATTCCCTTCATCCCACGTTAGGCTTTACATTCAAACAGAAGGAAGCTGTAATTTACTGCTACTCACCAACCATCCCTGCCCCAGGTTGCCAAAACTAGAAGCGTCATCCTTCCTGCCTCCCAGCCTCGAGCATGTTTACACAAAGGCAGCTCTCACTGTGCGCAGATCTGTGTTAACTGTGTTCACTGAACCAGGTGCACAATCGGGATTGTGTTCTGCTTGAGTTACATGGTTCTGTGCATGGCTCCCATATGCATGCTTTTATTGACATGGCACCATACGATAGAATAGTGGATAATGCTTCCCTGGTGGCTCAGTGGTAAAGAATCCACCTGCCAGCAGAGGAGACACAGGTTCAGTCCCTGGTCTGGGAAGATCCTTCCTTCCACGGAGCAACTAAGCCTCATGCACCGCAACTATTGAGCCTGTGCTCTAGAGCCCAGGAGCCATAACTACTGACCCACGTGCCCTAGGGCCCCTCTCCACAGCAAGAGAAGCACTGTAATGAGAAGCCTTCACACTGCAACCAGAGAGTAGCACCCTCTCACGGCAACTAGGGAAAAGCCAGCATAGCAGTGAAGACCCAGTGCAGCCAAAAATAAATTTAAAAACGTTTAAAAAGACCAGCAGGCTGATACCAAAAAAAAAAAAAATCATGAGTTTTACAGGTTCCAGGAATAAATTGCCATTATCATAATTTATTGAACTAAGACCGTGCAAAGTACCAAGGCCACTCTGAATATAACCAGACATGTAAAATTCTTTCTCCAAAGTGAACACAATGGTTTGAAGAATTTTATTTCCTATTTTCAAAAAGGAATGAAACCAGGCAGCTACTATTTGACTAAACAAAAATGACTGGTCTATGGATGGAATCATAGCAGAACCTAGTAGTATCTCAATGATATTAATGCTGATGAACCATGCTGCAAAGGCTGGGTCTCAAATTTTCAATGATTTTTTTTTTTTTAATTTGCCTCAATGGACTTACAAGTCTGACTTACACAAGTGGAATTAATAGACTTCACAGGAGAGGCCATTAAATAATCAAGTCTCTCTCTATATTGCCTCCTCGCCTGTTATTGATCCAGAGACGGGAATGTGCGCCTTGTTGTGACGCTTGGGTCCAGGGAGATTACAAATACGGCGGCAGCTGTAGTGTTGCTTTCCCTGGAGCCTGAGACCCAAGCTAATGTGGCAGAGGTGGAGGAAACAGTAGAGGCGCAAACAGCCACTGCTAGTTGTCTTGCTGCTGTGAAGTCAGAGCCAATTTGACTCTGGGGAGTATGGACTCTAGTCAGAGCAAGGCAGTAACTTGAACTGAATAGAACCCTTTACAGGTCACTGTATTCATTCATCCTTGTATATTGAAGTCACCCACTGTCATCAGTTAAGTCTCCTGAGCATGCTCCTGGGTTTTGTTATCACGTATATTGCCAGTGGTGCTGCCCTAGGGTCCCCAGCCCTAAATAAAGTAATCCATAGAGTGATCTAATACTTGTGCTGAACCTCTGTTTCAAAATGTACCTCTCAGTTGGGCTCCATTCAGCATATAGTGCATGATTGTGATTTAATGAACCAGAAAAGTTCATCTCTATTGATGTGCTGACAAGTGCATTATCCTTGCTAGATAATATGGATAATACATTTTTAGAGAATGTGTATTGTTGCTGATACCTCATTGCTATTAATAGGAGAAATATCTGTAAATATGTATCCTTTTTTGGTGAGTCAGTAATACTACCTCATATGAAGAGCAGTATTATTAAATATAAAATTCTGAAATATTTTAGACCATTTTTAGATTAAATTGATATATATTAAAGTATAATGGGAAAGTAGAGAGCAATATTTATCTTTCCTACACATATACATGCATATATATCAATATTTATTGCTAAGGCTGCAATATATTCTTTATTTCTGAAGGTTGAAATGTTCATTCAGAAAATCAGCACAATACTTTCAAATGCAATGGATGTCGGTTCCAGCCTTTCTGAATCAGAGAAGATTTTGAGTAAATATCTGGAACTAGATAAACAAGCTAAGGTAAATAAAATGAGTTATTATTATAGTTATGATTTTATAAATATAATTTCTTTTCAGTAGCTATAAAATTTAATCCTAGCTCCCTTAAGGGCTGCAATTCTAAATTAGTATTATGGCAAATAATGACTTAAAAATCCTACTAGTATATGCATCTAAATTACTTATATGTGCATTTATTAGGGTGTTTGAGCTCAAAGAAACTCAGCATTATAGCCTGGTATTAGACACTCATTTGGCCCTCTTTCCTTGCCTGGGAGATGTTAGCAGCTCCTTCTGGGGGTTTCAGAGGAGGCAGGGAGAGTGCTTCTCTAAGGCTATTTGTAATTTTCTGCTAGAGTAAGTTGCGAAAGAAAATTACCAAAAGCAACATGCATTAATGCAGATTCCAGGAGGTTTAAAAAAATCTTGTTTGCACACCCAGTGTTTAGAGACAAAAGATGCCCCTTCCTCTATCTGAAATTTTCTGTAGCATCCTTTCACCCCTTTTGCATGGCACTTGGTTTCAAATATTCCTGCATAAAGACCTTGCCTGCCCCACCAAGGGGTTAGGAAAGTGGAACAAGTACCCATGTCTGCAGGAAAAAGGCCTCGCTATTCCATCATTCCTTTTTTTTAAATTTAATGTTTATTTTATGTTGGGATATTATTGATTTACAATTTTGTGTTAGTTTTTGCTATACAGCAAAGTGCTATGCGTGTGTGTGTATATATATATATACACACACATTCTTTTCAGATTCTTTTCTCATATAGGTTATTACAGAATATTGAGTAGCGTTCCCTGTGTATACAGTAGGTCCTTGTTGATTATCTATTTTATATATGGTAGTGTATATAAACGGAGAAGGCAATGGCACCCCACTCCAGTCCTCTTGCCTGGAAAATCCCATGGATGCAGGAGCCTGGTAGGCTGCAGTCCATGGGAGTCGCTAAGAGTCGGACACAACTGAGCGACTTCACTTTCACTCTTCACTTTCATGCATTGGAGAAGGAAATGGCAACCCACTCCAGTGTTCTTGCCTTGAGAATCCCAGGGACGGGGGGAGCCTGGTGGGCTGCTGTCTATAGGGTCACACAGAGTAGGACACGACTGAAGCGACTTAGCAGCAGCAGCAGTGTATATAAAAGTATATATGCCAATCCCAATCTCCTAATTTATCCAAGAGTCTCCTTCACAAATAGCATCCCCACCTGAAACTCACAGATGAACCAATATTTAAGGGGGTGTTTTTAAATTCATTATTTAAAAAAAAACTTTTTAAATTCATTATTTAAAACGTCTAAAATGAAATATATGCCTGAAGTCAATTTCATATTTTTATTTTAAAAATTTGAGAGAAAGGAGGATATTTCATGGGGAGAAACTCCTCCGTTTCCTTTTTCCCAGAGTACTCTGTGGAAGCAGTGCTTGTAAATGAAAGTTACTTTTGGTTAGTGGAGTATTTGGGAAGTGTATTAAATACAAGTGCAAGAGCAATCCCTCCTTCTTGTAAATGAGGGTGCAGCTTCTGCCTTTCATGTTTGCTTGGATCCTAGCCTGGTCTCACAACACAGCTGTCTGTGGCAATCATGTATGTAGTGCATGCCTACCCATCCATCAACTCAGTGGTTAAATTCCATGTGCCAGAAATTACACTCAAGAGAAAACACACAAGAGCCACCCTAGGCAAGTCAAATTCACCGACTCTGTTATTCAGACCTCATCTGTACCGTATTCCCTACATGCATATATATGGAATTTAGAAACATGGTAACGATGACCCTGTATGTGAGACAGCAAAAGAGACACAGATGTAAAGAACAGACTTTCGGACTCTGTGGGAGAAGGCGAGGGTGGGATGATGTGAGAGAATAGCACTGAAACATGTATATTACCATATGTGAAACAGATCGCCAGTCCAGGTTCGATGCATGAGACAGGGTGCTCAGGGCTGGTGCACTGGGATGACCCAGAGGCATGGGATGGGGAGGGAGGGGGAAGGGGGGTTCAGGATGGGAAACACATGTACACCCATGGCTGATTCATGTGAATGTATGGCAAAAACCACTACAATATTGTAAAGTAATTAGCCTCCAATTAAAATAAATAAATTAATTTAAAAATAAAAACTCTTTTAAATGGAGATTTTAAGGAGACTGAATAATTACTATAGAATTTTTTTGAATTAAAAAATGAGTAAACAATTTCTATAAACTTCTCTTACATAATAAAATTAATTTAAGTACTTTCTAGAGCTACTGGTAAATTTCATAAAGCAATTATCATGTATAATTATTTTAAACATGTCTGTTTTATAACCTTTCATACTAAAACTTTCTATCTCTACACCCACAAAAAAGAATAAGAAATATAGCTAATAGACTGAAAGAATAATTTGAGATGGTTTTCATTTAGTGGTACCTTTTCTTGAATTTTGAAATATGTGCCTTTTTATTGAGGAGAGTTTTGGTACAAGTTCAATTAATGATCGTAATAGATGGCTGAACCGAAGGTAATGGGATGTGAGTGTTCATGATTCCCCTGTCAGCTGCTGACCCCCTGTGCTTGGCTTTCGTAGGAGACATCACATGAATTAGAAGCAGCTGCAAATCTCTTGACAGAGAAACATGATTTTGAACTTGATGAACTGGCATCGCTTTCTTCTAAAGCTAAATGGCTAGAGGAAGAATTAAACATATTTGGCCAAAGCATCAACTCCAGGTTACAAGTCCTGCAAACTTACGTGGCATTTCTAAAGTCATCAGAGGAGGTACAGTACCTATGGGCTGACGTCTTTGGCAACACGACAAAGAGGCTGTGTTGAAACACTTTTTACTATGGCCTGCCATTATTTACAATATTCTAAACATAAAATTATTTAAAAATCAGTCATTTTCTATTTTAAAGTAAGTCATCAGTCTCTTCAAAATACCTAAGCAATGTGTATGAATTATTTAAAGAACACAAAATTAGAAATTATGGTCTGTTGAGTCTGATCTCAGATCAGTCTTGTTTAATGCTTCTTAATAAGTTTCCTCTGAGAGCTTCTTAGGAAGCATTATTTTGACTGGTTTGTACTAAATAATCTCTAAAATTCCCTCTGGTGGACTAGCATTCCGTCTCTTGAAGGTCCCAGCTTCTCCAAGGTGACATCAGTAATAGAAAAGTAATTAGCCTCCAATTAAAATAAATAAATTTATATTTAAAAACAAAAGACAAAAAAGAAAAGAAAAGTGCTGGAGTCCCACCTCTTAACTCTGGACCCAGTGTACCCATGCTCTGTTGCTCAGTTGTGTCCAACTCCTTGTGGCCCCAGGGACTGTAGTCTGCCAGGTTCCTCTGTCCATGGGATTTCCCAGACAAGAATACTGGACTCGGTTTCCATTTCCTCCTCCGGGGACTTCCAACCCAGAGGTCAAACCCGAGTCTTCTGGTTGGCAAGCGGATTCTTTGCCACTGAGCCCCCAGGGGAGCGCCTGTGTGCACTCTCCTTTCAGGGAGAAGGGTGCTGCTTCAGCGGCAGGTAGAGCTCTGCAAAATCTGCTCAGGGGTGGAGTCACCAAAGGCAAGTAGCCTTCTCCTCCAGTGCCCTCTCCACACTCACCCTGTCTGCCCTCTTTGCCTCCTATCTACTCTTGTTCTGCAATAGTCTGAGTTCTTGCCATCTGAAGGAAGGCTGTGCCCAGGCCTTGGAAATCTCAGGGAACCACAGTCTCCTTTTCCACATCTTTCTTTATCCTGGATTTTTTTTTTTTTTCAATTTTTCTTAACCTTGAACTCAGAGTTTGGCAGAAGTGCTACACCTGACAGGTTGTTCTGTTGATGAACATTTTCTCCAAGCTTGAAATGGTGGAGAAGGTACAAAGAAGTCCTTGCTCTGCAGCTTCATTGCCGAAAATGGACCTTCTTAGTTCCCAGCTCAGCACTTGCTTCCACTGGCCTCTCTGGCCTCTGGGACCAGGGACCTGGTGATTAGGACTGAAGCCTCAGCTTTGCAGACAGCACTCTCACAGAAGGACTTCCTGTCCTTTCATCTGTCCAGCTTCCACTCTATTTTCTCACCTGGCAGAGGCTCCTGTCCTCACCCTGGCAGGGCTTTCAGTCTGTCCAGCCTCCTGCTCCCATGGGCTTTCCGTCTCTCCTCACCAGCTTATTCAATTCCATTATACTCCCCTACCCTCACTTCCCTGGCTTCCACCCTAACTCTGCCAATTCCCAATTCTAGATCAATCCAACACTGTTTACTCTACTTCTCTTGCCAAGCTCCCAGATGCTCCTGTGGAAAACCAAACAATTGTGCTGATTGGTGCTGTTACAAATTCAAGGGTCTTTTCCTCAGCTGAGCACCCCCTCCCTCACTACCATATGCCCTCTAGTTGCTGCCCGTTCAGTAGTGACTCTCAAGCTTCTTACCACAGTTTCCATTCCTAAATCTGCACCCTTACCTTGTATGTGACTGAAAAGAAACATGAGTCCATTGAGCCAAATTGCCTTGTCTTCTATCAGCTTCCAGACCCACGGACATATTCTCCCTTCCTCCACTGTCACCAATGAAGTGGGGTTTCCGCACATGCCCCCCATAACCAGCCCTCGGTACCTCCCTGTCTGCTCCCGAATCCTTCAGAATGTAGCTTCAGCGTCCATTCTTGAATTTTGGAACTTTGCTTCTATGTTTCTTCCCTCTCTTTCGTCTACAGTTCTCCCCGAGCGGTCTCTGCCCTCACTGTGGCTGCCACTCTCTTGCTTTACATCTGGACTCGGGGACGGGAAGATGACGTTTCTCTCCTCTTCTTGTTGATCCTCTCCAATCCTCATCCCACTGCCACTTAGTTTATCCTGGTTTCAGTCTTGCCTTTTACCAACTCTTCACTCCATTGAAAACACTCTTATAAGCTTATTACTTGCTAGTTGACAGATGAAATGGTGTATTTTCAGTCTTTATTCCACTTGGTCTCTCTGCCATATCTGTTTAACGCAGTTACTCATACTTACCTCCTTTGACTATAAAGAAAAACAGATTTAATGAGGTATGATGGACAGGGAGGCCTGGCGTGCCGCGATTCATGGGGTCTCAAAGAGTCGGACATGATTGAGCGACTGAACTGAATTTACATACCATAAAATTTGCCTATTGTAGGATGTAGTGATTTTTAGTATTTATTTATAAAATTGCACAAACATCAGTGCACTCCAGTTTTGGTATGTTTCCACCACCCCGAAAAGACCCTTTAATACTTTTGTCAGTCCTGGTTGCCAATCCCCCAGCCTCAGACAAGCACTAATCTGCTTTCTGTCCCTATAGATTTGCCTTATTTGGATATTTCACATAACTGGGGCGATCATCCTGTTTGCTTCTTTATCTGTTACTTCCTTTTCCTGATTCAGTTCTCTGTTCCTGAAGTGTGGTGGGTCACAGAGTTCTTGCCTGTGCTCTCTCTTTCGTGCATTCTATACACTCTCTCTGCAAAAATCACCCCCAACCAACACACTTTTGGTTTTCAGTGCATCAGTAACCCAAAATTAGTTCTTCAGCCCCAACTCTTTTGAGCTCCAGGCCAATATTTTCAACTTCCAATTATACTAACTACCTACTGGTATTCTGTAGCCTCCTTAAAACTCAACAAAACACAACTGCTTATCTTTTCTTCAAATGTGCTCCCTTCTGTATTTTGGAATTGAAATAATGACTCCACCATCTTTCAGAAGTCCTGTGTAGAAGTTCAAAGTCTGTTCTAATCCCTCTGTTAATGAGCACTTATTTTGCATCAATACCTGAACTTTTAATTCCTGATTTTGTTTCATCCTTATAGTATCCCTATATGTATTCACTATTATCCTCACTTTACAAATGAGAAAAACTGAAGCTCTAGGAAGTTAGACAAAACAGGTAGTAAACATCAGAGCTGAGGTTTAATCCCCAGTCTCCTCCCTTTTGTTTTTCGATATTCTGAAGGCCATGCTATCCCATATCTGTCTTTGGAGACAACCTATGAGATTTCTGAATTCCCCTCTTTGTACCATCACCTCCTCAGTGCAGGTCCTCATCAACCTTGCCGAGGTTAAAGAAATTGTATCTGCCTGTTCTCTCTGCCTTCTGTAATTCTCCCCTTGATGCCTTTCAAAAAATGACCATTCTAAAGCACATCTGATCATGTTACCCCTAAAATTCAGGCAATATAACAAATACAATTTGTGAAGCAAATTATAACTTTTGCTCTCAAATGGATAATGTATTAAAGTTGATTATTAATTCACTTAGAAAAAAAAAAAGAAACTAGTCCATATTCAAGGGAATTCCTGTAATGACATCATGCTTACTTACAGTCAAGGAGGTTTATTTTTGAGCAGTTAGGAACGGGAGATGACTTAAAGTGTAGGTTTTGAGAATTTCACATAGCTGACAGCCCATCGGATTGGCACCCCAGCCTGTAGCGCACAACGCCACTGAAGTTCTGATGGTTGTCATGCCGGTTTTGAGTCACTGTGAGAGCTGTCAGTTGTTTCAAGCTAACGAGAATGTGTCACATCATGTTGAGTAGAGCACCAAATATGTTGAAACCTGCTGGCTGGCTTTATCCCAACCCAGTGATCATGCTTGCATCTTAACACTCAGCGTGTGCTATCTGGACTTCACCCACACCAGCATCATTAATCCTGCTCTTAACCAGCCCGTGTTTCACCCTTGTACCTTCACACTCATTATCCCTTCCATCTGGAGCCCCTTCTCCTGTTTGCCCAGAACATGGCGTACATACTTGTCTTCACGGTATAATTTGCTTATGGTTCTCTTTCTCCCAGAATTATCTTTGGAAGCCCAGGGAGATAGATGCTTAGTTCTTACTATGAAATCTTCAGTGACCCCCTGGAGGAGGTAGCATTTTAACTATCTCATGAAGGATAAGTAGGAGTTGAAAACTTAGAAAAGATCACTCTTGGCTGAAGAAATAAGCATCAGAAAAACAGAGGCATGAATAAATGGAATATGGAGAAAAAGAGAGAACTTCTGTGAGTGCTCTTTGCAGCACTCATTAAATTAAGAACGATGTTAAAATCTTTAAAATATAGTGACTAACCACTGCCTGAAATTTCATACCTTCTTTAGATGGCTTTCAGTAGTTATGAACTCTTTGAATCTTGTCCTACTGGCTGTTAAACTGAAAGAAAGTAAAAGTTTCTCAGTCATGTCAGATTCTTTGCAGTCCTATTGACTGTAGCCCACCAGGCTCCTCTGTCCATAGAATTCTCCAGGCCAGCATACTGGAATGGGTAGCTTTTCCCTTATCCAGGAGATCTTCCCAACCCAGGGATCAAACACAGGTCTCCTGCATTGCAGGCAGATTCTTTACCATCTGAGCCACCAAGGAACCCCACTGGCTATTAAGTATTATTCAAAATGCTTAAAAATTATTTCAAAATTTTTCTACTACTATAATACCCAGTTTTGGGTTAATCTATAGTTCTACAGGCACATTTGATTTTATGTGAACTCTGTCCAAAGAGATTGATTTAAAATAATCTAGTACTGCTTACATTGGTTAGCCAGTGAGAAAATATAATTCTAGGGAGGTGAAGTAACCTCAATAACATTTTCTCATGGAGGCAGTTTAATATTAATACATGTACAGAAAATTCATAATTATTAGTACTCTTTTGTTCTGCCTTATCACTGAGGAGAAGCAAGTCATGATTTATTGATTATGAATAATTTTTTTCACTGATTTACATTTCCTTTTGATTTGTAATCCTTGATTTTATATGTTTATCTTTCTTCTGAATTATAAAACTCAGCTCTAAAATGAAACCACGTTGGTCTTTGACATAAATTGTCCCCAGTTGCAAAGCATACACATGTACAGTACGTAAATATGATTTTGGCTACAGTAACTAGGTCTTCTGGATAATAAACTTGTCAGCTCAATTTACTATCCAGTGGTAGTCAGTCTGGTCTGTCAACAACCTAACTAGATTTGTGTCTTTTTAGTAAGTTGACAGTACTTAATAATTATTTAAAGAATTCTGAAATGTAGGTTCCAAGTAAATTTTTATATAAGCTTTCACTAGAATCTAGTATTTTCCCCTTTAAAAATGTTTTGCTACTGCTGCTAAGTTGCTTCCAGTCGTGTCCGACTCTGTGCAACCCCATAGACGTCAGCCCACCAGGCTCCCCCGTCCCTGGGATTCTCCAGGCAAGAACACTGGAGTGGGTTGCCTTTTCCTTCTCCAACGCATGAAAGTGAAAAGAGAAAAGTGAAAGTGAAGTCGCTCAGTCGTGTCCGACTCTCAGCGACCCCATGGACTGCAGCCCACCAGGCTCCTCCATCCATGGGATTTTCCAGGCAAGAGTACTGGAGTGGGGTGCCATTGCCTTCTCCGAAAAATGTTTTGAAGTGTTCTTAACTTTCATTTATATTCTTTCCTTTTTTTTCAGGTAGAGAAGCAACGTCAGGGCCTAAAGGAGTTTTACCAAACTGATATCTTACGAACAGAGGAGGGCGGTGCTGAAGCCAAGCATTGGTCTGACTCAGTGGAGAAGCAGTGGCAGCTATTTTTAAAGAGGAGTTTTTTAACGCATGACCTTGGGCTTGAGTTCCTTAATTTAATAAATATGGTAAGAACAACATTAAATGAGTCACACCTTCTTCAAGGATTACTTGTCAAAGTCAAGATCATAAATTCAAAATTTTAACTGTCATCCAGCCAGGCTGGTTTAGGAAGTTCTTTCTAGCTTCATTCACCACGAATAGTCCTGAAGCCCAGCATTTTTGTGCTTCTTTGCTCCTAGACCCCTTGTGAGTTTATCATGTGAAGGCTATTGTATCTGTTAAGAAGAAAGAATGACTATAATCTGAATGCAACATTGTTATTATTACACAGAGTCCTCAGAGGGTCACCCCTGAAGTTCTGAGTTATGTTGAGAGCATGCAACAAGATTCTTACAATATTTCCAGAGGCTGAAGATAACATCTAGGATGAATCTTCATTTTGAAGAATATCTTATAACACCAGACTTTCATAGTGAAGCCCCATTTTACTTAGAAATCTACCCTAATTTTAGTTGTTAAGTTAGATTTGTAAAGTATACTAGAATACTTATATCAGCTTCAGGCCCATTCACTACAGAACTCTTATTCTTAAAAGATGGTTAATCCACCTCTCCTTCAATACCTCAAGTATCTTCCTATTAAAACTGTTTGTTTTATGTTAGATAATGCCAGCTTCTAGAAAGATTTGTTTCTTTTTTTTAATGTTAAGTTGAATCTCTCTTCATATCTGATTCTAACCCTCTATAGATCCACAGAGAAGAAAAATGTATTCATATTTCATTCCTCATACACTCAAAAAATTTTGAAACCTGGAAAACTGTTGCAAAGTCTCATTTGAGTCTTCTCCAGCTAACTAGATATAAATCCTTTCTTTTATTTAAGAGGTAGCTTTATTTTTTTCTTCATCCTAATCCTCCCTCCCAGAATTGTCCATGACTTATCAAAACCATTCATAAAATGTAAACAAAAAGTAAAGTACCACTTCAGTGCAAAGTGGACATCATTCTTTACCAATGAGAACTAAGATTAGACTAGTGCTTTTAGCAATAATTTTACTTTATTGGTTCATATCAAGCTTGTGATGAAAGAAAACTACAATTGCATCACATTTTTTACTGCAATTCCTGCCAAGATGGGTCTTTCCCATTTTATATCCTTGTCGCCTATTTATCTGTTACATACAAATGTGAGCTTTTATATTTATTCCTACTTTATATCACTTTGTTAGTTTCAACTCATGATTACATCTTGTTAAACTAATTTTGTGCCTGCTATCTACTACATTAGCCATCTCTCCTGGGCTTAATTTCATATATTAATAAGTCAGCCTCCCACGGCTGCAATTAGATCTTTAATAAAAGTGCCTGAGGGGCAGGTTGGTACTCCAATCCATTAAGCAATCAGTTGATAAACCAGTCTTTAAAACAGTCATTGACACTCCCAGTAGTACTTTAGTTTAACCAGCATTTCACAATCTTTTTCTCAAGTCTCTATTGAAAGATGCTGCTAAAAGGAAGGTCTATCTACCCAGTATCCTATCAATTCTGTAAAATAATTTGGCAAAAGCTAGGTTGACTCCTGGTGATCTAAGGGTTCTTTCCGAAGTGTTCACAATCTGCTTGATCAGTGATGATTTTATTGCCCTGGTTTTCAGTATAAAGCTTATTGATCAGTAAATCACATAGTCCAGCCTTTCCCCCATCTGATAATCAGGGCATTTTTCGTTCTCTAATTTTCTGGCCCTTCTCTCATTTTCTGTAGATTTGCAAAGATGGCTGACATCGGCAGTTTTCTCAGAACTCTGACATGTGATGAATCTCAATCTGGAGCCCAAATTCATTTGAAACAGACTCTAACTATTCTCATCTACTTTGAGCTAGAATTTCTTCTTTATCTTAGTTGTTTCAAACTTTGTTGTTTAAAGACCATTCTTCTTAAACCTGTATAGAAACAAAATATGCAGTAAATAATTCTAATTCATCTAACACTATCCTTAAGCATCAGTGAAGACCTGTTGAGTATTTTACCTACGTTCTTATATTTGTGCTTTCTATAAAAAATGTTATTTTTACTTGGAACATTTAGAACATATATTATCTATCTATATCCATCTTTACGATTTTTACTTTTTTCAGTATATTGTTATGTGTATTTCTTCACTGTGTACTTCTCTAATTTGCACTTAAAAAGGAATTTACATATTTGCAAACGACACTTTTCTTGGTCTAGCCTTTTTCGTACTATCTTCCTTTAGAGAAATTATATTTTTCAGTTCTGGAATTTCTAGTTAGTTCTTTTTTACTACATTATATTGCCAGCAAAAATCTCTTTTGTATCCCCTCTTTCTCCATCTTTCCTGTGCTTTCATGACCATATTAATTATGGATATTTTAAAGTGTCAGCAAAGTCTAACATCTGGATCTGGAATTATTTCTATTATCTACTTTTTCTCTTGGTTTCTAGTTGTGTCATCCTGTCTTGGGATGATGAGTGAATATCTATTGAATGCTGGGCACTATGTATAAAAAATTGTGATTCCAGATGGTGTTATGTTTTTTCCCTAGGTAGGTATTGGTGGAAGATCACTTAAGACAATCAGGAGCTGGTGAATTTGAGTCTGGACTATAGTTCTGTCAAGGCTCCATCTATTCTGATGACCTTGGGCTCTCAGTTTTCAAGTTGGAGCTTGGTACATTCTCTGAGTTCTGTCCACCTGGCAGGTCTCTAGCTTGAGGAGTCTTGGGGGACTGCTGAAAACCTCCACTCTGCTTTTCAGAGGCATTTGCTTGGGTTTTCAAATCTACTTCCCTGCCCTGCTCAGCCCCAGTATTTTGTCAGTGTTCTACCATAAATATCAGCTGTGTGCTTGAACCCCCCACCTCCACCAGTGCCTGTCAAAGGCTCTGTTGGTTTCTGTGTTCCCCAGTAAAGCTTCATGATCAGCTTTACTGTCAGTGCACAGGATGGGAAAAGGCCCTGGCTTCAGTAAGAGAGGTGACAGGTGATCTCACCACTCTCAGATTCGTCCTTCCCTGGAGTCTTGGCCTCTTTAGTTCTTTTGGACTTTAAATAGATGCCTTCTGCACTTATTCCAGCTTTTCTATTTGTTCTAGGTAGAAGCACTGCTCTGCCCCTGGCTACTCCACCCTACTCAGAAACAGAAGTCCTTTATTCCTTATTTAGAATGTTTAAGATCATATGGCCAGATTTTCATTTAAGATCTGCAGCAGGAATCCATTAAAATTTTTATTTTATATCTGTGTCTAAACTTAGGTTCTCTGATATTCAAAGGTCCATTTAGAGTTTTCAGAAATAGTGTTCATTTTACTACATAACTTGGTGGCCTTTTATCTTTACATTATAAACATGGTCACTTTAAGTTAAGGTCCTTCAGTTCGGTTCAGTTCAGTCGCTCAGTTGTGTCTGACTCTGCAACTCCATGAATCGCAGCACTCCAGGCCTCCCTGTCCATCACCAACTCCTGGAGTTCACTCAGACTCACATCCATCGAGTCAGTGATGCCATCCAGCCATGTCATCGTCTGTCGTCCCCTTCTCCTCCTGCCCCCAATCCCTCAGTCTTTTCCAATGAGTCAACTCTTCACATGAGGTGGCCAAAGTGCTGAAGTTTCAGCTTTAGCATCCTTCCTTCCAGAGAAATCCCAGTGCTGATCTCCTTCAGAATGGACTGGTTGGATCTCCTTGCAGTCCAAGGGACTTTCAAGAGTCTTCTCCAACACAACAGTTCAAAAGCATCAATTCTTCGGTGCTCAGCCTTCTTCACAGTCCAACTCTCACATCCATACATGACCACTGGAAAAACCATAGTCTTGACTAGACGGACCTTACCACTATCATATGATAAATTTTCCCTTACTGATAAAAATTAAGGTCTACATAATTCTTAATTTTATTAGTTCAGTGACATTCTGAGATAGAAAATTGTTGGCAAAGCAAGTATAACACAATTTTTATTCTCTTAATATCATTTGGACATTAGGCTTTTAGACAAACATTAGTGTTGAAATGTGGTAACCAGTCTGGTGGTTAGGAAGGAAGAAGGCCAGCTGGCATTTTCTGCTGAGTGCTCTACTCTTGATTGTTGCCATGCTCAGATTTTTCAAGCTTGAAATGAAAACATTTTTCAAATTCATCGAAATATCATCACAATGAGAAAAATTAATTTAGGGTAGAAATCTGGCAGACATCTTGATGAAAGTGCCAATTTACTAATGTATAGTGGCAAATAAAGAATGCTACCTGGAGTACTGCCTGCCAGGTATCAAGATATCTGAAAAGCAAGATGTCAGAAGACCATTCATTGTATGTGAATCTACATGGAGAATGGAATATCTAGTGCCCTATTTAGACCACATGATGCCAGATTTTTCAGTGACCTTATACGGAAGTATATGGATTGAGTAGTTACTGTTTACTAACCAGACCTCAGGCAAAGCATTTAATCTTTCTGAGTGGCCACAGTACTTACATTTGCCAAATGCAAAAGCACTTTTCTTGAATCTCGGTAGCTAGGCATCAACAAATCCTACCATAGCGGCTTTCTTTTCTGGGCCTCATTCAGAGCATACACTCTTCAGATTATAGTTGTCATTGACATGCTACACATTCCAATTTTCCATTAGATCATGTATTATGTAACATTTTTATTAATAGTCTTTAAATAATATGTTAAAGATACTCTATCTTTATTTATAGCATAGATAAAAATACGATTTACTTTAGGTATTCCTATGGCTAATATCTTTCATAATATGTGTCTTGTTCATCACAGTTATAGAATACACCATTTTATTACTAAGTTCCCAAATTCATTGGAGAAATCACATATAGCACCTGCAGGCTTTTTGCAATCAAATGACACTTTATAATGTCTACATTAATATAATTATCCAATATTAATGCCATTTAAAATAATTTAAAAATAAGATGGCATACCTATTATTTAAAATGTCCTGTTACAGATTCATGACACTATCTTCTAACTATAATCTAAAAAGTCTTTTGACTTTTAGATACACAGCTGTCATTGCCATTATAGAAATTCATGTACAGTTGCTCCTTAGAAATTCAAGGATTTCCTGAGAAGAGTTGGCCATAAAGCAGATTTTTGTTTTGCTAAACAAATATTCTTCTGCCTTTTGATGTTTGGACATTAAAAAGGACATGGTTTTACTCCTTGGTCCTCTCATACTGTTTCCTCTAACTGAATTCCCATTATTTAAAACCATTGTTTAAAGGATTTCAAATCAGATAGCCAGAATATATGAAAGTTGGGAAGAGAAGTCTTGGAATTTAGATATTGTGCTTCTGGTATACAGTGTGTCTGACTCTGTGATCCCATGGCCTGTAGCCCACAAGACTCCTCTGTCCATGAGATTTTCCCCACAAGAATACTGGGTGAGTTGCCATTTCCTCCTCCAGGGGAATCTTCCTGACTCAGGGATCAAACTGTGTCTCCTGCATCGCCTGCCTTGCAGGCAAATTCTTTACTGCTGAGCCACCAGGGTATAGAGATACAGTTGGCCCTCCATATCTAGGGCTACCACATTCCTGGATTCAACCAACTTTGGATCAACAAAGAACACTATCCAGAGTTGGTTGAAACCTGCAGGTATGGAAAGCCAATCATGGGACTTAAGCATCCACTGGTTTTGATGTCTAGGGCAAGTCCTGGAACCAGTACCCTCCTCCCGTCCTGCCCGCATGAATACCAAGGAACAACTGTATACAGATGCACATTTCAGATCCATAAAAGGGAGTAACTTGAGGAACTTCTCACAAGGAAAACTTAAAATAATCGTAATGTATACAATGGGATAGTACAAAAAGAAAAACCTGGAAGAATTTGCCCCCTCATGGCCCCTATCACTGAGATATTGACATATTCTAATGTTAAAAGGTAGAATCCACTTCAAATTGTATTCATTAAAATAATCTCAGCTTCAAAATTTCTGTATCCTTGTGCTCATTCAGTCATCCTTTAAACCCCAGGAAATAAACAAATCTTATAGGAGGGGACTGAAATGCCAGTGAAGTTGTGAACAGCTAGCAAGCTCATGTCCAAGCATATATGATGGGCTCCGAGAGCCCAGCCTGTGCACAGACCTTTCATGTCGTGGTCCATGCGCAGGTTGGAAAAGAATTTCCACACATAAGGCAGAAGGAGAGGAAAATAAAGTTTATTAAAGTGGGAAACACTGTTAGAACAGCAGGCCTGCTCAAGGGAGAACCAACATTGAACACGGGTCCTTTAGTCCATTTTTATACTCAGAGTACAAGGAGCGCGATAGGAGTCTTACAGGTCATTTGCTGATTGGATGAGGCACGTATATTGGTGGAGGGAAGAGTAAGGCAAATACCTTCTTCCTGTAGGAGGGGAGGCAGGTTTTACTGCTCAAGAGGACCTGAAATCATTTAATAGTTATAACGTGGGGGAGGGAAGGATAATAAGTGTCTGTTTCTTTCTGTTCCTGCGTTCCAAGACCATCCTGGTTTTTTGTTGTTGTTGTTGTTCTTTTGTCCTTGGGACACCACATTTCAGACTTTTCTTGATGTCAGGATTGTGTTCTGCTTTGGCTGTGATAAAGCGTTTGCCTCTTAAAATAGTTGTATGCAAAACCATGTTGTATTTCTTGGAAAAGAAAAGCCATTACACAGGTTATTAATTCCACAGGCAAAAGAAAATGAAATATTAAATGTGAAAAATGAAGTACACATCATGGAGAACACTATGGAAAGCCAGAAGGTGGAAAGGGAAGAACTCAGCTGCCTTCGGACAGCCTGGCAACTTAAAGCTGCTGCAAGCAAGCCCCTGAAACAGCAGTGGGCAGCATTCAAAGAGCAGCTTAGAAAGGTGAGGGAACATGCAGTGGGTTTTACTGAGACTTAAAAAGAAAGGAAATTCTGACACATGCTGTAACATGGAGGAACCTTTGAAACGTAAGTGAGATCAGCCAAACACAAAAGGATAAATGTTGGGATTTCACTTTTGTGAGATACCTCGAGTAGTCAAATTCAGGGAGACAGAAGGCAGAATAGAGGTTATCAGAGGCTGAGGGAAGGGGGAAATGGAGGTTGGTGTTTGTCTGGGACAGAGTTTCTGTTTGGGAAGATGAAAAAGTTCTGATGATGGATGGCGGTAATGATTGCACACCAAAGTGCACTAACGCCACTAATCTGCACATTTAAATTGGTAAAAATGGTAGGGTTTTTTGTTATGCATATTTACCACAGTGAAAAGAGGGCTTGTGCTTTTATTCATTGGTGGTTTAGAACCAGAAGCTCACTCTAGGTAGTGAGTGTTTTCATGGCAGTTGCAAAGTTTGATGACACACCATGTCATCACTGGAATGATTATGATGTATTTGCTACTGGTAACAAAGAAAACATATGCATAACTATCTAATGTCTATTTCAGACCACGCACAACTTAAAACTTCTTCAGGAAGCGCTTATGCCTGTGTCTGCACTTGACCTTGGAGGGAGTCTCCAGACCATTTTAGGTCTACGGAAAAAATGGAATGAAATGAAGCCTCAGTTCCAGGTGAGGAAGCAAACTGATGACCTTGGGTGAATGAAAAAGAATGAAAAGCTGTTCAGTTGAAGCTCACCTAATTAATTTTAACCGTCTGATGAATCACAATTTTTTCAAAAACAAAAGCATTGCTTTTCTAAAAGTCCATGTGTCAGACACATTTTTCTTCCTTTTCCAATGCAATGTGCTATAGTTGATGATATGCAAACATTCGGGCTACAAAAGGTCCTTAATATATTCTTACCTAAGATTATTTTAAATTATTTCCTTATTAATGTGTTTATCATATATTTATTCTAATTCTTTTCCTAGAAGGTATAGATATGTTTTTGATTCAGAGATCTCAAGGCAAGGCTAGACCCCCTTTGACACAGAGGTTCTGCTGTCCTCTGTCACTGAAATTATCCCTCTGATGCCATTGTCCCCATCCACTGGCACCCCAGCCTTCTGCCACCATCCCAAGAATTTTGTTGTGCTCTCCCATTCTCCCTCTGAGAGGCCTCAGGGTGTGAGAGAAAAACCATGAGTCATATTTCCAGGCCCTGATAGCTTCTGCATTCCTTAACCCCCACTTCCTGCCACTCCTGAGCCTGACACAATTGCTGGACAAGTTGGCCAGTCATTTTATCCTCCTACCTGGGTTCTGTTCTTTGCTGCACAGTTGATACCTGTGTTTCTGTTTGTCACTCTTTGCGAGTGTTGGATGTAAAGAATCCCAGGACTGGAAGTTTGAAGATTCCTTTAGGGAATATCTAATTTATGTTCCTTTAAGACAAAGCTGGGGGCTTCTTGAGTGGCACAGTGGTAAAGAATCCCTTGCCAGTTCAGGAGATGCAGGAGATATGAGTTTGATCTCTGGGTCGGGAAGATCCCTGGGAGTAGGAACTGACAACCCACTCCAGTATTCTTTCCTGGAAAATTCCATGGACAGAGGAGCCTGGCCGACTACAGTCCATGGGGTCACAAAGAGTCGAGCATGTACATGCACACATGTATGCACACACACACAGGACAAAGTGATGTAATGCATAACCCCCAACACACACACACACACCCCATTGTAGCCCACAGGGAACTCTTGCCTCCAAACTCCTAGAAAATTCTACTAGCCTATCTGTTAGTTTCTTTGTTATAGTCTGTGTCATATGTATCTGCATTTCATGTGCGCATACGCCCCTGCACATAAGCATGTGTGTGTGTGTGTATAAATTCCTCTAAATCAGGAACTGTTACCAAGATTCTTTAGCTCTGTCACCGTGATGTGTATATATTTGATGCCCATGCACTTGATTTCAACTTGAATACCCTTACTAGGTCCTTCTGCAAATCATTTCCTTAGCTTAAATCATTTCCATTACTTTTATCCTTGATATAAAATCCAACCCTGAAATCATAGTTAATGGCCATACCACCCTGAACGTGCCCAATCTGGTCTGAAATTATAGTGGCTTCCTCTTTGAACTGTCCACCAGGATCTAGATTCCTGTAAGGGCTATCTGAGCAGCGCTGGGTAGAAAGAAGGTGGTTTGTCCCTCCCTACAAGTGGTGGCTATTTGTGGATTCTGGGATGACTGCTTTTTTTTTTGAAGGGGAGAATGACTGCTTTTAAAACAGCATAGCTACTATGGTGCTCAGCTGGTGGTTCATTCTGATCATTCTTTTATCCCAAAGGACAGATAATTCACCCAATGTACTTTTATCTTCTTGTAGTGTTCTTATCATACCACCTGATTCTAGTTTTATTAAATATCACAGATTGTCATGGCCTCATAGAGTATCTAGACTATATTTACTTAGCAGATGACTAGATGACTCTGGAGAAGGCAATGGCACCCCACTCTGCTACTCTTGCCTGGAAATCCCATGGGCAGAGGAGCCTGGTAGGCTGCTAAGAGTTGGGCATGACTGAGCGACTTCACCTTTAATTTTCACTTTCGTGCATTGGAGAAGGGAATGGCAGCCCACTCCAGTATTCTTGCCTGGAGAATCCCAGGGACAGAGGAGCCACAACTGAAGTGACTTAGCAGCAGCAGTAGCAGCAGATGACTCTATGCTATGTCATAGAAATATATGACTTTCCATTTTGCCCTCTAACTTTGAAAGATTTTTGTGTGTTTTTTTAATTTTAATTTAATGTTAATTTAAATTTTAAAAAATATATCTGAGATTAGGATGGAATAATATATCCCTAGCATCACACACAATGCCTGGATTTGCAGGGATAGGAGTGAGCCTCACAATAAGTATTTGTTAACAAGTAAGAGAGAGAGTGATTTGTTATTGAGATCTTCATATGTCAGTTGTAAGGTAAAAAGCTCTCTACGAGCTCATTTTATTGCTTTCAACTCTTCAGCAACTGAATGATGAGGTTCAGTATATTATAAAAGAGTCAGAAGAGTTAAATGGCAAAGGAGCACCTGTGAAAGAAAAGTCTCAACAGCTGAAGGACCTTATTCACTTCCATCAAAACCTGAAACAGAGAATCCGAGATTACGAGGACATCCTATATAAGATTATCCAGTTCCACCAAGTCAGAGAAGAGGTAAGATTTACCATGGATGTCTGGAAGACTCTCAGTTTTAAACTATGAAATTAAAATTAAATGATTATGTAATAACTAAAGGCCAGGTTGCTTTATCTGATACTAGAAGCTTTCTGCAATCTGGCTCCTGACTTTTCTTGCCCTGAGCCCCATCCTCCCCAGTCTACCAGCCAAACAGAGCTTTCCTTGGTCCCTCAAAGATGGCACCCACGTTGCTTATTCCAAGCCCTGACTCTTGAGCTGCCTGTATCTGTCAGGTCCTTCTCTCTCCTCTGTACCACTTAAACCTTGTCCCTCCATCTAATAGCCCTACCTCCCTTGGAGTGATTTCTCTTCTCTTCTAAATTCCTCGATCTCTCACTGTTTATTCCACACATCTAATTGAAGTGTCAGTAGAACTTCATAGATATTGGCCTCTCTTAACAGAAAATACCACTGAGCAGGTACACGCAACAGAAAATAGAGACATATTGAAATGCCTTGAAAATAGCCTCTGAATTTAGTCAAGTCACAGGCCTACATCTTGCTAAAGTTTTAAGCTATGAACAAACAGTGTTTTCTTCTTTAATAGAACTGACAATGTTAGTCCCTTAATTTTACTCTATTGACTTGCACCATTATAACATTTATTTGTCTGTAATACTAATTTTAAATGGGCTTGTCAGCAGAGGACTAGCTAGTGAAATATGTTACAGGAAATAAGCATTTTTTAAAAATCTATCTTTGAGAAAGACAAAGATACATATGATATCACATGTGGGATCTAAAATGTACAAGAAAGTAGTGAATATAACAAGAAGCAGCCTCACATATATAGAGAACCAGTTACCAGTGGGGAGAGGGAGGTGCAGAGGGGCAGTACAGAGGTAGGGTATTAAGAGGTACAAACATTTAGGTATAAAATAAGCTACAAGGATATATTGTACAATTTAGGGAATATAGCCAATATTTTATAATAACTATAAATGGAGTATAACCTTTAAAAGTTGTGGATCACTATATCGTACAATGTCATTTACATATCATACATCAACTATACCTCTATTTAAAAAACTGTTTTCATAAAAATATGAAACCCAGGTTAATTGTTAATGGTCTAAATTCCAGCTGGGAAGACTCTTCAAATCAAGAGAACTGGAGTTTCCAGAACAGGCAAAGGAAAGGAAGGACGCTCACAGTGCCCACGTCCTCCTCAGACGCTCGGGCAAAGCAGGCGCACATAGACCGTCTCCATAAACTGGCTCTCTCCTTGGGGGTGGATGTCATCTCATCAGTGCAGCAGCCTGTAAGCAACTTAGACACAGTCATTTTTACCTGATATGGCTGGGAGTTGGGCTGTAATATGAAAGAAACCAGGCAGACTGCCTGGTATACATTCAATTAAAAACTACATTAAGCCATTGGGATACTTATTTGTGGTAAGTTTCTACCATGTCTAAAAATTTTTTAAGAAGAAAAACAAATCTGATTTTAAAAGTCTTAATACATCTATTCTCATGCTACTTTAAAAGTTATTGAATTGCTATCTATAATGGCAGTTGGTTTTTCACATTTGAAATAAAGAGGAACTAAACTTTTAATTTTATTTATTTTAAATTGATACCCCAAATTGTAAACCTTTAAGTATATTCGGAGTGACTTGGCTATTTGAATCTACTAAAGTCTATGAGATTTGAGTACAGAGCAAGTTTTTCTGATACAAATTTAACAATAATTGAAATTTAGTCTAAGTGTGAGATATACACTTGATTTCAAAGACTTAATATGAAAAAGAAAACCTTACTAGTGTTTTTTATATTTGGTTAAACAAACTACATTGTGAAAATTAACTTCACCAGTTTCTTTTAATATGACTGCTAGAAATTTTAAAATTATTCATGTGACTCATGTTGTATTTCTGTTGGACAATGCTGCTTTAGCATGTCAGATATGGAAGGTAGCCTTGAGACAGTCAGACCCAGGATCCTCATCTTCAGATGAAGAGTCTGATCCCAGAGAAGCTACTTTATCCACAAAAGCCCAGAGTAGAGGAGCCCAAGCACCTTGGCTCCACCCAGGCCTTTGGGCACCAGTCATTGGATCTGCTTTTTCCACTGGACTGACCTTACCAAAGGAGCTTAAAAGAGATGGAAATAATTCCAGATTAAATTTTCCTAAATAACACATTAGGTTCTGGTATAAAAATAAAACAAAAACTCCTTCTTCAAATTCTTAATTTGAGGATGTGAGGGAAGAAAAGATTATGTTAATTCTATCCAATACATATAACATTAATGAAAATCATAATGGATAATTTTATTTTGAAGTTCATTTATGATATCTACTAAACTATGTTGTTGTTCGGTCTCTCATTCATGTCCAATTCTTTGTGACCCCATGGACTACAACACTCCAGGCTTCCCTTTTCTTCACTATCTCCTGGGTTTTGCTCAAACTCATGAGCATTGAGTCGGTGATGCCATCCGGTCATCCTGTCCTCTGTCATCCCCTTCTCCTGCCTTCAGTCTTTCCCAGAATCACGGTTTTTTCCAATGAGTCGACTCTTCACATGAGGTGCTAAAGTGTTGGAGCTTCAGCTTCAGCATCAGTCCTTCCAGTGAATATTCAGGGTTGATTTCCTTTAGGATTGACTGGTTTGATCTCCCAAACTATATGGAATGCACTAAATCTAAAGTACTTTTTTTAATCTGAAAGAAATACAAAATTTCTGTCGCTGTTAATAGACTCTGTTTTTTCCCAAGAAGGAGCTTTCTTTTAAAGAGTTTTGTTTCATTAGTATATTTATTTTAAAAGAAAAGAGCAAGGAAGACATCTCACTTTGCACAAATAGTATAAATTGTTCTCAAATTCACATCTGGCTTTGGCTTCAGGAGCCCCCTGCGCTGAGTAGAGATGGGAGCGCTTGCATAATGAACCTGAGGCTAACCTCAAGTTGACAAGAAAATTACAGTGTAGAAGCCAAATGTTTCTAATGCATATTTTATGCCTTTTGAAGTAAAAATTATACCTTACGTTGAATGGTGTCTCTGAGGCATTGGGTATGATGAGCAACTCTTCAATACTGAAGTTTTGAGACTAAAAATGTAAGAGTTTGTCTTTCACAACATTGGATGTTGGCGTCTGGCTTCCTTCTGAAATCAAAGAAATTTAAGGTAAAATAAATCAGGAGCTTATTTTCTATATTGTCATTTATGAGTTTCACAATGCAGGTAAATAGCGTGTTATTCTCGTTGCCATTTTGCCGATTCCCTTCATCACTTTCACTTCTCTTTCATTTTCAGAACTGCTCTAACGTTTCTGCAAAGAACCTACAGCAACAGCTGGACATGCTTGAAGGGGACTGTCTGACCTGGCGTGCCCAGACCGAGGACCATGAGCGGGCCCTGACCCGCAGCCTGGAGTTCTGCATTACAAGGGATGAGATAGGCGAGGTGGGAACACACACACACACAGAAACACACACACACATGCACACACATACACATGCACACACACACACACACACAGTAAATCATGAGACTTTCTTTTTACCCTTGACCTTTTAATCTACTAAGCAGTGGCCTCAGGGCTCAGAAAGATTGAGTATAGAGTACACTTTAAACTCCCCAAACTGTTGACATCAGTATGTTTTTAGTGTATAGAACCTGGAATGTAGTATTATGGTTCTTTGCTTGGTGTTCCCCCACCCACCCCAAACCCTTATAGCAGTAGTTTTGCTTGAGTGGATATAGCTCATCAGGGCAGAAGGGTGACACCTTCCTGGTGCAGCCAGCTCCAGCCTGCTGAGAGGCTATTTAAGTTCCACTGACTCATGATGAAGGGGGAGCAAGCTTGTTGTCTCAGAGGTTACAAAGTATTATCACTAAAGTCAAGTGGTTGGTTTCATGTTTATTCAAACCGAGTGGCTTCTCTGGCAAAGCAACTCCTAGAGAAAAAGAAATAATGGGTGAGAGGTATCTTCATTTTTTATTGTTTTTTATTGTTTGCCACTTTATTTTTTTAATTGAAGGATATTTGTTTTACAGAATTTTTGGTTTTCTGTCATACATCAACAAGAATCAGCCATAGGTACACCCATGTCCCCTCCCTCCTGAGCCTCCCTCCCATCCCACCTTTCTAGATTGTCACAAAGCCCTTGTTTAAGTTCCCTGAGTCATACAGCAAATTCCCATCGGCTATCTGTTTTACATATGGTATTATAAGTTTCCATGTTCCTCTCTCCATCAGTTCAGTTCAGTCGCTCAGTCGTGTCCAACTCTTTGCGGCCCCATGAATCGCAGCACGCCAGGCCTCCCTGTCCATCACCATCTCCCGGAGTTCACTCAGACTCACGTCCATCGAGTCAGTGATGCCATCCAGCCATTTCATCCTCTGTCATCCCCTTCTCCTCCTGCCCCCAATCCCTCCCAGCATCAGAATCTTTTCATACATCTCCTTAATTCCACCTCCTCTCTCTCAATCCTACCTCTCTCCCTCCCTAAGACACACACTGAACTACAGCACCACCCTCCCCTAGTGAAACTTTCCATGCAAAGGTTTACTTGTTTTAGGAGAAAAATAAAGGATAGCATGGGCCCTGGTTCCTTACTGGAACTGACAGCAGGACAGAAAGTACTATAATTCTAGATCTCTCTTTTGAAAATAAGATATTAAGTCCATTAGTCTCAAGCCCATGAGGAAAGTGAGTGGATTGTTCTGCTTATGCCCCAGTTACACAATTTCAACCCAGTGAGTATCAACTGTTATCAACATCAGAGCATAGACTAAAGTATGAGTAAACCTGGGTGGTCGTCAAGCCCTTTTCGGCCAAAGGCAAGTGCAAGAAAGGAGCAGGACTGGAAGGAAAGCAAGAGGGGGCGAGAGCAGGAGGGGGCGCTTGGATCCCATTCAGCAGGAGGAAAGCTAGCATCACCGGATTTTCAGCGGAGCAATGTGCCATAAGACTGTGGAGTTTCTTTTCCCAGTATGTGTTCCAGGAGCCACTGTGGGCCAGAGACTCTTTATTCGCTCAAAGTTAAACAGCTGGTGTAGCCTGTCCTCTGTGTAGAATGGCCTCTTCCAGGTCATGTCCTGCAGTTAGCAACGCTTCAGCCAGATCTTGTTAAGAAAAACATCCTTGATTCCCCCAAGGCTGGAAAATTTAGATTCATAGTCATGGAAATAATTTTTTTACTACCTTCTCCTGAAATTGTTTTCTTTCTTTGCTTACATCTTCCTCCTCTTCCTTAAAAAAAAAAAAATTGTAAACTTTTCTTGCTGAAAATCAGTCTCTACTGTGATGTTCAGCCCTATTTTATTGAAAGCAGAAGAGAGCAAGCTAAAGGTTATTCCTGGCTGCCTACAGCTCAGCGTCCCTCTTCCTGAAGCGCCGTGGCCTTTGTGGACAGTGGTTCAGGCCCTTCCCATAGTGGTTCTATTTACAGGCTGCCTCGTCATGACCCTGTGCTGGAAGCCAGAGGGCTGGGAAGACAGATGGTCCTTCCAGTCATAGCAGGGACGCCTGGGATTGTCTGTACCAGAACAAGAACAAGAAACCAGATACATGTGGGTTTGATTTAGGAATCAGATATCCCTACAACATGTTCTTAAATGTTAACAGAGCGATTCTTCTCATTTGCTTCTACTTCACATCCAACTCATGCTTGATATAGTTACAGTTTCATGTTTAAAGGATCTTAAAAAGTTTTGGCCTGTTTCCTTTCTTTTTTTTTCTCTATTGAATACAAAAGCATTTATTTTAACAAACTTTATATTTAAAATAGAATTTTAATCTGTCTACTCACAAAACATAATTCAAAACATGATGTGTTTATCTCTCTGGCTGATTTGATGTTATTCCTTTACAAACAATATTCAATTTATAATTATTTTATGAAACTGTACTAAATGAAGTTTTTATTTTATCAGAGATCATTTCCCTTTCAATTCAGTTCAGTTCAGTTCAGTTCAGTCGCTCAGTTGCGTCTGACTCTTTGCGACACCATGAATTGCAGCATGCCAGGCCTCCCCATCCGTCACCGACTCCCAGAGTTCACCCAAACTCATGTCCATCGAGTCAGTGATGCCATCCAAAATTAATTTTTATTGCAGTATAGTTGATTTACAATGTAGCATTAGTTTCTGTTGTATTAACTGAATCAGTTGTACATATACATATATCCACTCCTTTTTTAGATTATGTTCCACTATAGGTCATTGATCGCTTCTTGGCCTTTTGGCTAAGATCATAGTGGTGGCTCAGACGGAAAGCGTCTGTCTACAATGTAGGAGACCTGGGTTCGATCCCTGGGTCGGAAAGTTCCCTGGAGAAGGAAACAGCAACCCACTCCAGTACTCTTGCCTAGAAATTCCCCTGGATGGAGGAGTCTGGTGTCCATGGGGTCGCAAAGAGTTGGACATGACTGAGCGACTTCACTTATAGGTCATTAAAGAGTGTTAAGGAGAGTTCCCAGTGCTATACAGTAGGTTCTTATTCAGGAAATATTAATATATTAAAATATTTATATAAAAATTTGTTATAAGTCAGATACAACTTTGAGATGAGAATACTTTAGCCCAACCTCTGTGATTATTTCTTTATTGATTAATTTGTTTATTTTAATTGGAGGCTATTACTTTACAATATTGTGGTGGATTTTGCCACACATTGACATGAATCAGCCACGGGTGTACATGTGTCCCCCAGTTCCAAGCACCACTCCCACCTCCCTCCCCATCCCATCCCTCTATCCCTCCGAGTTGTCCCAGTGCACCAGCTTTGAGTGCCCTCTTTCATGCATTGAACTTGGACTGGTCATCTATTCACAAATGGTAATATAGATGTTTCAATGCTATTCTGTCACATCATCCCACCCTCGCCTTCTCCCACGGTGTCCAAAAGTCTGTTCTTTATATCTGTGTCTCTTTTGCTGTCTTGTATATAGGGTCCTCATTACCATCTTTCTAGATTCCATATATATGTGTTAATATACTGTATTGAGGAGAAGGCAATGGCACCCCCACTCCAGTACTCTTGCCTGGAAAATCCCATGGACAGAGAAGCCTGGTAGGACGCAGTCCATGGGGTCGCGAAGAGTCAGACACGACTGAGTGACTTCACTTTCACTTTTCACTTTCATGCATTGGAAAAGGAAATGGCAACCCACTCCAGTGTTCTTGCCTGGAGAATCCCAGGGACGGGGGAGCCTGGTGGGCTGCCATCTATGGGGTCACACAGAATTGGACACGACTGAAGCGACTTAACAGCAGCAGAAGCAGCATACTGTATTGGTGTTTTTCTTTCTGGCTTACTTCACTTTTTATAATAGGCTCCAGTTTCATCTACCTCATTAGAATTGACTCAAATGCATTCTTTTTAATAGCTGAGTAATATTCCATTGTGTATATGTACCACAACTTTTTATCCATTCTTCTGTCAATGGACATCTAGGTTGCTTCCATGTGCTAGCTACTGTAAACAGTGCTGCAGTTAACATTGGGGTACATGTGTCTCTTTCAATACAGGTTTCCTCCATGCATATACCCAGCAGTGGGATTGTTGGGTCATATGGCAGTTCTATGTCCAGTTTTTAAAGAAATCTCCACACTCTTCTCCATAGTGGCTGTACTAGTTTGCATTCCTACCAACAGTGTCAGAGGGTTCCCTTTTCTCCACACCCTCTCCAGCATTTATTGTTTGTAGGCTTTTTGATAGCAGCCATTCTGACTGGTGTGAGATGGTACCTTATTATGGTTTTGATTTGCATTATCTCTTCCCTGGTGGTTCAAACAGTAAAGCAGCTGCCTGCAATGCAGGAGACCTGGGTTCAATCCCTGGGTGGGGAAGATCCCCTGGAGAAGGAAATGGCAACCCACTCCAGTACTCTTGCCTGGAAAATTCCATGGACAGAGGAGCCTCGTAAGCTACAGTCCATTGGGTTGCAAAGAGTGAGATGCGACTGAGCAACATCACTTTTCTGATAATGAGTGATGTTGATCATCTTTCCCTGTGATTTATTAGCCATCTGTATGTCTTTTTTTTGGAGAAATTAGTTCTTTGGCCCGTTTTTTTGATTGGGTCATTTATTTTTCTGGTATTGAGCTGCATGAGCTGCTTTGTCAATTGCTTTGTTTGCTATTATTCTCTCCCATTCTGAAGTCTGTCTTTTCACCTTGCTTTCAGTTTCCTTTACTTTGCAAAAGCTTTTAAGTTTAATTAGGTCCCATTTATTTTTGCTTTTATTTCTACTTACTCTGGGAGGTGGGTCATAGAGGGTCTTGCTGTGATTTATGTCAGAGAGTGTTCTGCCTATGTTTTCCTCTAGGAGTTTAATAGTTTCTGGTCTTAAATTTAGATCTTTAATCCATCTTGAGTTTATTTTTGTGGATGGTGTTAGAAAGTGTTCTAGTTTCATTCTTTTACAGGTGGTTGACCAATTTTCCCAGCATCACTTGTTAAAGAGATTATCTTTTCTCCATTGTGTATTTTTGTCTCCTTTGTCAAAGATAAGGTGTCCATAGGTACATGGATTTATCTCTGGGCTTTCTATTTCGTTCCCTTGATCTATATTTCTGTCTTGTGCCAGTAACATACTGTTTTGATGACTGTAGCTTTGTAGTATAGTCTAAAGTCAGGCAGATTGATTCCTCTAATTCCATTCTTCTTTCTCAAGATTGCTCTGGCTATTCAAGGTTTTTTTGTGTTTCCATACAAATTGTGAAGTTATTTGTCCCAGTTCTGTGAAAAATACCAATGGTAGCTTGGTAGGGATTGCATTGAATCTATAGGTTGCTTTGGATAGTATATTCATTTTCACTATATTGATCTTTCTGATCCATGAACATGGTATATTTCTCCATCTATTTGTGTCATCGTTGATTTCTTTCATCAGTGCTTTATCATTTTCTATATATAGGTCTTTTGTTTCTTTAGGTAAATTTTTATTCCTAAGTACTTTATTCTTTTCGTTGTAATGATGAATGGTATTGTTTCCTTAATTTCCTTTTTGTTTTCTCATTGTTAGTGTACAGGGATACAAGGGATTTCTGTGTATTAATTTTAGATCCTGCAACTTTACTATATTCACTGATTAGCTCTAGTAATTTTCTGGTGGTGTCTTTAGGGTTTTCTATGTAGAGGATCATGTCATCAGCAAACAGTGAGAGTTTTACTTCTTCTTTTCCAATCCAGATTCCTTTTATTTCTTTTTCTTCTCTGATTGCTGTGGCTAAAACTTCCAAAACTATGTTGAACAGTAGTGGTGAGAGTGGGCACCCTTGTCTTGTTCCTGACTTTGGGGGAAATGCTTTCAATTTTTTACACTTGAGGATAGTGTTTGCTGTGAGTTTATCATATATGGCTTTTATTATGTTGAGGTATATTCTTTCTATGCCTGCTTTCTGGAGAGTTTTCATTATAAATGGGTATTGAATTTTTCAAAGACCTGCATCTATGGAGATAATCATGTGGTTTTTATCTTTCAGTTTATTAATATGGGGTATCCCCTAGATTGATTTGTGAATATGAATAACCTTTGCATCTCTGGGATAAAGTCCACTTGGTCATGATGTATGATCATTTTAATATGTTGTTGGATTCTGTTTGCTAGAATTTTGTTGAGGATTTTTATATCTATGTTCATCAGTGATATTGGCCTGTAGTTTTTTTTTTTGTGTGAATTCCTTGTTTGGTTTTGGTATTAGGGTGATAGTGGCCTCATAGAATGATTTTGGGAATTTACCTTCCTCTGCAGTTTTCTGGAAGTGTTTGATTAAGATAGGTGTTGGCTCTTCTCTAAATTTTGGGTAGAATTCACCTGTGAAGACATCGGGCCCTGGGATTTTGTTTGTTGGAAGATTTTTATTACAGTTTCTATTTCCCATGCTTGTGATGTGTCTGTTAAGATTTTCTATTTCTTCCTGATTCAGTTTTGGAAGGATATACTTTTCTAAGAATTCATCTGTTTCCCTTTAATCTTAAAGAGTGCTTTTAAAAATAAAGGCACCAACAAGAACTGCTTTCAGATGGTACAGAATTTCTTATTTTTTGAAGACTCTGTGGTTGACCACTTCTTCATTAGTCACCTATAGGAAGAAACCTTCCTCTGCTGAAATGAGGCACTTTATAGTCTTTGCAGCACCACAAAGACTGCACAACCTGGATTTTGTGGTGCTGATTGGGAATATTAATTAGTAAAATAAGAATATGTATGGCTTAGTTTGTATTGTGAATGTCAGAACCAGACTCTAAGCTGTAATAATATTTGATACTTAAATTTTTCAGTATTATTAGTAGTAGTATTTGGTGAAAGTGAAAGTGAAGTCGCTCAGTTGTGTCTGACTCTTTGCAACCCCATGGACTATAGCCTACCAGCCTCCTCAGTCCATGGAATTTTCCAAGCAAGAGTATTGGAGTGGGTTGCCATTTCCTTCTCCAGGGGACCTTCCCAACCCAGGGATCGAACCCAGGTCTCCTGCACTGCAGGCAGATGCTTTACCATAAATCAATATATTACAATAATTTTTTTACATAAAAATATAGTCAGGTATGGCAGAAAGTGAAGAGGAACTAAAAAACCTCTTGATGAAAGTGAAAGTGAAAGCGTAAAAGTTGGCTTAAAGCTCAACATTCAGAAAACAAAGATCATGGCATCTGGTCCCATCAGTTCATGGGAAATAGATAAGGAAACAGTGGAAACAGTGTCAGACTTTATTTTTGGGGGCTCCAAAATCACTGCAGATGGTGATTGCAGCCATGAAATTAAAAGACGCTTACTCCTTGGAAGGAAAGTTATGACCAACCTAGATAGCATATTCAAAAGCAGAGACATTACTTTGCCTATGAAGGTCTGTCTAGTCAAGGCTATGGTTTTTCCTGTGGTCATGTATGGATGTGAGAGTTGGACTGTGAAGAAGGCTGAGCACTAAAGAATTGATGCTTTTGAACTGTGGTGTTAGAGAAGACTCTTGAGAGTCCCTTGGACTTCAAGGAGATCCAACCAGTCCATTCTGAAGGAGATCAACCCTGGGATTTCTTTGGAAGGAATGATGCTAAAGCTGAAACTTCAGTACTTTGGCCACCTCATGTGAAGAGTTGACTCATTGGAAAAGACTCTGATGCTGTGAGGGATTGGGGACAGGAGGAGAAGGGGACAACAGAGGATGAAATGGCTGGATGGCGTCACTGACTCAATGGACGTGAGTCTGAGTGAACTCCAGGAGTTGGTGATGGACAGGGAGGCCTGGCGTGCTGTGATTAATGGCGCAAAGAGTCGGACACGACTGAGTTACTGAACTGAACTGAACTGAACCCCTTCAGAGAAGTAGGCTGAGCATTTGATTTTTGAGTTTATTTTGAAATTCAGTATTTTGCTTCCAATGCATTTAAAGAGCTTCTTGAAGGTTCACTGACTTTGAACTGTCTACTAAAAACACAACCTTCATACTGCCAGATTTTGTGGAGGTTTTTTCCACTCATTTCACACAAAACTATATTTGTATGCATGAATGTTAAATCTCACTATAAATTTTCTTGCCTGGCAATATAAATAAGTTGTTAATACACAAAGCATTATAGATGTTCTTTTCCTTATTACATGACAGAACATCATCAGTTCCTTATTCTTTACACTTCTCTAGAAATATAATAACTTAATATTAAATGTGTTTTCTTCTTGCAACCTGACCCAAAAATTTCCTTTACATTTACATTATGTTAATAGAAATTTGTCACTGGAATCTCATTATGGGTCACAAACAATTACCTTGCAGAGAAGAATAGTAATGACAGAATTGGGTTGGTATTCATTTTCTCAAAGTAAATTTTGCAAACAGAAGTTTTCATATAATTATGTTACTTCAGCCTGAAATTTTTACACTGTACCAACATCTTACCCATCAGGAAAGAAATGGAATATATATATATACATACACACATATATATTAATATATATGTATGTATGTTTGTGTGTTTTCCATATGTCATAATTTCTTGTTCCAGTAACACAGATCCTTTTATTCCTCTGTCATTTAGTTCCAAGGAGATAGGGCACATTAGCAGCAATAAGTTAGAATACAGGAGTGCTGCTGCCATAGAGACGTATACAATGAATAACACTCAGTTCAGTTCAGTCGCTCAGTTGTGTCCAACTCTTTGCAACTCCATGGACTGCAACATGCCAGGCCTCCTTGTCCATCACCAACTCACAGAGTTTACCCAAACTCATGTCCACTGAGTCAGTGATGCCATCCAACCATCTCATCCTCTGTTGTCCCCTTCTCCTCCCCACTTCAATCTTTTCCAGCATCAGGGTCTTTTCAAATGAGTCAACTCTTTGCATCAGGTGGCCAAAGTGTTGGAGTTTCAGCTTCAACATCAGTCCTTCCAATGAATATTCAGGACTGATCTCCTTTAGGATGGACTTGTTGGATCTCCTTGCAGTCCAAGGGACTCTCAAGAGTCTTCTCGAACATCACAGTTCAAAAGCATCCATTATTTGGCTCTCAGCCTTCTTCATAGTCCAACTCTCACATCCATACATGACTACTGGTAAAACCATAGCCTTGACTAGATCGACCTTTGTTGGCATAGTAATGTCTATGCTTTTAATATGCTGTTTAGGTTGGTCATAACTTTCCTGCCAAGGAGTAAGTGTCTTTTAATTTCATGGCTGAAATCACCATCTGCAGTGATTTTGGAGCCCCCAAAATAAAGTCAGCCACTGTTTCCCCATCTATTTGCCATGAAGTGATGGGACTGGATGCCATGATCTTAGTTTTCTGAATGTTGAGCTTTATGCCAACTTTTTCACTCTCCTCTTTCACTTTCATCAAGAGGCTCTTTAGTTCTTCTTTGCTTTCTGCCATAAGGGTGGTGTCATCTGCATATCTGAGGTTATTGATATTTCTCCCAGCAATCTTGATTCCAGCTTGTGCTTCATCCAGCCCAGAATTTCTCTTGATGTACTCTGCATACACCTGACCTGCCTGACCTGCCTCTTGAGAAACCTGTATGTATGCAGGTCAGGAAGCAACAGTTAGAACTGGACATGGAACAACAGACTGGTTCCAAATAGGAACCAGTCAAGGCTGTATATTGTCACCCTGCTTATTTAACTTATATGCAGAGTACATCATGAGATGTACCAGCCCATCCTAAAGGAAATCAGTCCTGGTTGTTCATTGGAAGGACTGATGTTGAACCTGAAACTCCAATATTTTGGCCACCTGATATGGAGAGCTGCCTCATTTGAAAAAACCCTGATGTTGGCAGAGTGAAGGCAGGAGTAGAAGGTGACGACAGAGGATGAGATGGTTAGATGGCATCACTGACTCAATGGACGTGAGTTTGGGTAAACTCTGGGAGTTGGTGATGGACAGGGAGGGCTGGCATGTTGTAGTTCATGGGGTCACGGAGTCGGACACGACTGAGCGACTGAACTGAACTGAAAAGGACTCTGCATATAAGTTAAATAAGCATGGTGACAATACACAGCCTTGATGTTCTCCTTTCCTTACACTGTTGTTGTTTAGTTGCTGAGTCATGTCGGACTCTGTGTGTCCCTGTGGTCTGTAGGCCCACCAGTGTTCTCCGTCCATGACATTTCACAGGCAAGAATACCTGAGTGGGGTGCTGTTTCCTTCTTCAGGGGATCTTCCTAAGCCAAGGATCAAACCCACATCTCCTGCATTGGCAGGCGGGTTCTTTACCACTGAGCCACCAGGGAAACCCTCTGACATTGTGTGGTTTTTGCTTTTGACAAATGACTACAGACAGCCACCAACTGGCAGGAAAGGAAGCAGAAAAAGAGGGCATAGATGAGGCAGCACTATGGAATAGTGCAGTTAATTACTATTTTTCAGATTGATGATCTTAATTCATCATTTTAAGGGAAAACTAAATTATCATCATTCAACTAATATTACTATGTGACTACTCTCTGCCAAGCCATAGAACACAACAGTTCTTAGGAAACCAATAGTTTAGGGCAACTTAAAGCCCTAGGGCCTTCACAATCACAACTGCTCATCACTAGGCCCCAGTGTGAGTCCATTTAGTTGGTATTTATAAGAGGATAGAAAAGACTATAAGTTGTTTTGAAATGTCCATTCCATTGGGTTAAAATCTGTTGGAAGTTTGGTGTTTAACAGCTGCAAAATTACTCTTCTTACTGTAGAAGATAAAAAGCTGAACTTTTCAAATCATGGTTATCATGTTCAGAAAATTAAATATATTGTGAACACACAAAACTTGCAGAGTGGATGAATAGCTATTACTGAGATATGCTGCCACCTGCAACTTAAAATGGAGCAATTGTCTTCTCTTTCCAAGCTGCCCCACTTTCTGCTTCTACAAGACTGGTCACAAGCGCAAGAAGACAGTCACGTGGTTGCTGAACAGGAGGGGGCCAAGAAAGTCTGGTCCTGAAATCTCTTCAGAACTAAAGCTAAAGTTACCATTAATAATTGTAGCAAGTCACTTGGGTTAAATTAGGAGTTTGGGGCCACTTCATTTCAAATGAAGCATCCCTGGGGTGTTATAACATTATAGCCTCCTTTCTGTTACTGAAAATGAGCATCAGAAAACTTTTTTTTCTGGAGTAGGCAAAATGGTGGGCAAAAATAAAGCTCATGAAATGGACGTTAAGAGAAATGGACTACTTGTTTTGTATTTTCGCTTCTGGCAAATCATGTGCCATAGTTCTAATGAAAGGCTTTTATTTTAAAGACATTGTCTTAGTTTTAAAATGTCCCATGTCCCACACGTAAATTGGCCTTGCCAACAACAGACTCACAAATAATGCATCCTTGTGCCACAGTTGCCTCAGCCAGCTTCGTCAAGACTGAAACAGCAAGCCAGCCTCTTTGTTGCCCAGTTTGTTCCCTTCTGCTTCTTCCCCAAGAAGTTTTGTTGATGTCTAACCCTGAGAGAAGCTTACTGCTCCCTGGGAAATTTGGTGAAGATGCTCATTATGTTAGTTTCAAAAGAACTGCAGTTTTAAGTCTTAATGATTTTTTTTTCTAATTACAGCTATATTCCACAGCAACTATGGAGAAGCTGGACAAGTGGAAAGATAGGAAAATCACACTGTGCATTTGAAAAAGTATCTTTCTCCTGATTTTCTTAAGACTTTCAGAAATTTTATTAATACAAATTATAAAGACATTTGAAAATTTTGAATAGGGTAAACTTATCCTTGCCCCCAAGGTTTGGGTGGTTTTCCTTCTTTCTGTGCTCTGGTTGAGCAGTTGTCTTGGCCATCTCCACCATTCCCCATTGTTGATCACCTAATAAAGTTTAAAACAGCTATATGTATGAACAATGATATCATAGCTGAGCAACCATGGCACTCAGTGTTTAAAAAAAAAATACATATAAACAAATTATATGGATATTGGATGGGAAGTTAAGTTTTCATATTAGAATGCGCAGGTAAGAAAATTAGACATGGCTAGATTTTTTCTGAAAATCTGGTTGCTGAAGGTAATTCATGCTTGCAGCCTTCAACTTGTATCTGCAATAGTCCTGAATTTGAGCTGGGAAAGATTCAGGATTTAAATGGATTTCCAGTGGGACCAAAAGAGAGAAGTGCCAGCAAGTTTGTCAAAGGAGATCATATGTCAGAAAGAAACTGATCCCGTTTCACATACCCATAGTATCATGAACATTCTTTGGCCTTATAAATCATCTTCAGTGAAAGTACATACATTCTGAGGCAAACAGAAATAAAATTACACTTATCATTTATCAGCCTCAAATTTCTTAATCCAAGGTAAACTTTAAATGTCATCACTTAGAATTAAAAGGTTAAGGCTCAGCCTTTCTTCATTTATCACATAGTTTTCAAATACATGTTGAATTTTTTCCCCATTTAAACAAGTGGGCATAACTCAGTGGTTATCAGGTTGATAACAGAGTCCCTCTTCCTTTGTACATACTGAAGTTTATAATATATGTTATGGTACAGTCATGGGGAAAAAAGAATATAAAATTTTGTTTTCTGATGGATACATGTTAGTGACTGTACATATTTTTTATTTTACTTTATTTATTGTTATTAAAAATAAAAATTATATTTTTAACTGTAGTGAATGACACATAACATAAAGTTTACCATCTTAACCCTTTTAGGAGTACATGTAAGTGATCCGCTGGAGAAGGAAATGGCAATCCACTCCAGTACTATTGCCTGGAAAATCCCATGGGCAGAGGAGCCTGATAAGCTACAGTCCATGGGGTGACAAAGAGTTGGACACGACTGAGTGACTTCACTCATTCATTCATTCATAAATGATTTTAGGGCATTCACATTGTTGTACTACTATGTCTTCATATCTTGACCTCATAAAATTGTCCTCATTTGTGGTTTCCCACTAATACCAAACACACACATTTTAACACATCCACTGTCAAAAATTTAAATATGAATTGTTTATTTTGTAAACATATCAGCTGAATATTATCTTTTAAATATTTTTTCTGAATTCTAATGGAGGAATAATTTTCAAGTTTTGAAGTTATAATTCTTTCCACTCCTTTATAATATTATTGATTTATCCATTGGAATATTTGATGTGGTCTCTGTGCTTGTAATTTAAAGCTAATGCTCAATACTTTTATTTATCATATAAGCAACACTGATAAAGTATAGGTAGAGCAAATGCAAAAAGTGAATCAGTATAATAATTTCTATGTATTCAATTAGGGCTTTATCGATTGTTCTTTTCAGAAAGCAGAGAAGGCAATGGCAACCCACTCCAGTACTCTTGCCTGGAAAATCCCATGAACGGGGGGAGCCTGGTGGGCTGCCGTCTATGGGGCCGCACAGAGTCGGACACGACTGAAGTGACTTAGCAGCAGCAGCAGTTGTCAGAAAGTGTTAAATATCAAAGTTTTGTCTTTATAATATGCAGAATTTGAAATAAGAATTGAGATGAGCGTTTTCTCTGGGCAGATAGTTTTTCTGCATTTTAAACCCCAAATCCAGCATGTGCACAACTTTTATTCCCTCCCAAATAATTTACTTGCTGTCATTGAAAAGAATTTTAATGTTTTCCTGACTTCTTGTCATAGCTCAGATTTATCAACCATGACATTGTTCATTCTTGGCTGTTCAATGATCCCATATAATCTGAGATGCTTTATATTTTCTCTGTACTCCTCTTTGCTGACATTATAGAGTGAATTTCCTGTCAATGTGTTTATCCTTCTTGAATCTGCAGAAGGGCACAGAAAGCAGTGTGGTTAATTGAACTAGACTGCTTAGAATTTTGCTTCACTGATAGAGCTGAACTGTTTGTTTTTATTTTTATTTTATTTTTTTTTTAGTTAAATTTATTTATTTTTTTAATTACAATACTGTATTTGTTTTGCCATACATTGACACGAATCAGCCATGTTTGTTTTTAAGAAAGTCATCATCTATGCCCTGTTTTCAGTGTACAGCCACACACTCTGTTCATGCACAAGTTAGCATCGCCACCGTGGGCAACAACTGTCACTTTACATTCCATTTTTGAAGGCTCTCTGAAGTTAATGATTTATTGCTAAGAAGTAAATCTCTTCTGGAAACTGTCCGTGAAAAATTATTTTTAATTGGAGTTGAACAAATACAGCCCTTTTCCTACTGACTCTCATACTGGGTCTCCTTTTCTACCTCATTAATGTCCTCATTGGGCTAAATGTTAACACACCATTGACATCTGCAACATGAACAGCTCCTGGGAGACTTAATAAGTTTATTCATGATAACTGTAAGAGCACTGGAATATGGAAGGATCTGAGACAAATATTAGCACAGAGAGACAAGAATGAGTTGCAAAATAATGTCAGATAAATACAAATAAAATTAGAGTTGTTAAAATCTATCACATATTAAAATCATTCTTGTTTGAAGGTCAAAGGATGTTCTATAACTGTAATCCTAATTATAAATTACAAGTCAAAAAATACTAAGAACAATTTATAATTACCTATACTTGGGGAACGGAGAAGGCAATGGCACCCCACTCCAGTACTCTTGCCTGGAAAATCAGTCCATGGGGTCGCTAAGAGTCAGACACCACTGAGCAACTTCAGTTTCCCTTTTCACTTTCATGCATTGGAGAAGGAAAAGGCAACCCACTCCAGTGTTCTTGCCTGGAGAATCCCAGGGACCGGGGAGCCTGGTGGGCTGCCGTCTCTGGGGCACAGAGCCAAACATAACTGAAGCGATTTAGCAGCAGCAGCAGCATACTTGGGGAATATGTTTAAATTCACATTATATATTCACTTAGCAGACTTGCTTTCTATTTAATATCACTCTGAATACATTTCAAAGGTTATGAAGATTTTGAAGTACAGATATCTTGATTTATTGCAAATGAATATCAGTGTTCTCATTTTAAGGAAATCACCGGTTTCTTTTTATTGAACTGTAGCTCAAAGAATCATTCAAAGAAATAAAAAAGAAATTCAACAATTTGAAGTTTAATTACACTAAGAAAAATGAAAAAGCTCGAAATCTAAAAGCTCTCAAATATCAAATTCAACAAGTGGATATATATGCTGAAAAACTACAGGTAATGAGAAGGTACTTGTATATGTGTGTGTGTGTATGCTACAGTTATTGCAAAATTATTTTGCATTTCAATTCTAAATGCCTAACCCTTAGGCTTTTTTATACCATTAGAACTGAAAAGATAGTTTTTACCTTTTATAAGGGTGCTTCATGTAAAATACATAATTTATTGATTTATCTCTTGAAGCAGCTCCAGAATGATCTCTGCCAAACCTATCCAGCCTCATTGCTCCCATTCTTCCTGCTACACACACACACACACACACCCCTCCTATACATCCCTTTTTCTTTCCTTGCACCCACCTATATCAGGAGCTTCTTCCACTTTTCCTGCAGGCCCTAATACCTTTCCTGATTATTGTTTATGCTGGCTAATTTGATTGCTTTCTCAGGAGACAGTGAGCTGAGTACAATAAAATATTTGATTTTATGGACTTTGTCTTTTTTAAACAATCATAGCATTCTCAAACTATGGAATAGATCCTGGTGTAGAGTAACTTTTCTCTATATTTGCTGAATGCTGAATCAATAAACTATCTGAAAAGAAACCTATTCTTTCTAAAATGTGTTTTAATAATTATAATTTTAACATATTAACTGAAGGATGCTATTAAAGTTTTTCAAAGTTTTTCCTCAATATTTCATTATTAACTAGCTGAGTAAATAAAAACTGACTGTCATTAAAAAATTTTTTTGCCCAGGCTTTGAAAAGGAAAATGGAAAAAGTTGAGAATAAAATTTCTTTTTTAAATTATCCAAATAATAATGTGAATATCCTTTTGGAAGCCATGAAGGATTTGCAGAAGCATGTGGATGAATTTGGCAAAGTTGTAACAGATTACAGGAAGAATTTGGACCTGACCGAGCATCTCCAGGAGTTGATAGAAGAGGTATTCTCTTCTTGTGGTCATGTTATCTGTATTGTAATTTTTTAAAAATTTGTCTGTTGCTTAGAACAACATAGCATTAGCTATTACTGTCATTAAATTTGTGCATCATGCTCCTTTTCATGATTATATCCTTAGGATAATTTCCTAATGCAGAATTGCTGTACCAAAGGGATCATGTTACATGGTTTTGATTGTATTGTCCAGTTGCTCTTTGGAAAAATTTTACTAATTTAACTCTTGTTACCAGCAACATACGAGAAATTCTCATTTCTCCATAACCTCGTCAACTCAAGATGTTTAATCATCATGGAGCTAATAATATTTACTGTTGAATATCTGCTAAAATAATCAATAATGACTTATTTCACAGAATTTGAGAATGTTTAGAGAGAAAATTGCTGATTGGATTTATCAGGTATAAAAATTCTTATTGGTATTATTTCATTTTTATCAAGAGGATAAATGGCAAAGTATACATAGATTATATGAAATTGGCAAGTTAAAGTCATTATTTGCACACTTCATAGTGAAGAAACCCTACACTTGAAGATCTTGAGCATTTTTTGTAGACCATAATTCTGAATTACAAAACATTGCTCTTTCCCACTAATGCAATAGAGCTTTTAGATTTAACATCACATTAGGAGGATTGAAATGATCATTCTTCCATATCTGATGTATAGGTTTGCTGTACTTCTATGGCACTTATTTAAAGCCAACTCCTAACAGAGTCATGTGTTTCTATTTCTCACTCAGCATAAGTGCTTCTGGCCTTGGTCAGACACATTTCTTTCATCACAGTTATTTATTTTTAGTGAGAAACTGTCTCAATTCTCCACTATGCTTTGAAAATATGACTATTTTCTATCAAGAAAAGGTCGAATGCTATTCTTCAAATGATATTTCCTCCATCTACAGACTAAATCTTATTCCTAAAAGCATTTATTTGTTGGAGTGTTATTTGGGCAATACTTTATCCATATATTGTTAATGATTTCAATTAAATAGGCTGGATTTTTTGTGTTTGAGCTTTTCCTTACCTTTAGCTGATATTTGAATTCTTTTTAGTGCCATATGCCTTTTTTAGAATGTAAGTTCTTGTAAGTCTGCAACTTTTCTCTTGGAAATTATAGTTCAGTCAAATCTAAGAAAGCAGAAAAATCAAATTGATTTCCATACTTTATTATCTGACTCTAATTTCCAAGTGCAAAAGTATATGATTATGCTGTGATGTTTCATTTCTTAGGACTTGAAAAGAGTTCCCATTAACTATGCCATTGGGCAAAATGAAGAAATTTGGGAGGATGGTGTCTCTTTAATCTGTGCTTTCTCCCATTTTAATTTAGTGTCACTTTTGGTATGAAGATGTAAGTGCCACAGTTGTGAGAGTTGGAAAGTATTCCATGGAGTGCAAGACCAGGGAAGCAGTGGAGATCCTCCACCAGCAGTTCAGAAAGTTTATCACACCCTCCGTGCCTCAGCAAGAAGAAAGGCTTCAGGAGATCGGTGACCTCGCTCAGCGCTTATACGGTGACTCTCTTTTAAGATACCCGTCGATTCACCACTGGACAGATTTCTAGTGAACCTAGCAGACAGCAGAGCGCGGCAAGCCCTCAGGGTCCTCACTACGCCAGCCTATTCTGGGAAAAAGTTCGAGATAAGAGCAAAAGTGAATAATAGGGGAGTAGAGAAAGGAACTCCTGGCTGCAGGAGATGAAAGCATGTGGATTTTTAATGACCCTTTGTAAGCCCTCCTTCTCTTTTCCCTCTCTCCCCCATTAAAACCAGAATAGTACTCAGCTTATGTAGACAAAAATGAAATCTAATTTTGATTAGAGTGAGTCCTCAAAACTATACACAACTCCCATAGTCCTTGAAACAGGTGGAAAGCTAAGACTAAGGTCTACAGCCCTCATGTTTCTATGAGGATTAAGGTTTGTGGATATAAGAAAGGGCTGGAGGGTCTTCCCTTGTCTTCCTCTCATTTGTGGAATAAATAGTGCTTGTGTGCTCAGTCGTGTCTGACTCTGCAACCCTATGAACTGTAGCCCACCAGGCTCCTCTGCCCATGGGTCTCTCCAGGCAAGAATACTGGAGTGGGTTGCCATTACCTCTTCCAGGGGATCTTCCCGATGCAGGAATCAAATCCATATCTCTGGTGTCTCCTGCATTGTAGGCAGATTCTTTACCATTGAGCCACCTGGGAAGCCCTGTGGAATAAATGGGAGAATTCAGATCATCATCTCACGGGTTGTGCTTTCCTCTTCTCCATGACTGTTGGTCTGAAAAGCCTTTCCATGTGAAGAAGGCCCCCATTTAAAATGCCCGTTCGAGGGTGACAGTCCTTGAGGGTGCAAGAAGAGTAATTTCATGAATTCCTTGATACTGTTAACTACCAGGTAATTAACAAGAGTAATTCTTAGTGACAGAGCAAACATAGCCCCCAAAGATGGAGCAACAGTGCTTCACGTGGCTGCCCACAGCTGCTGCCAGGTGGATAGTCTGTCTTGTCACATGACGCACTCACTCTCCAGGGATAGCCATAAAAATTTTCTAGAACAGCATCTATTGCATTAGCTAATACTAAATTAAATGAGAATGAATTCGTAATAATTTTCCAAAGGAAATGGTAAATATATAAAAATAATAAAACATGATTAAAAGAAAACTAATGTTATGTTTCATTCCTACTGTATAAGTATACTAAAAAATTTTGGAGGCACTCCACTCCCGTGAAGTGGTTTATGTTTTCTTCAGTTATTATATTTTTTTACACTGTAGCATAATTACCTTTTCATTTGTCTGTCTTCTCAACTGAGCATAAGCTCCTTGAGGGTAAGAGAAATATATTGTATCACTAGGTTTAAGTGCCTATTGAAGTTCAGCACAAAGATCCCATAAAAGTTGCGATTATCCTCCTGTCTTGCAAAATCCCATTTTCTGCCTTGTTTGTATTCTTGGCCTATCACCAACTGACATATTGTACGGTTATATGTGGTCGTCTGGCTCTCCTTACCGGAGTATAAGTTCCTTGAGAAAAGGGATTTTGCCTGTTAATTCTCTCCTTCATGGTACATACTAAATGCTTAGCAATTACTTGATGGCTAAATGATCAGTGAATGAATAATAAACAGCATGAGTTTTCATCTGTTCAGTTTGGAGGCTATGCATTTTTAGCATTTGCATCAGGTAAGATACTTAAGGAATAGTATAGCATCTTGCATCATTATTGAACCTAGAATTTTAATACAAATAAATTTATCTCAAAAAATTTTTTCAGTACCTATTACATACTTTGTTTAGTCATTAAGCCACGTCTGACTCTTCACAACCCTGTGGACGGCAGCACACCAAGCTTTCCTGTTGTTCACTATCTCCTGGAGTTTCCTCAAACTCATGTCTATTGAGTCAGTGATGCCATCCAACCATCTCATCCTCTGTCACCCACTTCTCCTCCTGCCCTTAATCAGGGTCTTTTCCAGTGAGTTAGTTCTTCACATCAGGTGGCCAAAGTATTGGAGCTTCAGCTTCAGCAACCGTCCTTCCAATGAATATTCAGGGTCGATTTCTTTTAGGATTGACTGATTTTATCTCCTTTCTGTCCAAATGGACTCTCAAGTCTCTCCAGCACCACGGTTCAAAAAGCTTCAATTCTTTGATGCTCAGCCTTCATTATGGTCCAGCTCTTACATCTGTACATAACTGCTGAAAAACCCATAGCTTTCACTATATAGACCTTGTCAGCAAAGTGATGTCTCTGCTTTTTGATATGCTGTCTCGGTTTGCCACAGCTTTTCTTCCAAGGAGCAAGTGTCTTTTAATGTCAAGGCTGCAGTCACTGTCTGCAGTGCTTTCAGAGGCCAAGAAAATAAAGTTTGCCACTGTTTCCATTTTTCCCCATCAATTTACCATAAAGTGATGGGACTGGATGCCATGATCTTAGTTTTTTGAATGTTGAGTTTTAAGGCAGGTTTTTCACTCTCCTCTTTCACCTTTATCAAGAGACTCTTTAGTTCCTTTTCACTTTCTGCCATTAGGTGATATTATGGAGCTGTGATTGATATAAAGACCTATACAACCCATTTCCATCATTCAGGAATCCATAGTCTGTGCCTAGAAGTCACAATATGGTAAATGCAGTGAGAAAGGTCTAAATGTGTGTTTGCTAGAACTGCCAAAACAAAATATCATATACTGGGTAGCTTAAATCACAAAAATTAATTTCTTCAAAGTTCTAGAGGCTGGAAGTCTAAGATCAAGCGGCTCAATGAGTTGGTTTTTACCAAGGCTTCTCTTTTCTTGCTCCCTCTTCACATAGGCATCCTTCTGTGCACAGGGACCCAGGTTCTCTGATCTTCTCTTAAGGACACCAATCATAATGAATTGGCACCCCACCCTCGTGGCCTCTTCTTAACTTTATCTCCTTTAAAGACCTCATCTCCAAATAATGTTACATTCTGAGATACTGGAGGTTGAGTTTTCAATATATGAATTTTAGGTGAGACACAATTCAGTCTGTAACAATGTATAATACCATTTTAGTCTGAGCTGTAGAGTCCAGTAGTCCAATTAAATCTCTGCTGTTTCAATTATTGTCTGGGTTACCTGAAGAGGCTCTTTTGAGCCTGGGATTCTTCATTTGGACAATGCAGTAGAACCTTCTAGAGGAAGATTTTGTTTGCTAATGCATATAAAGTGCCTAGCCACAGGCAAATAAGATGCACTCACTACACAATAGATACTTGTATTATTACTCCAGTAGGGAGAGGAAAACCCAGCTGGGAAAGATGAAGACTATTTCCCCAAAGATCTTGACATTGGAGGTAGACCTTGAAGAGTGAGTAGGATTTATCCCAACAGAGACAGGGTATGGGTATTCTTTCCCCATACAGGAAAGAATAGACAGTGGTTGTGAGGATTTTGAGAGAAAAGTTGCTAGTTCAGTTTGGTCAGATATTAAGTATGTGGAGGAATTAGGGAGATATATTTTTGAGAGAGGCAGGTCGAAACCATATCACAGAGGGCCTTGACTGTGTACTTTCTAAGTAGTGAAGAACAGCTGAATGTTTTGAAAAGGACAAAAGAGGTTCGAGTGGAGCTTTATGAATATTAATATAACATCACTATTTAGGTTACATAAGAGGGACGTGGTACAGCAAATGTAACCATTTTTCTAGAATACTTGGTTTTTCCAATGATGCTTTTGTCTATTCAATAAGTATTTAGTAAGTGCTTACTATCTATAGGCCCAGTGTCAGACACTGGGATAAATTAATGGGATTAATTTATGGGATTTAGCCTAGGATTTTTTTTTCTGCTAAGGATTTGACCTTTAAAAATGGTTTTAACCCTGCTTCTCCCCAGGTTTTGAAGAAGGGCAAAAATATGCTGAGAAGATAGTGGCCAAACACAAAGAAGTTCTTGAATCTGTCACTGAATTATGTAGCTCTCTCACAGAGCTTGAAGAAAAGCTGAAGGTAATTTCTCCTTACCAGAATATGTATGTTTAAAAGATATAAATTAAAATGTGTGGATCAAGTGTCTACTGGTGCAAAGATGTTCTAACGCAAATTCTCAAGGGACATAATGTGCACATTTGTTTCACAGCTTTCTAACATAATTACTTGGTTGTTTTTAATAGTTAATTCTGTTTCTTTCCCATCGCTGTAGACAAAAATATTGCTGAGAATGAGGGTTAAGCACAATTAAGGTGTCTCGTTTACGTTTTCATGGCTCATATCCTAATGGATAAATATGTGCCATTAAAATCAAAGTCTATATTGTTGTTGTTAAGTTGCTTAGTCAGTATCCTTATGTTTTCATTCATAAATAATGAGCATAAGTTTTTTTATTCTCTTCCAAATTGTGGCCCCAGAGAAAATAAAACTAATCTTCAGGTATTATAGTCATTGAACACTTAGCTTCATGGAAATATTAAACTAACCATTAGCATCTTTCATGGAATAATAAAATTGATGGTAAAAATAGGAAATATGTTTATGATTTGTCTAGGTAAAATCCAGTTAAAATAGAGAAATGTATGTATATATATGCATACATACATACCTATGTATGTATACACATATATTTTTTTGTCTTTGTCATTTCCAAGCTGATCTCATTAATGCTCTTTTCATAACTGACTGAAAGAACCGGTTATTTATGATTGAAACAGTGGTAAGGTAATTGAGAGCACAGACTCTAGGGTAAAACATAGCCGCCTAGGAATACCAGCTCTCCAAATTATTGTATTCGTGAGTGGGGATTTAATCTATTAAGAGTATGTTTCTTAATGACCCTGAGTCTCTGTTTCGTGATTCATAAAATGCAGGAAATAGAGGAAGCTATCACAGGGTAGCCCTGAGTACTGAATGTGAAGACACCCATGATTATTGGTGGGATTTCTGTTGGTATGGAGACATAATGGTGCTCTTGCAGTTTAGAGCAGAATTATATTTATTTTCAGCAAGTATTTTTTCTGTATGAATTTCCATGTCAGATATTTGAGTAACATTCTGTTCAAAATAGTTTGCTAAGCTTTTAATTCAGTGGGCATCCAATCAAATTGTTTTTTTTTCCTTTGGTTGAGCATCTAGATTTTTCCATTTTTACCATTTTAAATAACACTCTAGTGAACATCTTTGTACATGAAACCTTTTTCTTTCTTTTTTATTATTATATTCTTATCACACAAAAATTCTTTGCTTTCTATAAATGTTTTGCAATGATAATGCCACCAGTAATGTATGAACGCACCTTACATTTTATACTATCTTTTTCAACATTTTTCATTTCCTCCTCACCTTCACCCCAACCCCTGAGGGTGTGTCTCTTCTCCTGACTTTTGAAACACAGCCCCAAAAATCATTACTCTTTTTCACTCTTTGCTGCCATCTACAGCATCTTTCCCTTTATGCTGTACATCTCCAGGTGAGCTCCACTTAAAACATATGCTCTGTTAAAGAGATACCCCTTTCCAGCTTTTCATCTTCATGCTATTCTTCCTGAAAGCTGTTTCCACTCTCTGCCTCCTTCTACTTTTCCCCTTCCTCCCACAACCCCTGGAGTCACAGTTGTACCCTCTCTTTCTCATTCCCAACCTTCCACTGGATTATCTTTTGCTAGTCAGGAGCCCCCTACTTATTGACTCCTGCTAGATGATACTGCTGGTGCCATTTTTAAATTCAAAACGCCTCTCTACAAACTCTTCTTTGCTTACCACATGAAGTTCAGACTCAAGGTTTTCCAGTGTTCTGGAACTGATTATCTTTCCAAACCATTGTGCTTCTCCACTCACTGTTGGTTCCTACCTCAGCAGTCTCCTACCCCACACTCCCAGGTCTGCTTCTAAATTTTACAGTCGTCCCTCATATCCACAGATTTGCTTTCCTCAGTTTTGAGTACCTGAAGTCAATCTCAATCAGAAAATATTAAATGAAAAACTCCAAAAGTAAATTTTTTTATGTTTTAAATTACAAGAGGCCATATTCACATAACTTTTATTATAATATATTGCTATACTTGTTATGTTTTATTTTCACTGTTATTAATCACTTACCCTACCTAATTTCAGAGAAGGCGATGGCACCCCGTTCTAGTACTCTTGCCTGGCAAATCCCAAGGACTGAGGAGCCTGGTAGGCTGCAGTCCATGGGGTCACGAAGAGTCAGACACGACTGAGCGAGTTCACTTTCACTTTTCACTTTCATGCATTGGAGAAGGAAATGGCAACCCACTCCAGTGTTCTTGCCTGGAGAATCCCAGGGACGGGAGAGCCTAGTGGGCTGCCGTCTATGGGGTCGCACAGAGTCGGACACGATTAACGCGATTTATACCTAATTTATAAATTAAACTTTATCATGGATATATATGTACTGGAAAAAATGTAGTAACATATATGTAGTATTTTCTGTGGTTTCAGGCATCCACTGTGGGTCTTGGAATGTATCTTCTACACATAAAGGCGGAGTACTGTACTTCACGTACATGACCTTCCATCTCTCTTATCTAAATTGTTCTCTCAAGGTCAAACCCAAATATCACCTCCTGCACAATTCCTTCCTTAGCTGTGCCGCTCCCTCTCTGATCTGCTGTAGTACCAGTGCTCCATCCTACCATAATCATCACATATATCTACCAGGATCATCCAGCCTGTCTCCTAGATTATAATGAGGAAACCCTGTTCAGTTCAGCATCCCACACAACATTTAACAACATGTTTTTCCTAAAATGGGTTTTCCATAAAGGTTTTGGCATTTATAGTAAACACCCAAAGGATTGGTACAGAAAAAGAAAAAAATCATTCAGTAGCTCAAAAAAGTTTGATTTGGGTAGATATAGAGAAGGGCCTCTGTGGCAAGAGAAACAGGCATCAGCATTGCCCTTAGGAGTTACAACTTGAACAAAATCCTGCCAAAGGATGCTAACACTTTACAGATGTTTCTATGAGAGCATAAATTCTGGGTTTTGTATTTAAGGTTGACTCTATGGCTCTCTTTTGCAGGAGTCCATGAAAAAGCAGGCCTGGAAATCCCTGTCAAGGTTAAAATAGTGATAATAATCCTTTCTCTTTGTGTAGAATTTTAATATTTACAGAGAATTTTCATAAATATTACCTCAGTGTTTTCCAAATAACCGTGTGATGGTAATAAGGTAGCTGTTGTTTTCTTTATTTAAAAAATCAGAGAGGGTAAAAATGCTTTATTTGAGGACTCACACTCAATAGTGGTGGATCTGGAGTAGGACCTCAGTTATAATTCAAAATCTAGTATTCCTTCCACAACTGTTACTTTATTGTATTTTTCATTAAAGTATAGTTGATTTACAATATCATGTTATTTTCAGGTGGCATAGTGATTCAGATATACACAGACACACACATATGTATTCCTTTTCAGATTCTTTTTCCTTATAGGTTGTTACAAACTATTGAGTATAGTTCCCTGTGCTATATAGCAGGTCCGTGTTAGTTATTGATTTTATGTATAATAATTAACCATAAGTTTGCTTTGCATGTTTGTAAACCTCTTTCTGTTTTGTAAATAAGTTAATTTGTATAATTTTTTCATATTCCACATATAAATGATATCATATGATATTTGTCTTTGTCTGATTTACTTCACGTACTATGATAATCTGTAGGTCCATCCATGTTGCTGCAAACGGCATTATTTCATTCTTTTTGTGGCTAACATTCCACTGCATATATGTACCACATCTTACTTATCCGTTCATTTGTCAGGGGTCATTTAGGTTGCTTCCATGTCTTGGCTATTGTAAATAGTTCTGTAATGAATGTTGGGGTGCATGTATCTTTTTGAATTATGGTTTTCTTTGGTTATATGCCCAGGAGTGGGGTTGCTGGATCAATTAATATTTCTATTTTTAGTTTTTTAAGAATCCTCCATACTGTTCTCCATAGTGGTTGTACTAATTTGCATTCCACTTTGGAATTTAGGTATAGAGTATATACCAAAGCAGAGTAACTTATCAAATAACATAGACCAGTGTAAGTTTTAGAGTTGGAAGTAAGAGCTGAATCTCCCCAGTAGATGTCTGCCCAAATCCTTTGAGGTGATGTAACATGTACACTTTGAGAAGTATGCCTGTTTCTTTAAGGCCTAATGCCCATGTTCCAGGTGGTATAGAGTATCTTCTGTTGCCATATTTTTGTTCACTAGCTAAGTCACATTCCTCTCGTTTTAACACTGTGAACTACAGCACACCAGGATTCCCTGTCCTTCACTCTCTCCTGGAGTTCGCTCAAACTCATGTCCGTTGAGTCAGTGATGCCACCCAACCATTTCATCCTTGGCCACCCGCTTCTCATCTAGCCCTCAATCTCTCCCAGCATTAGGATCTTTTCCAGTGAATTGGCTCTTCACATCAGGTGGCCAAAGTATTGGTGCTTCAGCTTCAGCGTCAGTCCTTCCAATGAATATTCAGGGTTGATTTCTCTTAAAGATTTAGTAGTTTGATCTTGTAGTTCAAGGGACTCTCTGGAGTCTTCTCCAGCACCACAGTTCAAAAGCATCAATTTTTTGGTGCTCAGCCTTTATAGTCCAACTCTCACATCCATACATGACTGCTGGAAAAATCATAGCTTTGAATAAATGGACCTTTGTTGGCAAAATGATGTCTCTGCTTTTTAATACTCTGTCTAGGTTGGTCATAGCAAGTGTCTTTTAATTTCATGGCTGCACTCACTGTCCACAGTGATTGTGAAGTCCAAGAAAATAATGTCTGTCACTGTTTCCATTGGTTCCCCATCTGTTTGCCATGAAGTGATGGGACAGGATGTCATGATCTTAGTTTTTTAATGTTGAGTTTTAAGCCAGGTTTTTCATTCTCCTCTTTCACTTTCATCAAAAGGGTCTTTAGTTTCTTCACTTTCTGCCATAAGGGTGGTGTCATCTGCATATCTGAGGTTGTTGATATTTCTCCTGGCAATCTTGATTCCAGCTTGTGCTTCTTCCAGTCCAGCGTTTCTCATGATGTACTCTGCATAGAAGTTAAATAAGTAGGGTGACAATATACAGCCTTGACGTACTCCTTTTTGTATTTGGAACCAGTCTGTTGTTCCATGTCCAGTTCTAACTGTTGCTTCTTGACCTGCATACAGCTTTCTCAGGAGGCAGGCAGGTAAGGTACCTGGCATTCCACTATTATAACAAGAACTTTCTTCCTACTGGACCTTTGAACAACCAGTTTTAATTGGCAGTGAACTTTTATCAACAGAGGAGGTAGAAAGAGGAATGAAACCATGAAATAACTGTATAAATCACTTAATGGGCGTATGCTAGCCTCTTGTGGGATACATTTGCTGACAGACTGCCAACTTTACTGGCCCAGGCTCTCACTAATCTTCACTTTGTACAGCAGGGAGATTTAAAGTTGAAGCTGAATTTGGAAGACTTCCATGATGATTGCATTGGCCTACTAAAAGAATCAGCGAGAAATAAGCAGACAATTTTCAATGAGGGAAGCAATAAGGTAAAGAAATCCATGTATCCTCAGATATTTGTTACTTTCACTACTTTCATTTAGCATCATTGTGCACTGAAAAAAAAAGAAAGCCTTATTATCTTTCTGAATCGTCCAGTATGGATGCAAGTGAATGTCCTTTTCCCTTCTTTTCTACTCATTACTTAGTCTTTCTTCTCTCACCTGAGCTTTTACCTCGGAGTCTCTGCCATTGATTACTGGAACCATAGCATTTCACAGTGGCACTGGGACAGTCAGTCAAACACCACACTATTGCCCCACACTTTTGTTTCTCCCATCTTTAATTGCCTTTCTTGTTGACCTTTCAATCCCAACTTCAAATTTTACTTCTCCCTCTTTATCATACCACCAAGCTATGATTTTGTTGTTTTACACTACCCATTGAAAAACCTTAGTACATGAAATTAGATTGTATCTCGTTCCCATAGAATCTACTTCTAACATGATATTTCTAGGAACATGTACAGCAGCAGCATGTACTAAAACATAGAATGCAACTGAAAGATAAACACTAAAGTATTTATAGAAATGTTAAATTATTTTAAAGTCTATGCATTGCATATAAATTAAGCATGTAGCAAGAACTGCAAATGTTCACAAAATGCAAATGCATTTCAAAAGCATTATTTAAATCACATCATTATGGAGTTTCAGTATAAGTTGTTCACTATCTATTCATAGCTCCTGGACTATAATTAGCTCTTGATTTTATGCATTGCCAAGTTTGCTCCCAGTGTTTGTCTCTTTCCCAAGGAACTGAAAGGACAAGCAGAGTCAACATTATTCTCAACTGCTCCCAAATAAAATAAAATATACCTTTGTGGCACAAGAGTCTAAAATATCTCCCTACTTATTGCCATCATCTCATGGAGAAAGACATCTTTTCTTAAACTAAATATGGTATTTAGAACTTCCTTATAGGCCCTTTTATGCAGGTTAAATCTATGTCCAGGTCTCATGCAATTATACAACCACCAGGCAGCAAGTACCATATGAAGTAAACTGACTTTTTTTGGTGGGATGGCCTTGTAGCATTTAAACCCTGACTCCTCTCTGAGGCAAAAGACAGCTGCCAAACCTTAGCTGGACCTCAGTCTTGTATCAGATGATCTTTGGTTACTCTGCTTGTCTAAATCAGGTTTTCTCAACCTCAGTACGATTGACAGTTTGACCCTAAGAATTCTTTGTTATGGGAGCTGTCCAGGTGCATTGTAGGGTGTTTAAGAGCATCCCTGGCCTCTGTGGACTAGATGCCAGCAGTACCCACTCTCCAACCATTTGTGACAACCAAAAATTGTCTATAGAAATTATCAAAGTCCCTGCGGGAGCAAAATCAACTTTGATTGAGACCAACTAGTCGAAATAATAAAGAATAACATTAGATGCATCACCTTTTCTTAACTAAGTTGCAAGAGATACTAAATTCAACATCATATGATTTTTTTAGATTTACTTTGTCAACAACATATATCTGCTAAAATTAGAAACAAAAGCTATTGCTACTGAAACACACTCATTTATACTTGGTAAAAATGCCTTTTCTTGCTTTTCTTGGAAAAAATCAAAGGAACAGATTCCTTTTATTTTCACTGAGATTTATTTTCATTGAGAAATCACTTTTATTTTAATATAAATTAAAAGACATGATAGATCATCAGCTATTTAGGATAAAAGTGAAAACCCATGATTACAACTGTCAAGATCTCTCATTGACCTCATTTCACATATGCATTCTGGCACAACTGGCAAAGTGAAAGGGTGGCAGTTAATTTTCTCTGTTAAACCGTTCAATCATATTTACCCTCTTATTGTCTGTATCATTTGCATTATAAGTCCAATGTAATGAGTTCCTAAAATGCCAAGTGGGAAGTTAACCAGAAGCACCAAATAAAAAACTTATCTGGAAGTCACTGCATTCAATTCTAATACCCTTACACAATGTTATTTTTCTCCAAAACATTATTTGAGTCCGAAAGAACAGTTCCATCAAACTATTAAAAGAATGTATTCATCACAGGATTTTTTTCCTGGAGATAGTAAAGCGCTTCTCATTTTTCTGACACAAAAATGCAGCTGGTGAAACTGGGCCATCAGTATATGCAGCGTCCACTGTACTGCTGACAGATCAGTGGTGGTGTTTTATTCCCTCGGGTGAGCACTGAAGCTGAATCCACAGGAATACAGGAATATCTGAAAACTCCTAAGGTTGGGCAGAGGCACAGAGTGGAAGAGCCTTGCCTAAGATCACAGAGCTATCCAAGACTTGCATTTACAGTTACAGAATTCTAGTACTAGAGGGAATTTAACAATTAACTGATCGAATCTCATTTTACAGTTGAGGAAACTGAGGCCAAAGGAGATGAAATATTTTGCCCTCCAGAAATCACAGAAAGTAGTGTCAGAACTGGGCTGGCTGGCAGCCCAGTTCTCCTGAATTTCAGCCATGTAACTTTTTTCACAAAACCAAAGGTTCTAAGAAACTGCTGCATACAAATATAATAAGTTAGTATGTAACGATGCTGTAGATTCCCGTGCCAAATTTTTCCCACTTGCCATTCATCTGTTACACGATGGTTAATAAAGGAGTAGCATGGAAGTACTTTCATAGCACAAAATTCAGGGGAGTGCTTTTATCAAAGTGATTGAGGACAGCCCCTGGGCCTTCATCCACTAATACTGATCACCTGGTTGGAGGAGTAAGATGTTCTTGAGATTTGCTTTGGCAAAAAAATGGAAAGGGCAAAATGTTCTTCACCACCTTTCTGTTCTCTCTTACTTGTCCTCCCCCAAATTCTCCAAGGTACCAAGTTACCCCCTGACCACCCAAATCCCCTTCCAAAGGCCTTTCCCAGAAATGCCTTTCATAGCCCAAGCCCTGTGTTCAATATCTTTCTTTATCCACTTCCCACTTACCTTCCTTAAATCTGATTTGTCCCAAGAGAAGATTATCTATTTGTGGAGATATTTTAGAAGATAAAGTCTTGTGGTGATCCCTTAAATTTCCCTCCTAGATGGCTCCCCACCCTATGGACTTGGACAATTGGTGCTATACATGTTGTTCAACAGATAGAGTATATTCCTATTTTATCTCTTCCAAGATGCTCATTTTGTTTGCCTACATGGTGAAGTGAAGTGAAGTCGCTCAGTCGTGTCCAACTCTTTGGGACCCCATGGACTGTAGCCTACCAGGCTCCTCCATCCTTGGGATTTTCCAGGCAAGAGTACTGGAATGGGTTGCCACATGGTAGTGATTATGAAGTCAAGTGATAATGTCCCTCAGTGAAAATGAAAGTTCAGAAATCCTGATAGAGGTAATATATGAGGCTATAGATTAAAAAAATAAAAATTAAAAGACCATTTGGGCACACACATATAAAAAGTTAATTGCTCATTAGATATGAAAGTGTGGTGAGATCTTTGAGGGGAAGAGTATAGAGAGAAAATTAGAGAACTTAAAGACAAGATCACAATCATTCATATTTTAGAAAATCAGGAAAAAGGAATCAACAAAGACAAAATTGAGAATGAGCTATGTTTTGATGCAGTAAATCAGAGTTTCCCAGCCACTTTGCCAGAGCTCATCAGATTAATGCAAATATACCCTGTCTATGCTGAGATACATGGATTTATCTACCTCTTTCTACTAATGGCAGTGGATCCCTGATGGCTTAGGTAGTAAAGAATTTGCCCACAATGCCAGAAACTCGGGTTCGATCCCTGGGTTGGGACGATCCCCTGGAAAAGGGACTGGCAACTCACTCCAGTATTCTTGCCTGGAGAACTCTACTGACAGAAGAGCCTGATGGGCTAGGAGCCATGGGATTTTGAAGAGCTGGACATTACTAAATGACTACACTTTCACTTTTCTTTCCTACTAATGGCAAAACATGGCTTTATGGTGGATAAATGTTAAAAATAGCTGGTATATGTGAATCTTTGAAAACCATTTTTATAAAGGAAAACTAGTAGACCCAGGAAAAATAGCTTATTGAGTTCTAAAATGGATTTTTATAAAATTGCATAGTGACTTTAAAACTGAAAGCTTGTTTCCATTTGAGAATAAAGACAGAAGTGCCAAAAGCTAACATGATTTATGCAGAAAAACTTGTGTTAAACTCACCTTATTTTGGTTTCTGAGATGATTATTTAATAGAAAATTCTAGGTTTGTGCCATAGACAAAATTTATTGTGATTTCAGGAAGTCATTTAATTAAAACATTCACAATAACTCTCTTAAGTGGAGAAACGTTAACTGGATGGGCATTCAGTCAGGTTATAGTTGTGTCCAAGAGTGTTAAGTATTTCATCAGTATCAACCTGGAAGACAGTTTGCTTTGCCCTGGGGAGACAGCTAGCTTTGTACTCTGCAGTGTTCAACACTTTTATCAATAGTTCAGTTCAGTTTAGTCACTCAGTCGTGTCTGACTCTTTGTAACCCCGTGGACTGCAGCATACTAGGCTTCCCTATCAATCACCAACACCCAGAGCTTGCTCAAACTCACGTCCATTGTGTTGGTGACTCCATCCAACCATCTCATCCTCTGTTGTCCCCTTCTCCTCCTGCCTTCAATCTTTCCCAATATCAGGGTCTTTTCCAGTGCATTAGTTCTTTGCAGCAGGTGGCCAAAGTATTGGAGCTTAAGCTTCAGCATCAGTCCTTCCAACGAATATTCAGGATTGATTTCCTTTAGAATTGACTGGTTTGATCTCCTTGCAGTCCAAGGAACTCTCAAGAAGTCTTCTCCAACACCACAGTTCAAAAGCATCAATTCTTTGGCATTCAACCATCTTTATGGTCCAACTCCCACAGCCATACATACTACTGGAAAAACCATAGTTTTGACTATGCAGACCATTGTTGGCAAGGTGATGTCTCTGCTTCTTAATATGCTGTCTAGGCTTATCACAGGTTTTCTCCCAAGGAGCAAGCATATTTTAATTTCATGGCTGCTGTCACTATCTGCAGTGATTTTGGAGCCCAAGAAAATAGTCTCTCACTGTTTCCATTGTTTCCCCATCTATTTGTCATGAAGTGATGTGACCGGATGCCATGATGTTAGTTTTTTGAATGTTGAGTTTTAAGCTAGGTTTTTCACTCTCCTCTTTCACTTTCATCAAGGGGCTCTTTAGTTCCTCTTCACTTTCTGCCATAAGGGTGGTAGCATCTGCATATCTGAGGTTATTGATATTTCTCCCTGCCGTCTTGATTTCAGCTTGTGATTCATCCATACTGGCATCTCACATGATGTACTCTGCACATAAGTTAAATAAGCAGTGTGACAATATACAGCCTTGACATACTCTTTTCCCAGTTTGGAACCAGTCTGTTGTTCCATGTCCAGTTCTAACTGTTGCTTCTTGACCTGCATGCAGGTTTTTCAGAAGGCAAGTAAGGTAGCCTGGTTTTCCCGTCTTTAAGAATTTTCCACAATTTGTTGTGATCTACACAGTCAAAAGCTTTCATGTAGTCAATGAAGCAGAAGTAGATTTTTTTTTTCTGGAATTCTCTTGTATTTTCTATGATCCAGTAGATGTTGGAAATTTGATCTCTGGTTTCTCTGCCTTTTTAAATCCAGCTTGAACATTAAGTTCTCAGTTCACATCGTGTTGAAGCCTAGCTTGGAGAATTTTGAGAATCAAAATTGCAAATCAATAGTCCTGTATGATTCTTATAAAAACAAAAGAAGAACTAATAAAGCCACTTTCATAAAAACATAGCATATAGATCAAAGAAGTGATGATTCCACCCACTACTTTCCACCTGGAAAGGAAATAAGTCCCAGAAATAAGCATATTTTGGGGCTAACATTAATAATTTGAAATGTTTCTGGAAAAAGATTTGAGAGAACTCTCTCTTATTGTCAGTAGAAATTATCTGGTATTGTTATTTTTAATGGAAAGTATTTTTCTACTTCAGGAATTATAGGGAGTATATATATATATATATATCCTTGGATTCCCTTCTTGAGTCTATCACCGTCTGAAAGTGAGACACTTGAGTCAGGAATTAGTAACCAGTTAAGGTGGATTGGAAGTCAGGGGTGGGACGTTCCTAGTGGGTTTCCCAGAATTTCGTCTGTGATGAGGCAGACTCGGCTTGGGTGCACAGCTGAACAACACAGGCTTAGAACTAATGTGGATGCACCCACTTGGTGGAAGGCAGATACAAAGGAGACAGCCTCAGAGAGACAGAGCTGACCATGCCCAGTCTCTTCTTCCAAACCCATAGCTGCATAAATCCTTCCTAGGGGAGTATGGAGTGGCGGGATTAGCCTGGAGTTTTACCCAAATTTTTCTCCTCAGCCTGTTGCATAGGCTGCCCAAAAGAAGTCATTGAGAAGTTGCCTGCCCTCTGCATGACCCTCAGATTAACAAATGTGCTTGCTATCCTATGAAGTTATTCTTAACATGAATAAAGTATCAAATTCTTTTCCAGGAAAGCACTGTTTCAGGAAAAAGTATTCAAACAGGGACTCTCAGAATGGCGTAGAGGAGATTCTTAGACTATTTTTGGATCAAAGTCACTGTGAAAAGGAAAATAAGCATTCCACTTTCAGGAAGAGGTGGAAAGAAAGAGCTAAGCTGTGGTAGGAAAACCAAAAGAAGAAGGGACATTCCCTATGAAATATGTGTTTATTTAGTAACTTTTAATTGAAGTATAGTTGATTTACAATGCTGTGTTAATTTCTGCTGCACAAAACAGTGATTCAGTTACACATGTATGTACATGTATCATTTCCATTATGGTTTATCATAGGATAGGGAATATCATTTCCTATATACAGTAGTACCTTATTGTTTATTGGTTCTCTATAATAGCTTACATCTGATAAGCCCCCTCCCAATCCATCACTCCCCTAACTTCCCCCTACCGTGGAAACCACAAGTCTGTTCTCCATGTCTGTGAGTCTCTGTTTCATAGATAAGTTCATTTGTGCCATATTTTAGATTCCACATACAAGTCATACTGCATGGCATTTGTCTTTCTCTTTCTGATTTATTTCACTTAGTATGGCAAAGTTTCTAGGTCCATCCATGTTGTTCCAGATGGCATTATTTCACTCTTTTTTTCTTTTTAATAGCTGATTACTCTTCTGTTGTATATGCATGTGCCACATCTTTATCCACTCCTCTGTTGATGGACACTTAGGTTGTTTCCAGCTCTTTGCTATTTCCATGTCTTTGCTACTGTGAATAGTGCTGCTGTGTACATAGGGGTGTGTGCACCTTTTAAATTCCAGTTTTGTCTGGATATATGCCGAGGAATGGGATTGCTGGATGATATGGTAATTCTATCTTTAGTCTTCTGAGGTACCTCCATCCTATTTTCCAAAGTAGCTGCACCACCTTACATTCCCACCAACAGTGTAGGAGAACTCCCTTTTCTCCACATCCTCTCCAGCATTTATTTTTTGTAGATTTCTTAACAATGGCCATTCTGACTGGTGGAAGGTGATAACTCTTTGTAGTTTTCATTTGCATTTCTCTAATAATTAGCGATGTTGGGCATCTTTTCCTGTGCCTATTGGCCATCTGTATGTCTTCTTTGGAGAAATATCTATTTATCCTTTGCCCATATTTTATTTGTTGCTTAGTTGTATGAGATCTGGTTTGTCATATTGTTTACAAATATTTTATCCCACTAGTAATTTATTTTCAAGAGAAAAGCTTTTAAGAACTTCTGGCTTTAGACTCAGGATTTAAATTTTTACTAAATGGCTGAAGGAAACCACTTTTTCTCAACTGGGTTTATGCTTTCTCTGAAGATAAGTCATATCTGTAGAATAGTAGAAGGCACATTGTTTTGCTTTTAATCTTCAACCTGAAAACATTTATTTCTCAAAAATCACTTGTATATGTCAGGAGTAGAACTCTGGGCTAAAATGAAGAACTCAAGCTCAAAACAGAACACAGCTTTCTCTGTGCAAGTGGCAATAACAGGACAAAAGCCGGCAACTGTTACATTAAGTAAAAATGCACCCCAAATGCTGTGGAAAGGCAACGAAAGAAGTGGATATAGAACAAGCAGGTTGGGATAGATGAGATCTCTTTCAGCTTCAATATTCTTTTGAGTCCATGCCAGAAAGGATATTTGAACGTCTTATCAAACCAGAGGTGGACGTGGATAAGTGGAGAGAAATCCTAGAATAGAGTGAGTGAAATGGATCACTGCTTTTCTCAGTCTCCTACGCGGCCTATGTTCCACATGGGGCAGAAAGACAAGTGGCAAGTGTTCCTCCACTGTGTCCTGGTGCGTTCTCCAGCAAAAGGCCGCTATGTGTGATTGTTCCCTTTGTATCTACTTCCCCACTAGGCTGGCATCTCCAAGAGGGAAGGATTCTACCTAGTTTTACTCACCACTTATCTCTCCTGTGTTTAGCACAGAAGCCAGAATATAATAGGTGCTCAGTAGATATTTTTCATTGTAAGAATAAAACTAAGGGTCTTTTAGAAAATAAACCAGTCATTAAAAAATGGCTTTATCTATATGAGTTATGTACAGTTGTCAAATTCATAGAGATAGGAAATAGAAGGGGCTGAGAAGGGAAGAATGGGAGGTTAGTGTTTTATTGGTACAGAATTTCAATTTGTAAAGAGGAAAAGGTTCTAGAGATGGATAATGGAGATGGTTGCATGTCAACATAAATGTCCCTAATGCCACTGAACTGTGCACTTAAAAATGGTTAAAATGGTAAATGTTAGATTGTGTGTATATTTTGCCACAATAATTTTTTACAAAACGAATGGCTTTCCTGAGAAAAAAGCAGGGTTATTCTTGGAGGATGTGAGGATCACCTAAAAACAAGCCTCTGATGTTTAGGAACCACATTCTATGATGTGCAGACAGATAAGTAAACCAAAGCAGAATTTGCTAGTGGAAGAAGACTCCTCAGACCATGATCTGAGAAACATGGATCCAGTCCAACCCCATCATGAGAGATGAGAACCAGGGCTTTCTCTCCTCTCTTTCGCAAGACCTGTCACCTCTCACTTAGCAGCTGGAGGTCAGTTTACCCATTCCTTAGTCATGGGACCGTCTACACTCAGGTTCAGTGGACAAAATGGTTTCAAGTTCTGTATGGCTGGGGCCAGGGCCCCCAGCTGTCACTCACTGCAGGTCTTCTCAAGTTGTTTATCAAGTTGGCTTTGTCAACATTAACTCGAAACTTTGGCTTTTCCATTTTGAAGGAGCAGGCCCAGCCAGCAACCATCTTGGCCGTCAATGGAGCACGAAAGGGTCAGGGCGTGAAGCAGCTGGTCCCCAGCAAAGAGAGTGCCCAAGGCCTGCTTCTGCCTGTGGACGTGCTTTCAGGAGAAGAGTATGAGTGTGTTTCACCCGACGACATCTCCCCGCCTCCAGTCCCAGGAAGCCCTGATTCTCTCCCCGCACCGTCTGACATGGAGCTGGAGGCACGTGTCAGCCCGTTCCCCCGCCATCACCTAAGCGGCCACCAGATGCAGATGGGGGCCAGCGGTCCAGGAGAGGCCCCGGAATCTGGCTTTCCTCCACCTGCTACTTTTGCTGATGTTTGCAATAAGAGAGAAACGTTTTCAAGTCATTTTGAGAAGCCTTCCCCCCAGGTCCAAGCTGAGCTCCCATTAACATCCCAAGGATTCCTGGAAAAGAGTACTGCCTTCCCACAAAATCAGTGCTCAACTTCCAGAGAGCGTGTGCAGTGAAGTGCATGACAGAGCTTCGCAACAGCACCCCCAGGCTCAGGGGTATTTGCTAGAAACACCAGAGAAAATGCATGCTGATAATAACGCCACTAAAACCCGAAATAGGCTGCATGCTTCCCAGGATGCATTCTCGGGCCTCAGGTTTCAGCCAGGGCCCAGCCAGGCCTGTCAGAGGCAAATGGTTCCCCGAGAAGAGATGATAAGTACAGCAGCTAAGACCAGCATGGTCAGCCTAGCTGGCCAGGCCCCTAATTTCTCCAGGCTCCTGTCTAACGTAACTGTCATGGAAGGTTCTCCAGTGACTTTGGAAGTTGAAGTAACAGGATTTCCAGAGCCTACATTGACATGGTGGGTAGCCTATAATGACAAGCCATAAACAGAAGCAAACTGAATCTCTTCTCTGAGCAAATCATTCTGTGTGCACTAACTTTAAAATCTAGGGGAACCTGGTTAATGTTCTACATCACTGCAGCTGTGCATGTTTCAATCTCACATCAAACCCCCAACTCTTATTTTTAGTAGCCACATGGCTAACACCCCTAAAAAATAACCATATAAAATAGTAATCTAACCAAGTCCAGAAGCACTGCAACTTAGTTGCACCACTTTTTGGTATCTGTTTGACATTCCACATTTCTAAAGATTGTGGCTTGAACTTCTTTCCTACTGTTTATTTCTACACAAGCATGAAATTTTCTTGGGTTAATAACCTGAATTCAGTGGGAAAAAAAAGCATTTGGGTATTTCCCTTTTCTGTCATTTACCTGCTTCATCTTTTCCCTCTCGCAAGAGTCACACGTGCCTCTTTTCTAATGTCGTTTACTTCACTAAGATTTCTTTTATAAATTTCTACAGTGTTGAAGATGGAATAAAAATATTCCCTTCATAGTTGCTTCTATGATAGGCAATAAGCCCCTTTTGAAAGGTGGCATAATAACTGAGCTGTGAACAATGTGGTTTTACTCTAGAGACATCATTATTTTTAGCCTATTTATTTTAATAAAAGTACAACACAGAATACAGGTTTTAAATCATTGTTGTTATAAAAGCAGTTCTAACTGCCTTAACATGTGGGTTACTTTTAAACATTTAGAAACTTTTCTACCTTAAATATATTTCTTTGAGGACAAAGTTACTAAAATGTGAGTACAAGTTTATACTCATAAACTAAGTAAAGTAGCATTTGTTTATCATAATGTTCAGTAGACAATAACGATTTTAATTACTGTGTTTGCCCATTGATGGTACTTGAAGTGTGGATCAGTTATCTAAATAATTTATGAAAAAATGTTGGTCTCTCAGATTATTAAATGAAATTGCACTTGGATTACAGTGCAGCCATTTGTGCTTTTTGTCTTATTTTGTTGTCTTTATAATTGCATGTTTTTTACTGATCAAGAATTTCATATTTATGAATTTAATATCAGTAAATTCATAATTTAATATCATTATTTAATTCATTATTAAATATTAGTTTCACCCCAAAAAAATGTTGTCTGAAGTGTTTCTTGTTTTGTCCACACAAAAGATGGCTTGGTTAGCATTTATTGTTAAAGAACTAGTGTGATATTGTGAAAAAAAAATCTTGCCCTTGAATTTACAACAATTTTTCTCAGTTAACAACTGGCAAGCTGTCAGGGAATCAGTCTTAGGACACTCAGAAAAATGCAAAATCATCACTCAGGCACTGGGAATAGAAAGTGATTCAGGTTCGTCACCACTTCTTGGATGGAACAACATGGGGAGAAATAAATAAGCAAGAATCTAGAGTGTGAAAAATAAGCAAATTATTTGCTTTATATAATGCTGCAGCTAAGTGCTCATATTCATAAGAAACTTTTAGAAATGTGTCATTAACAGTAACAATCCAATTGCATGAATGTCCTTTATAATTAGAAATCATTTTCTTCTAATGAAATTAATTCACAAAAATTAAATGAGCTCATCTTGCTAGCAAGTGCTATATCTGTACCTTCTTCTAAAGTGGCACATTGGTATTCTCCAGGGATCTTGCAGGATGAGTTTGATGGGGAAGAAAGAGTCTTGCTTCAGTAGACTCTAAGAAGTCACAAGCTCCTGTTTCATAGCAGCTGAAAGAATGACACAGGTCAAATAGAAGGTGCCATTTCCCACTTGGGGTAATTGTTGCCATGAGAAAATAGTGGCCCAGTGTGACCAGATGGCCTGGTTTTGTTAAGAGGAGTTGGATATCTGAGTTTTCATATGCAATATTCTAATTGTTAAATGTCAAGAATTTCAGTGTTTAAAAAACACAGTCTGAGTCCATCAAATACTTCCTTGGCCAACAGTTGCCAACCACTGCTTGAAAGATAAACAGCTCCACTGGGTTTGTGGTTGCTGCAGAGTTCCTGCTAATGCTAGAAAATATTGAAATAGCAATGGGCCCAATTGCAGTGCTTATTAGAACTTGGAAATGATGTGAATAAACCATGATGCTGACTTTAAAAATTGACTCTCTGCTTCAGGTACAAGAAGGGCCAGAAATTGTCTGCAGATGGGCACTTGCAGGTTTTACACAAGGAGACAAGACACTTGGTCTTCATTCCGAAGACATGCGAGGCAGATGCAGGCCTCTATGTGGCGCGGGCCCAAAACCCTAGCGGCATTCTCTCTTCCAGTGTCATCCTCCACGTGACAGGTAACCGCAAGCCGCCCATCGCGAGGATAAACTGGATCATGCTGTGTGTCATCTATGTTACCGTGTCCCTAATGTACTGGCTACTCACACAGTAATGCAGGGTCGGCACCCATGGATGTCTTTCTCATGAGCCTAAAGGACAACAATACAGCTGTCTATTTTCCTGCGTCTCCCATTTCGCATCCCCCACCAAATGTACTTCAGTCTAGCCATATTGCTCTTTTGACTAATGCCACAGCTCTGTGAAATAATCAAATTTTCTTTAGTGCTTTAATGTATTTGAAGAGCTTGGTAAATCATTAGCAGTGAATCAGGATACATCTTTGAATTCTAGAAAGAGATGTGTTCAGTGTAAAACCCAGTCAAATTATACTATCTTTATTCGCTCCTAATTTAAGAGCATGCAAACCAAGGCTTACATAGACATGCAGATGTGAGTTTTATTTCAAATCCAGTTGGTTCATAATCTGTTAATTGTACTCATAAGCATCTCTTTGTAGAATAAGAGTAGAAACGTTGAACTAAAATTGTAACTTTCATTATTGCACAAGATGTCTTTCAATTTTGCTTTTCCTGTTTTGATCCCGTTTATTGAAATATGCTCTATGTAGTTTCGACGTAGCCTACATTCCTGAGTCTGAGAATGGCACTGCAAACAGTCATTCCCCATGTTGATCTCGTGGGCTTGATGTTGGCGAATAGATGTGCCATCAGCTTTAGATGGAGACTGAAACTTCCATCAGCTGTGTGTGTCACAGAGCAAGGAGACCAGCAGTACCCCTGTCCATCCACTGACGTGTTTCAGGTAGCTGTGTGTACACAGTGTAACCAGCTTCTTCTGCTTCTAGTCTTGCCCTGCTGCTAACCATTTTTAGAGCCATTAGAGTTAAGCCGGGGAGCCTGGTGGGCTGCCGTCTATGGGGTCGCGCAGAGTCGGACATGACTGAAGTGACTTAGCAGCAGCAGAGTGGTAAGGCATCTCAGTGCTCATTTTCCCATTTGGAAATGGGTTCATAGTCTACCTCTTGGGCAACTGATGGCTTTAATTTCATATCTTGTAAAGATCTGGGAAATGACAGGTACTCTATGAAGGCCAAGGATAATTACATTCTTTCATGTAATTTGTCATCCCACTGCCTCCTGCCCACTATTTCTCCTTCAGATATTTGTTTCTTGAGAATACTAAAAATTAAAAGAGTAGAATTAATATGTGATTTTGAACTGTTTCCATGTAGGAAAATGATGTTTTCTGAATTGAAACTTAAATCCTTTCCAATTTCTTAAGACTATCTCTTTTTCAAAGATTTGAAATTAAATTCAGGGGGATATATTCAGTATGATGTCAGAGAGGAAAAAGTATATAATAGGATGACATAGATGAAGTCTATCCTTTTCTTATAATTATCCCTGTAATATTGAAGGATGTTCTGTGCCTTTCTGAAACATATTATTCAGAAAAAAAGATCACCATTTTAGTTCATTAACAAAATAAGCATGTATAGGAGAAGCATTTGTTTTTAGATTTTAAATGTAGTCTCATCATGTTAGGGTAAAATCTATAGTTGAAAGAATATTCATTATAGATTTTTGATAGATGGGAGGAATTAATTATGTTGCTGTAAAGACTGCAAATAAAAATATTTAAATTTAATATATTCAAGTTGATATTTAAAAAGTTACTGGATGTTATCTGAAGATGTTAAATGTGTGGCTAAGTAAAAATATATGTGTGGCATATATTTTCTTGTTCTGTGTATTCAGTTTAATTTAAAAATTTAATCTCTTAATTTTCTTAAAAATCTTGACAGAAACCTATTAAAGACATATATGCAGAATCCCAGGGAATTCATAGTCTCTTAATTCACCTATCCTTTTTGTCCAGTTTCAACTATTGTGAATATCTTGCCAAATTGCTATTCTCATCTGAAGCTAGAAAGTAAAACCTACTTATGTCCAAAGAGGGCTGGCAGACCCAGGTAATAAATTCTTATCTTACTCTCTCTATATCTTGTTAATTTAGTGGGATCTCCCATCCCATTTTGTCAGTTTTGTTGAATTTTTTAATAGGAGAAAATCAAACAAAAGTTTAATATCATTTGTACATCAGACAGACCCAGAAAAACTAATTGATGCCAGCTTGGTGGAAATTTTGGTTTGAGGTTGTAAGGGCCTGGGAATTACTGGTTTGCTTTACCTGTTGCATGCTAGTTATTGCTCATCCTTTGAGGAGCAGAATGGGATATACATCTAGCTATGGTGCATGACCAAATAAGGCATATAAAGTCCCTGATATATTTGATGAATATCAAACACAAGGTATATCTATCTATCTATATCTATATATAAGCTTTATATATATATCTATATTTCACATGTTTTTATACATATATACATAGAGCTCAAATGTTGAAATAGAGGATTATGCTGATAGTCTTGTTATAGTTCCAGTAGCTGTGTGTCTGTGTATCTTTTTATCTATTATCTATTCATCCATCCATCTATTTATTAATATTTACCTATCTACCCACTTACCTACCTACATATTTTTCTGGGTTACTTAGTACCTAGTAATTCCCACAGCAGTGAAGAATAGCTTGCTGTTCAGTTATTCTTCAGGCTATATTTTAATTTCAAATACTTAAGTGTGATTATTCTTTTCGCTAAAATTTTTGTCTTGATGAAAATTCTCCTTATGAAAGTATGAACCAAAATTATTGGTTAAAAGTTAAGAAAAGCTTAGGAAATGGACATGATGTTTCTATTATATATATATATGATTTATACCTATTTACTTCTAAATTCTGGACAGTTAGCAATATCAAGACACTTTTCAATAAGAAAATGAAAATGACCAAAAATTTTAAAGAACCTATACTTGATACCTTGAAGGAATGCAATGCAAAATGTGTTTTGAGCTTCTGATAAGGCAAAATCATTTTTTCCTGTTTTTATTTCCTAACAAAAGGATGTATAAGCATCTGATGGTAAAGTTTTTTTTTTTTTTAATATTCAATTCCAGGACAAATTTACTATAGGAATCCTCATATTTGAATCTTTGCATATTCTATAATATCTAAAATATTTGGAGAAAGCAGGAGTAACATTTAGCTGATTCATTCAATAATGCTGACCATCACTTAAAACCAAGACACAGGCTTAAAATAAATTATTGTAAGAACTTCCTAAACACTTCATCCAAGTTTAAATTTCTTCAAGTGTCACACAAAGCCCTTCAGTACCTATGTTTCCATTCCTAGCCTCTGTTCATCCCTTCTGATCAACACCAAGTGCTTACCTAACTTCAAGCTGTGCCCTATCATGCTCTTACTTCTCTTCAGTCCTCCTTCCCAGAACTTCCTTACTGTGGTCCACCCAGCTTCATGTGGCTTAATTCCTGCTTATCCTTCCAGGTTCTTTTGAGACACAACCTCCCTAGGAAGCCTTCTGACCCATCAAGTCCAGTACAGATGCTCTTGCCATGTGCCCTGCCATCATCCAAGCTGCTCTTGTCATGTCCCTTAGCAGTTGCATCGGAATTGCATGCGTGAGCGTCTGTCTCCTGGCTAGAGTGAGAGATGCTTATCAGCAGGATATGTGACAGCCCTGTTCATCATCATGTTCTCAGCACCTAAGGCATAGTCATACTTGATATTTTTTAAATTGTTGTCAGAGGTAAGAAAAGATAAGCCTAGCTTGTTTTTCCTTTTTCTTTTGGAGAGATGGATGGGAGAATGTAAAAACACAAAGATGTTATTTGTTTGCCTGATTATTATTTCCTGTTATGGAAATCAACCACTTAGAATCAGATTCTAACTGTGAAGTATGCATAAAACACTCTCACCTAACCTATGAAACTTAAGAGAGAACCCTTCAGATCATCGGGCTCTCCTGGTAGCTCAGCTGGTAAAGAATCTGCCTGCAATGCAGGGGACCCTGGTTTGATTCCTGGGTCAGGAAGATGCCCTGGAAAAGGGATACTTACCCACTCCAGTATTCTTGGGCTTCTCTGGTGGTTCAGACAGTAAAGAATTGGCCTGCAATGTGGAGACTTGGGCTCTATCCCTGGCTTGGGAAGATCCCTTGGAGGAGGGCATGGCAACCCACTCCAATACTCTTGCCCGGAGATTTCCATGGACAGAAGAGTCTGGTGAGCCATTGTCCATGGGTTGCAAAGAGTTGGACATGACAGAGTGACTAAGCACAGCACAGCTTCAGATCATCTGGCCTACACCCAAATTGAAACTTGAAACTTAAAAATCTGTGATGGCTCTAGTAGTCAAAATAATATTGAGGAGATAAAACCCAGGATCATTTTCCCAGCATTTTAAAGTAGGTATCAGTTCAGCCGCTCAGTCATGTCTGACTCCTTGCGACCCCATGGACTGCAACAATGCCAGGCTTCCCTGTCCATCACCAACTCCTGGAGCTTACTGAAACTCATATCCATCGAGTTGGTGATGCCAGCCAACCATCTCATCCTCTGTCGTCCCCTTCTCCTGCTTTCAGTCTTTCCCAGAATCAGAGTCCCTTCCAATGAGTCAGTTCTTCGCATCAGGTAGCCAAAGTATTGGAGGTTCAGCTTCAGCATCATTCCTTCCAATGAATACTCAGGACTGATTTCCTTCAGGATGGACTGGTTGGATCTCTTTGCAGTCCAAGGGACTCTCAAGAGTCTTCTCTAGCACCACAGTTCAAAAGCATCATTTCTTCAGTACTCAGTTTTCTTTATAGTCCAACTATCATGTACATACATGACCACTGGAAAAACATCTACCTTTGACTAGATGGACCTTTGCTGGCAATGCTTTGTTTTCCAATGGCCTTTGGCCATGCAGGCTTCTTCTCAGTCCATGGAATTTTCTAGGCAAGAGTACTGGAGTGGGATGCCATTTCATTTTCCAGAGCATGATCCCAACCTGGAGATTGAACCCAGGTCTCTCACATTGCAGGTAGACGCTTCACCCTCTGAGCCACTGCTGCTGCTAAGTCACTTCCGTCGTGTCCGACTCTGTGCGACCCCATAGACGGCAGCCCAGCAGGCTCCCCCGTCCCTGGGATTCTCCAGGCAAGAATACTGGAGTGGGTTGCTGTTTCTTTCTCCAATGCATGAAAGTGAAAGGTGAAAGTGAAGTCACTCAGTCGTGTCCGACCCTCAGTGACCCTGTGGACTGCAGCCTTCCAGGCTCCTCCATCCATGGGATTTTCCAGGCAGGAGTACTGGAGTGGGGTGCCACTGCCTTCTCCCTCTGAGCCACTGGGGAAGCCCAAAGCAGATATAATCAGATATAAATCATCATTAGGTGTTAAGTGGAGAAGTGGGTGTCTCACCTCGCAGTGACTAAGTCAAAATTGCCAAAACCAGGATTTATGTACACTTTAACAGTTACACTGCCCAAATTATCAGTATTTTATTGTGGCTGGGGCTCAATAATCTGATTGTGAACAGATCTAATTTAAAACTGACATTTCATTCATTAATGTAAATCTTAAAAAAAAAGCCAAATGCAAACATTTAGATTATTTGAATTCCAAATGAAGGAAGGAAAAAATACTGCATCTTGTTCCACGATATTTATTTTTATTCATGACCATTCCTTCCTAGAAATTGCCGTCTGAAGCTTTTGACATTCCTGTGGTAGGCACAGTATTTTAAGTGTGTCCATGAAATAAGTTAGCTGAAACAAAATGAAATATCTCCTCCTAGTACACTCTGATATTGTGTGTGTCAGTGCAAATGACAGAGCATGACAGACTGCTTTCCATTTATAATAAGCAGAATCTTGAGCTGCATCAAAGAGCCAAAAGATTTGCATTCCCTAAATGAAACAGTGTCCTGCTCAAAGCAACAGTAATTCATTTTCTCCACTCTCTTCTCATGAGATGAGACTTGAATATTATCAGCTGTGTATGAATTCAGCCTCAGTACGGAAAGCACAAAGCTGCTGAATTTGGCTTTTCCCCAAGAATCTCCACACCGCTATTCCTTGTGTGGGTGAGAGTTTATATAACATAACGAACCACCCAAGCATTGGGGGTGGAAGCTGGATGCATGACACTCTTCCAGATGACCAGTTCTTTGATTCTGGAGTTTGAATGTTTGGCCAGATAGCTCTACCTTCTGTTCAACAGAAATTTCATTTGTTTAAGCCAGGATTTGGCAAATCCAATTTTTGGATTCTCTTTTTTAATGCCATAAAATTAATACCCTATCCTCCTCAAAGGACAAGGGAACAGAAAAAATTGTATAGACATGGATGTTTGTGTGCATATATTTCCAGTCAGCACAAAAAAATCTGGTGAAATTAAAACATATTTTAAACATAGGTATAGCTGGAAAAATTGATATTTTTTAAACTAAAACAATAAGTACATAATTGGAAGTTTTCAGTTTGAATTCTGATGGATTCCTGCTATGACTCTTTTCCCATTTAAAATCCACTTAAATATCAATGCTTGTAAAATAATAGCTCCAGAACTGGCTAATGAAACAACCTTTTCCCTTTGTCATTCAACAACTGTTATTTTCCAAAAACTTTATTGATTCAAACAATTACAAAATGGTATTTTCTTATATTAGCGTTAAAGTATCACGTAATGAAATTTTTGAAGATAAAAATTCAAAAGATCAAATAAAAAGGAAGCTTATCCAATGGCAAATAATCTCTAACTCTTATTATTCCAATAAAGGCAGAAGGCTACCTTTCTTTGTAACAAATATTATGCAGACCTCCATCCACACAGGCTGTTGGCAAGCAGGGCAGCTGGAAGTGCAAAGCAGGAAGCGAGGTGCCTGGCAGGATCAGAAAGCTAAGTGCCCATCTGCTCCAAAGGGTCTTTCCTAGCAGCCATTGCCATGCTGACCCTCAAAGGCCTCCTTTTGATGCAAGTTAATGTGGCTCTTGAAGATGCCTCTTAAATGTGCGTTTATTCATTTCTGTTCGTTTTAAAGGAGTAGTAGAATTTCTCATCACATCCTGGTCTGGGTTGTCAGATTAAATAAGAACGTTTCCACCACCAAAAACAAAAAAAAAAACAAAACTGAACACATTCTTGTGAGGAAATGGGGTATATAAAAACCTTATCTGCTGTCACTAAGTGTGGGGAATCAGAGGATCAGAGGGGAGAAGAAACCAAACATCAGGATGGGAAAACTGAGTAAGCTTTGGATTTCATCCCTCTCTCAGGATGAATTTCCTATGGATCTAGGAAATTTATGTGGGGACCTCCTTGAGAGGAAGTTAGAGGTCCCGATAAAATGTGTCTGCGTGATGTTTTTAGTTACTGGACTAGAGTTAACTATATTGGCTGCAGTGTCAGAGTGAGCACTCAGTCCGCAACTAACGCTCTCAAGAAGGCCGCGGCAGACGTGAGACAGAGGACACACGTGCAAAGCGGTGGCCAGTGCCGGCAGGAGCTGGCTGCCGCGGAGCAGCTCTGCAAGCCCTGCTCAGAGAGGAGCCCACCTGAAGGGGAGGAGCAGAGAGAAGCTCTTGCCTAGAGACTTCAGAGAGAGCCTGAGCCCCCTAATGCCTTCATTTTGAACTTCTAGCCTTCAGAACTGAGAAAGAATAAACTTCTGTTGGTTTTAAGGCATCCAGTTTGTGGTATTGTCCTCCTTCGGTATACTTGGGGATTGGTTCCAGGACACCTCTTTCTTCCACAGATACCAAATGCTGAATCCCTTTGTAAAATAGCATTGTACCTTGGGACCTGCCTTTATCAGCAGGAGGTTACCTGCTGTGCATCAGCAGCTACCGAGGGCCGACTGTTCTTTGTTACAGCAACCCCAGGAAACCAATACAAAATGTCTTAGAAAAATCCATTCAAGTTTTTCTCTGGGAATACTCACTAGTAGTCGTAACTAGCATTTCCAATAAGCACTCCCAGGTTGTGCTGGAAGGCCTCAGTTCTCTTCTTGATCTGGGGATCACCTTGGTATATTTCAGTCAACCAGTAACTATTCATCCTCTAAATGAACACTGTCCCCTAGATACACCACAGTGTACTAAAACCAGACCAATGTTTTAACATAAAGCTACAAGCCAACATTCCTCATAAACATAAACACAAAAATTCTCAACACAATACCAACAAATTGAATCCAACAGTGAACAAATAGACTTTCACATACAAGGGGATTTTTTTCCCCAGATATACAAAGCTGATCCAATACTCAAAAATCAATCAGTATAATCCACCACATCTACAGGCAAGAAAAGAAAAAATCATATGATTACAGCAATTGCTTCAGGAATAACATTGGAGAAAATTTAATACATGTTTATGATAATTTTTTAAAACTCTTAAGAAAACTAGCAACAGAAGAAGTTTCCTCAACTTGATAAAGAGCATCTACAGAAAACATCTAACTAGCATCATATTTAATGGTGAGAGACTCCTCCGCTCCTCCCCCACCCCCAAGACTGGGAAGACGATAAGAACGTCCTCTCTCACAACTCTCATCCAACATTATCCTGGAAGTCCTACCTAGTACATAAGACAAGAAAAGGAAATAGAAGTTCTGTAGATTGGAAAAGAAGAAATAATATGTTTTTGTTTATAGAAAACATGATTTTGAATAAATATTAAATGAATATAGCAAGTTCACCAAAACCATTGTGCAGAAGGCCTGCACCAATGGTATCCAGGAGAAAGGCAAGGAATTAACAATAAATGAATCACATTGAATCAGGCATCTTTAGAGATCAAGGCAAAATATGGGCAATCTGAACTTGTCTCTTTTCCAAAAAATAATTACAGACATCATGGGTGCTCAAAATCTAGTTGCAACATCTCACAGTTTATTTTCTTGCAGCTTCCTGTATTACTTTGGGGGTTTTGAGAGAGGTAAATTATTTGAAGTAGGCAGTGATCAATAGAACAAGCAAGGGAATATTTGATGTGGAACATATATCAAACTTAATCATCTTCTGCCATTGTCATTATCAGAGAAAGAAAAATAGACATTGTAATTATAGTGTTGTGGAGCTGAGCTTTCTCCAACAATAACATACTAATATTAGAACAAAAGCATTCCTTTTAACCTCTGACATCAAATCCCAGAGTGGTTGATTTATCAGTTGGTACTCTGCTGCATTGCAAAAGTGAATGTATTGCCCATGCCTGGATAAGTGCTTTTCTTATCAGCAAGGATGGACTCATGATAGCATGTTTCAAAGAATTCTTGATAGAAATTGGAGCTAAAATATGTCAGCCATTATAGTATACTTCTAAAAGTAATCCATTTCATAATGTCACATCTTGGTCAATTAATAAAAAGATGAAATACAATTGACTACTTTGGCACCTACATCTAACTAGAAACTTCAACGCAACTAATCATTTTGTATTTTCTCAATGGTAACTATAAGTACTTTCTTCATTTCTATGTTCTTGAAGGTAATTTTTGGTCATATATATCACTTGTCTAAAAAATACAACTGTGTGCTCGCTTCGGCAGCACGTATACTAAAATTGCAACGATACAGAGAAGATTAGCATGGCCCCTGCGCAAGGATGACACACAGATTCATGAAGTGTTCCATATTTTTATGACTCTGAGGTGTGGGCTGGGGAGTGAGATGGGAGGGGGTTTTAGGATGGGGGATACATGTCACACCCATGGATGATTCATGTCAATGTATGGCAAAAACCACTACAATATTGCAAAATAATTAGCATCCAATTAAAACAAATAAATTAAAAAAATACAGTTGGTATTACACCTTATCACCTAAAAGAAAATTTACTGATGTCCCACAAAGGCCAAGTGTTAAACTATATTTTATCAAATTCTTTATAAATTTAATCATATTAAAAACAGTGAAGCACTTTTATGTGTCTACTCAGGACTTATAAATGGATATGCAAGCAAACCACTCAGTTTTTGTTCAAATCTATGGCAGCACATTACATAATTGTACACACATTGACTTACAGTTAAAAATGGATCACAAATCATGAACAATGACCCAGGCATCCCAGAATGTACATGTGCAAGTCCTGACAACAGTTTAAGGTTATGGGCTGGTTTTCTTGACACATGAGTCCCATTCTTCTGTGCTCTGACTCTAAACCATCATAGGTAAAAATTCAATAAGTTAGCAGGATGGTACCACCTCACAGAGAATTTCATAATTAGGAAAATATATATGGTTTCTTTAAATATAAGAAATTTTTAGTTGGCTTAATCACAGTTTTATAGCTCAGTGTGTCACAGGTCACTAATGTCATTATGAATTAATGAAAACCTTTTCAAGAATTTTGGTATGAGTTCTTATCCATATGAATTAGGTAATATGTAAATTCCCAGATGATGTATGATATAATCAGGTTAGGAAAACACCTCTTGTTAGTGGAACCAGTACCATGAGGAACTGATGACCAAGAGTTAAAATAGGCATTTTTATTTTAATGGTTGTATAATACAGACATATATTTATGTGCGTTTATTTTGTCTACTAAGGACCCATGGACTATAGCCTACCATGCTTCTCCGTCCATGGGATTTTCCAGGCAAGAATACGGGAGTGGGCTGCCTTTTCCTTCTACAGGGATCCTCCTGACCCAGGGATCAAACCTGGTTCTCCCGCATTGTAGTCAGATGCTATACCATGTGAGCCACCAGGGAAGTTATATTTATGTGCATGATACAACAAAAAATACTCAACACAACTGCAATTTTTAAATATATGATGAAAAACCAATGTTTCCAAACACGATTCCCAGATTACTGATAAACAAGGAGAAATATTCTTCAGATTTATATACAAACATATGAATTCCAAATATAAATCCATTTAAATTCCTCCTAGATAGCAATGCAGAGACATTTCTAAATAGAACTTAGAAGTTACTTTTATTTAAATGTAGTAACAATATCATAAGTCATGTTTGAGAAGCAGGTTTTTTTTAATCCATTGTCTATTATATTTGTGTCTTTTGTATAAAGTACTGAATGTGAGTTCTTATAGATGGATCTTTCTAGTTTATTCCTCAAGGTTATTAAAGCATATATCATTACTGCAGGAACAAATGTTTTGTGTGCTCATATCTTTTTATCCCTAATGGTTTACACATGCAAATAATGAAATGTATATTGTGTCTACTAAGTACCTGGAAACAGTATAGAATTTACTTGCCTGTTTCTCACCTCCACTAGGAGTTCCTTGAAATGTAATTTAACATTAAATTCTTATAAAGAGAATAATTTTAATATGATTTTTTCATTCACCTTTTGCAGGTAGGGGATATTTATTATCATATGAATATTGATTAATAAATGCTTTTAAGGAATGCAGTTGCTCTAATTTAAAGAGAGAAAATTTTCATTGTATTTAATATTTGATAAGAAATATACTCCTATTTAATATCCTACTGCAGAATAGTGATCTGTTTATAACAGGACAGTGACCAAATTAAATGAAGACAGTTTTCTAAAGTCAAATATGCTGGTTTCTATGGTATAGTCTTTTGCCATGAGAAAGAAACTAGCTATTGAATTCATTTCTCCTATACTTTCTCACCGTGTCATTAATTTTAATGGGAAACAGTTTGGAAGATATGACATAATAAAGAATTTGTTTGCCTATCACTAAATAACTGATTATATATGGCATAGATAATTTAACCCAATAGTCATAGTAAATATTTTTCGGGTTCACAGAACTGTGAAGTTCATGGAAATTGAATTCCATGTCAGACACAAACAGGAAGTATTGTCTAAGAAGATATTGCCTATTTATTGATAGATCAGATGATAAAGACAAGATGTCAAATAATAGCTATAACAATATGGTGAAATGACAGATGGAATGGAGGATGGAAAACTGAAAGAGATATAAACTCAGTTATGATTATATATTAATGTTCTTCTCTGTGATGTTGGTTGGAAAAAAATTGTATCTTCCTCCTTTCTTCTAAATTGGAGTAAACCCACATAAATGTACATATGGACACAGATCCATATACATCTACAAACTTGCATACAAAAGGATCTGATTGCACCTATATTCATAACAAGTGTCTTCTGAAACTCTTACAAAGAGTTGGCATAGAAAGTCATCCCAGGCACCCTCATCTCTTTCCATACGACCATTCCATCAGAACTGAACTGACCCTGAGACTCATGGGCTAGCTTTGGGGAAAACTCCTCCAGTATAGCACACAGACCCTGTCATGTAAACATCTAAGGCTTAGCCTCTTTGAGCCGACCTGCAAACTTACAGATGGGTAGAAAAGAGTCGTATTTCTCTGTTGTGTGTCCACACTTGGAAGCCCCTCCCTTTCATATTCAATTCTCTTTAAGTGAAGAGTTAACATCACCTAGGAGGAGAATCTTAAAGAATAAGTTACCGTAAGTCATCACTTGATTTTATCTGGTGTGTCTTTTTTTTTAATTTATTTCTTTTAATTGGAGGTTAATTACTTTACAATATTGTATTGGTTTTGCTATACAGCAACATGAAAACACCACAGGTATACATGTGTTCCCCATCCTGAACCCCTCTCCCTCCTCCTTTCCGCATACCATCCCTCTGGGTCTTCTCAGTGCACCAGCCCCAAACATCCAGTATCATACATCGAACGAACCTAGACTGGCTATTCGTTTCATATATGATATTATACATGTTTCAATGCTATTCTCCCACATCATTCCACCCTCGCCCTTGTATGCGAGACAGCAAAAGAGACACAGATGTATAGAACAGTCTTTTGGATTCTGTGGAGGAAGGCGAGGGTGGGATGATCTGGTGTGCCTTTTGAGCCTTGCTATAGATGTACCTATTTGAATGCAGAATTGCAAACAATAGCAAGGAGAGATAAAAAAGCCTTCCTCAGTGATCAATGCAAAGAAACAGAAGAAAACAATAGAATGGGAAAGACTAGAGATCTCTTCAAGAAAATTAGAGATACCAAGGGAACATTTCATGCAAACATGGTCTCAATAAAGGAAAGAAATGGTAGGGACCTAACAGAAGCAGAAGAGGTGGCAAGAATACAAAGAACTATACGAAAAATTTCTTCATGACCCAGATAATCACGATGGGGTGATCACTCACCTAGAGCCAGACATCCTGGAATGTGAAGTCAAGTGGGCCTTAGAAAGCATCATTATGAACAAAGCTAAAGGAGGTGATGAAATTCCAATTGAGCTGTTTCAAATCCTAAAAGAGGATGCTGTGAAAGTGCTGCACTCAATATGCCAGCAAATTTGGAAAACTCAGCAGTGGCCTCAGGACTGGAAAAGGTCAGTTTTCTTTCCAATCCCTAAGAAAGGCAATGCCAAAGAGTGCCCAATCTATGACACAATTGCACTCATCTCACACACTAGCAAAGTAATGCTCAAAATTCTCTAAGCCGGGCTTCAACAATATGTGAACCGTGAACTTTCAGATGTTCAAGCTGAATTTAGAAAAGGCAGAGGAACCAGAGATCAAATTGCCATCATCTGCTGGATCATCGAAAAAGCAAAGGAATTCCAGAAAAACATCTATTACTGCTTTACTGAATATGCCAAAGCCTTTTGACTGGGTGAGTGACAACAAACGGTGGACAATTCTGAGAGATGGGAATACCAGACCACCTGACCTGCCTCTTGAGAAACCTATATGCAGGTCAGGAAGCAGCAGTTAGAACTGGACATGGAAGTACAGACTGGTTCCAAATAAGAAAAGGAGTACGTCAAGGCTGCATATTGTCACTCTGCTTATTTAATTTATATGCAGAGTACATTGTGAGAAACCCTGGGGGCGGAGGAAGCACAAGCTGGAATCAAGACTGCCTGGAGAAATATCAATAACCTCAGATATGCCAATGACACCACCTTTATGGCAGAAAGTGAAGAAGAACTAAAGAGCCTCTCAATGAAAGTGAAAGAGGAGAGTGAAAAAGTTGGCTTAAAGCTCAACATTCAGAAAACTAAGATCATGGCTTCATGGCAAATAGATGTGGAAACAGTGACAGATTTTATTTTCCTGGGCACCAAAATCACTGCAGATGGTGACTGCAGCCATGAAATTAAAAGATGCTTACTCCTTGTAAGATACCCTATGACCAACCTACACAACATATTAAAAACAGAGACATTATTTTGTCAACAAAGGTCTGTCTAGTCAAAGCTATGGTTTTTCCAGTGGTCATGTATGGATGTGAGAGTTGGACTATAAAGAAAACTGAGTGCCAAAGAATTGATGCTTTTGAACTGTGGTGTTGGAGAAAACTCTTGAGAGTCCCTTGGACTGCAAGGAGATCAAACCACTCCATCCTAAAGGAGATCAGTCCTGAATATTCATTGGAAGTACTGATGTTGAAGTTGAAACTCCTATACTTTGGCCACCTGATGCAAAGAGCTGACTCATTTGAAAAGACCCTGATGCTGGGAACAATTGAAGGCAGCAGGAAAAGGGGACAACAGAGGATGATATAGTTGGATGGCATCAGCAACACAATGGACATGAGTTTGAATAAACTCTGGGAGTTGGTGATGAACAGCAGGCCTGGCATACTGTAGTCCATGAGGTCGCAAAGAATCGGACACAACTGAGCAACTGAACTGAACTGAACTGAACTGAACTGATAGACGACCAGCAGCATCAGCATCACCCAGTACCTTGTTGAAAATGAAGAGCCTCAGATTCCACCCCAGACCTACTGAACCGTAATCTACATCTTAGCAAGACTCTCAGGTCTTTTTATGCATATTAAAGTTTGAGGAACATTGTTTTAGAGAATACTTTGGTTTTTAACACCTTCAAGCCTTATATGCAGTCACCTTCATGTTGGTGAAATCTGTGCTCCAAATTTATAATATTCAAAATGGAAAAATTCAAAACTGTCATAAGAATACTGAGATAGCTTGACGATTTCTATAGTATAAACAGTAAAAGAAGTTAGAGTGGTAAGGACCATCCTGGAATCTGTAGAATCCTGTTTGAAAATTAACTTAGGTTGAGGGCTTACATGTTTAATCAGAGAGTTTTGACAATGTGTGTGGTTTAAGCAATGCCACTAAGAACTCTGCAAAATAGATTCCAAAAGATATGTTCTATTCTGTGCTCTGAAGCCCCTAGTCCTAGTCAATAAAGTCCTTGAGGGCCATAATAGGTCAGGCAAATTATTAGACAAGGCCAGTACTTGTCGATTTGAAAATATGCCAAATATTTACTCAGAATGGATAAAATACTCTCAGCATTTAGAACTTCTTTTGGTGGGGGATGGGTGCAGGAAATCAGAAACCATTTGCAATTATATTCAGAGTTGTAGTGTATGAGCGTAAATAGCCCCCACCAATGAGCGTAAATAGCCAACAAGTCAATGTCAACATTACATGCCCTTTGGAAAATTTAGCAATGAATTCCCAGGGCATACTATTTCAAGTGACCTAAAAACTTCAGTTATAGTGGGATCACTTAAATGTTCTTCAGTAAAAGTAATCTAAGTCTTAGTAGATTGTTAACATTTATTGCTGCCATTTTTATAATCAGACATTAACAAGGAAATTTTGCTATTCATGTTATAAGAATTAAAGTATATTTTTGATGCCAAACACAGTATGAAGTTAATATGGCTATTTTAATAACATTGACAAATGTATTAAAATTTGGCATTATTGATATTTAAATTATAAGACCTTGGCTGTATACTGCATTGTCAGAACTAAGCAAATTATAACTAAAGTTCATTCTCATTTTAACTATTTGATGATAGATATGACTTTCCATATCTAATCTGAAATAGCCATTGGCAATTCTTTCAGTTCAGTTGCTCAGTCGTGTCCGACTTATTGCGAGCGGATGGACTGCAGTACGTCAGGTCTCCCTGTCCACAGCAAATTCCCAGAGTTTACTCAAACTCATGTCCATTGCGTTGCTGATGCCACCCAAGCATCTCATCCTCTGTCGTCCCCTTCTCCTCCCACCTTCAGTCTTTCCCAGCATCAGGATCTTTTCAAATGAGTCAGCTCTTTGCATCAGGTGGCCAAAGTATAGGAGTTTCAGCTTCAACATCAGTACTTCCAATGAATATTCAGGACTGATTTCATTTTGGATGGACAGGTTGGATCTCCTTGCAGTCCAAGGGACTCTCAGGACTATTCTCCCAACACCACAGTTCAAAAGCATCAATTCTTTGGCGCTCAGTTTTCTTTATAGTCCAATTCTCACATCCATACAAAACTACTGGAAAAACCATAGCTTTGACTAGGTGTACCTTTGTTGGCAAAGTAATGTCTCTGGTTTTTAATATGCTGTGTAGGTTGGTCATAACTTATCATACAAGGGGCAAGTGTCTTTTAATTTCACGGCTGCAGTCACCATCTGCAGTGATTTTTGGAGCCCAGGAAAATAAAATCAGCCATTGTTTCCACTGTTTCCCCTTCTATTTGCCATGAAGTGATGGGACCGGATGCCATGATCTTAGTTTTCTGAATGTTTGAGCTTTAAGCCAACATTTTCACTCTCCTCTTTCACTTTCATAGAGAGGCTCCTCAGTTTCTGCCATAAGGGTGGTGTCATCTGCATATCTGAGATCATTGATATTCCTCCCGGCAATCTTGATTCCAGCTTGTGCTTCCTCCAGCCCAGCGTTTCTCATGATGTACCCTGCATATAAGTTAAATAAGCAGGGTGACAATATGCAGCCTTGATGTACTCTTTTTCTTATTTGGAGCCAGTCTGTTCTTCCATGCCCAGTTCTAACTGTTGCTTCCTGACCTGCACACAGGTTTCTCAAGAGGCAGGTCAGGTGGTCTGGTATTCTTATCTCTCAGAATTTTCCACCGTTTGTTGTCTTCCACTCAGTCAAGGGCTTTGGCATATTCAGTAAAGCAGTAATAGATGTTTTTCTGGAATTTCCTTGCTTTTTTGATGATCCAGCAGATGATGGCAATTTGATCTCTGGTTCCTCTGCCTTTTCTAAATCCAGCTTGAACATCTGGAAGTTCACAGTTCACATATTGTTGAAGCTTGACTTGGAGAATTTTGAGCATTACTTTGCTAGAGTGTGAGATGAGTGCAATTGTGTCATAGTTTAGTCATTCTTTGGCACTGCCTTTCTTAGGGATTGGAAAGAAAACTGACCTTTTCCAGTCCTGAGGCCACTGCTGAGTTTTCCAAATTTGCTGGCATATTGAGTGCAACACTTTCACAGCATCATCTTGTAGGATTTGAAATAGCTCAACTGGAATTCCATCACCTCCACTAGCTTTGTTCATAGTGACTCTCCACTTGACTTCACATTCCAGGATGTCTGGCTCTAGGTGAGTGATAACCCCATCGTGATTATCTGGGTCATGAATAAATTTTTGTATAGTTCTTCTGTGTATTCTTGCCACCTCTTCTTAATATCTTCTGCTTCTGTTAGAGCCATACCATTTTTGTCCTTTATTGAGCCCATGTTTGTATGAAATGTTCCCTTGGTATCTCTAATTTTCTTGAAGAGATCTCTAGTCTTTCCCATTCTATTGTTTTCCTCTGTTTCTTTGCACTGATTCCTGAAGAAGTCTTTCTTATCTCTCCTTGCTATTCTTTGGAAGCCTGCATTCAAATGGGTATGTCATTACTTTTCTCCTTTGCTTTTTGCTTCTCTTCTTTCACAGCTATTTGTAAGTCCTCCTCAGACGGCCATTTTGGTTTTTGGCATTTCTTTTTCTTGGGGATTGTCTTCCTCCCTATCTCCTGTACAATGTCACAAACCTCCGTCCATAGTTCATCAGGCACTCTATCTATCAGATCTAGTTCCTTAAATCTATTTCTCACTTCCACTGTATAATCGTTAGGGATTTGATTTAGGTAATCTTGAATGGTCTAGTGGTTTTCCTTACTTTCTTCAATTTAAGTCTGAATTTGGCAATAGGGAGTTCATGATCTGAGCCACAGTCCACTCCCAGTCTTGTTTCTGCTGACTGTATAGAGCTTCTCCATCTTTGGCTGCAAAGAATATAATCAGTCTGATTTCGGTGTTGACCATCTGGTGATGTCCATGTGTAGAGTCTTCTCTCGTATTGTTAGAAGAGGGTGTTTGATATGGCCAGTGTGTTCTCTCGGCAAACTCTATTTGTCCTTTGTCCTGCTTCATTCTGTACTCAATGGCCAAAGTTTCCTGTTACTCCAGGTGTTTCTTCACTTCCTACTTTTGCATTCCAGTCCCCTGTAATGAAAAGGACATCTTTTGGGTGTTAGTGCTAGAAGGTCTTGTAGATTTTCATAGATCCATTCAACTTCAGCTTCTTCAGTGTTACTGGTCAGGGCATAGACTTGGATTACTGTGATATTGAATGATTTGCCTTGGAAATTAACAGAGATCATTCTGTCATTTTTGAGACTGCACCCAAATACTGTATTTTGTACTCTTTTGTTGACTATGATGGCTACTTCATTTCTTCTAAGGGATTCTTACCTGCAGCAGTAGATATAATGGTCATCTGAGTTAAATTCACCCATTCCAGTCCATTTTAATTTGCTGATTCCTAAAATGTCAGTGTTCAGTCTTACCTTCTCCAGTTTGACCACTTCCAGTTTGCCTTGATTCATGGACCTGACATTCCAGGTTCCTATGCAGTATTGCTCTTTACAGCATCAGACCTTACTTCCATCACCAGTCACATCCACAACTGGGTGTTGTTTTTGCTTTGGCTCAATGTCTACCTTCTATCTGAAGTTATTTTTCCACTGATGTCCAGTAGCATATTGGGCACCTACCGACCTGGGGAGTTTATTTTTCAGTGTCCTATCTTTTGCCTTTTCATACTTGGTATGAAGCAGTCTTGGGAATGGCATAATGCCCTCTTGGAGGAGGTTGCTATTAACCCCACCATAGAGCTGCCAGAACTTACACAGGACTGGGAAGTAGACTCTTGAAGGGCACATCAGAACCTTGTGCACCAGGACCCAGAAGGAAGAAGCAGTGACCCCACAGGATTCTGCCCCAGACTTGCCTGTGTGTGTCCGGAAGTGTCTGGTGGAGGCGTGGGTCGGTGGTGACCTACTGCAGGGTTGGCACCAAATACAGCACTACATGAATGGGATCTTTTGAGGCTGGTCAGCATTATCTTCATTACCTCCATATTTGGCCCCAAGTAAATAGCAGGGAGAAAACACAGCTCCACCCATCAACAGAAAATTGGATTAATGATTTACCGAGCATGGCTCTGCCAATGGAACAAGACGTAGTTTCCCCCTCAGTCAGTCTGTCCCACCAGGAAGCTTCCATAAGCCTCTTATCATTCTCCATCAGAGGGCAGACATACTGAAAACCACAATCACAGAAAACTAACCAATCTAATCACTTGGACGACAGCTTTGTCTAACTCAGTGAAACTATGTACCATGCCCTGTTGGAGCACCCAAGATGGACTGGTCATGGTGGAGAATTCTGACAAAATGTGGTCCACTGGAGAAGGGAATGGCAAGTTCAGTTCAGTTCAGTTGCTTAGTCGTGTCTGACTCTTTGTGACCCCAACAACCACAGAACGCCAGGCCTCCCTGTCCATCACCAATTCCCCGGAGTCCACCCAAACCCATATCCATCGAGTCAGTGATGCCATCCAACCATCTCATCCTATGTTGTCCCCTTCTCCTCCTGTGCTCAATCTTTCCCAGCATCAGGGTCATTTCCAATGAGTCAGCTGTTTGCATCAGGTGGCCAAAGTATTGGAGTTTCAGCATCAATATCAGTCCTTCCAGTAAACACCCAGGACTGATCTCCTTTAGGATGGACTGGTTGGAACTCCTTGCAGTCCAAGGGACTCTCAAGAGTCTTCTCCAACACCACAGTTCAAAAGCGTTAATTCTTCTGCACTCAGCTTTCTTTATAATCCAACTCTCATATCCATACATGACCACTGGAAAAACCATAGCCTTGACTAGACGGACCTTTGTTGGCAAAGTAATGTCTCTGCTTTTTAACATGCTGTCTAGTTCATGGCTACAGTCACCATCTGCAGTGATTTTGGAGCCCAGGAAAATAAAGTCAGCCACTATTTCCACTGTTTCTCCATCTATTTGCCATGAAGTGATGGGACCAGATGCCATGATCTTAGTTTTCTGAATGTTGAGCTATAGCCAACTTTTTCACTCTCTTCTTTCACTTTCGTCAAGAAGCTTTTTAGTTCCTCTTTACTTTCTGCCATAAGGGTGGTTTCATCTGCATATCTGAGGTTATTGATATTTATCCCGGCAATCTTGATTCCACCTTGTGCTTCTTTCAGCCCAGCATTTCTCATGATGTACTCTGCTTATAAGTTAAAGCAGACAATATACAGCCTTGATGTTATCCTTTTCCTATTTGGAACCAGTCTGTTGTTCCATGTCCAGTTCTAACTGTTGCTTCCTGACCTGCACACAGGTTTCTCAAGAAGCAGGTCAGGTGGTCTGGTATTCCCATCTCTTTCAGAATTTTCCACAGTTTCTTGTGATCCACATTGTCAAAGGCTTTGCATAGTCAATAAAGCTGAAATAGATGTTTTTCTGGAACTCTCTTGCTTTTTTGATGATCCAGCAGATGTTGGCAATTTGATCTCTGGTTCCTCTGCCTTTTCTAAATCCAGCTTGAACATCTGGAAGTTCACAGTTCACATACTGTTGAAGCCTGACTTGGAGAGTTTTGAGCATTACTTTACTAGCGTGTGAGATGAGTGCAATCGTGAAGTAGTTTGAGCATTCTTTGGCATTGCCTTTCTTTGGGATTGGAATGAAAACTGACCTTTTCTAGTCCTGTGGTCACTGCTGAGTTTTCCAAATTTGCTGGCATATTGAGTGCAGTACTTTCACATCATTGTCTTTCAGGATTTGAAATAGCTCAACTGGAATTCCATCACCTCCACTAGCTTTGTTCATAGTGATGCTTCTTAAGGTCCACTTGACTTCACATTCCAGGATGTCTGGCTCTAGGTGAGTGATCACACCATCGTGATTATCTGGGTCATGGAGGAAATGGCAAACCACTTCAGTATTCTTGACTTGAGAACCCCATAACAGTATGAACAGTATGAAATACCAGATTAGATATGTAGATATACTAGATGAGATAAAAGTAGATGATAAAACTCATGTTGTAGATGAAGCAGATGAGATAAAATTCAGCCCATTTTTGATGTTGCTCTGAGGATACTAGAGGCATCAGAAGCTTTTTTTAATTCGATAAACATAGGCTTTTGTTGAGGTTGTCATGTATTTTCTTACCAAGTTAATTGAAATCTTTGAATGGTGCTTATTAAAATAGTGTAACACTGATTTTATAAAGTATAGCATGCATTTGAGCCTGTTTTAATCATCTTGCATTGAGATAGAAATGTTTTAAAGCACTTGTTTTAAAGATATGGGCTATTCTGGATTACTCCTCTCAAATGTTACTGCTTTGAAGTGCCAAAGACCTAAATTCTAATCCTAGCTCTGCTACAGAAGAGCTCTGAGGATTTAGGCAACTAAAAATCTCTGTCCCTCATGTTCTTTGCCTGTGAATAATGATGATATAAATTAAACCTTCTCTAAAAGTGCTTCCAGCTCTCACTGATCTCTAAGGTGTATTAAACACACAAGTGCATCCTTGGTTTTCTCATTAGAACAGACAGATGATATTACCAAGGACTTGATAGGTGGGGGCCAAATGATCGAGAGGCCAGCCAAGTTTTAGAATAAAATTTCAAGAAAAATTTTCTGGGATGCAGAAGGCAAATAAGAACTTTCTTTGCTGGGAACAGTCTATATTTAAAGTCATAAAATATAATCTTTATTCAACAGAGAAGAAAAGAAAAGAAATTACAGTAAGACTCCAAATAGAGTCAGTTAAAAACACAGTTAAATAACAGTCAGGCTCCTATTCAGTCCCTATAAGTCCCAGCCTTAATGCCCTCTAATGCAGAAATGCTGTTAGCAATCTGTGACTCAGTTCAATGATAAAATAATTGAGAACATAGCCCATAGTAACTATTGACAAATTATCCCTATGTTAGAGAAGAAAGTTAATTGGCATAGATGTTGTCAATTTTCTGGAAAAATGCAACCTTATATGGCCATCATCTTTGTATGGAGTGAATATGAAACCGAATAGTAGCATAATAGAACATAAAAAGTCATTTGGACATGTTTAGCATGTGGAATCTTAACTTTCATAGATAGGTAACCTCAGAAGATTGTAGCACTCAAAACAGGGTTATCAGTATGTCCACTCACACAATACCTGCTTTCAAGGAAAGGTCCATGTCAGTTTCTGGCAGTTACAAAATTTTGGAATGATTCATATTGAAATGAATCAAATTATTTTTCTATCATCTCTTTTGAAATAAGCTTGGTTTCCCTGATAGCTCAGTTGGTAAAGAATCTGCCTGCAGTGCAGGAGACCCCAGTTCAACTCTGGGTCGGGAAGATCTGCTGGAGAAGTGATAGGCTACCCACTCCAGTTTTCTTGGGCTTCCTTTGTGGCTCAGCTGGTGAAGAATCTGCCTGCAATGCGGGAGACCTGGGTTTGATTCCTGGATTGGGAAGATCCCCTGAAGAAGGGAAAGGCTACCCACTCCAGTATTCTGGCCTAGAGAATTCCACTGATCTCCACTGAGATGGAGATCACAAAAAGTCGGACATGACTGAGTGACTTTTACTTCACACTTTGTATATATCTAATGTCTTCTTCTAAATGGTTCATGTATTTTTTTAATGTATCATTTGATTTCACTTTGATCTGTTTTAGCTCTCATTCTTGGGGAGAAGCACATCTGTTACAGTCATTTTTTAAAACAATATATTTTTATTGCATTTAGAGTAATTACAACTAGAACATTTCATAATTTTATTCTAAACTGAACTAAGTGAAAGTGAAAGTCACTCAGTCATATCCAACTCTGTCACCCATGGACTGAGTCCATGGAATTCTCCAGGCCAGAATACTAGAGTGGGAAGCCTTTCCTTTCTCTGGGGATCGTCCCAGCCCAGAGATCGAACACAGGTCTCACTCTCTGCAGGCAGATTCTTTACCAGCTGAGTCACAGGGAAGCTCAAGAATACTGGAGTGAGTAACCTATCCCTTCGCCAGGGCATCTTCCCAATCCAGGAATTGAACTGGGGTCTTCTGCATTGCAGGCAGATTTTTATCAACTGAGCTATCATGGAAGTTAAGAGAAACTGAACTAAAGCCTGGACATGAATATTTTCAAGTGCTCAACATGTTCAGATATGATTTTCTTTACTTTTAAAGTTTCACAGGAACAGATTATATGTTTAGTTAAGAGTACATATCTAAAGGAAAATCTGATTTTGTGAAATTATACATTCTGATTTTCAGAGCAAAGATAATCCTGACAGAGAAATTATCTGAGCATTGTCTGCGACCCCACCCCACCCCATCACAAACAAGACCACACCACACACACACACACACACACACACACACACTCACACCCACTCACCAGTGTGACCAGTGTGACTAAATGGTGGAGAATGAGGAGCAGGCACATAGTCACACAAGGCAGAGCCAAATAAGAAGAATAAAATAGCACATTAAGCTTTCAGAAGTACCAGTTTTCAAAGTGAGCCAGTAGACAGAGCAATAGCTATATTTTCAAACACAAATGTCTTCAACTTTCCAAACAGTTGCCCTGTGATAGAACATAAACTGTAGTAAATCATGACTTGATGTCCTGTTATGTATCTCATAAATCAGGTGGTGGTGGTGGTGAGGGAGTATCATTAGTGTGCTTTACTTGGTGAATATGCTTATGCAGATGCTTCATAAACAGATACAATAAATATATTCTACTGTGTGTTTTAATTTAATAGAAAACATTAAAAAAAAACTTGTATGTACATTGACTGGAACATGTTCTATATGGAAACTGCATTTTTCTTGGGTTTTAAGAAGAGTGTTCCATAGCATATCTATATTGTTACTGAAGTTCCTTAAAGATAAGGGAATGCGGTTTCATAGAATATTTCTCTAAGACTGAGTTTCTCAGCCTTGGCATTACGAACATTTGGGGCCAGATACATCTTTGTTGTGGGGACAGTCTTGTGCATCATAGAATGTTCAGCAGCATCCCCAGCTTCTACACACTAGACACCATTACCACACCCACCCTCAGTCATGACAACCAAAATGTCTCCAAATATTGCCAAATATGCTTAGCATTCTATCATCCTCAGCTGGGAACCACTGGTCTAAAGCACAAGTTAGGATCAAACTATGGTGCTTTGTTAGCAAAATTTAGAAAATAAAATCCAGCAATTAACATGGCCTTCACACAATAATTTTACTGGTATATCTTTATCTCACCTTTTCTTTAATCATTTTTTGTTTCTTAAGTGGATTAATACTATCCTGAATAGATTAATAATGTTTTGTTTAACAAATTTGTTATGAGAGCTGAAATTTCCAACCTATCACCCCTGCTCCCAGTATAATGATTATGTTCAATCAAATATGCCAAGTAGAAGCCCACAAAATTCATCAGATTAAAGTCCCACATCCTCTGGGATTTGAGAGGGGAAAAAAGTGGAGAATATAATTTTTTGGTAAAGAAGTTAGTGGGTGTCCATTTGCCATCAAGGTTTACATGCACACTTCTAAATGTCATCAATATAATTCTGTTTAAGTCTGTGCCTATAGTATAGTCTCTAAGGATGTGACTTTCTAGTCTGTAAACCCTTAAATCCACCATAAAGTATCCAAATTTGTAGCTTGTCAAACAAAATTTGTTTCTTGACAGTTCATTCTCTCACCCTTCTATGTGCAGAAAACAGAATTTGACAAGATGACTATAGTCAAGAGTATTGATGTAAAGTCACTTTAATAGGGTTTTGTTTTGTTATTTTTGCTTTCGATTTTTCATAAAGGAAACCTATTGGTGGTTGCTAGATATTAGGGACTGCAGTAAAAAGAAAACTGATGTTGTTTACAAATGTTTCTGAAAATGAACACATTTTAAATATTGCACGTGCGTGGCTTCTGTCAGCAATTGCAAATATCTTTGTATTTTTAGTACTAGACAAAAATTCCAGTATCTTTAGAAAGTGTTGAACCTGCCTACCTCCAGGAAGGAGATTTGATTCCACACTAGTGCTTGGAATATTGGCTTATCAGTGTGACAAACATATATAACAGTAAGGCAAGATGTGCATGGCAAGGGGGTATATGGGGACTCTCAATTCTTTCCTCTTAATATTTCTGTAAACCTAAAACCTCTCTTTAAAAAAGTCTATTCAATTTTTAAATGGCTCAGAAAAGAAAAAGGGCTTTCCTAGAGGCTCAGTTGCAAAGAATCTGCCTGCCAAGCAGGAGAATCAGGTTCAATACCTGGGTCAGGAAGATACCCTGGAGAAGGAAATGGCAACCCATTCCCGTATCATTGCCTGAGAAATCCCATGGACAGAGGAGCCTGGCAGGGTATAGTTCATGAGGTCACAAAGGGTCAGACACCACTTAGCAACTGAGCATGCATCAGGAAAAGGAAAAAAAAAAACACTAATTTTTGAAGAGATAAAAAAATGAAACCTAATCAAATTGTGGTTCTTCGGTATAAGATGGAGTGATTGTCTTAAGCATTAGCTTTTTCAGTTGTGATGCTTTAAAAATAAACAAACCTAGTAACAGAAGAATATTGCAGGTCTCAAGAATTTTGATTAACATAATTTTTTAATACTTGATAATTTAAGTTTATGCAAATATTAAACTAAGTATAAATCCCTTATGTTTATAAAACTAGGAATCAGAAAACCACAAACCAGAGAGAAACAAATCTAATAAAATTGTACTTACCACCATTTCTTAATGTGCCAGATGACATATTGTTGAAACCACTTATAATGTGAATATAGTTTACAGCAAGCTACAAGGGAAGAATGACCATTGAAAAGGTTGTTTGCTGAGCATGGAGTTAGGGAGGTAAGTTTGAATTCATTATCATTTGGTTCAGCTGGTCTGACATGCTACCCTCACAAGACGATGTGGGTTCTGTGAATGTGTGGGGACTGCCTGCCTTTTTCAAGGTGGTGCTGGAAGTCATGAGGAGAGCCCCCGCTTCCCCTGGTAACCCCTCTACTGCACTGCATTAATGAACAGTGTGTTCATGACTTACTAAAAGTCTTTTTCCTTTGCATTCTCTTATAGCCTGAAAGCCATTCTCATTAAGGTAACTGAAAATCTATCTACCAAACAGGACCGGTCTACTGCTTAACTGTTTCCTAATAGCAGCCCTGCTTCCCTGATTTTTGAGTTCCCAGATTTCATAACTTCCTGCCTCAGCGTCACCTTTATGCCTAACACACACTGCCAGCCTCTCCCTCTCCCTCTCAGTGGAGGTCTTTAATAAGCCAACATATATTCAGTCATTTCTCATTTCATGTCAAAAACCCAATTAAAACGTTGATTGTCTACAAACAGTAGCAACTGTGATGTGACACTATTTCAGTCATTGGAACTGGAATAATACATGTCTTATATATGGATGTGAGAGTTGGACTGTGAAGAAAGCTGAGCGCCGAAGAATTAATGCTTTTGAACTGTGGTGTTGGAGAAGACTCTTGAGAGTCCCTTGGACTGCAAGGAGATCCAACCAGTCCATCCTAAAGGAGACCAATCTTGGGTGTTCATTGGAAGGACTGATGCTGAGGCTGACACTCCAGTACTTTGGCCACCTCATGCGAAGAGTTGACTCATTGGAAAAGACCCTGATGCTGGAAGGGATTGGGGGCAGGAGGAAAAGGGGACAACAGAGGATGAGATGGCTGGATGGCATCACGGACTCTATGGGCGTGAATCTGAGTGAACTCCAGGAGTTAGTGATGGACAGGGAGGCCTGGCGTGCTGTGATTCATGGGGTCGCAGAGATTCAGACACGACTGAGTGACTGAACTGAACTGAACTGAACTGAACTATGTATTAGAGCATCCACATGTCCTGTACTTTGGGATGGTGCACCCCTGACATTCTATACAGAAACTGAGCTAAATACCTGAAACAGAAGTAAATGAACTCATCGTAAATGTAGATGCTGATTTTTCACACATCTCTGGAAAAAGTTGGTGCAATTCCTATTTCCTATGAAAAACTCTCCACCTACCCTTCTGTTTTTTCTTCCCTTCAAAAAGAAAAAAATTGACAAAGGTTACACACTTCTATCTCCTACCACTTCGTGGACACAACTCCCTAGTGTTAAAATGACCCTGGATCCAAATGGCACATTCCAGCAACATTTGGAACATCTTCCTTATTCTTAAAGAATTCATTTCCTTTGGCTTTTGTGCTACCATTCTCAACTAGATTTCCTCTTATTCATCCTTCTTAATCTTTTGGCATGTCTCCCTCCTCCTAACTGTTGCACTTCCTCAGTTATCCATCCTTGTTCTTTTCACTTTTAGGCCTCCCTGTTCTCCTGAGTGACAGATCGCCCACTCCCAAAGTGTCAGGTGCCAACCAACTGTGTTGAGAGATGCTGAAGGTTTATTTCCAGTCCAGACTCCTATTATAAGCTCCAGATTCTATCATCCACTCTGCACCTTCAGCAGAATCTCCCACCAGCCCCTCAGTTCTTCCTATATTATAACTTTTTTCTCAAGACAAGCCTGCTTCTCTCCTTAAAACGCATTATTGCCAACCCACTTGTTTAAGCCAGAAATCTTGGCATCATCCTTACTTACATGTGTTTTTCTCACTCTGAGTTCTCTAATTCTTAACAACTCAAAAGTCTCGACTTTGATCTCTTCTTTTATCTTCACTGACACCATCATGCTCTGGCCTGGTGAGAGAGCCTCCTACTTGCCCCTCCTCAGGAGATACAGACCCAGAGGGGTTATAACAAAACTGGATAGAAATGAAACTTGCGTAGAACCCAGATTTCATAACTTCCAGCTATGCCGTGTCTCTGACTGGAGATTTTCCTCTGTTTTAGCCAGAAAAGAAGGATCTCTTCCCTATCCCCATTCATCTCTCCTTCCCCTCTTCCAGCAGGACGTCACGCTCCAACTGTCCCAACACACTCTTAGATCCAACTTCTTGAATATCATACAGACTCCTTTCACAAGGGAAGAGAAGTTTAAAGACATCGATTATATTCACAGAAGGGACATTATATTTGGGACAGTGGGAAGATGGTCCATCTTTGGCGCAGCTAAAGTATAGGCCATACTTAAAGATTTCTCAGTTCTGAATATTCCTGAGTCGAAGCCAGGTCTGTATGTGTCTGACTCTCCCAGAAGGGTGACTTCTGCTCACACCCACATCTCATAGCCAGTCTATCCAGCAAGTAGAATTGAATCCACACTATTTCTGAAGTTATGGTGAACTATTTAACTTAAATTGTTGGCTTTATTAATTTGGAACTGCAAAATATATTAATCTTATTTTCAGTAAAAGTTTATTTCTCTTAAATATCTACTGTAAAAAAAAAATCACCTAGTAGGGGAGGTATTATAGGAAATAACTATTTATAGGAATTTCAAGGCAATAAAACAATAGGGTGAACTGTTCTTTACCCTCAACTCCTATTTTAATATTATTACATGTTTCTATTCTTAATTGGGTCACTGACCTGGAATCATTGAATATAGAATGGCTAAGGAGGAAAAAACTATCAAGTTAGACCTGGAACATTCTATATGAGGTAATGTTAAGTAAAAAAGTGGAGACATGGCATTAGTTTCTGTATACTTATCAGATACTACTTGCAGAATAAAGATGTGGAATGATGGAATCTGATGAATTAATCAACCTGAATAAAGCTTTCAAAGGACACAGCAGGGGAAGGAATAATCAGAGAACAAGTTGAATTAAAAGATATTAATTATTGTGAGCCATCACCTAGTTTTATTGTTTTTCTTTTCAGTGTCTATAGTGAAATCAGTAAAATCTAGTTATTTTTCATTATAAATCTATCTGTTCATTCTGGTTTGGATTATGATTTAAATAAATTTAGATTCATCTAATTCCATTGTAAAGGCTATAATTTCTGAACATGAATGTTTCATTTTTTCAAATACTTTTGAAACATTTTTCTAAAGATAAGAAACTCATGTGTATTTCTCTATTTTAAATAGCTTTTCCTTTGTTATATGTAACAATAATCTTTACTGTAGAAAAAGCAAAGAATACAGATAAGCAAAAATAAGAACATCAAATTAACCCATAATCTGCCACTTAAAGACAATTATTATTAGCATTCTAGTATTTATATTTCCAGGCTTTTTGCTATACATGCATGCATACACACATACACACACAGGTGTTATAGCTAGCTATAAACATATAGCTCATCAATTCTCTCCTGCCAAAGACCAGCAGGAGCATATCCAGAGTTAAACATTTTGGGCTTATTGCTTGTTGCAATAACCATAGGGGAGGGAAGCTCGGGGCATCTCAGTAACAGGGAGTTTGAAGCCACTTATGATAGGATTTGGGCTTATGTTATGTGACTTGCTGTAGATCTGAGGCAAAGATAAGTCTATGTTTGGGTATCTTAATAAATGTTACCTATAGGGCAGGAATAATGAATAGAGATAGAAGCTACAAACTGGTAAAGAAGCCCCAGTCACTCATATTAGCTAGGATAGACTTCTGGGTCATTTTCGTGGCTTGGACAACGTTCATGCTTGTGTTCGGACAAGGTGATGGAGTGGTTTTGTTGTTGTCTTGATCCATCATGGTCCCAAGAGTGTTTGTGTTAATGTTCTGTGATCTTGTTTACGTTCAACAGGAGGACACAGATTGAGCTGGGAGTGCCCAGCCAGTCTCTGGCTATCAGGGCCTGCTTTCTTCTCCTTCAAAGTTTAGAGAGTTTTGAAACTTACCGAGGGTTTTATATGTGGTACTCCTTTAACCTCTAATGAGTATAGTTTCTGTAGGGTTAATTATTCTGTTTCCCTCCTTGCGGCTCCCACAAGCATCCCCAGCCCATACCACACTCTACCTACATGGATGGAAGGAGATCCATGGTAGGTTCAAATCATGATAGTGTTTTTTCATTCTGGCCAAGATGAAAAGAACTTGCTAAAGATAAAATTTAACTGCTTTTAATTTTAATTAGATCCAATTTGTTTATTTTTGCTTTTATTTCCAGTATACTGGGAGGTGGATCATAGAGGATCCTGCTGTGATTTATGTCGGAGAGTGTTTTGCCTATGTTCTCCTCTAGGAGTTTTATAGTTTCTGGTCTTACATTTAGATCTTTAATCCATTTTGAGTTTATTTTTGTGTGTGGTGTTAGAAAGTGATCTAGTTTCATTCTTTTACAAGTGGTTGACCAGTTTTCCCAGCACCACTTGTTAAAGAGATTGTCTTTACTCTATTGTATATTCTTGCCTCCTTTGTCGAAGATAAGGTGTCCATAGGTGTGTGGATTTATCTCTGGGCTTTCTATTTTGTTCCATTGATCTATATTTCTGTCTTTGTGCCAGTACCATACTGTCTTAATGACTGTGGCTTTGTAGTAAAGCCTGAAGTCAGGCAAGTTGATTCCTCCAGTTGATTGCTTTTGCTATTTGAGGATTTTGTATTTCCATACAAATCTTGAAATTATTTGTTCTAGTTCTGTGAAAATACTGCTGATAGCTTGAGCATTGTTCATAATAGCCAGGACATGGAAACAACCTAGATGTCCATCAGCAGATGAATGGATAAGAAAGCTGTGGTACATATACACAATGGAGTATTATTCAGCTCTTAAAAAGAATAAATTTGAATCAGTTCTAATGAGATGGATGAAACTGGAGCTGATTATACAGAGTGAAGTAAGCCAGAAAGAAAACACCAATACAGTATACTGACACACATATATGGAATTTAGAAAGATAGTAATGATGACCCTGTATGTGAGACAACAAAAGAGACACAGAGGTATAGAACGGATTTTGGCCTCTGAGGGAGAGGGAGAGGGTGGGATGATTTGGGAGTATGGCATTGAAACATGTATACTATCATGTAATAAACAAAGCGCCAGTCTATGTTCAATACAGGATACAGGATGCTTGGGGCTGGTATACGGGGATGATCCAGAGAGATGATATGGGGTGGGAGGTGGGAGGGGGCTCGGCATTGGGAGATCGTGTACACCTGTGGCTGATTCATGTCAATGTATGGCAAAACCAATACAGTATTGTAACGTAGAATAAAGTAAAAATAAAATTAAAAAAATTAACTGCTAATGCTTTAGCTTTTATTGTATTCTATTCTATAAAATATAGCTATATTGAGGGGGTTGTCTTTTGTTTTTTTAATGGCCTCACTGCACAGCTATGGGATCTTAGTTAACCAACTAGGGGTCAAACTCATGCCCTGTGCAGTGGAAGCAAGGAGTCTTAACCACTGGGTTGCCGGGAAGTCCCTGCTTTAGTTTTTTAAATGGGGTCATAAACATTTGCCTAAGGGGTGCAATGGTAAAGAACTGCCTGTCAACATAGGAGACTTCAGGAGACAAGGGTTCAATCCCTGGTCAGGAAGAGCCCGTCAGTAGGGAAATGGCAACCCACTCCAGCATTCTTGCCTGGAAAATTCCATGGGCATAAGAGCCTGGCTGGCTACAGTCCATAGGGTTGCAAAGAGCTGGACACAACTGAGCACGCGTGCACATAACATTTAACACTAAGGTCCACAGTGAGGGTCAAAGCTGGGAGATGTTTTGCTCCTGGTAGGGAGCCAGGGTGGTCTGTCTTCCTAACCCACTACAACCTCATTTCCTTAAAATGAATCTCAGAGAAAGTCAGTCACCACATAGTCATCAATGTATTTCTCTGATAAAGTTGTTCATTCCTTTAAGAAATAGCTCATTGCATACTGCATTTGTTTGCTGTGGCGACTCTGACACAGCACCACAGACTGCATGGCTTCATGGAATAACTTTCTCACAGTCCTAGAGGCCACACATTTGAGATCAAGGCGTCCACAGGGCTGGTTTCTTCTGAAGCCTTGCTCTTGGCTTATCATCTTCGTCCCAGATCTTCACATGGTCTTTCCTCAGTGTGCATATCTGTCTCCTCTTCTTACCGAGATACCTAATGACCCACCGCTACTTCATTACCTCCTGGAAGACCCAGCTACAGTCACATGTTGAGGTACCAGGGTAAGGGTTTCATCATAGGAAAGGCAGAGGCACACAGTTCAGCTCGGCACAGACGCCCCGATGATCACGGCCCAGGCAGTGCCCCCTCCCGGCTGGTCAAAGTCAGGAGAGGAGCCAGGAAGTCGTGGAGAAGAAGGCGGTGGATGCAGTCAGTGGATCAACTGATGCAAGGCTTCCAAGGGCTGCTGAAGATTGGCATCAGAGAAGTGGATGTGAAATGTGTACTCTGCATTTGTATTATTTGGATTTTGGTGTGGAATTTAGATTGGAGGTAGACAGAAGCACTAAAGAGCTAATCCCATAGCATAGTGAGGAATAAGGCGCTGAGGATGGCAGTGGCCACAGAACTGTAAAGGTTCAGGATGTATTTAGCTGGTAGAATTAAAGGAATATGTTGACCTCTCAGAAGCAGATATGAGGGAGAAAGAAGAATTGGAAACAACCCAGCGCCTAACTTGGGTGATTGGATAGACTGTGGCATGATTAACTCAGATGGGGAAAATTAAGAGGATAAATAGATTCATAAGGAGTTCAACATTGGTGATACCCAGTAGATGCTGAAATGTGAATGTGCAGTTTGTGTGGAGATGAGAGAGCCAGAGACATCATTTTGAAGTCATCAAGATGTAGCTGAAGCCTTGAACAGAGATGAGTTGACACAAGGAAAGCACAAGAGTAAGAAGAGATGGAAACCGAGAAAAATCAGCCCTTAAGGAGAGGCAGGAGGAAGAATGCTCAACGAGGCAGGAGGGTGTTGGAGATTCTCCAGAGAGACGGGCACCTTGGAGTCCAAGTTTGGAGAGATTCTTAGAGGAGGAAGTGCAAACGTTGATAGGTGAAATGGTGAAAGTGATGGAATGCGTGAAAACCTTAGTTCTTCATTGATAAAATGTCCTATTAAAGAATCTGAGGCCAAAGGAAGACACAGTCTGAGAAACAGTTCAAGGTCAGTGCTATGAACAAATTGATTTTCAGTCACTTGACATAAATAGTTTTCCTTGAGTGGATTTTATTTGAAGTTTATACATCATATACTACTGCACAATATAAAATATATTATTTTTAAAGCACCATTGCAACCTGCCAGGGATGCATCAGGAATTAATAACCATGACAACCAAAATGTTACATGTAAGTAAAAATTCTCCTTGGACTTAGAAATAAGAAATGACCTAGATATTTTGACTTCAGTATCATCAGAAGAATGGTGAGAAAGGCAGCTAATGAGGTTAAGAAATGATAGGAAATGAAGAAATGGACCTAGCAATAAACCCAGATATAAATTAAATGATGAGAAAGTGTATATACTGTGTTAACTATCAGAGGTGATACAAAATAGGGACAGATCTTCAATTAATGCAGATTGCTGTTATAGTTGGAGTGGTTACTGGAAGGAAAAGAGATTGGTGCCCACAAGGCATTGCAGAGTCATGGGAAAGTCTGTGTCTTTTATTATTTGTTAGTTTTTAAAACAAGCAAGACCATAATATACTTAACAGCTAAGAGGCAGAAGCTACTAAAAAGAAATGGTTAAACATATCATATGGATAAGCAGAGACAAGAGGGGAAGGATCCAGAATATTTGTCTAGACGTGAAGAGGAAGAGGTTATTTCCCTGTGAGCCTGGAGGAGCAAAGATAAGTATGGGACAAATGTTTGGGCTTTGCCCTTGATGACAGTGTTTATAAGGGATGTAGCTTCAGCTTGTCTGTGGATATTAGAAAAGAAGAGACGCCATAGAGAAGAGACCTGGAGAGGGCAAGACGCAAAGCATAGCTATAGGGTCAAAGTGCTGGCGTGGGAAAGGAGGGAATGTTATTCAAGACCTGGTGGACAGAGGCTATGTGGCTGAGGTGTGGAAAAGGCCTTCCAATTAATAACAGTAACCAATACACTATGTTCTGTGATGTGAGTGAAAGTGAAAGTTGCTCAGTCGTGTCCGACTCTTCGCAACCCCATGGTCTGCAGCCTACCAGGCTCCTCTGTCCATGGGATTTTCCAGGCAAGAGTACTGGAGTGGGGTGCCATTGCCTTCTGTGATGTGAACAAAGGCTCTTTAATGACTATGATAATGAATTAAAAACCAGCTATAAAATTTAAAAAGTAAATGAAAACTTATAAAGTGTAGTTCAGTTCAGTTCAGTCACTCAGTTGTGTCCGACTCTTTGCGACCCCATGAATCGCAGCACGCCAGGCCTCCCTGTCCATCACCAACTCCTGGAGTTCACCCAAACTCATGTGCATCGAGTCGGTGATGCCATCCAGCCATCTCATCCTCTGTCATCCCCTTCTCCTCTTGCCCTCAATCCCTCCCAGCGTCAGGGTCTTTTCCAATAAGTCAACTCTTCGCATGAGGTGGGCAAAATATTGGAGTTTCAGCTTTAGTATCAGTCCTTCCAATGAACTCAGGACTGATCTCATTTAGGATGGACTGGTTGGATATCCTTGCAGTCCAAGGGACTCTCAAGAGTCTTCTCCCACACCACAGTTCAAAAGCATCAATTCTTCAGCGCTCAGCTTTCTTCACAGTCCAACTCTCACATCCATACATGACCACTGGAAAAACCATAGCCTTGACTTGACGGACCTTTGTTGGTAAAGTGTAGTTAATAAACAGTAAAATAAAAATTCTCACTATGAAGAAAAGCTTATTCTTATTTTACAGAGAAGAAACCAAGCCTCAGTGATTAATTCAAAGTCATTCTGCTAATAACTTGCAAATCTGAGATTTGAGTTGAAGTCTGTCTGCTCCAGAATCTTTGTTGTCCATCCTTTCGTCCACTGTTATCACACATGGAGGTTGGAGTCCCTCAGGGCAGACTCAGGGCTTAGCAAAGTAGTGCTAATGTCCTTAATGAATGTAGAAGAAGGGCCTGAAAGTCTGGAGGAGGAGTAGAAAGAGTTGGTCAAAGAACCTTAGCTTCAAAGGCAAAGTAGACTATGTTCATGAGTCAAAATGTAATGTGTAGAGGTGGTGATGGGAAGCTGAGGAGACCCAGAACACGGCTGAGTGGACACCAAGCAGTTACTACCAGGTGAGGCCACAAGGAAAGCAGCATCTGCCAGGGAGACCCACATTTCAGGTATAGCAAGGAGGTGAGAGAGCACTCTGAAAAGACCACTTATGCAGAATGTTTACAATGGAATGGAGGTTCCAGACAGCCATTCAAGAGAGACAGACAGAGCACCAATAGCAAAGAAAGATTTTTCCAGAAGGCTTATTTCCTACTCAACTGTCTTATTTATGTCAGCTATGGGATGATGGTCCAAACAGCTTTTTGTCATTGTTTGAATTTTCTTTGCTGTTTACAAAAGTAATTCAGGCTCCCTCTACCCAGATAACATAGCTTATGCTTCAATACACAAGGCCTCTTTGCCTCTTTTTTCCCCTGCATAGGTGTGATTGCCTTTGTTTAGACTTCTTCAGTTTCTGGTGGCCTTCATACATAGAAAGCGGTTTAAGTGGGTATTTTTCCACGGAGAAAATTTTTTGTTTATTATTTGGTTTGATTTTATTGACTAGATTTTATATTTTTAAATTTCACAACTGGTTTTGGATAAACTACCATGATAGTAATTATAAGGTTTTTTTTTTTTTTTTTTTTTTTCAAACAAAAGTAATAATGCTCCTGGTGAAAATACAAACCCTTCAGGGAGGTGTAAAGGAAAATCTGAAAGTTTTTCATCCTTGTTTTGGGAAAACTAGATTGAAGGCAAGAGGAGAAGGGGACAACAGAGGATGGTATGGTTGGATGACATCACCAACTTGATAGACATGAGTTCGAGCAAGTTCTAGGAGTTGGTGATGGACAGGGAGGCCTGGTGTGCTACAGTCCATGGGGTCACAAAGAGTCAGACAGGACTGAGCGACTGAACTGAACTGAGGCCCAACTATCTAAAGGAAATCGCTCTTAACAGATTTTTAGTATCGTTCCAAAAGTTTGCTATAGATTCTCATCAAACAAATATTTAATGAGCAACTTCTACCTAGTACAGCACTGGGCCAGAATTCAGGGATTTAAAAGCCAACTAAACAGATTCTGTTGCTTAAAATAAATTTACAGAATTTATAGCCCAGTGGAAGAATCAGGAGAAAATTAAGAAAACATTAAAACATACAAACAACAACAAGCAAATAAGAACTATGACTGAAATAAAGATTGCTATGGCCAAAAGTAATATGCATTTTATATTATTTTGAACTTGCTTTTCATCTACTGCCTTAGCCATCTTTGTGGGGCAATATGGTTCTAACTCACTATCTGTAGTTGCTGGATGATATTCTTTTCATGGTTATATGATCTAGCCTGTTGATCGATGTTTAGGTTGTTTCCAATATTTTTACACTTAAAACATTACTAAACTAATCATCTTTATACTCATACCTCTACATTTTGAAGCATTTGACCCTTTACTGACACATGTATGCAAATATCTCCCTCCATCTCTGGAATTTGGCTAGGATAGATCGTGCCATCCAATTATTTACTTGGTGACTCATTCAGGCCTCTGAGTTTCCAGTCTTGCTTAAGATAGTCTGTCCAACCTGAGAGGTTCCACAAGTATTTTTCTTTGTGTAGTTAGTTTATTATGATCTTTTCACTTTTAGATATTTGATCCATCTGAGATTTATATTACATGGCATGAGGTGTTTTCTTCTGAATAAACATTCAATTATATCATCACCATGGTGAACTAAACCATCATAGATTCATTCCTCAGATTTCCTTGGATCTATTTCTGGATACTCTATTTAATAATTTATTTTTATATTGCTATGCCAATACCTGGCAGTTTACTATAGTTTTATTGTAAGGTGTAATTTCTGATAAAGCAGTTTCTCTTTTCACCATTCTTCTTTTCAAGAGCTACCAAACGGTCTACTGTATCAGTATAAAACTCCCTATTGGCAGACATAAGTTTTCTGTTTATATTTCCTACTGCAGATTTCTAAAATAACTGTTTTTTCCATCATTTAACATATTTCTATGTGGCAAAAATAGAGAACAAAAGCCCACATTAATGTGTGTCTGACCTGCTATGGCCCACTTGTTAGACACTGTCATACATAGCTGTATTATAAACAATTGAAATTCACATTTTCCCAGAATTAACTGCCATGATTCTGCAGTGTTACTCACAATGTGTCAAACCCACAGATGTTACGCCTTCAATGTCATGAACCTACGTAAACAATTTTCACCCCACTGGATTTATTTTACTGGTATGCACAGCTTTCTGACCCTTAGAATTTCAAGGATCAAATGCTTAAACTGACTAATCCCTTTAATATCTTTTTCTAGTGGTAATTCCTGCTCATGCCCACTGCCAAATATTAACCCCTAAAATCTTTAAACAAAACTCTTAGAAACAAAGGTATGAGGCAGACAACTTGGCTGGTTCTAATATTGACATGTGACATGGCTTCATCTTCAAAGCCCTTTTGTGTCACTAATGCATGAAAAACAATGTGTAGCTGGAACCTTTAGCCTTCTCCTATAGCAGCAGATTCTTACTCTAAGAGAGAGATTTGCATTCCATGCTGACCTTCCCCAGGGTGTTTGCTTACCTCTTACACATATACAAAGAGAAGATCTACTCAACGTCTCTAAGGACTCTTCTGCGCCAATAGTCTTCAATCAAAAGCACGATTATTGAACTGGATTTGCTTACAAAAATGTACATGATTTGGTAAAGTAGTAATTGTTGTTAGTGCCAGTGAAACAATGTGGGAAACTTTACAACAGGGAATGTGAACTGTGTTTAAAAAATACTCTTAAAAATAATGTTAACCACTTGTCAATGAAACACACAGACAACCAGGATCCTAGCCAGAGTACTCCTAGCCTTCAGTCTCAATGCCTATCAAAGGAATACCTAAGAGGTGATATTAATAGTTACCAAAGATTATAAATCCTATTCATGGGTCAAGAGGTAGAGCCCCATTTCCATGCTTTTTTTTTTATACTTGACCTATAGCTTGTCTATGCTTCATTCAGTTGCATTTAGTGAGATACCTTTTAGTGCTATGTCCTTGACTTTCATTAAAAGCTTCTACCAAAAATATCAACTTATAAATCAGTTCACTACATCTGCAAAAGATATATTATTAAATACTTTATGTTCTATATATTACTCAATACCCTCTCTGTAAAGTTGTACCTCATAAATTTTTCAAATTCAGCATTAAAAATTTGCACTTCCCCAAGGAATTGGTATGCTTCCCTCTCTAGATTGAAAATCATGTCTCTTTATTCTTTAGCTTTTAGGAAGCTCACCCTCAAACGTGAAGATCATCTACACTAAGTAGAGTTGCCTTTCTGGTATGTGAGCTTGTGTTCTTCTTGACATGGGTTTAGTTTTCTTCTCTGTTTTTATTTCTCTGAAAGGCATTCTTCATTTCTGTTTCTCTTTGTCATATTTTACCTGATTTTGCTGAAATGCCTCAATTATTGGGGGTGGGGGTGAAATGTAAAGTTTCTGGTCCAAATTATCCTCTCCATTGGCTTCTGCTTTTCTTGCTCCTTTCAGTGGTCTCCTCCATCTCTGGGTACCTGAGCACTTAGTATCTTTATCAGTCATTTTAGACTCTTCCCTTCCACTGTCTTTCCTTGAATTGTTACATAGCTCTCTTATCTTTCCAATTAGTAAGGGAAGGATATTACCCTTTCCACAGCTTCCAAAGTTCTTGGTATATGGAAGACCCTCAAAAATAACTTGAGAAGAAAAGATATGAGAGAGGAAAAGGGAGGAAGAGATAGGAACAGAATAAAACTTTGAAGTTAATGTAAAAATACATTAAGCCTGTCAGGTTAAGGAATAAGTCTACTGGAAATGGAAACAATTATCTAGTAATAAGGTAAAGGCTTGACTGGTTTCGCTTGAAGTTGGAAGAGAAGTTTTTATTTTTTTAAATTTATTTTATTAAGTATAATACAATGTGTTACTTTCTGCTATACAGCAAAATCACTCAGTCATACATACATACTTTTCATATTCTTTTTCATTATGGTTTGTTATAGGATATTGAATATAGTTCCCTATGCTATACAGTAGGACCTGTCTTTTATCCATTCTATATATAATAGTTTGCATTTTCTAATCCCAAACTCCTGATCCATCCCTCCTCCAACCACTGTTCCCTTGGCAACCACAAGTCTGTTCTCTCTGTCTGTGAGTCTCTTTCTGTTTCATAGAAAGAGGTCATTTGTGTCATATTTTAGATTCCACATGTGATGTCATATGGTATTTGTAAGAAATTTTTATTGTTGTCTCTATACAAGTAGGTTAGGTCAGAGTCGGGCAGGAACCACATGCAACTCTGCAGCATAACTGAAGAGGGTTGAGTCACGGGACTCTAACAAGGTGTGGACAGTTTGTGAGCACTAACCTTGGATGGTGAAGAGCCCTGGGAAAAGCCCAGCTAAAAACACACAGGAAAGGAGCAGTTACCAGAAGCCAAAGAGTTTACCTGTAGGAAAGGGGTCCCCAGTAAGAGCAGAGTCACAGGTAGGACAAGGCTAAACTACAGCCAGAAAAGGAGGGAGCCAGAGGAATACATACCCCAAACTCTCTCCTGGCAGTACATCCCATAGGAGGGAAGAAGGTGGGCGGTGGATGCAAGGGCAGCCAAAGTATATTCAGCATCCTGCCCTTTGCTTTCACAGTAAGGCTTGCTTCAGAAGGATTCCATGTTTATAATTAGGTGAGGAAACGTGGCTGGAGGGGATGGTATCTGACTCAGATTCAAAATAGATAGGGTAAAGCAGAAGTAAAAACCTACATCTCTTCAACAGATACACAAACACTTCAGAATTCCAAAAGAACATATATCATGATTTAAGGCTGAAAGGGTCTTTAAAATACTTCAAAGCTCACTTTTAGCTTTAAGATAGTAGAGGTGCCTTCCAGGTCATTTTCAGGTTTTTGTCCCACACAAGCTCTTTTACTTTTGGAGAATCCATCCCTTAAATATCAACCATGTTAAAAAATGAAAACTAATAAATGTTTATCCCATGCCTAAGGCTAAGAGTTCTGCCAGGAGAACGCACTGGTGGTAGCAAACACTCTCTTCCAACAACACAAGAGAAGACTCTACACATGGACATCACCAGATGGTCACCACCAAAATCAAATCGATTATATTCTTTGCAGCCAAAGATGGAAGCTCTATACAGTCAGCAAAAACAAGACCAGGAGCTGACTATGGCTCAGATCATGAACGCCTTATTGCCAAATGCAGACTTAAATTGAAGAAAGTAGGGAAAACCACTAGACCATTCAGGTATGACCTAAATCAAATCACTTATGACTATACAGTGGAAGTGAGATATAGATTTAAGGGACTAGATCTGATAGATAGAGTGCCTGATGAACTATGGATGGAGGTTCACGACATTGCACAGAAGACAGGAATCAAGACCATCCCCAAGAAAAAGAAATGCAAAAAAGCAAAATGGCTCTCTGAGGAGGCCTTACAAATAGGTGTGAAAAGAAGGAAAGCAAAAGGCAAAGGAGAAAAGAAAAGATATATTCATTTGAATGCAGACTTCCAAAGAACAGCAAGGGGAAATAAGAAAGCCTTCCTGATCAGTGCAAAGAAATGGAGGAAAACAATAGAATGGGAAAGACTAGAGATCTCTTTAAGAAAATTAGAGATACCAAGGGAACATTTCATACAAAGATGGGCTTGATAAAGGACAGAAATGGTATGGACCTAACAGAAGCAGAAGATATTAAGAAGAGGTAGCAAAAATACAGAGAACTGTATAAAAAGATCTTCATGACCCAGATAATCACGATGGTGTGATCACTCATCTAGAGACAGACATCCTGGAATGTGAAGTCAAATGGACCTTAGAAAGCATCACTACGAACAAAGCTAGTGGAGGTGATGGAATTCCAGTGGAGCTATTTCAAATCCTGAAAGATGACACTGTGAAAGTGCTGCACTCAATATGCCAGCAAAAATGGAAAACTCAGCAGTGGCCACAGGACTGGAGAAGGTCAGTTTTCATTCCAACCCCAAAGAAAGGCAATGCCAAAGAATGCTCAAACTACTGCACAATTGCACTCATCTCACACACTAGTAAAGTAATGCTTAAAATTCTCCAAGTCAGACTTCAGCAATACATGAACCATGAACTTTCAGATGTTCAAGCTGGTTTTAGAAAAGTCAGAGGAACCAGAGATCAAATTGGCAACATTCACTGGATCATCAAAAAAGCAAGGGAGTTCCAGAAAAACATCTATTTCTGCTTTACTGACTATGCCAAAGCCTTTGACTGTGTGGATCACAAGAAACTGTGGAAAATTCTGAAAGAGATGGGAATATCAGACCACCTGACCTGCTTCTTGAGAAACCTGTGTGCAGGTCAGGAAGCAACAGTTAGAACTGGACATGGAACAGCAGACTGGTTCCAAATAGGAAAAGGAGTACATCAAGGCTGTATATTGTCACCTTGCTTATTTAACTTATATGCAGAGTAAATCATGAGAAACACCGGGCTGGAAGAAGCACAAGCTGGAATCAAGATTGGCAGGAGAAATATCAATAACCTCAGATATGCAGATGACACCACCCTTATGGCAGAAAATGAAGAAGAACTAAAGAGCCTTTTATAAAAGTGAAAGAGGAAGGTTAAAAAGTTGTCTTAAAGCTCAACATTCAGAAAGCAAAGATCATGGCATCTGGTCCCAGCATTTCATGGCAGATAGATGGGGAAACAGTAGCAGACTTTATTTTTCTAGGCTCCAAAATCACTGCAGATGGTGACTGCAGCCATGAAATTAAAAGACGTTTATTCCTTGGAAGGAAAGTTATGACCAACCTAGGCAGCATATTTAAAAACAGAGACATTACTTTGCCAACAAAGGTCCACCTAGTCAAGGCTATGGTTTTTCCAGTGATCATGTATGGATGAGAGTTGGACTGTGAAGAAAGCTGAGTGTTGAAGAATTGATGATTTTGAACTGTGGTGTTAGAGAAGACTCTTGAGAGTCCCTTGGACTGCAAGGAGTTCAAACCAGTCCATCCTAATGAGATCAGTCCTGGGTGTTCACTGGAAGGACTGATGTTGAAGCTGAAACTCCAGTACTTCAGCCACCTGATGTGAAGAGCCGACTCATTGGAAAAGACTCTGATGCTGGGAAAGATTGAGGGCAGGAGGAGAAGGGGACAACAGAGGGTGAGATGGTTGGATGGCATCACTAACTCGATGGACTTGGGTTTGGGCGGACTCCAGGAGTTGGTGAGGCACAGGAAGCCTGACGTTCTGCAGTTCATGAGGTCGCAAAGAGTCAGACATGACTGAGCGACTGAACTGAGACAGCATATTAAAAACAGAGACATTACTTTGCCAACAAATGTCTGTCTAGTCAAGGCTATGGTTTTTCCAGTGGTCATTTATGGATGTGAGAGTTGGACTATAAAGAAAGCTGAGTGCAGAAGGATTGATGCTTTTGAACTGTGGTGTTGGAGAAGACTCTTGAGATTCCCTTGGACTGCTAGGAGATCCAACCTGTTCATCCTAAAGGAAACCATTCCTGGTTCTTCATTGGAAGGACTGATGTTGAAGGTGAAACTCCAATACTTTGGCCACCTGATGCGAAGAGCTGACTCATTTGAAAAGACCTTGATGCTGGGAAGGATTGAGGGCAGGAGGAGAAGGGGATGACAGAGGATGAGATGGTTGGATAGCATCACCGACTTGATGAACATGCATTTGGGTGGACTCCAGGAGTTGGTGATGGACAAGAGGGCCTGGCATGCTGCAGTTCATGAGGTCGTAAAGAGTCGGACATGACTGAGCAACTGAACTGAACTGATCACATGCTTACAAAAAAGACATGTTAACTAGTAAACTGCAGAGCTAACATGTCTTATTCTTTTTTGTAGGCATATGATAAACATCTATTATTTTTCATTTTTGCAAAGTTTTTGGAACAAAACTTATTTTTCATCTCCAAAGGCATTTTTGGCCCCCAAAGAGCCCTTAATCCTTAGGTCTGTGCCTGCAGTAGTTACTGGATAAAATAAGCTTATCTCTTTTTCGTGTATATAAAGCTTATTATTTGACAATAATATCACCACCTGTGAGCATCTGCTTGTGGTTGGGTTTGATCTGGTTTAAGGTTTCCTGTGCCAAGGTCCCAGAAACCCAGCTTATTTCTTCTTTAAGATACCAGTAGTTCTTGAGTTTTGCTTTAATTCCACATATAAATGTCATGTCACCTTCTGAGGCCCTTTATGGAAAGACATGATGTGTTTCTATGAGCTAACTTTAGGTTTTTCAAAGATTCCTTGGAGAACACTATTTTGGATATTCAGCTGGGTAGATAATGGATTAAATTAATATTACCAAGCACAGAAATGGTTTTATGTCATGTTTGGCAGCAGCAAACAAACTAAATGCTTATAATCTGTCCCATTCTCACTGTCCCGGACACTGCCATGTTCATTCTGTCATTTAATCTCCCCCAAACCCTTTGAAGTAGATATTATAATCCCCAATTTACAACTGACTAATCTGACTGTGAGATTCAAGTGAGTTGCCTAAACCCGTGTAGGGTGAAAGTAAACTGCCACATGTCCCTGGAGTCAGGGCTGCTGAGAAATACAAGAACAACTTTTTGATCTTTCTTATTTTGATAGAAGTATCACACGTGTCTAAAATAAACTTTTTGTATTTAAGGTGCCATTAAATGTGTGAGTGACTGTAAACAATTGTAGAAAGCAGTTAATTCACTCTTACTCCTAAAGCAATTGTAACTGCTGCTGCTGCTGCTGCTAAGTTTTACTTCGGTCATGTCCGACTCTGTGCAACTCCAGAGACGGCAGCCCACCAGGCTCCCCAATCCCTGGGATTCTCCAGGCAAGAACACTGGAGTGGGTTGCCCATTTCCTTCTCCAATTCATGAAAGTGAAAAGTGAAAGTGAAGTAGCTCAGTCGTGTCTGACTCTTAGAGACCCCATGGACTGCAGCCTACCAGGCTCCTCCGCCCATGAGATTTTCCAGGCAAGAGTACTGGAGTGGGTTTCCATCACCTTCTCCAAAAGCAATTGTACCTAGAGGCAGTAACATGTAGGGCAAAGAAAAGTCTGGAATTTCAAGGAGCACTTCCTTGCTCCCATATCTCTGCTGTAGCTTTGCCTGCTTTTGTAATTCAAGGACCACAGATCTTAATCCATCAGAATAGGTTGTTTGGGTCAGCACATTCTTCCCTATGCAATTCCTGATTTTGCTTTTCTACTTCCCTATGTAAAAATAGCTCAATGATAACCCTATATTTCAACTTTGAAACACTTTATGAGTGGAAAGAACTTTATAGATCTCCTATTACTAGATATTACTGCTTGCTAAAATGCAGACTCTGACAGCAAAGATTCTGTCGCACACATTGCTATAATCTCAGTGCTTGAATTGTGTTTAATACAGTAAGAACACACACACACAAATTTAATGGATTATAAGAGATATCAATTTTACTCTTTTCTGTCAGAAATGACTCTTACATTAGCCTTAAAAACTGTTCCCATTTCTCAAATAACCCCCAGTAAGTCCTTCCATGGTCATGTGTGGATGTGAGAGTTGGACTGTGAAGAAGGCTGAGTGCTGAAGAATTGATGCTTTTGAACTGTGGTGTTGGAGAAGACTCTTGAGAGTCCCTTGGACTGCAAGGAGATCCAACCAGTCCATTCTGAAGGAGATCAGCCCTGGGATTTCTTTGGAGGTAATGAGGCTAAAGCTGAAATTCCAGTACTTTGGCCACCTCATGTGAAGAGTTGACTCATTGGAAAAGACTCTGATGCTGGGAGGGATTGGGGGCAGGAGGAGAAGGGGATGACATAGGATGAGATGGCTGGATGGCATCACTGACTTGACGGACATGAGTCTGAGTGAACTCCGGGAGCTGGTGATGGACAGGGAGGCCTGGCGTGCTGCGTTTCATGGGGTTGCAAAGAGTCGGACACGACTGAGCAACTGAACTGAAATGAACTGAAGTCCCCTTCCTTTGGTAACTTGTCCTATGGAGTATAAACAAAGTCTAACAACAACCACAGTTGTATAGATGGAGATACTACCTAAGTTTTACACACATCCTAGTCTAGGTTTCAGTTGTAGAATACTGAAAATTTATTAGGAGTTTATATGGACCATAATCTCCAAAAGTACAGGAACCAGAACTTCTATTGGTCACCACTATTTAGTCATCGTCTAGCACAATGCTTGGCAAATAAGCAATGTTTGTTGATTAAATAAGCAATATAGAATCCCAAATTACAATAATTTAGCACATTATTCAGCACTGAGCATATACTTAATTATTTATTGAATAACCTTGACTATAATGTTCAAAAAGAGAATCACCCCATGCATTCCAAAACTAAGCAGGCATTATATTAGAATTATCAGCTGTTTTGGATTATCTTTGGGACTCCTCTCCACTGTTAGGGTGATAAATTAAGATCTTACTGCATCAGCAAGCTCCCCCAATCTGAGTAGTATTTAGTTTCCACTGGGATAGCTTACTATATTACAACTATGGAAGATTTAATTTTAAAACTAACGCTTACCATAATACCATGAATTGTCCACTGTTGTTCACTAATCCAATAACATGGCCTCTTGCCAGAGTAGTAAATTAGCTCTTTACCTACTGGTCTCTTCTTCCTTTCCTTCCTTCCTTCTTAGCTCTGAATGTCATATAAGGATGGACATGCCAAAAGGCAAGTATCTTGATAATGCTGCAAAGTCTAAAAACATCCAACAACAGTGAATAGATAAGCAGCTTCGGAGAACACTTGATCTTATGTCTATAATATATATGGTCCACTTTCCCCACTCTTGAACTCTCAGTTTTGCACCAGGTCAAAATGACATAAGCTTCAAAATTCTCTTTATTCATTTACTCTAATTCCCATAAGAATTAAAGTGGTTTGATTTTGGTTCTAGCAAACCTAACAACACATTAACATGCTTCATATTAGGTCAGGTGAATCTAAGAGCATATATACATACACAGACACCATACACACACGTGCACAAACACATTTTAAATAGATAACTAGCGTGGTGAACACTGCCAATCAGAAAGATCACATGACATTTCTAGTCTTGCTTTGCTTTATGACTGGCCAGTTGCCTGTAACATAGTCTGTAATTGGGAATTATTTTTATGATATGTAACATGAAACTAGTTGTTTCTGAATAAAGCAGTCAAATAGGATTTTGGCAGATAGCGTCTATAGTGGGAAAAGTAATACCGGCAATATGGATATCACCACTTAAGAAAATAAGACAAATGTTTAAATATGTCACCTTGTCTATATAACTATATTACATAAGTTGTCCAGTATATTTTAGTGCTGTTTTGTGTTAATAAGTTCAAATGTGTTAGTCACGCAGTCGTGTGCGACTCTTTGTGATCCCGTGGACTGTAGCCCGCCAGGCTCCTCCCTTCATGGAATTCTCCAGATAAGAACACTGGAGTAGGTAGCCATTCCCTTCTCCAGGGGATCTTCCCAGCACAAAGACTGAACCTGGGTCTCCTGCATTACAGGCAGATGCTTTACTTTCTGAGCCACCAGGGAAGCCCTGTTAATGAGTTAATCACAACTCAGGAAGTTGAAAAACCTAATGCATGGCCTTCCACAGCAGGGGACATTTTAATTACAGACATAAACTTAACTTAAAATTTAAAATTTTAGTCTATTTCATTAAGAAAAATCTCTTTTATTATCAACAAGACAATTTTCTTCCCTTTTAGTGAAGCTTTGCAAATCTCTCAGCTGAACTATTATAAAGCTCTTTTGGTATGCTCTTTTGTATTTGAAATATCTCTTGCTTGAAATTAAATTCAGTCTTAAAATAGCAACTATATCATCTCCTAACTACTTCCCATTAGTAACAGCAAACTCCAGAGATTAGTAAGGCAGCTTTCATGTGCCTGAAAAAGAACCCTATGGATGATTTAAACAAAACACTTGGCTACTCAGTGAGGATCAGTGCATATATATTTGTAAATACTAATGCCAGGAAAAAAAAAAAAAAAGGAATCTGGAAAAAGAAATCATTACACTGTACAGGCTAAGTTTAAGCCAGGTTCAGATTTTATCTTTCAACTGTTATATCTTGCAGGGTTGTAACACAAAGCTCATTAACACTGGCCTAACTCTGCAAAGCACAAGTAGATTCTGGAGAAGATAGATAGCATAAATTAACTCTCTTCATTGTTGAGGTTTTTAGACACTGATTCTCAAAAAAAAAAAAAAAGTGAAGTCTCATACATGAGATAAACTCCGTCATCTGTTTGTGATGATTGACAGGTCCATTTGGTTGATTGTAAGGGGGGAAGGGAACAGGCACCAGACCTGACTCAGGGCAGAGCCCTCAGATTTGGAACTATTTTGTAAAATTGCCCACAACTGTTTTCTATCGTTAAAAATTCTCCTCAGACTCGTGTTTTCAGATAGTAGCATGGGCGACAGGGGCTCTTCCCCAGGCCTCAACAGAGTTATTCTTTAAGTACGGTTGTTTCCTTGGTAAAGCCCCTTTTGAGGTGCTAAACTTAGCAGTGCCAATCAGAAGAACAGGTGCTCTGCGCCACTACCAAATAGGCCCGGCTCCCGGCATGCCTTCCTGGGACAGCCAATCAGCCAGCGCCCTGCCCTGAGATGTGGGGCTGTCAGCAGATCGGGCACATAAAAGACGCGACCCGCCCCAGGCTCTTGAGCAGTCGTGCATTCCCAGCCTCGCCTCGGGTGTAGGGATTGCATAGAAAAGCAAAACTACACAGTCTTGACTGTGTAGTTTTGTTTTTAAGTTAGAGGCTCACCGATTCATGTTGGAGATGGTCGAAAAAACCAACTCTAAATAGGACGTCGTTTCAGAAGCAACCTTGGGCTTAGTCCCACCCTTTTGGGCACTCCTGAGAAATCAGGTGAGCAGCATCTTTTCCTTCTTATTAGTAGAGTCCCGTCCTTATTAGTTTCTAGTTCCCTACTAGCTTTGTGTGCCAGTGCCTATAAAGGTGTTTGTCAGACTACTTGGTACTGGTTCCGATCCACTCTGCTTTTTAACTGCTGTTTTAAAATATGTGAACGCTTTTCTTTAAAAAGTTCAATGTTTTAGCATAGCAGCAGTTAGTGATTCAAATTGTTTAAAAGCATTTAATTCTAAAAGTATTAAAAGTTGAGGTCTGCAATGATGTAAAATGTTTGCTTCTTTTATAGACTTTTTTTTGGTTGAGAATGTTCAAGGTTATATTACTCAGTGATAAAGTGAGACACACCAAGAATAGCTCTGATAAAATGCATGTGGTATCAGCTACACCCTGATGACTTTTTAAGGGAATCAACTGCTGAGGTATCAGTTGCAAGACGGTGACAGAACACTTGCCTGCTGTCAGTCATCTGCTGAAGAGTTTATTTTGGGAACATGACATTTTAGATGCATACCTTCAGCCCCAGTTAGACAAAGGTCTCTCAAGACCAAGTGCTAAAGCCACAAATTTACCTAAATGATGAGAATATAAGACCCATTTAGGCCAGTTAATTACAATATATTTAGAAAATTTGAAAACAAGCTATATAATTGTTTTCTAAAACACTCAGAATTTCATTATGTGTTTTAACTCACTATCAAATTATAGGATATGAAATAAATGTTGATGTTAAGGGCAAGAAGTAGTGTTTTAGAGACTTATTTCAAATTATGCCTTGATTTCTCATCTTCCTGAAATTAGATGACTAACTGTAAATGCCTATAAATACATAGGTATATAAATGGCACAAGAATACAGCTATTTTTAGAAGATGCACTCACTTGGAAACAGAAAAAGCCACAAAAAATTGTTTTTGTGTCCTAAAGATAATATGCTACACTAAAGAATTCTTGGCAACAGTTAAAAAAAAAAAAACTTTTGGATATTATCAGAATCTTTCAAATATAAATGCTATTGTCTCAGAATTCTAGTTTTATTCTTTTTAACTTAAGTTACAAGACAGTAATTATGACTAGAAAAATTATTGCTCCATAAGCTTTTAATCAATACAGAATTGTATGAACACTAGCAGTGAAACAGTTGACAGCTGCGAATCTGCTTTTTATGTCAGAATAGTGGAATAGTGATGTTGAGTAAGAAGGTATTTATACATCAGAAAATGCTTCTCATGATCTAAAACTAATGGGCAAAATACTTTCTTGCACTTAACAAAAGAAGTTAACTGCCAGTTTCATGTTATTTTCTTTGATTTTTTAAATATTTGTGCTATGAAAGCATAGGTGCTTTCACCTCAGCTGCACTTCACACCAGCCTTCATTTTTGCATTCTGGACATTTATTCTTTATTAAGAACTCAAGTCAGTATTTTTCAGATCTGTAATAAATTTTGGTCTACCCAGTTAAATTTAAACTTTGTGAATATTTACTTCAGCAGTAGCAACATTTAGTGAGCAATTATAATATGAAGAAATATTAAGAAATAAAAAGCACTGTATGCTGTGTACAGAGGGTTTATGCTTAGTTGACAAAGCTTTCTAAAACTTTTCAAATAAGGAAAGAAATTATAAAGTTTAAACTTTTAGTTTTAGTTACTATTTTAAATATTCACCTGGATTACTTAAATTCATAATGCTTGAATCTATGTCAACTTTGTAAATAACAGTGAGTGAAAAATATTGAGAGGAAGGACATTTTAAAATAATTCCTTCAGACATTGATGGGATGCAAAGATTCATTTTGTACTTTTCACACGTTTGCTTTTATTATTTGTCATGATCCCTAGTTTCCTCCAGCTTTCCCTTTCTCCTGACTCTTTCCCAGGTTTCCCACCTTTCATAAGACTGAATTGCTCTCTTTGACCACTAGCATACATTCCTTGCTCTGCTTGGTTCAATTTTTTTCCTCCATCTCCCTTTAGACTTGCTTACTCCGTTAAGCTGCAAATCAACTCAGAAGCCAAATTCAAGCCACCAAAGAGAACACTCTGGGCCCACAGATGATCTGAGAAGCAACCCGTTTGGAAATGTGTGTTTCTGCAGTCGACAGAGTAGCTCCAGAATGGCCTCAGTTGTGACCCTCTAACTTCTTTTCTCTTCCTTTCCAGAGTGCCTGAAAAGATGACAACTCAAGCACCGACGTTTACGCAGCCGTTACAAAGCGTTGTGGTACTGGAGGGTAGTACCGCAACCTTTGAGGCTCACATTAGTGGTAAGCTCACACATTCACATGTTCCTCTGTCTTCTGTGCCTCCTCTCTGTTAACTTTTTTGTAGGACTCAACATTAAGCCTAAGCTCTGCTTTCACTTTGTGAAATTGGCCCAACTCGATGGAAGGGTCGTTATAAGAGTATACCATTCCCAGAGTGCTGACAAAATCTGACAATATGATGGTTTGAAAATGTTTTATTCATATTTATAATTCCACAAAGCAAAATAATTAGCAGTGGATTAAAACTTTTGTCAGAAACCAGCTTCTGAGTAGGACCAAATTTGGTCATTCTATATTTGGATTCAGCTGCAGAGCCAGCCTGGAAGCCAAGTACTCCAGACTGATAGGGGCCGGTCATGGAGCTACTGGGCGAGTAGCCTGGTGCTGACTGTTCCCTGTGCCTGAGCCTCTGTGGTTTCACATGGAAAATCACAAGACGACTGACTTCTCTCAAAGGCAGAATTTTCAATGATGAGCTAACTCCTAAGTATTTCATTCTTTTATTCTTAATCTTTAAGTGACTCTAAACAGTCACTTTTAAGTGACTCAGTGAAAAGATTTCCTAGTCACTTTGAAATGATACTCCAAAATAATATATGCCACTGATTTCACATATTAAAGAGAAACAAACACTAACCCTAGAATTATATTTAATAGAAAGTTCTTTTGTCTCATTTTCCCCCCTTCTTTTTCTTCTTTATAACTCAGTTAAAGGATGATTTTGAAAATGGAAGATTTCTGGGACCTGTCATCATGTGACAAAATGGTGGTAGTCTATGAACCATATTGTAAATAATCTGAAAATTATTTAATCAACATTTTCTCCTTTTGTAGTATTATAATTGGTTATGTAAGATTATATGAATTAATTAAAAGTTGATGCCTGTTGCACCTCCATGGTGCATGGTTCTTTTTTTTTTATAACTTTATGGCTTATAATAAAGATATAAAATAAGATTTCCTTTTCCTTTCTCTTTCCACATTTTGTTTGCTATTTTATGTGCCGATCTTATTCATAACTGGGTAACACTATTTTATACTGCACAAATATCACATGTGATATTTTGACATACCATATGATTTGACATAAATATCATAATCATTCTTCAGTTTCTATTGTATATGTATATAGAGACCCATTCAGTTCTTCTCATATGTGCCAAACTCTGACTGACTTCCAAGTAATTTACTTATTCATCTTGTACCACTCAGTAATTCTTGAATAAGCAGATCACATATAGATAGCTTCACTGGGAAATTCACCTGCTTGTGGAGTAATGGAATCTGGCTTCCTCATAAGCTTCTTGTTCTTTCACACTTTATGCTAATAGAATTCTTAGGAAAACACCACTGAAAATATTTGACACCCATGAATTCATCAACTAAACTACTCACTCAGCCACAGTGGGAGACTGACTAATGTAGAGACAACAAAATAAAATCTCTTGCTCATCTTCACTTCCCCAGTTGAGTTACATCACCCGCCTTCATGCCGAAGGCAGAATAAACCATGCCCTGAATTTGCCTCATGCTTCTGAATGCAGAATTTTAGTATATTTAAAACATCCAACCATTTATGTGTAGTCCCTAGTGCCACAATCCATGGTGGGTGAAGAGAATTGTACTTTTCTACCTGCGACTCCTAGTATCCGTGTTGTTCTGAAAGACTGGCTTCAGCTTCATCTCTTACTGTATGAGCATGGCATTTTTACTGGAGCGCATTTGAAAGGCAGGAGAGGTCAGGCAGCCTGTGTCCCCGTAACCACAGAGGAGGTAAAGAGATGAGCGTGTCCTCTTGTGCCTGTTAGGCTGAACTTTCAGCTCCCTTGGCTGCTTTTGTTCTTTATTTGTTTTTGAAGAGGGCAGCAGTCACTTTTTTTTCTCAGAATTTCCTTGGCTCTTCACTTTAATACATCTCTTTTATGATTTTAATGATGTCTATTAAATCGCCTTAGATAGACCCCTGGGCAGGAGGGCAGGTGATAGCAGTTCTAGCCCTCTGTGGGCCACTGCCTGCTGAGGGACCTTGAAAGAATTATTGAGGTTTTTTGGCCTCAGTTTCCTCCCCTGTAAAATGAAGGTGCTGGCCTCTGTGTGAACCCGCAGACCTTCCTAATGGTCTGCAGCTTTGTACTTTCATCACACAGCTGTCAGATTTTCACTGTCATTGAACAACATAACACTCTGGATAGCTTTTATGGTTTAAGATAAGGGAGTGAACATAACGGGACAGAATAGAGGGCTTGGCAGTGCCCCAAACATAAAGATGAACTCTTTGTTTCCTAGGTTTCCCAGTTCCTGAGGTGAGCTGGTTTCGGGATGGCCAGGTGATTTCTACTTCCACTCTGCCCGGCGTGCAGATCTCCTTTAGCGATGGCCGCGCTAGACTGACGATCCCCGCCGTGACAAAAGCCAACAGTGGCCGATACTCCCTGAGAGCCACCAATGGATCTGGACAAGCGACTAGTACTGCTGAGCTTCTCGTGACAGGTAGGCAGGAGGGGACCTGCCATCCCCTGAAACACGCCGCCCAGAAGGCATCTCCAGGATCTGGGGTGGGGCTTGTCCACCAAGAGCTAGCGAGCACGAGCAGCTGGAATCCAGAGACGGGCTCACTGGACGCTGCATTGACACAAAGTTGTTTGTCTTATGGAATTTAATTTTCCTCAAAAGGGGCTGAAAACTACTTCCTTTATGCATGTATCAAGCACCTAGAAGTATACTAAGGAAATGTTAAAAATTGTGTTTCTGAGCAAGTAGAAATGCTTGGAGCCTTGTGTACACACTTACTAAGGAAATATGACTACCTCCAAGAATTCCCACTTTAACAGGCACCTATGATTCTGACGCTAGTGGTCCATAGACTACCCATTTAAGAAGTACTGCCCTAGAGAATGATGTTTAATAATTCTTCATTTACTTTCTGTTTCTAAAAAATTGCACTGTAAGCATAGAAAAGGGACACATTTATGATTCAAGTGCATGACACAGTTTCCCCATAAAAGTTACCACCCAATCTTTATGGCCTCTGTCATTTTTCTCCATCCTTTACTTTGTAAGATATTAATACATCACATTACTTTACATGTTACAGAACAATATCTTTCATGAACTGCGTAACATATGTCTATCCAATCAACTATGTATTTAGCACTGTTTAAGTATAGGGCCACCAATAGTTAACCAAAACAGAAGGAACGTCAGGTATGAACTTTAACTTTTATCCAGGAAATTCAGAAGGGACAATGCACAAGGTTGACAGCATCTGCTATTATTACTCAAAAACATGTCAAAATTAATCCCACTCACTATTCACATTTATTTTATTAAAAACTTCCAACATAATTTTAAAAATCTGCTTTCTGTAGCATAACTAACATTAAAGCATGTCATTATTTGGATTAACGTTTTAAATGCAAGTAAATATTTGAGTTATCTGAATATTGATTAAGTTGGAACCAATTTAGGATTTTATATTTAAATTAAAATGTAATGATTCTGTAAGTTATAGGTATATCCAGCAAACCAACCATTGGAATTTATTGTAATGAAACCTACTGAAATATGTAAAGTTACCTTAACATATTAAAAAGTGCTAGATGTGAAGTTGGGAGTAACTGATGGAAAAATTCTCTAAAAATGTTATAACATGATAACATTTTAAAAATGTGGTGACCTAGAACAGCTAAACAAAACAAAGCAATAAAGTATGGTGGTGGGTGGCCTCTGCCACCTCCTGGCTGCGCTCCCGCTGTCATCTGATGGATGAGCTGGGCTCAAGGACAGTCAAGGATGCTGGAGTCAGCGAGTCATGATCTGGTTTCGGAAACAGAGCTGTGATTACTTAAAAATAGCTTGCCGGGAGTACCCCAACTGGCACTGGTCCTGATTTGCTTCCCTTCTGCTGCAGCGGAGACAGCACCACCCAACTTCACTCAACGGCTGCAGAGCATGACTGTGAGACAAGGAAGCCAAGTGCGACTCCAAGTGAGAGTGACTGGAATCCCTACACCTGTGGTGAAGTTCTACCGGGATGGAGCCGAAATCCAGAGCTCCCTTGATTTCCAAATTTCACAAGAAGGCGAACTCTACAGCTTACTGATTGCAGAAGCATACCCAGAAGACTCTGGCACCTATTCAGTAAATGCAACCAATAGCGTTGGAAGAGCTACTTCCACTGCCGAATTACTGGTTCAAGGTATGCCCTGGAGGTTGAGGAACAGGAGGCGGGAGAGGGGACATTTAGGACTGAGTGGGACCAGGGGTCCACCTGCCTCCCCCTCTGAGGTCATGGAATACTGTGAGCTGAAATCAAAGTTGACTTTTCAACACCATAAAAGGAGGAGTTTAGAATCATTGAAGCAATCTGTAATTTTTAACGCCACTAGAAATTGGGAAGTATTTCAATTAAGTCATCTACATTTTCAAATTATTGGCAAATAATGAAATTTTTTAAAAGGGTTCTAAGTAAACTCATAATAAATAATAAATATTTTCAAATAAATAATAATAAATATTTTCTTTGTTTAAACCTAATTTCTATTTATACAAAATCCAAATCTTACTGCACTTTTCCCCACTGGGATACCTAGAAAATCCTATTGACTTTGTAGTCAGAATTAACATATTAAAACTGGGTCCTTGTGCTCCCTCCTAAATATTTGTCTTTCCCTTCCTACAGGTGAAGAAGTAGTACCCGCTAAAAGGACAAAGACAATTGTTTCGACTGCTCAGATTTCAGAAACACGACAAACTCGAATTGAAAAGGTTTTCTTGAGATATATACTGTATATACTGCCTTTTAAATTGTTGCTTCACCAACTATGTCTTCTCACCATGGTCTTTGTTTTTCTCTTTGCAGAAGATTGAGGCCCACTTTGATGCCAGATCAATTGCAGCAGTTGAGATGGTCATAGATGGTGCCGCTGGGCAACAGCTGCCGCATAAGACACCTCCCAGGATACCTCCTAAACCAAAATCAAGGTCTCCCACACCACCATCCATTGCTGCCAAAGCACAGTTGGCTCGGCAGCAGTCCCCATCGCCGATAAGACACTCCCCTTCCCCTGTCAGACACGTGCGGGCACCGACTCCATCTCCTGTCAGGTAAAGCTTTTTAAGAGAGATCAGGTCATTATGCATTTTAAAATTAGGTTTAATCTGATAAGAAGAGATAGAAAATGGATGAATACGGAATGTTGTGTGTGATAAAAGCGTTAAACCAAAAAGATATTGTTTATGATTTTCACAAATCTTTACTGTCCACGGGTAAATTGGAAAACTTTATAAGCTCTAATTCTACATTCTTATTTGTATGCCATTCAATATCTGCTCTAGGAGCTAAGAGAAAGCACAGTGAGGTGAGAAGAGCACAGAATTTAAGGTTGGAAGCTCTGTGTTCAGTCTTCTTGATCACTGGCTGAAATGTGACTTACAGAATAATTGTAATAATATTAATATATGTTGACCAGTTTCTCTGTCAGACATTCAGTTGCCCTCTGTGTATATTATCTCATTAAATAATCATAGCAACCTCTAAGAAGTATCACCCCTAATTTTTTAAATAGGTGACCAGAAGTTAAAGGAGTTTAAAGAAGTTAAGTTGCTGAAGGTCTTTGTTATGTCATTTGTAAATTATAGAGAATCATAGTAAGAATGATCTCAAGATGTGAGGGTTCAATGAGATAATTAGTTGAAGGTATCTTCTAAATATGAATTATACAAATGTTCTTATGCTCTGCTGCTGGTAAGTCGCATCAGTCATGTCCGACTCTGTGTGACCCCATAGATGACAGCCCACCAGGCTTCCCCGACCCTGGGATCCTCCAGGCAAGAACACTGGAGTGGGTTGCCATTTCCTTCTCCAATGCATGAAAGTGAAAAGTGAAAGTGAAGTCACTCAGTCGTGTCTGACTCTTAGCGACCCCATGAACTGTAGCCTACCAGGCTCCTCTGTCCATGGGGTTTCCCAGGCAAGAGTGCTGGAGTGGGGTGCCATTGTCTTATGCTCTAATAGTAAGTGAAACCTTCTAAACATTTTGCATGTGCTTATGTTATTTTATCTAGAATATAAGCTGGATTTATTTGCTTAGTTAATATGGAGGTATTTTAGAAAGTAAGCATGTATCATCAGAACTCAGAAACTGTATAAGCAAGTGTAAACTATCCATAGCAAATTTGAACTTTTGGGATTTAGCTTAACATGCTGAGGTGTTGTTTTTTTTTTAATATGATAAACTAGTAAAAGGGGAAAGTTTGTGTTTTTTTTAAACAGTGTTTTTTGACCAATTAAAATTTTTTTAATGTAGAGAAAGTTCCCCTGCCAAGAAAAAGTTTAAATAAGAATAAGTTAATAGTTGATTCAAAAAATATTCAAACTTATTGTGACGTTACTGTCATCAAAAAATGTGATACTGGTAAATAAATAGAATATACATGGGGAAGCAGAACAAAGGATCCAAAAATTAATCCAGGTACCTAGGAAATTCAGTTTTTAATCCAAGTGACTTTTCAGTTCAGTGGGGAAAAGAATATTTTGTGCTATGAAGAATGCTGGCCCAATTAGCTATCCATTTGGGAGAAAACAAATGTAAACCTGTATCTCTCACCATTTACAAAATAAGTTTCATGTTGACCACAGAGCTAAATTTTTTAAAAATTAAAAAACAAGAAAATGAGAAGAAATTTTGAGAAAACATTTGTTGGGCAGAGCTTTTAAAAAGATTTACAGATTCAACTACATAAAAACAAAATTTGTGTATGGCAAAAGCAAAATCATTGCTACACCAAATAGTGTATTTGTAAAAAAAAAAAAAATCTAAGGTGCCTCTGCCATAAAATATTAAAGCAAACATACAATTCCTGGAGTGTGAATAGTACAAGTCTAGAAACCATGCATAGCCTACACAACGGAGCATGTTGATGCTGGCCAAGACCCCATAAGAAACAAGCAAATACAAGCAGTAGACCTTGGGGGAAATATTTGCAACATTTCATGGCAAAGCTCTAATATGCCAGATGTATCAAGAACTTCAACAAATTAATCATTAAAGAAAAACAAGCAACACAATTGAAAAAGTGGAAAATAACAAGTATTTCATACCAGAGGCAATGTTAATGTCCAGCAAAAATATGGGAAAATGCTAGGTAGTTTCCAGTCTTTATTATAGGGCCCACTTTAAAAATTAAAGATACTGATAAATACTAATATGAAACCTTGGCCTAAAAGCTCAGTTTTTAAAATGTATCTGGATATCAAGTTTTAAAAGTGTTCTCTTTCAGGCTAACTCCAAGTTTGCACAGCACAAAATCACAAGACAGGCCAAACGTGATTTCTGAGGGAGGTAACAACCTCACCATATATTTAATCCAAGCCCAAGAGTCATTTACAATTACAGTTTCCCTGATTCTGTGGAGCATTTTGACTGTCCTAGAAGTACTGAGAATTCATTAATAGCAATTCCAATTATTTAGCCCCCCCAAATTTACTTTAAAATGATTAAGAAATTAAAATGTCAATTTCTGGAGAAAATAACAGTTATCCAGGATGGACAGTTTCCTGAATCTTGATTTTTGTTGTAAAGTAAGGCAAACATATCTCACTGAATAAGGTGCATTATATCTCGCTGGGACCAGATGATTATTTTTTTTTATTATAAGAGCAGAAATAAGCACTTTCCTATAATGACTCAAATTACATTGATTTTCACAGTTACAGGCTTACCTGCAACCTGCTGCTAATCATTCATGTCATGCTAATCATGTCTTTAAGTCTGTTTGAATTAGACCCATTTTACTGGGACAGCAGGAACAAGACATAGGTCGAAAATTGTAAATACATGTCACTTTGCTTTTCTTCAATTAGTGTAAACGCTACATTATTCTAAACTGGTCTTTGTTATGTTCAAAGGCAGTCACTTTCAAAATAGGTACATGTTCCCCTAGATCTCCCTTTGTTGATTACAACTCCATTTATAAAATGTAAATTGATTTTCGCCCAAAGAAACCCTTCAAGAAAATGATTAAGCATTTCTTCATGAAATTGGTCAATATTGTAATGTACTGTTAATTTACTCTACAGTTTAGAGTAGATAGCAACTGTACCTTGAGCCTTAATTAGAATAATTGTTTTATTTATGACTGATATAAGTTAAATACCCTACGTAATGTCAGAATACATTTTTAAACATTTTTCCTATATGCAGAAGTAGTTAAATGCAATGATAAGGCAATACTGCCACCTAGAGGGAAAAGTATATTTAAACCCTATCAATTAAAAATTAAATTATGAAAAATTTCATCTTAAAATAGTTGACTGATACGTGGAATTATTATTGTCAATTAGAAGCTGTCTCTCTTTTTTTTTTTTTTTGACTCTAGATAGCTTTATTCAGTACCCAGATTCTTGAGCTGATGCTGTTGCATTTTGAACACAAATAAAAAATGATGAAAACTGTTTTGGAAGAAACTATCAGTTTAACCAAAAACTATATAATCCTTATTTTAGTCACTAAGTCGTGTCCGACTCTATGTGACCCCACGGACTGTAGCCAGCCAGGCTCCTCTGTCTGTGGGATTTCTCAGGCATGAATACTGCAATGGGTTGCCATTTCCTTTCCAGGGGATCTTCTCAACCCAGGGATTGAACCCGAGTCTCCTGAATTGTCAGATGGATTCTTTACCACTGAGCCACCTAGGAATTATGGAATCCTTAGGTTTCAAATTATCCACTATAAGGATATTTAAAAGAAGTTCAGATACAGTACAATGAGGATGTGAGGGTAAACAAATACAGAAGATATTTAAGACAGCAGTGCACCACACTCGGACCAGAACAGTTTCCAAAGCACAACTATACCCCTAGAAATCTGCAAAATGACTAATGAGAGAGTCTTGCAATTCACAAAGCATATGGGCATGATGAAGGGTGTGGGAAGGGTGTGGGAAAATGAGAAAGGTTTACCTTGTTTTAACCCTCAAGTTGCACAAGCATGTTGATTACAGAAATCTTGCTTCCTTCAACACCTTTGTGACATCCCCTTGCCCCCTAGAATTGGGACTGCAGAGAAATTTAGAGTTATGTTACCATATTTTCAGTGCCTTCTCTTTGACTGTATTTTGAGGAAACACCTGCTGTCTTGACTTTTCTAAACATGAAATGGTAGGGCAGGGCAAGGGAATTCTTTAGGATTAAATCTGATTCTCGTACAGAATTACAGCAGATGAGAATAAGACTCACTGAAATTTAAAACAAATTACTTTCAAGTAAATTACCTGTCTCTGTATAGGTTAAGATCCATACATGGCTCAATGCGGAGCCATGGATTTTAAAACCCTGCCTTAAACACTTCCGGATTTTTCTTCCTTCATTCAAATCTAGTGACCTAGAGAGTAGTTCCTTGCCTTGGCACTCTTTGACCTCTGCCCTTTGACTTTCAGGTCCGTGTCTCCGGCGGGGAGGATCTCCACATCCCCCATCAGATCCGTCAAGTCTCCCTTGCTGGTCCGGGAAGGCTCAGACACCCACCATGCCCCCAGGCCCTGAAGTGCCTCCCCCTTGGAAGCAAGAGGGCTACGTGGCTTCATCTGAGGCTGAGATGAGAGAAACCACGGTGACCAGTGCCACTCAGATCAGGAGAGAGGAGAGATGGGAAGGGAGATACGGGATCCAGGAGCAAGTGACCATCAGCGGGGCAGCAGGAGCTGTCGCCGCTGGGGCTGCAGAGGCACTAGTGCTGGAGGCCCCTCCTTGCTTTCCTGTTCTGCTTTCTCCCACCAGAATCCTGCCATGAAGCACAGTCTGTATAGGTTGAAGATGCATACGAACATAAGAATACCACAGAAAGTGAAAACCGAATTTGGCTTGTGCTCTTTGAAAATGCTCTGCGTGCGTGCGTGCATGCTGAGTCACTTCAGTGGTGTCTGACCCTTGGCGTCCCTGTGGTCTGTAGCCCGCCAGGCTCCTCTGTCCATGGGATTCTTCAGGCAAGAATACTGGAGTGGGTTAGCATGCCCTCCTCCAGGGAATCATCCCGACCCAGGGATCGAACCCAGTTCTCTTATGTCTCCTGCATTGGCAGGCGGGCAGTTTACCACCAGGGACACCTGGGAAGCTCCACAGAAGCTGTGGTCTGTGAGATGTTTATAAATGTAGATTTTAGCAATGCATACCACATCTCTCTTAGCGGTGATAGATGCTTATGCACATGTCTGTTTTACTCTTGATGACTTCGTGTCCACGGTGTTTTGCCTTTTCTACCGGGCGTGTCATTTCGGGAAGTAATATGCTTGCTCATTGCCAATCCAGGTGAAGCAAGAAACTGACAAGAGCGCAGCTGTCGCCACCGTCGTTGCTGCTGTTGATATGGCCAGAGTGAGAGAACCAGTTATCAGCGCTGTAGAGCAGACTGCTCAGAGGACAACCACGACTGCCGTGCACATCCAGCCTGCTCACGAACAGGTGGGCGTGGGGCCGTGCAGACTGAGCTCTGCGTGCAGATTTCCTGGGCTGAACCAGCGTTCAGACTGTTTTCAGGGCTGAGCCCTCCATGGCCCAGACTTTTAGGACATTCTGAGCGGGTGGTCTGAGACCAGAGGTGTTCAGGATATAAATACACTGTGTCAGGTCTCTGTCAGGCAGCTCGGCAGGTAAGAGGTTCCTTTCAGGAAGTCAGACAAGGGGCAATCCTGAGTTAAGACAAGTAAAGGGTGGCTGAGAAGTTAAGCTGAGCAAACAAGGTGCACGCACTTGGAGCTGTAGTTCCAAAACGGTCCATCCAGAGCTCAGTCTTTCCAGGATCCAGGCAGGGAAACCATTATTTGAGGGCTGCCGTTACGCTTCTCTAAGCTTTCCCTAAAGAGCTTTGCTTTTACTTTCCTCAAAACCTATGTGACATTTGATTCATAGCTGGAAGGTGTTATAAATCCAAGATAATTTCCCACCTCGTATTTGAATAGATTTTCTGTTATAGTTTAAAATCACTCTAGCTTTCCTCCTTATCCTCTCCTGTGTGACATTTATGTCTTTATCCTGATTTATCATTGTACCTTTTTATATAAGGCACATTACAGTGTTACTTTTGTCTCCCCTCTGAAAATCAGATAAGAAAGGAGGCAGAGAAGACTGCCGTAACTAAGGTGGTAGTGGCCGCCGATAAAGCTAAAGAAGAAGAATTAAAAGCCAGAACCAGAGAAGTAATTACGACAAAACAAGAGCAGGTGCACATAACTCACGAACAGGTGAAAATGGTTTTTGATATGAAATTGCCGTTGCTGTTGTTATCAGTGTCAATCCAGATAGTGCTGTTTACAAGGAAAGGTGTTGTTTTATGGGCAACATGGTTGCTTCACAACATGGTTGTGTCCCTGGGTACTAGATACCAAAGTCTCTTAGAGTCCCCAGATGCTTCCCTTGTGTAGACAAAAGGGGGCTCTGGGAACACACACTGGAAGTAGAAACAGGGGTCTCTTCTACACTGACATGGAGATGCGCTGGCTACCTATGAGACTATGAGGGAGGGAGAAGTAGATGCTGAAGCAAGAACTGGGAAGAGCGGTAAAGGACATCGAACCCACAGTGCTTTTGAAAATAGCTTCGCAACTGCTTCCTGAGTCTTTGGGAAAACATTTGAGGGGGAAACAAAAAAGTGGGACAGCCCGTGGAGCTTTGAAATGACGTGGAGAATCTGGCCCTCTCGGGTCAAATGACCAAAAAAAAAAGTGAAGAAGACAGCCTCGTGATTGGAGGCATTCAGGAGCAGATTAGTTAAGACCACCTGATAGGGCTGTTGGCCAGCACTGCCAATTGTCAGTTGGGTGGTTTGGGAAGATAACATCCAAGCCTCTTTTAACCCTGGGATCCTGAATTTCAGTGATGATGGTGAGAATGACAAAGAGGAAAATGGGGAAAACTGCCCCTCTCCCAGTACCCCACTTTCCCCTCGCATACACCTTAGGTGTCCAGATCCAAACACAGTATTGCCTGGGCTTCCCAGGTGGCACTAATGGTAAAGAACCTACTTGCCAGTGCAGGAGACTTAAGAGATGTGTGTTTGATCCCTGGGTTGGGAAGATCCCCTGGAGAAGGAAATGGCAACACACTTCAGTACTCTTGCCTGGAAAATCCCATGGACAGAGGAACCTGGCAGGCTATAGTCCATAGGGTTGCAAAACACTGGACACGACGGAAGCAACTTAACTCACAAGGGTTTGGAAAACATTTTACCTGGGATATGGACAAAAATGTTCTCCCCATGTCTCAGTTTTAGAAAGGTTAAGTCTTGATATTCCAAACCTTCATAATATTTGGGGTGTTTTTCAAAGCAAATGCAAAAATATTGTATAAATATGGATTACAGATCATCTATGTTTGAGTTTTCATTTATAAAATTAAAGAATCAGACAGTATTACTTGTAAAGTCTTCCATTCTAATAGCCTATGCTCTAGGATTTCCTTTAGATGACAAAGTGGCACAGAATAATACTGCCATGTACGCATTTATAAAAATGGGAAGTCTTTTTAAAAAGACTACATTCTCTAATTCAAAGCAAAGGATGTTGAATCCATTTCTTTTCTCTAAGCAGCATAACTTATGGTTAGACAAAGAGCATGGCGCTATTAATGAAAATGAGATCACTTTATTTAGTGGGCTCTCTGGAAAAGGACTTCTTTGATTTCCTATTTTGTTATATTTATTAAACATTATGTCAGCTTTCATTAGAGATCAGCAGACAATAAGGTTTGTTTTTATTGTTGATTTCAGATAAGAAAAGAAACTGAAAAAGCATTTGTACCTAAAGTAGTAATTTCCGCAGCTAAAGCCAAAGAACAAGAAACTAGAATAACTGGAGAAATTACTACAAAACAAGAACAAAAACAAATAACTCAAGAAACAGTAAGTCCAGTTTTGTAAATGCCTTGTAATTTGTTGACAAATATCACATCTCAGACAGCTACATATTCCTTCTAACCAAAACCTCTAAGTGGAGTAGTCTTCTGTGTATATTTTTGTTGTTTCTCTATGTCTAGTATTGAAATTCGTTCATGATGGAAATTCTGCTCTCATTGCATAATTTTCCACTCAACTGATCAGTTTCAAGAAGATTATCGACTAGAATAGTTTGGGGCACGTCAATGACATTTCTAGAGCACACTTAACCAGAAGATAGTGATCACTCCAGCCTAGATACCCACTGGTACAATCAGTTTTTCCATGCATAGCCCAAGCCCTTGGGCACTTAAACTGTAGCACACAAACTTTACATAGTGTAAGACATGCATGTATGTTCGCACCCCCCCCATACACACATACACCAGCCATGAACACTTCAACTAAATTTCGAGTAAAAGAGGAATTTCAACATCAGGGAAAACCAGTACTTGTAAAAAAGTGAATTCCTGGTTGATCAACAGTGACCCAGAAGTGTTTGCTGATTTTATGCCATAGAGCCAAGTTGGAACAACTTCAATGTCACCAAAATTAACTTCTCTCCCATGTATTGAATCAAGCTTTAAAGGGTCTAGGAAGAGGCCCTTTCTTGTTCAAGTAGATTCTTTCATGTTCAAGTAAATTTCAGTGACATTGAGGTGGTTCCAACTTGGCCAGCTTCTCTTAATCTCAAGTTCTTTGTTGATCTCAGAACTACTTTTTTAAAAAGGTGCAACTCAGACTTAAAAGGCTGGTTAGAGGCCATTGGGTGAACTTTTCTCTCCTTACAGTGAGTGGAGGAGTTTGAATGCACAAGAACCTAAGTTGCATAATCCAGAGCATAGAAATCCTTGTTGCCATTGCAAGGCTGATAACTGACAAGTTCAATAACCGTAGTTGTTTAGCCATTTGCCAGTGAGTACTCACTAAGTTCCCTAATGTGTCGATATATCTCAAAGATGAGGACTTTTCAGTTTCTAAGACAATTTACTAAGGGGCAAGTGGGCAGAAAAGAAGTCCATTTCTGGGTGTTAAACACAAGTGTAGGCCCTTAAAACAGAACTGTGGTATTTCCTCTCTCACCGCTAAGCATTCTGTATCCTCCTGAATGTTGCAAAGTTAACTCGCCATTTCTCCTGTGCCTTTTGAAACTCAAACCTTTACTTTACTCTGAAAATCAGATAATACAGAAAGCTGAGACAGCTGCTGTGTCCATGGTGGCAGTTGAAACTGCCAAGCCCATACAACTAGAAACAATTCTGGGAGCCCAAGAAGAAATTGTCACACAACAAGATCAAACGCACATAACTCATGAGAAGGTGATAGTTCTTGCTGGTGTGAAATTCACTCTTGTTTCGTTCCATCTACAAGCCACCTACATTTTCATCCTGGGTCTTAAAATGATCACTTTTTCACCTTCTTCCTCTTCTTATAACTCATACAGGAAGCTTCACAATCTCTCAAGAACCTTTTGCTATCTGTCTAGCTTTCACCACCACTTTTCATTCCTAACTTTTGTATTTCCTTTGGATTGTTACTAATATAATACTATAATTCATTTTAATATTTAACATGTTTCTATTGAAGATTCCAGTGTACAAGTCAATTGATATGCAAAGTTATGTGTTATTGATGGTTCTATTTGCATTTCCCATAAATTATGAGAATAATATGAAAAAGGCATCCTTTTTTGCTCATCACATTTTTTTGTTTTTGACTGAACTTACTTTGATATTGCTACTAAGGAAACAATATTGATGATCAAAGCAACTCAAATGACAAAATGTCCTTGAGTAGGAAGAAATGTTCTTACTTTCTCAACTTTGACTTACCTTTTTTTAATTAGAGCTGAGTGAAATTTAATGACCATTTTCTCACCTTTTTTTTTAATCATATGAGCAGATATTGAAAGAAACTAGGAAAACAGTGGTACCTAAAGTCATAGTTGCCACACCCAAAGTCAAAGAACAAGATGTAGTATCAAGAACTAGAGAAGGCATCACTACCAAAAGAGAAGTTCAAGTAACTCACGAAAAGGTGAATACAGATATTCAAGATGGGAACAGTTTATCTTTAAACTAATTTCGAGTAAACCATTAACTGCGATGTGATATGAATTATTAATCTGTATTTTCCTTTTGAATCCCAACTAAAACCACATGGTGAATGTATGACTTTTTCTCATTATCTGCACCTTTGATTTTCATTCATCTGTAACATTTGTAATTCATTTTATTCACCATTATCCTTTGCATGAAGATTAGCCTGATTTCTAGAAAGCAATAAATGGAATCATCTGGAGATTATTTTTTTTGTAGTTAACATGTCTAAGGTTTGTGATTCCCAGTCAGTGTGTGCACACACTGCCCCATTGAAAGTTAACTTCTCTTGTGTAGTTAACCCTGAATAACTTTGTCTTGCATCCCCACTAAGAGGGGGGAAGGGTCATTCCATATTCGTCTAAAGCCCTGGGCAATTTAAACTTGATTTTACTGTGATAATCAGATGAGAAAGGAAGCTGAGAAAACTGCCTTGTCTACAATAGCAGTTGCTACTGCTAAAGCCAAAGAACAAGAAACAATACTGAGAACTAGAGAAGAAATGGCTACTAGACAAGAACAAATCCAAGTTACTCATGGAAAGGTGACTATTGCTATTCCAAGTGTGAAATCCCTATTATAATACACTGATACTAAATCTCATGTGAAATCCTCTATTATAATACTTTAATACCAAGTCTCAGAATTTCTTATAAGACTCTATTAACCTAATTTACTTTTAGTTATACAATTAGAAAATTAAATAACAAATTATTTATTATTGTTAATATTACTACATAATCCTTTCCTCACTGACTGCTTTACTGTTATTTTCCATTTTTTATTATTAATGTCTAGAATTCTCCAGAAGTTGATGATGGAAATTGCATGCAGGCTGTATAAAATTATAGTACTTTTATCTTTAGACTTGTACACATGGACCATTCAAAACTAAAAGCAGGGGTTTCATTAAGGTAGTCAATTTATGCATATATTTTTTTCACTTTTAAATGTGTTAATTTCTTGATTTTATGGGTATGAAGTTTCAGTTATGCAAGTTGAGTAAGTTCTAGAGATCTATTGAACAACATCGTGCCTAGAATTAACAATACTATATTGTGCGTTTAAAGAGTAGACATTATGTTAAGCTGTACTTACCACAATAAAACATGAAATCATGGGAAATGGGGCAAAAAGAAATTGCGTGCAGGCTAATTTTAAGAAATGCCATGGACATTTAAATATATATATATGTAAATAATGACTTTTACTGTCACGAAGATAAAGATTTTGAAGGGTTCATAAGTTTGGTATCTTATGCTGTATAGTATGGTGTTATTTTAAGAAATAACCTATAATTTATCATGTGAAACTTTATCTTTTCTCTCTGCAAATATCAGATGAGAAAAGAAGCTGAGGAAATCACAGTGCCTGCTATAGTCGCTCTCACTAACACTGAACAAGATGCAATATTAAAATCTTGAGAAACAATTATCCAACCAGAATAAATACACACAAGCTATGAAAATGTTGTTTGTAGCATCTATTTGTGTCTATGAAATTTCCATGAATTAACCTACTTCCCATGAATCTATGCCTCAGGTACTGAGTAAACTATTCACCTAATTTTATTCTTCATTGCTAATATAGTAACTGGATATTAGCAACTAAAGTTTTTCAATCTCTTCAGTATCATAACATTCCTTTCTGTATTTCCCTCAATGCTGTTCTCTACGTCTACATCTTTGGGTTTTTTCCTAAGACACGATTTAGGATCAGCTGTTAAACATTACCAAAGTCTAATATTGGGCTTCCCTCATAGCTCAGTTGGTAAAGAATCTGCCTATAGCGCAGGAGACCTCGGTTTAATTCCTGGGTTGGGAAGATCTGCTGGAAAGGGGATAGGCCACCCACTCCAGTGTGCTTGGGCTTTCCTGGTGGCTCAGCTGGTAAAGAATCTGCCTGCAACGTGGGAGACCTGGGTTCAATCCCTGGGTTTGGAAGATCCTCTGGAGAAGGGAAAGGCTACCGATTCCAGTATTCTGGCCTGGAAAATTCCATGGACTGTATGTATAGTCCGTGGGGTCACAAAGAGTCATCCATGACTGAGTGACTTTTACTCCACACTCAAGTCTAATCTTGAATGGCATATCAACCTTTTGAAGTCTCATTGACATCAGAAATTCCAGTATGTAACATAATCTCATTATTTTGTTTGTTCTGAATCCCACAAATTTGACTATCTTATTTTTGTTATTTAAAATTACCTAAGAAGGGAAGCTAAGAAAATGTCTACACCCGAAATAATAGTTACGAGTGCAAAATCTACTGAATCAGCCACACTGCCAAGAACTAGAAAAGGATTTGCTATTAAGCAGGAACAAATGCATAAGGAGATGAAAACTGATGCAGTGGGGGTGAAAAGCATTGTTTCATCCCATTTCATCATCAATTCTCCTAACTTTTCATCCATCATGAGGCACTGTGCTCCTGCTGTTCCATTTGATTGCTTGACTGATCAGCAGAACATTAGAGACAATTAGGTACAGTCCAGTACTTTCAGTGGAACAGCATTTCTAGTTGTGAAAAGTCAGATTAAATAACACTTTTCTAACTATTCTCAGCTTAAATTGATAAGAATTGAGATCTCCAATTCTAGTCCAAATCTTCCTGATTATCTAGTTTACAAAAATATGAGGGATATTAGAGTCAGAAAGAAATAAATAAAAGTGGCTATCAGCCTAGAATACTCATTTGTGATTATCCACCAAAATGAGGGTATGGGTCCACCAGCATATGTATATAGAGTTGATATGTGTTAACTCAGGAAAAAACATATAAATGCTTCCCTAATTTAAAATATCTTACCATAGTTAAGATTTCTTTTTTTCCTTAAGTTTTAAATTAAGAATGTCCACCAGTGTATGTATATAGAGTTGATATATGTTAACTCAGGAAAAAAACATATAAATGCTTCCCCAATTTAAAATATCCTACCATAGTTAAGATTCTTTTTTGCTTAAGTTTTATTTTATTTTAATTGGAGGCTAATTACTTTACAATATTGTATTGGTTTTGCCATACATCAACATAAATTAAGAATGCATTCATCTTTGTCAGTTGGTGAGTGACAGTTTCTTTGAACCTAAGGTTTCTCATTATTAAAATAGAACAATTTATTTCATAGACTGGTTGAAAGACTCAAATGAGATATAATGTAAATGTAATCATTTTACAGGCAAAGTTATTTATTTATATAAACAAATATAAATCTGTTGAAGATGGTAACATTTTAAAACATCTCTAAAAGTCAACTTATGGCCCATGTGGTTTTTAAAAAGAAACAACCAGATGAATTAACTTAAACCACCTAATCCTCACATGTATTTTATAGTTTAAGATGCAATCTAAAGTGAAAATGGTATCTATCCTTCTTCAAGGCAGATTAGATTGTGGCTTCCTGGAAGGAGAGCTGGATGAAGCCTGTGATCACTAAAGGCCCAATTTCATCTCAAAAATACCTCATTTATATATTAAATGGTTCAGATCATTTACCATTTGAACAGATATATAGAGGTAGTACACTTGAAGAACATTTCAGATGCAATCTAGGTTCTACTCACAGCAGCAGGAAACTGGACATTAATAACATATTCCAGCATTCTTTTAAACGGCACTGATGGACATGGTGATGTGATGTTTGCAATATGCTGTTTCCAAGTATTGCACAGAATCATAATATATGAGCCATATCAACTGGCTTGCTTTCTATAAAAGAGAAACTCCTTTGCAAACTGTGTTCCCATTTATGATAATCATATTCATGGGAATGAGAAAACAACATTTCGTTTTCCTTCTTCACTTTAACTTTCAGTGGTAATGACAGTAAATTGAACTTTGCTGTGAAAGGTTGTTTGCTTGAATCCAAATAGGATAACACTTTGATTTTCATCACAGCATCTTCATTCATGTGTTTTCAGAAAGATACTTTCTAATAAATTAAAAATTTCTTATCCCTAGGGAATCATAAGTAAATTAACATGCTCCCTGTGTGTTCACAAGCTTTCTTGTTATCTCAGATTTGCATGTGAGTATACAGTGCTGCAGCAGCTGATTTTTTTCTGGATGGGACTGTGACAATATGTGAGGGCATTTTTATCATCACTGTCATGACACCTACACCAGGCTGAATGATTGGCAATAAAGAATAATCAATTAAGATAACCAGCCCCAAAGTTCTGACTTCACAAGTGCTGTCTGTCTGCCATGGACAAAATACTGGACAAACTCAAAACTTCTTTACTCTTTTATACACATATTGTGTTGTCCTGTGTTGTGTTTCTGTGATTTAATGTCTAATTGAGCCAGGCTTCATAGAGTGTATCTAACTAGACGTCTACACATTATAATGATCAGTGAAACATTAAGTTCCTAAATGCAATTCTAAGTCACATTTCTGGAGATATTAACATAGTTGTGTAACTTGGGCACCATCTGCCCATCACGCCTTATAGGCATTTGTCTTTTCTCGATGACTGTCCCAGGAGGAAAAGTCCCAACCTGACTTTGATGTTACTGAGTGTTAAGTCTGGAACCTTGTCTGCAGGTGGGCGTTGGGAAAAGGCAGAAGCTGTAGCGACAGTGGTTGCTGCAGTCGACCAGGCCCGAGTTCGAGAGCCCAGAGAACCCGGGCATGTTGAAGAATCATACGCTCAGAAGACCACTTTGGAGTATGGATATAAGGAGCACATTTCCGCCACAAAGGTAGCTGAGCAGCCCCCACGTCCAGCCTCAGAGCCCCACGTTGTCCCTAAAGCAGTCAAACCTGGAGTGATCCTCGCTCCTTCTGAGACTCATATCACAACTACTGATCAAATGGGAATGCACATATCATCACAGGTGAGTTTGGACCCACTGCCTGTTTCTGGGAAAGCAAACATTAACTGCTGTGGTCATCTGGTGAGCAAGGGTTTCACTGAGTTCCATTTCCATGCAGATCAAGAAAACTACAGATCTAACAAGCGAAAGATTAGTCCATGTGGATAAACGCCCCCGCACAGCAAGCCCTCACTTTACTGTTTCAAAAATTTCTGTTCCTAAGACAGAACATGGATATGAGGTAAGAAGTTAAAGAGCATGACAAAGAAATGTTAGGCTTAAAGGAAGAAAGTAGGTTGTGTGATATGGAGCATCTTTGGTGAAGGCAGTACAGGCTTGTTTTTGGCAATGTCTGTTTATCCTCATGTAGACTCAGAAGCCCCTAAAATTCAGTTACTGGAACTTGCCCAGCAGAGAGAGCCTAGATTATCAGATAGTTTTCTGACACCTCTGAGAAGACACAAATCCATACCAGCTTCTCTCTGTTTCACATTCTGTAAAAAGGTTCAGTTCAGTTTTCCTTATGCTGTGAGATATTTCAGAATGACATAAATGAGAATTGATACCAATACCAAAGACAGACACTGAGAAGTCATGTGTTTGTATACTCAGGATAACAAGATGGAGACGTGTTACCATGCGGTGGTTGGGCTGGACTGTGGGATCACACAGGCCTGGATTAGCACCCTAACTCTGCCCCTTATTAGCTCTGTCATCAGGAACAAGGAACAAGTGAAAACCTTAATAAGTTGATAAGATCTAATAATCCTCAATATTAGTCACAACTGTTCTTACTTTGAGGTTTCCCAAGTGGTGCTAGGGGTAAAGAACCCACCTGCCAATGCAGGAGACATAAGAGACAGGGATTCAATCCCTAGATTGGGAAGATCCTCTGGAGGAGGGCATGGGAACCCACTCCAGTATTCTGGCCTGGTGAATCCCATGGGCAGAGGAGTCTGGTGGGCTACAGTCCATAGAGTCACAAAAATCAAACATGACAAGTGACTTAGCAGGCACGCATTCTTATGTTACACACCGGAGTCACAGAATCCAAGCTATATGCTTCAGAGAATTATAAGGTATATTTAATACCTGCATTTGGGATAATCTCAGATACCCAGACAGCAACAGAATAAAAAGAGCAAGGAAACTCTTAAAATAGTCTTCTAAGCTTTTTCACTTTCACCTCTCATACAGATTTGTGGCCGAAGCCTAAATGTTCTAAAGTACTTCTTAGGAATTAACCAAGTAGTTAAAATTTTTATTATTTTTTAATTTCCCACTGTTGTATTTTCAAACACAGCTTCCTTGGCATGATTTAAGTGAAAATTCATCACCAAGTTTTAGAAGACCTTCAGTCCCTTTATGATAAGAGCATAAAATAAGTTCTAAATACAACTCTATTAGCAAGACTTTCAAATGTATTTTAGAAGCTGGCAGGAATGACAGTGAGCTTTATAACTGGCTTATCTCTGACTTTTCATTAACTATAAAAGTGATAATGAGAACATTAAAAAGGGAGCCATATAAAAATTGACTCAGACTTGCCACAAGAGTGCTAGTGGTGAAGGACTTCTGGGAGGTGACCGGGATGGCAGTTAAGTGACTATTTTCTGACTGTGTTTTTATTTAGGCATCAATAGCCGGTACCGCTATTGCCACATTACAAAAAGAGTTGTCAGCCACACCTTCTGCTCAGAAGGTCACCAAATCTGTGAAGGCACCTACTGTGAAGCCTGCTGAGGCTAGAGTGAGAGCGGAGCCCACTCCTTCACCCCAGTTCCCTTTGTGGACACACCAGAGACTTTTAAGAGTCAAGCTGGCATTGAGGTGAAGAAGGAGGTTGGGGGTGAGCATCACTGGTGTTGCAGTCCGTGAAGAGCGCTTCGGCACTGCGTGAACGTGAAACCAAGGTGGGTGGTCACTGGAACCCCTGCTGTCTCTTAATCCATTCCCGGGGAGCAGGACCAGGCGCTAGGCCAATCCGTGCTACCGAAGTGGTCAGCCAGATGTCCTGCCTTTCTCCATTGCTCAGACTTCATGGTGTGGGTCAGAACTCTTCTCGAATTATTTTTATAATTTTGCATGTGCTAAGAGTTTGAAACTTCCCTAATTTCCTGAGCATTTTGTAATATCCTTTGTCAAAATTGTAGGTAACAGAAACAGCAAGAGTACCTGCGCCTGTTGAAATCCCTGTTACTCCACCCACTTTAGTCTCGGTGAGTAAACTTGATAGTGTTGGATCACATGCATATCTAGCCAAATAATGTTCATATATGCAAACATCAGCTTCTCAAACTTGAAAATTCCATGATGCATCTGCAAGTATTTTTTTAAGACCATCTACTATTAGACAAGGAGAGGGGGAATTCTGTGTGACAGCCTCAGTCACATAGCCAGCAGATTCGATGAGTTTCTGTTATGTGTAAGGCATAATTGCAAGACTAGTCTAGCCCTCTTTGAAATCTGTTCTACTATCTGAAAAAATGTACATAAATAAGCATAATAAAATATAAAAGGTGATAACCACTTCAGTAGAGGGAGGGTGCAAAGGAAAGTTTGATTACTTCCAGTTGAGGATATCATGGAAAGTTTTTCTGAAGAGGCAACATTCGCTGCTGAGCTTTCAAGCTTTGTTAGGATTTGAATACGTGCAAACAACAGAGGGTACAGGGATGCCCTGTTTTGTGACATCAGTACAGTTCTACCTTATGAAGTTGGAAACACCTTACATTTATTTCACATTGGGAGTATTCCAATTTCCAAAGGAGTTTCTTTACAGATAGTTCCACAGTCTTGATGTTAAGAAAGCATTTTATGACAGTTCGAATGCCCAAGGTCAACCCCCACATTTGGTACAACATATAGAGATGATTGATGCATCTGCGCACATATCAATACTTGCTGTTTCTTCTTTCTATAGGGCTTAAAGAACGTGACTGTTATTGAAGGTGAATCTGTCACCTTAGAGTGCCACATCTCTGGATACCCATCCCCCAAAGTGACATGGTACAGGGAAGACTACCAGATAGAAAGTTCCATTGATTTCCAGATAACCTTCCAGAGTGGAATTGCTCGCCTTCTGATTCGTGAAGCCTTTGCAGAAGACAGCGGGCGGTTCACTTGCACTGCTGTGAATGAGGCTGGCACCGTCAGCACATCCTGCTATCTAGCTGTGCAAGGTCAGTGCTCACACCCCCACAGACCTCCCACACACTCCTCACTGCCCCCTGACACTTCTTTCTACATACCTGGTAATGGAGTCCCCTTTTAGAGTCGAGGGGTTAATTATGGGGTCAATTTAACTGGCATGCTAGGGGAGAGGTCAGTAGTGAAGCGAACTAAACACCTGACTTTAACCAGAGAAACGTCTGTCTTCTTCTAGTGTCAGAAGAATTTGAAAAGGAAACAACAGCTGTGGCTGAGAAAATTACCACAGAAGAGAAACGGTAACACCTCCTTTGGCTAATGATTTTTCACTGTAGTACAGTTTTGCTTGGTTAGTCCCTTATGTACTGGCAAATGGCAGTCCAGAAGCTCACATGAAGGGCTTTCTCTTTCCAGCTTCGTCGAATCAAGAGATGTGGTAATGACTGATACTAGCATCCCAGAGGAACCAGCAGGACCGGGAGAACCTGCCGCTCCTTTCTTTATTACAAAACCAGTGGTCCAGAAACTGGTGGAAGGTGGGAGCGTTGTATTTGAATGCCAGGTTGGTGGCAACCCGAAGCCCCATGTCTACTGGAAAAAGTCCGGTGTTCCTCTAACCACAGGATACAGGTATTTTCATGGTTGAATGCTAGAGTTTTCTGTGATTTGTCTGGTAGGTCTATGAAGCCAAGAGAGAATAGAATATACTTACCCCACCCTCAGAGGTAGGGTCTTTTGTTATAGAGCCTTCATAGTGTGCTTTGAGGTATTTTCGTGTTTTCACACAAAGTCTTGTTGAGAAACAGAGTTATGTGACCAAAGTGGATGGAAGATATATATATTATATTCTGGTTTGATTGACTTACAGTGCTGGTGAAATAGAGAAAATGCTGTGGAATTTTTACGCACACAGAATATATTTTTCTACCAAGGATCTGAAACAACTTTCAATAAAAAGGCATAATAATTAAGTCACTAAAAGATAAAAAGGGAAATTTTTGAAGAAAGCTGGTTATATGTGAAAATCTATGCTAATAAATTTGCAATTGAATATAAAATTCAGCTTTAAATTTCCTGCAACTTAATCTAAAAATGTATCCATCATATCTTAATAAGAAGAAATGTAGTGTACCAAAAACTTAATATTGAAATGTTTAAAGGAGTTTATTGTTTTCATTATTCATTTGATCTTCACATAATACAGGGAACAAAATAATGAGCAAAGAGAAGTATCTTAGTATTTAAATGACCTCATCATTTGCTAACATAAACACTGAAGTCTCTTATTTCCATACAGTTGATTCTAGTAGTATTATAGTCTATTATTTATTTTGAAGAATATATTACTATTATGTAAAATGAAAATTTTAACTCGTTTGGCCTTCATTACTCACGTCCATGCATTTCCCTCAATTGTTAGCAATCTTATATTCTACGGTGGAGCTTAGTCCCATGTTTAGGATCATTGAATTTTATACCACAGATCCACATAAGGCTTATTTTACTCACTAAGGATTATTTATGAACTCTTTCATTTGTTCATTTCCATAAAGATACAAAGTGAGTTACAACAAAGAAACTGGAGAGTGCAGACTGGTGATTTCAATGACTTTTGCTGATGATGCTGGAGAATACACTATTGTTATTCGTAATAAGCATGGAGAAACTTCTGCATCTGCCTCATTGCTTGAAGAAGGTGAGTGCAGCTCTGAGTAGTTCCATGTGCATGATAAGAAGGGAAATGCAGGGACAAGCAGCGCTGTGTGATTGTCGGAAGTCCTGCTGCAGCATTCGGCTTTGATACTGGCTCTGTCCGCATCCGCCCTCCTCTTGGCCTCAGCTGTATAGGAAATGTTTCAGACCACATGGCCTCAAAAACCGTACCAGCACTAAACTTCAAAGGCTCTGACAATAGTTTGTTTTTGGTGTGTTCATTTCTAAGTATATAATGACTTTGAAAATGCAGGAGGAACTTCCCCAGCAGTTCAGTGGTTAACAGTCTGCTTTCCAGTGCAGCAGGGGGTGCAGGTTCAGTCCCTAGTCAGGGAACTAAGATCCCACGTGCCATGTGGTTTGGCCAAAACAATTACATTAAATTAAAAATGAAAATGTAAGGATTCTAAATCCTGTGGCCCTCTAGATCCAGACAGACCTTAGTGAGTGCAGTGAAGACAGTGGAGAAATTGGAGAGGATATGCCCTGCCCCAAGGGGTCAGTAGCACCCCCTCCAGTATGTTGTTGCCAGGCACACACGAGCCAGGCTCAATGTTGCTAGAGCTTCCAATGTTTTTTTTTTTAATCTAGAAATCAGGATTTTCGTAAGTAATTTGGGGAAAAAAAAGGGTAATAGCATTTAAATTAAACAAAACGTACCTGTGGGTCTCCATTATCTTTGCCAAGATGTTCACATTTATAGTGGACCATCCTATGTTCTGGACAAAACCCCTTAGGATTAGGATGTTGTCCCCATTTTGCAGATGAAGCACTCAAGACCAAGGAGGATAAATGAATTGCCAGGAGTCACATGACAAATTAGGAAGACCTCTAGGGTTGATCCCAAAGGACTGACTGCTAATATAAAATTTTTTCTATAATAGTAGAGGCTGCTTTGACTTATTAATATAAGTTTGGGTTTGAAATTCAATCTACTTAGTCTATCCTGAGCACTTTGATAGTAAAATTTGGAAAATCTGGCTTTTGTTTATCAACTCTCAATAGGGTAGGACTTGCTTGAATGAACAGTGGCATGAAAGCTTTTTCATAAGAACATTAAAAATTAACTCATGTTCTTAACCCCTAGCTGATTATGAGTCACTGATGAAATCCCAGCAAGAAATGCTTTACCAAACACAAGTGACTGCATTTGTGCAAGAACCTAAAGTTGGAGAAATAGCGCCTGGATATGTATACTCTGAGTATGAAAAAGAGTACGAGAAAGAACAAGCCTTAATTAGGGAAGAAAATGGCCAAAGATACTGTAATGGTCAGAACTTTTGTGGAAGACCAGGTAGGTATAACAATAATGACCAAATAAATCACTTCACACATTATTCTTTCCTCCTGCAGTGCCCCTGTTTTTGTTTGGTATTTTCGAGTGATGGGCCAGGGTTATACTACTATAAGCAGATCCAGGTTCACTGCTGATGAGCTTCCTTAATCTTCATAATATTAATATGTTGCACATATGACTTTGGAAATAAAGATTACATGTAAGTAGGAAAAGCAATTGCGAAAACAACAAAGTTCATTACTGCTGACATTTTTTCACCAGTGGGATAGACATCACATGTATAACCCATACTCTTAGAATACCATTGTCCAAGACACCACCACATGAACTTCCAAAGATGACTGGAAGGCAGATTAAAAAATAATGACTCATCAAATTCTCACTGAAAAACAGATAAAAAGCAAAATTAAATGCTTCTAGATGTTTCTTCCTGTTAAAAATTTTAATCAAACCTTATTTCTGAAAACAAATACTCTTAAAAATTTCTATCAGTCAACAGATATCTTCTTAACAGACTGTCATCTGTTTTACTACACAGGAATTCCACATTTCTTCCTTTGAAGAGAGACTTATTAAAGAAATTGAATACAGAATAATAAAGACTACATTAGAAGAACTTCTTGAAGAAGATGGAGAAGAAAAGATGGCAGTTGATATTTCTGAATCTGAAGCTATCGAAGCAGGATTTGATTTAAGAGTCAAGAATTATAGAATTCTTGAAGGGATGGGTGTTACATTTCATTGCAAGATGTCTGGGTATCCATTACCCAAGGTAAAATATAAGCTTTGATCATACCTCCATGCTACAATAAAGACACACATAAGTTATAGTGTAACTCCTTTATGTAAATCTTATTTACATGTGTATGATATTATTTGTAGATTGCATGGTATAAAGATGGCAAGCGCATCAAACATGGAGAGAGATACCATATGGAGTTTCTACAAGATGGCAGAGCTAGTCTGCGAATACCTGTTGTTCTTCCGGAAGATGAAGGCATCTATACTGCATTTGCCAGCAACATGAAAGGAAATGCGATTTGCTCAGGGAAGTTGTATGTGGAGCCTGCAGCACCTCTTAGTGCCCCAACGTACATACCCACACCAGAGCCAGTGAGCAGAATCAGGTGAGGCTCAGACTGATTGATGAGTATTCAGGTTGATCAGTATTTAAATTGTTTAAAATACGAAATATCTCAGTAGCAAATTACTGTCATGTATTGGGGATATGAAGGCTGAAATAACCCAGAAATCTACCATTCTCTGTGCTGGCAATTGCCCAATTTTTATTTCTTACCCCTGTGTAGAATGAGCAAAGCATCTTTCATCATGTATCATATTATCTGTTTTTCCAGTGCCATAGCTAATATAGTGAAGGCTATAAAGAGCTGTTTAACATCTGATTTTACATGTGTTATCCCTAGTTTATGAGGAAGGCATGGCAACCTGTCCATGGGGTCACACAGAGTCGGACATGACTGAAGTGACTTAGCATGCAAGCATGCATGCATGGCAACCCACTCGAGTATTCGTGCCTGGAGAATCCCAGGGAGGAGCCTGGTGGGCTACAGTCCACAGGGCCACACAGAGTCAGGCACGACTGAAGCAACTTAACACAAGCACACATCACTAATTTATACAGCAACCGTGCAATGGGGGATTATTGTTGCTGTTTTGGGAGTGAGAACAGTAAGTGTCCATGACCCTGTGAAAACTGCCTTAGTTCACCCAGCTTGTGCGGTGATGCCAGCACTTGAAATCCAATCCAAGCCAGTCTGGCTACAATGTATAGGTAGAGTTTGGGACTTTTTTCAAATATCTTTTATTTGTTTTTCCTCTTCTGGGATATGTAAGTTATTTTTCTTTTTCCATATTTATGTTGGAAGTATTTAACCAACCAACATTTATTGAAATATTTTGGTAGTTGAATCAAAAAGGTTCAGTAACTCGTTAAACCCAGTTGGTGAGGGAGAGACAGTATTAAGGACCAGTCTAAGATTTTGAGGATGGGTTTCTGGCTGTGTTGAATAATTCCTGACTGGGATTGATGGTATAGGAACAATATAGTTTTGGGAGCAATAATAATGTATTCTGTTTTGGATCCCAGTGAGTCTGAGGTACCTTTTAATACACAAAGTAAATTCTAAAGCAATGTTAAGAAAGAGATTTATTCTGGTGAGTTTTCTCTATGCCTCATGAAAATATTCTTTTTGCATTTTGTTTTTCAGATCCATCTCTCCACGTTCAGTGAGCAGATCTCCAATACGCATGTCCCCTGCACGGATGTCCCCTGCACGGATGTCCCCTGGACGCAGGCTGGAGGAAACAGATGAGTCACAACTCGAGAGACTGTATAAGCCAGTCTTTGTGTTGAAACCTACTTCTTTCAAGTGTGTGGAAGGACAGACTGCCAGATTTGACTTAAAGGTTGTGGGTCGACCCATGCCTGAGACCTTCTGGTTTCATGACGGTAAGTGTAAGTTTTCACGAATAAATTATTAAACACAAAAATAAACTTATCTGTGTGTCTAACAACTTTTAAAAATAAATATTTTAATGTGATTCCTTTTTGCTTATTTTTCTAACAGGCCAGCAAATTGTCAATGACTATACCCATAAAGTGGTCGTTAAAGAAGATGGTACCCAATCACTGCTTATTGTCCCTGCAACACCCAGCGATTCTGGGGAATGGACGGTGGTTGCCCAAAACAGGGCAGGGAAATCTTCAATTTCAGTGATTTTAACTGTGGAAGGTATTTGCTCTGAAGACTCAAAATAAATAACCTTATCACTTGGGTTTTAAACAGGTAGTTCAGCCCTACTCACCCAGAATCACAACCTTTCTCTTTCAGCTGTGGAACATCAGGTAAAACCAGTGTTTGTGGAAAAACTGAGAAATCTCAACATAAAGGAAGGTTCCCTGACTTGAAATGAAAGTCAGAGCTACAGGCAACCCCAATCCTGACATCGTATGGTTGAAAAACAGTGAAATCATTGTACCTCATAAATACCCCAAAATCAGGTAAGTTGGCTTGAAAAATAATTAAACTCATTACACGAATCCAGTACTCAAGGAAGTGACAACTACTTCTGTATTGATGATTTATTTTCCACTTTTATAGAATTGAAGGAACCAAGGGAGAAGCTGCCCTTAAAATCGATTCCACTGTCAGCCAAGACTCTGCCTGGTACACTGCAACTGCTATTAATAAGGCTGGCCGAGACACCACACGGTGCAAAGTAAACGTTGAAGTTGAGTTTGCAGAGCCTGAGCCAGAGAGAAGATTAATCATCCCCCGAGGGACGTATAGAGCAAAGGAGATTGCAGCCCCAGAACTGGAGCCTCTCCATTTGCGATATGGCCAAGAGCAGTGGGAAGAAGGTGACCTCTATGACAAAGAAAAGCAACAGAAACCATTTTTCAAGAAAAACTCACTTCCTTAAGACTCAAACGCTTTGGGCCTGCCCACTTTGAATGCAGGCTGACACCAATTGGTGACCCAACGATGGTGGTGGAATGGCTCCACGATGGAAAGCCCCTGGAAGCAGCCAACAGGCTCCGCATGATCAATGAATTTGGGTATTGTAGCCTTGATTACGCAGTGGCGTATTCCAGAGACAGTGGTGTCATCACTTGCAGAGCTACTAACAAATATGGAACAGATCACACATCTGCTACCCTTATCGTCAAAGATGAGAAGAGTCTTGTGGAGGAATCTCAATTACCTGAGGGGAGGAAAGGCTTACAGAGAATTGAAGAATTAGAGCGAATGGCTCATGAAGGTGCCCTTACTGGTGTGACAACTGATCAAAAAGAGAAGCAAAAGCCAGACATTGTCTTGTTCCCAGAGCCAGTGAGAGTACTGGAAGGGGAGACCGCCAGATTCCGTTGCCGGGTAACAGGCTACCCTCAGCCCAAACTCAACTGGTACCTTAATGGGCAGCTCATCCGCAAAAGCAAACGGTTCAGAGTCCGCTATGATGGCATTCATTATCTGGACATCGTGGACTGCAAGTCTTATGATACAGGTGAAGTCAAGGTCACCGCAGAAAACCCTGAAGGTGTGATAGAGCATAAAGTAAAGCTTGAGATCCAACAGAGGGAAGATTTTAGGTCTGTCCTTAGGCGAGCCCCTGAGCCAAAGCCCGAGTTTCACATCCATGAACCTGGAAAACTTCAGTTTGAAGTACAAAAAGTAGACAGACCTGTTGACACTACTGAAACCAAGGAAATTGTGAGGCTGAAAAGGGCTGAAAGAATCACCCACGAAAAAGTGTCTGAAGAGTCAGAAGAGCTGCGTAGCAAGTTCAAGCGCAGGACTGAGGAAGGCTATTATGAAGCTATTACAGCTGTGGAGCTCAAGTCTCGTAAGAAGGATGAATCCTATGAAGAGCTTCTAAGGAAGACAAAAGAAGAACTTCTCCACTGGACCAAGGAGCTAACCGAAGAGGAGAAGAAAGCCCTTGCTGAAGAAGGCAAAATCACTATTCCCACTTTTAAGCCTGACAAAATTGAATTAAGTCCTAGTATGGAGGCCCCCAAAATATTCGAAAGAATCCAAAGCCAAACAGTGGGCCAGGGCTCTGATGCACACTTTCGGGTCAGAGTGGTGGGAAAACCTGATCCTGAATGTGAGTGGTACAAAAACGGTGTGAAGATTGAGCGCTCTGACCGAATCTACTGGTATTGGCCCGAAGACAATGTTTGTGAGCTGGTCATAAGAGATGTGACTGCTGAGGACTCTGCCAGCATCATGGTGAAAGCCATCAATATTGCTGGGGAAACCTCAAGCCATGCATTCCTACTCGTCCAGGGTAATTTGAATTTCTTTCACTTGATGGATCTATTTTTATTTATCTGTGAATATCTAATAATGTATTCTCTTAACTTTCTTTTCCATTATCCAAATTGTGTATTCAATTTAATGTGCTTTATCTCCCCCGCCCTTTTCTCTTGTAGCCAAGCAATTGATCACTTTTACACAGGAATTACAAGATGTTGTTGCTAAGGAAAAAGACACCATGGCAACCTTTGAATGTGAAACCTCAGAGCCGTTTGTCAAAGTGAAATGGTATAAAGATGGTGTGGAGATTCACACTGGAGATAAATACAGGATGCACTCTGACAGGAAAGTTCACTTCCTCTCCGTGCTGATGATCGACACATCTGATGCTGAAGACTATAGTTGTGTACTTGTGGAAGACGAAAACGTGAAAACAACAGCTAAACTTATCGTCGAAGGTAATAAATAATGATTTTGTTGTTTACTCAAGTTTTAGAGTTACTTTTATTATGTGATAAAATTAGCTATGCAATTTTCACCTCCAAAAAAGAATTCAGTTCAGTTCAGTTGCTCAGTAGTGTCTGACTCTTTGCGACCCCATGAACCGCAGCATGGCAGGCCTCCCTGTCCATCACCAACTCGCGGAGTTTAACCAAACTCATGTCCATTGAGTCAGTGATGCTATCCAACCATCTCATCCTCTGTCGTCCCCTTCTCCTGCCCTCAATCTTTCCCAGCATCAGGGTCTTTTCCAATGAGCCAGCTCTTCACATCAGGTGGCCAAAGTACTAGAGTTTCAGCTTCAACCTCAGTCCTTCCAAGGAACACCCAGGACTGATCTCCTTTAGGATGGACTGGTTGTATCTCCTTGCAGTCCAAGGAACTCTTAAGAGTCTTCTCTAACACCACAGTTCAAAAGCATCAATTCTTCAACACTCAGCTTTTCTTTATAGTCCAACTCTCACATCCATACATGACCACTGGAAAACCATAGCCTTGACTAGATGGACCTTTGCTGGCAAAGTAATGTCTCTGCTTTTGAATATGCTATCTAGGTTGGTCATAACTTTCCTTCCAAGGAGTAAGCATCTTTTAATTTCATGGCTGAAGTCACCATCTGCAGTGATTTTGGAGCCCAAAAAATAAAGTCTGACACTGTTTCCACTGTTTCCCCATCTATTTGCCATGAAGTGATGGGACTGGATGCCATGATCTTAGTTTTCTGAACATTGATCTTTAAGCCAACTTTTTCACTCTCCTCTTTCACTTTCATCAAGAGGCTCTTTAGTTCTTCTTCACTTTCTGCCATAAGGGTGGTTTCATCTGCATTACCTATGAATTAAATATAAGCTTCATACCAAGAATCATGACTGTATAATATTTATTAAGAATATTGACAATTGGGATATTTTTAAAGTGAGGTTGTTTTGATGTCTTATTTTTAAAATTTTTTGAATTATAATTCCTTGCTTTATTAAAAATAATTTTAAAATTTAAATAAATCCTTTTATTGACAATTTATTTTTCAGTCCAAAAGTTAGATATTAAGAATATTCCTGATAGGATGGGGGAGATAAGAGATTTACAGAGAATTTAATTTTTCATCTAAGTCTAGATACGTAACTCTCCAGAGTAATTAACTTCTCCTTATCTCATAATTCAGGTGCAGTTGTTGAGTTTGTAAAAGAACTTCAGGACATAGAGGTTCCAGAATCATTTTCAGGGGAGTTAGAATGCATTATAACCCCGGAAAATATAGAAGGCAAATGGTATCATAAGGGTGTGGAGCTTAAATCCAATGGCAAGTACACAATTACATCTCGCCGTGGACGTCAGAACCTCACAGTCAAGGATGTGACCAAAGAGGACCAGGGAGAATACAGCTTTGTTGTCGATGGGAAAAAGACTACCTGTAAACTAAAGATGAAACGTAAGCCTCCTCCTTCTTTTCAGCCTATAGCAAGCATCATTATGGTTTATTGATAATGAATGGTCATCACGTTCTTTTCTCTCCCCATATTTTCACAGCCCGCCCCATCGCTATCCTACAAGGACTCAGTGATCAAAAAGTCTGCGAGGGTGACATTGTTCAGCTTGAAGTTAAAGTCTCCTTAGAGAATGTGGAAGGTGTCTGGATGAAAGATGGCGAGGAAGTGCAGCCCGGGGACAGGGTTCACATTGTGATAGATAAACAGTCACACATGCTGCTTATTGAAGACATGACTAAGGAGGACGCTGGCCATTACTCCTTCACCATTCCTTCCCTTGGACTGTCAACCCACGGGCGCGTCTCTGTCTACAGTGAGTGTGACTTGCATGGTCTTATATCTCTGCTGTCAAGTGAGCACGTATTTCCAACAAAAATTTGTATTCACAAATCTTCCGTGTGTGTGGTTTTGCAGGTGTTGATGTGATAACACCTTTAAAAGATGTTAATGTGCTTGAGGGCACCAAGGCTGTGCTCGAATGTAAGGTCTCAGTCCCTGATGTGACTTCTGTTAAATGGTACTTAAATGATGAACAAATTAAGCCTGATGACCGCGTGCACGCCATTGTCAAAGGCACAAAGCAGCGACTTGTGATTAACCGGACCCATGCTTCAGATGAAGGACCTTATAAGCTGGTGGTTGGCAGAGTTGAAACCAGCTGTGATCTCTCTGTAGAAAGTAAGAATTCTTCCATCTCACTTAATAGTATTTTAAGCATTCTATTTTCCCAGTATAATAGTAACCAAGTGGCGATTATATTTTTCCCCCAGAAATTAAAATTATCAGAGGTCTTCGTGACCTTACCTGTACAGAGACCCAAAATGTGGTCTTGGAAGTTGAACTGTCCCACTCAGGAATTGATGTCTTGTGGAATTTTAAGGACAAGGGAAATCAAACCCAGTTCTAAATATAAAATTGAAGCTCATGGGAAAATATATAAGTTGACAGTTCTAAATATGATGAAAGATGATGAAGGAGAATATACATTTTATGCTGGAGAAAATAGGACATCTGGAAAACTTACCGTGGCAGGTTAGTACATTTATAAATTATAAGTTCTTAAATGGATCAGTTGTATTAACTTAAGAAATCATTACCCATTTCCTTCCTTATTCCCCGCAGTTTCCTGCTTGTGTTGTTGTGAACCAGTAATCACTTCAACACTGTTCCTATCAGCCTAAATCCGAAATATTCTTCCAGGAAGTCATAACTCAAATGCCATCTCCTCTGTACAACCTTCCCTGGTCTTCTCATTTGTAGATCTTACTCCTCCAAACACAGTATCGCTCTGTGTGTGTTTCTTTCATGATCCATACTCATATACTTGTTTTATTCTCCATTTCTTCTTCCCACACTTGAGCAGATACTTCCAAAATCTAGACTTGCTTCTTTCTTATCTTCATATAATCCAATACATTGTACATGATAGATTGTGTAATGTTTTGTTTTTGGATCAAACTTCATTTAAACTTTCTTAAAGATGTATTCATTTTTTTATTGCTTTGTTTCATTCATTTTTGTTCCCTTCACACTATTTCTGGGCCCAATGAGTATTTTAAAAATATACCTCAGTGGGTGTGTCTATGTGTCTTTTCCTATAACATGAAGTAAACCATTCTCAGCAGAAGTCACTAGCTTTAAAATAAGGAATCAAAAGTCTGAACCAACTGTCAAGAAAAACTAGAAGTTATCATTAATTTGGTGCATTACAGTTTACGTTTTGAGAAGTTGGAATATGACATTGAGATTAAATTATACAGTCCATGGCATCTGGTATATAAGCAAGTCAAATGGGAATAGTATGTCTTCTTTGGTATAAAAATTGTATGGTTTATGCTTTATCACATTATATGATTTCCTCAGAGATTTGACCATGAAAACTTCTGAAACAAAATTTCAGATTCTGCACTTTGATACATTTAATATAAATTACATGTTTTTAAATGTGTGAAAATAAGAAAAACTCTGAGCCTATCTGTGATCTTACCGAACATTTTTAAAGTAAATGCCACAGGCCAGATGCTGCTAGGAACTCAGGATACAGAAATGAATAGGGCATGATATTTCTTTTGAGGAATTCACAATTCAGAGAGGGACAGATACATTAGCAACTAACTTGCTGAAGGAGTAATTATTTCTGCCAGTAGCTGACGGCATTGGAGACAGTGGAGCTTCATGGAAGAGATGACAGTGACTTTCAGTATATGGGGGTTCCTAATCTGCTAGAGACGTTGATGACTATAATTTTGTGGAGCAGATTTTTTTTTCCAGTAAAATATTAGGCATATTTTAAGGAAATCATCCTTAAGAGACTAAACAGAATGCTTTTGAAGAATAAACTGAGTTACAGGCCATCCATGAAGTGTGCTTCACATTGGAGTTCTCAGAATTCTGCATAAGTTAACAGTTGCTTTTCCATTTGCAAACCCTTCCTGATTCTAGTAGTTTCCCTGGGTACATACCTAGACTACATACTTAGACTGAGAGGTTTCTATAATATCTTCTCAGTGTGGGTAAAAATAATTTTGTTAGAAATTTTCATGGTGTGCAAAATTATGTTTTAAAACTTGTTATTTAATTGTGCAAAGATCTCTTTATTGTTAAAATGTTTTTTAAAGACTCACATTTACATTTCTCTTGTTCCAAAGGGGGCGCCATCTCTAAGCCACTCACAGATCAGACTGTAGCTGAGTCCCAGGAAGCTGTGTTTGAGTGTGAAGTTGCCAACCCAGATTCTGAAGGTGAATGGTTGAAGGATGGCAAACACTTACCACTGAGTAAAACCATCAGAAGTGAATCTGATGGCCGCAAAGGAGGCTTATCATCGCTGCCACCAAACTAGATGACATTGGAGAATACACGTACAAGGTGGCGACTTCCCAAACATCTGCCAAGCTCCGAGTGGAAGGTCAGTGACATAACAACCAAGCGATCCATTTCTAATGACATTGTATTTTTGACAGTTATCCTAAAAGTCAAACCGTTTAATCATTTTGGGCCCCGTAAATCCTCATTTCATAAAATCGTTATAGACTCTTGAAGTTTCTGAGCCATATACCACAGGTGCAAAATTGCTTCTGGGTTTATGTGAAGAAGCCATGTCTTAGGTTCCAACTCTATGAAACAGCAAATTAGATGCTCTCATTCTCTAGTCTTCTTTCATCCTTCTCCAATCCGTTGATTAAGCTACTGGTATACAGCTAAGTGAAGTTGCTCAGTTGTGTCCTACTCTTTGTGACCCCATGGACTGTAGCCTGCCAGACTTCTCTGTCCATGGGATTTTCCAAGCAGGAATACTGGAGTGGGGTACCATTTCCTTCTTCAGGGGACATTCCTGAACCAGGGATTGAACCCAGGTTTCCCACACTGCAGGCAGACTCTTTACCATCAAGCCGCCAGGGAAGCCCAGTATACAGCTAAACAAACTTCATCTCATTCAAGTATAGCAAAATCATTGTACAATGTACTTTTCAAACTGGGTCCTAGGTTTTCCAGAGTAATCACAAAGTGTCTTTTAAAAACTCTAGAGACGGTGCTTAACTACAATTGTTGATAACCATTTATTTGCAAGATGGCCGGGTAACAGTCTTATTCAGGAATTCTCTTACTTGATGATATCATCTTTATTTCCTAAACCAATCATAAATTTGTCCTCAGCTGTCAAAATTAAGAAGACTCTGAAGAACCTCACGGTGACAGAGACACAGGATGCTGTTTTCACGGTGGAGCTCACACACCCTAATGTAAAAGGTGTCCAGTGGATCAGAAACGGGGTTGTGCTGGAATCCAATGACAAGTACACGATCTCAGTCAAAGGAACAGTTTACTCTCTGAGAATTAAAGACTGTGCCGTGGCGGATGAATCTGTTTATGGCTTCAAGCTTGGAAAGCTGGGAGCCAGCGCCAGACTGCACGTTGAGAGTAAGTTAACTTAGAAGCACTTTACAAGTCGCCACCTCATGGCTGCCCTGCAGTGAAGCGTCTCACTAAATGGCTTCATCTTTCCCCATCAGCCGTCAAGATCATTAAGAAGCCAAAGGATGTGACTGCCTTGGAAAATGCCACCGTTTCCTTTGAAGTTAGCGTTTCTCATGACACCGTGCCAGTCAAATGGTTCCACAAGAATGTGGAGATTAAGCCGAGTGACAAACACAGGCTGATCTCAGAAAGGAAGGTCCACAAACTGATGCTGCAGCATATCTCCCCCTCGGATGCTGGGGAATACACAGCTGTGGTGGGTCAACTGGAATGCAAAGCAAAGCTGTTCGTGGAGAGTAAGTATGAGACAGCCCTGGTGGCGTCGCTAGGTGGTCTTATTTGTTTGCTTCATCTTAAAAAAAAAAAAAAAGAAATATATATATATATATATATATATGTATATATAAACCAGAGTGCTCTCTGATTTTTCCCAAGCATTACATATTACAAAAACCATGAAAAACATCGAGGTGCCCGAGACCAAACGGCCTCCTTTGAGTGTGAGGTCTCTCACTTCAATGTCCCTTCCATGTGGCTGAAGAATGGCGTGGAGATTGAGATGAGTGAGAAGTTCAAGATTGTGGTGCAGGGCAAGCTCCACCAGCTCGTCATCATGAATACCAGCACGGAGGACTCGGCAGAGTACACGTTTGTCTGTGGCAATGACCAAGTCAGCGCCACTCTCAAAGTGACCCGTAAGTAACTACATAGATATATCGAATACACGGTAGACTCCTCACCCCATCGCCTACACGTTTCCTTCCTCATCTACTGTGTTCACACTGAGTGAGGTGTCTGGATAAAAGTTTTGATTAGAATAGCATTCAACGACTGTCTATAAAGATGATCCAGTGTCTGTCGCTTGCTTTTTCTGTTCCCCTGTCACTTGGCATAATCCTGTAGAGCAGCACCTCTCTGAACTGTGATCACTTAAACAGATGTATTAACAGCATTCCAAGGTTTTGCTCTGTGCCTGTTCTATAACCCGTGTCATACTGACACGAAATCTCCTTGGGTATATTTGCTTCCCTTTTGCAGCAATCATGATTACATCCATGCTAAAGGACATCAATGCTGAAGAAAAAGACACCATTACCTTTGAGGTGACAGTGAACTATGAAGGCATCTCTTACAAATGGTTAAAGAATGGTGTGGAAATCAAATCGACTGACAGGTGCCAGATGAGAACCAAAAAGCTCACCCACTCACTGAACATCAGGAATGTCCACTTTGGGGATGCCGCTGAGTACACCTTTGTGGCTGGGAAAGCTACCTCAACAGCCACTCTTTATGTGGAAGGTATGGTTTCATAAATGTCATATCCATAAAAAGAAATGTCAAACACACTACATAAAATGTTAGTGCATCAGCTAATGAATGAATAAAGTATATCTATGCAATGAAATATTACTTAGTAATAATAAGGACATACTGATAAGTATTACAACATGGATGAACCTTAACCTTATACCAAGTGAAAGAAGCTAGTTATAAAGAACCACATATTATATGAATCCAATTACAGGAAAAGTTCAGGATGCACAAATCAATAGAGACATAGATTTGTGCCTAAGTCTCCGGGAAGAACAGTGCACGGGGTCTGGAAGGTTATGGCTAAGGGATAAGTGGTTTCTTTTGAGGGTAATGAGAATGCCTTGAAATTGATTATGGTGATGGCTGTATGATTCTAAATAAACTGAAAGGCCCTGACGTTGTATGCTTTCAGTGGGTGAACTGTATAGTATGTAATCATATCTTGGCAAAGCTGTTAGAAAGGTTAATTCTTTTACATGCTGTTCTCCAGCTCGTCATATAGAATTTAGGAAACACATTAAGGACATTAAGGTTCTCGAGAAGAAGCGAGCCATGTTTGAATGTGAAGTTTCTGAACCTGACATCGCCGTGCAGTGGATGAAAGATGGCCAGGAGCTGCAGCTAGTGGACAGGTCCGTTGGTGTGTTGTGCCACCCCAGTGATTGGCAGTTTCTTTGAGCCATCCATCATGCATTAAAGCCCAATTCCCATTTCCTCCACAGAATAAAGATACAGAAGGAGAAGTATGTCCACCGCCTGCTAATCCCGTCCACGCGGATGTCCGACGCCGGGAAGTACACAGTGGTGGCTGGGGGCAACATGTCCAGTGCCAACCTCTTTGTTGAGGGCAGAGATGTTCGCATCCGAAGCCTTAAAAGGGAGGTTCAGGTAATTGTTGTCCACATGCTGAGTTTTTAGAGGTATCATCAATAGCACCTAATCTATCATTTTGTCAAACTTTTTGACTTTAAAATTTTCCAACCACTGTCTTCTAAAAAAATGAAATCAGCTTATCCCTACTGGCTTAACGCTGTTATACTGATATCAACTTAGTCACAGTTTCCTCTCACTTAGGGGATAAGTGTGTCCTTCACAGCTGTCCAAATACTTTAATGAAAGCAGCTGCAGAAACTTCACTGTCTAATAAGTGGCCACTTGCCAAGCAGCACCAACTCGAAAAGAACTGAAATTTAAATTGTGGTGTTTGCACAGCAACTGGAATTTAAGGGCTTCAGAACAAGGTGGCTTTTTCTAGAAGCCTTCTGCTGTGGGAAAGGCAGTTGTTTAGGGACTTGGCTGGGAACATACCCTCTGAGCAAAGCTGGATTCCTAGCAGGGATGCTGAGAAAACACCTTCACTCTTGACTGCATGTGTAGAGCTTGTCCCTCGGGACAGTCTTCCGACATGGTATAATGTGGGTAATATGTGAAGAGAAGCAGTACTCGAGTTCTCATTTATGATATTGCTCATCCACTAAGAGCCGGGCATCACAGGCCTTAGTCCATAGTGAAAAGCCTTCAGTGAAGACTCAGATGACTAGATATGTCCATCCTCATCTGCTGTCCAATTCTGAGCCTTTATTTCCTCACTTTAAAAAATGAGGATAATAGTTCCTGCCTAAGTCACGAGATTATTGTTTACATCATATGAAATCAAATTGAGTAGTAACTTAAAAGGGCTTTGTCAATGATTACAGCCCTCGGATGTAAAGTGTCATTATTTCTGTTATGATAAACTAACAGGCGAACATTTAAGGATGAAATCATTGTCTCTGTGAAGGCATAAGCACAATTCTCTGTGGGCTCCATTTGTCCAAGGACAGGGAGGGAAAATTGAGAGGGTGCTGTAACAAGTCAAATTCCTATATCATCCTGTGTGGGCTTGGCATGCTCTTCAAATGAGCTGGTTTAGAAACAGGTTAAAAGCACAAGGAAACCAGGACTTCAGTGTTTTTTCTCTATTGCTCCATCCAAAGGTTATTGAGAAACAACGTGCTGTTGTTGAGTTTGAGGTCAATGAAGATGACGTTGATGCCCACTGGTATAAAGATGGCATCGAAATCAATTTCCAAGTTCAGGAACGACACCAGTATGTGGTGGAGAGAAGAATCCACCGGATGTTTATCTCTGAGACCAGGCACAGTGATGCCGGTGAATACACCTTCGTAGCAGGAAGGAACAGGAGTTCCGTTACTCTCTATGTCAATGGTAGGTAGAGATGTTAATGTGTCTGTTCATCCATCTGTAGTGATCACCCTACTTCAATTTACTAAACTTCTGGTAGTTCCTGGGCAATTTCTCCAGAATCCACGGAGCTCGTATGTTTGGGGCTACATGTATTTTCATGTTATACCTGTGGGAAAGGGATGGCAGCTTTGAAAAGGACTGAAATGTCATTTCTAGAAAGCACCCAATGGCTAGATTCTTGTTCGGTCAGTCAGCAGTGTCAAACCTTCTCTGCGTGTCAGTTATGCTAGACCCCGAGTGGGTCTCTCGGTGGAGCAGTCTGTGTTCTGGTTCTCTGCCCTTGGCCCTGACTGCCTGAGCACTGCCAGCACTACCCAGCAGTGGGGCATTTCCGCCTCTAGTTGGGCGTACCAGGGAGAATCTAGAGAGCCACAGGGGAGTTCCAGGGGCTCTGGCTTTAGAGGGGAATTTCACATGCTGCCAAATCAGAGGAGCACCATTAAACCACTGACTTTCTTAGGAGGAACCTTTGAGCTGAGTGAGGAGGGTCTAGTTCTGAGGCTAGCCTCCAAACACAGAAAAATGCAACCTCCGTTCCTGTCCTGACCATGAGTCCTATCTGTCTGAACAAATACTCCTGAGACAGTAGAAGGAACACTAAATCTCAAGCTTTATAAAAATGAACCATACTGCCAACATTCCCTCAGGCCCTGGAGGACCAAACAGTCTTGGGTTGGTTATTACTATTTCTGTATTAGTGGTAGAGAATCTGAGCATAGGGTAACAAAGGTCTTCCCACATGACTGTGTCAGAAACCCGCTTCAAAGAAGTCATTTCTTGGCTCATGAACCTCTCAGTTTCCCTCAGTCATCAGACCCCAAGAATATGTTCTGATTAGCCCAACAGGAAAGCTGATTTTTAAAAAATTACCTATTGCCTTTAGATCTAAAATGACATTCATTCACTCATAATGATTGCACTTCATTGACATCAGTATCTTAAAAATGACTATCACACATACACAAATACTTGCAAAACAGACCTGAATGGGATAAGCTAGCTCACCATGGGATTTGCCCAATGACTGTTAAAAATAGGTAGCGTGTGGAAGTGTTCCAGCATTCTTTAGGGGACTTGCTCCTCCCCTTCAATTCAGACCCCAGCCAGGAAAGGGGGGATAATATGTTGAGAAACTCAGCACTTGCAGCACCTACCTACCTGCCCCTCAAATATCAAAAGTATTTTTCTAAAGCTATTCCCTCTACTTATGGACAGAATTCCTTTCTTTCTTTCTTTCTTTTTTTTTTTTTTCCTTTCTTAGCATGAAGAATATTCTAACATTCTGAGACAATTAAAGATACCACAATTCCAAACTTCTGTTTCAGGGTACATAACCACGTGGCAGTGAACTAATGTGGATTTTCCAGTGCTTTCCCATGTTTTCATGGGCTGTCTGTCTGCTTTTCTTCCCAGCCCCAGAGCCACCCCAGATTCTACAGGAACTCCAGCCTATTACCGTGCAGTCTGGCAAGCCTGCCCGCTTCTGTGCTGTGATATCTGGCAGACCGCAGCCCAAAATTTCCTGGTATAAGGAAGAGCAGCTGCTTTCCACTGGTTTCAAGTGCAAATTCCTTCATGATGGGCAAGAATATACACTTTTGCTCATTGAAGCCTTCCCAGAGGATGCGGCTGTCTACACCTGTGAAGCTAGGAATGACTACGGAGTGGCCACCACCTCAGCATCACTCTCTGTGGAAGGTAGAAATGCCTTGCTACTTCTCAGCTTAAACTGAAACCTAAGAAACTCGCTTTTGCATTCTCCCAGTAAATTTTTAAAAATACAGCTTCGGGGTCCTAAAAGTAGATTGCTATACAACTTGGAAACTGTGAAAGGGGCTCCATGGCCAGATAAATTAAGAGAAATTGGCGTGCTTCATTCTGGGAGGTCTGTAGGGTGACTTAGTCCTGACGAGTCTTGTGGTCCCTTTCTTTAGTTCCAGAAGTTGTGTCTCCTGGATCAGGAAATGCCAGTTTATCCTCCTGCTATCATCAGCCCACTTCAGGACGCTGTCACTTCTGAGGGACGGCCAGCCCACTTTCAATGCAGAGTTTCTGGAACAGGTAGGTTTACCAGGAAGGGTATAGTTGCTGATATTTAAAAGAATGATGTAAGTGAAGAAAAGGTTTTCACCCCTTCCTCCCTTACAAACAGTTCTCATTCATAATTTGAAGTTTTATGGGCATCTTGCAGAACATTTACTTGAATTACTGAATTAAGAATTAGATCAGTGTTTTCCACTACTATTTTTAGGACTATACACCTGAAAATAGTGAAGATGATAAATTGCATACTATATGTTTAAAAGAAAAATTCAGTGTTTTTCAGTGTTTTAAACTTAACAAAAATTTCATATTTTCTTTATGGTTGTAGTTAGACTTTTGTTATCTCTTGAAAAATACAACAAAAACTGCAATTTATTATTAAATAATTATAATAGCATCTACATATATTTTAAAAGAAGAGTCTACCTATGTGTAAGATGTTCAATCTCTGGACAGTGCTTGTGGGAAAAGGCACATCCATTTAGAAGGCAGTGTCTGGTACTGGACAAAAGTGGGGGACTGACGATTGGAGGGGTTGAATTTGAATCTTAGCTCCACTGTGTGACTTTCTGGAAAGACATGATTCCTCTGGTTCTCTTTCCCTCATGAATAAAGTGAGGATAATATTGCCGTCATAAAATCTACATTTCATGAGGGCAGGGATTCTTAATATTGAAAACCTGGTGCCTGAAAAGCAATAGCTACTAGAAGGAAAGCTCTGTGAAAGCAAGGGTAGATCTTTGTCCTAGAATAGCTCTGGATGTCAGTCGATGCTCAGTAATCATTGATTGGACAACAGCATGCTTGTTAAATGGCTGATATCCACTGCTTCAGATCACTCATCATGACTGCGTTAGATAACCCACATTAGCACGTAGCACAGTGCTCATACAAAAGTAATCCTTCAGTCTGTTAGCTGTTATGATTTTTTAATTGCTGCAAGTTTCCCAGACCATCATCTCCTCCTGTTCCCCAGGAGTCTGACCTTCGTAGAGTAAGACAGAATGTTTGGAGCCATTTTTACCCAATGATGATTTTAGACTGACAGGGTAAGCCAGCTTTATCCCAGATGAAAATCCTCTCATTTTCTTGGCTTTTATATGCCAAGGGAAACTCTCCCAGCCTGGGCATCTCACAAAACTCCTAATAAGTTTATTTTGTTTATAGTGCTTCTCCCATTAGTTTATGACCTAGTCTCTACCTTGCCAGAAGCCATTTTCCTAAGCAAGTTAGTGTTTCTGCCATGCTTCTATCACCTAATGATTTCCTCCTCTGATTTGGAGATGCTGATCTAGAAACCAACTGGACCCATTTGATTTTATGAGCATAATTAAAGGATACAAAGTATATAAAGCACTTATAGGTATGACATGTGACAAGTAGCTGGTATCAGTATATTAATTTTATTACAACCACTGGAAGGAATTATAGAAACATAAAAGTCTGGTAATGGGGGACCAACATAGATAAGTACTATAGACTTTATTACTTTAGAACATAGTGTTTGAGAAACCCTAAATATTAAGAAATGAGAATTGAGTTGATAATATCTTACTAACACAAGAAAGAAAAAATAACTTTAATTTTAAATTCACCAAAGTCACACTAAATAATTTATCTACCTTTTTAATTTTTAGGGGAATATTTTGATTAATTATATGTAAATATGGATTATCTAAAGTAGTAGTCTTAGATATGTTTATATAGTGCTCTTTTAGGTAAGTCATTTTATAGTTTGCCTTTAGGATGTTGTAAAAATACATTCTAATTTTTACCAGACCTCAACTGGGATAGCAAAAGAAAAATATCTTTTTATATGGGCAATGTCTTTAAATGTTTGAACGGACTTTATAAATTCATGTGATCATTAACTCTCTCTGTGTGGTAATATTTAGATATACACAGAGGTTTTAGCATCCTGTCGTAAATGTATTTTCTATGTAACAAAAATTAAATTCACTGAATAAAATGCCTTTTTAAAATAAAAGCTTACTGAATCATGTTGTTTTGTGACACTCGGACTGAAAATATTTACACGGCTTGCCTTAAGAAAGTAAATGTGCAGCTCTACTTTCTACAAATTGGGGTGGGGGGAAATGTAGGCAGAAGCCCCAGTCTCATGTTGTACTTAGCAAATCAATACTTAGCAAAGCACAGAATGTGGTCTGAGGTATCTGGTGGTGCTTTTGAGTGAAAATGTTGTCGACTGAAGGTCTCTGGTGCCACCTACTGGTAGCAGAGAAATTCGGAAAAGAATTTTATTTATTTATTTATTTTTAATTTTTATTTTTACTTTATTTTGCTTTACAATAATGTATTGGTTTTGTCATACATTGACATGAATCAGCCACGGGTGTACATGAGTTCCCAATCCTGAACCCCTCTCCCACCTCCCACTCCATATCATCTCTCTGGATCATCCCCGTGGGAAAAGAAGAATTTTAAAATGTAATAAATCTAGTTTTTTGCTACTGTTCATTCTGTAATGAGTCAGTATCATGTGGAGGCTTACAGAGTGGCAACTAGCTAAGTGAAATGATAATTAGTTAGGCAGTGAGGAATGCCCATCGCCCATTTAAGCATCTCTTTTGTTTTATTCCACCAATATTTGTGTCCTGCTGTTGAGACACCATGCTCGGTTCTAGGGCTGCCGCACCTGTCCCTGGCTTCCTGGAGCTCAGTGTGTAGGTGAGGAGATGCACGGCTAGATTCCAAGGTCGTGAGTGCTGTAACAGCCCACTACTCAGTGCTGTCTGGGGGACAGCTGGGGAAAGATGCATGGATGGCACACTGAAGAATTAATAGGCTTATTGAGCACAGTGGTGCTTCAGACAGAAAATGGCATTTGCAGAGTCGTAAAGGTTTGCCAGAACATTTTATGCTGGCAACAAGTGGTTTAAATATGGTCTTGTAACGAGGGAGCTGGGAGGCTAGAAAAGAAGGCAAGGGCCAGATACCAATAAAGTATTGGTATTCTGTGGTTAGTTAGGACTCCTCTTTCCTTTGAGGAATCACTGAGAGATTTTTTAAACCCCTCAGGAACATGATCAGGTTTGCTTTTTAGAGGCAACACTGATAATGAAAGCAGTTGTGGGAGATGAGGCTGGTATCCTTTCATTTCGTAAGGATAGGCTTGGAAAGTGTTGCCAATGAGGGGAGTCAGAAGAAAGAAGGGGGTAGATTGTGCAAGAGTTCGGGAGGTAGAATGAATGAGACCCAGGGACCAAATGCAACGGTGTAGCGGGGTTGGGGATCAGAGGTTGTGGGGCAGCCTCACAGGAGCCAGAAACCACTGGCTGGCGCAGGTGGTGGAATTCCAGCAAGAAGCACCAAGTCCACTACCGAGACGGATCTCGCCCTTAGCTCATTTCTTACAGGCAGTCCATGCCTGTCCTCCTGTTTCATTCAGTTCACCAAAGGAAGAAGCTGTCAGGAAATAATAAGCGCTCTTGTGAAGACTAATACTCTCCACCCTTCCCTTTCTGTTGAGGACCAAACAAACAGTCCAAGTGTTTGTAGGATGTCTTTACATTCTCTGTGATAATATTACTTTGATATCCTATGACCCTGTTTTTTTGGCAAGTTGTTGAAGGCATTGCTGATCCCTTGTGAGGATAGCTATTCTTGCTTTAATGACTGACTGTGACTATTTATAAAGCCCTTTCCTCTATGTGTCATGGAATTCACACAGCAGTTTTATAGCCTATGAATTGTTATGCTTCTTATTTTACAAATGAGAAGACTTATTCAAAGAGATTAGCTTACATGTCTAAGGTCAATGGCTGATAAACTGTATTGTCAGGATTCCATTTCCTATCTTACCTTGCTACCTAAGGAAGTGGAAAGATCTGTTTCTTTACAAGGGGACTTGTTTATAAATAACTACCATAGTGGGAAGTGGGGGAACCATCATAAACTAGTAGTTAGGCAAAAATGCAAGCAAACACTAAATGATTGGACTGTTGGAAGATCCCCATGGATCATATTGAGATAAGGAAGTAACATGATGACCACATTGCAAAAAGAAGATGCTTTTGATTTTGGCTTTTAAAACAAATAACTGAATTTGAATCTACATTTGACTTACAGGGTTATTGCTTTAATGAAAGGATACTAATTTTAAAAGTACACATCACCTTAAACTATAACAGCATATACCATTTTATCCTTGGTTTGGGTTTTTATTTTCTATCATTTTAAGATGGTTCAAATCCTTGTGTGGAAATAGCTAGTTATAGTATTATTTATTATTACTGCTACTTTGAAAAAAAGCCAAATTTATCTAAGATGCCCAAATTTCATGAATCTTTCTTTCAGTTTTAAAAATTATTTTCTGATGTGCTGAGACCTTCCAATGCTTGCCCATTGGCAACAAAATAGTAGAAGTTTTTTTCCTTCAGCCTTCAGGGGTATCTCTTTAGACCTTATGGAGTGTTGATTGTTTCAGCTCTGATTTTGATGGATCTTTCTCCCTAAGCAGATTTTCCTCATTTCCTGTCTCAGTAGGCAACCACAGTCTCGGTCACCTTGAGAGGTCACTATTTTTCAGGACAGGCTTTCTCTCAAAGTCACCAAATGTGTAAAAATCTCATCTTTGCTTCCATCGCACAATGTGCAAATGATTACAAAGAATTTAACTAAAATTGTAAAATTTCAAACATTCTAACCCATCTATAAGCTGGATTTCTCTAAAATCATGTTTCCTTTTTAAAAAAAATGACAAGAAATCATGTAAGGTCAGATGTGGTATGCCCAAAAGAAAATATCATATTATTTAGATAAATATAACATTAGTCAGCTATATAGTCCATTTTGTATTTGCAGGTAAATAAAAATACCCACTTTGGGTAATTTAAAGATCCTTTTCCTTTTGTATTACAGATCTAAAAGTGTCTTGGTACAGCAAAGACAAGAAAATCAAGCCATCTCGGTTCTTTAAAATGACTCAGTTTGAAGACACTTACCAGCTGGAAATTGCTGAAGCTTTTCCAGAAGATGAAGGAATTTATACTTTCGTTGCCAGCAATGCTGTAGGTCAAGTGTCAAGCACAGCCACCCTGAGACTGGAAGGTATGGCAAAACAGTTTTAAGAGCCACATTTAAACACAGACCTCATCTTACAATGTGGGTAACAATCACTAATGATTTCGTGTAAACCATCGTGGGTCCTACTTTTCTCTTAAGGCAGCTAATTATTTCCATGTTACATGCAATGTTCTCACTTTTCAGTTTTCCCCCCTCTCGTTATGAATCACAGAGCTTATCATTTTTTATTTTGCCCTGCTTTGTCTCCATAGTATTTTGTACTGTATTGCTCTCATTACCAGCTTTCACGCTTCCTGAGCAGCATGTATCAGAATGGGGAGAAACATATGCCAAAGAATTAGGTAGATTTGTCTTCTCATCTGGTTAGCATGAAAATTTTTAAAAAGAATTTTCCAGTGTAAGAATGTTCCTCTCCCACCGTGGTATTGACGAAATTCTGATTTCCCAGAAGCTACTGTGGATGATTTCAGGTCTGTACATCAGCTGGATCTGTCTTACCATCTAAGAATGCTTGAGGATTGAGAGGCTCAGTTGTGAGATGGTTTAACATTCTTCTACTACCTGGAGCTCTTAAATTGCATTCAGAAACACTTCCTCAGTATCAGGGCAAGGGAGGGCGCTTTGATTCAAACTGAGATAGTATTTTTTATACAGACAGATTATTTTTCCTGAGCAATTTAGTCTTTAATATTTTAAAAAAGTATTTGTTTTTGGCTGCACTGGATCTTAGCTGCGGCTTGCTGGATCTTTGTTGAGGCACGAGGGCTTCTCTCTAGTTATGGCGCTTCAGCCCTGTGGTTGTGACATGTGGGACCTTAGTTTCCCGACCAGGGATTAAAGCCAGGTCCCCTGCACTGGAAGGCGGACTCCTAACCACTGGGCCACCAGAAAAGTCCTTAGTCTCTGTAATAGTAAACATATACAAATACATGAAGAGTTAGGGCAGCTCTCACTTTTTCCTTAATTTTAAAAACTTCATTTTGATAGCCAGAGGTTTTCTTAGTGTAATGTGGTTTACCAAAAATAAAAGCTGGTCTTACAACCGGAAAGGGAAAAATAACAGAAAACAAGAATATCTAACCTGAATTGCACACTCTGCTACTGCCTTCATGAACAATGTATGAAGTTCCTTAGACTATTTATGCCCCAGCGTGTCTGGAGAATGGAAGGGAACTTGTGTGATTTTGAATCAATAGTGGCATATGTTGACAAGGCATCGAGATTGGATTGGATTCTAGCCCCCGTTGAAATTTGCACCCTAATGAGTTCTGGTTTCAGTGCAAGGTACGCACGACATTAAAGGTTGGCATGCTTCTTTTCAGGATTTAGCACACTTGAAGAAGTTACATCCAACTCTCAATGGCATATCTCTTCATCAGTTTCATTTAAGAAGGAGCCCCTTGGCCAAAAGCCCATCTTCATCCAGCCTCTGTCCAGCCTCAGGGTGCACAGCGGGGAGACAGTCAGATTTCATGCCAGGGTTTCTGGCATTCCCAAGCCAGAAATCCAGTGGTTTCATAACCAACAATCAATTCTGCCAACAAAAGATGTAGTTTTCTACTTTGAGGAGTCCACGGGCTTGGCTTTAATGCTTATAGTCGATGCTTACTCAGAGCATGCCGGGCAATACTGCTGCAAAGCAGCCAATAGCGCTGGGGAAGCCACTTGTGCAGCTACTCTCACAGTGACTCCAAAAGGTAAAGGAAGGCCAGCTTGCTTCAAAGACTTTGACCTGCTGCATCCCTGCTCTTCCCACTGTTACTAATGAGAGTCTCTGCTGTGTGTCTCAGTGCCTATGGTGGCTGGTCCATCATTTACTAACAGTTCCCCCTAAGTCCTCAGCTATGGTTTTACCAGTATACTTGAAACCTCACTGAAGTATGTGTTCAGGGCATTACACTACTTATTTTTGGGGAAGATCCCTGGAGGATGGCATGGCAACCCACTCCAGTATTCTTGCCTGGAGAAGCCCATGGACGGAGGAGCCTGGTGGGCTGCAGTGCACAGGGTCACACAGAGTTGGACACAACTGAAGCTGTTTAGCACGCAGGCATCAACTTTGCCTGACATTTTTACTTTTCTAAGCAACATCTCATCATTGCATCATTAATGATCTATTTGCTACCTATTGCTGAAAAAGTATATGAGGGAGGGAGGACAAATGATATCCCAAATAGAGTCAAGAAAAAAGCGTGGTTATATCACTCTGGGAAGCTGCAATGACAACAGAAGGAAGGAAGGAGATACTTCACAGCATCCGCATGAGTCTCCATCATATATTCATCACTGCATCACTGGGAATGAACTCTCTTCTGTGTCATCCTGACACCCTGGAGCACACTGCATCTGGCAGGCTGCTTCTGGAGCGACAGCGATGTCTTTCAACTTCATCTTCCATGTCATTTTATTTTATTAACCTAGCCAAGTGACAAAGCTTAGATCTTAATATCCTTTTCTTTTTCTTGTCACTTAGCATACAGTGCAAGCCCTAGCTAGGCAAAGTTCTGGGAGAGCTGTAAGTGTCCACCAAGTCCCAGCAGAGTCCTCTTTCACAAAGCAGGACTGGCAGAATGTTGCAGAGTGAAATGAAGTCATTTCAAGGATCATCATATGAATATGAATTGCAGGTTTTTGAAAGTGTATCTCAAAGTTCCACACAGCTGCATCCATTGAAGATGTACAGTTGCACCAGGCTGCATCCCTTTCACAAATCGCAGAAAGCACTGAGTTATCTGAGAAGAGTGCTGAAGAGACAGTGGGTGAAGTGCCAAAGATTCTCCTGCATCTTCAGGACCTCTCTGTAAAGTGCAGTGACGCAACTCAATTCCTCTGTGTTTTAGAAGATGAGTCTTCTGTTGATATACCCTGGATTTATGAGGGTGTAAAGCTAGAGGAATATAAGAGAGTGAAGCAGTCACAAAATGGAAATATTCAGTCTCTTACCACATGTAATGTTCTGCTGGTAGACCAAGGATTGTACACAATGAGTATGGAGAGAAGACAATGTCAGCAGTGCTAAGACTAGAAGGTGGTTATTGGATTTTTAGCTCTGACTTGCTTCATTTCATCCTCATCACTTCATGCAGCTTTTCCATCATGCAAATTGTATCAATGAATGTATTAATTAAAACACCCTTAAATTAGCACTCTATTCATAAATGACTCATGGAAGTCAACCAACTCATTGGCTAAACTTACAAACATGTAACTTTGCACTCTAGATTCAAATCAGAGTTCAGGGAGTTAAGGTTTGTTTCATATGTGCCAGTTTTTCTCATGTTTACCAAACATACCACCTAGGAAGTGTACCAAAGTAGTTTAACATGTTATAGATCATTGAGTTTTTATTAGTATTTATTATTGTGCCTGGCATTGTCTGGACCAAAATGAGTATAGTCTTTAGGCATTTCTCAACCAATGCCGCTGCTTTACAGTCTCAGCTCCTTGCAGAATTGTAGAATTATCTCATAGCAAGATACTATTTTTGGTGGTATTGTCCTTGACTCACGACTGTGTCTAGAAGGACATGATTGTATTTATCTGGGCATCCTGTGCTGTGTGTCTGCAGGCAAAGGACCTTCACTGAATCCCATGGAGGGAAGTGGGAGGAAGAAGTTTGGGCATCTCCAGGAGTCTGTGGAGCTGCGCCCTTAGTTCTTCCCCGATCCAGCCATGCTATTTTTGAGGGGTTAGAAATGAACAAGGGGCAACACGGTGCTATGTGCATTTGGTACACTGCATTTTGAAACAGATTAATTAACTCACTTAAAGTATCTGCAATCCTCACTCATCAGAAGGAGGATTTTTTTCTTAATCTGACAGTTTTGGTCTACAGCTGTTTCTGATTAATTTTCAAAGCCTAAGAAAGGAATAGGTCAAGAACTGGCGTCTAATTATGAAAATTAGATGAAAATTAGGTGGAAAATTCCACCATCCTGAAAGTTAACCCTCAGTTTCACCATGGCTGCTAGCTAGCACAGCCGTCAGACAGGTAACTGTCTATCGGGATGTGTTGTCTATAAGCCATGTAGGTGACGACTGGGACCATTCCTACGGTAAAGTAATCAGGAGCTGGTTGTGTTCTGGAGATGTGAGCAATGTAGGCCTTTCGACTTGCTTCCTAAATAACTTAGTACTCTAGGACAGTGCTTGATCACCATGTTCTCAAAGTGGATTTGAACTGGACATTTTTGCCTTGGAATTTCCAATTCACTCAGTTCCAGCGGATCATATTATTAAAATGTTCTTGACACATGAGCATTTTTTTCCCCTTGGCAAGTCCAGACTGCCTTATTGAAGAAAATTAAGAGATAAGCCACTTTAAGTGTATGAAGAATAAAGGATCAGACACAGTTATCTAATTATCTAATATGAGCCAGTCTTTATCTGGTCCTCTTCTATTTTGCCCTAATGACTTTATGTAGGCTACTGAGTTAGCCACGAAAGTCAGGTAGAAATGTGGACCCCCATAAGTCTGTTTGGGTAGAGTTCTCATGTGCATAGTAAGCATAGGTAAATATCAGTTTTGAGACTAGTGCTGCTTTCTCTCTCATCCTGATGAAATTCCATCTCCTCTAAATTCTGCATACATTTGACAAACACAGCTAATTTACTCCTTTCCCACATTTCATTCTTACCTAGCAAAAGTATCACAAATCCAAGCATTTACAAAATTACCCTTGGTTCAGATGCTAAAAGTATTAAAACACTCAAAGAGTCCCAAATTAAAACAACCCATGAAATAAAGAGAACGCCATCAAAGAAAACATCAAGTTTGTCAGTAACTTCATGCCAGAGTCCACAAGGAACTGAGAAGCCAGGGCGGCAGACCCGCTGACTTGTGTCACGCAGACAGGAGAATGAGAGTGGTACCTGGACATCTGCTTCCCCAGAAGCCGCCCCAAGATGATTGTGTCTAAAGGCTGTGACTTTTCCTTGTATAATAAAAGCAACTTTGAGCCAACAACTCTCTGGTTTGCTCTTTAACATATAATTGGACCTTTTGCATAACGTTTTAAAGGTGATTTCAAATCAAAAGAGTTTTTACTAGCAGGAAATATTTAATTCGTTAGGGAAAGCTGAGTTAAAAGTGGCAAATTAGAAAATGCATGTTTCTTCTAAATGTGGTTTTTGTCTCTTAGCAAGTATTCAGTCAATAGACAATTAAAAGAAATAGTCCTACAGTTTACGGACTGCTTTTCTCAATGCATGTAAAAGGCATGGGGAATTGTGGAACTAAAAGTGGAAATTTCCCCAGAGAACCTAAAATAAAAATGTTTTAAAATCTTTCTGTCATCATCATGTACCTTACCAGCTCATTGATTTGTTTGGCATGGATTTTGAGGGGTGCATTTGGGGTATGTAGTTTTCTATTATTATAATAAAGAGAAAATTGTCATTATATGAATCATGAATTGAGGCAGAAAGTATATGGAATTAATCATGGAAATCTCCTGTTTTTCCTTTCTAGCTCCTGAATCAATGTTGCATGAGCAGATTGAGATGGAGATGAAAGGTATTGTTACATTGAATGTGAGATTTAAATAGAAATTCTGAAGGATTAATAAAATCCTTGAGCTACCTTCCGTTAGTATTATTGAGGAAAAATGACAGAGATGTACAAATATATCTCTTAGAGTATATATTACTATGTCGCATGCTTGGTTTAATATGTTGATGGTTACATGCATTTCACAGTCATTTGTTTTATGGTAATTTAAACTTTTGTATTTAAAATTTATCAGCCATATTCAACTTCTTGTTTGCAGACATTTTCAAAAGCGTGTATTAGAAAAGGTTTTCATCTTAATGCATGAAATCATAAGTAGAAGTTTGTTTTCAAAATCACAGTGAATTAAATTGAACAATAGACAATAACCTAGCTGTCATTCTCAGAATGCAATGTCATGAATGAATCATAATTGAAATGCTTTTTTGTTTAGGATGTGTGAAAATGTTACATCCCCATTCTGGTTCACACTTCATGCACATACATCATTTTAACATTGATATGTCTCTTACACTGGCTTGCAGATAGCTGCCTTACGTGATCCTTATTGCCTGCTTTTCTTTGCATAACATCGTGACTTTATGGCTGTATTAGTTCGAATAAACGCCTTCTCATTTTATTTTAGCTAATTATTTATGGTCATAGTTCTCATATATATTTCTTAAATAGTTAATTCTCCAAAACATAATAATCTATAATCAAAAGGATCAGAAAGGGCGTTTATTCCACTCTCTGCAAGTCAGGTAAGATTTTCCTCTTAGCCATCAAAAGAACAAAGTTTTCCTGCTCTCAAAACAAATATGCACAGGAACATGTTATTTTGAAATGCATTTTTGCTTGTTCAAGAAGAAATTTCAGCAGTTTGAAGAAAAGACCAGACAACGAACGATTTTCGTGTCAGAATCTTTTAAACAGAGCATGGTGTTGCGTTTATTCGAACAAATATGGTGAGTGAATTTTTTTATGGATTTGTGAGAATCTCTAGCATGCACTTTATTTCATTTTCTATTTTGCAATTTCATTTATTTTCAACTTTTTCAAATACTATGGAAAATAGTAAAATGCTTTCTAATTGAACTTTTTTTTAGAGTCATCCTCTGAGGAAGAATCTGAGCATTCAGAAAGAGAGATCCGTGATGCCTTCTCAGATTCTGAAGACATAGACCACAGCTCCATGGCTGCTAAAAGATATGCAAGTAGAATATCATCAACAAGCTCCTGGCCAGAATATTTCAAGCCTTCTTTTACCCAAAAACTTACATTTAAATATGTTTTTGAGGGTGAACCTGTTGTTTTACGTGTAAATTAATTGCCTGTCCAACTCCAAAAATGACTTGGTTTCAAAACAATCGACCTATCGCAACAGGGCTTCGACGGGTCATAAAAACAGAGAGTGATTTACATCATCACTCTTCCAGCTTAGAGGTTAAAAGTGTTCAAGACCGAGATTCTGGAAGTTACAGATTATTAGCAATTAATAGTGAAGGCTCTGCTGAATCAACTGCATCATTGCTTGTAATTCAAAAGGGCAAGATGAGAAATATTTAGAATTTCTGAAAAAGGTAGAACAATCGCATGGAAATGTGGCAGCTTTAGCTGAAAGGAGAGAAGGGAGGTTGAAGGTTGACCTGAGGTTTACTGGTTCTCCCTTTAATAAGAAGCAAGACGTGGAACAACAGGGAATGATGCGAACTATACACTTTAAAACAGTGTGCCCTGGCAGGAAAACAGATTTAATGTATGAGGAAGGATATTTAGAAAGTAAATCTGACATAAGGGGATGGCTTAATGTAGGCGAAAGTTTCTTGGACGAGGAGACCAAAATGAAGTTGCACCGTTTACGGGAGGCTAGAAGAATGTTGATGGAGAAAAAGAAATTATCTCTGTTAGACACGTCATCTGAAATAAGTTCAAGAACTCTGAGAAGTGAAGATAGTGATAAGGATGTTCTGTTCTCCAGAGAGGAAATAAAAAGCAGTTCTATGCCTTCTCTAGCTGATGATAGGGAAGAGGTAGATAATTCAGCTGAGGGCATTGTCCAGGATCTGCAGGTCCTTCCTAATTTAATGGATCAAAATGTGGAATCTGGAGAAGCTCCCACAACCTTTCACACTGCTGTCAATGAGGAAATTCTCCAGACTGAAATGAGAATGAGCCCAGAGGCATTTCTTAGGGAAAGTCTATCAAGAGACCATTTATACAGTAAGATTATAATAAATGAGACTACCCAAGCAGGAGAACAACTTGAAGCCATTGTGACCCAAACCAAAATTGTAGAGTCATCTGAAGATACCATGAATGTACGTAAGAATGAGGAAATATTTGAGACCCCTGAAAAGGTGTCTCAAGTTACTACCCCATACACCAGTGAATCTTTTGGCTCAATTGTAAATATCCAAGAAAGTGAAGCATTAGATATTGAAATAAGAAAAGATGATGTGAGAGAGTTACAACACTCTACCTCTATTAAAGGTGATGAATTTGAACAGGAAGAAAAAGCCACAAGATATTTTGAAAATCCTTTCCAAAAACGTCTGCAACGTTGCCCACCTTCATTTCTTCAAGAAATAGAATCTCAAGAAGTTTATGAAGGTGACAGTTGTGAATTTGTGTGTCATTTTCAAGGATACCCTCAACCCATAGTGACTTGGTATAACAATGATCTACCAATCCCACATAATCGAGGCTGTATCACTCAGACATTTGAAAACTATTCAGTATTAACCTTTTCTTCTGTTCTTCCTCAAAATGAAGGTTCCATTACCTGTGTGCTATTTAACCAATACGGAACAGTAAAAACAACAAGTGTACTTAAAGTGAAGTCAAAACAAAGGCATGCTCTGGAAACATATAGGGTCCCAGTGTTGCAAGACTATACCGATGAGGAGGAGGAACTGATGTTGGTGTTTGACCAAGCAAAAGGCATACCTCCTCCTCTAAGACGAGAGGGCCAAACAAACCTCCATATGTTAAAAACTAACCTACCAGTTCCTCCCTCTGCAGACACAGAATTGCTTTCCTTTCCTGTAGAAATTCAGATAACGGCAGCTACTCCTACCCCAGAACAGGATAGAGAGTCAAGAGACTTATTTCAACTGGAGGAGTTGGAACCTAAGGCAATGCCTCCGGATGAGGCAACTTGCTCACCAAAACACAAGTTCATATTCTCTTCTGACATTACTAACGAGGCACCAGAAGTGTTACAGGAAATGCCACCACATGCCAGGTGTAGAGAAGGGGATTCCATAGTCCTTGAGTGTTTACTTTCTGGAGAGCCAAAACCAGCTGTGACATGGTTCCACAATGGAGTCCTGTTAAGGCAGAACCAGAAGTTCCAGTTTGAAGAAATCAGTTGTTGCCACAGGCTATATATTAATAATGTTAATTCTCAAGATTCTGGGAAATATAGATGCGTTGCTGAAAACAGTTCAGGTGTAGTTGAGAGTGTTTCAGACCTAACAGTGGAACCTGTCACTGACAGGGAATATAGTCAATTAGAAAATATGGGTGGAATTTATGCCAGATATTCCAAAAATCAACACATTCAGGGGAGAAGCTGTAAAAGCACATTTTTATGATTATCCAACTGGTTCTTTTACTCCCCAATCCAATATAAAAGAATATTTTGTAAGAGAGTATTTTCAAAGCCCTGAGACAGTTGAACAGATAGAGCAGAAAGGCTACGTTTCTTGTACATCTTCTAGAGAAAAAGTGCCCAGATTTATGCAGTGTGCTTCTAGATCCGTAAGAATCAACAAGCCGCTCCGAGCTGAACTCATACAATGGCAAGACGAAGGGAGAGAGGAACATGTAAATGAAAAATCAAAGCCACACCGAGCAGAGGGGACTGTTTATCCATTTGGTGATGATTTCAGTGAGGTTAAAAATAGAAAAGAAGTAAGAAGTGATTTTGGAAAATTCAGTGGACCAGAGAGGGAAAACGTGCAAAAATATGCCAAGACGGACTATTTACCAAATATCCGCTCTGAAAGAACTTCTGATCGTTACAATACAAAAGAATCGTCCATCATTGTATGTGAAGAACCCTTTGATGAAGAGAGATACTACCCAGGAAAAAAGGTGAGGCATAGAGTCATCGCATTTGAAAAGTTACAACAGGTAGAAAAAGGTGTTCTAGAAAAAGATCTACAAAGAAATCATTTGTGAATCCTCCTCAAAAGAAGCTTGATGACAAAGACTTTCCATTAAGACAAAGAAAATCAAGACCAAGTAACGTACACACAAATGTGCATGAGGAAATGTCTCCAAACACTGAACAGGATTCATCTAATGTTGTAATGGATTTAAAGCTACTTTCTTCTCAAACTCATAAGGAGTCTGAATTACAAGAAAGGGGACAACAGAAGGAAATAGCTCTTACAGATCAATCTGCATCTTCTGAAAGGGCTGAATATGAAGCACCTGTTACATTTGACCTAAAGCAATTTCATGCTCAAATGGAAACTGCAGATGTAAAATTTCAAGAAGTTAGACTACATGGTGATCAACCAGAAGAAACTTATTTTCAAACCCAGCATCCTGCTTCTGAAGCAGCCGATGCTGAGAACCTTGTATTTGATCTGAAACAAATATATTCTCATTTAGGAGATGCAGCTAAGGAGTTTCAAGAGCAAAAACCTAGTCAAGAGCAGGCAACACCATATAAAGAGGGAGTTCCTAGCCCTGAAACCATACAACCTGATACACAGGATATCTCTCAAAGCGTGCAAAGTAACATACTTGCAAATCCAGAGATTTCTTCCAGTAAGGAGTTTTCAGATAGGACTCTGAGGGAGAAAAGTGGCAGTGATGAAAATGCCTTTTATTTGGACAAACATACGCAGGAACCAAATTTAGAAATTTTAAATACTGATGTTTCTCTTAAAGCTTTTTCCGAAGAGATCTACAGTGAATCATGTGCCCTACTTCAGAGCTCATCTGCTGGTGCAGGAGAAACTGATCTATCTGAGAAAAATGGAGATGGGAGTTTCATCTCACATTTGAAAAAAGCTGCAAGTGAGGAAAAGCTTTTCGAGACTTGTGAAATGGAGGAAGAACATACCTTGAAACCAGAGTTGACATCCTTTCAAAAGCAAGCTGGAGGGACAGAGGCCTGTGCCACTGGGATTCTCGGAGACCACACAGGTGGAGTTCAGGAACCAGACACACTGCACAGGAAAATGCTCTTAAGCCAGCACTTTCCCTTCCTGGTGACTGAGGAACAACAGCATCCAAACGGACACGTAAGGGAAGAAACGGATGCCCCTGAAAAGAAAAGTGCGATGAAGAAATTCAAGTACAGGATGAAACTTCTTTCTCCACCACTGAAAGAGAAAAGGTAGAAACTTGTTTTTCTGAAAACCCTCCTAAGTTGGATGAGGCACATTCAACAGAGGTGACAGAATCCGAGACTTCCCTGACACAGTACTTACTTGCTGCCGGAAAACACGAAGTTCCTGAGACTAAAGACACCAAGCACAAGGCAGAACGTCTTCAGACTGACTCAGTCACATCAATGGAGGTGGAGGAAGTAACTTTCAGCACTGTGTATGAGTATTACAGCCAACGACAGGAGTCCCTGGGACGCCCATTTTCTCCTGAATCTGATATTTCCATTGATGTGGGAAGTATCAGCAGTGAAGAAATCTCTGAGCTAGATCAGTTTTATACCCCACCATCCTCTGTTGAACATTTTGAAACTCCAAAGTCTCCTGATTTGTATTTTCCTCCTTTAGATACAACTAAAAATCCTCAAGAGATTTAGGGGATTCGACTACTGAAAACACCACAGCTCTAGAGGAAGCTACTGACAGGTTTTCAACACCTGAAGGCGAGGTGGCAGAAAGATACTCCACACCCCCAGGAGAGACCCTAGAGAGATATTCCACACCTCCTGGGGAGGCCTTAGAGAGATACTCCACACCCCCAGGAGAGACCCTAGAGAGATACTCCACACCCCCAGGAGAGACCCGAGAGAGATACTCCACACCCCCAGGAGAGACCCTAGAGAGATACTCCACACCCCAGGAGAGACCCGAGAGAGATACTCCACACCCCAAGGAGAGACCCCAGAGAGATACTCCACACCCCCAGGAGAGACCCGAGAGAGATACTCCACCCCTTTAGAAGGGAAAACAGCTGAACAATACTCTATTCCTACTGGAGGACCAAACCCCACTGAAAACTTTAAAAGGCACCCATCCGAGCTAGGATGCGAGGACAGTCTGTCAAGAGAACATTTCCACACACCTACAGAAGACAGAAGCTCAGCCTATGAATTATGGCGTTCTGATTCCTTTGGCACACCCAGTGAAGCCGTTGAACCCAAAGACAATGAAATGCCTCCATCTTTTATTGAACCGCTGACCAAAAGGAAGATCTATGAAAACACAACCTTGGGCTTCATTGTTGAAGTTGAGGGCCTTCCAGTTCCCGGTGTGAAATGGTATCGAAATAAATCTTTGCTGGAGCCAGATGAAAGAATCAAAATAGAAAGGGTAGGTAATGTGTGCTCTTTGGAAATTGCCAGCATTCAAAGCGGAGATGGGGGAGAGTACATGTGCCATGCCGTGAACATCATAGGGGAAGCAAAGAGCTTTGCACACGTGGACATTGTGCCCCAACAGAGGAGAGCAGTGGCGCTTCCGCCTCCAGTAACACACCAGCATGTCATGGAGTTTGATCTGGAAAACACTGCGTCAAGGACCCCTTCTCCTCAGGAAATTGTCCTGGAAGTTGAATTAAGTGAAAAAGATGTTAAAGAATTTGAGAAGCAAGTGAAAATAGTCACAGTTCCTGAATTTACCCCTGATCATAAAAGCATGGTTGTGAGCCTAGATGTTCTCCCATTGAATTTAGCAGATCCAAGTATGGCTTCAAGGGAGGCAGAGGACAAAGATTTAAAAATCGACTTAGAAGTATTCGAAATGCCTCCTCGCTTTGTAATGCCTATTTGTGATTTTAGGATTCCAGAAAACTCAGACGCTGTGTTCAAATGTTCAGTCATAGGCGTCCCAACTCCCGAAGTAAAATGGTATAAAGAATACACGTGTATTGAGCCAGATGACCTTAAATATGTAATTAGTGAGGAGAAGGAAAGTCACACCCTGAAGATTCGCAATGTTTGTCTTTCTGACAGTGCGACATACAGGTGCAGAGCTGTGAACAGCGTAGGGGAGGCGATCTGTCGGGGATTCCTCACCATGGGAGACTCCGATATGTCGGCTCTGATGTCACAGAGAAGCAAAGTGACGTTAAGCAGTGTGAGGGAAGAGTTGGTCTTAAAGAGCAAATATGCAGACAGCTTTTTGAATTTCAGGTGGTAGAAGGGCCTCCCAGGTTTATCAAAGGTATTTCTGACTGTTCTGCACCGTTAGGCACAGCAGCTTATTTCCAGTGTTTAGTCCGTGGCTCTCCAAGGCCCATGGTTTACTGGTACAAAGATGGGAAGTTAGTGCAAGGAGCAAGGTTCAGTGCCGAGGAAAGCGGCATAGGATTCCACAACCTGTTCATAACAAGCTTAGCGAAAGAGGACGAAGGTGAGTACAGGTGTGTGGCTACGAACAGATCGGGCATGGCTGAGGCCCGCGCTGTGCTCACCCTCATTTAAAGTTCTCCATGCGATGTGTTAGAGCCTCCATGAAGATGAGAACTGATGAGTGCTTTCACGTTTTCCAAATTATGTAGATCTGATAAGTTTCCAAATACATCTGCTCTATTTGAACACATTGCTTTGAAAAATCCTGGGAAACACTTTCTCTCTGTGGAAATCTCTTGTTGGTAACACGTGTAAATATTCTGTTATCTAAACTGTGGGATCATCACCTGTGTCAATCCTGCTGTGAAGCATCAGCACTATTAAACATCTCCTTGGCTACCTACTTGTTGGCACTTCTGCTTTACCTCCCTTCCTCCTCCATAAAGTGTCAGCAGCACGCATTCTCTTTTAGCAGATAAACTGTCTATGTAAACTGTGGAATGGAAGACCGTGTCAGATGCCCACACAGACAAAGGGTAAGGTAAAATCTCTGTGCTCAGAATAGAAGTCATTTTTGAGATAATAACCCTTTTTCATCCAAATTCATGCTTATTTACTCAGACTTTGAATAAACCAAACAGCAGTAGAAACCAGCTTTGCCCAGTTGGTAACTAATTCTATAATTTGTTTAACCTTGTAGTCTTAATATTTACTTTTAGCTCTTAAAAAATTTTCTTATTAATATCCCTCCTCTTAAGCATTTTAACTCTTGCTGGTGTTGAAGGGACCAATGGTGCTCTCTTGGTGGATAGAGTTCACCTAGACATTTGCAGAAGATGCAAATATCTTTCCACTTTTGAAACTGCTTCATTTTCTCAATTTATAAGATAACATTAAGTATAAATATGCAATATTAATTTGATACTGGCCTGGGATGAGGAAAGGTCTACTGTATCTCATTTACATATAAATTTTAAGCTATAGTACAATTTCAAAATCTTTAAAATTAGAAAAGGAAGGTGAGATACTTTTAATATTGAGGCATTATGATAATTTGTATTTCAGATTATATACAAATAGTAAGATAATTAGCTTTCCTGTCATTTTCCTGAATTTTATTTTTAAAATTAACTAGAAACTAATAAGCATTCAAGTTTAAGCTATATCAACATATATGTTTCTGAAGTGACTCTTTTGGTTTTTCAAAATTGTAAATTCGCAAAATCCTTAATGTACCTATGTGCCACCATGAACTAAATTTTCTCTCGTATAAGATATAATAAATACAAAGAAATTTCATTTTCCTGTATAAAAACAAAGGGTTAGCCCAGAGACCTCAGAGGCAATCATTCAACTCTGATTGTGTGTCATTCCAGTCAGTAGAAACTTCTCTGAATATAATTCAGAATGCATTTTAGCTTTGCCACAGTTGACAAGAGGAGTAATAGAATATAATAATTAGATTGTGAAACTTTTCTTCTTCCAGCTGTATAAATTACTCACTATTACGGCTGTTTTCCACCCTGAGTTGAGCAGTGTTTACATACCATGATCATATTAAATATACTAATTTTAATTGAATTGTAAAACATTAGTCATGTAAATTTTCAAAAGAATCCATATATCCAGTTATGTTTATTAGGTTTCTTTCATTTGTCAAATTTTTATTCCCACAGTGGGAATTCTCTAAAAGCCTTTCAAATTAAAGAAGAAACCTGAGAGTATATGTAGGACCTAGACAGAGCAGTCAGGCTCATACCCCACCCTCCTCACTGCCCCACAGAAGAACATTGGCTTTGCTTGCTTAGAGTCACCCATAACTTATCAATATAGATACACTGTTGTGGAACTATCATCTCTGTTTCAACCAATGAGCACACAATATCTGTGGTCATAATTATAGAGATGATGTAATATATCACATCATAAATCCCTGAAATAAAAGTATTTATACAGTTTAGAGACTTGGGGATTTATTCTACTCTTAATCACATAATGGATGTTTAAATAAATTACAAATTCAGGTTATGACAAACAAGCACACTTTACCCAAATGTTATACAGCATCACAATAATTCAAACTTGTTCTTAAAAAAAAAAAGAAAAGTTTTATTGCCTTTTGGATTGCAGAAAGAGCTGAAAACTGTACTTTAATGCTTACAAAAAGGTGGGCTTTATTTGATTTTGCTCATTAGAATTCTGTTAGTCTCAGGAGCCTTGAACTTGAGATTCAAAATAGCAATGACTGAGTAAATAAAAATAAGCCTTGCCCACACTTGGCTTACTTATTGTTACAGATAATTAAATGGATTTTTTTTTATTTTCCAGCTCAATGGCATATAACTTAAAAGCCTGAGATATTAATTTCTCTTATGCTAGATATAAAATTCATTGTTCTACACATAGTAGACTCTAGACATAATTATTAGCTGTCACTACTGCATGTATTTTTCACTACACCTTTCATGTTGCAGCACTCTTGAATTTCATTTAGTATCTTTTTATGGTTACTATACCATGTTTAGAAGAAAGGCAGAACACTGAAAATATTTCAACATGTTGGTGAGTAGGGGTATTTTCACTATATTGACATTCACTCCCTTTACAGATATTTTGGGAGTATAAATGAAGGGAAAGCTGACATGAGTGATAATATTATAGATTAAATGTGAAGTTAAGTGGTCATTAGAATCTGAATCAATGTTTTTACAACTTACTAATTGAAATGATAAATAATTGAGTATTTTAGATAAGTTTTATCAATATATTTATAGCCAACAGACACTGGAGACTTGCTCTTTACTGCTTATACATTTGTGTTAAGACATAAGACTGTTCCCTGTAATGCAAGTGGGGTGAATGAATACAATAGTCAAACTACTTTTAGGTAAAGTAATAAAACTATTATTAACAGAGCTGTTCTACATACCTAACAAATTTAATGAAAAGCTAATCTCTTGTTATCAATTTACATTTCTTTCATTCTGTTCATGAAACTTTAAAGAATATCTGTTACTCATTGCTTGTTTTTCTGTTCAGTAAGACTGTACAGGTATTTCTTGTTCAATAAAATTTAATCAAATTTTTAATGCTGGAGTTTTCTCTCATTTCTGATTCTCCCATTTTCTTAGCATAAGCCTCATTAAAAAGCTTTGCTGAAGTGATGTGGCAGTTTACACAGGCAAAAGCAGCCCTGCATTTCTAGTAACTGAAAACAGTGGTTCTCTTATAAATTCAGCTCAACCATTTTCTGTAGCCACTTATTTTTCATAATGGCTTCAGTTTATAAGCAGTAACTAAAACACAGATGTTTTATTTTGGAAATAAACAGTCTTAATTTGACAATGAAGATCATTCTTAAACTCAAGAAAATTCTAAATGTAAGAAATAATTATGGATCTTTTTAGCCATTTATTTAAATAGTCCTCAATTATTTTTATTTAATACTTAAGTAATATTAAATGATATTAGTTACTTAATATTTATTGGAATTTTTAGTTAAAGAAAAATATTTGGATCCAGAATTCTTTTTTATAAATATTTAGCCAGCAGTTTTGCAAACTTTAGAATTGAGACTATCACAAAGAAAAACTCCTAAGACCATCTTTAAAATTTATAAACTCTAACACAAATGAAATGGATTGAAAGTTGCATCAGTACAGTATTTATAATCATGTGATATAATAAGCTAAGGTTAAAATTTTAGAAATGTGCTTTTGATAAATCTCATGATAATTAACAATTTCAGGAATAAAGCAGAAGAAGACTGTCAATTGGGTGTGTAATTCTTTGACTTCTTCATTTATTTAAGAAAAATTGATAGTAAAATAATAATCATCTTTTCCCATACAGAGTTTTCTATTTCTCTTCTGTCGGCCGAAGAAGAAGGACCTCAAACCTCTAGCTGTGACCTTCAGTTATCTAATAGAAATGAAACACTTGAACCTTTGTCTGAACCTTCAGTTTATTCACCTAAATTTGATTCCAAAAAGGAGGGCAATGCCCCAGTTTTCATCAAAGAAGTGTCAAATGCTGAAATAAGCATAGGGGATGTGGCGGAAGCTGTTTGTTACTGTCGTTGGCATTCCCACACCCCAGATACAGTGGTTCTTTAATGGAGCAATGTTAACCCCTTCTGCTGACTACAAATTTGTGTTTGACGGTAATGATCACAGCTTAATCATTCTGTTCCCGAAACTGGAGGATGAGGGAGAATATACATGTATTGCCAGTAATGAATACGGACAGGCAATGTGTAGCGCGTATCTGAAAATAAATTCTGAAGCCGAGGTCCGTGAAGAAACAGAATCAGCAGTGAAGCCTCTGGAAAAGCTCCAAGGTCCTTGTGCTCCTTACTTCCTTAAGGAGTTAAGTCCGGTGCACTGTGTGCAGGGCCTCCCTGCCATCTTTGAATACATGGTACTTGGAGAGCCTGCACCCACTGTTCTGTGGTTCAAAGAAAACAAGCAACTTTGTACCAATGTTTATTACACTATCATTCACAATCCTGATGGTTCCGGGACGTTCATCGTCAACGATCCTCAGAAAGAAGATAGTGGTCTCTATGTCTGTAAAGCGCAGAATGTGTGGGGTGAGTCCGCCTGTGCAGCAGAGCTGTTTGTGCTTCCGGAAGACACAGACACGACTGATGCCACCTGCAAAGCAGCGTCCACACCAGAGGCTCCGGAAGGTTTTCCACGCACATCGTTAAAGGACCCTGCACTTGAGACAGTTGACTCAGAGCAGGAAGTTGTAACTTTCGTAAAAGATGCCATTATGAAAGCTTCTTTAATTGCAGAAGAAAAACAACAGTTTTCTTATGAGCATGTGGTTGAAACCAATGAACTAAGCAGTCAAGTTACTTTAAAAGCTGAGCAGCTGCAATCCACAGTCATGTTGGAACACCATAGGCCCACTCCCTGAAAGCACCAGAGATCTTTCCATCAGTGGTGCCATTCGTGTCGAGCCTATCAAGGAACTACCTCCCAGTTTACAGCTGCAGATTACCCGGTCCCAGGACACCCTCCCCAGAGAAGATACTCTGATGTGTCAAGAGCCTGAGTCACAAGTAGTTCTATCAGATATGGAAAAAATCTTGCCAAGTGCCATGTCCATAGAGGAGATTAGTACGTCAACAGTTGAGTCTCTGCAAACTTTATTAGCAGAACATGAAGAGAGTTATCCACAGCCTTCAGTAAAAGAAACACCAGCCCATTCATATCCAACCTCTGTGGCTGAGGAAGTACTTTTATCCAAAGACAGGACAGTGTCTGCAGTGGAAAGAAGGCAAAGAGAGACTTCTCAAAAGCAAGAGTCACAAAATGCTGTCTTCCTGAATCAGAGCTTAGCTGAGGGACACGCACAAAGTTTCCAGGGTCCTGACATCACAGTCTCCAGGGTCCCTTCAGAACACAGGTGCACAGAAAGTGAAATTTTGATGGAAAGTGTGGATCAACTGGATAGTGCAGGGCAAGATTTTGCAGCCAGGATTGAGGAAGGCCAGTCCTTGAGGTTTCCATTAGCATGTGAAGAAAAGCAGCTACTGCTCAAGGAAGAGCATTCTGACACGTTGGCATTGCCCCTGAACCAAACCACGGAGTATAAAAAGGAGCCTCTGGCAGTAAATGGTGTGCAGGAGGTGCGGGGAAGTGATCTTCTTTCTAAGGAAAGTTTGCTCTCTGGTATTCCAGAAGAGCAGCGATTAAACCTGAAAACTCAGATCCGCAGTGCTTTGCAAGCAGCAGTGGCCAGCGAGCAACTGAGTCTTTTCTCGGAACGGTTAAGAAACATTGAACAGGTGGAGGTCAAGGCCATCGACTTTGCCCAAGAGCCCAACTGTATTATGTGCACCTATCTGATTACCTCAGTGAAATCTCTGACAGAAGAATTAACCATCACTATTAAAGGCATTGATCCGCAAACGGCTGACTTGAAAACTGAACTTAAGGAGGCGTTGTGCTCTATATGTGAGGAAATGAACATTTTAACAGCTGAGGAGCCTGGAACTGAGAAAGGAGCCACAGTAGTCTTGCAGGAAGATGTTTCTCTTTCCACTTCACAGAAGCTTGAAGCAATCACTGAACCAGAAGTTGAATCTAAGCATCTCGTCGCGAAGGAAGAGATCAGTTATTTTAAGGTGGAGAGTCAGGTCAAAGCTGTGGGTGCCACAACTGCTTCTGCTGCTGTTTCTGATGAAAAACAGGATGAGATACCAAAGCCATCAGAGGAAAAAGAGAAAGTCTCTGAAGGTGGTACTGAGGAGGCTGGTACAGTAGAGATACAGGAAGCTGAGGATGAGGAAGACAGGAAGCTCGGAGAGGATGCTCCTGTTGTACAGACGCCCTTGGTGGACACAGCTGCCGAGGAAGGTGACTTCGTAAGCCTCACGTCATCCATAACAAACGCCAAAGAGGTGAATTGGTATTTTGAGAGTAAACTGGTCCCTTCAGATGAAAAGTTCAAGTGTTTACAGGATCAAAATACATATACACTAGTAATCAACAAATTAAATAGAGAAGAGCACCAAGGGGAATATACGTGCGAAGCCTTGAATGACAGTGGAAGAGCAACAACTTCAGCAAAACTCACTGTAGTCCAAAGAGGTTGGGTTTCTAAGGATTCAGTGGATCAAGCTCTAACATTCACTGGGTTGTAGTGATTTAGGTTTCATCACTGAGTTTTCACTTACCTGCCATTGCCAGAATTTATTTATAGTAAAAATGAAATCACAGACATAATCATGGTTATTAACTCTTCTCCTTTTCCCTTACTGCCTTACTGGGTGGTACGTTGTAGTTATACTGCTATTTATTTAAAAAAATAAATGTATTTTCATATATTTCATAAAACTGTTTTCAGTCTATTTCTATATGAAAATACTTTAATGATATGTAATCAAAAGCTGTCAGTGAACACCTAGTTACCCTGAAATCATCAATCTCATTCTTAAATTCAAAATAACCATGATTAATTGTCTATTTGTGTTTCTCACTTTGACGTCTTTTTTTTTTTTTTGCTATTGTTTCACTACATCACTTTATTTAGTAGATCATGTTTCTTTCACGTTATTCTGAGTTTTCCTAGTTGGCATGGTATATTAAAAATATATATCATGTTGTTATGCATGTAAGCCAAAGCATCACATTTTTCACAATTCACTGGAAAATAACAATTGAATATGTTGGAAGCTGCTCATGGTCTTCTTTTGCCTTCAATGATCTTTCTCATTTTCCAGTCACTTGTCTTAAACTGCTGCAATCCATCTCACCAATTTCAACTGTTTTACTCCATTAACAGCAACAAAAGTTAGAAGGAAAAGAAAAATGTGAGGTGCTTAGTAAGGAGGCTTGCTAACAGCCTCTGCTTCCTTTTGCAGCTGCTCCAGTGATCAGGAGAAGAATTGAGCCCCTGGAAGTAGCCCTGGGCCACCTCGCCAAATTTACCTGTGAGATCCACAGCGCCCCCAATGTCCGCTTCCAGTGGTTCAAAGCTGGACGAGAAATCTATGAAAGTGACAAGTGTTCTATTCGGTCTGCAAACTATGTCACCACCCTGGAAATCCTGAGAACCCAGGTTGTTGACTGTGGCGAGTACACCTGCAAAGCTTCCAACGAGTACGGCAGTGTCAGCTGCACAGCCACACTGACTGTGACAGGTAAATGCCATACGCTGACACAGATGCCGTTCCATTTCATATTATTGCCCATTTTACTTTCATATAGGTACAGGAAGTGTGTGTTCTACCAACTGGAGAGACCAATAGCCAACGTGGTAACACAGTGGCTCCTGCAGAGCCTATGAGAGATGAGAAATTCTTGTTTACAGTCCTATTTCTGACAACAGTTAAAGAAAAAAAAAATAGCTTTTTATTTCAAAAGGATGTCAAGGAATCATACAAGCAGTGACTCCTGATAGTTTGGTTTGGGTTTTTGTTTTGTTCTCTTTCTTTTCTTTAAATAGTCTGGCTTGCCCCCTAGTATAAAAAATTTTCAGGACACTTTGGTGCTGCTAATAAATAAATGATGTCCCAATATATTTCATAACTTGGAATCAATTAACCAATAAAGAACAGGAAAAAGCAGAACAGAAAAAAAGGACAGAGTGTAAGACTAAAGTTAAACAAATCCTAGTAAGAGATAGGGAGGTATTACAGGACTCCAAGCTAGGATTCTCACTCAAGGATTTATTACTAATTTAAGAATAACTACACAAATATTCTGTTCTTAGTTTCCTAATAACATACAGGATGACTGTCAAGTAGGTAACACTCAAGTGTTTTAATTCCCTTGTTAGCAAAAAAGATTAGTAGCTCTTTCCTTTCTCTCCCTTCCTTCCCTCTCTGTGTCTCTCGCTTTCTTGCTACCGTGGGAAAATGTGACTATGAGCTGATGAATGGTGGTTTGGGGTCAGGGTAGCAGTGACTTCTGTCAATGCTATTGACAGAAGCCATGCACTAAATGCCAGGGTGGGCCTGTCCTTTGCTCTTCTTTTTCTTTTTGAAGTTTAGTTGATTGCCGTATTACCTTGATCTTCTTTTCCAATGAGAGCATGGAGGGGAAAGACAAATGCAGCACCTGTCATTGACTTGAAAAAGACGGGGTTACCCAGAGCTTCCTCTCCTCCACAACTCTTCCGTGTCGGGAACTCCACACCCCACGCCCACAGTGACCCATTCAGTGGTTTTTGCTTTGTGATCAAAGAATATCTATGCCACCAAGTGCATGGCATTATTCTTAATGACACTTTGGGAAATTTCTTTATCCAAAATAGGCCTGTTCAGTAATGGCACTAACACTTGAGCTTCAAGTCACAGAGGAAAGAAGAAAGTTTTTTTTTTTTTTAACCAGAAAGAGAGTTTCTAAAACGCTTTCTTCCAAATGTGGAATGGACATAGAAAATTACTGCTATATATATTTGTACAAGTTTGAAATGGTTTAGCAGATGCATTTATAGTTGAAACATGAGGGTTAGACTTTACAAAACTATTCAGACTTTTTCTATTACTCACTTAATATCCCTGCTCTTCAGAAAAGTCAAGAACAGTTTCTTTATGTTTCTTATACAGTCTTCTGATTTGCAGAATTAAAGTACCAGTTGAATTGCTTATCAGATAGTTCAAACAATTAATCAGCTAATAAAATGGACAGACCTTTAGCAATTATAAGTTAATATTGTGAAATAAAAGAAGAACAAATCTTCTTTTATTTAAAGTTTAAAGTGCTGTCTTGCTCTGCTATTAAAAAAAAATTCTTGTCCCTTTCCTTTGATGCATCTTTTCATCTTCTTAATACATTACCCTATTTTAAATAATGTCTCATGTCTATCTAAAGCTATAACTCGTCTCTTCTCTTTCTTGGAATATGTAATTACAGCAGTAGCTTTGTGGGGACAAAATATAACACTGAAAACATTTCTCTTACAGAGGCATATCCACCAACCTTCTTCTCCAGACCTAAGTCCATAACGACTTTTGTGGGTAAGGCAGCCAAATTTATCTGCACAGTGACAGGCACTCCCGTGATTGAAACCATTTGGCAGAAAGACGGCATGGCCCTCTCACCTTCCCCTACCTGCAAGATTTCAGATGTAGACAACAAACACATTTTAGAGCTCTCAAATCTTACAGTTCACGATAGAGGAGTTTACTCCTGTAAGGCTTCTAACAAGTTTGGAGCCGACACCTGCCAAGCTGAGTTGGACATAATTGACAAACCACATTTCATTAAAGAACTGGAGCCGGTACAATCAGCTATCAATAAGAAGATCCACCTTGAGGGCCAAGTAGATGAAGACAGAAAAGTCACAATTACGTGGAGCAAAAATGGGCAGAAGCTCCCCCTGGGAAAGATTATAAGATCTATTTTGAAGATAAAATAGCATCACTTGAGATCCCTCTGGCCAAACTCAAAGATTCAGGAACCTATGTTTGCACAGCTTCCAATGAGGCTGGAAGCAGCTCTACTTCAGCGACAGTAACCATCAGAGGTAAGAAGTGTGTGGACAATGTGTCACTCCCTTCTCTGCAGGGATGCCTCAGTAGACAAATTGTTGACACACTGCCGTCGGCGCATTTTGTGATGAAAATGATTTCATCTCAGCAATTGCTTTGGTTTGGGGAAATCCTGAAATTGTTTGATTTTATTTTTTTTTAGTCTCTTCCAGAATTCACTTACTCTTGTTCGTTTCAAGCTGTCTGCCATTAACATAGCTTGCTTAAAACTACTTCTAAGAACTTTGAGAGTCTAAGCAATCGTTAAATATCTTCTTTCATAAAATTGCTCTTTGTCTAAGTAGAATTTGTTTAGATTTGTTTTTGTTTGTTTATTTTTTAAATCAAAAGTCTGGGAAAACAGTTTGCAATCATAGAAATGTGGAAAGCTATTAAGTACACCACAACCTGTTCAGGAATTTCATGAAGATATTTTGTGTGTGTGTGTGTTGTGTGTCTTTTTATTATGTGATGTCTCCTTTGTTTGGGTGTGCTTTATGTTTCAGATATCTTTTCCTTTTCTTTTTGTTAACTTCATATAGAGCCACCATCCTTTGTGAAGAAGGTGGATCCTTCTTACTTAATGCTCCCAGGTGAATCAGCACGCCTCCACTGCAAGCTGAAAGGCTCACCTGTGATCCAAGTTACTTGGTTTAAAAATAACAAAGAACTTACTGAGAGTAACACAATCAGAATGTCTTTTGTCAATTCTGAGGCTGTCCTCGATATTACGGATGTAAAAGTTGAAGACAGCGGGACTTACTCGTGTGAAGCCGTGAATGACGTTGGCAGTGACAGTTGTGGTGCTGAGATAGTTATCAAAGGTTGGTTGACTTGGTCATAGTCCATTGGTTTTGAGAAAAGATCTTCTTTTTAACTGTTTGTCACACATAACTTATACAATACTTTCATGCTTTTGTAGAACCTCCTTCTTTCATCAAAACTCTTGAGCCTGCAGACATAGTGAGAGGAACAAATGCCCTCCTTCAGTGTGAAATCGCAGGCACTGGACCATTTGAAATTAGCTGGTTCAAGGATAAGAAGCAAATTCGAAGTAGTAAAAAGTACAGGTTGTTTTCTCAGAAGTCCACGGTGTCCCTGGAGATCTTTTCTTTTAATAGTGCGGACGTTGGTGACTATGAGTGTGTGGTTGCTAATGAAGTTGGGAAGTGTGGCTGTGTGGCAACCCACTTACTAAAAGGTTAGTGTTTGAAAAATTGGTATCTCTTTAATAAAATGTCAAAATAGCTTTCTTAGCTCAAGGAAGTAAAATGGGTACACTCTCCTCTTCTTCTAATTGTTGAAAATACACTTGCCTTCGGGTTTGACCTAGGACTCTGGGGACAATGCAGTCTTTATCTTGAGGCCAGTGTAAATATTGAGTCTCTGATGGTGGTGGTGGTTTAGTTGCTAAGTTGTATCCGACTCTTGCGACCCCATGGACTGTCGCCCACTAGGCTCCTCTGTCCATGGGATTTTCCAGGCAAAAATACTGGAGTGGGTTGCCATTTCCTTCCAGGGGATCTTTCGGACCCAGGAGTTGAACCCGGGTCTACAAAAGTGAATTATGCAATAAGCGATTTTGTCAGCTGATAGCTGTGTATCTTTGTATCTTTTTCTTGCATGGAATTGTAATACCTCTTAAACTGGATTTCTTTTTCTAATCAACCAACATTATGGACTAGATAAATGTAATTGAGATAAAATTCTTGAATGCACATGGTGTCAAAGTGTTTGGAAATGATCAATTTTATATGCTGTCTTTCTTTAACTAGAACCACCAACCTTTGTAAAGAAAGTAGATGATTTTACTGCACTGGCAGGACAGACGGTTACCTTACAAGCTGCTGTGAGAGGGTCAGAACCCATTTCTGTCACATGGATGAAAGGACAGGAGATCATTAAAGAAGATGGAAAGATCAAAATGAGTTTTGCCAATGGTGTGGCAGTCTTGATAATCCCTGATGTGCAGATTAGTTTTGGTGATAAATACACATGCCTGGCTGAAAATGAAGCCGGAAGCCAAACGTCTGTTGGGGAATTAATAGTTAAAGGTTTGTGGAGGAACGTTTTGAATTGATAATTTCCTTTAAAAATGAAACCTTAATCAACACTGCAGAATTCTAACTATTTAATACCATTGTAGAACCCGCTAAAATCATTGAGAGAGCAGAACTGATCCAAGTGACCGCAGGAGACCCAGCCACGCTGGAGTACACAGTCACAGGCACCCCAGAACTCAAGCCAAAATGGTACAAAGATGGGAGACCGTTGGTCGCCAGTAAAAAGTATAGGATAAGTTTCAAAAACAATGTTGCCCAACTCAAATTTTATTCAGCTGAACTGCATGATAGTGGCCAGTACACGTTTGAGATTTCCAATGAAGTGGGCAGCAGCTCCTGTGAGACAACCTTCACTGTCTTAGGTTAGTATCCGTAGAAACCTGTACTCCCATATTCTTGAAAGCCAACTGACCACCGATACTAAAATCACTGCGCCCTTTTCCACATTGTTCTTTCTTCTCTTCTTGTGCCATGAACAGATCGAGACATTGCTCCATTCTTCACCAAACCCCTTCGAAACGTGGACAGTGTGGTTAGTGGCACCTGCAGGCTGGACTGCAAAATTGCTGGCTCCCTCCCCATGAGGGTGTCCTGGTTTAAGGATGGTAAAGAAATAGCCTCTTCTGACAGATACAGAATAGCCTTTGTGGAAGGCACAGCCTCTTTGGAAATAAGCAGAGTAGACATGAGTGATGCCGGAAATTTCACCTGTAGAGCCACGAATTCCGTGGGAAGCAAAGAGTGCAGCGGAGCCCTGATTGTGCAAGGTTGGCTGGAGACTTTGCCTTTCATTCTTATGTAAATGATGTTCTAATTAAGGTATCTTCCTTTCAATGGCACCTCTTAACTCTTTGAAATTCTTTCTTTATACTCCTTTAGAACCACCCAGTTTTGTAACTAAACCTGCATCAAAGGATGTCCTGCCTGGCTCGGCTGTATGCCTGAAGAGCACCTTCCAAGGGTCTACCCCTTTCACAATCAGATGGTTTAAGGGTGACAAAGAGCTGGTTTCTGGTGGAAGCTGCTATATCAACAAAGAAGCTTTAGAAAGTTCCCTGGAACTATATGCAGTAAAAACCACTGATTCAGGCACATATACCTGTAAAGTCAGCAACGTGGCTGGAGCCGTGGAGTGCAGTGCAAACTTATTTGTAAAAGGTTTGCAGAATTTCCTTGACATCTTTGAGCTCCCATTGTTAGTTCTTGCCTCTTTCTCACGTCTCGGAATGACTTCCTTCCACAGAACCTGCCACATTTGTTGAAAGGTTAGAGCTGTCCCAGCTGTTAAAGAAGGGAGACACCACCCAGCTAGCCTGCAAAGTCACGGGCACCCCTCCAATTAAAATAACGTGGTTTGCAAATGATCGAGAAATTAAGGAGAGCAGCAAACACAAAATGTCTTTGTGGAGTCCACTGCGGTTCTAAGACTTACAGATATTGCTGTCGAAGACAGTGGTGAATATATGTGTGAGGCTCAAAATGAGGCTGGCAGTGATCACTGCAGTAGCATTCTGATAGTCAAAGGTGTGTGTTCACATTGCCCTTGTGTTACCAAAGTTATGGCCCGGGGCACAGACTCCACTCCCACTAACTCCGAATAATTCCTTTCCACTGTAGAGTCACCTTACTTTACCAAAGAATTTAATCCCATTGAAGTGCTGAAGGAATATGATGTCATGTTGCTGGCTGAGGTGGCAGGCACGCCTCCCTTTGAGATCACTTGGTTCAAAGACAACACCGTACTGCGAAGTGGCAGGAAGTACAAAACCTTCATTCAGGATCAGCTGGTTAGCCTGCAGATCCTCAAGTTTGTAGCTGCGGACGCGGGTGAATACCAGTGTCGGGTCACCAATGAGGTGGGCAGCAGCACCTGCAGTGCCAGGGTGACTTTGAGAGGTTAGTGTCAGTGCTGGTGGCGGACTGGCTTTTTCTTTGGAGTCGATGCTTTTTGTTGAGCTGGTTTTGCTCTAGAGTCAGTATTGATTGAGAATTCGTTCTTCCACTAGAACCCCCAACCTTTGTAAAGAAGATCGAGAGCACCAGCTCCCTTAGAGGAGGCACCGCGGCCTTCCAGGCCATGCTAAAGGGCTCCCTGCCCATCACGGTGACTTGGCTAAAAGACAACGAGGAAATCACTGAAGACGATAACATAAGAATTACCTTTGAGAACAACGTGGCAAGTCTGTACCTCAGTGGCATTGAAGTCAAGCATGATGGGAAATATGTTTGCCAGGCCAAAAATGATGCAGGAATACAAAGGTGTTCCGCAGTGCTCTCGGTGAAAGGTTGGTTCAGAAAGCTCACTGTGGGTTCTAGGAAAAAGATGCAGATGTAAGCCTTTAACCAGAGCCATTCACAACCCACACCTGTCCCTTTGTTTCCCACAGAACCTGCAACAATCGTTGAGGAGGCTGTGTCTATAGATGTCACCCAAGGAGACCCTGCCACTTTGCAGGTTAAATTTTCAGGGACTAAGGAGATTACAGCCAAATGGTTTAAAGATGGCCAAGAACTGACCCTGGGCCAAAAGTATAAAATCAGTGTCACTGACACTGTCTCTATACTGAAGATTATTTCTACAGAAAAGAGAGATAGTGGTGAATATACTTTTGAAGTCCAAAATGATGTCGGGAGGAGCAGCTGCAAGGCTAGCATTAACGTCTTAGGTTGGTACAGCTCTTTTATGGCGAGGAAATGGGCATTTCTGTGCTCTTTCATCTCTTTCAATTTTAGAAAAAAGGTATAAATCAGTAGATTGACTTTTTTTTTAATTTGTTTTTCATTGCATAGATCTTATCATACCTCCATCATTCACCAAAAGCTGAAGAAAATGGACAGCATTAAAGGGTCTTCCATTGACTTAGAATGTATAGTGGCTGGGTCACATCCCATAAGCATCCAGTGGTTCAAAGATGACCAAGAAATAACAGCTAGTGAAAAATACAAGTTCTCTTTTTCATGACAACACTGCCTTCCTGGAAATCAGCCAGCTGGAGGGTTCAGACAGCGGCACCTACACGTGCTCTGCCACTAACAAGGCAGGGCACAACCAGTGCAGCGGCCACCTGACCGTCAAAGGTTGGCAAAGTTTGCTCTGCCTCTTGAGAACTTATTGCGCTCCCATTTCTTAACTCTTTCCTTGGCTGATCAGTTCTAAACTAAACCTTCCTTTCCCCTTTCGCTGCTTCTTCTTTCACCCCCAGAACCCCCTTACTTCCTGGAGAAGCCACAGTCTCAAGATGTCAATCCCAACACGAGGGTTCAGTTAAAGGCACTTGTGGGTGGCACCGCACCCATGGCCATAAAGTGGTTTAAAGATAACAGAGAGTTGCACTCTGGAGCGGCTCGCTCAGTCTGGAAGGATGACACCTCCACCATCCTGGAGCTCTTTTCAGCCAAAGCTGCCGATTCGGGGACCTACATTTGCCAGCTGAGCAATGACGTGGGCACAGCAACCACTAAAGCCTCTCTCTTTGTGAAAGGTCTGGTCTCTGTATCTTCTCACTGTCTTGCTTGCCTAGATTTTCTTCAGGGGAGCGGGCTTGAGGAAACAGTTTTGCTCATTGGTCTTTAGTATAAAAAATGTTCACCGTCACATGTTTTTCCCCATCTTTAGAACCTCCTCAATTCATTAAGAAGCCCAGCCCAGTGCTAGTGCTGAGGAATGGACAATCCACGACATTTGAATGCCAGATAACAGGCACGCCTGAAATCAGAGTTTCTTGGTATCTGGACGGGAACGAAATAACAGCCATTGAGAAACATGGCATTTCCTTCATTGATGGTTTAGCCACTTTCCAGCTATCTGGGGCCAGGGTGGAAAATAGTGGGACTTACGTCTGTGAAGCTCAAAACGATGCAGGCACGGCAAGCTGCAGCATTGAGTTAAAAGTGAAAGGTGTGTTACTGCTTCTCTTTTCCACTCTGGCTATGCCCCTGGCTGGTCCTTGGGTCTTCCCTGGAGTAAGCGGTTCTCTGTCTCCTTTTTGAACCTTTAGAACCTCCCACCTTCATCAGAGAGCTGAAACCTGTGGAGGTAGTCAAGGATAGTGATGTGGAGCTGGAGTGTGAAGTTATGGGAACATCTCCATTCCAAGTCACTTGGCTGAGGAATAACAAGGAAATTCGGAGCAGCAAAAAAATATACCCTGACTGACAGAGTGTCAGTGTTTAATCTCAACATAAACAGATGTGATCCTTCAGATGCTGGTGACTACCAGTGTGTCGTATCCAATGAAGGTGGCAGCTGCTCTTGCAGCGCGCGCGTATCTCTGAAAGGTCAGTTGGATGCAAGGGAGCTGGCTGCCCATACAAATTCTGTAAAGTTTTCATCTTGTGATGATGGGTAGGAGTTCAGATAAACCTCCTCTTCTCATACTATCTACTTTAATCACAGAGCCACCCTCGTTCATAAAGAAGATAGAAAACATCACTACTGTTTTGAAAAGTTCTGCCACCTTTCAGAGCACTGTGGCAGGCTCTCCTCCCATTTCTGTCACCTGGCTCAAGGATGATCAGATTCTGGATGAAGATGATAATGTTCACATCTCCTTTGTGGACAACGTGGCCACACTTCAAATTAGATCTGTGGATAATGGACACAGTGGGAGGTACACGTGTCAAGCCAAGAATGAGTCAGGAGTTGAGAGGTGTTATGCTTTCCTTTTAGTACAAGGTGTGTAGCTAGCCCCTTTCAGAGTTACTCTCTGGAGACAATGTCACAAGCAATTCCTTTTTTCCATGGAATTATGAGTGCGACTCATCCATGTTTTCATTCTTACTACAGAACCCGCTCAGATCATAGAGAAAGCTAAATCTGTCGATGTCACTGAGAAAGACCCAGTGACCTTGGAGTGTGTTGTGGCCGGAACGCCAGAACTCAAAGTCAAGTGGCTTAAAGATGGGAAACAGATTGTGCCTAGTAGATATTTTTCGATGAGTTTTGAAAACAACGTAGCCAGTTTTAGGATTCAGTCAGTGATGAAGCAAGACAGCGGCGAGTATACTTTCAAGGTGGAAAATGACTTTGGAAGCAGTAGCTGTGATGCCTACCTGAGAGTGCTAGGTTTGTACTCTTGGCCCCTGACAGTCTCCCTTGTGTATATTATGTCCTTGGTAAACAAGTGGCAACAATTAATGGATGTGTTTTATTGTTTGCATTGGACAGATCAAAATATTCCTCCGTCATTCACCAAAAAGTTAACCAAAATGGATAAAGTTCTAGGCTCTTCCATTCATATGGAGTGCAAAGTTTCTGGCTCACTTCCTATTAGTGCTCAGTGGTTTAAGGATGGAAAAGAAATATCTACAAGTGCAAAATACAGACTCATCTGTCATGAGAACACTGTATCACTGGATGTTAACAATCTGGAATTAGAAGACACTGCAAATTACACATGCCGAGTATCAAACGTAGCAGGGGATGCGGCATGCAGCGGCATCTTGACTGTAAAAGGTTTGAATTTCTTAGCCTCTTCCTGGCTCTTCTCTCTGGTTGCTTTTAAATGTAACACTCTTTCCTGGTGTCCTTTAAAACTAAAAATCACCATAATTCTGTTTCCTTAGATACATCTATATTGAGTTCAAGAAATATTCAGTCATTACCTCTTTTCAGTAATGTGTTCTTACATGTCCTTAAAACTGATGAAATAACCCAACTACAAGGCATTTAATCATATGCATTTCTCTTAAAATCTGTAGAACCTCCAAGCTTCTTAGTGAAACCTGAGCGACAACAAGCCATACCTGACTCTACGGTGGAATTTAAAGCTGTGCTAAAAGGAACACCACCATTTAAAATCAAGTGGTTTAAGGATGATGTGGAACTTGCCTCTGGACCTAAATGTTTCATTGGCTTGGAAGGGTCAACTAGCTTCTTAAATCTCTACTCAGTGGATGCTTCCAAGACTGGACAATATACTTGCCAAGTTACCAATGATGTTGGTAGCGACTCTTGTACCACAATGTTGCTTGTGACAGGTGTGCAAGTTTGATTGTCTTATGTTTCTGTCTGACCTGTGGCTCTGGTCCTTTCTCTAATATTTTACAATTCATCTACCCAGTCAAGAAAATACCCTCCTATTTGCCAGGCATTGTTCATGTTTCATGTTTTTCTCTTTCTTGTACTACATAATTGAACTTGTGTTATTTGTATCTGTTATGTTCCCTCATAATCTCCTCTTTTCTTCACTCTCTAGAACCACCAAAGTTTGTAAAGAAACTAGAAGCGACCAAAATAGTGAAAGCAGGTGACTCAGCACGACTTGAATGCAAGATAACTGGGTCCCCAGACATCAGAGTTGTGTGGTACAGAAATGAACATGAACTCCCAGCCAGCGATAAATACAGAATGGCTTTCATTGACTCAGTGGCCGTCTTACAGATGAATAATCTTGGTACTGAGGACACTGGGGACTTCATTTGTGAAGCTCAGAATCCTGCTGGCAGTACAAGCTGTAGTACCAAGGTTATTGTAAAAGGTAGAAACCTCTTCTCTTTCTCATTTCCTGAAGCCCAGCTTCTCCTCTGGCTCTCAGAGCTCTTCATTGTTTTACGGTCATTTTTAGTTTCCATTTGAAATCACAGGACATTTTCCCAAATAGTATTATTTCTGTTTTTAGATGTTTTTCTTAAGATTTGCTTACATATAGATCATCATTCTGAGATATTTTTCTTGTTATGCCAATGCCATAATTGTAATCGCCTCAACATATTAGCCAAGCAGTTCAAATCTGATGGTTCAAACACTCAAGAAAGGAAGGCATTTTAAAATTAAATTTTGCCTTCAGCCAACTTATAAATATATCATCATCCTTAGCATGATCTTTATCTTTTATTTAAAACAAAGACTATTTACCACATATATCCCAAGGTTCAAGCAATAGAGGTTTTAACCCTACATTTACAACAGGATAATTATAAATATTTTTTCTCTCTCCAAAACTAGTTTCTAGTTTTTAAAATAAAATCGCTATACCTTGTTGTTAATAGTACTAGTATTTTCCACAATGTTTGTCACAGAATCTAAGTTTGTCATATTGTGGGACAATTATTGCAAAAACCATTTGTTGATGTGGAAGACTTAGAGCACAGATGTTGTGATAACTTCCAAGTATCCCAACAGTAAAGCGCATACAAAAAAATTTCATCCCTGAAGTCAGGACCTCATACCTCATGCAGATCATATTAATCCTTACACTTGTGTTTGGTTTTTGTTTTGTTTTACAATTACATATCAATCTTTACTAAATTAGTAAAGTGGTGTAGACAGAATGTTGAGCTGCTCAGTAAGGTTGTCTGGGGTCTAGTCTGGGTCCTCAGCCAGTGAAGCCAAGTGAGTCTGTAAAGGCCCTATTGCTTCTCTGAAGCTATTATTCTTCAACACTAAAGTGATAGTGCCAAACCTGTGTTAGTATTTTGACTCTCTCTTCCAATTTTTAAACAAATAAAAACATTATATGGAATTAAGTAGCCTAGTTCATGAGGAATTCTTATTTTTTACAGAACCACCTGTTTTTAGCAGCTTCCCTCCTGTGGTAGAAACCCTTAAAAATGCTGAAGTTAGTATTGAATGTGAACTTTCGGGAACACCACCATTTGAGGTGGTTTGGTACAAAGATAAGCGACAACTCCGAAGTAGCAAGAAATACAAGATTGCATCCAAAAATTTCCATGCAAGTATCCACATTCTCAGTGTTGACACTTCAGACATTGGTGAATACCACTGCAAAGCACAGAACGAAGTGGGAAGTGATACTTGCATTTGTATTGTAAAACTAAAAGGTAAGCATTACTTTCTGCACATGGCAGAAATGGCAGGAGCGTGCAAAATGGTTGTTTGTTTTCTCTCTTTCATTATCTGGACAATCTTTCCAACAATCTCCATCCATCTTTCCCTGTTCAGAACCACCAAGATTTGTCTCCAAGCTGAACAGCCTCACTGTTGTAGCTGGTGAGCCTGCTGAGTTACAAGCATCCATAGAAGGCACCCAGCCTATTTCTGTCCAGTGGCTTAAAGAGAAGGAAGAAGTGGTTAGAGAAAGTGAAAACATCAGAATTACATTTGTGGAAAATGTTGCCACTCTGCAGTTTTCAAAAGCAGAACCAGCTAATGCTGGGAAGTACATCTGCCAAATCAAGAATGACGGTGGAATGAGGGAGAACATGGCCACGTTGACTGTTTTAGGTTGGTACAATATGGTGCAGTAGTTCTCTGATATAAGGAGGTGCCAAACACTGAGACGACTTACTAAGAGATAGTGGTAGAATTTACCTTTTTAAATTTCATAACTATATCGATCCTCACCTATTTCAGAGGTTTATGGGAAGGGACCTTTCAAGCACTCTTTCTGTGTCTGTGATCCTAACAAAAATTAACCATTTTTATTGTTTTCTTGATGAATTAGAAGAGAAAATCATGACTGTCTTTTTTAACCATGAAAAAAATGAGAGTCCAACATATGCTACAAGGAGATTTTTTTTTCTCAAGTATTCGTGTTTAAGCTGACAAAAACTCCAAAGATCAAAGTTTGATGAGAATGACTTACACTTTCATCTTTGGGCATATTCATTTTTAATTTTGCAGTTGTTTGAATAACAACTTTCAAAAAGCTGTCTTTAACACCTTAAGGTAGAGCAACAATACTGAGCAATTCATAGGAACATGTGGGCTTTGTTCTAGAGGGTCAAGTACAAATCAATATACGACACTGAATTATTTCAGAAGTTGAATAATGCAAAAACATATTTCTTAATAATTCCATAATTTCATGACAGCATGTAGTAATGGATTCTCATTTTAAGGTCTAGAGAAAGAGGGCCTGAAGATATCCATATCATTGGAAGAAACACTGTTAATGAATTTGATAGTAGAGACAAGGTGAAGCTAACAGGCTTTAACAGATGGCTATCACATTTTATTTCAGAACCTGCAGTCATTGTCGAGAAAGCAGGTTCGATGACGGTCACCGTAGGAGAAACGTGCACTCTGGAGTGTAAGGTGGCTGGCACTCCCGAACTCTCAGTCGAATGGTACAAGGATGGAAAGCTGTTGACCAGCAGCCAAAAACACAAATTTAGCTTCTACAACAAAATCTCTTCCTTAAAGATTCTCTCTGTTGAAAAGCAGGACGCAGGCACATACACTTTCCAGGTTCAAAATAATGTTGGAAAAAGCAGCTGCACAGCCGTGGTTGAGGTTTCAGGTTAGTTGCGACGTGTTCTTCCCATTGCTTCAGCAAATTCCTTTCCCAAGCTTTCTTCCCTCGAGTCTCTTCTACTCTTTCAAACCTCAAGTCTCTTGCCTCTCCTCATGCAGACCGAATGGTTCCTCCCTCTTTCACACGAAGACTGAAAGATACCATTGGAGTGCTGGGTACATCTTGCATCTTGGAGTGCAAAGTAGCCGGATCATCACCCATCTCTGTTGCCTGGTTTCATGAGAAAACCAAGATTGTCAGTGGAGCGAAGTACCAAACTACATTTTCAGATAACGTCTGCGCATTGCAGCTCAATTCTCTGGACTCATCAGATATGGGCAGTTACGCATGTGTGGCTGCTAATGTCGCTGGGTCTGATGAGTGCCGTGCAGTGTTGGCTGTACAAGGTCAGTGTCAGACACTCACATCCTTTCTTCCAAGTTCTTTGGGTGCCCCTCCCTGCCGACACATTCAAAAGGCGTCTTCTTTTTGATAAAAATCGCAACTAAATCTGAAACTTACAGGATCTTTTCCTTGTCCTCCTTGCTTGTATAGAACCACCCTCTTTCGTGAAGGAACCTGAACCTCTGGAAGTGCTACCAGGCAAAAACATCACCTTCACAAGTGTGATTAGAGGAACCCCTCCATTCAAGGTCGGCTGGTTCAAAGGCGCCAGAGAACTGGTGAAAGGAGACAGGTGCAACATCTATTTTGAAGACACTGTGGCAGAACTGGAATTATTTAATGTCGACATCTCTCAGAGCGGGGAATACACCTGTGTGGTTTCTAACAACGCTGGCCAAACGTCCTGCACTACCCGTCTCTTTGTGAAAGGTTTGCTCCAGTGCACTGTGCTTCCTGCTTTTTAAGTGGCATGTTCGCATTTTCACTGTGTGTGACGGCTATGCTTTGTCACTCTCCAGAACCAGCTGTGTTTGTGAAGAAACTGAGCGATCACTTTGTAGAACCAGGAAATCCATCATTTTGGAAAGCACCTACATGGGAACACTCCCCATTGCAGTTACGTGGAAGAAGGATGGTTTCAACATAACACCCTCTGAAAAATGCAGCATAGTGACAACAGAGAAGACCTGCATCCTGGAAATTGTGAACAGCACAAAACAAGATGCGGGACAGTATTCCTGCGAGATTGAAAATGAGGCGGGAAGGGATGTTTGTGAAGCTCTGGTGTCTACCTTAGGTGTGTTTCTTATTCTCGAATGATTGGCATTTGTCTAACGTGAGGCATGGTTTGTGTGGCTTTCTTTAACCCCAGTTGCTGATAGTGAACCTTTCCTCTTTAGAACCACCTTATTTTGTTACGGAACTGGAGCCTCTGGAGGCATCAGTGGGAGATTCAGTTTCTTTACAATGCCAAGTTGCTGGGACCCCAGAAATTACAGTGTCTTGGTACAAAGGCGATACCAAGTTACGGCCAACTCCTGAATACAGGACTTACTTTACAAACAATGTGGCCACACTTGTTTTTAATAAAGTGAACATCAATGACAGTGGAGAGTACACATGTAAAGCAGAAAACAGTATTGGAACTGCCTCTTCTAAGACTGTCTTCAGAATTCAAGGTGATGATTTTTATTTTACAAATTAAGGAATTTCTTATCTTCACACTTAACTTTATGGGGAAATTTCTGTTTCACGTACTAATGCCTCAAGTATTACTTGTCTTCCTGCAGAGCGCCAGCTCCCACCTTCCTTTGCAAGACAATTAAAGGACATTGAACAAACTGTTGGGTTACCAGTTACCCTCACTTGTCGACTGAATGGCTCCGCACCCATCCAAGTGAGCTGGTACAGAGATGGGGTACTTTTACGAGATGATGAAAATCTACAGACATCGTTTGTAGATAATGTGGCAACTTTAAAAATTTTGCAAACAGACTTGAGTCACTCTGGCCAGTACTCTTGTTCAGCTTCTAATCCACTTGGAACAGCATCTTCCAGTGCTAGACTGACAGCAAGAGGTGTGTTCCCATGTTACTCTTTTTCTCTTTGCAAACCGTGACTTCCTATTCATTGTCAAAGTAGAAATAGCCAATAAAGAACAACAGCAAAAAGTATGTTGATTTTTCCTCTCCTCTTCCAGAACCTAAGAAATCTCCCTTCTTTGATATCAAGCCTGTATCTATAGATGTTATTGCTGGGGAAAGTGCTGACTTTGAATGTCATGTTACTGGTGCTCAACCAATGCGAATTACTTGGTCGAAAGATAACAAAGAGATCCGTCCTGGAGGAAACTACACAGTTACGTGTGTGGGAAACACTCCCCATTTGAGAATTCTTAAAGTAGGCAAAGGAGACTCTGGTCAATATACTTGCCAAGCAACCAATGATGTTGGCAAAGACATGTGCTCAGCTCAACTCAGTGTAAAAGGTATCTCTACATGGCACTGACCGATACTTGTTCTCTCCCATGTTGCATAATTTTCTTCAGAAAAGTTTCTTTATTTTTTAAATGTTTGGGATGAACGAACTAGATCATATTAGAATTTGTATATTAGTGTTGGAGGCAACATTAATCAAAGTTCTATTTTCCTTTTTATTTTGTTTTTTAAATTAGTGTATCTCTAAGTATAATCTTATCAGAGTGTTGTTTCTGTGAAATTTGTTAAATGTCATTTCCTCTCTTTTTTCACTCTTTTCCTGTCACGTGGCATTCTGCATTATCATTTTGATCAAATACTTCTATAATACATTAATTTACATGTTTTAGTTTCTATATCCAGACTACAAGATTAACTTGTCAATTAAATTCTCTATTAAAAAATAGTAAAACTTATTTAAAAGAAAAAAAATATATGTTTTATCATGAAATTCTCAGAAAGTACGTGTATTCTTAATAATAAACAAGATTAAGTTAGGTATTTATAAAATCTTAATCTACAAACATAAGATATTTCTTCCTTTGGCTTATTAGAACCTCCAAAGTTTGTTAAGAAATTAGAAGCTTCCAAAGTTGCAAAGCAGGGAGAATCCATCCACCTGGAATGCAAAATAAGTGGTTCTCCAGAAATCAAAGTTTCATGGTTCCGAAATGACAGTGAACTTCATGAGAGCTGGAAGTACAACATGTCCTTTGTGGACTCCGTGGCAGTGCTCACCATCAATGAAGCCAGCGCGGAGGACAGTGGAGACTACATCTGTGAGGCCCATAACGGTGTTGGGGACGCCAGCTGCAGCACAGCCCTGACCGTCAAAGGTTAGATGCGCTAAGTCTGTTGCTTTCTTCCTTCTCCTCCGATCTGGATTCTTTCTCAGCAGTGTTCTGAGCTCCAGAACAAAAAGGCCAGTGAAGGGGGTTTGCTTGCAATTCTTAAGCTAGCTTTTATGACTCGTCATTTCCTGTGTTTGTTTACTGTCATACAGTCACACCAGGCACTGAATGATTTAGACTTCTAACATATTTTCCCCTTCTAACATATTTAGGCAACTGCTCTCATTATTTATCTTCTTTTCTTCCGGTAGCACCTCCTGTTTTCACCCAGAAGCCTTCCCCAATAGGAGCCCTTAAAGGTTCTGATGTTGTCTTCCAATGTGAAATTTCGGGAACTCCCCATTTGAAGTGGTGTGGGTTAAAGATCGAAAGCAAGTGCGAAGCAGCCAGAAGTTTAAAATCACCTCAAAAAATTTTGATGCAAGTCTTCATATCCTTAACCTGGAAGCCGCCGATGTAGGAGAATATCACTGCAGAGCCACGAATGAGGTGGGAAGCGACACCTGTGTCTGCACTGTCAAGTTCAAAGGTCTGTATCCATGGGCCCAAAAATATGTGCCTCTTGCTTTCATCCTGTCTTGCTTGACCGGTAATGTGTTTGGCCGTGATTCTCACCTTCTCTTCTCTAACCTCAAATTTCTTTCATTAGAACCCCCACGATTTGTGAAAAAGCTCAGTGACACCTCAACCCTTGTTGGGGATGCTGTTGAGTTGCGGGCTGTAGTGGAAGGCTTCCAGCCCATTTCTGTCGTCTGGTTGAAAGATAAAGGTGAAGTCATCAGAGAGAGTGAAAACACTAGGATTTCATTTGTTGATAATGCGGCAACCCTCCAACTTGGGAGCCCAGAGGCATCTAACTCTGGAAGATATGTGTGTCAAATCAAAAACGATGCTGGAATGAGAGAGTGTTCAGCAGTCTTGACTGTCCTAGGTTAGTAACAGAGTGCAGACTGAGGGGCACAATGTCCATTTGGTGGACCTATGACATCGCCTGCAAATATTATTCTTACCTAGTAATATACTGAGTATACCCTTGGCTTGAAAGATGGCTTTGTGTTCAATGCAATATACTTCTTCTTTTAGAACCAGCCAGAATCATTGAGAAACCAGAACCCATGACTGTCACTACTGGAAATCCTTTCGCATTAGAATGTGTAGTGACTGGAACACCGGAACTTTCAGCCAGGTGGTTCAAAGATGGGAGAGAAATAGCTGCAGACAGCAAACATCACATCACATTCGTCAACAAAGTGGCTTCACTTAAAATCCCTTGTGCAGAAATGAGTGACAAGGGCTTATACAGCTTTGAAGTGAAGAACAGTGTTGGTAAAAGTAACTGCACTGTTTCTGTCCACGTGTCTGGTGAGCAGTGTGGGGTTTTCGTGAATATATCATTTTCCCTGGGGCAAAAAAATAAAGCTTCTCTTTCAATGGGAAACTCCACTTCTCCATCCACATAGATCGGGTTGTGGCTCCTTCCTTCATCCGCAAGCTGAAGGACATCAACGCCATCGTTGGGGCTTCAGTGGTTTTGGAGTGCAGAGTCTCCGGCTCCGCCCCCATCTCCGTGGGCTGGTTTCAGGATGGCAATGAGATCGTCAGTGGGCCTAAATGCCAGTCCAGCTTTTCAGAAAACGTTTGCACTTTGAATCTGAGCTTCTTGGAGCCCTCTGACACAGGCACATACACGTGCGTGGCCGCCAACGTGGCTGGGTCAGATGAATGCTCGGCGGTCCTGACTATCCAAGGTCAGTGTTCAGGGGCCAGACCGCTGCTTCTCCAGCGCCTCCACCACGTGACTTAGTGCCTGCCTTGTGGGGGATTTCTATATTTTGTCTTCGTGTGTAGTCTTAGTTCCTTTTTCTTCAAGTAGCGAAAAGCACTGCTGACTTGGATTCCTTTTTCTATCTTCCCCCTCCCCTGGGGTCTCTAGAACCACCTTCTTTTGAACAAACCCCTGACTCTGTGGAAGTGCTCCCTGGAACGAGCCTCACCTTCACCAGCGTCATCAGAGGCACCCCGCCTTTCAAGGTCAAATGGTTTAAAGGCAGCAGGGAGCTGGTGTCCGGGGAGTCATGCAGCATCTCTCTGGAAGATTTTGTCACGGAACTGGAGTTATTTGAGGTGGAGCCCTTGCAGAGCGGGGACTACTCCTGCCTCGTGACTAACGATGCTGGCAGTGCCTCCTGTACCGCACATCTCTTTGTGAAAGGTTTGCTCTTTCCTCCTAAAGCACATATCTTGAACATTTTTTCTGATTCTTTACTTGAAGATGTCAATGCTGCCTCTGTTTTCTCCTCATAGAACCGGCCACCTTTGTGAAAAGATTGGCCGATTTCAGTGTCGAGACAGGAAATCCCATCGTTCTTGAGGCCACGTTTACGGGTACACCTCCCATCTCGGTGAGCTGGATGAAGAATGAGTTTGCCCTTACACAGTCTCAGAATTGTAGTATTACCATGACAGAAAAATCTACCATCCTGGAAATCCTCGACAGCACAATAGAGGATTACGCACAATACAGTTGCCTCATAGAAAATGAAGCTGGTCAAGATATTTGTGATGCTGTGGTGTCTGTCTTAGGTGTGTTGACAGTTACCTCCTCTTATTGCTCTCTTTTCTTACTTTCAAAACATCCTTTCTTAGTTAGAGTGACTGATTATCATCCTTTCTACCTCAGAACCGCCTTATTTCATTGAGCCTCTGGAACACATGGAAGCAGTCCTCGGAGAACCTATAACTTTACAGTGTAAAGTGGATGGAACCCCGGAAATCAGAATTTCTTGGTATAAAGAACACACAAAGCTACGATCAGCTCCTGCATATAAAATGCAATTCAAAAATAACGTTGCCTCCTTGGTGATCAACAAAGTGGATCACAGTGACGTGGGAGAATATACCTGCAAGGCAGAAAACATTGTAGGAGCGGTGGCTTCTTCATCCGTGCTTGTTATCAAAGGTGATGATGGTTTTCTCTGCAAGCCTCACTGTGTGTTGACAGATCCGTTTTCTTAAAAACATCACAATGTTAATGGATTGAAATACTCCATGGTTGTTTTCTCTCTTGTAAATAAGGATTGTCTATAACTTCTTTACAGAGCGCAAACTTCCACCTTCCTTTGCAAGAAAACTGAAGGATGTTCAGGAGACGCTTGGCTTCCCAGTTGCATTTGAATGTCGCATCAATGGCTCAGAACCTCTCCAAGTGTCTTGGTACAAGGATGGGGTACTTTTGAAAGATGATGCTAATCTGCAAACATCTTTTGTTCACAATGTAGCAACTCTTCAGATTTTGCAAACTGACCAGAGCCACGTTGGTCAGTACAATTGCTCGGCTTCGAATCCCCTTGGGACTGCTTCATCGAGTGCGAAGCTCATCCTCTTAGGTGAGTAACTCATCACATGACCTCTTCATTATAAAGCAGTCTCACTGCACCCAACCACCAAGGACTGGTGCGACTTAGTGTCTGCTCCACGTCTGAGAGCATGAAAACTGAAGTCACCGTATTGCTCTTCGTTCTTTCCAGAGCACGAAGTACCTCCTTTCTTTGATCTCAAGCCTGTGTCAGTAGATCTGGCTCTTGGAGAAAGTGGTTCTTTCAAATGTCACGTAACTGGAACTGCACCAATCAAAATCACGTGGGCTAAAGATAACCGAGAGATTCGTCCTGGAGGCAACTACAAGATGACTTTGGTTGAAAACACTGCCACTCTGACGGTTCTCAAAATAGGCAAAGGCGATGCTGGGCAGTACACCTGCTATGCGAGCAATGTTGCCGGGAAAGACTCTTGTTCTGCTCACCTAGGTGTACAAGGTACTTGTTGGAGCAAAGTAGCGAGGGCTCATTTCAACTTCTGACACTATAGGAGGAAGTGTGTACTTGAAAGATGTGTTTAGGACTAGGGTTTGGGAATTGGAAGTGATTCAGCAAATCTAGGGTCTTCTAAATGGGAGCAAGTTTTTAATTAAAAAAAAATGTATATATATAACTGGTCAAACATGGACTGAGGGTCCATTTACAGTGGCTGAAAGTAGAGACTAGAGAGAGAACAGGAACTTTTCACAGAATTGTGAGATAATCCAAGTTTGAAAGAAACTGTCTTATCACAGTAAAAGGAAGTTGTCTCGAGTGACATATTTTTCCACAGTAGTTTTTAAATTAATGGTTTTGTTCTTCACCTCAAACTATAAAGCCCTTCAAGAAGAGTCAGATTGTGTCAAATTCTTCTCTTCTGTTAGCCTCACTTAAATAATTGTGGAAGTCAGGGGACTGGAGAGGACATTAATATCTTACATCATGGAAGGCAACCTGTCTCAATGTAGCAAAAACAGTTCCTGTCTGCTGTGGTCAGAAATTAACTCAGTGAGCTGCTGGTCTAACTCATGAGAGCATTTTTAAAGACTTTTCTGTGGTGATAGTTGATAAATAACTTGAAATTAAAATAGAGTTATATTCAGCAGCCCATGTGCCCTGCTAATTATTTTATCTCCCTAAACTTGAATTTTCTGATTCAGTTAATGAAGAAAGTATTGCTCTCCCCACTTCAAAGGGCTGTCATAGAAGTCGAAGAAATATCTATTAAAGTCCTATAGGAGAAACTAGCACTTTAAAATATTAAGATATCTGACCCAGTTTTGCTACTCTGACTCTTCCTGGCACATAACTGATATCTCTGCAGCCATAGGAAGTGACAGACGTGTACTGGTTCACATACCAGAAAGTAATCAGATGCTCTTAATCCCTGTAAACCATAGAGTGCTTTCACCAACAGATACACACTCTGCCTCTGATCTTGCACAAAGAAGTGACTCTTTTGCTGGTAGGAGGATTGCACAAGGATTAATGTCTCTTCTTCCTTCCTTTGCAATAATATTTGATGTGAGTGCTTACAAAAGTAAACACATTTTACTTGAGGATTTAGATTTCACTTACCTATTCTTTCTTGAACTGTAGCAAGTAAATATATTTTCCAGAGCTGAAGACCTCTCTGTTTGAGTTTTCCCTTCATCCTGAATTATACGTGTCTTTCCCATCTCTTCCCTTGTGTTTTCTTTCTTGCTTCCATAGAACCACCCAGGTTCATTAAGAAGCTAGAACCTTCAAGAATCGTGAAACAAGATGAATCTACAAGATACGAATGTAAAATAGGAGGGTCTCCAGAAATCAAAGTTTTATGGTACAAGGGCGAGACTGAAATTCAAGAGAGCAGTAAATTCAGAATGTCGTTCGTGGACTCGGTGGCGGTGCTGGAAATGCATGGGCTTAGTGTGGAAGACAGTGGAGATTACACCTGTGAGGCCTCCAATGCCGCCGGCAGCGCAAGCAGCACCACCTCCTTGAAAGTTAAAGGTCAGCTCTTCTCTCTCTTTTTTGTAAACTGGGATATAATTGCTTTACAATGCTGTGTTTGTTTCTGCTGCACAGTGTGAGTCAGCTATAAGTATACAAATATCCCCTCCTTCTTGAGCCGCATTCCGCATCCCAGCCATCTAGGTCATCCCAGGGCACCTAGTTGAGCTCCCTGTGCTATACAGCAGCTTCCCACGAGCTATCTGGGACAAACTGGGAGAGTAGCATTTACCCATCTTTTATGTCTTGCACATCCTAGCTGTCCTCTTAATTCCCTGTTGGACTCTCCATCGAGGTTCTAAAAGTTTTGAAGGATATAATAGAAAATTAGATGTGATACTCTCTCTCTATGTTGGGATAGACAACTGATTTTTACTTGTAAATACATACTTAGAGAATACAGCCTAATTTCCCTTTCTTTCTAACTTGATTTTCTTCCAACTTTAGAACCACCCATTTTCCGCAAAAAGCCTCATCCCATCGAAACACTGAAAGGAGCTGATGTTCACCTTGAATGTGAGCTTCAGGGCACTCCCCCATTCCAAGTTTCATGGCATAAAGACAAGAGAGAACTTCGGAGTGGCAAGAAGTACAAGATCATGTCTGAGAACTTCCTGACGAGTATTCACATTCTGAGCGTCGACGCTGCGGACATTGGGGAGTATCAGTGTAAAGCCACGAATGATGTGGGGAGTGACACCTGTGTTGGTTCCATCACTCTGAAAGGTTAGAGTCACTTCAGCCTCTTGTGCTTACTGGTATTTTCCTTCTAACTTTAATACTCTGTTGACCCCTCAGCTCTTGCTCCATCCTTTTCCTCTAGTGTCTCTTCTACATTCCCCCTTTCTCATTTCCTGAATCTTTTGGTTTAGTGTGCATTTCAAATCCTACTAAGTACCCTTTTAAACAGTTTTCCCAATAGATTTTGATTGGATTAGAAAGCTAGACAGACAAAGATGTTTAACTCCTTCTGCTTAACACAAACTCTAGGAGGGTTCCCTGGTGGTCTAGTAGTTAGGACACAACACTTCCCCTTGGTGGCCCAGATTTCAGTCCCTGGTCAGGAGATTAAGATCCCACAAGCCTTGTGGCAAGGCCAGAAAAGTACAAAACTCTAATGCATTCTTGCCCCCCACTCACCAGAAATGCCTCTTTAAGAAATGGAAAGAATGCATGATCACTAGTTTGATTCCTGGCATTGATGGCTTTGAGGGAAATACTTTTAGCCCCACACCTTTTAAATCTCTCTCTTTTTTTTTTTTGCCCCCTTTTCATCAGCACCACCAAGATTTGTGACAAAGCCCAGTGATGTTTCTACCATCGTTGGTGAAGAAGTTCAGCTTCAGGCTACTCTTGAAGGCGCTGAGCCCATTGCCGTGGTGTGGTTCAAAGACAAGGGGGAGATCGTCAGAGAAAGTGACAACATATGGATCTCTTATTCAGAAAACACTGCAACCCTACACTTCTCAAGAGCAGAAACAGCCAATGCTGGGAAATACACCTGTCAGATCAAAAACGATGCCGGAATGCAAGAGTGTTTCGCCACGGTGTCCATCCTCGGTTAGTGCAAAGAGAATGTCATCATGAACAGAAGGCACACACTTACCAGTACCTGTGTCTTCTTCAGTTTTTCCATGGGATCTTAACACTTGAATGCAATTTATATCTCATTCCAGAGCCTGCAGCAATTGTGGAGAAGCCGGAATCCATAAAAGTGACCACAGGAGACACGTGCACCTTGGAGTGCTCGGTCACTGGCACACCAGAACTCACCACCAAGTGGTTTAAGGATGGAAAAGAGCTGACAAGTGACAACAAATACAAAATAAGCTTCTTCAACAAAGTGTCTGGCCTTAAGATCATTAACGTGGCCCCCAGTGACAGTGGGCTGTACAGTTTTGAGGTGCAGAACCCTGTGGGCAAAGACAGCTGCACAGCCTCAGTGCAAGTTTCAGGTTGGTTGGTTAGGTTTTTGTCTCAGCAGGTTAAAGTGTCTGCCTGGAATGCAGGAGACCCCGGTTCGATCCCTGGGTTGGGAAGATTCCCTGGAGAAGGAAATGGCAACCCACTCCAGTACTCTTGCCTGGAGAATCCCATGGAGGGAGGAGCCTCGTAAGCTACAATCCCTGGGGTCGCAAAGAGTCGGACACGACTGAGCGACTACACTTACCGTAGTATAGTTCCTGCTTTACATATATGTGTATGAGAAGCTCCGTATTCTACAGTGTGACATGAGTCTCACATTATGTGACAGCAAAATTAGAGGTAATATGCCGATTCTGTTGTTGTTCAGCTGCTAAGCCATGTCTGACTCTTTGCAGCCCCATGGATTGTAGCATGCCAGGCTTCCCTGTCGCTCACTATCTCCCAGAGCTTCCTCAAACTCATGTCAATTGAATCAGTGATGCCATTCAGCCATCTCATTATAGAGACAGGAGAAAAGCAAGCCCAAAAGTTCCATTCCTTTCTCTTGGAGGAATTACCGCAATTCCGGGTGGTAGGAATAAAACTTAATTCCTGAGTAAGGAATAAGGATACTGTGGTTTTCTACTATCAGTTACGCTGGAATAATTCTCTGCATAATGATATACAACAAAGAGAGACCAAAACTCCTAAGTAACTAGTACATCTTGCCCATTGATTCTCGAGGCTTTCCACTGTGTGAAGTCTCAGGCAGTCTTTGACACCCCCACAAAAGAGCCAGATGGATCTAGGGAGATTCCATCAAAAAGACAATAATTCTCTCTTCAAATCATTTTATAACTGATGCCCCTTGTTCGTTTGATTTTTATCACATTCAGACCGAACTGTTCCTCCTTCGTTCACGAGAAGATTGAAAGAGACAAATGGTCTGTCTGGTTCCTCGGTGGTAATGGAATGTAAAGTCTATGGATCACCTCCAATCTCTGTCTCCTGGTTCCATGAAGGAAATGAGATTAGCAGTGGAAGGAAATACCAGACCACCCTGACGGATAACACATGTGCTTTAACTGTGAACATGCTGGAAGAATCAGATGCTGGCAACTACACGTGTATAGCTACTAATGTGGCCGGTTCTGATGAGTGCAGTGCTCCTTTGACTGTGAGAGGTCAGTCAAAAATACAACAAAATATAATTACATTTCATTATGCATTAAAAATTCTTATAATCAAAATTCAAAATTGTTAACCTTTTTCTGATACGTGCTTTTTTGTTTAGAACCACCATCTTTTGTTCAGAAACCTGACCCCATGGATGTTTTAACTGGAACCAACGTAACCTTCACAAGCATTGTAAAGGGAACACCCCCTTTCAGTGTTAGCTGGTTCAAGGGCAGCACTGAACTAGTACCAGGGGACACATGTAATGTGTCTTTGGAGGATTCAGTTGCTGAACTGGAGTTGTTTGATGTAGATACATCACAGAGTGGGGAGTATACCTGCATCGTTACTAATGAAGCTGGCAGAGTTTCTTGTACAACACATCTCTACGTAAAAGGTTTGTTAGACTGCTATTCTGCATTTTTACAGTTAACATAGGTGAAGTACTAGATATGTGTATATGTATTTGATATCATATTTTCAATTTGTCTGCTACAGCCCCAGCCAGATTTGTAAAGAAGCTCAATGATTACAGCATAGAGAAAGGAAAACCTCTGATCCTAGAGGGCACATACACTGGAACTCCTCCCATTTCCGTGACATGGAAGAAAAATGGCATAAACGTAACTCCATCTCAGAGGTGTAACATAACCACAACTGAAAAATCTGCAATCCTGGAAATCCCAAGCAGCACAGTGGAGGACGCAGGGCAGTACAACTGTTACATTGAGAACACTTCTGGAAAAGACTCTTGCTCAGCACAGATCCTGATACTAGGTTTGTTGTGATTGCACTTTCCCATCTTTGCATACATACAGCCATCATGGCATGCCTCCTTCATGACTGATTCTCTCTCTTGGCTGTAGAACCACCATATTTTGTCAAGCAGTTGGAGCCCGTGAAGGTGACTGTTGGAGATTCTGCCTCTTTACAATGCCAGCTTGGTGGGACCCCTGAAATTGCAGTGTCCTGGTTTAAAGGAGATACAAAATTGAGACCTACTGCTACCTACAAGATGCATTTTAGGAACAACGTTGCTACATTGGTTTTCAACCAGGTTGATAGTAATGACAGCGGAGAATATATCTGCAGAGCTGAAAACAGTGTGGGAGAAGTTTCTTCGTCAACTTTCCTGACTGTTCAAGGTGATTGCAATATTTTTAAAGTGAATGAATGTGTTTCTTTTGAACAAGATTTAAAATATCTGGTGAGGGTTTTCTTTTCGGGAAAATCTTTCTAAATGCAAAGTTTTCTGCTTAAGTAGTTCCACCTACAAATTAGCAGATTATCTTTTTTGATCACGTTTACAGAGAGAAATAAAATGACTACATCTTCAATTAGAAGGATCATGTCATCATTTGCCTCTATAATTAAATCTTTAAGAAAAATAACCATATTTTTAAATCCCTACAGCCTGAGTGTCTCATTCAGATTGCTGGAAAGCAGTCTTTAAAAGTAAGAGAATCTGCTACATGCCAGAAATATACCTTAAACTAATCAGTTTTTCTATTGGCTTATATATTTTTACACCTACCATGCATCAGTGTCAGTCACTCAGTCGTGTATGACTCTTTGCAGCCCCACGAACTGTAGCCCATCAGGCTCCTCTGTCCATGAGGTTCTCCAGGCAAGAATGCTGGAGTGGGTTGCCATTCCCTTCTCCATAACATGCATCAGCATGCCATCAAATTAAAACTTTTGCTCCAAAAATTTACCTTCTTTTCCCTGAATCCAAGTTAATTTAAGAGTTGTGAATACCTCCTGATATCCTGATATTTTTATAGAAATTCTATTATCTAGGTAACAATAATTGTGAGAAGAATATTCAGTAAATTCAAAATGTCCAGGAGTATTCATTACTTTAATTCTCTTCCTACAGAGCAAAAACTGCCACCATCATTTTCTCGACAGTTGCGAGATGTTCAGGAAACAGTTGGGCTGCCAGTGGTTTTTGAGTGTGCCATCAGCGGATCAGAACCTATCTCAGTGTCTTGGTTTAAAGATGGCAGGCCAGTGAAAGACAGCCCCAACGTACAAGCATCATTTTTAGATAATGTGGCCACTCTAAACATTTTCCAAACTGATCGGAGTTTTGCAGGCCAGTATTCTTGCACAGCTACAAATCCTATAGGATCGGCTTCTTCCAGTGCCAGACTCATTCTCACAGGTGCGTGAATTCCTAAGCTTCTATTTTTGTAAGTAAAATTGTTAAAACTAAATTTGAAATGAGGGGAGGGCGACTTGTGTGACCTAGGATGGTCAGGTATGGAACCTGAAAGCTTGTCTTTCTGCTATACTCCCAGAGGGGAAGAACCCCCCTTCTTTGACATCCCTCTGACCCCTGTGGATGCTGTGGTGGGAGAGAGTGCGGACTTTGAGTGCCACGTGACTGGGACACAGCCGATAAAGGTCGCCTGGGCTAAAGACAACAGAGAGATCCGAAGTGGTGGAAACTACCAGATCAGTTATGTGGAAAACAGTGCCCACCTGACCATCCTAAAAGTGGACAAAGGAGACTCTGGACAGTATACCTGCTATGCTGTCAATGAAGTGGGAAAGGACTCCTGTACAGCTCAGCTCAATATAAAAGGTATCTTTGCATATCATAGCCTAAGTGTGCAGTGTTATTAAAATAGATAATATTTAGGATTTTTTTTTATTTAGGACATTTTTGAACCACTGACATTAAAAAAGATGTTTCAGAAGAAATAAGTTTCTCCAGAGGAAAAAAAAATGATCTTTTAAAATCTGCATTTCTCTAAAGTTTCTCTCCCCCTGCTTTTACTTTTTACAAATATCTGGTTCTGTAACTGGCCAGAAGTTATTCTTATCATCCATCCCATAAATCCGAGAATAGTTTAAAATAAAGTTGTTAAAACTGAAACGTACAACATTGTTAATCAGCTATATTCTGATATAAAGTAATTTTTTAAATTTAAAAATGAAAATAAATACAATAAACTTGTGGAGGGAGGCAAAATATTTAGGAACATTACACTAATATGCTGTATTTAGATGGTCAGCATTGACTTTGAACTTAAAGCCTCCTATTAATAACCTACTTCTGGATTCCACTTCATATGTCCTTGAACTTTCTTACAGAGCGGCTGATCCCACCAAGTTTCACGAAGAAACTCTCAGAGACAGTAGAAGAAACAGAAGGGAATTCTTTCAAACTTGAGGGCCGTGTTGCTGGTTCCCAACCCATCTCTGTTGCTTGGTACAAAAATAACATAGAGATCCATCCAACGTCTAACTGTGAAATCACATTCAAGAACAACACACTCCTGCTGCAAGTCAAGAGGGCAGGCATGGACGATGCCGGTTTGTACACATGCAAACTGTCGAATGATGCAGGCTCTGCTCTATGTACATCTTCAATTATCATCAAAGGTAAGTCTCCTTGACTGCCCCAGCGTGATGTGTTTTTCCTTACTGCCCGTTAGACAGCCATGTGTGTTTCTTCTGACATCTCAACCTATTTCTGGATTTTAGATATATATTACTTAATTGGCTTGCTACAGTCTCACTTGTGTTTACTAAGATATATATATATACACACGTATTATTTGTAATTTAATTACATGGCCCAGTAAAGTAGGTGTCATATTATAGACTATATATCTTAGCTTGTAAATCACATCCCAAAATGTTGTCAGATAGTTAGAAGTCTAAGGCTACTTTGAAATTCATGCATAAGTGACATACAAATTTTTATGAAGCACACTTGTTTTTAAATTTTGAAAAATTTTCATCATTGAATACTGTTAGCTTTGCTTATTATGAGGTCTGTCACATTCTGAAGCATTCTCTTTTCTAAGGATATTTCTAAAGTGTTATGTCTGACATATATTGCCCAAAGCTTTTATCCTGTAAATGAATATTAATCTCATGCAAAAGGATGAAATTTACTCTAAGAGAAAAAATGGGTGGAAAGATGTATATCATTACAAATATACAGTCATAGCCTGAGGCAAAGAAATAGACTGTATTGTTTAAGGAGATTGTCTCAATCTGATCTTCTAACTGTAATGGCTTCATCCAGATGATTATCAGGCAGTTCATCAAAATCACTTTGCAGTCTAACTTCACTGAACAGCTGGGAGTTAATTACCAACTCTGATCATCTAGCTGGCCATTTCAGGGTGCCCAGACAATAGGCTAATATCATCAATAGATTAATATTACTAATAAGGTAATATCATTGAATTAACTTGTAATTCAGATTTTATCATTCATTTAATAGGACTTAAATGCATTTAAACACATTTAGTAAGATGAAGAATATGTGCTTAGCGGTGGCTTTTATTCATGATTTGCATTTATGATAGTTTTGCCATTGAGTAGATAGATAAATACTTTCTATAGAATTCTGAGGCTTTTTAATACATAGAATTTTAAAGAGTAAGGCATCAGAAGTTTTCATCTGTGCAATCATAAATGTTGCCTTATTCTTCTTAAATGTAGGTCTCAGAACCATTCAGTAAAATCATTACAGAACACTGAGCTATACAAAGCCTTCCTATCGTGTTACTGATGTCTTCTTCATTGGTTTTCAGTTGAGCACTGAGCTTCAACTCCTCATTCCTTTGGGCAAAGGTTGGGTTTTTAAATGCGGCTGTAGCTACATATAATAACTAAATCTGAACATCAAGGAAAATCACATATTAAGATGTGGGTTCACGGATTACTCAAATGTTGGCTTTCTTTCCCAAAGGATAGCAAGCATTGTATATCAGGAGCAGAATTCTCCAACAGGCTCTTAGATTTTAGGGTTCAGTGAAAATACAGCTGCTCACGAGTTTGAGAGAATCGATAGTATACTATGTGACACCAGAGTTTATAGTAACTGCCAGTGTAGTGTTTGTAGTGCTTAATCAAGACACAGTCACTTGGGTAATTCACAGACAGCATGGCATCTGTTCTTTGCTTGTTTTTAAACCTTTTTCTGTTTTTAAAATCCAACACGTGTGACCAGTGTTTTCAGAAATAAAGGCACGTGATTCAGTTCTACTATAGCAATCAATGCTACCTGTTAGAGGCAAAGCGTTCTCTTTTGGAATTTAATGCTTTTTTGTTTTTATATTCCTCATGAAAATACCTTTGTAATTCTAGAACCTAAGAAGCCACCTGTGTTTGATCAGCACCTTACCCCAGTAACAGCAAGTGAAGGAGAATTTGTGCAACTCAGCTGCCATGTCTGGGGATCAGAACCCATCAGGATCCAGTGGTTGAAGGCTGGCAGAGAAATAAAGCCCTCAGACAGATGCAGCTTCAGCTTTGCTAATGGGACTGCTGTGCTGGAACTTAAGGATGTGACTAAAGCAGATGCAGGAGATTATGTGTGTAAAGCTTCCAATGTGGCTGGAAGTGACGCTTCCAAATCAAAAGTGACCGTTAAAGGTACAGATTTCTTGACACTATTGTTCAGATTAACTGCTTATGTTTGCTGATTGCAATTTAAATAAGAATGAAATTGGATTTTTAAAAACATCAGTTATTGCTCATTTGCAATTTATAGCCTCTTCATTGTAGTTGAAATACTAGATCATTTCATGGCAATAATTTCCATATGAATTTTCTGAAAGTACTCAAGTTCACCATCACATTTCTTGACATTTTTTTTTCACCGTATCCAAAAACATAACTAAATGGAGTTCGAGGAATGATCCTGTTTAATAATGTGACATAAGGTGGCCTGACTTGTTATTGTTCAGTCATTAAGTCATGTCCAGCTCTTTGCAACTCCACGGACTGCTGCACACCAGGCTGCTTTGTCTTCCACCGTCTCCCAGAGTTGGTTCAAATTCATGTCAAGTTGCAATGCTAACTAATAATATCAGATAGCCTGATATTATATCCCTAAAGTAAATCTATGTAATGAAACCAAGTCTAGAGGTATAAAACTTGATGCTATTGATGTGATTGTAGTTCAGTCTGCTTGCAGTAGCTGTAACTGGTTATAAATGTCTGTGAAATTGCATTATCTTCTGCAATCCACTCATATAGAGTTCATAATATTTGTGACATTACCAAACTCTTAAAATCTACTTTTCAAAGAAAATTATTTATTGCAATTTTAAGGTAATTGTGATAACAAAACATGTACATGTGGTTTTTTTTTTTTAGACAAACCAGCTGCCATCCCAGCAGCTAAGAAAGCAGCAGTAGATGGAAAACTCTTCTTTGTATCAGAACCTCAGAGTATCAGAGTTGTAGAAAGTAAGTACTTTGTGAAAAGTACATCTTCATCTATCTTGTACATTTTACTACTGATTTAATTTAAGAAAAACTGGTTTTGGAAAATTAAATTTTTATTGAATTGTTTTCATTGTTCCTTAGAAACCACTGCAACATTCATTGCAAAAGTTGGAGGTGACCCAATTCCAAATGTCAAGTGGACCAAAGGGAAATGGAGACAACTGAACCAAGGAGGTCGAATACTGATCCACCAAAAAGGCGATGAAGCAAAACTGGAAATTAGGGACACCACAAAAACTGATTCTGGCTTATACCGATGTGTTGCATTTAACAAACATGGTGAAATTGAAAGTAATGTTAATCTACAGGTGGATGAAAGGAAGAAACAAGAGAAAATTGAAGGAGATCTTAGAGCAATGCTGAAAAAGTAAGTTCCATGAAGCATCGCTTTTGGTAGTATTCCCTTTGTGGACTGTCCCCTCCAAGATTCAGACTGGGAAAGAAAATAAGTACATAGATGTTTTAACAGATAAGGAAATACATATATTTGAGTAGAAGTTAGTGGTACCTTGATGTCAATTTCTAAATAATCATCAGAAAGTTTTGAGAATGAAGTAAATTTTTACTAAAACTTTGAACAAAGAAAATGGCCTATAGATAAATCTGTGTCCAGACATAAAATTTTTGGTTCTACATGTAATTTTCCTTACTCTGAATGGCTTTCTAAATCAACTGTTTTAAACATTTTCCATAATTACCAATAATATCAATACCAATTATGTTTCATCATGATTAATCAATCAACATTTAATTTCTACACATTTCCCATGATATATATGTGTTCTTTATTAATATTTTCCATGATTGTTATCATTTTTCCTTATTCTTTCAGTAGCCTCTTTTGTTGTAAAATTTACAAAAATACTTGTTTTCTTTCCTTTCTTAAACTCTTTGATCAATCCCTGTAATTGGCACCATGGTCCAATCTTAATCCACTCTGTCTCCAAACCCACATTTTTTGTTTGTTTGTTTCACAGTTTTGTTTGTTTGTTTAACATGGTAAAACTAGTAGTTATTAAATAAAGAACACAGAACTATAACTTTGTGAAAAAAATTTAATTATATTTATAATCTTTGAAAGATGATAGACAATTCAGAATAAGTAGAAGAGAGGTAATTCATGTTTATTTCTTATTTCATTTAGGACTCCAGTCTTAAAGAAAGGAGCTGGGGAAGAAGAGGAAATTGATATCATGGAACTTCTCAAAAATGTTGATCCAAAAGAATATGAAAAATATGCCCGCATGTATGGAATCACTGATTTCCGGGGTCTTCTTCAAGCATTTGAACTGCTAAAGGAAAGTCAAGGAGAAGAGACACACAGACTGGTATGCTCTTTTGTGTATAGTATAAACTCTAAAAATTCACACTTGAAACATCTAGCTTACGCCTTTTGAACTTCCAGACCCTACATTTGTATAATATCCTAATACAGCCTAAGCACCATCAAGAATAGAAGCTGAATATAATCATCCATCTCCTAATTCAAAATCTTTTCCATATGTAATAATTCTACTTTTTTTTTCTCCTTAGGAAATTGAAGAAATAGAGAAGTCAGAGAAGGAAGAGAAGGAATTTGAGGAACTTGTATCATTTATTCAGCAAAGGCTGTCACAGACAGAGGTAAAATGAATCATGCCGATCACAAAATGAACAAATTATTGGAAATTACAAGGGAAGGAGTGACTAATGCATTTTAATTTTTTATTCTCCTAGCCTGTCACTCTGATCAAGGACATTGAAAATCAGACAGTTTTGAAAGATAGTGATGCTGTGTTTGAAATTGACATTAAGATTAATTATCCAGAAATCAAGCTTTCATGGTACAAAGGGACTGAAAAACTGGAACCCAGTGATAAGTTTGAAATAAGCATTGACGGTGATCGACATACACTCAGAGTCAAAAACTGTCAACTTAAAGATCAGGGCAATTACAGATTGGTGTGTGGTCCACACATTGCTAGTGCTAAACTAACTGTAATTGGTAAGTAAAAGAGTTTTATTATTTTTTTAAAAACTTATGAGATGAATTTACTTTTGAATACATCACATGCGATATCAAACAAAATATGTACTGTATTATACCCACAGAGCCCGCCTGGGAACGGCATCTTCAGGATGTAACTTTGAAAGAAGGCCAGACTTGTACCATGACCTGCCAGTTTTCAGTGCCAAATGTTAAATCTGAATGGTTCAGAAATGGCAGAATCCTTAAACCCCAAGGTAGATACAAAACAGAAGTGGAGCACAAAGTCCATAAGCTGACCATTGCAGATGTTCGAGCAGAGGACCAGGGTCGATACACCTGCAAACACGAAGACCTCGAAACTTCAGCAGAGCTCAGAATTGAAGGTGGGTGAAAGAGTATGGCTGGAGTTATCACAGCATCAGTCAGAGGCAAATACTATGCACAACCCCTGCACCCTTGCCTTTGCATGTATCGAAAGTGCTTGTGCGATCTCATTTCCCAACACACTCAGAGCGATCCATGCAGTCATGTCTCAGAATCTATACAGAATCAAAAGGGAAGTATTCCCTTAACTGCTGATTCTTTTTTTTTTTTTTTGCTATATATTTCTCTCCTTTTTATTTATTTATTTTTTTACAATACTGTATTGGTTTTGCCATACATTGACATGAATCAGCCACAGGTGTACACAAGCTCCCAATCCTAAAACCCCCTCCCACCTCCTACCTTACATCATCTCTCTGGATCATCCCCGTGCACCAGCCCCAAGCATCCTGTATCCTGTATCGAACATAGACTGGCACTTCGTTTCTTACATGATAGTATACATGTTTCAATGCCATTCTCCCAAATCATCCCACCCTCTCCCTCTCCCTCAGAGGCCAAAAGTCCATTCTGTACCTCTGTGTCTCTTTTGTTGTCTCACATACAGGGTCATCATTACTATCTTTCTAAAGTCCATACATATGTGTCAGTATACTGTATTGGTGTTTTTCTTTCTGGTTTACTTCACTCTGTATAATCGGCTCCAGTTTCATCCATCTCATTAGAACTGATTCAAATTTATTATTTTTAAGGGCTGAGTAATACTCCATTATGTGTATGTACCACAGCTTTCATTTTTATAGTTCGTTTTGACCAGTAGATTTCAATCTAAACAATGACATGACTTTCTAACAGTTATTTCTGATAAATTTCATAATTCTTCTAAATCCAATAATTTTTGCAATTCTACTAAATGCCATAAATCTCACATCTCTGATTTTGAATCCTAGAAAGAAATCTTAGAGAAAGGACCAGATTTCATGGCTGTATGTCTTGGCAGAAGATGACATTTTGTTTATAGGAATCAGTTTGACTCTATCTGTATGAAACTGTGTAGAGAATTGATAATATATGTGATATGTGATTAGCAGCTATTTTTCAAAAATAGTTATTTCATATAAAGATCACATTCCAACCTTCTGAATCTCTGAAATGAAATGGAATGTCAAGATTTAGAAGCAACAAGTTTTTTTTCCTGAAGACCTATACCTCTGGACTGTATTCAGCAACATTTGGCTCTAATGATGAGCTCTACTTCCTGGCATTGCTACCCATTTATAGCTGCTGAAATAACAACTTATGTGCCTTCTTATTTATATAAGCATTTCAAAATCTCTGACTTGCTGTACAGTGGATATCAAGGTCTGGTTGTATTTTAAAGTTCAGAAATTTTTAATAGTTTTCCATTCAAAGGATCCAGTTGAAACCACTTTTTTTTTTTAATAATTGCCTATTTTTATATGCTCCTTCAAAAAAAAAAGCTCACCAGACTAAGTATGATATCTAAGCTGCTCACAGTGCTGTGACACATTGAATTCTAGATGAGATTTTGCAGGAGGATCTCCACTCCAGCCCCATCTCCTCCTGTACACCTTGCCATTTGCAAGGGATGGACTCAAGCATGTTTCAGAACTCTTCCTGTGAAATTTAGAAGAGCAGATTTCCTATTGAGTTTAAAATAATTTCACAAGAAAAGTTATAAAGGTCACATAAAAACAGTTCTAGAACCTGAAAGACAGAATTATTTTACAGAGGAAAGAATTTCAAAAGGGAGTAAAGTATATAGGAAGATGAAGTTTATGTTCCCTTTCTTTTGAAGCCCCCATTTCACTAACATTTTTAAAGTTTAAGTTTTATTCTGGATTATAAGTAACTTGACTATTTTCTTCATGTGAATATTATAAGGACTTGCAGGATTTCTTTTAACTTTTCCACATTAATCTTATAGGAGTACACGTAAGTATTGAGATAATTTTTTGGTACTGATGCAAAGAAATGTACTTTCTTCTTGTTTTATATTTTCAGCTGTTTTCTGCTATTTTCCAATCAGATAAAAAGATAGAGACTTTGAACATCTGAGGGGAAAGCACAGTGAAAGAAATTCCTCCCATGCAAACTAAATTTGAACTCTTTTGCATTTAAACAGCTGAACCAATTCAGTTTACAAAGCGCATACAGAACATTGTTGTGAGTGAGCACCAGTCTGCCACCTTCGAATGTGAAGTCTCCTTCGATGATGCCATTGTAACTTGGTACAAAGGACCAACAGAACTGACGGAGAGCCAGAAATACAACTTCAGAAACGATGGCCGCTGCCATTATATGACCATCCACAACGTGACCCCAGATGATGAAGGTAACTTAATTAATTGACAATGTCCCTGTGAATATATAATTTAAGCTTTTCCTGTTTTATGTGTGTATTCTCTGGTTTATACTCTATGACTCTAACTAGGTTAGTTTCCTAGGAAAGAAAGATATAAACGAATACTATGGTTAAATAAAGAAGTGTTGTTTTCAAACATATCAGAACGCAAAGGTTTCATGATCTTTTTCCCTTAGGTGTCTATTCAGTAATTGCTCGACTGGAGCCCAGAGGTGAAGCGAGAAGCACCGCAGAGCTGTACTTGACAACCAAAGGTCAGAAAACACCCCATTCAAATCACACTGTGATTCTGGCGACAAAGTAACCTGCCAAGACAATTCTATTAAATTTTTAAAAATATCATTGTTTTTTATTTTGCAGAAATCAAACTTGAGATGAAGCCTCCTGGTAAGTTAAAAAAAAATAATCCATCTTTGCTTACAATACATTCAGTATAATTTGTAAGTGATAGAAGCCAAACTAATATAAAATATTATTCAGTGAAATTATCATCAGGAAAATAACACCAGTGTTAAGCTTTATGAGTTTGGGAAATTAGAGGTAATTTGGGAAATTAGAGGTAATGAGGTCACATTCAGCTGACTTCTAGAATCAGGTCAAACAATGTGGCCATAGAGCAAAACAGGTGGTCACAGGGAATGAATTTGCATGTGTGGCTGCTTACAGAAGAATCTTAGTGTCTTCCTATCTGTATTTTAGATTCTGCTGTTGGAAATGCCTAACAACCAGACACATCTTAGTTGGCTAATAAATATCTGAGCTTTCAGTGCTTATCATTATTAAATGTCTCTTTTCAGATATTCCTGACTCCAGAGTTCCAATTCCAACCATGCCAATCAGAGCAATACCACCAGAAGGTAAGAAAGGCCCAGCACCACCACCACTGCCCCAGCCCCGGTCTTGAATATGGTAGCAGCAATATGCTACCACCGGGCTTCCCTGTGGCTCAGCAGAATCCACCTGCAATGCAGGAGATGCAGGTTTGATCCCTGGATTGGGACTACTCCCTGGAGGAGAGAATGGCAATCCATTCCAATATTCTTGCCTGGAAAATCATATGAACGAGGAGCCTGGCGGGCTACAGTCCACAGGGTCACAACAGTCAGACACGACTTAGCATGAGACAAACAAAAAACAAGCAGTATACTACCTGCCACTAGAAAGTTACCAGGGCCAAACCATAGTATCCTTCCACTTTATCTTCTTCACGGTGTAATTAAAAATCAAAGCAAAAGAGTAGTTGCAACTATAAATAAATGCTATTTTTATGTGGTCTGACTATTGAACTGCTACTATACCACCTTTGAAGAACTGAAAGAAATGCATGAGACTTTTCATTGTGTTTCACATAAAATGAGAAACCAAACCATGTTACTTATGATGACATTTATTTTTTTAGAAATTCCTCCTACGGCTGTTCCTCCCATCCCTCTTTTGCTACCATTACCTGAAGAAAAGAAACCACCAGCAAAACGTGTTGAAGGTATTATATGTTAGCTACCTAAATGCCAAAATATAGGGTTTAATAACTGAATATACAGACCTACATGTATAGTGCATGTTTAGTGCAACATGTTGGCCCTCTAGTGGTCAGCAGATTGAATTGCCTTTCAAAATGTAAGTTACATGATTTTAGTATTAATTAAATGGGTTGGACATGTGCCTAAAAGTCTGAAAATCATTAGAAAAAAAATATTAAAAAAAATCACTTAAGCATTAATAGCAAGATGAGTCGGACATGACTGAGCGATTTCACTTCACTTCCATATAGCAATAAAATAATAAAATCAAACCCTAGTGAAACTTATAGAAATAAAAAATGCTAGTGTATAGTCAGGTTTAAAATTTTAGTTTGTGTTTTTTCTCAATTACACTGTTAATGACTCCTTAAAATTCACTATTTCATTATAAAAATATGAGTTAGAATATCTTTGATTTTTTTTTTTCTAAAGCTAAGGAAAGAGCTCTCCAATAAACTTTTGAGTGTGTCGGGAAATTGTCCCTCTTAAATAGTTCAGTAGATAAATTGTACTGCTTGTGCCTGGAACCTTCTCAACTAATTAATCAACAGACTGCCTGGACTTTTCTAGAGTTCTGGGGAGTTCAGAACTGTTATCAGAAATTCTCCCAGCAACATCAGGAAAAAATTCTGCATGTCAAGGTCACATTTTCCCAAAGCCAAGCCACCTTTACAGTAGTAGCCTCCAGGCTAATCCCCTAATAGCCATTACAACTGGTGTCTAAAGCTTGAGAAAATTTTCAGCTAGCCTTAGGGGAAATCTAGTTAAAAGACAAAAAAATGAAAAACACTTCTAGTTTTATGATTAAATGATCTCAGTAACAAAGATAGGATTTTTATAACTTACATAAGCATAGTTAACTATATTTCATCTACTTCTGTTAGTATAAATGAGCAAGAATCAAATACCAAAAAATAGATTTCTGCTTACATTTGTTGTCAGGAATAATAATTCATCTTAATGAGTGATTTATGCTTTGAGCATTACTGTCAACATGACTGAGTACCCACTGGGAAACCTGAGAAATTAAATCACATTAAAAAAATTCAAAACAGTGTCATCACGAATAGTAGGAGGCATAATCAAGTTATGATCTGAGGCCAGGATCAAGGTATATGTTAGCATTAACAAAAGAAAATTTCCACAATATAGCATAGGTGGAACTTTAATTTTACTAATTAACTTGTTATTCTTATTCCCGACAAATTTAAAGCAGTCTTACCTAAGTGAAACAAAGATGAAATAGTGTACCTTTTCTATACATGATATCACCTGGGTTTGCCCTGGATGTTTCGAAAACTTGAAGCAGGCATAAAATCAGTGTGGGCTTCCCTGGTGGCTCAAATGGTAAAGAATCTGCCTGCAGTGCAGGAGACCCGGGTTCAATCCCTGGGCTGGGAAGATCTTCAGGGGGAAGATCCCCTGGAGGAGGAATTGGCAACCCACTCCATTACTCTTGCCTGGAGTATTCCATGGACAGAAAAGCCTGGCGGGCTACAGTTCATGGGATCACAGTCAGACATGACTTTCACTTACATATTCTTTCTCCTTCCCCCAAATTTTTCTACTTTCTAGTCCAAGATCTTTCTGAAATGGGCATCTTACAATAATGTACAGAGTCTCTTGTTATCATCAAACCATATGGAAAAAATAAATTTCAATATACCTCCCAGTCTCCTGAAAACATTTTAGTAAAATTTACATCTGACATCTTATTTTTAGTGACCAAAAAGCTGTGAAGAAAGATGCTAAAAAGATTGTCGCAAAGCCCAAGGAAGAGGCACCACCACCTAAAGGTATTATGATTTATCAAAATTCTAAGAATTCCCTGGCAGTCCAGTAGTTAGGGCTTGGCACATTCACTGCTGTGGGCCAGGTTCAATCCTTGGTCAGGAAAGTAAGATCCTGCGAGCTGCACAGCACCACCCGATCCCACCCCCCAAAATTCAATGTTACTGCTTCTCTCTTAGTTAAAAAAATTTAAATCCAGATAGGGAAGGACAGAGGCAGATTAAGAGTGTGCCTTTATAAAATAGTACCTCTTCATTTACTCACCCTCACACTGTTCTTTGACTCAGTCCTCACTTTCTCTTTCTCAGCTTTGTTTTCCCATTTTTTCCTCCTCTGTCCTCCTTTGCCTGTGTCTGCCCATGATACCCAGTGGCCACACCAGAGAGTTCTTATTATCTCTGGATGGTGATTTTAAAAAGGCACTGCCCTCTAGTCCAACTTATGGTCTTAGTCTAGTCACTCAAATAGAATGTTTTAAAGGGCTGGTGCTAGTTTTGGGTGGTTGCTCCAGGCCAGTTCAGCATCTTTCCAGGTTCAGCTGAGCTAAATGTCAATACCCACAGAAGAAAAATACTTTTTACCGGGGCATCAATTTACCTACTTTAAGCTTTTGTTGTAACTTGGGAAATTTTTAGAAAGAAAAATAGATAGCTAAATTTAAGCAAACAGTTTTATCCATCTGGCTAAGATTAGAGTACAGCAAGCTCCTAAAAAGAAGGAAAATTCAGGAGCACAGGGTACCCTTTCACTGAGACTTTTTCTGAGTGGTCATTTATGAAGTGTTATAGAATAAGGAGAAGCCCAAAAGCCATGGATAGTTCCTGAACTTTATCATTTTTCCCTGAAAAAAATTATTTTCTTTTAGCATTATGTTTTAGCATCAGACATACTGAATATTCTCTTTATGTTTCATATTAATTGAAATTGTTTTAAATCAAACTAAGCTAGAAAAAAAGTTTTACCCTTCCCATATTTTCATTTGCATGGCACTGCAGAGCATTTCTGGTGAGCAAATTTGCATCTTATAAAAGCATTTGGTATACAAATAGTATTCACAGATCATACAAATAACTAACAAGGGTATATAGGATTAGCAAGGATTAGAAAAATGCATAATCTAAAAATAAACTTGCATTTTATGTTTTCAAAGTTATAGAGGTTCCCAAGAAGCCACCACGTCCTACTGCCTTAATTCCAGCAGAAGGTAAATGAAATTATTAAATATTCTATTTCTTGCTGAGATTTTTATCCCCGCATTATATTCTTATGTACTAGGGTTCTAACTTATTATAAAATTGCAGTCTCCTCTGCTACAGTAAAATTAGCGGTAGAAATAATGGCTACTTTATATTGGTCAAATTCCAGGAAGGAAACCTAGGCAGATGTTTATGTAGCCTCTCTGCAGTGGACACAGGGAAAGAAGTGGTTAGGACTAGAAAGGAGGGATCACCTCTTATTATTTCAGCTGTAGCTAACACAGATGTTAAGGATCATATGAATAATGTTAGCCTTAGTTATTTTAAAGTTGTCATACAAAAGCAACTAATTGATTTAGTTACAAAACTTCAAATATTATCTTTATTAAACTGACTAAAGAGTTATATTCAATATTAAAAATGTAGCTTTAAAATTAGTACTGTTTTTGAAAAAGAATTGGAATTGTAAGTAGCTGCATAAATATTAAATATAAATTCTATATAATGATCAAATATTAAGATATTCCATGGGAAAAAAAAGCTAAGATTTTTACAAATTGGAGCTCCTGCAAAACAATGGAAGATGTGTTCATTTAATAATATTTACTGAATGCCATTTTGTACACATGGGAAGAATCCTCAGATTAAGAGTAGACTGTCTCTTTTGCCTCCTGATTGTGTTCCATAATCAACAAAAATTTAAGCAGAACCACAACACAAAGAAAACATAAATAATCAAATTGATGCTAAAATCCAAGATGCTGATATTGCTAGATAACATCAACTTTTGTTTAGTGACGTAACTGGGTGGATATAATTAATATGCTAATCTTTTCTTTTTTAATTTATTTTAGCACCTGCAATTATTGATGTATCCTCCAAGGCTGAAGAAGTGAAAATAACGACCATAACCAGAAAGAAAGAGATTCAGAAAGAAAAAGAAGAAGCTGTGTATGAGAGAAAGCAAGCAGTCTACGAGGAGAAGAAAGTTTACATAGAATCTTTGGAAGAACCTTACGATGAGCTAGAGGTGGAACCGTATACGGAGCCATATGAAGAACCTTATTATGAGGAGCCAGAGGAAGACTACGAAGAGACCCAGGTAGAAGCTAAGAGGGAAGTTCATGAGGAATGGGAAGAAGATTTTGAAGAAGGGCAAGAATACTATGAAAGGGAAGAAGGTTATGACGAAGGAGAAGAAGAGTGGGAGGAGACTTACCAAGAGAGAGAAGTCGTCCAGGTTCAAAAGGAGGTTTATGAAGGTATGTATTAGTTGGGTAGTTTTTTTCTCTTTTCCTCATTGTTGCTCAATTGTATTTTCAAGGTTATTAACCTGATTCGTAATGAATATGAAATAGATGAAAAGACCGTTTCCATTTTTAAAGTTAGAAATCTTTAGGATCTTTAAAAGAATTAGTTTCTTCAGAGTTACTTTCATGCTTTGTTATTGTACATTGAATCATTTAGTCCTGTTACTAAGACTGAATTCCAAGTGCTCTTTCCTAATGCGGAAGGAAGTTCAAGGTTTAGTTTTACTACCTTGCTATCTCTGCTTGATCTTGCTTCTAAATCTGGCTTGAGTAATCCTGTTAGCAATAAAGATCCCAAATACAATAATTTACACAGTTGTATATTACTCTTAATTTACATCATTTGCAAACTGAGACAGTTTATTAGAATTTACATATTCAACCACTCCTTTTCATTACTGTTTTTTGTTAAAGAATCACGTGAGAGGAAAATTCCAGCAAAAGTACCTGAAAAGAAAGAAGCACCACCTCCTAAAGGTATGTAATTGGAATTATTTAAATAGATCACATCATCAACATCATGATCATGGCTTGCTGGGCAAAGATGTATGAATCACAAGTTTAATCCAATAGACACAACTTCTTCTCGAAGCTTCATTGTATCAATGATTTTTTTCTAAGAATATCTACCTACTTCATGTAATGTAAACATAAAAAGATGATAAAAAGTGTTGTGGTAAGCATAAAATAAAGCCAAAATACTTGAAGTACAGAAGCTTGTACTTGAAGTTCGGTGCAACAAATTTATTCTCTCTTTAAAAAATGAAAGAAAAAGAGAGAGACTATTTTAATAGAAATTCTAAAAGTACTGCAATCTTTTTAAAATGCTTACAGTTGTAAAGAAGCCTGTAGTTGAAAAAATTGAAAAGACTTCTCGAAGAATGGAGGAAGAAAAAGTTCAAGTCACCAAAGGTATTATTATTTAAAACATCTCATGCTTCTGGGTAGTTGCTGAATTAGTGATTTTTTTTTTCCCCACCACATTATATTTTTTATACCTTCCAAATATTCCATTGTTGTTGTTCAGTTGCTAAGTCGTGTCCGACCCTTTGTGAACCCATGAACTGCAACACACCAGGCTTCCCTGTCCTTCACTATCTCCTGGAGTTTGCTCAAATTCATGTCCATTGAGTTGATGATGCCATCCAACCACCTAATCGTCTCTTGCCTGCTTTCTGCTTTTGCCTTCAATCTTTCCCAGCATCAGGGTCTTTTCCATTGAGTCAGCTCTTTCATCAGGTGGCCAAAAGTAATGAAGCTTCAGTTTCAGCATCAGTCCTTTCAATGAATATCCATTATGTACATCTATTAAAAAAAAAAAAAAAACTTTCTCTGTAAATTGAAAGGAATTTGATTTCAAAACACTGATAATAAAACATTTCAAGTACCATGTACACAAGTACTTATTTACTAATATATAGTCACATGTTAGTTATTTGTATAATCATCTAAATTAAGATTTTAAAAATTTTGTGCAAAACAATATTCTTCACAATACAAATATATTTGTACATATTTTTAAGTACCTGAAGTTTCAAAGAAGATTGTTCCACAAAAACCTTCTCGGACTCCAGTGCAGGAAGAAATTATTGAAGTGAAAGGTATACATCTTTGTCTTTCAGCTACAAGTTTTAAACATTTTTATTTATGTGTATGGATATGTGTACATATATTACTGAACAATACACAAATATGAAATCACCAAAATAAAGACATATTATATATGATATAATATGTTGCACATTTATATAATTTATGTAAATAATAACTTTGTTTTTAGTTTCACTCTAAAATTGCATAATTTTTTAATTAAGGAAGGATTTGTGTTTAATCAGTAGTTTTCTAACTTTACTTTGCAGTGTTTTCTATTACATATAATATTCCCATCCTCTCACTTATGTAAATAAGCCCTAATGGATTTGGGAAAACACCACATCACATGTGAAGAAGTTGTCTCTATTTGATTCCAATTTAATAATATTTGATAAAGGCTGCATGGGTTGTTTGTCCCTATAGATCAAAACACGATTTGTTTCCTTGTCAATACTGAATTTGTTCTTAAGCTATCACATTAACCCACTCATTCTGCGACTAAAAACTTAAATACAGTGTACACGCCATGTATTTGATGTCTTTTCCTGGAAAAAGAAATACTAATGTGAAATACTCTCTTTGAAGTACCTGCTGTACATACAAAGAAGATGGTTATTTCAGAAGAAAAGATGATCTTTGCTACTCACACAGAGGAGGAGGAGGTGTCAGTCACAGGTACAAGGCAAATTTGAATATGGGGCTCAGTTGGAAGGGCTTCGGATGGATTTTTATCTCTCTTCTTATCTAATTTGTGTTCATGTAGATATCTCTGTCTCCTCGTGAATCTTTGTCATCTTTTCATTTCAGTTGTCTGTTCTAATTTGTATTTCAATATTCTTTATAAATTGCAATATCACCTACAGTACGGCATACCAGGAACTAAAATGTACATTTTTTTTAAAGTCCCTGAGGTACAAAAGAAAACTGTTACCGAAGAGAAAATTCATGTTGCTGTTTCCAAAAAGATTGAGCCTCCACCCAAAGGTATTAATGATTTATTCCAAGTTTAAAATCCTTTAAAAGTGTCAAAGTAACATTTTTTAAAAGTTCCAAATATCTGAATCTGTTACTATTAAATAATAGATTTAGTCACAATCCACAGACCTACAGCCACTATATACAAAGGAAATCATAGGCAGGTGAGAAGACCCATGAGGGAGGATACTGGAGAAAAGAATGACAATTCCCAGCAGCTCTGTTTTCCCACTTCACTGAGCTTACGATCCAGTGACCAGCCATTTAGAAACAGAAATGCAGTGTCCTGGAGCAAGCTTCTACCAGCTCACGAGAGCTGATGTTGTTTTCAGGAATTTGCTACCTAGCATTTAACCCCTCCATGATTTAAAAATTATATAAAATTAAATGAATAAAACTATGGTAATAAATGCTCAAAACTCATCAGTCCCCCTTTTATTATGAGTATGTTTCCGAGGTTATGTGGATTGCCTCTGAGTTGTGAAAATACTGGATCATTTTGCACTCCTTCCTGTCCCTTCCAAACTCCATGACGGTGACATCATGATTGGTAGCCAGGATGCACGTATTTGCACCCATGGAAACTGGAACTTGGAAACTGATCGAGACTACAGATTAGGGCTCCTGTCCCCCACCACTGACCCTCTCCTATGCCCAGGCAAAATGCTAAACATTTAGGATACAAACATTATTTAAGATATTTGAATGCAGTTGTTCTAGTGCAATGACTTTATAAAAGTAAAGTTTCTAAAACTGATGTCTGAGAAACAGGCACTCGTATCTCTGAGGAAGGGGCATTCCAACCTGTTTCTGGGAAACTAGAGATTCCACAGGTAAAAATGAATGACAGGCACATTTTCTAACTGGCCGCTAGCCCATTGCCCCTAACCCTTGATAACACATAATTTTGTTGCCTTCAATTGGTGTAAAACCAGAATATATTTTCTTTAAGTCTTATAACAATATATGCCTTGTCAAAATGCACAGTTTCTCAAAAACAACCCATTTTTTTGAAGTCCCCGAGCCACCCAAGAAACCAGAAGAAGTGGTCCCCGTTCCTGTTCCTAAAAGGTGGAGCCCCCACCAGCCAAAGGTAGAATTGTATTTTTGAAAAATATTTGTGGTGTCTGTCTTGTACTTTTTTCTGTTGGATCTGTGTGTTATTGAGATAGCATCTGTAAACCGGTTGTAATATAGTTTAATCCTGTGTATATTGATTTCATTAATTTGTGGTAATATGTTATACAAATGTCAGTAACACTTTTAGACTCCAGACCATGCTAATTTGGTCTTTGTCAGCTCCATGTAATATGCGTAATGTCTCGTCGGTATTGTTCTTAGCGTGTATTTTCATCACAGGTAGAGAGTCTTAAATTACTTCCTAAATTCTTTCACTCTTACTGAGGATTTATGATTTAACATAATCTTAAGTGTCTCAGAAGGAGACTAGAGTTCTCAATATTGTTTCAACAATGGTGTCTTTAAAGTTCCTGAAGTTCCCAAGAAACCTGTGCCAGAGGAGAAAAAGCCAGTTCCCGTGCCCAAGAAGGAGCCTGCTGCTCCACCAAAAGGTACACCAGACCTGATCACGGGCTGCCCCTTTGCTCCAAACGCCAGTGCTTTGTTTTACAGTCTTTGTACTTACTTTGCTGTCTATCTTGTGTCTTTTATGTCCCTAGTGTTTTTCATTTGTTTTTCAGCTTTGGGGCTCTACTCTTGACATACATTACTTATGATACTAAGCAACAGAAGTCACTTTTAAAAAGTGACTCTATCAAACTGCTGTCTTAAATTTTTAATATCTTCCCTTAGAGAAAGAAAAAGTATTTGTGAAATTCATTTTTTACAGGGCATGTTTCTAGAAAAAGCTCTTTCACTCCTCAACAATGTGACCATTTCTTAATTTAAAAAAAAAAAACACTTCCATGAGTTATGACAAGATAAAGATTAATAGGAGGGAGTTTGGTAGAACTGAATGTTAACTAGGTAAAGATTGTTGCTCTGTTACTGGTAACAGCCACTCTTCTGAAAAGTCAATGAGGCCTCTTAAATAACTGAAAGCATCAACTCTTGGCAGTTACTTTCACCATGTTTCTCTAGACATTTATTGATCACAGGCACTTGTCACAAATGTTGCAATTATCTGATTAGTGAGTGAAGGGATCTTGCATACAGGTGTGCTTGCATTCAAATGTGTTAATTCTGGCTTTGATTTTGGATTTGGTTGGTTTTGGCGGTTTTAGTGATAGAAAGACACTATTTTGTGGAGGTGATGTAGCACCACAACTGCACACATCTGGTCAGTTCCAGAGACCCAGTATCATCCAGCTTGGAAGAAAGCAGGCGCATACATTTTATGTAGTGTTCTCTTTTGCCTGATTTCTCAATTTTCCATTTTCTTCCTGAAGCAAGTCTGCTTCTCTGTTTCTCAGACTTGGCCATTTCAGAATCCTGGGGGAGGAGAGGTATCTTTTTTTTTAATTGAAGTATAGTTGATGTACAATACTATATACCTTACAGGTGTACTATATAGTGGTTCACAATTCTTAAAGGTTATACTCCATTTATAATTGTTTTGGAATATTGGCTGTATTCCCTGGGTTGTGCACTGTATCCTTGCAGCTTATTTTATATATAATAGTCTGTATCTCTTAATCTCTACCCCTGTATTGCTCCTCCCTTCTTCCCTCACCCCACCAGTAACCACTAACTTGTTCTCTATATCTGTGAGTCTGTCTCTTTTTTGTTATGTTCACTATTTTGTTATTTATTTATTTTTAAATTTAAATTTATTTATTTTAATTGGAGGCTAATTACTTTACAATATTGTATTTGTTTTGCCATACATCAGCATGAATCCACCATGGGTGTACACGTGTCCCCAATGCTGAACCCCCTCCCACCTCCCTCCCTATACCATCCCTCTGGGTCATCCCAGTGCACCAGCCCCAAGCAGCCTGTATCCTTCATAAGACTCTACATACTGTAGCCTGATATTTCATATACCCCTCAGTACTTTTAGGGCACACACATTGCTCTCTGATGTTTCATTTGGCATAATACCCTCCAAGTTCATCCAAGTTTTTAAATGGCAACATTTCATTCTTTCTTTTATGGCTGAGTAGCATTCCATTCTAAAAAATATACCACATCTTTATTCATTTATAGATGGACACTTAAATTGTTTTGATATCTTAGCATTATAAATAATTCTGCTATAAACATTGAGGTGCATGTATCTTTCCAAGTTAGTATGTTTGTTTCTTTATAGTCTTTTTTTTTTTAACCAAATGAATACTTCAATTGTCATATTGAGAGGACTAGCCTAGCACAAGAGTGTTTCCTGAGTTTTGTAAACACTACAGGTGCACAAGCAAACAAAAAAACCCAGGAGATAAATAGAAAATAACAACAATATATATACAACCATTCTAATGACTTACTGGTCTAAGATGTGAAAATGTTAGTCACTCAGTCGTGTCTGACTCTGCAACCCCATGGACTGTAACCTGCCAGGCTCCTCTGTCCATGGAATTCTCCAGGCAAGAATGTTGGAATGGGTTGCCATGCCCTTCTCCAAGTCTACGATAGTTTTGGGTAAAATATACCCAAAATATATATGTTGTTACAGATTCCAGTTCTCAATACAAAGCATAAAGAGATTTTTCTGTATACTGTATCCATACTCTATATTGTTTCTGTAATTACTGATTTTTATCAAGAGTGTCCAATATATAAAGAATAAATTGTGTATACATACTTCTGTGTATATCACTCTCCTTTTAGTTGCCTAAATGTCTCTGTGATATCACATAAGACATTTACGATGGCCTTTAGAATACTGTATCGTGGCCTTTAGAACACTGTATTTTAATTTTTTGCATTATTTTGCCTATACATAAAAAAATCTATAACAGCATTAATGGACTACATAAAGACCTGTGTTCATGCTTATATCCATTCATGAAAGTGATATATATGAACTAACATTGTATTTTAACACCTTTAAGTTCCAGAGGTGCCCAAAAAGCCTGTTCCTGAAGAAAAGGTTCCTGTTCCCATTGCAAAGAAGAAGGAAGTTCCACCAGCTAAAGGTACAGTGACTTACTTAGTAAGGAAGCCCTACCTTTATGTCTTGAGTGTAAAACATTTTTGTGTTTAATTATCTGTTAATTTAGTTTAATTCAAAATGAATGTTTTATGGCGTAAGAATTCAACAAAATTGTCTGTCTCCCTGCCTACTTTCTTAACTGTGCATAAGCTACTTTGGAAAATACAAAAGGCAACTCTAAAAATTAATGTCTTTTCAAGTTCCTGAAGTACAGAAGAGGGTTGTCACAGAAGAACAAATAACCATTGTCACTGAAAGAGAGGAGTCTCCACCACCAGCAGGTACCTCATCCCATCTCCATGAAATAAACTTGTCTTTTCTTCAGGCTTCTCTAGTTGCATGTCTTTTTAGTGAGCCTGCCAGTTCTGTGTTGCTCATTTTCTTTGCCTTTCTGAGAATTTTAAAATCAAATACTATCCTTTAAGTGCCAGAAGTACCAAAGAAGAAACTTCCCGAAGCAAAAAGACCTGTCCCTCGGAAAGAGGAAGAAGTTCCACCACCGAAAGGTATTGTCTCTCTCTCTCCAAGAACCATCTTTACAATTTTATGTTCCAAGGCAAATGATGATTTTGTGAGTTCTGTGATATGTGTGCATCGTGAGTGCGTATCTGTGTTTGGTGTTGAGCTTCAGTGAAATAACACAGGTTCTGAAAGTAGACTATGTTTTTAAAGTACCAGCTGTGCCTAAGAAACCTGTCCCAGAGGAGAAAGTTCCCGTGCCAGTTCCAGTCCCTAAGAAAGCCCCTCCTCCTCGAGGTAGGATTTGTTTCATGCCTCTGACAAAAATCTCTGAGCCAGTGAATTCTTTTTCCTACCTGATGTCTTCTTGTACTGACCCCTTGTCTTTCTTCGGATAGAATTTCTGTGTGCACGTACTTGCGACATGTAACTTGTTTCCCACTTTGTTAGGGAGAGTGGTATACTGGGCAAATCTTCCCCTAACTTTAGGGATACTCTTGATTAAGACTCTTGCTTTTTAAGCTTTAATTTTAATGCTTTCTTAAAGCTGAAGTTTCTAAGAAAACGGTCATGGAAGAAAAAGATTTGTTGCCGAAGAAAAACTATCCGTCACAGTTCCTCAGAGAGTGGAGGTCATGCGGCACGAAGGTATATATATAATCAGGCGTGAGGGGAGAAATGAGTTTGCGTGTGTTCCCTGAGAGTCTTTCCTTCTTGCCACATCGTTTACTTTAGAAGCTGTCCTGAGTATTGTCTGTCTATTGTAGTCTCTGAGGCTGAGTGTTTTATGTCCACGTTGGTCCTGAATCATTCTAAGAGAGTGAATGGGAGGGGTGAATGTGGGATGAACGTGAACGGGGCCACACTTGGGCATAAGCTGAATATTCTTCTTGGTCGTGGGCTCTACCATCCCCTCTTCTGAAACCAGCTCTCTCCTTGTTGCAATGAGGAAGTCCTATGAAGCTCCACCCCTAAGCAGATAGAAGGACATGATCCACCCGTAGGGAACACATGGCTATTATCTGAACTTCAATGGACTCTTCAGGTGGAATTTAAATTAAATCTCGTCTTTTAAAATATCTGCAGAGAAGGAATGGAGTTATTCAGAAGAAGAGGAAAGAGTATCCGTTTCAGTTTATAGAGAAGAGGAAAGAGAGGAGGAGGAAGAAGTGGAGGTTACAGAATATGAAGGTAAACGATGCAAATAAAGCTAGTGGTGGCCTGGAGTCTTGATAAGCTGTTTTCCTTGACAGATTGTGTACTCAGGTTAATGAAAGTGATACAAATTCAGTGAACATCTACTGGCCTTATTTCATGTGTCTTTTGATCAAACCACAAGATTCAGAAGCATTAATTAAACATCCAGTGTATTTATTGTCCACCCCCTCTTAACTTGGAGACAGGGCTTCCTATTTAACTAAACAGTTAACTAAAGGTGCGGGTATCTTCATATACAGTTACCCTTGCAGTAGACGGGACTTGGTTTCAGCATGGTGAGCTGAATGTAGTCTAATGTCTAAAACATAGGTAACACAAAACAGGGTTGATAGCACAACTCAATAATGTAGCCTGACTCACATATTTTAAATGAACAAGGAATTAGATTACCTTATTGCCCAGGTTTGAGAGTAAAGCACTGAGCACGTAGGCCTTTCCAGTGTTCCGTGTATGGAGAGAGCAATTGTGAAATATCTTTTATTAGATCAGCCTGTTATTCAGATGTTCATGTGCCTATAATGTTAGTTCTGTGTGGTTTAAGGACTGAGCAACAAGCTTTATTTCAACCTTTTAATGAATTAAGGCAGCCCTAGGTTTGCTGCTAAAGTTCAGCATTGTGGCTAAAGCAGGATATCTGAAAGAACTTTACTAAGAAAGTGTTAATGTACCTCTGCTTTAAAGATTAATCTGTAAGTTTCTTAATAAATGTACTGTCTTCCTAATGAAACGGTGAATAGAACTGTACAGTCAGATACCCTTGAAATATGTGTCTCTGGCTATTAAAAGGGGTCCTGACTCTTCCCCACTTTGAAGGAGATACCATGTGAAATCTAGATGTGCAATCTTGATGGAAAGCCTTAGAACAAAGACTTAGACTTGACTCCCTGGAGGAGGCCCTCCAGTTCTGTTGTGCTTCCTGGGAAAGGCCGAGATGTCAGGCACAAGTCAGGAATCTGATGGATCCCAAGGGTCCTATCCCTTCTAGAAATGTTTGGGAAAGCTTAACATGCACACAAGGAAAGTTCTCATTGCATGAATCTAATTTCAGCCTTTGACAGTATACATTATAAATTTCTTTTAGTACTATAGACTCTAATTAAAAGGAAAGACACTGCAGGATATTCTTACGCTTTCATTAAGTCCAAAAGATTTAAGGAAAAGATAGGTAGCCTGTTAAGTTCACTCCTAATGTTCATAACTAGATCTCTCTATTCTATAATTAACCTTATACACACAGACTCAAAAATCACAGGAAGACTGTTAGCCTTGTTCACCATACCTACTCTTGTAAAACTGGGGCGGTAGGGAGTCCTGATTCCAAGTTCTCAGCAGGTTTTTCCTATGTAATACAGGTCTTTTCTTTCTTATAAACCTGTTTACAATTCTTCAAGTGTGTATTTCTGCCCTGCACCTTCAAATCTAGTGTCATTGTATTTTTAATACTTGTCTTCAAATTCCTGTGTTCTTGTTAATTTAGCCACTAGAATTGTTCTTGTGTCTTTGTGCTTGTCCTGTTCTTCCTGTGAATACAAGCATTGTTATCTTTATGATACACTTAAAAATTAAGTTACTGAAACAGTTTCTGTACTCTTTATTAAGGCATATGCTTTGATTGAAGTCTTCTTCTTTGGGTATTATAAATGAGAACAACCAGGGATGGATTCGGCAGGTGTTAAACGTTCACTATTTTACTTATTCTTTGACTTAATAAAGTACAGCTAAATTTGAACATGAAAAACACTACAAGCTTATCTTCTTTAAAATTGATATCTTTAAAGTGATGGAGGAGCCTGAGGAATACATTGTAGAAGAAGAGGAGCACTTTGTTTCTGAGGAAGTGGAGGCTGAACCAGCTGAAGGTAGACCAACTCTTAGATAAGCTCTAGCCCCTGTGTGTGTTGAACTTGTCCCATTCTAAATGGTCTCTTATAGTTAATTCATTGCCTGTACTGCAACCGTCAGTAAACTTGTTTAATTGAAAAATTCCTTAAATTTTTATTAAAAAGAAATCTGGACATTTCTACAAATATATTTTATAATCTTTTCAAGTGCCTGAGAAGAAAATCATACCCAAACCGAAAATTCCTGCTAAAGTAGAGGAGCCTCCACCAGCTAAAGGTACAATTCTGTCTCAGAGAAAGGGGACCCATTTGTCTTCATAGCTAGGCTAATGCTTTTAGTTTGAGTAACTGCTTCCGTTTTGCCAACTTATGTGTAAACATTTTAACTGACTGTAGTCATTAATGTTTGTGTAAATGTGTGATCCCTCGTAAAGTGAGCTCTTTGCCCCAAAAGAATGGCACTTCTTCTGCAATGCAGACTAATATTCTTAAACCTCATATTTCTAAAGTTCCTGAAGCACCGAAGAAAATTGTGCCAGAAAAGAAAATTCCTGCCGCCGTTCCCAAAAAGGAAAAGGTGCCGCCCGCCAAAGGTATATTGGGTTTTCCTTTATTCTTAAGTAATGCCTGTGTTTAAATCTTAAATTGATACATTCTTCAAATTTTTATGACATTAACAAGAAATAAGTGTGCCTGTGTTTAGTGTTTTTCTCACTTGTGTTGTGTCTGACCGTGTCGTGCAATGTCTTTTAAGTGCCAGAAGAACCAAAGAAACCAGTTCCTGAAAAAGGGCTCCTCCCAAAGTGGCTAAGATAGAAGAACCTCCTCCCACGAAAGGTAAATGAAGTCCCGTGGACTTCTAGAAACATGTCTTGTCTTTCGTCCTCTCACTGCTGTCCTCCGGTCTCACCTTCAATATGGAGGTTATTGGTGTATGTTGGCCACAGTGATTAATGTATTATCGCCTCGTCTGTGGTGGATTATTACTCACTTGTTGTGAAGCTTATTTGTGTGTACCTTGTAAAATTATATTCTAAAATCACATAAGCCTCTGGCAAATATACTTAATATAACTGATGCTGAAGCTGAAACTCCAATACTTTGGCCACCTGATGCGAAGAACTGATGCATTTGAAAAGACCCTGATGCTGGGAAAGAGTGAAGGCGGGAGGAGAAGGGGGCGACAGAGGATGAGATGGTTGGATGGCATCACTGACTCAATGGACATGAGTTTGAGTGAACTCCGGGAGTTGGTGATTGACAGGGAGGCCTGGCGTCCCGTAGTCCATGGGGTCACAAAGAGTTGGACCTGACTGAGCGACTGAACTGAACTGAATATACTTAACACACTTTTTAAAATTCCACTTTAAGTAATACAACTCCATAATCCTAAAATTATCTTTCAAGTGACTGAGAGGCACATGCAAATTACCCAGGAAGAAAAAGTTCATGTTGCTGTTACTAAAAAGTGGAGCCTCCAAGACCAAAAGGTACATGGGGTCTTCTGATATCCAGAATGTTCTGCTTACCCTCTTCTTTTTACCAAATACACTAGTAATGGGTGTTGGTTTTTTGTTGTCATTGTTTTCATTGTTTTCTGTTTGAAATCATGAAAATGTCAAGTCTTTTATGTTTGAATTTCTGTTACACAACTACCATTTTGTGGTTTGAATGAGGAAAACAATTCTTTAAAGTGAAATCTGTCTTTAAAGTGCCTGAGGAACCCAAGAGAGCTGTTCCAGAAGAGAAATTTCCAAAACTCAAGCCTAGAAAAGAGGAGGAGCCACCAGCAAAAGGTACACCAACTTTTCCAAAAATCAAAATAAGCTTATAAGCATTGAAACTCATCTAGTGGAATTGAGATCCTTAGACAAAATAATTTATGTATTACAAAGTAATTAACATACATATGCTACTCCATATCATCTCAAAACTAAGCATCTCTGATACCAGAACATGTACTCAAATCTCTCTCTCCTCAAAAAAACAAAAATAAAAAATGAAACCTCACCCACACAGGTGTAGATACTTTCCCTTAAAATGTACTTGTCTTTTAATGTTTTTTGTCTATATACTGATTTCCTTTGCTGAAATGCTTGTTTTGTGTGGCAACGTTGGATGAAATTTAAAAAAATTTAAATCCTCAATCTTCTGCATTGTGGTGGTAGAAGTTATGGAAATACCTCATGTAACATATGTTTCTATTCATGTAACATAAGTTACATGAATGTAACATAAGTTTCTGTCTAATGGTTGTTTGATATCATTGTTTATGCTGTCCAGTTATCTTGTTTTAGTTCTCTTATAATTACTACTTGGTCTTCCTGAAGTTACTCAAAGTCTTTAAATTATTAAGTAGCTTAGAAAAAAGCATTCATATATATGTTAGATCATGTTTATTTCTTAGGCCATAGAGTTTTCTTACCACTTAAATGAAACATTTAAACAAGGAACATGGTTATGGTTATCTTTGTCATTGGATTGTGCACACACAAGTTCTCTTAACACGCATTATTTTGAATCTTGTGATTCACTTTCAATAATTACTCTTTTAAAGTGACTGAACTCAGGAAAAGAGCTGTTAAGGAAGAAAAGGTATCCGTTGAAGTTGCAAAAGAGAACCTCCGGCTGCTAAAGGTATATTGTGCTTTGACTAAATAATAAAATGAAGCATGAAGCTATACAGCTCTTTGCCTGCTAGTTTCTAATTTGAGTCTCATCCTTCTGGCTTATTGTTGACTAAAGGCAGGGAATCTAACATTTGAATTTGTAAATAGCAGCTTACACTCTGTAATTCCTTGGCCGGCGAAGGACAGTCAAGGTCTCCTATCACTAATGCATGAGACCATTACCAGGAAATGAAATCACAGCACATTCTCCCTGTGGTCCCTATGGGCTGCAAGTAAAATGCTGCTGTTGTCAATGTTATTCCAGAAGTTACTGTGACAGCAGAGAAAGAATGGGCTTACACCAAAGAGGAAGAAACTGTTTCAGTAGAACGGGAGGAAGAATATGAGGAATATGAAGAATACGATTATAAAGAATTTGAGCAGTATGAACCAACAGAAGAATATGATCAGTATGAAGAGTATGAGGAACGTGAATTCGAACATTATGAAGAGTATAAAGAGCATGAAGCGTATGTCACAGGTATGAGCAGAACTCTAAACCTGACACCACATTAAATATATGCAAATGACATTAGGACAGGATAAAATTTTTAATACCCAAAGAAATTTGAAAAGAACTTTGTTTTGTTGGGAAACTCAGAATTTTCTTTCTTGGATAACTTTTAGGGAAAAAAAAATTCTCTATAAACTGTAAAGTTACTGTTAGAGTTTGGTTCTGGGGAAAATCTGTTTTCCCTCTCCATTTTGCTGTTACAGATATCAAACAAATGAAACTAAATTTCTTTCTCCAAAAGGCCGAGTCTGTCTGCAAGTACCCTTGATCATTCCGACACATGACCCAAAATTTCTGAACTTCTCTCACCCTGAAGCTTGTTATTATCAAACAGGATAGCCTATTGAGAAAACATCCTACCCTTGGAGTTCCCTTCATTAAGCATAACAAAGATTCCTTCAAAAATAAAGTCCAACACAAACAATTGTGTTTTATCATTGTGCAGATCAAATTTGTAGGAATAAGATTCTAGTGGATTTCAGAATGCACCAATATTATTTCATTTATTCAATTTTTGGTGTTTCATAGCCTAACTTTGAAAAAGTTCTATATAGTTTTACAAATAAGAATTAAAAACAAATATTATATGGAGAGGAGTTTAACCATGATGTTGTCTGTATCAAGTGAAATGATAATATGTAAAAGAGTCACAGTTAACTTAGCTGAAGTAAATTAAATTAGCAAGGAAGAAATAGCATAAAAGCTTAAGTCTTTTATACCTTATTCTACTTGAACCTCTAATTCTTACTCACCTCTCAAGGCTATGGCTATGCTGTAGATAAGATATATTATTTTAATTCTTTGTGTCCATTGAAGAAATATCATTTTTTATGTCCTAACATAAAAATGTCTAACATTACTCTGTATATATTTTTTAAAGAACCTGAGAAGCCCGTCCCAGTAAAGCCTATCCAGGAAGAACCAGTTCCCACAAAACCAAAGGCCCCACCAGCTAAAGGTAGAGTCAGAAAAACATTATTAGTGATGAGACCTGTGGTTCTTACATGTCTGTCCAGCTACAAATCCATGTTGAAGTGGCAGTGTGCCAGTTGTGTGTGTGTGTGTGGGATCCCTATGTTGCACGTCGTATTTCTTTATTTTTTTTTCTTACTGCTCTTAAAAAGTCTGGATCAGGTTTTTAAATCTGTTAATGTTGATGTTTTAAAGTGCCGAAGAAAGTGGTCCCTGAAGAAAAGTGCCAGTGCCCATTCCTAAGAAACTCAAACCTCCACCTCCCAAAGGTACATGGCAACATAATAACTACCAACATCTTTGTCACTTACATTCTATAAACATGTCTTACTGTCTTGTCTGATGTTCTTTGTTTTTACTGAATGTATTGTTTGGTGCTGATTCTTACCTTTCTCCATGTTTCCTGAATTTTTGTTTACATGATATTCATGTGGGTTGGTTTTAATGGTCTTTAATAATTAATATCTTTAAAGCACGTGAAGAAGCAAAGAAAGTTGTTGAGGAAAAAATACACATTTCAGTTACCAAACGTGAAAAAGAGCAGGTGACTGAACCAGCTGCTAAAGGTATAATTCTCCTTCAATTGTGGCCTTTTATAATGTCTCTCTTAAAACTTAAGCAGCTACATTTTGCTTTTTCCCTCACTGTTTTGTATCTTTTATATTAATTGTTAGATGGATATTAGATAGAAAAATCTATAAACACAGAATAAAAAGATAATGTTATCTTAAAAGGAAAAGTTATCACAGAATATATCCATAACTCCTTATGCAATGGCTATCCTAACACACAGCTACAATGAATATAAAATACAATGTTTGGATTTAAAATCAGTGACCATTTGGCACATTCCTGACTTATCTAAATTGATGTAATGATATAACAATATACACCACCATTTAAGATCTGTTTGTTGACCCTAAAGTCATTTTGAAGATTGAAGAAAGAGTTAACTCAGTATCTAACCATTTTCTCCTGCTTTTTACTAAGTAGCTCCTCTGCAGTTTCAGGCAGCATACTTACCCAGAAGTAAATTTAGCTTTTTGGTAAAGGATGTTTCATACAAGAAGAGATATCAGACACTAAGCACTGTTCACAATCTTGGGGTTACCCCAGACCTCCTTGAGAACTTTTGTATGTTTTTATTCCAGTGAGGTTCAGAATCTGCTCCATGGAAAATATAAAGTTTCTTTAGTTTAACAACCATATAGCTACTATAGGAGAAACACTAGCAAAATCATTTTATATCCTTAAAGTACAATAGAGCAAGCATTAATTGGGTGACCTGTTTCTGAAAATAAAATTTCCTTATACTTACTGTTTCAAGTGCCCATGAAGCCCAAGAGGGTTGTCACAGAAGAAAAAGTACCTGTTCCTAAAAAAGAAGTAGCAGCACCTGTTAGAGGTACCTATATGTACTCTTCTTAATGTGTCGTTTGCCTTTTTTTGGTATGAAATTCATGTTCAGTTCTATGTGTAAAGTTCTGTGGGAAAAATGAAGCCTATTCCTTCTTCTATTACAAATGGCCATGTTCCTAATGTGTCTTCATTTTATCAAGTAATTGGGAAAATATCCAACCTAAAAATAATGTCTTTAAAGTGCCTGAAGTACCTAAAAGAGAAGAACCAGAAGAGATCGCCTTTGAAGAGGAAGTTGTAACCCACGTAGAGGAATATTATGAAGAAGGAGAAGAAGAAGAAGAGTTCATTCATGAAGAAGAGTTCATTCATGAAGAAGAATACATTCATGAAGAAGAGGAACTCATAACTGAAGAAGAAGTGGTACCAGTCAAAGGTAGATTACATCTCCCACCAAGGGATAAGCAGCAACATCTTTAGTGTCCAGTTTGGTTAAATTCTGGGGTATATTAGCCAATGACCAATTCTGCTTGTTATTAGGAAAAGAAACTTATCGGGGCTGAAGCATGATTTCTGCAATTGCTTTTCACATTTTATATCTTTTTCTGCAACATTTCCAAAATTCTTCATAATATCTTTAAAGTGCCCGAGGTACCCAAGAAACCTGTCCCAGAAGAGAAGAAACCTGTTCCTGTTCCCAAAAAGAAGGAAGCCCCACCAGCAAAAGGTATACCACCACTCATATCATGAGTGTATAAAAACTTAGTTGCTCGGTCATGTTCAACTCTTGGCAACCCAGTGGACTGTAGCCTGCCAGGCTCCTCTGTCCATGGAATTCTCCAGGCAAGAATACTGGAGTAGGTTGCTATTCCTTTCTCCAGGGGATCTTCCTAACCCAGGAATCGAACCCTAGTCTCCCGCATTGCAGGCGGATTCTTTCCCAGCTAATCTGCATCTAAATAGCCATCTTCAGAGTTCCAAACTTTTGAGTTGTTACTGTCTGTTGTTTGAAAATGTCCTGTTGTTTGTTCACTGTCCTTTGCATGGATATGTTGTTACTGGCAGCAAGAACTTATCAATAAACAATATCTTTAAAGTGCCTGAGATTCCTAAGAAGCCTGAGGAGAAGGTTCCTGTGCCCATTCCCAAGAAAGAGAAGGCTCCACCAGCTAAAGGTACATCTCTTTGTAATACATCAGTCGAATAATGTAATACTTTACCCACGTAGTATCACTTGGTGAGCCACATCTGTTCTTACCCCGTGATGATATTAACAGTATTAATGCTAAGACAAAGACCCCCCAGCTGGTAACTGGAGCAGTTTATTGTGTATTCATCTCTGAATTTTACCATCAAAGCATACTGGTGATTGATGTTTGCCTCCTCCTCTTTAGTGTCAAGTTCTTAGAATAAAATAAATTTTTATTGTAATATGAAGATGGGCAAAATCATCATTTACCAGACATTGTGTGTTGTCTTTAATAGCAGTCTACCTTTATTGAGTGTTCTTTATCTTAATTTTTGTGCATTTCCAGGCCTTTGTTTTGTGGCTATTATAATTATTATTTTCAATCTTCAAGTGAAATTGTTCAAATATCTATGATACTTCAATAGGTCTGAAATTGCTAAATTCTTACCTATGGGCAAAAAATGTGGCACTAACCCTATTTTATGTCTTTAAAGTTCCTGAAGTACCCAAGAAACCTGTACCAGAGGAGAAAGTGCCAGTACCAGTTCCCAAAAGGTGGAAGCTCCGCCTGCCAAAGGTACATGAACTTGCAATGTCATAAACATTTTTTACACTTCAAATCTGCACATGAGTAAATAATTAAACTCTGTGTTACTTGGAGATGCAATGCTTTAGTATTCCTTCATGGAAAAGAAAAGATTTTATTTTAAAAGTAAAATGCTTCCTGAAACAATGTGGTCATACTCTTATGACCTTGTCAGAATCTTTTTGAGACTATGCTTGGATTCAAAGTTCTAGGTTGGATCAACTGTTTCTCTAATCATTTCTTTAAAGTGCCGGAAGTGCCCAAGAAACCTGTGCCTGAGAAGAAGGTGCCGGTTCCTGCTCCTAAGAAAGTAGAGGCTCCACCAGCAAAAGGTACATAGTTTCACCATGTAAAGTCCATGAAAAAAAAAAAAACCCCTGATATTTACATATGCGTGCATGCATGCTCAGTCACTTTAGGTATGTCCGACTCTTTGCGACCCCATAGACTGAAGCCTGCCAGGCTTCTCTGTCCGTGGGGATTCTCCTGGCAAGAATACTGGAGTGGGTTGTCATGCCCTCCTCCATGGAATCTTCCCAACCCAGAGATCAAACCCAAGTCTCCTGCATTGCAGGCGAATTCTTTACCATGAGCCCCTGGGGAAGCCCAACATTTATATATATTCATATATAAATCTCCCATAACATTATATGGTTTAAACAATTGTCTGTCTTGTTAGAAATATTTAAGTCAGATATTTCGTGATTCTTTTTATGTCTGTTGCTCTAAGACACGTAAATGAACACATTCTTAAAGAAAAATAATATCTTTAAAGTGCCAGAGGTGCCCAAAAGATCCTCCCAGAAGAAAAGAAGCCAACACCTATTCCGAAAAAGTGGAGGCTCCCCCACCCAAAGGTACATTAATCTCTTAACAAACCCAAAACAAAAAGGCTAACTAACTGGCATTCTACAGCCTCACTAATTATAATGACTTATGTTGGTAACAGTTGATGCTTTTTGACTACAGAATATTAGCTTTTCATGTTGTCCCACTGTTTTGAATATTGTACATAAAAGTGATCCTTGTCCGACTGACAAATATCTTTAAAGTGCCAAAGAAACGTGAGCCAATTCCAGTTCCAGTTCCTGTAGCTCTGCTCCGGGAAGAGAAAGTTGTACGTAAAGAAGAAATTGTTCTTGAAGAGGAATTTCTCCATGAGGAAGAAGTTATCCTTGAGGAAGAAGTTCTGCCAGAGGAAGAGGAAATTTCACCTGAGGAGGAAGTTCCGCTAGAGGAGGAGGAGATTCTTCCAGAGGAAGAGGAAGTTCCTCCTGAAGAAGAGGAAATTCCTCCTGAGGAGGAAGAATTTGTACCTGAGGAAGAAGTACCTGAAAAAGAAGAAGTTCTTCCAGAAATTAAGCCTAAAGTGCCAGCGCCTGCACGAGGTATAGCAGCTCTTCTTGAAGTCCTCAGGCCTCTTTTGTGTTGAATTCTGCCTTTCCATCCTGTTGTTCATCTCTAATTTTATGTATGATGCTCTACTCTTTATGTTTCCTACCATCTAAATCTTAGAGAACATTCCAGACATGTGTGCTCTTATTATTTTGTGTCTGTCTTATGCGTCTCTGTTTATTGTAAGTAATCTGAATGTCTTTTCAGATTTCATGGCATAGAATGTTATCTCGTTGTTTGTGGTCCTATTCTCATGTGTCTTTTTGTTGCATATCCAGTACTGTACATGTGATTTTTTAATGTTTTAAAATGAATGTTTTAAAGTGCCTGAAGTGCCAAAGAAACCTGTACCAGAGAAGAAAGTCCCTGTTCCAGCTCCTAAAAAGTGGAACCTCCACCACCCAAAGGTACACCTCCCCCAAGTACATACACATTCTTCATCCATAGTTTCACCAGAAAAATTATAACAGAACTGGGATTTAGGAAACTTTATGTTTATAAACTAGTCACATTAACTGCGGAAGATGTTCAAGAACTCTGATATCCACTTTTAATTGGCTATAAAGCAGTATTCAGGAACAAAGATGAAGAGAAGTGTTAAAATTTCCTCCAAAGTTCTACCCAATTCCCTATAATGTTATTAAACATCATAATTTCCATATAGATATTTTACAAGGCTAAGTTTTCAATGCAAAAACACCTGAAAAATGTGATGATCTAATCTTTCTAAACGTCATCCTTCAATCATTTATATAAAGTGTCTTTAGAACATCAAGATGAAAAGATAAAAGTTTAATACATTTGTGAAAACACTGATTAATAGCATATATCTTCTGATACATACATATAAATGGTAGCCCAGCAGGTTTTGATTTTAGCCTTGAATATGTATCTTGCTGTGTTAGCCTGAGCAAGTCCTTTAACTGATCTAAGCCTAAAAAGTGAGGACACTAATATCAGTCCTAGTGGGCTCAGATATTACTGTGAGGATAAAAGAAAGAAGAAGGACTCTATGATTGAATGAATAGTATCCAGATTTATCATATTCAATCAGTGCATAGTATGGGATAGTATATATTAATGCCTTAAAGCTCAATATTTTCTGCAAAATTTATGACATTACTACTTAAAATAAGCGTGAGCTTTCCACTAGGTTACATAGTCTTATAATCAGCAAAACAGTAAAGCTGATCCTTCGTTGGATTGTAAGAATTTAGAAGTATTTTATAGATAATGATTTAATAAATTTCTAGTGAAATTTAAGTGGATGAAATGATAGCGTCTATTCTCTGGTATTCACATAGGTTGCTGCTCCCTTCCTCTAAGACACCTAATTCTATCCTTACCTTTGGGCTCCCGACTTACGCTGCACCCCTGTCCCAAGCGACTGTTGCATGTTAGTCTCTCTCTGTGTGTGCACTTCTTGTGTTCTCTCTTTTTGTCCTTTACAATAAATTCTTATCATTAAATGATGTCTTTAAAGTGCCTGAGGTTAAGAAGAAAGTGCCAGAGAAGAAAGTGATCATTCCCAAGAAAGAGGAGGTTCCTCCTGCCAAAGGTACTGCTCTTCCCAAGCAATTAGACACTGCCATTTCTTTCTTCACCTGTAGATGCCAGAATGGCCCGTTTCCCAGTATTGGTTAACATAACTTACAATATTGTGGTGTCCGTTGTCTCTGTGTTCATGAAACTGAACTTACAAAATAATATCTTTGAAGTGCCCGTGGTGCCTAAGAAACCTGAACCAGAAAAGAAGGCGCCTCCACCCGGTCTTAAGAAAGCAGCGCCTCCTCCTGCCAAAGGTACATCACTCCCAACAGGGGTGTGTTTGCTGCCCTCCACTGCGGAACTGTGATGCTCTTCACGTAGGGACGGATGTTCCACATAAGCGTTTGCACTGCGCGCTCTGTTGTGCAGCCATCACTTGAAACTGCTGCACCCATATTTGTTCTATGTCAGTTCTTCATTCTCTGTGTATTTTATGTTGATCTGTCTATCTATGTTGTTTGTAAAAAAAAAAAAAATACTAAACTTATATATCTTTAAAGAGCCTGAGATAACTAAGAACCCAGTCCCTGAAGTACCCATTGCTCTTCCTAAAAAGCAGGGGCTCCAGCAGTAAAAGATAGAATGGCGTTTATCTTGAACCACCAACCTTTGATTTTTGTCTCATTAACGATGCTGTGAAACGTCACTGTTTCACCCAGTGCATGTGTATTCTGTTATTAGTTCTCTTGTGTTGAAAAATGGGGAACTTGGGTCTTTATGTGCTCCTCTTGCTTCTTGCATTTTAAGTGCCTAAAACAATCAATATCTTTTAAGTTCCTGAGGTGCCTAAGAAGGTGGAAGAAAAACGCATCATTGTCCCTGAAGAAGAGGAAGTTCCACCAGTTGAAGGTAGATGACTTTCTAAGAAAACAGCATTTTCAAAAGCATTACTATCTTATTTTGTCTAATATTTTCAAGAGGTATATGCATACTTCACTCCAGAAAATAAACAGACGCTACAAGAAAATGTTCTTTACCTAGTAAAAATTGGGTAGGCAAAACAAAACCATTTGAATCTCTTTTCTTATATGTGTGGTTGTTTGTTGTTTATTTGTTTTACTTTAATGAGAATCTTTGAAGGGAAACTGTGTTTGCCATGGGAAACTTTTCATCACATGACTTGGTTGGCAGCTGTGGGATTAGCTTCTCCAAGAGGAGTTCTTAGTTAAACCTGAGTAACTGGTACAGAAAGTCTGACTTTGACGCCTAAGTGAATGCTTGACTTCAAAAAAATCCACCTCCATTAAAAATAATAATTTAAATTGAATTCTTTCTGAAGTCCTTTCCAGTTGTAAAATTCTAGGAAGGGCCTAATGTATTTTGAAGACTCAGTAAGGCTTTTTCAAGGATGAGTGGGTTTTCACATGTATTTAGAAGGCTGAGTTACCTATGCTGATCACACAACCTCAGTTTTCAGATGTATCATTTTAGTCTAATATCCAAATGGATTATAAAAATAATTTACAAAGTACTAATCTTTTTAAAGTGTTTGAGGAGCCTGAAGAGCCTATTCCAGAAGAGGAGATCCCAGAGGAACCCCCTATCGTAGAGGAGGTTGAGGAGGTGGCGCCACCTAGAGGTACAGCTGATTTTATGGATTGGACATGCGTTCGATGTCTTTACTAGAAGTCATTTAAACCTAATATTCACCAGTATACTTTACGTACCTCATATCAGTGATAAATTGAAGATTACTTGTGATAAGCACCTGAAACTTTGTGTCCCTTTTCTTTGCCCAACTTGTTCCGCTGCATCTGCAGTACAGTTAGAATGAGAGAGAGAATTTTATGTTATTGACACCTAGATTTTTTTCTGGTCAGCTGCTATTGTAATACTTTCTCCTAGTTTTCAATCCTTAGTGTTTTTCTTCAGTAGGAAAGTGGGGGAAAACCTGTTTCTATGGTGTTCGCCCTTGAGAATAATTCTTAGGCTTTCATTGCTAAAGACTACAGCAGTCCTTTGCATAGTTTATGCAAACCCTTGTTTGCTTACAGGATTTCCAAGTAATATTCCTCTCACCTTTAGAGTCAGTACTTCATATGTGTAATTACCATTTAGGTTACTAATATCTTTTGTAAAATAAATCAATGTTTTGTGTCTGGATTTTTTTGTATATGGTAGTTGTTCTGTTTATTGCATGTCGTTTCTCAAAATATCTGTAAAATATCTTTCAAGTGCCTGAAGTGGTTAAGAAAGCAGTACCTGAAGCACCTACTCCTGTTCCTAAAAAGTGGAGGCACCACCAGCTAAAGGTACAGCAAATCCTTTTACTAAAGGCAATAATATCTTTAAATTCTTATCCATCTTCTTTTTAAAAACAAAAGTATCTTCTTTCACTGAGTTCTTAGAGTCATTTAAATAGAGAGCTTATGAAATTAATTAACGTGTAAAAATATAATTCATTCGATTGTTTTAGCATTTTGGAATGTTAATGAATGATTATATGTATGTATGTATGTGTGTGTGAATTATTCCAGAAGATTCTTATTTTAAATAGCTGGGAATTTTAATGTTAATAGTACATCTCTCTATACTTATACACATTACAGTGGATCTTTATTCTCAACATTCCATTCCTAGATTTTATGACATTATATATGTAGAATTTTCTCATATAATTATTACAGTAATTATATCTGCTGTATTTTTGTGGGGGATATCTGTTCTAATACTTAGATAATAATTAAAGAGCCTGGTGTTCCTTTTGTGATATCTGACCAGAGTATTCAAGGTTATAACAAAGCGTCTGTTTCTCTTGGCTTCCTAATTAGGCTAGTGCTTCAGTAGACTCCTAATTGCTTAGGCTATGCTGTCTCTATCACAGCAGATAGCCTCGGCAGACATGATAGTGCCCAGCAGAATGCAACACCTGTACTGAGGCTTAAGTACTTCTTGAGGATAATCACTTTAAAAAAAAAAGCCTTCATGAAATTAAAAATAGTAGAATCAGGCTCAATATTGATAATTCCTGCTATTTAAAACAAAAAGATGGCACAGGTTTCTTGTGGACATACCTTCTTCTAAGGCATGAATAGCACAAATGAGTGAAGATATCTTTATTGCCTTTAAATTGGTGTCCAATTTTACAGTACAGAGTGACTTCTTAAACTTTGATTGTTGTAATATTGATGCTATTTCTGATGTTTCTATTTCACGTTTATCATTGAGTATTGTCAGCTAACTGAAATGCCTAATATCTTTAAAGTGCCAAAGAAAGTTCCTGAGGAAAAACCACCAGTTCCTGTTGAGAAAAAGAGGTCCCTCCAGCTAAAGGTATATCTTTTCTTTTTAACCTCAACTTTCTTATAATCTCTTTTCATTAAGAGTTTTATGTTTTATGTCAATGTGTCTTGATTGTATTTGATGTGTTTTGCTTATGAAAGCTTGCTCTTCACAGTCTTAAATATTAAAACTATGTCTTTAAAGTGCCCGAAGTACCAAAGAAAGTCCCAGAAAAGAAAGTCCCAGAAAAGAAAATCCCAGAAAAGAAAGTCCTTGTGCCTAAAAAGAAGCTGTTCCCCCAGCTAAAGGTACTTTGGGGCAGATCTTTGATGTTTTTGTATTGTTGCATGAAAGCTTTTCTCAGTTGTTCTTCTTTATATTTTGAATTTACATCTTCATTTTTCCTGTGCTTAAAAAAAATAAGTCTCTTAAAATAGATGCTCTTTCAGGGAGAGCTGTCCTTGAAGAAAAAAATATCTGTGGCTTTCCACAAAGAGGAAGTAGTAAAAGAAAGAACAGAATTAGAAATAGTAGAAGCACACATGGAAGAAGCTCTTGAAGAAGAAGAGTTCCATGAGGTTGAAGAGTATTTTGAAGAAGAAGAGTTCCATGAGGTAGAACAATTCCTCAAAGTAGAAGAGTATAGAGCAGAAGAAGAAATACACAGAGCTGAAGAAGTCCATAGGGTAATAGAAGTTTTAGAAGCTGAAGAGGAGGAAGTATATGAAAAACCCAAAGCTCCACCTAAAGGTATTGAGAAATTGTCCAGATATTACAAATTGTTATATGTTACTCTAACTTCTTTTTTTTTTTTTTAAGTAAATGTCATGTTCAGTTTGGACATTAGAAATTCACTTATTTTCCTTGATAAAATCATGAAATACTTGAAGTATGAGTTTACTTGATAACAATGATTGAAACAGAGTAAAGATTAACCAGAGTATAGTTTTAGGCAGTTAGATACTAATATCTGATATCTACTTGACTGAAGAGATAAGAAAATTCACTGTATGAATTTGTGGATTCTTTTAAAGTCCAAGTAAGAATGTTACATGATTGTTACAGGTTCCAAAATAACTAGCCAGTGTCATCAGTTGAATAAAAGAAACTCCTCAGTGCACTGAGGAATTTATAGTCGAGGCAAAACAACCGTTGCTTTGTTAGCAATTCAACCAGCTGTTCACACACGGATAATTACTTATCCAAAGCTTCCACCATTTTATGATATTTTCAAGAGAAACATTAAGAAAGGAAATGAAGTGTGGTAGCAGCACCTGCATTCTAGTATATTCCGAGAATAAATTTACAAATACTTCCGCTACAAGACCACTCCAGTTCTTGAACAAGTTAATAATATGTGTGTAATAGGAAGGAGGGGCTTCCCTTGTGACTCAGCTGGTAAATGTGGGACTCCTAGCAATGCTGGAGACCTAGGTTTGACCCCTGGGTTGGGAAGATCCCCTGCAGAAAGGAGCAGCTACCCAGTCCAGTATTCTGGCCTGGAGAATTCCATGGACTGTATAGTCCTTGGGGTCATCAAGAGTCGGACACGGCTGAGCAACTTTCACTTTTCAATAGGAAGGAATGTGTATATGCTTAGTGCACATAGTAAATTTACAATCTAGATGAAAGTTAGCAAAATCAAGGCTTTTTTGAAAGTAGGTCTGGTGTAAATTTTAAAAATATGAATAGAGAAAGCATCTCATGAGCCCTCATTGTCCTAACTTTGGTCATTGAGCACAATTACACTTCAGAAGTCGGTTCTAAACCAAAACACTAATATCTTTAAAGGGCCTGAGATATCTGAGAAAGTCATCCCTCCAAAAAACCACCCACTAAAGTTGTTCCTCGAAAAGAGCCACCAACTAAAGGTATTTTATTGGTGAAAAATTACTTACCTAATTTTACGTGCAGTAGCACCTTGCCAGCTTTACAAGTTTGCATTCTACTTGATGTTTTTCTTCTGTGTTTTGTGTTTTTGGAATGTCTAAAACAAACTAATATCTTTAAAGCGGGTGATGGGGTTAAAGGAAGTTCTATCAAAAAATAGTCACTGTTAAGAATACTCAAAATGATTATCACTAACCAAATAGTGAACCCAGTTTTCCTCCTTTGGTGCTCTTTGATTTCGTATTCGCTAATATGCTTATTGATAAATCCCTGTTTTTCTGTTGATTATTAATTTTAATGACCTACTAGATATAAATATATCATGACTTTGTGTTTGATGTCCTTGCTTTGTTCAGGTTTTTAAACTTCTTGAATTGCACAACATAAATAAGAAACAGTATTTAATAAATAATGTGTACTTATATCTTTAAAAAGCAGTTAAGAATGTTTTCACTGAAAATGCCAATTATTCCAGCAAAACGGGCGAAAAAGCAGAGAAGGTGTCTTACTCATTTTTCTTGTTAAGTTCTTATGACTCTTACATGAGAAATTCCCTTGGATTTTTTTATTATTGTATATGTCATCAAAATTCAACTCATATTAATTACTGTAATGGGTCTGATAAAGCGATGTCTGTATTTTGTATTGTGGCTGTCATTCTGTTCTGTGTTTACATTTCTCGTGTGCTCTACTTGTTAAGAATCTTTATGAATGTTCAAATTATTGCTCTATCTTTAAAGTACCTGAAGTACCCAAGAAAATCGTGGTAGAAGAAAAAGTACATGTTCCTGAAGAGCCCAAAGTTGCACCACCTAAAGGTACCTGCCTTTGCTGATTCACTGCTAACACGAAACTCCCTTTGATTCACTTATTGCACTGAAGAGTGAGAGAGATCATTCTCCCCTCAACACCACAAAATGGCTGAATGATGTAAATTTCAATTTATGTCCCATAACATAATCCTACCTTTTGTAACAGCCTTCAGGGAACACAGACCCAAGCCTAAATGTTGTTATTATCTGTACTAAACCTCTTCTTAAGCAGTATTTAAATGTTGACCCCTCAACCTCCTTTTCAAAAATAATTCATGTTGGAAGTTATTGTCAAGTAGTTTTAGAAACAAACATTTTCTGAATGCCAATAGAAAATGATGCTATATTCAAAGGGCGAAGTCTTTCTAATATGACAGATCAAGGATTCATCGACAAGGCAATCTAGAGAGATGTTTGGATGACTCCTAATTTGGGGATATTTGACATTCTCCTTCTTAGATGCTCCTTTTGTCTTGATATTTTATACCCAATGATGCAATTCTTAAAAATAAAACACATATCTTTAAAGCTCCTGAAGTACCCAAGAAAATCGTTCCAGAAGAAAAAGTTCGTGAAGCTGTTCCTAAAAGCCTGAAGTTCCACCAGCTAAAGGTATACATTGATGCTAATCACAACAGGAAATAACACTGTGTCTAATTACTCATGGTTTACAGTGAGTGTGAGTGATATATTTGTATTTTGTGTGTTTATATTCTTGCCATATTAGTTATTTATTGCAATTAATATACTAATATCTTTGAAGTTCCTGAGGTGCCCAAGGAAAGTATTCAAGAAGAAATATCACGCATAGTTCTTTCTGAAGATGCAACAACTTACAGTGAGTGTAGAAAAATTGGTGGTTCTCTTTGGTTTGTCTGAGTTTGTCTTCATAGCTTTTAAAAGTAAATGTACTAATATCTTGAAAAAGCCCAACATGCCCAAAATATTTAGCTCAAATTAAATAGTTTGAATGACTGTTTGCCTCAGACAAGGTATATTTCCTTGTCAATTTAAAAACAAATAGTCAAAAAGAAAAAGTCCTTTAAGTATACCATTGCCCATTTTTAGAAAGTCGTTTGTCTTGTTGAATTTATCATTGTCTTGTTAATGTGGTCTCTTTACAAATGTCTTCTGTTTTTAAGCAATTCATTTTCTCAGACCGTAAAGTTACTTTCCTTAACTTCATAATAATATTTTACTTAGATATTGTAGAATCAAAATACTTCACCGTTATTATTTTTTACTTTTGCAATAATTGTTGGAAACATTTTGCCAGTGCTGGTCAAATACCCATAGATTTATAAGGCCATTATAATTGCAAAAGAATCCTCAAGTCATTTTTGGTTTTACTTTTATGCAAAATTATGATTAATTTAAACAGTAAAATAATATGAGTAATAAAATATTCTAAGTAAAATGATATTTAATAATCTGAAGAGTGAAAATGCCAGTTTCCACTTATTTGAATCTAAAATTTATATCCAGTTTTTGTCACCCTATAATAATAGGTTGGGATAAAAATATATGACCACTCCCTTGTTTGAATACCCTTAGTATACTTGAATTTGGTTATTATTATCAGCTAGTCTTCCTTTCTAAAAGCTGGAGAAATCTTTATTTCTTCAGTTGCCTAATTTTTCCAAATATTTGATCATTTTTATTTTTATTGTCTTCTAATCCCTAAATGGTTTTCACATTTATATTAAATATGAAGCTATAAACTAGATTTGGTTTATATTTTTTAAATATAAGTAACTAGGTTCCTGGCACAGGAAGGGACGTAGATGAATTTCCAGTAGGTCAAATATTTGAGAATTCTTGATGTGCAACTCAACATCAATCCCATTCTTTAAGAAAAAAATCCATCAAAATTAACAGTAGGGAAAATTTACCAGTAGCCTTCTGCAGACAAAGTAGAAGAATCATATACTAGTCCCTGGCCAGTGAATTCCTCAATTTTACCATCGTGCTTATAAAGAGGTGGCGACAGTCCTGTAACATGAAACTGGAAAAGAGAGTTTTTCCAGGCCAGTGTGTTATTGCCACTAATTTGGGTCTATGTACTACTGTAATTTGAGTTATGTCTGTATTATGTAACATATTTTTCTTAATGGTATTCTTCATCCACTTTGAAATGCCTCTAATTATATATATACTAATATCTTTAAAGTTTATGAAGTATCTGAAGAATCATTTCTGGAAGAAAAAGTACTTGTGACTCATCCTCAAAAAACAAAAACCAAACCAGCAAAAGGTATATAATGCCAATAACCCAGTGAAGAAAATTTACTTTTGGCTCATTTAAAAAGCTCAGTACTTTCCTTCACTGTTAATAAACATAACTGTACTCATATCTTTTAAGTGCCTGAACCACCCAAGAAAGTTGCTCCAGAGGAAAAAAATATATGTGACTATTCCCAAAAAGAGAGAAACGCCAGCAACTAAAGGTACATTTCAACATCATCAAACTTGGATGAATATCTTTGACTTGAAGACTCAAATATTGCATGTTACATAATTTACTGTTTTTACAACTTCTAAGTGTAAACCTACTGATATCTTTAAAGAACCTGATACAACCAGAGAAGTATTTCCAGAGGTGGAGTTACCTGAGGCTATTCCCCAAATTCCAGAGCATCCTCCAACTGAAGGTATAATTCTTAGCTATGAAAATCTAAATAAAATCTTTCCTCATCAGTCTGCAAAATACGTTCACTGCTTTATGTAGATTTTCACAGTCTCTAATGCTAAAATATTAATATCTTTAGAGTCCCTAGTGCACTCAAAACAAGGAACTATCTATGGTTTTCCCCCTAAAAGTCAAATCCCATTCATACAACAAATAATGATAAACTATTAGAACAAAAAAAAATCTAATTTAAAGTTATAATGTCTGTTAATATACCTAACTTTCTTTGTAAGTCATGTCTTCCTGTCTTTGCCTTTTCTCAATTAAAAATACTAATATCTTTAAAGAAGTAGAAGTCTCCGAGGAAGGTGTCCCAGAGAGACGAGCTCCTGTTACCAGAAGAACAATACCACCCCCGAAAGGTACAAGCAAGAAGAAAATCAGCCTTCTTATCTCTTAATTGTTGTACTTAACACGTGTGAAAATACTAATATCTTAAAAGCTCTAGTTGCTACCAGGGAGGCCACTTCAAAGTGGGTCCCCCAGAGTAGCGACTTGACTGGGTATTATACATGTCCCCATGAGTCATAAGCGGGAAAGGTCCATACCTTTATACACAGGGGAGATGCTTGGGCTATAAATTTTATCTATGAGGCCTCTAGGAAAATATATATATCCATATAATATACAGATATGACCCAGATAGTCTCTTCACTAGGAAATAGCTATTGCTGTTGCCTTAAAAAGTAAAATTCAGAGTACTAGAAAAAAATCTATATGAGAGATCACCTGTAACACTTATATCCCTGAAGCTAGACTGAATAGTCTAACCTTGCTCCTTTTTAAAGTGAAAGTCAGTGTTGTCAAATGACAGAGGTTCTTGGCTGTAGCTGTAAGTCAGTAATTCAAATGCTCCATGGGATTGAAATTCCAGGATATGATACAACTACCTATTGGAATTGCTTTTCTATTAAACTTACCACCAAAAACAAGCACACAAATTTGAAATAATTGATATCCCCTAGGATTTAAATATCAGAAATACTTTCAGAAAACCATGACCTAAAGAAAATAAAATATTAAATTCACTGTGGAACTGTTCTGTGTGTGATATCCTCTCTGAAACTATCTGAAACCAGAGCAGTTAAAACCAAAATCAGTTAAAGTTAGAATTCTGCCCTGAATAATTTATTTGTTCCTCTCCTGTCTTTTTTTTATTTTTAAAGAGTCTTAAGTTTTCCTATTTGGAACATTTTCAGATTAATTAAGACATGAAAATGTTTTAAAACATCCAAAATGACAAATTCTTCAAAATGCCCACAATATTCTATAATTTGAAGAATATCTGAGCACTTTGACACTATTTTTTCAATCTAAAATTTTTAGTTGTTCTCCTAAAAACAATTACCCTTTTAAAGTACCTAATGTGAGGGTACAAAAATAAAGCCAGTTCAGATAAGAAAGGAGCTTTTTCATTTCCCCCTAAACTCATAGCAAAAGGTACATTGTTAATTATTCAAAATTCAGGGTTTTTTCACCTAAAGGTAAATTTGTATTATCTAATCTTCTATACTCCTACCATTCAAAGAAATACTAGCATTGATAGTGTCTGAGGTGACTAAGAAAACAGCTCCTGATAATCAAACATTCATACTATTACCAAAGAATCAGATTCAGGGAGCAAGGAGGTCACCCAGTCTGGAACATTCCTGTAGGTGGATTATGAGTAAAACTCTTCACTACTCTTCATCACTCTGAAGTACAATGCATTAATATCTTTAAAGTGCCTGAATCTCCTGAAGAAGTTGTCCCTGTAAAGGAAATACTCATGGCTGGTCCTCTTGAAATTGAAACACCATCCCCTAAAGGTATCATTTATTCTATCATCCTTCCTTCATTTAACGTATGCCCACCATCTGTATGGTGGGAGGGAGACGGGAAATAACAAAGACAAGATTGCACTCCTTTCTCCAGGACTGTATACCTCCTCCAGTTCTTGAAAGAGGCGCCCTTGTAGTCATAAAGTCACTTTGGTTAATGTTATTAATGCCTCCACTGATCCATTAACCTCTAAGTATAATACTAATATCTTCAAAGTAGCTGAAGCTATGCAAGAAGTTGCTCCTGAAATGAAAGTATCTCAGGATGTTCCTAAAGAGCCAGAATGTCCACCTGTGAAAGGTACACATCACCTCTGAACAGACACTGAAGAAATTGTCCACCCTCAGTTCTTAAAGCGGTTTTTCTAATGTTCTTCCTAACTCCTAAGTGTAGACATACCATCCTTAAAGTGCTGGAAGCTCCACAGGAAGTTCCCTCTCAGAAGAAAGTGTGTGTGACCACTCCTATCAAAACAGGAAATGCGTTTATTAAAAATATTGATTCAACAAATGTTTCATAAGGAGGGTCTAGTGTCGTAGCACCTCAACTAGTTGCTAGAGAAGGGTGAGCCTGTCTTCTCAAGGATGCTATAAATACTAATCCCATTCAACTTAGATGCTTGGTGGGGCAAGGGGAGAATAGGCAGAGAAGAGATGTCTAGAAAACTGTTTGCTAACTTAGCGTGGTTACTGTTTTATTAGTCATTTTAATTCCTAAATGTGAAATACTAATATCTTTAAAGTGCCTGAAGCTGCTCAAGAAGGTGTTCCTGCAAAAGAGTGCCTTCCAAAAAAGAGAGCCTCCGTCAGTTAAAGGTACAAGTTTCCATGCCCTCAAATTCGAGAAGAAATAGCACTTGTAGTCTTAAAAATATTTTGCTGTTCCTATTGACTTTGAAACACTAAATGTTAAAATACTGATTTCTTAAAGTGCCCAAGACTCTCCAAGAAATTGTCCCTGAAAAGAAAACATACGTGGTTCGTCATGAAAAGGCTGAAGTCCTTGCTGATGAAGGTATATGTTGCCGGAAGCTTAGATGTTTGGGGAAAACGTCCCAAACATCTTCCATATAAATATGTTTCCTATATAAATGTGTTTATGTAGGAAATGTGTGTCCTATATAAATGTGTTTCCTGTTTGCACTGATTCTTGTGGCTCCTAAATGTGAAAATATTAATATCTTTGAAGTGCCTAAGGTGCCCACAGAAGTTGTCTGGGAAAAAGTCCATCTTCTCCAAAAGCCTGAAGTCTTATCTGTCAAAGGTACAGCCTAACACCCCCTCAGGAGGGACTAGGGAGGGCTGTGGAAAGAACTGCCTTGCTAGCCTCTAAAGGGCCTTGCTGTGTAAACGTGATTCTTGTCTGTGTTGATCCTTGTGACTCAAATGTAAATTTACTAATATCTTCAAAGTGCCTGAGGCTCCCAAAGAGGTTTTCCCTGAAAGAAAGTGCCTGTGGCACCTCCTAAAAAGCCAGAAGCTCCACCAGTTACAGGTACTTGTCCTGGATCTTGGGCTTAAGAAGATAAAACTCATCTGCTCTTGAAAATATTTTGTTCTAGTGGTATAACTCCTAAATACAAATTTACTAATCTCTTTTAAGTGCCTGAGGCTCCAAAGGAAGTTGTCCCTGAAAAGAAGCCACCTGTGACACCTCCTAAAAAGCCAGAAGTCCCACCAGCCAAAGGTATTTGTCACTGACCTTAAAAAGACTTAATGCTTCTGCTCTGGAAAATATTTGTTCCAGTGAACCGCATAGCTCCTATAAATATAATTTTACTAATATCATTTAAGTGCCTGAAGCTCCCAAGGAAGTTATCCCTGCAAAGAAAGCACCAGTGGCACCTCCTAAAAAGCCAGAAGTCCCACCTTGTTACAGGCACTGTCACAGACCTTAGGCTTAAAAAGATATCACTCTTCTGCTCCTGAAAATAATTTGTTCCACTGCTCTCATAACTCGTAAATGTAATTTTACTAATATCTTTTAAGTGCCTGAGGCTCCCAAGGAAGTTGTCCCTGAAAAGAAAGTGCCTGTGACACCTCCTAAAAAGCCAGAAGTCCCACCAGCCAAAGGCAGCTGCCTGCATGTTGCTGTGTTTGTCAGTGTCTGCTTGTCTTCACTCAGTCTAATCCTGAAAATACTAATCTCTTTAAAGTACCCGAGGTGCCAAAGGCAGCTGTGCCAGAAAAGAAGGTGCCTGAAGCTGTTCCTCCCAAACCGGAAAGCCCTCCCCCTGCAGGTAATGACCATACTATACAGATGGGGAAGGAAATGACTGCTCTTTTAGCTGGAAGAAATTATGTGTATATATATCCCACTACATAAAGGTAATAAAATTCTAAAGAAAAAGGGGTTTGGCAGTTATCCAAAATATCTTGGTGTATAATTGCATGATTAGTCATTCATTATTTCCACCTTTCTAAACACAAATTACGAATATTTTTTAAGTGCCTGAGGTGCCGCCGGAAGTCATCCCTGAAAAGAAAGTGCCTGTGGCTCCTCCTAAAAAGCCAGAAGCTCCACCAGCTAAAGGTATTTATCCTTCCATGTTGTTGGTCACCTGTTTTGGGGGCTGGGGAAAGGGCGTTTAGAAGTGTCCGTCAATTTTATAAATGGTATTTGCTTGGGCAAGTGTGTTGTCAATATTCCCATTTCATAGTTTCTAATAGCTACTAATATCTTCAAAGTTCCTGAAGTTCCTAAAGAAGTTGTGCCTGAAAAGAAAGTGGCTGTGCCCAAAAACCAGAAGTCCTACCTGCTAAAGGTATTTATTCCCACTGCCGTGTTAAGAATGTATATTGTCTTGTCTCTTCATAATCATTGTAACATATGCCTTCAAATTTCCCAAATTCTTAAACTACTAATATCTTTCAAGTGCCTGAGGTACCCCAAGAAGTTGTCCCAGAAAAGAAAGTTCCCAAGGCACCACCCAAAACACCAGAACCCCCACCTGTCACAGGTACATGTTAGCTCTGACCTCATTCTTCAGAAGAAATGTCTCTTCAGATTTTGAGAATGACTTAAGCCCATTGCTCATCATTAACCTAACTGTAAAACTACTAATATCTTTCAAGTGCCAGAGGTTCCCCAAGAAATTGTCTCAGAAAAGAAAGTTTCAAAGGCACCACCTAAAAACCAGGAGCCCCATCTGTCACAGGTACATGTTTGCTCTGATCTCATTCTTCAGTAAAAATGTCTCTTCAGGATTTGAGTATGATTTAAGCCCATTGCGATTGATTGGCCTAATCATAAAACTACTAATATCTCTCAAGTGCCTGAGGTTACCACGGAAGTTGTCCCAGATAAGAAAGTTCCCAAGACACCATCCAAAAAACCAGAAGCCCCATCTGTCACAGGTACATGTTGACCCAGATATCATTCTTCAGAAGAAGTGTGTCTTCAATTTTTGAGGATGATTTTAGTCCCATTGCTCTTCATTAACCTAACCATAAAACTACTAATATCTTTCAAGTGCCCGAAGTTCCACAAGAAGCTGTTCCAGAAAAGAAAGTTCCCAAGGCACCATCCAAAAAACCGGAAGTCCCACCTGTCACAGGTACATGTTGTTTCTGACCTCACTCTGCAGAAGAAATGTCTCTCCAGGATTTGAGTATGATTTAAGCCCAGGGCTATTCATTAACCTAATCATAAAACTACTAATATCTTTCAAGTGCCTGAAGTTACCGAAGTTGTCCCAGAAAAGAAAGTCCCCAAGGCACCATCCAAAAAACTGGAAGCCCCACCTGTCACAGGTACATGTTGACCCAGACATTCTGAAGAAGAAATGTCTCTTCAATTTTTGAGGATGATTTTAGTCCATTGCTCTTCATTAACCTAACCGTAAAACCACTAATATCTTTCAAGTGCCCGAAGTTCCCCAAGAAGTTGTTCCAGAAAAGAAAGTCCCCAAGGTACCAGCCAAAACACCAGAAGCCCCACCTGTCACAGGTACAATTTAGCTTTTAACTCTGACCTCATTCTTCAGAAGAAATGTGTCTTCAGTTTTGAGGATGATTTTAGTCCCTTGGTCTTCATTAACCTAACCATAAAACTACTAATATCTTTCAAGTGCCTGAAGTTCCCCAAGAAGTTGTCCCAGAAAAGAAAGTTCCCAAGGCGCCACACAAAAATCAGAAGCCCCACCTGTCTCAGGTACATGTTGACCCACAACATTCTGAAGAAGAAATGTCTCTTCAATTTTTGAGGATGATTTTAGTCCATTGCTCTTCATTAACCTAACCGTAAAACTACTAATATCTTTCAAGTGCCCGAAGTTCTCCAAGAAGCTGTTCCAGAAAAGAAAGTCCCCAAGGTACCAGCCAAAACACCAGAAGTCTCACCTGTCACAGGTACATGTTGGCTCTGATCTCATTCTTCAGAAGAAATGTCTCTTCGGGTTTTGAGTATGATTTAAGCCCAGTGCCATTCATTAACCTAATCATAAAACTACTAATATCTTTCAAGTGCCTGAAGTTACCGAAGTTGTCCCAGAAAAGAAAGTCCCCAAGGCACCACCCAAAAAACCGGAAGCCCCACCTGTCTCAGGTACATGTTGACCCACAACATTCTGAAGAAGAAATGTCTCTTCAATTTTTGAGGATGATTTTAGTCCATTGCTCTTCATTAACCTAACCGTAAAACTACTAATATCTTTCAAGTGCCCGAAGTTCCACAAGAAGCTGTTCCAGAAAAGAAAGTTCCCAAGGCACCATCCAAAAACCGGAAGTCTCACCTGTCACAGGTACATGTTGGCTCTGATCTCATTCTTCAGAAGAAATGTCTCTTCAGGTTTTGAGTATGATTTAAGCCCAGTGCCATTCATTAACCTATCATAAAACTACTAATATCTTTCAAGTGCCTGAAGTTACCGAAGTTGTCCCAGAAAAGAAAGTCCCCAAGGCACCATCCAAAAAACCGGAAGCCCCACCTGTCACAGGTACATGTTGACCCAGACATTCTGAAGAAGAAATGTCTCTTCAATTTTTGAGGATGATTTTAGTCCATTGCTCTTCATTAACCTAACCGTAAAACCACTAATATCTTTCAAGTGTCTGAAGTTCCCCAAGAAGTTGTTCCAGAAAAGAAAGTCCCCAAGGTACCACCCAAAACACCAGAAGCCCCACCTGTCACAGGTACAATTTAGCTTTTAGCTCTGACCTCATTCTTCAGAAGAAATAAATCTTCAGTTTTTGAGGATGATTTTAGTCCCTTGGTCTTCATTAACCTAACCATAAAACTACTAATATCTTTCAAGTGCCTGAAGTTCCCCAAGAAGTTGTTCCAGAAAAGAAAGTCCCCAAGGGACCAGCCAAAATACCAGAAGTTCCACCTGTCACAGGTACATGTTGGCTCTGGACTCATTCTGCAGAAGAAATGTCTCTTCAGTTCTTGAGAATGATTCAAGTTCTTTGTTCTTCATTAACCTAACCATAAAACTACTAATATCTTTCAAGTGCCTGAAGTTCCCCAAGACATTGTTCCAGAAAAGAAAGTTCCCAAAGCATCACCCAAAAAGCTTGAAGTGCCATCAGCGTCAGGTATTTTTCACCCCAGTACTTTTTCTGTAGAAGAAATACCTCCTCTGCTCTTGGAAGTACTTTTAATTCATTGACCTCTTTAACCTAAGCATAAAACTACTATCTTTTAAGTGCCTGAAGTTCCTCAAGAAATTGTCCCTGAAAAGAAAGCACCAGTGGCACCTGCTAAAAAGCCAGAGGTCCCACCTATTACAGGTACCTGTCATTCACCTTCGATTTAAGAAGATAAAACTCTTCTGCTCTTGAAAATATTTTGTTCTAGTGGTCACATAACTACTAAACATAAATTTACTAATATCTTTTAAGTGCCTGAGGCTCCAAAAGAAGTTGTCCCTGAAAAGAAAGTACCTGTGATGCCTCCTAAAAGCCAGAAGTCCCACGTGCTAAAGGTATTTGTCATGAGACTTAGGGTTTAAAGCACATAACTCTTCTGTTCTTGAAAATATTTACTCCATTGGTCTCAAACTACTAAATGTAATTTTACTAATATCTTTTAAGTGCCTGAGGTGCCAAAAGAAGTTGTCCCAGAAAAGAAAGTACCTGTGACACCTCCTAAAAAGCCAGAAGTCTCACCTGTTACAGGTAGCTGTCACTCACCTTAGATTTAAAGAGAAAAACTCTTCTGCTCTCAAAAACATTTTGCTCTAGTGCTCCCACAACTTCTAAATGTAATTTTACTAATATCTTTTAAGTGCCAGAGGCTCCCAAGGAAGTCGTCCCTGAGAAGAAAGTACCCGTGCCACCCCTAAAAAGCCAGAAGTCCCACCTCCTAAAGGTATTTGTCACTGACCTTAGGCTTAAAAAGACATCACTCCTCTGCTCTTGAAAATAATTTGTTCCAATGATCTCATAACTCGTAAATGTAATTTTACTAATATCTTTTAAGTGCCTGAGGCTCCCAAAGAAGTTGTCCCTGAAAAGAAAGTGCCTGTGACACCTCCTAAAAAGCCAGAAGTCCCACCAGCCAAAGGTAGCTGCCTGCATGTTGCTGTGTTTGTCAGTGTCTGCTTGTCTTCACTCAGTCTAATCCTGAAAATACTAATCTCTTTAAAGTACCCGAGGTGCCAAAGGCAGCTGTGCCAGAAAAGAAGGTGCCTGAAGCTATTCCTCCCAAACCGGAAAGTCCTCCGCCTGCAGGTAATCATGAAACTCTCCAAACTAGTATTTTTGAAAAGAAAACCCTCTTCTGAGTGCTGTAAAAATCATTTTACAAAATGTTTCATATGTTTAAGTCAGTTCTAGCATTCAAACAAGCTTGTGTCTTTAAAGTGCATGAGGAGCCGGAGGAAATAGCCCCAGAGGAGCCTCCAGTTGAAGTCGTAGAAGAGCCAGAGCCTGCTCCTGCTCCTCCTCCCAAAGGTACTGGCCAGCTGCTGTGCGGCCTTAGCCAATCCTGGCCCTTCTTGTCCCCCAGACTCTAGGCATTATGACTTTTCTCGTTTCTCACTCTTCTTCACCGATTCTAAAACATAAATCATAATATCTTTAGTGACCATCCCACCCAAGAAACCTGTCCCAGAAAAGAAACCACCGGCTGTCGTTGCCAAGAAACCTGAACCACCGCCAGTGAAAGGTATTTCCCACTGCAAACTGCTTCCTACAGAAAAGTGTGTCTCTAAAATGCCATATTCCACCGCTCAGCTTAATGACTTCCCTATGTCACTGAAATGATGAGCTAAACACTAATATCTTTTAAGTGCCTGAGGCGCCTAAGGAAGTTGTTCCTGAAAAGAAAGTGCCTCCAGTGGCTCCCAAGAAACCAGAAGTCCCGCCTGCTAAAGGTACTTGTAACTGTCTACTGTCTAAAGAGGTGGACACAACCTCTAGCTCTTGAAAAGCATTTTGTACTGTGTAAATGTGATGAATGTTTCCAAGTGATTCTTCATAATGTTAAAATACTAATATCTTTAAAGTGCCTGAAGTTCCAAAAGAAGTCGTTCCAGAAAAGAAAGTAGCTGTTCCCAAAAAGCCCGAAGTCCCACCAGCTAAAGGTACATGTCACTAACCAGTAGATAAGCACTCACTCTTGGTTTTGAAGTCCTTCCGGAAAGTTGTTGTCACATCTTATATCAACAAGGACAAACCTACTATACTGGTTGTTTGGGTTTTACATCTGTTTTAAGATAGCATCATTGATTGAAAAAAAAAAAATGGTATTTTTGTTTTAAATTTTGGAAGAGTTTTCTAACATGGTTTTGTTAATGTTAATAGGCTTCATTTTCTTCCTACCACGTGGATCCAAGAACAGATCACTGGCTTCATTGTGAATTTTGTTCATGGATCTGTTCCTGGGTTATTTGAACTAGATATGGTATAAATTTCATGTACTTCTCAGATACCCAGAAGTAAAACTAACTCTTTCTTTTAAGTGCCAGAGGTACCAAAGAAACCTGTCTTGGAGGAGAAACCAGCCATCCCTATTCCTGAGAAAGTAGAGTCTCCTCCTCCAGAAGGTACACATAATGCTGTTTATGAGCTTACCAGTTTTGACTGTTTTTAATGTAAGCCTTGTTCCTCTTCTAATTCAATATCTCTTGGTCATTTTCTGCCGTTTAGTTATTTGTCTTACTCCAATCTTAAATCTATTTGAGGTCCATAGTCAGCAACTACACTGGCCATCATAAGCTGTGTTACACAAAGTTTCTCTAATGTACACACAAAGTAGGACAGGTGAACTAATGACTATAAATGACATTAAACACCAAAGGGGGTTTTCAAACATTCAAAGCAATAGAAACAGAAATCAGTCAAACAAGATGGATTTCATCTTAATATAAGTGATGATATTAATAGAAACAAGGGAAGAAATCAAGATGACTACTTATTGTGTTTCACATTTGTGCATTTTAGAATGTTGTTCCATACATTCAATTAAAATTAACTATATCTTTAAAGTTTATGAAGAACCTGTGGAAATTGTTCCTGAAGAGGAAGAGCCCGTTCCTGTTGTAGAAGAGGAAGAGCCCGTTCCTGTTGTAGAAGAGGAAGAGCCAGTTCCTATTGTAGAAGAGGTGGAACCGGAAGCCCCACCACCAGCAGGTACAAGACAGGATTCACTGAATGGAAGAAGAGACCATTTGATTTTTTATGTCTATTATTTATCTTGTTTAAGGCAAACATCTCAGTCTTCTATTTCCTTCTTTAACATTTGACCTTATTGGCAACAACGAAAGTCAGTTGCACACATAAAGCTTTTGTCCTACAGAAGCAGTGCAGCATAGCAAAGAAATGTGTGATCTTTTTTAGCATGAATCTTTTCGTTGTAATCATTTGACTCTAAAAGAAATCCCTATCTTTCAAGTGCCTGAAGAGCCCAAGAAGATTGTTCCAGAGAAGAAAGTTCCTGTCATCAAAAAACCAGAACCTCCACCTCCTAAAGGTACTTACAGTAAAATAAGTATTTACTTCTTTTTTGTGTGTGGTCAGAAATTTGGCACTCTTTCATTGCTTTATATTGTGCTATATTATGTGCTGTATTATGAAATGTCATCTGTATGTTACAGTTCTGAGCAGACTTGTCAAATTAATGTGTACATATTGCATCTTGCAATTTTATATTATTAAATGCTACTAATATCTTTAAAGTACCTGCGATGGCAAAGAAAGTTGTCCCAGCGAAGAAAGTCCCAACTATTAAGAAGCCAGAAACACCAGAAATTAAAGGTATTCACATCATCATTGACATTATAATTTTTTTTTAAGTATTCTGATATCTTCAAGTGGAATCCATAAGTTGTCTTCAGTGTTAGGGACAAAAATGTCCTTATTTTGCTTTCATTAATTTTAGTGCTGCTCTTTAATTATAATTTCTTTATTCTTAACACTTTTTCCAATGTCTTTAAATACTCTTTCTAAAATAAAACTAATATCTTCAAAGTGTCTGAGCTGCCCAAGAGACTTGTTCCAGTAAAGAAAGAACCTGTGCCTGTTACCAAAAAACCAGAAATCCAGCGAGTAAAAGGTATCTACCATGAAGAAAGAATGTATTTCTCTGAATGCTAAGCATCTTAAGAGTAGTTCTTATAACAAAAATATGAAGTATAAGTTTATGCAAGAACAGGTTTTACAGAAAATCAGAGGGAAATAATGAAGGCAAAGAGAAAATAAGACAGACAAACAGGAGAAACCTAGCTTATCCTGAAAGATCAGGCTGGATCTAATGATGCCAGTCATACTTTGGAGTTCTTTGAATGCTAATATAAGGCATGTGCTTTAGTCTGTGGGCAATGGGGAGCTTCAGTGGTGTATAAATTAACAGGAGCTGAGCTTCAGATAACTGGCAGCAGGTCAAATTCTTAGAAGATAATAACAGAAAAGAGTTGTTGCAGTTTTTAAGGTCTTCAAAAATTGAGTGACAGAAATGGAAAGGATTGGATTTAAGAGAAGTGGCGATGAAGTGGGTGTCTATTCTCAGTAACAAGGGGAATAGATGAGCCCAAAATGATTATAAGAGTTGAAGCTAGGCCGTGAGAATGGTTCACTGAGCCCCCAAACTAATATTAGAAAGAAGGCAGTGAATATATCGTTCACATTTCAAGTATGGAATTTGGGAATATGCATCTGGAACTTAGGAAAGAGATTGGGGCCAGAGAGGTAGATCCATAAGTTGTTACCATGGAAATAAGAGTTGAGAGTGCAGGAGGGATTGCTCAAAAATGTAGATTCGGTTTTTAAAATCATCAAAGTTAGACCAGTGGAAAACATCTATATTTAAAGGCACACAGAGGATGAGAAATAAATGAAGAAGGCTACAAAGACTCATTTATTAAATTAGGATGTCCAAAAGGGTGCCTTGCCTCTAAAGCTATTTTCCCCACAGAGTCTTATAAGATGAAGTACCGTACCCATGTATTCTTTGCCTGCTCTTTGCAGTATCTTGTACATCTTCTAAATTCTTAATAGTAAACAAAATCAATATCTTTAAAGTGCCTGAAGTTCCCAAGGAAATCATCACAGAAGAGAAAGTGTCAGTTCCTACCCCTGAAGAACCAGAAGCTCCACCTGTGCAAGGTACATGGCTGTACTCTAAGTCTTGGAAAGATGATAGTCATCTCATCATCTTGCTTTGGTTGTAGATGGATCTTTTGTGTTTGTCTGTTCCCTGTCTTATGTAGTGAAGTTATTAGTGTTTTGAAATCTTCTGAAGAATATGTTATAGTGTGTAACTAAGTTGATACATTGAAACGCAGCAGTTGCAGTATTCTACTCTGAATTCAGTCTAAAATAAAATATTGTGTTTTTAAGTTGAAGAGTCGCCTGAGGAAATAATATATGAAGAAAGAGCAACCATAACCATTGGTAGAAAAGTGACTCCCCCTGTTGAAGGTATATATATGTATAAATATAAAATTTTTAATCTCTTGAAAACTCCTATTAGAAATACACAAGTGTTTATAGGCTAACATTCCTTCTTGAAATTATATGTAAAAGCATTTTAGCACATGTTTGACTTCGTTTTTCAAATCATTATACTTATTTTGAAGTATAATCTTTGATTATAATTATAAATTCCAAAAGATACAGTTTACTGAGGCAAAACTGAAATCATCACATGGGATCTTCCAGTGATAACCCAATATCAGATTTTTAAAATTATTTCATTTGCCATCAACATACATCAATCAGTAGAAAGCCTGAATATAAGAAAATTGAAATATTAACCCCTTTTTTTGATGTAAGTGAATATGTATATTTTTGTTTTTGTGACTGTCATCTTTGCATCTATGTGAAATCTGTATGAGTCTTGTGAAGAACTTTACATTACAACCTCTTATCCTTTGTCAACATTCTCTAAAGAACGTGAAATTGAAAAGTATGTTAAGCCTGAAGAACCTGAAGAACCTGAACCACAGCCAGAAGAAACACCAGTACAAGGTATTCAGCTAATTGCACTTAAATCTTCATCACCATATTCTTCCTCTTGATATATATGTATATGTTTTACGTTGTTCGGTGTGTACAGTATGTCTCTCTTCACCTGTATGTAAGGGATTCTGTTTTAAATGTGCATCTCATCTGTGTTCATGTCATTTGTACTATTTATTTCACGTCTGTGTGGCCTATATGGATGCTTCCTTCGTCATTTTCATTAGTGCTTGTGCTGGACTTGTTATCTATGTACAGTGTTGATATTCTTATGTTTTATGTTGAACATTTTTGTGTTTTATGTTGGATACCAATATTATGTATCCAAAAAAGCAAACTTCTTAAATATTCTTCTTACTTCTTACATAACTATCCTCATATTTCTGCTGAATATACTGTAAGTCCACATACCAGTCATTGTATTCATATACTAATATTCCTGAAATACTCTTTTAAGAACCTGAACCTGAAAAGAAGGTTATTGAGAAACCAAAACTCAAACCAAGGCCCCCAGCTCCTCCTCCTGCTCCACCTAAAGAAGATGTCAAGGAGAAAATATTCCAGCTTAAAGGTATAAAATGATACTTCCAAAGTTTTATTAACCTGCTCCAAACTTCCATCCAAACATCTGAAGTGGTGCTTGCAAGAAATGTATTTTTAAAATGTGTTCTTTTGGACATGATCATGCTGGGGAATTTCATAGAGACTTGTGTTTTATGCTGCCCTGGGGGCGTGGTCAGGCCACGCTTGCTGCCCACAGTGTCAGAAAATGTGCCATGGTTAGCTTCATCCTGACCATCTGGATGCAGGGGCTATCCAACTAACTTTCTAATGCAGAGTGGGGTGAAAGGGTTTTCTGATTTCAAAGTGTGGTTGCTGTGCATATCTTTGGGATCTTGTGCATGTGAAATGTAGAAGAAAACTTAAAAGGATATTTTTAATATTGCAGTAATGAATTTATACAAACACCAAAATTTTGTCCTTAAAGAATGATATATGCTTTAAAATATACTATAGGCATTATATTTATGGGATCCAATAGCTGATGTGTTCATATACCATGAAAAGAAGGTATATGAACAACTTATCACTGCTTCCCCACTTTTTTTTTTTAACAACTCAATAAAAACCCAACTGTGTCCTGTGGTTGTTCCCCTTGTTAAACTTTCTTTCATTCTCTTTGCATTTAGATTTTTCTTTGAATTCAGTTTTCTTGGGCTTTCCTTGTGGCTCAGCTGGTAAAGAATCTGCCTGCAATGCGGGAGACCTGGGTTCTATCCCTGGGTTGGGAAGATCCCCTGGAAAAGGGAAAGGCTACCCACTCCAGTATTCTGGCCTAGAGAATGCCGTGGACTATAGTCCATGGGATCGCAAAGTGTCAGACATGACTGAGTGACTTTCACTTTTACTTTGAATTTATTTAATATTATTTAATTCTTAAAATAACATCTTTAAAAGCTGATAAACTAGCAAAATTGTATTATTCTTTCTATTTTAACAAAATGTTGTCTTATTTGTGGTGTCATGAGATTTCCCAATCTAAAATAATCTAGATATAATCTTAGGTGAGTACTTTTCCCTTACCTACACATGTACACAAAATCAGAGTTTTCCATTGGAAAGCTTGTTTCTTGCCTCTCTACAACACTCCTGACCTGTAAGGAGAGTCTTTAGCATTTTAAATCAGACATTAAAAAAAGTGAACACCTCTTAAAAGGTTACCCATCTGTTGATTGACATTTTATGAAGACACACACTTATATATGTTTCTCTTCTTGAAAAATCTATATGCAAAGGAAGATTTCTTACCCCTGAAAAGAGTAAAACTTACCTTTCTTCTCAGCTAGACTTTAACTTACTACTCCACTTTGGAGTAAAACTTGAATCTGTTTTCATGGTTTGAACGCTTCTTGTATGTTCTTTAGCGGCTGTTCTTGGCTGTTATTAATGCTTTGGGGTATAGACAATAAAGCAGGTATTTAATAATTTGCTTCAGATCAGTCTCAATAAACAAATAGTAAAAGTAAGATCATCTTCTTTAAAGCTGTTTCGAAGAAGAAAGTTCCTGAGAAACCTGTGGTTCCAGAAAAAGTGGAGCTTACACCTCTGAAAGGTATTTCAACAGTCTAGAAAATGCTCATATTCAGTATCCCTTTATCTAACTCCTTGCTCTTCCTGCTTTCTACAAAGTTCTTCTTTCTTCTTTCCTTCTTTTTTTTTTTAAATAATAATCAGAGTAGTCTCACTGATTTCCTGTGTTTTTGTAGCTTTTATAGTCCTGGTTCATGAGTGTTGCTTTCATTGTCTCTCATCCATTTCGTGCATTCATGGATAGATGTTGTTTTCTTTGTCTCATCTACATATATCTTCTTGCATTTTCCTAAACTAAAAATAGCAAATTTTACTGGTTAGCTGACATCAATATCAGGACACATCTTAGATTAGAATGCTGAGAGCTAGCAATAGAAAGCTTTGAGATTTCCCTTGAACAACAGTATTTTAGCCAGTGTTATAAGCACCAAAAATAAGTCCTGTTCTCCTTCTATACTATTTAATATGATTCATAGGGATTTCCTTATGGCTTTCCTATCACTCTCTTCTCAGGGACTCCAAAACATTCTTTTGGGTATACAGATCTCATGTTGTAGGGAATTTTCTTTCTCACTGCAGGTCATTTTTTCAAAACGTATTTCTCTTTAAACAGTATTTTTCCCTATCTAAGCTTGGGATATAAAAATGAATAATAAAGGTTTATAAAACATCTATTGAAAATAAAATTGTTAATTTTCCCAGTGAGCATAGGAGGGAACAGTGTTCTATTTAAGTAATTAACACATCCAGACTCATAAGTTGAATCTATTCCTGATTCACTCTGGGATTTTTAAAAATCACCCATCTGAATATATATTTCCTCATTTATAAAACAGAGATTACAAATTAGTGTTGCTGTGGATGTTAACTGTGGACGCAGAGGATGTAATAATCCTCTACAAAGCCACTCAAACATTAAATGACATGTAATGACATATTAATATATAATGACTTTAAAAATAACTACAATGGTGTGTTCTACACCTGAGTCTCATACGTAAGATCTTAAAATAATAATATGGAAAAGGAGATACAAAGATACATTTTCACTATATTCATTAGATAAGTAAATTATATTACTGATGGAAATTAAATGCATAGGCATCTCTCCAGCTTGATCAATGAAAATGGTTTGCATTACAAATATTGGTAACTCTAAAATAATTACCATGGATAAAAATATTTAATATTTGTGAAATTTTACTTAAAATAATTGACAGAAAAAACATTTTAAATGAAATATTTACATATTTGCTCTGTATGTTTAAAATTTCAAGTAAGAGTTAAGCACATCTATCTTTGTCACATAACACAAAAATTATTTAATAAGTTGCAAATGTCTTATTTAAAACACCAAATGTGAAGTTTTATAGAAATATCTAAAAATTCAGATTGTTTAAGTATTTCTCCTTTCCCCAAATCAAGTTCATAATCCATATTATTTGGCTTTCTTCTCTCGTTAGTGGAGAAGATTTGAATAATGTCACTCACACCTACTATAATTAATGGTTAGGGGAATATCAATGTAGATTTGAACAATCTACAATTGCATATTGGGGCAAAGATGCTGTCAAGAACCTTGTACTGAATGAAAAATTCATAAAGTCAATATAGAATAACATCTTCTACACCCTTTTAAAAGGTGAATGAATATATTTGCCTGAAGTTGATGCGACTGAATTTCATCACAAGGTTATATAGATCTATGCAGAGGAAACAACTTGAAGTGTGTTCTTGCTTTTAAATTCTGTGATATTTATATGCAACAAGAATTATTACTTACGTATCATGGTTAACTAGTTTTGAAAGAGACAGTTTCTTGTTGAAATTTACTTTTTATATGAATTTACTTCAAAATTTAAAATCATATTTTTTAAGTGGCTGGAGGTGAAAAGAAAGTTCGCAAATTACTTCCTGAACCTAAACCTCAACCAAAGGAAGAAGTTGTTCTCAAAAGCGGTATAGTATTTTTCAAACATTGTATCAGCTTCAAATAACAAAAAAGAACTTGAAAGCTTACAAAATATTTCTGTTCCTTGGTTTTCTCTTAATTAGATTCCTAATTTATCAAAATTCATTTCTAGTTGCATTGAAAATTAAATATAATCACTTCCATATCTTTTTAAAAAGTCAGAAATTTTGTGAGCATTCAGAGTATCTGGAAATTTACAACATTAATAGACATGACTAAATTGATAATATTCTAAACTAATCAGAATGACTATAGCTGCCATTTTCATAATCAAATTATGTAGTAAAATACACTAAGCCTATTAAATACTCTAAATTACACCAAATGATTTAAGCCTAAACTCAAAATTCAGTTTTAAAGTGTGACACAGGATTACCACAACTAACAAGTAACATTTTCTAAACCCTGAGCATTTCTTTCTACTAATAAAATATTAAAGAATTAGAAACAAGATATTTGAATGAAGACTCAAATTCTGACTTTCCCTCCACATAGAATTACTTATTTCTTGGCTACATTTCTTTGGCCATCTCCGCTTCTGTTAACTTTGTACTTATTTAAATTCTTCTTTTCTCATTAAATCATAACATTGAATTATTAGAATTTTTTGCTCTTCAGGTTATTCATTTTTTGTTTGGATATTTCTGCCATGGATTTGTCTCTGAACAGACTATCTATATAAAGTGACTCTGAGTGCTATTTTAATTACCTTAACACTTGATCTTTTCTTAAAAGCATTTTTAGTGTAAAAGCCAGTTCCCCGGTACACTTGAGCTCATGCTTTTCACTTTCCTTGCTTTGTACATTATTTGCATTCATTAAGCTTATTCAGCATCTTCATTTGTTTGTCTTGGTTTACATATAAACCTTTTTGTCTTTTAAGTTCTAAGAAAGAGACCTGAAGAAGAAGAACCTAAAGTAGAACCTAAAAAACTAGAAAAAGTTAAAAAACCTGCAGGTAGGAATCTCAGTAAAAATTTGTGAAATTATCTTTTAACCAAATTGAGATTTAACAAAAGGTTTATCTTGTAAACATAAATGGAATTAAATATAAATGTAGCTTCATATTTCATCTGTCTATGTTTTCCATTGTCTGCTTTCTGTTTAAACATTTTTATAGTATTAATAGTTCTCAAATCCATTCATGCATTTCCATGCACTTCATCATCATTATTGTTATTATTATTTGTGAAGTAATCAAGTTGGCTGCAAAATAACTTCATGGGAAGGTGTCAGAAATGTTTTGTAAAATTTGGGGCTTTTAGTGGCCTGATTTTTATCTGTTCTCAAAGAGTATGTTTGCTGTTTCAGAAGTGAGTTAGAAAGGGAGAGCTCACTAATAGGGTTGGGAGGCAAGTAAGTGAAATAAGAGAAAGAAAAATAAGTTGAAGCAGAGTCAAGAGAGACAACAGAAATTAACTGATAGAATATAAGGGTTTTCTTTCTAAAGTCAACAACAGAGCTTCAGAAAATAGTTGATCTAATTGCTTCAGATTAGCTGATTTCTAAGGATTCAAGTCCTAAAATAACACTAGAAAATCATCCTATTTCTTAAAGTGCCAGAACCACCTCCAAAAGCTGTGGAAGAGGCTGAAGCACCTCCAGCTGTTACCAAAAAGGAAAGGAAAATTCCAGAACCAACAAAAGGTACAAACTTCCAGTTGTCTCTAAAAATACAAAGACGCATCAGTTAAAAGATCATTACACTGGCATTAAGATTTGAACACCTGACCTCTTCTCATCTCATCCAGCTTAATTTTCTTTACAATTCACTCTCACGTGCAGTTGCCTCATGCCCAACCATTTGGTAAATACATTACTAAGTTTTAAAAACTAAGAAAATTGTATTATGGGCAGTGAGATGAATAATAACATTAGAAAATCAATAAAACTGATTTGCTATATTTTCTAAGTACTTTGTTTAAATGTAAGAATAAACTTGGATCAAGTATTTGACTTGGTGACTGTTTGTGTATAAATTTTAGTATCTTCCAAGATACCTTGAACCTGTCTAATTTTGGTTTGACTTTGTGAAAAACTTCGAAAACACTGTGATAACCTGCTTCTTGTTATGAATTGTTTTAGTGCCTGAAATTAAGCCAGCAATACCTCTCCCTGCCCCTGAACCAAAACCAAAGCCTGAACCAGGTAAGCAAGCTTATCCTCAATATCAACAGCATATACCTTCATGTTTCACACAAACAATGTATAGTTAGTAAGAAAAGAGGAGTAAAAGTGTACGTGCATCAAATGATTTCTAATTCCCAATGACTTAGATTATACTATTATATTTTAATATAATATCACATATTTTTAAATATAGTATTATATTGTATATAGACTTTATTATAATTAGAATATATTGTTCTTTGAAAAACAGTTTATTAGATTTTAAAATTCATCAGGGGAGGCAAATAGGCAAATGGGCTTTAGGAAGTGGCAAAGGATACATTAATGCAATGAACATCTTTTTGCAGAAGTGAAAATAATCAAACCACCTCCCGTGGAGCCCCCACCAGCTCCCATTGCTGCCCCAGTGACGGTGCCAGTAGTTGGAAAGAAAGCAGGTAATTATTCTGTTGTTTTCTTTTTGCTTGTTTTTTTGGTGGCTTAATGAAAACTTTGTTAAAAATCAAGCTTTCTTTTTGTTGAAACACAGCATCATTTCAATTGTGAAAACTTATAAATTCATGATTAATTTTCTTTATCTGCTCCCCTGTACCAACCTACTTTCTCATCCATGGGTGCATATTGTGCAGTTGAAATGTGCCAGTTTGATTGAAATATGTATTTCTGCAAAACATTTATTTATATGCTTTTGAGATTAACTAATGAATATGTTCAAAGTTAAGACATATAGATACTCTCTAAGGACATACATATAGGAATCCCATGGAGATTCAAATTTCCCATGTGCCCTGTGAAAATAATTTCTCACTTTTTGAAAAGACTGCATTTTGGGATAAAGAAAAAGTTCTGGAAATGGATAATATTGATGGTTGCATAATATTGTGAAGTATTTAATGCAACTGAATTGTACACCTAAAAATGGTTAAACTGGTCAGTTTTATGTTAGGTATATTTTACCACAATGAAAAGAAAAAAAGGACTGCATAGTTCTGCTTTTAAATCTATATAAAAGCAGTTTTAGATCAAATCTATATAAAAGCAGAGTTTAGATCAATAATAATTTTCTTCAATGTACTAACTCAGTGGTATAGGTATCTTAGATACAAACTTAAAATACATATTAGTTGAACTATTATTAATCACTTAGGTGATAATCTCAAAACCAAAATGATTTGACATGTATAGATCATTGATAAACACATGTCCTAACTATTTGATCTTTGTCTACTTCTTTAATTTCTTTAAATTTTAATTTCCTAGTCTGTAAAATCAGAATATTTAATAACTCTACTTATTAAAACTATTATGAGGATTAACTATATGCAAAACTTTTAGCACAGTGCTTGGTACATAGCAAGAAATATTTGGATTTTTATTATGTTTAATAACATGAGAATATACTATGTTCTTTCATCTATGGTTTAATTTTAATATTATATAACATATGTTGTCACTGACACGGTTTGGGCATTATTCTTTTAAACTTTTATGATTTTTATGTGATACTTTTATTAGTTCAGGAAAAGACAAGAACTGCCATTGAGATAATTAAGTATCTGTAAAAGTACAGCTTTTCTCACATCCCCAGGTCTGACACTAAAGAACTGGTTCTACAATTTATACTGCCCCGTATTAATTGAATTAAACTCTTAAGTGTGGGAACTGTCTTGGTTTTACCTTAGTTCATTATCTAATTAAAGGAAATCTTCAAAGAATTCGTACATTTGTAGTACACAGACCCTTTCTTTTCTGGAGTCTTCCCTGGATTTATTTGCCCAGCTTAATAAAGAAAGGCTTTTGGTAACTTCTGGGTTATTTCCTTTTGCCTACATTGATTCCTTGTTGACAAAAAACGGTATTTCCTTGATTCACGAAACCAGCACACACATTAACATACAAAATATTTTACACAGCTAGGTAAGCGTAAAACTCTTCCTCACAAGTTAAGAGTAAGTCTACCAGAAATGGGAGAAGAATTACTTGCTGAAGGTAATTTTTTAATCCTAGAAACATTGGCAATTTAGCTTGGTCACAACATTCAGAATATATCTTGCTGGAAATATCCAGATATTCTCAGTAAAAGTCACATAAAAAAATCCAATTTTTCTTCATGCATTCATATTTATAATAAAGAGCATGATTCAGCCCACATGGTTTACTGCTAAGCATGAAATAAGTCTGAAAATTGTTTAAATGCTGGGTTTTATTTTTATTTCAGAAGCCAAAGCACCAAAAGAAGAGGCTGCCAAGCCAAAAGGTCCCCATCAAAGGTAAGATTCATTTCCCTGTACCTGAGATGTAAAAGCTTTCACTCTTTGGAAACTTTACTTTCAAGGGCACTTTTCTGTTCAAGGGGGAAGATTTCAAAATTTATATCAATTTTTATGATTTCTAATTGATTCTGCAAAAACTAGTATGTCTTTTGATATTACAATGAATACACCTCTAATATTACTCAACTGGATATTACATATATGTAACATATACACTTTAGAATAATGAGCCCTACAGGTTCCAAGCTTCATTCTCCATATACATGATATTTATACATGATAGAGGGCTTCCCTGGTGGCTCAGAGGTTAAAGCGCCTGCCTTCAATGCAGGAGACCCGAATTCGATTCCTGGGTCGGGAAGATCCCTGGAGAAGGAAATGGCCATCCACTCCAGTATTCTTGCCTGGAGAATCCCATGGACAGAGAAGCCTAATAGGTTACAGTCCACGGGGTCGCAAAGAGTCAGACACGACTGAGCGACTTCACCTCACCTCACCTCATACATGATAGATGAAATAATAAGACATTAATCTGGACATTATATATTTGGCTTTCAAACTTGAGAAAATGCAGAGTGTTTATTATCCATGGATTCCTTTTGCCACCTCATTTCCTTCCTGGAAGAAAGCAGGATAAATTCAATTGACCTTTCAGCTGCCTCGTCTTTAATTTTCCCCTCTTGTCTCATGGTCATGCTATCACTGGTTTTACCCAGCAGACAGCCAGGTATACACTTTCTGACCCTTATGGAAATGCCAATTCAACTTTTTATTTTGAATTAGGTGTAGCCAAAAGACTCCTTCACCAATAGAAGCTGAAAGGAAAAAGTTAAGACCAGGAAGTGGTGGAGAGAAGCCGCCTGACGAAGCCCCGTTCACCTACCAGCTGAAGGCTGTGCCGTTGAAGTTTGTGAAAGAAATCCAAGACATTGTCTTGACTGAAGCAGAGTCAGTTGGCTCTTCTGCCATCTTTGAGTGTTTAGTCTCCCCGTCCACTGCAGTTACAAGCTGGATGAAAGATGGTAGCAATATCCGTGAGAGCCCAAAGCACAGATTCATCGCTGATGGCAAAGACAGAAAGCTGCATATCATTGATGTTCAGCTGTCTGATGCTGGCGAGTACACCTGTGTTCTACGTCTGGGAAATAAGGAGAAGACCTCCACGGCTAAACTGATTGTTGAAGGTAATTTCCAGTCTTCTGAATATGGGCCCCATGGAACCTCCGTAGCAATTTTTATTGTCCCTTAAACAAAATTTATTCCCAAGTTTTATCTCATTGAAAATATTGCATGTATTGAAAAGTCTCTGCCACTGTTTAATATTGCAATTCTCCATAGAACTTCCCGTGCGTTTTGTAAAAACGCTTGAAGAGGAAGTCACAGTGGTCAAAGGACAGCCACTGTACTTAAGCTGTGAGTTAAACAAAGAGCGTGATGTGGTCTGGAGGAAGGATGGCAAGATTGTCGTGGAGAAACCCGGCAAAATTGTGCCTGGCGTCATCGGCTTGTTGCGGGCTCTGACCATCAATGACGCAGATGACTCCGATGCTGGGACATACACGGTGACCGTGGAAAATGCCAACAACCTGGAGTGCTCCTCCTGCGTGAAAGTAGTAGGTCAGTACTTCACTGGGAAAGTAGTTCTACTTACTATTAAGAAGAGAAGAGAGATCTTCAGTTTCCAGTATCAGAATATCAGCAGTCTTACACCTTACCTAACAGGGAGAATACCAAATCATAGCAGATTAATTATGTCCAGTTTTGAGAATTTTTGGTCTTTCTGAAATTTACTAAGGAAGTGTTTGTATTGCTTATTCATATCATAATTATCTTTTCTGACCTATTTTATCATACAGAAGTCATTAGAGACTGGCTGGTGAAACCCATACGAGACCAGCATGTGAAACCCAAAGGGACAGCTGTTTTCACCTGTGTAATAGCAAAGGATACTCCAAACATTAAGTGGTACAAAGGATATGATGAAATCCCCTGGGAACCAACTGATAAGACTGAGATAGTAAGAGATGGAAATCATATACACCTCAAAGTTAAGAATGCTATGCCAGAAGATATTGATGAATATGCAGTGGAAATTGAAGGGAAAAGATACCCTGCAAAGCTGACGCTTGGAGGTATAAAAATCTTACCATTTATTCTTAAGTGTTGTATGTGCCTAAGGCAAAATAATATACACAAGTACACTCACAAAAGTGTCATTAGATTGTTTAACGCCTGATGGTTTTTCATCCCTTACCACCACAGACCGTGAAGTTGAATTGCTTAAGCCAATAGAGGATGTTACCATTTATGAGAAAGAAAGTGCAAGCTTTGATGCAGAAATCTCGGAAGCAGATATTCCTGGACAGTGGAAACTGAAGGGAGAACTTCTAAGACCCTCACCTGTGAGTAATTTCTTCTTTTAAGCTGTTAATCATATACACAAATGAACCTGTCTACAAAATAGACTCGCAGACATAGAGAAGAGACAGGTGGTTGTCAAGGGAGAAAGGGGGGTGTAGGAGTTTAGGGTTAGCAGACACAAACTGTTATGTATAAAATGAGTAAACCACAGACCCTACTATATGGCACAGGGAACTATATTCAACATCCTGTGATAAACACTACATTGTAAGTCAACTATACATCAATAAAAAATAAAATAAGTTGTTAGTCCTATTCTATATCGGAGAAGGCAATGGCACCCCACTCCAGTACTCTTGCCTGGAAAAGCCCATGGGCAGAGGAGCCTGGTATGACTACATTCTATAACTGATTCTGACACTCGGATTTGGTTCAGTAATGATGGAATTATTTCTGGCTTCTAAAGTCTCAAAGAGAGGAAGAAATTTGACGCACTATGGAAGAGCCCCTGGAGAAGGAAATGGCAACCCACTCCAGTACTCTTGCCTGGAGAATCCCATGGAGGGAGGAGCCTGGTGGGCTACAGTCCATGGGGTCACAAAGAGTTGGACACGACTGAGCGAATTCACTTCACTTCACTTTAGCAATTTAAAAAAAAATTTTATGACAATATTCTTTATTTTTATTAGTAGTATTACAGTTATTTTATGGCTCTATAGACATCTGTATCTGAAACAATCTATCTCATTCAAATGCTAACTAACCCTGTCCTTTTTCAGACATGTGAGATCAAGGCAGAAGGTGGAAAACGCTTCTTGACTTTGCATAAAGTCAAACTGGACCAAGCTGGTGAAGTTCTTTACCAGGCACTGAATGCAGTTACGACTGCCATTCTGACAGTGAAAGGTATGGGCCTTTAGAACTCATGGAGTGGGCTCAACTTCATCTGACAGCCCCCTGCATTCTGAAAAGCCTCATTCTTAATGTTTGCTTTCCAGAAATCGAACTTGACTTTGCTGTGCCCCTGAAGGATGTCACAGTCCCAGAAAAGCGACAGGCTCGATTTGAATGTGTCCTTACTCGAGAGGCAAATGTTATATGGTCTAAAGGACCTGATATAATCAAGTCATCTGACAAGTTTGATATCATTACTGATGGAAAGAAACACATTCTTGTCATCAATAATTCTCAATTTGATGATGAAGGAGTCTATACTGCTGAAGTGGAGGGAAAGAAGACCTCAGCACGATTATTTGTTACAGGTAAGAGCTGGTGAGCTCTGACTCTTAACATCCAGTAGTTAGGCACATGAATATCTGACTTTACATACAGATCATCAGGAAAAAAAAAAAGGAACACCAAGTTTTAATAGCTGTAAGTGACCATCAGCCCCACAACTTTATTTTCACATTGCCATCAAAACAACCCCCTTAATATTTCTTTTAATGGAGGATAGATCCTTTTGAAAAGGTGACTCAATAAATGCCATGTGAAAGATTCTTTTTGCCAGGCAGAGTGGAATATTTCTGAAGGTAAATTGTATTTCTGAGCATATTACCTTGTATTGCAGGTATAAGACTGAAATTCATATCACCTCTTGAAGATCAGACAGTGAAAGAAGGTGAAACAGCAACTTTTGTCTGTGAACTTTCTCATGAAAAAAATGCACGTGGTCTGGTTCAAAAATGATGTCAAACTCCACACGAGCAGGACTGTACTCATCTCCTCGGAGGGCAAGACTCACAAGCTGGAAATGAGAGAAGTGACAATGGATGATATTTCCCAGATCAAAGCCCAGGTTAAGGACCTCAGCTCCACAGCAAACCTGAAGGTCTTAGGTAAATGTGACCAGCTATTACCAGAGAGCTGACTTTTGGATGGTGGGAGTGGGTAACAGTTAAACATTTTACAATGTGTAACTCTTTAATTTCACTTTGACGTTCTCTGATTATCTGCCAAATGTCCCTTACAGAGGCTGATCCCTACTTCACTGTGAAATTGCATGACAAGACAGGAGTCGAGAAGGACGAGATTGTTCTCAGGTGTGAAGTGAGCAAAGATGTGCCAGTGAAATGGTTCAAAGATGGGGAAGAGCTTCTACCTTCACCCAAACACTCCATCAAGGCAGATGGCCTGCGCCGCACCTGTAAAAATCAAAAGGCAGATCTGAAAGACAAAGGCGAATACGTGTGTGACTGCGGCACGGACACGACAAAAGCAAACGTCACTGTTGAGGGTGAGTTACACAGAATTTCTAAAGGTACCCCATCTGAATCTGTGATTGCTTTGTCCAGTCATTCTTACAAAACTCTGCATAAATTTCAGCCCGACTAATAAAAGTGGAGAAGCCTCTGTATGGAGTAGAAGTGTTTGTGGGTGAAACAGCTCGCTTTGAAATCGAACTTTCTGAACCAGATGTCCATGGCCAGTGGAAGCTAAAAGGAGAGCCTTTAACTGCTTCCCCTGTAAGTTGCAATGATCTGATCACATAGGTGGGGGTGGGGCGCTTGCTTGCTCAGTGGTGAAAGATGGTACATTTCTAATACAAAATCTCTTGATTATTTGTAGGAATAACCAGTTATGAAAATGATGTTTTTCTTTCTCTTTCCTCCTCACCTCACTCCAAACAGGACTGTGAGATCATTGAAGATGGGAAGAAGCATATTCTGGTCCTTTATAACTGCCGGCTGGATATGACAGGCGAGGTCTCCTTCCAAGCTGCCAATGCTAAATCCGCAGCCAATCTGAAAGTGAAAGGTACGTTCTGCTTGCCAGCCACCCTTTTGAATTTTCTTTGCAAGGCTTCCTTTTGAGACCTAGAACTGATGAAGCATATTCTGGCTTCATCCACACCCTTTTCTTTTTTTCAGAACTGCCACTTATCTTCATCACACCTCTCCAGTGACGTTAAAGTCTTTGAGAAAGATGAAGCTAAGTTTGAATGTGAAGTATCCAGGGAGCCCAAAACATACCGTTGGCTGAAAGGAACCCAGGAAATCACAGGTGATGACAAAATTGAGCTTATCAAGGATGGTACTAAGCATTCACTGGTGATCAAATCTGCCGCTTTTGAAGATGAAGCAAAATACATATTTGAAGCTGAAGATAAGCATACAAGTGGCAAACTGATCATTGAAGGTAAGCATTCTTATCAGATGGGCTACCTTTAAATGCTTTTATTTTTATTTTTCCTTTTGTATATCCTCCTTTAAGGATTGGAGTTAGTAAATTGCTGTTGTTGTTTTTTCCTGGTAGGAATCCGACTTAAATTCCTCACCCCACTCAAGGATGTCACAGCCAAAGAGAGGGAAAGTGCAGTGTTTACTGTGGAGTTGTCCCATGATAACATCCGCGTTCGCTGGTTCAAGAATGACCAGCGCCTGCACACCAGCAAGTGGGTCTCAATGGATGATGAAGGGAAGACCCATTCCATCACATTCAGAAACCTCTCTATTGACGATACCTCTCAAATTAAAGTGGAAGCTATGGGGTTAAGTTCAGAAGCCAAACTCACTGTGCTTGGTAGGTGCTTTTTTTTTTTTTTTAATTGCATTGAATTCATCAGAAATTTATGTAGTATCTACTATGTAAAATCTTTCAAGTGTTATATTGCATGAAAGCAATGCCTGCCCTTAAGAAACGACCACATACATTATTAGGGTTGAGTCTGAAATATTTTTACCAAAAAATATGAGGATTTTGAAGGAATAAAGTCTCAGGCTCACAAAATAGCCAGTTTAAATCAGAATTAAAACTCAATTTAATTATGGAGCCTTGTCATATTTAAAATTAGGAATATAAATACTTCCTCTCTCTTCACTTTATCAAAATTATTTCAGAAAAATGTTTCTCAAGTCCCTAAGAAACACAGAACTTACATTAATAAAGCTCATTGTTTTTCCTGGGCTGCTAGTATCAGGCAGATTATATATGAAGTCTAACATGTATAGTGACCATTAAAGGCAAACTATTAATTGATAGAAGAAAAACTAATAATGTGAACTGGAGAGCTTACAGGTAAACTAGTCATAAGAGATTTGCTAAGAAATTTAAAATTTAGCTGAATGATGGAGGAACACATAATTATTTGAAGCTAAATTTCATTGTCTTTCATACTACTGTTAATGAAATACTTTATAATATAGATAGATTAGATCTTGATAAATCCCAGGCATCAATTCCTCTTCTAACTTTTAGAGAACTTTTGAACATACATGTTAAATGAGTGGAAGCATGGTACACTTTCTAAATACACCCACACTTCTGTGAGCTGCCTCTTACACTTTCCAAGAGATTTTTATCTTCTTAGGTGGTTAATGAATTTTTTTCACTTATACTTTACTTGCAGAGGGAGATCCATACTTTACAGGAAAGCTTCAAGATTACACTGGCGTAGAAAAAGATGAAGTGATTCTACAGTGTGAAATTAGCAAAGCAGATGCACCAGTGAAATGGTTTAAGGATGGACAGGAAATAAAGCCATCTAAAAATGCTGTTATTAAGGCAGATGGCAAGAAGCGCATGCTAATCCTAAAGAAAGCCTTGAAATCAGATATTGGACAGTATACCTGTGACTGTGGGACAGATAAGACCTCAGGAAAGCTTGACATTGAGGGTAAGGAAATTTCCACAAGCTTTACTCTTGAAGCTGTTGGAGTTATTTCTGCCAGAGGCAAATGACACATGCTGACCCTGCACTTTTCTAGATCGGGAAATTAAACTGGTGCGGCCCCTGTACAGTGTGGAGGTGATGGAGACTGAGACGGCTCGCTTTGAAACCGAAATCTCAGAAGAAGATATCCACGCCAACTGGAAACTCAAGGGAGAGGCCCTGCTCCAAACACCTGTAAGGCTATTTCTGAACTTGTCAATGCCCAGAGGAGCTGTGTGAAATAGGAAAAGGACAGGAGAAAAGTCAGAGTGCACACAAGGCATTTAAAACATGATATCAAGTTCATCAGAACTCAAGCCAATGAGAGCTATTAGGGTCTATGAATGGGCTCAGATAGGCACACTTGCATTATTTTTGATCCAGCATTGGTACAAGGTTCTAGATATTCTGTAAATGCTGCTAGTTGGTTTAGAATGAAGCAGCTAAAATAAATATTGCCATCACGAATAATATTTGTTAGCTTTCTTTCACAAAACTCAAAATTATATAGTCACCTCAAGAGTTTTCCTCATAAATTCCTTTAAGGAATTTTATCTTCAGAACAAAATACCAAAGATGACTTCCTATGGAATCTTTCCTCTCTTTGACACAGGAATGTGAGATCAAGGAAGAAGGCAAAACACACTTCCTTATTTTGCACAACTGCCGCCTGGACCAGACTGGGGGAGTGGATTTCCAAGCTGCCAATGTTAAATCTAGCGCCCACCTCCGAGTAAAACGTAAGTATTGTGTCTTTCTGCTGAAAGTGAATGGTATACTCCTACAGCAACTGGATGTGAGTGAAATTAGTTAGATTTACTTAGTTAATTAGAAAACATTATTAAAGTATAGAAACTAGCTTTCTGGTATTTAATTCTTTGTCATCCTCATATACCTGTGGTTCAAATTCTAAAGTTTGGAAATTTCATCAACCATTCTGTTTGAACCAAAGAAAATTAGGTCTCACATTTCCCCACTCCCTAATTCTTTCAGAGTAGAATATTCATAGAAAAAGAGTCTAACTCAGAACTCTTAAAGACCCTTAAAGAAAATTTTCAAGTGGCTGTACAACTTTCACAAAAAAAGAAAAACTCTGCTATGTGGGCATTTCAGATTCAAGAAAGGAGACGGGAAGCATCAGGCTAACAGTTTTGGAAGGTGCAGAAGTGTTTGTGGATTGGACAGGCTGTGTGATTGAGGGGCCCTTGTCCTCTCCCAATCAGAGTCTTAGTTATTTTGGAAGTCACATACCTTATGTAGCAAGAGGAACTTGACGCCTGGCAGAACAACAGATGCAGTGCAAACTTCTCGCTGACCTTGCAAATCTTAACGAAAGGGCCCCTACAGATAGATACCGCTCCCTGGCCACCTGCTCTCCCCTTCTCTGCACCAAGGGGCCGTGTTCACATGGGAGTGAGAACGGCGGGGCAGTCCTGTGGCTCTTTCCTCCTCGAGGAAAGCAACCATGACGATCAATAACTAAACGTGTGTTTATCCTTTTGGAATTACAAAATGAGTCACCGGGAGCTGTTTCCATCCCCTCGCACAGCCCGCGTCATCGGTCTCCTGAGGCCTCTGAAGGATGTCACAGTGACTGCAGGGGAGACCGCCACTTTCGACTGCGAGCTGTCCTATGAGGACATCCCAGTGGAATGGTACCTCAGAGGGAAGAAACTGGAGCCCAGTGACAAGGTCAGAGGCAGATGGGTGTGGTCTTGCCTGCACTTCTTTCACCCTCAGTTCTTTCATCTTCACATGCATGCTCCTCGTTCTTTTCTTTGTCTCCCCTTCCCTTTCTTTTCCCTACTCAAGTGTGATTTCTGTTGACGTTGTAAAGCAGGTTCTTCTCATTTTTGTGGGGTTTAACCTGATGATATTTCTATTAAAATGGAAATTAAAATTTTAAGTATGATCAAGTTTTAGGTCTTTGCAGAAAAGGCAAACGTTAATTAATGATCAGTGATAGTTTAATTCATTGAAGACAGGAGGGATCAAAAAGGCTTTCTGATTTGCTGTGCAGTACAAGGGTACAGATTAGGTTTCATGGCGAATTCTCTCCATGCTATTTTGTGTTCTGCATATAAGGGGATTAAGAGGAGAGGATGGAAATTCCATTTCAGGCAGTTGATCAAGTAGTTGAGATAACTTCTGGGTGGATCTGCTCTTCAAGCATTTCTCCAAAGCTATTTTTAACCCTCAAGTGCTTTGAGCTGTGCAAATTCTGGAATGCAAATGGGCTATTTAAAATGTAGCTGATGGTGGTGGCAGGAAAGAAGGACTCTGTGATTATCCACATGTATGAACAAATATACTTTAAGAAGTTTTAGGAAGTAATTAGCTTGTGGTGGGTATTGAGTAACTAGCTCAATACCCAAATTGAACTATGTATTTTGCTCCCTAAGACAACATGTGTTTAAATTATCTTGATAACTCACCATTAATTTTGAATTCTTGAAATAAAATATATAGAAAACATCCAACATGTGTTGGAAATAAGCTCAGGCCATTATGTCCATTTTTTCCAGTATTTTTAGAAATAGTATCAAATGTGGCATCAAGTCTTCAATATAAATCAAACTGTTAAGAATTATAGGAATATAATTAAAAGTTTAATTAAGAGCCACAAAGTTGATTAAAGTATTAGAAGGAAAATGCCTTTGAACAACTATTCTTGAACAAAAATAGTAGTATTTTAACAAAGGAATTGAAGGGTAATCAGTTAACATTCATCTGGGAGATAAAATCTGCCTGCTATACAGACAGTAATGACCAGTTGATCTCCTTTGTTACCAAGGATAGAAAACAGTCATACATTCAATCTGCAGCAAGAGAATTAAGTTAAATGAGGAAACTGCCCTCACTGTGAGGTCTTCTGCATATACTGAACTGGGTGATGGAGGCATCTCCACCTTCAAGTTTGCTTTTTCAAAATACTCATTTGTCCAGTTAAGTGTGGTTTAATTGCTTCATGTCTAAAGGCAGAGCATTGGTTGATTTTTCAAGATCCTTTCATGATTTGAATAAAGGAACACTGAAAGTGTTAGTCGCTTCAGTTGTGTCTGACTCTTTGAAACCCCATGAACTGTAGTCAGCCAGGCTCCTCTGTCCATAGACTAGTCCAGCAAGAATACCGGACTGAGTAGTCATTCCCTTCTCCAAGGATCTTCCTGACCCAGGGATTAAAACCTGGTCTCCTGCACTGCAGGCGGATTCTTTACTGTCTGAGCCACTAGGGAAGTCCCAAAGGAACATTGCTTAAGGACAAATGATATTACTCTTTTGCTACTAAATATCTTTAGCTCAAATTAAGAGCTTTTAATTAAAAGATTAGTCTTATTAGTTCTAATGTAAAAACTAGACCACTTTATTTTGAAAAAATTTTTGGAGTATAGCTGATTTACACTGTTGTGTTACTTTCAAGTGTACAGCAATATTTCCTGAGAACCACTGAGTCTAGTTCTTGGTAACAGAATATTCTAGAGTAACCTCAGTGAAATTTCAATGATAAAACCAAAACCATGTGTCAACAAATAAGATGTATCTGTTGGTAGATTAGAACGGGAGATACTTTTTACAGTAGCCCTAAATCACAGTCGAATTTTTAAATGCACAATTCATATTGAAACATCATCATAGAAACAATCCTTCTCCCATTCAACAGCTACTTATTCATGTCCTTGAATAAGTAGCTGTATTCCTAGAACATCTCTTAATTACTTTCTCCTATTTATTTTCCCTTATTTTGTTTTGGCTTTCCTAATTATTAAGGTAGTTATTTTAATAGCCCAGCTCTTCATTAAGGAAAAACCTTCATATGAAACTTTATTCCTAACTCTCTTCTTTACACCACCATAATAAACAGTTATACCGGTAAAAATTTTTACATTATTCTTAACTGTATGTGAACTCTTAAGCAAAATCAATCTCTATGACAGGGAACAATGTCTTGAGGAATTTGGGATGGGTGAACTAGGAGAACCTCCAGTTGTCTTATAATTTACTGTGAGGATAGCTCTGTCTGTAGCCTTACTATCCGTTGGCACAAGCCAGTTACTCAACCTAATTGCAGCCCATATCAAGCCAGTGTTTTCTTTTTGACGATTCATTTTCCTACAGGTGATACCCCTTCAAGCCACCTAAGGTTGCATTTACAACACTAATATAAATCAAAATACTAACGGTGGTGGCAGCCTTTGTCTTCATACTCCAAGACGGCAGCCACCTCCTGCTTTCACTCCTGAAGCCTCTTTATCCGTTTGTGTTTTGTGAACAACCATAGCTCTGTCTGATACCTGCCTTTCCCAGTCGTAAGGTGCAAATGCATGACTTTCATGTGTGAAATGAAGAGCCAACATCTTCATTTGTGTTTTCTCACAAAATTAAGAGACTGTACAAATTATTTTAATCACATGTTTAACTGGTTTGCAAAATAACTGCTAAATAAATGGGAAAAATTCTAGTTCATTGCAAGGCAAACATCTTGCATTTAGAACATAAGGTTTACTTTCAGCTAATTATATGTGATCATTTTTCTCCCTTCCTTTCATGATTTAGCTATTATAAGTTCTTCCTTTATATGTGTAAACTCAGTAGTAAAATGGAGTCAAATATATATGTATACATATAAATACTTATATAAATTCACCAAGGTGTTTCAACATAGAAGTCCTCCCTGTAATTATATAAAGGTAACTGCAAACTATAAATGCCTAAAATTTCCTCAAAAGATTCCAAACTATTGGTTTAAATTATTTTCAAATACATATATGCAGTACAGATGGTCATAAAACATTTTGGAAAGCACTATTTCAAACTCTTTACCTGGATGAACTAAAGGCACCTACGTGTGTGTGTGTGTAGAGAGAGGGGAATGTTGCTTCATATATTCTTTTTTCTTCCAGTTTTATTGATATATAGTTGACATACAGTACTGTATAAGTTTAAAGTGTACAGCATAATAATTTGGCTTATGTGTATCATGAAATGATTACCACAATGTTTTGTGAGCACCCATTATCTCACATTAAAGATAAAGCAAAAAGTTTGTCCTGTGGTTAAGAACTCTCGGATTTACCTTCTTAACAACCTTCATATATAACATACAAGGGTGTTAATTATATCTGTTATGTTGTAGTAGTACACTACATCCCTAGTACTTATTTAACAAGAATTTTCTACCTTTTGATCAGTTCATCCAATTAGCCTCTCCCCCTCCCCCACCCAGGTAAACAAAGATCTGATCTCTTCTTCTATGAGTTTGTTGGGTTTTTTTGTTTTTGTTTTTGAACTATAATTGACCTATAACACTATATTACTTCCTGATACATAACATAGTGATTATTTTTTCTGTAGATTTCAAAATGATCACTGTGATAAATCTAGCTACCATTCATATACCCTTAAACTGAACTTTTTTTTCCTTTTTCTGAAAAACTAGGTGGTTACGCGTTCAGAAGGAAGAGTTCATACACTTACTTTGAGGGATGTAAAGTTAGAAGATGCTGGAGAAGTCCAACTAGTAGCAAAAGATTTCAAAACGCAAGCCAAACTCTTTGTGAAAGGTAATAATCACACAGCTTATTTTTTTAAAACATGTATAATACAGAGTTTCACAAATAATGCCAACTCTTAACTATCTGTATATGGTAAGTACCACCTGGTGGTCAGACAGTAAAGTGTCTGCCTGCAATGTGAGAGACCCGGGTTCGATCCCGAGGAGGAAATGGCAACCCACTCTAGTACTCTTGCCTGGAAAATTCCATGGACGGAGGAGCCTGGGAGGCTACATACAATCAAGGGATCACAGAGTCAGACATGACTGAGTGACTTCACTTCACTTTACTTCACAGATCTCAAATCCACCGAATATCAGAAAGGCTAATTTTACTTTTTGGCCTAACAAAATTAGACCAAAATTTAACTTAAAAAAAAAAAAGCCAAATTTGGGTGGAATAGGTCTCATTTCGTTTTTCCCTCCCACTGTTTTTATTGCATTCAGTAAACAGTGGGAGGAAATCTCATTATCAATGGGTACCTATCATTCTCTTAACCAAGAGTTGGCTATTATTTCCTTGTTGTTTCATATTCTTTGGTTTTCCTCTGTATATAAAAATAATGATGAAACATCATTATTAGAGGAAAACATCCAGGTGGAATCCAAACTTACAAAGGAAACTTAAAAACAGAAAAGCCCTTGAGATACAAGAGGAGAATTGAGGAGGTGCTGAAACTCTTGCAGAAGTTTGGCTAATTAGTATGATTCTTTCAGAACCCCCAGTTGAATTCACTAAGCCTCTTGAGGACCAGACGGTCGAAGAGGAAGCCACAGCGGTATTGGAGTGTGAAGTATCCCGAGAAAATGCTAAGGTGAAATGGTTCAAAAATGGGACAGAAATTCTCAAAAGCAAGAAGTATGAGATTGTTGCCGATGGCAGAGTCAGAAAACTTATTATACACGGCTGTACCCCGGAGGATATTAAGACATACACTTGTGATGCTAAGGATTTTAAGACTTCTTGTAACCTGAATGTCGTGCGTAAGTATTCTTCTTACACAGGACTTTTCACTTGTAACTCTTTGATAACAACAACAAAACCACTTTTTGCATGTTCTTCTTGGCCTAACTGCATTTCTTGGAGACTTACATTATTGGTACTGACATAACATGATCTTTTGTGTGTTTAAAAAAGAACTGTCCTGCTACATCTGGTCTGAGAAGGGCAGAATGATCACTTTTTGCTATGCTTCTCACGGAGTAATCAGCAGATTGCTCTTTGTCTATGTGGGGTAAGCCTACTGCAGGAATATCCCAATACAGATGAGGACAATTTAAACGTAAAAAGACAAGAAGGGAGTAAGAAAAAAAACAAACAGGAAAGGAAATGAAAGCAAGTTCCACTTGGAAGGAAAATGAATTCTCAGGTGTGAGAAACCACTAGAAAATGAGCATGAAACTTCAGTTTGAAAAGGAGCACCCCAGAGGTCTGCTGTAGTATGACAAAACCCATTCACATGAAGCTGTCTCTGAAAAGAAGAATGGAAAAGAAGATGGAGTGGGGCCTGGATTGAGCCTATAAGTGAAGAGAGCACTAATGGTTTTTAGCCTTATTTCTTCCTCTGGTGGAAAATATAACATCTTTTTCAAAATGCCACATGCTGGCTCATTTTTTTTCATTCAACCATTGGTCGAGCAATAACTTTATTTTAGAGTGTCTTTATTTTTGTACAGTATTTGCTATTTACTCACCTTAAGATATGCGGGCACCCCCAACACCCCTACCTTGCCTAATCCATCAAGCTTACTTTCTGCACTCTGCAAACTAGGGTAGTACCTGTCCTAGCATGGAAAAGTTTTATTTTTAAAGAATCAAGCCCATTTTTAAATTCTTTTGTGGATTTAGAAAAGAATACATTTGCTATTTGGTTTAGTTGCTTCCCATCTGTTAACAGCTCATAGTGGCTTTGATTGTGCTTCCATGCATCTTAGTTGGTTTTATTCTTTCCATGTTGTGGTTGCTCTACTTTCACTTAAGACAGAATAGCTTCTTGGGTCACCTTCTTTTCTGTCCTCTACTTTGTCTCCACTCTGAGAAGGCTCAGCTACAATGAGCATATCTTCAAGCCTATTAGACATCACGTGTGTCCCAGAATCTCATTGATCAAGAAAGGTCATCTTGGGAAGGACTCATAAGGAGCCCTGAAAAAGGAAGGACATGTTGGCAGCTCTTCAATCCTATAAATCCACCAACTTAATTCTGGAGATAAATAAAACTATATATATATATGTATATATATAAAAGAATCACCCCCTCCCATTCAAAGTTTGTTGCTTAGTTGCACTAATGAACTTTATGCCTTATATGGGACTTCTTTGAAGCTGACACACACTAAAAAAGCTGAACGTATATGATTTCAATTGCAAACTTATGCCTCTTGGCTGTAGACAAGACTGGCCATAGCCCTTCAAGCTCTACTACTACTGAATTCTTCTAATTTCTCAAAGATTATTCTGCCTGCCTTAAATAAGATAACGATTCTTTGCTACTGGTATTTCCTTTGACAGTATCAACTTTCAACTCTGGAGACGTGTCAGTGAAGATTTTTCCTTCCAGCTATCATTCAGAAGAACTAAGCTGTTGATAGGAAGAATTAGTTGGGCATATAACATGCTACATAATTTTATAAAAACTACAGAGATGTGTAAAATGCAAAGTATCACAACTGAATGGCAGCTCCAAGTGACTTCCAAATCAGTGGTAGCCTAATATGAAAAAGCCTGCAAAGACTCACTTTTTCTTAATATGCACTATAGTAATGTCAGAATGAATTTCTAGAAACCTCATTTTGAATTCTGACCTTCTCTTACAGCTCCTCATGTGGAATTCTTAAGACCACTCACTGACCTTCGAGTTAAAGAAAAAGAAATGGCTCGGTTTGAGTGTGAAATTTCCCGAGAAAATGCCAAGGTCTGTGATTGTGCGGTTGCTAACTTGTGTTCTCCAATAAATTTGTTTACTTTTGGTCAGCCAAAATGAGGAAAAAAGTGAACCAAACGTATCTCTAATCATTTTATTTTTAGATTAATGGTTTTACTCTAGTATGAAAGACATACTTGATTTAATTGTTCTCTTGTTATTAGTATTCACTTGCTATTACTTGAAAAACACTGGATTTACAATCAAGAGATTTATATATTATTAATTTGAACCATAGGAAAGAGATTTTTCTTAAGTTAAAAACAATCAAATATCAGCAATTTCCTATCTCTCAACTAAATACTCCTGGTAGTCATTAACTACCATTGGAGAGTCAACTTTGAGTCTCAGTTTACACATCTGGAAAACAAAGGCGTTGGTCTGCATGAAATCCAAAGCCCTCTGACTCTACACTTATATAATCCCATTATTTTTAATACCTGATAGTAGTATCACAGCTGTTCACTTAATAATTGAAGAAGTTTGTTCTTGTTTTGGGGGTTTGGTTATATTTATCACTTTAGTTCTTTTTAATAATATAAAGTCTTACTGACTGCTTTTAGAAGAGCTTAGGATCATAGTTCCTCTCAAGGATATACATGTGAAGGAATAAGAAAACTGATAAAGGTATTTGTTTATCTTAAATAAAGGTTCACTGGTTTAAAGATGGTGCTGAAATTAAAAGGGCAAAAAATATGACATCATATCTAAGGGAGCAGTCCGCATTCTTGTTATCAACAAATGTCTACTGGATGATGAAGCAGAATATTCCTGTGAAGTAAGGACAGCAAGAACTTCTGGCATGCTGACAGTTCTGGGTAAGAGTGAAGTCTTTCTCTGCAGAAGTATATGTGTTGGGGAAAAAAAAATCTCCAGTTTAATTCTTTTTTTTTTAAATTCTTCTTGCAGAAGAAGAAGCTGTCTTTACGAAAAATCTTGCCAACATTGAGGTTAATGAAACAGACACTGTAAAACTGGTTTGTGAGGTCTCCAAGCCTGGAGCAGAAGTAACTTGGTACAAAGGGGATGAAGAGATCATTGAAACAGGAAGATACGAAATACTTACTGATGGACGAAAGAGAATCCTGATCATTCAGAATGCTCACCTGGAAGATGCTGGCAACTACAACTGCCGACTCCCAAGTTCTCGAACCGATGGCAAAGTCAAAGTTCACGGTATGAAAATTACAGTGCATGCTATTTTAAGAAAATCATGCTTTTGCATTTAAGGTACAAATGCTAAAGTTTTCAATATCTTGCAACTTTTTCTTTCCAGAACTTGCTGCTGAATTTATCTCAAAGCCTCAAAACCTTGAAATACTTGAAGGAGAAAAGGCTGAATTTGTCTGCTCTATATCAAAGGAAAGCTTTGAAGTCCAGTGGAAGAGAGATGATAAGACTCTTGAATCTGGAGATAAATATGATGTCCTTGCTGATGGCAAAAAGAGGGTTCTAGTTGTGAAAGACGCCACATTACAAGATATGGGCACTTATGTAGTCATGGTTGGGGCCGCCAGAGCAGCAGCTCACTTGACTGTAATTGGTAAGTGTGTTTGTACTTCTTGGATTGACTTACATTTGCATCTACCACTTCGGTCCTTCATACTATAAAGTCTTCCTGACTGCTTTCAGAAAAACTCAGGATCATAGTTCCTCTGAAGGACACCCGTGTGAAGGAACAACAAGAAGTCGTCTTTAACTGTGAGGTCAACACCGAAGGTGCCAAAGCCAAATGGTTCAGAAATGACGAAGCCATATTTGATAGTTCGAAATACATTATTCTCCAAAAAGACCTGGTCTACACCCTCAGAATTAGAAATGCGCAATTAGATGATCAAGCCAACTATAGTGTGTCTCTGACCAATCACAGGGGTGAAAATGTTAAGAGTGCAGCAAATCTAATAGTAGAAGGTAAGTCACTTATTTGACATTAGAGATTTTAAAAGTCAATTTCTATTATGAGAACAACTAAAATCCACATTCTTCTTCTTTCCAACAGAGGAAGATCTTAGGATCATTGAACCTCTTAAAGATATTGAAACGATGGAGAAGAAATCTGTCACCTTCTGGTGTAAGGTGAACCGGCTCAACGTAACACTGAAATGGACCAAAAATGGAGAAGAAGTGGCTTTTGACAACCGTGTCTTATATAGAATTGACAAATATAAGCACTCTCTAATCATTAAAGATTGTGGCTTCCCAGATGAGGGTGAATACGTGGTCACTGCAGGACAAGATAAATCTGTTGCTGAGCTTCTCATCATAGAAGCCCCCACAGAATTTGTGGAGCACCTTGAAGACCAGACAGTCACTGAGTTTGACGATGCCATCTTCTCCTGCCAGCTCTCCAGAGAGAAAGCAAATGTAAAATGGTACAGAAATGGGAGAGAAATTAAAGAAGGCAAAAAGTATGTGAGAACATCTCAATCTATTTCTTAGCTATATATACATATACATCCTTATGAAAGCTAACCAATAATTCAATCTCTTCTTCTAGATACAAATTTGAAAAAGAGGGCAGTATACATAGACTCATTATAAAAGACTGCAGGCTGGATGATGAATGTGAATATGCTTGTGGAGTAGAAGACAGGAAGTCTCGAGCTAGACTTTTTGTAGAAGGTACCTATTACATGAAAGGATGATTTTTAATATTAGTACCAGTCTTCAAGTGTTGTTAATCCCAATACAAATATGTTTGTATTTGTTTCACATTTTCTTTTCAGAAATCCCTGTTGAGATCATCAGACCTCCCCAAGACATCCTTGAAGCCCCTGGTGCTGATGTTGTCTTTTTAGCTGAGCTCAACAAAGATAAGGTGGAAGTCCAGTGGCTCCAAAAACAACATGATTATCGTCCAGGGTGACAAACACCAGATGATGAGTGAAGGAAAGATACATAGGCTACAGATTTGCGACATCAAGCCCCGTGACCAGGGTGAATACAGGTTTATTGCCAAAGACAAAGAAGCCAGAGCTAAGCTTGAACTGGCAGGTAAGTCCCTTTCTTTTATCTTCAGATAGCCTTACAATACTACAGATACTGTGCTGGTTTCAGCCTTGATAGTTAATGAGAAAATGTTTGTGAGACCCTTTTATTCCCATTAAGCCCTGTCCACATGTTAACTATTCTAATTCCTCTTATCACCAAGAGCCTTGCTCTTTACTTACCCAAATCCAGCACAGTTCCTGGCATGTGGCAGCTGTTCATTAACTCCTAGAATTAACCTATTGGCCTGTGAGTCTCCCCAGCAAACCCAGGCCTAGAGCCAGCCCTATTCTTTTCTACTTTCCTGTGGGGCCCCCTGTGGGGCCCCTTAGGTCTGTTCTCATTCTGACCCAGGCTTCTAAGACATCCCTATAGGTTGACATTTTGAAAAAGCCATTAATACACCTCTTGTACATAAGAACAAGTTTGTCCGATTTATCTTGAACTAAGTATGAGGTGCCTACTCTGTATAAAACAAAAAGCGTGTTTTATGCACTATATTTAGGCCTGTTATTAACAGCAAAGAATGGAGATTTTGTGGTTTCATATCATCCTTAATCCTCTGTTCTTCGGAATCTGATAATTTGTCAAGTAAGCTGTTGAAAACGCGAAGTCAGCTAGTGTTCTCTCCACTGTTAAGTTACTGTGATATGCTTCCAAGGTTATGTAACTCGTATTTGCTGATGAATCATAATAAAACAGCTAGGGCATCTCTGGACTATAATAAAGCACTCAAAACCATTCATTCACACATGATTTTTTCTCACTAGCTGCACCTAAAATCAAGACGGCTGACCAAGACCTGGTGGTTGATGCTGGCCAACCTCTGACAATGGTGGTGCCCTACTATGCCTACCCCAAAGCAGAAGCTGAGTGGTTTAAAGAAAATGAACCCCTCTCTTCAAAAACAGTTGATACCACAGCTGAACAAACGTCCTTCAGAATTTTAGAAGCCAAAAAAGGAGACAAAGGAAGGTATAAAATTGTGCTTCCAGAACAAACATGGAAAAGCAGAAGGATTCATCAATTTAAAAGTTATTGGTAAGCCCTTGAGTCACTTGGACTTTACTGGCAAAGCACAACTAAAAATGTGATAATACACTAAAAAAAAAAATTGTATATGTGAATTTCAGACGTTCCCGGGCCAGTACGTAACTTGGAGGTGACAGAGACATTTGATGGAGAAGTGAGCCTCGCTTGGGAAGAACCACTAAGTGATGGTGGAAGCAAAATCATAGGTTATGTTGTTGAAAGACGTGACATCAAGAGAAAAACGTGGGTTCTGGCCACTGACCGGGCAGACAGCTGTGAGTTTACTGTCACTGGACTACAGAAAGGAGGAGTTGAGTACCTGTTCCGAGTGAGTGCAAGGAACAGAGTTGGCACTGGTGAACCAGTGGAGACTGACAGTCCTGTAGAAGCAAGGAGCAAATATGGTAAGACTTTTAAAGTCGATTGAAAAGTAGCTTACCTCTGCTTTTATCCCTGAGATAACTGAAAGCCCCTGTTTTCTTCTGTGATGAAATGCAGATGTTCCAGGCCCTCCTCTGAATGTAACGATCACTGATGTGAACAGATTTGGTGTCTCACTTACATGGGAGCCACCAGAGTATGATGGAGGTGCTGAAATCACAAACTACGTCATTGAGTTAAGGGACAAGACTTCTATCAGATGGGAAACTGCCATGACAGTGAGAGCCGAAGACCTGTCTGCAACTGTCACGGATGTGGTGGAAGGGCAAGAGTATAGCTTCCGAGTCAGGGCTCAAAACCGAATTGGAGTTGGAAAACCAAGTGCGGCCACACCTTTCATCAAAGTTGCTGATCCGATTGGTAAGTGCATCAAAAAAGGGGAAATAAGTACTCCACTAAATCAAGAAACTAAGCCTATTGATTAAAATAAATCAAAGTTAGTGCAAAGAACATCAGAGACATTTGAACAAAATTGTAGAAATGCAGACTGTGCTGGCTTTTATCCAGTGACTATGGGGATGATCAAAATGATGACTGCGTTGTCTTATTAAATCTGTCACTGAACTAAATGGTGGGCTTCCCAGGTGGCACTAGTGGTAAAAGAATTAAATGATGGGTTCCAATTCTTTCTTCCAATCCAGAGAGACCAAGTCCTCCTGTGAACCTAAATGCCTCCGATCAGACTCAGTCCTCAGTTCAGCTCACTTGGGAACCTCCTCTGAAAGATGGAGGAAGCCCAATTTTGGGCTATATAATTGAACGATGTGAAGAAGGAAAAGACAATTGGATTCGTTGCAATAAGAAACTTGTCCCTGAACTGACTTACAAGGTAGGGCATGTGTATCTAAAATAAATAGTATATGACTGTGGACTTAAATGTATATATATATATATATATTTACAAATATTGATTCCTAATTTTAGGTTACTGGATTACAAAAAGGAAATAAGTATTTATATCGCGTATCTGCAGAAAATGAAGCTGGTGTTTCAGATCCATCTGCAATTCTTGGTCCTCTAACTGCTGATGATGCTGATGGTAAATGGATATTTCATTGTTAGATTTGGGAACAGCATGTAGCTTCTTTGGGGGTATTGGGATTTAAATATAGTACTAGAAAGTCATGAATTTTTCTCTTTGGTAGCTGAACCAACAATGGATTTAAGTGCATTTAAAGATGGACTAGAAGTTATTGTGCCAAATCCCATCAAGATCCTGGTTCCAAGTACAGGCTATCCAAGGCCAACTGCTACCTGGTCTTTTGGAGATAAAGTACTAGAAGCAGGGGACCGGGTGAAAATGAAAACTCTGTCTGCCTACGCCGAGCTTGTCATTTCTCCGAGTGAACGTCCAGACAAGGGCATTTATACACTGAAGTTAGAAAATCGTGCAAAGGCAATTTCTGGGGAGATTGATGTCAATGTAATTGGTAAGGAACTAACCTTTTTATCATATAAGGTGATTTGACAGTACTAACAAATATTGGTTCAAGCTATTAATGATTCTGACTGTACTTTTTTTTCAGCTCGCCCAAGTGCACCCAAAGAACTGAAATTTGGTGATATAACCAGGGACTCAGTACATTTGACTTGGGAACCACCAGAAGACGATGGAGGAAGTCCATTAACTGGATATGTTATTGAAAAGCGTGAAGTCAGCCGGAAAACATGGACCAAAGTGAGTTTTGAGCAGCAATGCACCAACTCCAGAAAAGAGAATGGGGGAAATCCCGAGATGCCTTGCAAAGTTAAATGTTTTTACCTTGACACTGCTGAAAAAGTACCTCAATCTTTTTAAAATGTATTGATGCTAATGCTTCCTATGGTAGTTCAACCAAGATTTGGTGTAATTGCCTCATTCTATGAGCTTTACCAGATCTTCAGCTAGGTCTGTTAAAAAATAAATAAATAAAGCAAAACCTACTTATTTACTTAATACCGGATTAGTATCCAGTATGTCCTTTTAAAAGGGCTATACTCCATTCCAAGGACATTAAGTATTGGTCGTCATACTTCTCACTCCACTAGATGACCTTAGTTGGCCTAATCTGCCATTTTCTCTCCACAGTTTATACCATTACTTTCCTTTAACCTTGATTTATCATACTTCTACTTGCCAAGCTGGTAGAAAGAATCAACACCTTATTTGCCAACTTTTTAATACATATAAATTATAAAACAATTACACCTTGTATTAAGAGTGAAATATTATTTTGTATCTTTCTTTGCAACTTTTCCTTAATATGAAATTAACACAAGAATCATCCTTAGCATTCAAAACTCTGTTCATGGAAAAACCTTTTGACTTGGGCAGGGTTTTTGGAAAACAACTAATTAATTGTATTGCTTTGTCCCAGGTTACAGACTCTGTGACTGACCTAGAATTCACAGTTCCTGATCTTCTTCAAGGAAAAGAATATTTATTTAAAGTCTGTGCTCGTAACAAGTGTGGCCCCGGAGAACCTGCATACGTTGATGAACCTGTAAATATGTCAGCTCCTGCAAGTGAGTACATCCTTGATAATTTCTTACCTAACCTCTTGTTACCTGTTTTTATTTTTTACTGATTTATTTTTTGGCCACATTTATATGGCTTATGGGATTGAACCTAGGTTATAGCAGTAAAAATGTGGAGTCCTAACCCCTGGACCACCAGGAATTCATACCTATTTCTGCTTTAGACCTGGAGTTGAAGTTATGGGGGAAAGACACAGGTTGGCAACATAGAGATTTCATAGAAGGTCTATCTAAGACTGGCTCTCTCTCTTTAAAATGCTATAGCGGTGCCTGACCCACCAGAGAATGTTAAGTGGAGAGATCGAACAGCCAAGAGCATCTTCCTAACATGGGATCCACCTAAGCATGATGGTGGCTCACGCATCAAAGGATATATAGTTGAAAAATGTCCACGTGGTTCTGACCGATGGGTCGCCTGTGGAGAACCAGTGGCAGAAACAAAGTAAGTTTTTAAATTATTTGACATAAGAGTAAATATTTAATCTTACATGAGCTTTATTTTGGAAAGTCTAGATGTTAAGTTTAGAACTTCTTTGGTGTGCCTGTCTAATTTTTTAAAGTGCTGCTGAACTTACCCTTTAATCAAGATTTTTACTAATTAAAATATTGAAGCGATCCAGAATTAAAGGATAGTAGTATACCAGGGGTATTAATTTTGGAAATAGTATGAATGTGGGACAGATGAAATGCACTAAAGTAAAATATCTTCTTTTATTTTCTGACAGAATGGAAGTGACAGGTCTTGAAGAAGGCCAGTGGTATGCTTACCGTGTGAAGGCCTTGAACAGGGTAGGAGCTAGCAAGCCAAGCAAACCCACAGAAGAAATCCAGGCTATAGACACACAGGGTACTTACTTTAGGTTTTTGCTTTGTTAGTCAAGACTTCTGACTTTAACTCCACCTGAACTTGCTAACATCTTAAATAATCTTTTCCAATTTAGAGGCTCCAGAAATTTTCCTGGATGTGAAGCTCCTTGCGGGTATCACTGTAAAAGCAGGAACTAAGATTGAACTTCCTGCCACTGTAACCGGCAAACCTGAACCTAAAATAACCTGGACAAAGGCCGACATGCTTCTGAAACAGGACAAAAGAATCACCATTGAAAACGTTCCTAAAAATCCACAGTGACGATCATGGATAGTAAGAGAAGTGACACGGGCACGTACATCATCGAGGCTGTGAACGTCTGTGGGCGGGCCACCGCCGTGGTAGAAGTCAACGTCTTAGGTGAGGGAGCCGCTCGTTTTAAAAACGAGCGAACTCATTCTAGCTACTTTTGAAAATAAAACATGATTTTAAGATGTGTTTTTTTCTGAGTATGTAATGCCATCCACAGATAAACCCGGACCCCCAGCTGCTTTTGACATCACAGACGTGACCAACGATTCGTGTCTTCTCACATGGAACCCACCACGTGATGATGGTGGATCTAAAATCACAAATTATGTTGTGGAGCGAAGAGCCACGGACAGTGATATGTGGCACAAGCTCTCATCAACTGTCAAGGATACCAATTTCAAGGCAACCAAGCTAATACCCAATAAAGAATACATCTTTAGAGTTGCTGCAGAAAACATGTATGGTGTCGGTGAGCCAGTCCAGGCCACTCCAATAACAGCCAAGTTTCCGTTTGGTAAGTTTCTCAGTAATCAGTTAGTTTAAAGAAAAAAATAAAGGATACTTATGTTAAATGTATATTTAGTTGTCGTATTTGTATAAAGACTATATAACCCATACAATTATCCTGTCTATAGATCCACCTGGACCTCCAACTCGCCTAGAACCTTCTGACATCACTAAAGATGCAGTGACCCTCTCATGGTGTGAGCCAGATGACGATGGTGGCAGCCCCATCACAGGATACTGGGTTGAACGATTAGATCCTGAAAGTGATAAATGGGTTAGATGCAATAAGATGCCAATAAAGGACACAACATACAGGTACCCCCAAGCTCTCCATCACAATGTTAAAACAAAATTTTCATTCTTTTTTAAAATTTTCATTCTTTAGCATTCCTTTTGAATATATCTGATTATATATTACTATAAAATTTTTAATTATTTTTACTTATCTTTTCTATTACCACATAATTTCAAAAAGACATAAATTCCGTTGAAGGACACCCTTAATTTCTTACCATAAAATATCAACTTTATGGAAGTTCCAAAGTGTTTGGTCCTCCAGTATATTAAGGATTATTATTATAGATATTATAATTAGATTGGTACATGTGACCAAATCTTGTATGTGACCATGAAAAGGCAATTTTTAATTTATATTGAAATATTTTCATTTAAATTGCCAAACCAATTTTTAAATAAATTACCTTCTTCTATGTGAAATAAATAGAATTTTCTGCTTTTCATCATGGTATTCAACTCACACTTTGTTCCTAATTCAGAGTGAAAGGTCTCACAAATAAGAAAAATACCGATTCCGTGTGCTGGCTGAAAATCTTGCTGGACCTGGAAAACCAAGCAAATCAACTGAGCCAATCTTAATAAAGGATGCCATAGGTATGATTCATTTATTTTCTGTTATTGTTTTGAAGCTTATATTAATTCTTCTTGACAAACCTAAATAATGATTTCATTTCATTGGCTTGCAGACCCTCCATGGCCCCCTGGAAAACCAGTTGTGAAAGATATAGGCAGAACATCATTAATGTTGAACTGGACAAAGCCAGAACATGATGGAGGGGCAAAGATAGATTCTTATGTCATTGAAATGCTAAAGACTGGAACGGAGGACTGGGTCCGAGTGGCTGAAGGGGTTCCCACCACCCAGCATTTGCTCCCAGGTCTCATGGAAGGGCAGGAATACTCATTTCGAGTTAGAGCTGTGAACAAGGCCGGGGAAAGTGAGCCCAGTGAGCCCAGCGACCCTGTGCTTTGCCGGGAGAAGCTCTGTAAGTCACTTTTGATTATTTCATCTTTGCTATCTGGGTTCATAGTGACGACTGGAAAATTGAGTGCAGACTGAATATTGGACAATAAGAAATTGAGTATTTTATTCTTCCTTCAGATCCCCCATCACCACCTCGCTGGCTTGAAGTGATCAATATTACAAAAAATACAGCAGACCTAAAGTGGACAGTTCCTGAGAAAGATGGCGGGTCGCCCATCACCAACTACATTGTGGAGAAGAGAGATGTGAGACGGAAAGGCTGGCAAACGGTGGACACAACTGTAAAGGACACCAAGTGCACAGTGACCCCACTGACAGAGGGCTCATTATACGTGTTTCGAGTTGCTGCAGAAAACGCCATAGGACAGAGCGACTACTGTGAAGTTGAGGACTCTGTCCTGGCCAAAGACACCTTTAGTATGCTCTCTAACTTCGTTTTTGTGACACCACTTCTAGTAGATTGTCACTTTTCTCTCTGGTGTTTCTAACCAAGGAAAATTTTGCTTTCAGCCACGCCTGGACCACCCTATGCTCTGGCAGTGGTTGATGTGGCGAAAGGACATGTTGACCTGAAGTGGGAACCACCTAAAAATGATGGTGGAAGACCAATACAGAGGTAGAATGTTGATTAACTCATAAAGAAAAAAATTAACATCTGGCTGGAAATTCTTTATTAGTGTTAACAAAATGCTTGTTATTTCCATAGATATGTCATTGAGAAGAAAGAAAAATTAGGTACCCGTTGGGTGAAAGCTGGAAAGACCTCAGGACCTGACTGTCACTTTAGAGTAACTGATGTCATTGAAGGAACAGAGGTCCAGTTCCAGGTTCGGGCAGAGAATGAGGCTGGAGTTGGTCACCCAAGTGAACCAACAGAAATCCTGAAAATTGAAGATCCAACAAGTAAGTGGTACTGATTTTACAAAGGATATTGTCCAGAGTTTGATGATGAGATTATGGATGCAAACATTTCACTGTCTTTTAAGGTCCTCCTTCACCTCCTCTTGACCTGCATGTTACTGATGCCGGGAGAAAGCACATTGCCATTGCTTGGAAACCTCCAGAGAAAAATGGTGGAAGTCCTATTATAGGATACCATGTTGAAATGTGTCCAGTAGGCACTGAGAAATGGATGCGAGTTAATTCTCGCCCAATAAAAGACTTGAAATTCAAGGTTGAAGAAGGTGTTGTGCCCGACAAGGAGTATGTGCTGCGAGTGAGAGCTGTCAATGCTGTTGGAGTCAGTGAGCCATCTGAAATCTCTGAAAATGTGGTTGCCAAAGACCCAGACTGTAAGAACACAGTTTCTTTTTACAATTAATAAAGCAAACTTTACTCCTGCATTGCATTTTAACATACGATTTTTTTCCCCTTTCGGATTATAGGCAAGCCAACAATTGATCTGGAGACTCACGACATTGTTGTCATTGAAGGTGAAAAGTTAAGCATTCCTGTTCCCTTCAGAGCTGTCCCAGTTCCAACTGTTAGTTGGCATAAAGATGGCAAAGAAGTTAAAGCAAGTGACAGATTAACCATGAAGAACGATCACATCTCTGCACACCTCGAAGTGCCCAAGAGTGTCCGTGCCGATGCTGGCGTTTACACCATTACCCTAGAGAATAAGCTTGGCTCAGCAACTGCCTCAATCAATGTCAAAGTCATAGGTAATCATTCTTTGATGAAATACCAGGCATGCTTTACATGTTGGGAAAATTGGTTAACTCTGCAGTGCTACTAGAAATGGCTTCATGAGTTGACTATTTGTAAACTAAATGTCCTTTCAGATTATTTCTTATCATATGAGAAGCGAAGCAATTCTAAAATGAAACTGCTGAACTCTGATTGCAGTTGTTTACTTCTGTTGTAATTATTTGCATATGAAATAGCATTTTGAAAAAGAGATATAGCCAAAGAATGTTTATATAACCAATATTCATTTATTAATTATATTTTCAAGTTTTCATAGTGTTCTCAACCAGGGGTGGTAACATTTTCTGCCGCTTCCCCGCACATGGTGGTGAACAGTGTTTGGAAATTTGGGAAGCCACTTTTGCTTGGGACAAAACTAATGGGGAGCTACCGACATTTAATAGTTCAGAATCAAGGATGCTAAATGGCCTACTGTGTCCTACACAGAGAAAGTGTGTGCTCTTAATACCCAACATTTTCAGGTTATAATAATAATTATCATTCTGATTTTTACTAGGCCTACCTGGGCCATGCAGAGATCTTAAAGCAAGTGATGTGACCAAGAGTTCTTGTAAATTAACTTGGGAACCTCCAGAATATGATGGTGGAAGCCCAATTCTTCATTATGTCCTGGAACGCAGAGAAGCTGGGAGGAGGACGTACATACCAGTCATGTCTGGTGAGAACAAACTGTCTTGGACTGTCAAGGATCTCATACCAAATGGTGAATATTTCTTCCGTGTTAAAGCTGTCAACAAGATAGGTGGAGGCGAATATATTGAACTGAAAAATCCAGTCATTGCTCAAGATCCAAAGCGTAAGTTTGAGTGTGAACATCATAAAGCTGGGAATTGTGCTTTTTTTTTTTTAAGAAGATGAGTTTCCCTATATTAACAGGTTTTATTCTTGTACTCCAGAACCCCCTGATCCGCCTGTGGATGTTGAGGTACATAATCCTACAGCTGAGGCAATGACTATTACATGGAAGCCACCTTTGTATGATGGAGGAAGCAAGATAATGGGTTACATCATAGAGAAGATAGCTAAAGGTGAAGAGAGATGGAAGAGATGCAATGAACACCTGGTCCCAGTCCTGACCTATACAGCAAAAGGCCTTGAAGAGGGAAAGGAATACCAATTCCGAGTGCGAGCAGAAAATGCTGCTGGCATCAGCGAACCCTCTCGGGCCACTCCTCCAACTAAAGCTGTGGATCCTATTGGTAAGTCACGTTTAATGGGTTTGCCATCTTCCCATCATGAAAGAAATGAGAATAATGTTCTGTAAGACAGGGCTTCCCAGGTGGCTCAGATGGTAAAGTGTCTGCCTGCAATGCGGGAGACCTGGGTTCGGTCCTTAGATCAGGAAGATCCCCTGGAGAAGGAAATGGCAATCCACTCCAGTATTCTCGCCTGGAAAATTCCATGGACAGAGGAGCATGGTAGGCTGCAGACCATGGAGTCGCAAAGAGTCAGACGCAACTGAGTGACTTAACTTCACTTCAGACATTTTCATCAGAACTGAAAACAATTATTGCTTTTAATCATTACAGATGCCCCAAAAGTCATTATGAAATCAAGCCTAGAAGTCAGAAGAGGTGATGAAATAGCACTTGATGCAATTATTTCTGGGTCACCTTACCCAACGATTACATGGCTAAAGGATGAAAGTATTATCACACCAGAGGAGATTAAGAAGCGGGTAGAACCCTTGGTTAGGAGAAGGAAGGGTGAAGTTCAAGAAGAACAACCGTTCGTCCTGCCTCTGACACAGCGTCTGAGTATCGACAATAGTAAAAAGGAGAATCTCAGCTCCGTGTCCGAGATTCTGTCCGACCCGATCATGGCCTATTTATGATCAAAGCTGAAAATGACCATGGTATTGCAAAAGCTCCATGTACCGTCTGTGTGCTAGGTAAGTAGGTAAAACTACACTTTCCAATGGAAGAAAGTTAATATAAGAGCTCGTGGGGCCAGTTAAAAGAAGTGGGAACTAGCTTCAGTCAGGTGTCCTCATTCCCATTTTCTTCTGGCTACGTCACAGAAAACTGACGCTGTTATTCATTAGCTAATGTGATATGAAGACAGATGTAGGAAAAACAGAAGTTGATGTCACTGAAGCACATTCAACATTTACATTTTCCATTGCAAGCAGTGCTACAAAAATTTTTAACCACGTCTGTCTTTTAAAATATCAGATATACCAGGACCACCAATCAACTTTGTATTTGAAGATATCAGAAAGACTTCAGTCCTTTGTAAATGGGAGCCACCCCTTGATGATGGTGGCAGTGAAATTTTTAAACTACACTTTGGAAAAGAAAGACAAGACAAAACCTGACTCAGAATGGATGGTTGTCACCTCAACGCTTAGGCACTGCAAATATCCAGTGACAAAGTTGATCGAAGGAAAAGAGTATCTCTTCCGTGTAAGAGCTGAAAATAGGTTTGGGCCTGGACCACCGTGTGTTTCAAAGCCATTTGTGGCTAAAGATCCATTTGGTAAGGTTCTTTAGCATCTAAACATTGTCTTTTAATGATATGTTGCTATATGTTATCCCAGCTTTTAAACTTGAATTTTTATGTCATACTAGGGAATTAATTCAGACTTTGCCTTTTTAAATTTTAATCAGAACCACCTGATGCACCTGATAAGCCCATTGTGGAAGATGTCACCAGTAACAGTATGCTAGTGACATGGAATGAACCAAAAGATAATGGAAGCCCCATCTTGGGTTACTGGCTTGAAAAACGTGAGGTGAACAGCACACACTGGTCTCGTGTGAACCGAAACCTTCTGAATTCTTTGAAGACCAAGGTAGATGGCCTATTAGAAGGACTCACCTATGTCTTTAGAGTATGTGCTGAAAATGCAGCTGGACCTGGAAAGTTCAGTCCCCCTCAGACCCCAAAACAGCACATGATCCAATCGGTAAGTAATTCCTTAAGAAGAAAGAGGGTACCGTGTGGTCACTATAATTAACAGTACTGTTAATTTCTAGTTTTCAAGTTTTGTATGCTTGAAAGTTGTTAAAGAGAGTAGATCTTAAATGCTACCAAAAAGTGGTGATTATGTGAGGGGATGGTGGTGTTAACTAACATTTCTAAGGTAATCATTCTGTAATATATACATATATCAACTTATCACGTTGTACACCTAAAACTTACATACATTATATGTCAGTAATATCTCAAAGCTGGAAAACAAACTAAATACTAGTAGTAACTACAGACATATGTTGAGGTTGCAGTATAAAATTATGAACATTTGTATATATACCTTAAATGTTTCATAGAGCAATATTTACCCATATTACATTACTGTAGGGGGAAATGGGATCGCATAAGCTACTGCACATTTTCAAACCATCAGTGAGTTTTGATTTCTGTGTGTGTATTCATTCTAGCTCCACCTGGGCCACCTGTCCCCAGAGTCACTGACACAAGTTCCACAACGATTGAACTGGCCTGGGAACCCCAGCTTTCAATGGTGGTGGGGAAATTGTTGGCTACTATGTCTATAAGCAGCTGGTTGGCACAAATGAATGGTCCCGCTGCACAGAGAAGATGATCAAGCCCCGTGAGTACACGGTCAGAGAAATCCGAGAGGGTGCTGACTACAAACTTCGAGTGAGTGCCGTCAACGCTGCAGGCGAAGGGCCACCTGGAGAAACAGAACCTGTTACTGTGGCTGAACCACAAGGTACTTAACCAGGGACCTGAATAAGATGATGGATATTTTCCCAGAGTGAGATTTTTTCCTCCCCCGTCTTTCTGGAGCTAATGATTGACTGTTCTCTTTCAACAGAGCCTCCAACTGTGGAACTAGATGTTTCTGTCAAGGGTGGAATACAGATTATGGCTGGGAAGACTCTCAGAATTCCAGCTGTGGTAACTGGCCGTCCAGTGCCAACAAAAGTGTGGACCATTGAGGAAGGCGAGCTGGATAAAGACCGTGTTGAAATAGTGAATGTTGGAACCAAGTCTGAATTAATTATCAAGAATGCATTGAGAAAAGACCATGGCAGATATGTGATTACAGCTACCAATAGCTGTGGTTCCAAATTTGCAGCAGCCCGAGTGGAAGTTTTTGGTAAGAAATGTTAACATGGATTTCCATAGGACTTTCCCCAAGCAAGACTATCTTACTACGTTGATTTTCTCTTGTTACTGTTTTATTTTTCAGATGTCCCTGGCCCAGTTCTTGACTTGAAACCTGTTGTAACAAACAGAAAAATGTGTCTGCTTAACTGGTCTGATCCAGAAGATGATGGAGGAAGTGACATCACAGGCTTCATTATTGAAAGAAAGGATGCTAAGATGCACACTTGGAGACAACCCATAGAGACTGAGAGATCTAAATGTGACATCACAGGTCTCCTTGAGGGACAAGAATATATGTTCCGTGTGATTGCCAAGAATAAGTTTGGCTGTGGCCCTCCTGTTGAAATAGGACCAATTCTTGCAGTTGACCCACTAGGTAAAAGAGAAAGTTTTTTGTTTATAAACTGAGTATTGATTGCTTGTAGTTATATCATTTATGTATGGAGTTTTATGGCTTCAAACTCTCAACAGTCTCCAGATTTATATTTGGAGTAATGAGGTAAAAACCAAATAACTACAAGCAACTGTAAGGATGCCATATTTACTGTAATTTCAATATAATTTTTGGCATGGTTTTATATGCTGAAAATCTTAAATCATTGGAGCTTAGCACAAATAAAAAACAACCAAAGCAAATCTCCTTGACTGGTATGAGCAAATATGAAGCCCTAATACTGCACACAGCTGGTAAATGCCTGCTGACGTCCCATTCTAGAGAGCAAAGTCTTTGTGGTTCCACAAGAGACAGGGGAATTATTCCTCCTCCACCACCACCAAAATTACCTTCTCACTGTAACAGCCCATCTCAAAATGTCTGCTGCAGCTCAGGTTGTGCCAGAAAAACAGAACAGAGTTGGACTTAGCCAGTAAAGCTCTGCTTCTGGCTGCAATAATCGTCAAGAATAGATTAGGTCTAGTTTCACCATTCTGAGTTTATTCTTTCTATTTTATCCTTCAGTACACAAAACTATAGCAGCATCAATTAAATTCTCTTTCCACCCCTAAACCAACACTTGAGGTAACATGGTTCAAAGTGTATTCAGTAGATATCTCCATTTTCTGTTAATGAGATAGGAATACTTTGCTTTCAGCTGGTCATTCAAAGCAAAATTTCACAGACAGCCCTCCTAGGTCATTAAAATTAGCTTTCTCAGTGACAGAGGTAAAATATCTAAAATGCTAAATATTAAAAGCATATATGCACCTCAATTTATTTTTAATCAATCTTGACTATAGAGTTTACTAAAAAAAATTCTGCCTATATGAATGCCTTTGATTTTGTTAATTGAGATATTTTGAGGATTTTTGACAGATGTAACATTATGCCAATAGAAACCTATTTTTCAGGTAATTTGAAGTGAAATGTGATTTCATACATGAATATTTGTCTCATTCTTGTCATTTCAACCTACCTCTGGTTAAAGGTCCTCCAACATCTCCTGAGAGGCTCACATATACAGAAAGGACCAAGTCCACCATCACCCTTGACTGGAAAGAGCCCCGCAGTAATGGCGGCTGCCCCATCCAAGGCTACATCATTGAAAAACGGCGTCATGACAAACCTGACTTTGAAAGAGTTAACAAGCGCCTCTGCCCAACCACATCTTTTCTTGTTGAAGATCTCGATGAACACCAAATGTATGAGTTCCGTGTCAAGGCAGTCAATGAAATTGGTGAAAGTGAACCATCCCTGCCTCTTAACGTGGTCATACAAGATGATGAAGGTGTGGAATCTAAACATAATGGTCATTTGAATGCACTTTATCTCACCGGTTGTGTAAACATCCTTATGACTGTGCTATTTTTTCCCCCACTTTCCCTCCTCTTTGCAGTGCCTCCAACTATTAAGTTGCGCCTAGCTGTTCGCGGAGACACCATCAAAGTTAAGGCAGGAGAGCCTGTTAACATTCCTGCAGATGTGACAGGGCTTCCAATGCCTAAGATTGAGTGGTCCAAGAATGAAACTGTGATTGAGAAACCCACCGATGCACTTAAGATAACTAAGGAAGAAGTTTCCCGAAGTGAGGCAAAGACTGAGCTGAGCATTCCCAAAGCAACCCGGGAGGACAAAGGCACTTACACGGTGACTGCTTCGAATCGCCTTGGTTCTGTGTTCCGAAATGTCCATGTGGAAGTATATGGTAGGCGATACTCTTTCTTATAAAAGAATGAAATCCAGCGTCGGTTTAAGAATTTCCTTCTCAATCTCCATTGGTTCCTTTTCAGATCGTCCATCCCCACCAAGAAATCTTGCTGTTACTGACATTAAAGCTGAGTCTTGCTACCTAACATGGGATGCCCCTCTAGACAATGGTGGCAGTGAGATCACCCATTACATCATTGACAAGCGCGATGCAAGCAGGAAGAAAGCTGAATGGGAAGAAGTTACCAACACTGCTGTAGAGAGGAGATACGGGGTAAACTCTTCTAAGTATTTTCTTATGCACATTAAAAGGACTTGAGCCTGAATAAACACCATTCTGGCATGACCTTGGAATTTAATGATTAAACTTAAAACTCCACACAAAAATCCTTAATTTTTAGCACCTTGCACATAGGCCCCTTAGTAATTTCTGTTTGATATACAGATTCTCTTTTACTTGAGAGACAAATTATTAGGTTCAATAAATGTACACATTCTCATTTTAAAAGACTATCTCCACAAGTGAGTGTATGTACTCAGATAATTGAGTTTATAGATTTATTTCTTTTTACAGACTTCCCCTACCAAATGACTTGAATTTTAAATCAAGTGAAAATCAACATAAGTATATGGTTTTAAGAAATTATTATTCACTTGATTTCTAGATCTGGAAACTTATCCCCAATGGTCAGTACGAGTTCCGAGTTAGGGCAGTGAATAAATATGGAACCAGTGATGAATGCAAATCAGATAAAGTGGTCATTCAAGATCCTTACCGCACTCCTGGACCTCCGGGAAAACCAAAAATTCTGGAGCGCACCAAAGGGTCGATGCTAGTGAGCTGGACTCCTCCTCTGGACAACGGCGGCTCTCCAATTACTGGTTACTGGCTGGAGAAGAGAGAAGAGGGAGGTGCCTACTGGTCACGTGTTAGCCGAGCACCAATAACCAAAGTGGGCTTGAAAGGCGTGGAATTTAATGTTCCCCGTTTGATTGAAGGTGTTAAATACCAGTTCAGAGCAATGGCAATAAACGCTGCAGGAGTTGGCCCTCCCCAGTGAACCATCAGACCCAGAAGTTGCAGGAGATCCCATATGTAAGTAGGCTTCTATCTCTGGAATATATCAAGGACAAAGCCACTAAATAGAAAATTCTGCTGTTAAATTTCTTGTATTTATTCTATGCCAAGTTATTTTATTTATTAAAATAAAATTAAAAATTTAATTTAAAAATTAAAAATTTCATGCTTATGTAGACTGTCAAAAGTATATATGTATGTGTGTATATGTATATACATATCTAATATGTATATATAAATGTGTATGTATACACATAGAGAAACTCATGGTTTTTAAACACTTAGATTAAACCTAGTATTGTATGAGGAATCACAATAATAAAGACCCTGGACTATATAGCTCCTCTTTGCTCCCATACTTAAACCTCTGCCTCTTTAATCAGCTACTGTGAAAATTATCTCCCTCACCAACAGACCTTCCAGTAGGAATTTAACAAAAAAAAAGGTTAAATTTTCAATAATACATATTGAACAAAGATGTAAGATCTTCAAGCATAGTCTGTGAAGTCTGTCAAATAAAAAGCAATTCTGAAAGACCTATAAGCATATCAGTTCAAAATTAAAATACTGTGGCCTTAATGAATAATACCATGTGTTGTAATATATGGATTTTCTGTGGAAAAAAATCAGCTATTTGTAAAAAGACTTAAAATAATCTAAGTTCTATATGGAGCATATATAAAAAATGAATTATTCATGCATTCTGCAAGCTAGTATTAAATATATGCTATGTGTGAAAAACTGTCTTAAGCACTGGAAAGACCTATCATTAAAAAGATGAACAGAGTAAAAGCATTTCCATAATTGTAAAGCACTGTCAGAAATATAATGGATTGTTATGCGATTAGGGACAGGGTCAATGTCTACAATACAAGGCATTAAGAATCAGTTTGTGTTCAAAAGTTTACAGCTAATGATGAAGTCATTTTTTAATTTTATGGTAGGTTATATTAAGTTTTTAGTATAGAACACTGCAGAATCTCTTCAAAGAGATCTCAAAAGTAAAACAGCTTTTCACCAATCATGTGTAAATAGAATAATAATGTATCAAGAGCTAGCCAGTAGTCTTTCTATTCCCAGTTAGTTGTTTGCTTTCTTTGTTTTAGCATTAATACTAAATGAAAATAGACTTTCTTATATTTCTCTTCTCTAGAAGGTAATTTATTCCTTTGGCATTCCTATTTTAATATTTTACAAATAAAATATGATCATGCATAGTAAAATATTATTTCAGTACATAAATCTAGCATCTCATCAGCTTCATATTTTGATTTTTTTTTTTAAATTAGATCCACCTGGGGCACCTTCTCGCCCAGAAGTCAAAGATAAAACAAAGTCAAGCATCACACTGGCATGGAAACCTCCAGCCAAAGATGGTGGCAGTCCAATCAAAGGATACATTGTAGAAATGCAAGAAGAAGGCAGTACAGACTGGAAAAGCGTAAATGAACCAGACAAACTTCTGCCTACCTGTGAATGTGTGGTGCCAAACTTGAAAGAACTCAGGAAGTACAGATTCAGAGTGAAAGCTGTCAATGAAGCCGGTGAATCTGAACCAAGTGATACAACCGGAGAGATTCCTGCCGCTGATATTCAAGGTACTAGTCCTTAATCCATTTTTTTATTCATCTTTTGATCTTATTATGAAATTGATTCATTTACTGAAGATGTGCCAATTACTTTTTTGAAAAAGGTGAGCTAAATCCTGTTATATTATCCATGGTATTTCAGAGGTACCAGAAGTTTTCATTGACATTGGAGCACAAGACTGTCTGATTTGTCAAGCTGGCACACAGATTAGGATTCCTGCCGTCATTAAGGGACGCCCAACACCAAAATCATCTTGGGAATTTGATGGAAAGGCAAAGAAGGCATTGAAGGTAAGAAAATTATAATTCTCTGCATCTCCCACTGGATCACTCTTAGGAATATTTACACTATAACTGATTATCTTATTTTCTAATAGGATGGGGTTCATGATATACCTGAAGATGCACAGGTAAGAAAAAAGAAAATTGAAATGATTTCAGAATCTGATTGACTTCAATACTGCTATTATTTCTTTTTTTAAATTTATTATTATTATTTTTTTTACTTTACAATATTGTATTGGTTTTGCCACACATCAACATGATCATTCATTGTATGACTACTGCTTTCTTTGTACAGCTGGAGACTGCTGAAAATTCATCAGTAATTATTATTCCAGAATGTAAACGATCTCACTCAGGCAAATACAGCATCACAGCCAAGAATAAAGCAGGACAAAAGACAGCAAATTGCAGAGTTAAAGTCATGGGTAAGAAAGGCTTTAAAAGTTATTATGGAATAAGAACAAATTATTTTAAATAAGATAGCACTTTTTACATTGTGATTTGCATCCAACAGATGTACCAGGGCCACCTAAAGATCTGAAAGTCAGTGACATCACAAGGGGCAGTTGCAAACTTTCATGGAAGATGCCGGATGATGACGGAGGAGACAGGATCAAAGGCTATGTTATTGAGAAGAGGACTATTGATGGAAAAGCTTGGACTAAAGTCAATCCCAACTGTGGAAGCACCTCATTTGTCGTCCCTGACCTCATCTCTGGACAGGAATATTTCTTCCGCGTGCGGGCAGAAAACCGTTTTGGTGTTGGTGCTCCTGCGGAAACGATTCAGAGGACCACTGCCAGAGACCCAATATGTAAGTTTTTAAGTCAAAGATTAAATTAGCTTCCTAAACCTGAAATGTAGTGTTGTAAACGATTCATACTTTATTTTTAAAGATCCTCCTGATCCGCCTATTAAACTGAAGATTGGCCTTGTAACAAAGAACACCGTGCACCTGTCATGGAAACCCCCAAAGAATGACGGGGGGCTCCCCTGTCACCCACTATATTGTTGAGTGCCTTGCATGGGATCCTACTGGGAAAAAGAAAGAAGCATGGAGACAGTGCAATAAGCGTGATGTGGAAGAACTGGAATTTACTGTGGAAGACCTCATCGAGGGTGGGGAATACGAATTCAGAGTCAAAGCCGTCAATGCTGCCGGAGTCAGCAAACCTTCAGCCACTGTTGGCCCCGTGATCGTCAAAGACCAGACATGTATGTACCAGCATGTGACTGGAGAAGGTCCTCTTTATGGATGCCTTCCTAGATACTCAAAAATCCAAAATAAAAAAGATGGCTCTGTGCATTGGAAGCTCCCATTGGTTGAGTCTGGACATGGGCCTGTTACCTAATCACTCAGCTCCCACAGAATTGTCGCGTTTCCTTACAAGCTACCTTTCCTTTACTAAAAGGAGATACTGTGTGGAATTTCCTTACTCTGATTTTTCTCCACAATAGGCTGTTTTACTTGCCAAAAGATAAAACAGCTCCTCTGTATGCTCCTCAAAACGGTCAAAAGTAACCAGTTATTTTCTTAGCAACTGCCAGGGCCCATTTATATTCACTGTCAAGTCTCTCTCTCTCTACTTGAGAAAAAGAAACTTGTTCACATATCATGATAGCCATGAATAATCTGAGAACTACATCAAAGGAAATGACACTAAGTGTCCTTGAGTAAAGGTTACACGGGTTTTATTAAAACTGTTGATTTTTCTCTGTTTGAGAAAAAGATACATCCATTTTAAGAGATAAAATATCCACAGAAATATGCTAATAATTCTTCTTGCAATTATTGTTACCATCTCTACTGCTGTGTATTTGTTAGTTCTCTCTTCTAAACTTAGGAAAGTGGTAGTCACCACCCACTTTGCACATCCTTATACTAAATTCATGAAAAAGGGAAAATTCTCTGCCTCTACTAGCAGTTGTTATTTCTTAAAAGGAGAATTCATCTCAGAACAAAATAGGCCCCCTCATTACTCTGAATAAATATTAGGGAATATCATAAAAGAACTCCCAAGCCTCAACTACTTACTACAGTTGCTCTTCTTTCAGTATCTACAATCATAATGACACCAGGTAAGAGAGAGGTAATAGCTGATACATAGCTACATATAGATCAAGAAAGGATGATGACCACCTATGCCTGTCCCCCAAACTGGTACAAATTAGCTGAAGACAGATCTGTTCTTTATGAATTCTATTCAATACTTCTGATCCTTTAGTGTTTTATGTTTCTAATGACAACTTTTTTTTTTTTTTAAATAATCCAGGCCCACCTGCAATTGAGCTAAAAGAATTCATGGAGGTTGAAGAAGGAACTGATGTTAACATTGTGGCCAAAATTAAAGGTGTGCCATTTCCGACACTAACCTGGTTTAAAGCTCCTCCAAAGAAGCCTGATAACAAAGAACCTGTTGTCTATGATACCCATGTCAACAAACTGGTGGTGGATGATACTTGCACCCTAGTGATCCCACAGTCTCGCAGGAGTGACACTGCCTTATACACCATCACAGCTGTGAATAATCTGGGAACAGCATCAAAGGAAATGAGACTGAATGTCCTTGGTAAAGATGACATGATTTTATTAAAACTACATGACTTTCTGTTCATAAACGTAATATTTGGTTTTAAGAGCTTTCCCTTAAAAGCTTTTCTTTTTCAAAACCATTTTAGGTCGCCCTGGCCCTCCAGTGGGACCAATAAAGTTCGAATCTATTTCAGCAGATCAAATGACATTATCTTGGCTTCCACCTATAGACGATGGTGGGTCTAAGATTACAAACTATGTAATTGAGAAAAGAGAAGCTAACAGGAAGACATGGGTGCATGTCTCCAGTGAGCCCAAAGAATGCACGTACACAATTCCCAAGTTGTTAGAAGGCCATGAGTATGTATTCCGAATCATGGCCCAGAATAAATACGGCATTGGGGAGCCTCTTGACAGCGAACCTGAAACAGCGAGAAACCTCTTCTGTAAGTATCGCATATTTCACACTCAAAGTCATTATTGTCTTTGTCTTTCATAATTTCTTATAAATCACTGTGATTTTTGTCACAGCTGTCCCTGGAGCACCAGATAAGCCAACAGTTAGCAGTGTGACTCGAAACTCCATGACTGTCAATTGGGAAGAGCCAGAATACGATGGAGGCTCTCCTGTGACCGGATATTGGCTAGAAATGAAAGACACCACTACAAAGAGATGGAAGAGAGTTAACCGAGACCCTATCAAAGCCATGACTTTGGGTGTTTCTTACAAAGTGACTGGTCTCATTGAAGGTTCTGATTATCAGTTCCGGGTATACGCCATCAATGCTGCCGGTGTGGGGCCAGCAAGTCTGCCATCAGACCCAACGACTGCTAGAGATCCAATTGGTATGCCTTCAAACCATTCCTTTTTCTTTTTCTTCCCAAAAGTACCATGGAAAAGTCAAGAATAATGTCTACTCGTTCTTTCCAGCACCTCCTGGCCCTCCATTTCCCAAAGTTACAGACTGGACTAAATCATCTGCAGATCTAGAGTGGTCTCCCCACTAAAAGATGGTGGGTCCAGAGTAACAGGATATATCGTTGAATATAAAGAAGAAGGAAAAGAAGAATGGGAAAAGGTAGCTAAACTTGGCATGATGGGAATATACTGTAAATAAACTGAACATGTATAGTTATTATCAATCCCATTCATTCTTACCTGTATTTTTTAATTAAGAAATCAGAAAAATATTTTAACTGATAATCCAGATATATCAAAATTTTAATCAAAATTTGTCTTTAAAGCAATTATCCTTCAATTAAAATAAATTTAATTATAAAAAACTTGTTTTATTATTATGAACCTTTTGGCTCTAAAGCTTTAAAAAGTGGAACAAGTACAGTACAGTTTTTTCAATCATTTGACAATATTTTAAAACATAATTGCTTCCATTCAGTATTTACCTATAATATCTGATCCATTAAACCTAAATTAACAACAGTTTTCCCAAAGAGAGTAAATATGCTATTGTTACACTTTGGAAAGCTATTAAAGCAAAAACTACAGTAGTCCCTTTCTATCCCCAAGGGATACATTCTAAGACCCCCAGTGGATGCTTGAAACCAAGAATTATACTGAATTCTCTCTATATACTATGGTTTTTCTTATGCTAATGGGCAGGTTATTGTTGTTTAGGGGCTGTTGTTTCATTGCTAAGTCATGTCTGACTCTTTATGAGCCTATGGACTGTAGCCCACCAGGCTTCTCACCATGGGATTTCCCTGGCAAGAATACTGGAGGGGTTGCCTTTTCCTTTCCAGATCTTCCTGACTCAGGGATCAAACCTGCGTCTCCTGCACTGGCAGGCGGATTCTTTACCACTGAGCCACCAGTGAAGCCAGATGGTTCACTTCCCAAGCAGAGATGGAGCAGGATGACCCAAGATATCATTATATTGCGCAGAATGGAACTCAGTTTAAAACTGATGAATTGTTTACTTATGAAAACTTTTTTTCCCTTTAGTATTTTCGGATTCCCAATGAATTCTGTGGTAAATAAAAAACCACAGATTAAGAAAGCATTACTGTATTCTAGGGGCTTCCCAGGTAGCACAATGATAAAGAACCCACTTCCTAGGCAGGAGACATAAGAGACAACGGGTTAGATCCTTAGGCTGGGAAGACGCCCTGGAGGAGGAAAGGCAACCCCCTCCAGTCTTCTTGCCTGGAAAATCCCATAGACAGAGGAGCCTGGCAGGCTACGGTCCAAAAGTCAGACGTAACTGAGCACGCATGTCACACACAGCATTCTAATCATAAAATGGCCGTGACTTTTCCCTAGGCGAAAGAAAAGAAGTGAGAGGAACAAAACTGGTCGTGACAGGACTGAAAGAAGGAGCATTCTACAAATTCAGAGTTAGAGCAGTCAACATTGCCGGCACTGGAGAACCTGGAGAAGTCACAGATGCTATTGAAATGAAGGACAGACTCGGTAATTACTGATGTTTCTATTATCTTATCAATGTTTGCATTTTGGATTGGAAATGAAAAGCACACTTACTGTTTTCAAATTGCTTTCCAGAATTACCTGACCTTCAGTTAGATGCCAGCGTCAGAGATAGAATTGTGGTCCATGCTGGAGGGGTGATTCGGATCATCGCCTATGTGTCTGGAAAGCCTCCTCCAGCTGTTACCTGGAGCATGAATGAAAGAGCTTTACCTCAAGAGGCCACTATTGAGAGCACAGCCATTAGCTCATCCATGGTCATCAAGAACTGCCAGAGGAGCCACCAAGGAGTCTATTCTCTTCTTGCTAAAAATGCAGCAGGGGAAAGAAAGAAGACAATTATCGTTGATGTATTAGGTAAAAACTGAGTTTGTCCACACATCTTTTAAAAATAACATTTTATTTCATCTACAAGAAATTTGTGCTATTAAGAAAACTATATTACAAATATTTTGAAAAATAAATTACCCACAATCCCATTGACCTCTATTATTAGCATTTTTAAAAATTCCCTTACTATTTATCTAATATATACTTTAACATGGCTGCACTCCTACTATGAAGTCCTGTATGTTGCCTTTTTATATAGCATGCTACCATAAACATTTACTATATTATCATATAGTCTTCATAAAAACAACTTTCCTGCAAATGTCCAAGAATGTTTAACAGTTTGCTAATAAGACTGACCATTTTTCACATCATAGGACCTGCTATTTATTATAATAATGCAAAAATCCCTTTGAAGCTGTCCGCATTCTAATCAAAGAGAAGCATAATATTGGATTATCAATATTGCATTTCTAGTCCCTGAATATTGACTTGAACTCTGCAGGGCTTGTTCCCACCTCTCTCTGACTGCTCTCTTCCAGTGATTTGCTCAGAAAGTGAAGCCTTCCCACTCAGATCTCTCTCTTAGCATGTCTCTAGGCTCAGCCATACTCCAAACACCCAATTCTTATGTTAAAATAACCAGTTCTCTAGAGCATAATTCATATTATGAAACTGGTTTGTTTTATTAATGAAAATGGCATGAAGAAATGATCTCATTGAGCAATTCTTCTGTCCAATGGCTGTTACTTTACAAACTGGTGTATTTCCAAGTTAAACTGCAACCATCTCACAGATCATTCTGAGATTTGGGGTCTTCTGTGCTACTCAGATTCACTGATCACCCTGATAAAATTCTCTCCCACTTTTCCTTCTGGAGAGTAAACTAAACACACAAAATAGTCATGCCACTCCTCACCCTTCTCCCGTCTCCCTCTGTGCACTTTCCTCCCAACATCACCCTCTTATCTGACTCACAAATTACTAAAAAAATTTTATATGTGTGTGTGTGTGTATATAAAGCTGTTCCATAAGTCTCTGTTAAAGCAGAGGCAATCAGTAACTACTGCAAACTTACTTTATGTTAAAATATAGTTGGATATAGACATCAGGAAAGAAAAAAAAAACCTTAATAAAAACACAAAATCTTACTTTTTTCATAACAGTATTTTTGTCTCCCTTTTAAAAACAGAGGGTAACAAATATTGAGCCCTATAGTTTATTGACGTCAAACAACTAGAAAACTTCCCCTCTTATTTCTAGATGTACCAGGTCCTGTTGGAATACCATTCCTGGCTCACAACCTGACCAATGACTCCTGCAAGCTGACATGGTTCTCACCAGAAGATGATGGAGGCTCTCCCATCACCAATTATGTCATTGAAAAGCGGGAAGCTGACCACAGAGCATGGACCCCAGTGACATACACAGTTACCCGACACAATGCTACCGTCCAGGGTCTCATTCAAGGAAAAGCCTACTTTTTCCGAATTGCGGCTGAAAATAGTATTGGCATGGGCCCATTTGTTGAGACCACAGATGCACTTGTCATAAGAGATCCAATCAGTAAGTATAGTTTAAAACAATTTCATCCTTCATCACTTCTTCACTCATTTAATCAAAGACTGTAGTGACAAAATAGGTGTATAAATAAATGCTGAACATTTCTTTCATTTGACAAATAGTATCTGATGTTGGTTCTATTTAAATGTGACTGTGAAAGAGATGATGGGAATACATATTCCTCAGATCCTTCCATATAATACTGCACTTTTAAAATTTTCACTTAATAGCACAAACATGAAGTAGTTTCCCAACTCTGAAACGACCAGCTCCGGAGAACTTTCCTGAATTACCTGGTCTCGATTAACCTCTATTTTGTCATCTGGAAATCAGACTGTATTGGATCCCTTTTAGCTACTCATTTTATGTTGAGATCTCTTTTTCACTTACCAAACAAATAGTTTAGTGTTTAAATGCAATCCTCAGAAAGTAATATTTACCACATTCTCCGACATTTTTAACATTTGTCTCACTGTCACTCCACACTTGTAGCTGTACCAGAGCGTCCTGAAGACCTGGAAGTCAAAGAAGTTACCAAAGAGTCTGTCACTTTGACTTGGAATCCCCCTAAGTATGATGGCGGATCTGAAATTATCAACTATGTCCTAGAAAGCCGTCTCATTGGAACTGAGAAGTTCCACAAAGTTACAACTGACAACTTGATGAGCCGGAAATACACTGTGAAAGGCTTGAAAGAAGGTGATACCTATGAGTACCGTGTCAGCGCTGTCAATATTGTTGGACAAGGCAAACCGTCATTTTGCACCAAGCCAATCACTTGCAAGGATGAGCTGGGTATGTGTCAAATGCAGCTTACACTTTGAAAACTTGTACACATACAGATTTACTGTAAGACATCAGTCAGACTGACTTGCCTTTATCATTATACATTTCAGCTCCTCCAACGCTTGACCTCGACTTCAGAGATAAGCTCACAATTCGAGTTGGTGAAGCTTTTGCCCTCACTGGCCGTTACTCAGGCAAACCAAAGCCTAAAGTTTCTTGGTTCAAAGATGAAGCTGATGTGCTGGAAGATGACCGCACTCATATAAAGACCACTCCGACGACACTTGCTCTAGAGAAGCTCAAGGCCAAGCGTTCAGATTCTGGCAAATACTGTGTGGTTGTGGAGAATAGTACAGGCTCCAGGAAGGGTGTCTGTCAAGTTAATGTTGTTGGTAAGTATTATTTAGCAAATATTAGAAACATTCTGTTCTTTCCAGAGCAGAAATGGAAATAACATTTTGTGCTGTGTTTTTTATTTTTCTTTTATTCAGACCGTCCTGGACCACCAGTAGGACCAGTTATTTTTGATGAGGTGACAAAAGATTACATGGTTATCTCTTGGAAGCCGCCTTTAGATGATGGAGGCAGTGAAATTACCAATTACATTATTGAGAAGAAGGAGGTGGGCAAAGACGTTTGGATGCCTGTGACATCTGCAAGTGCCAAAACAACATGCAAAGTTTCTAAACTACTTGAAGGAAAAGATTATATTTTCCGGATACATGCTGAAAACCTGTATGGAATAAGTGATCCTCTGGTGTCTGATTCAATGAAAGCCAAAGATCGCTTCAGTATGCATCATATTTCTTTTCAGTGATTTAATGTTTGCTGTTAACAGGAAGAATTAAATCTCTAACACACTGTGCTAATGTTTGTTACAGGGGTTCCTGATGCACCTGACCAGCCAATTGTTACAGAAGTTACCAAAGACTCTGCATTAGTCTCCTGGAACCAGCCACATGATGGAGGAAAGCCCATCACAAACTACATCCTGGAAAAGAGGGAAACTATGTCTAAACGATGGGCTAGAGTTACCAAAGAGCCTATCCATCCACACACTAAATTTAGGGTTCCTGATCTTCTAGAGGGGTGTCACTATGAATTCCGGGTTTCTGCAGAAAATGAAATTGGTATTGGAGACCCAAGTCCACCATCCAAACCAATCTTTGCTAAAGACCCAATTGGTATAGTACTAAAGCATTCTTTCAGCTTTCATTTTATCTGAGTTTGTTTCCAGCTATAGTCTAACTCTGTTATGATTTTCTCTTTTATTATGTAGCTAAACCAAGTCCACCTGTTAATCCTGAAGCAATAGATACAACATGTAATTCAGTTGATCTAACCTGGCAGCCACCACGTCGTGATGGTGGGAGCAAGATTCTGGGCTACATTGTTGAGTACCAGAAAGTTGGAGATGAAGAATGGAAAAGAGCCAATCACACTCCTGAGTCTTGTCCTGAAACTAACTATAAAGTCACCGGTCTTCGGGATGGTCAATCCTATAAGTTCAGAGTAATAGCAGTTAATGCTGCTGGCGAGTCAGATCCAGCTCATGTTCCTGAGCCAGTGCTAGTAAAAGACAGGCTCGGTGAGTACAGACATTCTCAGTTGCCTCTGCAAGGAAGACAGGTTTCATCGTCTATGTTTAATTGTAAAATACATGAACAAAGCAAATCTGAAAGTACCATTCTCTTTATTCTAGAGCCCCCGAGTTGATTCTTGATGCCAACATGGCAAGAGAACAACACATAAGGGTTGGTGATACTCTAAGGCTTAGTGCCATCATCAAAGGAGTGCCATTCCCAAAAGTAACCTGGAAAAAGGAAGACAGAGAGGCTCCAACTAAGGCAAGAATTGATGTTACTCCAGTTGGCAGCAAGCTTGAAATTCGTAATGCTGCCCATGAAGATGGTGGCATTTACTCCTTAACAGTGGAGAATCCAGCTGGTTCAAAAACTGTCTCAGTAAAAGTACTCGTATTAGGTAAGAGTATTAGTGCTCGTGATGTGCTTGATGCAATAATATATAAAAGTAACTCAATACATTTTGAGTTCTTAGCTGGATTAAATCACTTACATAACTGTGTTATTTAACACTTTTCAGATAAGCCTGGGCCACCTAGAGATCTGGAAGTCAGTGAAATAAGGAAAGATTCTTGTTACCTTACTTGGAAGGAACCCCTGGATGATGGTGGTTCTGTTATTACAAATTATGTGGTTGAGAGGAAAGATGCTGCCAGTGCCCAGTGGTCACCTCTTTCAACTACATCAAAGAAAAAGAGTCACTTGGCTCAACATCTTAATGAAGGCCATCAATATGTCTTCCGAGTTGCTGCTGAGAACCAGTATGGACGTGGTCCTTTTGTAGAAACACCTAAACCCATCAAAGCTGTGGATCCCCTACGTAAGTTGCTCTCTTTGGATACAAAAGTCCTGTTTGACTATCTTTGAGAATATTGTTTATTCATCATAACTTCTTCTGAAAAGATCCCCCAGGGCCACCCAAGAACCTACACCATGTGGATGTTGACAAGACTGAAGTCTCCCTCGTTTGGAATAAGCCAGACCGCGATGGTGGCTCTCCAATCACAGGATATTTGGTAGAATATCAGGAAGAGGGCACCCAAGACTGGATTAAGTTCAAGACCGTGACAAACTTAGAGTGTGTTGTTACTGGACTACAACAAGGAAAGACCTATAGATTCCGGGTAAAAGCTGAAAACATTGTGGGTCTTAGTCTCCCTGACACAACTATCCCAATAGAATGTCAAGAAAAACTAGGTAAATTTTAGATTGGCACTATTTTTTTTTCATTTTAAAATTATTTATATTGTGGTATTATCCATATTATCAAAAGCAAAATCTAATTTCCTCATGTTTACTTTCCAGTGCCTCCATCTGTGGAGCTGGATGTGAAATTAATTGAAGGCCTTGTGGTAAAAGCCGGAACTACAGTCAGATTCCCTGCCATTATAAGAGGTGTGCCCATTCCTACTGCAAAGTGGACAACCGATGGGGATGAGATTAAAACAGATGAACACTATACAGTTGAAACTGACAACTTCTCGTCAGTTCTCACCATTAAGAACTGCTTAAGAAAAGACACTGGGGAATATCAGATCACAGTGTCCAATGCAGCTGGCACCAAAACAGTCGCCGTACATCTTACTGTTCTTGATGTTCCTGGTCCACCAACAGGCCCTATTAATATCCTGGAAGTTACCCCTGAATATATGACTATATCATGGCAGCCCCCTAAGGATGATGGAGGAAGCCCTGTGATAAATTACATCGTTGAGAAAAAGACACAAAGAAAGATACATGGGGTGTGGTCTCTTCGGGTAGCAGCAAGACAAAGTTGAAAGTCCCACACCTGCAAAAGGGATATGAATATGTCTTCCGAGTGAAAGCAGAGAATAAGATTGGTATCGGCCCTCCTCTTGACTCTGTACCTACTGTTGCTAAACATAAATTTAGTCCTCCATCTCCTCCTGGTAAACCAGTGGTTACTGACATTACTGAAAATGCTGCAACAGTGGCGTGGACCCTGCCAAAATCTGATGGCGGGAGTCCAATAACTGGTTACTATCTGGAGCGTCGAGAAGTAACAGGCAAATGGGTGCGAGTGAACAAAACTCCTCTAGCGGACCTGAAGTTCAGAGTGACTGGACTCTATGAGGGAAATACATATGAGTTTAGAGTGTTTGCTGAGAATCTTGCAGGACTAAGCAATCCATCCCCAAGTTCTGATCCAATAAAAGCTTGCCGGCCCATCAAACCACCTGGACCACCTATTAATCCTAAGCTGAAAGACAAGACCAGAGAATCAGCTGATCTGGTATGGACAAAGCCTCTCAGCGATGGTGGTAGCCCCATTCTGGGCTATGTTGTAGAATGTCAGAAAGCTGGGACAACACAGTGGAACAGGATTAACAAAGATGAACTCATTAGGCAGTGTGCCTTTAGGGTACCTGGACTCATCGAAGGAAATGAATACAGATTCCGTATAAAGGCAGCTAACATTGTGGGAGAAGGAGAGCCACGGGAACTAGCAGAATCTGTAATTGCAAAGGACATCCTTCATCCTCCAGAAGTAGAACTTGACGTAACCTGTCGTGATGTCATCACCGTCAGAGTGGGCCAGACTATCCGCATTCTTGCTCGGGTCAAAGGCAGACCTGAACCAGACATAACTTGGTCCAAGGAAGGCAAAGCAGTGGTCCGAGATAAGCGGGTTAACATAATTCACGATCTACCTCGTGTTGAGTTACAAATTAAAGAAGCTGTTAGAGCTGATCATGGCAAGTACATCATCTCGGCCAAGAACAGCAGTGGGCATGCCCAGGGTTTTGCTATCGTTAACGTCCTTGACAGACCCGGGCCTTGCCAGAATTTAAAGGTCACCAATGTAACCAAAGAGAACTGTACAATTTCTTGGGAAAACCCACTAGACAATGGTGGCTCAGAAATAACAAACTTTATAGTGGAATATCGCAAACCAAATCAGAAAGGCTGGTCAATTGTCGCCTCAGATGTCACTAAGCGATTAATCAAGGCCAACCTCTTAGCCAACAATGAATACTATTTCCGAGTTTGTGCAGAGAATAAAGTAGGTGTTGGACCAACCATTGAAACCAAAACTCCAATTCTGGCTATTAACCCTATTGATAGACCAGGGGAGCCTGAAAACCTTCATATTGCAGATAAAGGAAAGACGTTTGTCTATCTGAAATGGAGGCGGCCTGATTATGATGGTGGTAGCCCAAATCTATCATATCACGTTGAAAGGAGGCTGAAGGGCTCTGCTGATTGGGAAAGGGTGCACAAAGGAAGCATTAAAGAAACCCACTACATGGTTGACAGATGTGTTGAAAACCAGATTTATGAGTTCAGAGTGCAAACAAAGAATGAAGGTGGGGAAAGTGACTGGGTAAAGACAGAGGAAGTTGTTGTGAAGGAAGACTTACAGAAACCAGTACTCGATCTGAAATTAAGTGGTGTGCTCACTGTCAAAGCAGGTGACACCATTCGACTTGAGGCAGGTGTTAGAGGCAAACCGTTTCCAGAAGTTTCATGGACCAAGGACAAAGATGCTACAGACTTAACAAGATCACCAAGGGTCAAGATTGACACCAGTGGTGATTCATCTAAATTTTCTCTCACTAAAGCAAAGCGAAGTGATGGTGGTAAATACGTAATTACAGCAACTAACACAGCTGGCAGTTTTGTGGCCTTTGCCACTGTGAATGTTTTGGATAAGCCTGGCCCTGTAAGGAATCTGAAAATTACTGATGTGTGTAGTGACAGGTGTTCTCTTCGCTGGGATCCACCGGAAGACGATGGTGGCTGTGAGATCCAAAATTATATTTTAGAAAAGTGTGAGAGCAAGAGAATGGTTTGGTCTACCTTTTCCTCTACTATCTTAACACCTGGTACTACAGTAACACGTCTCATAGAAGGAAATGAATATATCTTCAGAGTCCGTGCAGAAAATAAGATAGGCACAGGGCCTCCAACAGAAACTAAGCCAGTCATTGCGAAAACCAAATATGATAAACCTGGTCGCCCTGATCCCCCAGAAGTCACTAAAGTAAGCAAAGAAGAGATGACCGTGGTTTGGACGCCACCTGAATATGATGGTGGAAAGTCCATCACAGGATACTATTTGGAGAAGAAGGAAAAACATTCAATGCGATGGGTCCCTGTCAACAAGAGTGCAATTCCCGAGAGACGTCTAAAAGTACAGAATCTCCTTCCAGGACATGAGTATCAGTTCCGTGTCAAGGCAGAAAATGAAGTTGGAATTGGAGAACCAAGCTTGCCATCAAGACCAGTGGTGGCAAAAGACCCCATAGGTATGATGTTCTTGTTTTTCTCTGGTATTATGTCAACTCTTAATCTCAAATGCAGAGGTATTAGACAAGTAAGGTAAATCCACAACATCAAAACTTTATCTTAGCCAGTATTTTTCCAAGTAGATCTTTTATCAAATCACCTAAAATGTATGAACAATGGCAGATTCTAAATTTACAAAGGAAAATAAGGAGGACTTAGTTAGCAATTGAGAAATTGAATGTACTATCTGTGGTTAATTAAGAATAGACTGTATAAAATTAACATATCACTAGTAGTAGTTAACCAAGTGTAAATTTATTCTTACATAATTTACTTTCAGAACCACCTGGTCCACCGACCAATCTCAAAGTGGTTGATACAACAAAAAGTTCCATAACTCTTGGGTGGGGAAAACCAGTGTATGATGGTGGTGCACCGATCATTGGCTATGTTGTGGAAATGAGACCTAAAAAAGCAGACATGTCACCGGATGAAGGCTGGAAAGGTGCAATGCTGCCGCGCAACTTGTCCGCATGGAATTCACCGTGACCAGCTTGGATGAAAACCAGGAATATGAGTTCAGGGTTTGTGCCCAAAACCAAGTTGGCATCGGGCGCCCTGCAGAACTAAAGGATGCTATTAAACCTAAAGAAATCCTAGGTGAGGCCCTAGGTTATCACTTGGTTCATTGTTTCACTTCTCACATGACTTCCCACATTCTGACGTCAACTAACGGCCTTCATGTCATTTGTAGAACCTCCGGAGATTGACTTGGATGCCAGCATGAGAAAACTGGTCATCGTGAGGGCAGGATGCCCCATCCGACTATTTGCCATCGTGAGAGGGCGACCAGCCCCTAAGGTCACCTGGAGAAAAGTGGGTATTGATAATGTGGTCAGAAAGGGACAGGTCGATTTGGTTGACACCATGGCCTTCCTCGTCATCCCCAATTCTACACGTGACGACTCAGGAAAATACTCTTTGACGCTTGTGAACCCAGCAGGAGAAAAGGCCGTGTTTGTGAATGTCAGAGTATTAGGTGGGTGGTGAACAACTGTCTTCCTCCCCTTCAAAATCTCCTTAGTTAATCAGGAGGCTGAGGGAACTTATATATCTAATCTTTTGGTTCTTTACAGATACCCCTGGGCCCGTGTCTGATTTAAAAGTTTCAGACGTCACTAAAACATCATGCCACATTTCCTGGGCCCCTCCCGAGAATGATGGCGGGAGCCAGGTGACACATTACATTGTGGAGAAGCGTGAGGCCGAGAGAAAGACATGGTCGACAGTCACCCCAGAAGTGAAGAAAACGAGCTTCCATGTCACCAATCTTGTCCCCGGGACAGAGTATTTCTTCAGAGTGACTGCTGTCAACGAGTATGGCCCTGGTGTCCCAACAGATGTCCCCAAACCAGTGCTTGCGACGGACCCTCTAAGTAAGTCACATCCTTTCTCCCCTCTCTTAACCCCAGTCCCTGACTTAGTCAAGTCAAGACACCAAACATTTACCAGATACCAAAACCCTAAAGTACTTTAACTCGTAGAAACCTACACAGCACAAAAAAATATCTAAGTCTCTCACTGAAGACTTTTTTGATCTGCCTCATTGAGTACTTTTTACTTTCAACAGCCCGAACCACATTTCCCACATACTTTGAAGCAGGTGGCATATGAAAACATTAATGTATATTACAAAGGGATGGATTTGGCGACCTGGACAGTTTTTTTCTTAATCACGTTTTTCTTCCAGGTGAGCCGGATCCCCCAGGAAACTCGAGGTTACTGAAATGACAAAGAACAGCGCTGTATTAGCCTGGTTACCACCCCTGCGTGATGGAGGCGCTAAAATCGACGGCTACATTGTTAGTTACAGGGAAGAGGAGCAGCCTGCAGATCGCTGGACAGAGTACTCAGTGGTGAAAGACCTCAGCCTCGTGGTCACTGGCCTCAAGGAAGGGAAGAAATACAAATTTAGAGTAGCAGCCAGAAATGCTGTGGGAGTCAGTTTGCCGAGAGAAGCTGAAGGCGTGTACGAAGCCAAAGAACAGCTGTGTAAGTGGACACTGAGTCATTTTTATCACATGATAAAAGTTTACAAGAATTTTCTTTTGACATGGAGACATTTATCCCTGAAGAGTCTAATTCTAGAAATACCTGAAATATAGGAGAGAATAGTGGTTTTCAAACTTTTGCACCCACAACACGTGGTTAAACAAGTTAAATCATGACACAGTACACACATACATATATATATATATAACTTTAAAAAGAAGTTTCTTAGAGCAACACCCATCCTTATTATGTATGCTGGACTCTGGTATTTTCAATTCAATCTCATTCTTTTTGAAAAAGTATTAGCAGTGATGCAAACATCACCTGGAACCTGCTAATGAGTTGTTATTCACCACTTGAAAAACACTAGTATAGTTCCTCATTAGAGGAAATTTAACCTCCCCACAAAATTAATGTATCTTCATCTTACTTTCAGTGCCACCCAAAATCCTCATGCCAGAGCAAATTACTATCAAAGCTGGGAAGAAACTCCGAATTGAAGCCCATGTGTATGGAAAGCCTAATCCGGTCTGTAAATGGAAAAAGGAGAAGATGACGTTGTTACCTCCAGCCACCTGGCTGTGCATAAAGCAGACAATTCTTCAGTTCTGATCATAAAAGATGTTACTAGGAAAGACAGCGGTTACTATAGCCTCACTGCAGAGAACAGTTCTGGGACAGACACTCAGAAAATCAAAGTCATCGTCATGGGTAGGTTCAGCATTAGACAGACAGCCATCCACATGTGAAGATCAGAAGCATTTCTTCCAGTTCCGTCCCTGTCCTCACCTTTCTCTCCCTCTCGGTTCACGCAGATGCTCCTGGACCCCCCCAGCCTCCGTTTGACATTTCTGACATAGACGCTGATGCCTGCTCCCTGTCCTGGCACATTCCTCTGGAGGACGGAGGCAGCAACATCACCAATTACATCGTGGAGAAGTGTGATGTGAGCCGAGGTGACTGGGTGACAGCGCTAGCTTCAGTGACAAAAACTAACTGCAGGGTTGGAAAACTGATCCCAGGCCAAGAGTACATCTTCCGGGTCCGTGCCGAGAATCGATTTGGCATTTCAGAGCCTCTCACATCTCCCAAGATGGTGGCTAAGTTCCCATTTGGTATGTTCCTTTCAGGACCAAAAACTGAACTGTTTTCTTTCTAATCTGTTACGTAGGCTAGAAACTGACATTTCCCTGGTCTTCATCTCCAGGTGTTCCCAGTGAGCCCAAGAACGCACGCGTCACTAAAGTCAACAAAGACTGCATCTTCGTGGCATGGGACAGGCCCGACAGCGACGGAGGCAGCCCCATTACTGGTTACCTGATTGAACGCAAAGAAAGAAACAGTTTGCTCTGGGTGAAAGCCAATGACACCCCTGTCCGGTCAACTGAATATCCCTGTGCTGGCCTGGTAGAAGGCCTTGAGTATTCATTCAGAATCTATGCCCTAAACAAAGCTGGATCCAGCCCACCCAGCAAGCCAACTGAATATGTGACTGCAAGAACTCCAGTTGGTGAGTAATTTTTTTTTAAGTATTATGAGGACACATTTAAATCTTGGCATCTCTAAATGTTACTATTTCCATTCAGGAATATGTTCTGGATGATACAGTGAAAAAGAACATGTCTGCTGTTAAGACAAATGCTAAGAATATCTCTTTTGGTTCTAGATCCTCCTGGCAAGCCTGAAGTCATTGATGTTTCCAAGAGTACTGTATCTCTTGTCTGGGCTCGTCCTAAGCATGATGGAGGGAGCAAAATTATTGGCTATTTCGTAGAAGCTTGCAAACTTCCTGGTGATAAGTGGATACGGTGTAATACTTCACCTCACCAGATTCCCCAGGAAGAGTTCACAGTGACTGGCTTAGAAGAGAATGCTCAGTATCAATTCAGAGCAATTGCCAAGACCGCAGTAAATATTAGCCAGCCTTCTGAACCTTCTGATCCAGTGACTATCATGGCAGAAAGTGGTAAGATTCTGTTGGACATTCTAGGCAAAGGAAGACATCACTCATAATATATGTTTCCCCTAATAAAAAACTAAATCTACATCTATGAAAATAAGGACAAATAAAATGATAGGCACTTTGTATACAGACATTAAAAATTATGTTTGTAATCTTAATAACATGTTAAACTAAAAAGATAAACTGTGAAGACCACATACTTTTAACCATACACATGCACAGAAAGATGCCCCTCAAAAATGCACCAAAGTGATAAGCGTGAAGCTTTCAAGATGCTGGGATGGTGGGTAATTTCTTTACTTTTTCTTTATACTGTCAGCATTATCAAATTTTGGCATTAAACTTGTATTTCTTTTATAATGAATAGTTACTTTAAGGAAATCCCATCTTGAAAAAGATAGCCTATTTATTTCTCACTTTTACAAATAAGCATTATATAATATAGCTTTGCATATATTAAATCCCTTTATCTTACTTCTTTCCAGTACCTCCCAGGATAGACCTGAGTGTGGCTATGAAATCTTTGCTTACCGTGAAAGCTGGAACCAACGTTTGCCTGGATGCTACTGTCTTTGGCAAACCGAAGCCCACAGTCTCTTGGAAGAAGGATGGCACACTGCTGAAACCATCAGAAGGGATCAAGATGGCCATGCAGCGGAACCTGTGCACCCTGGAGCTGTTCAGTGTGACCCGGAAAGACTCAGGGGACTACACCATCACTGCTGAAAACCCAAGTGGCTCCAAATCAGCTACTATCAAGCTCAAAGTATTGGGTAACTAAAACACTTCTCTAGACTCTCAGGCTTCACTTTGGTTAATGTGATGTCATAGAATTTACAAAATAACATGTGAGAAAAAAATACCTCACTTGATGTATCTTTTGTCATCATGGAATTATTCTCAACACAGAACAGTAGTGTTTTACAGCTGAAAAGACCATTAGAGATCACGGATTCCAGATACATAATTTTAGATATGAGGAAATTAAGATCTGGAGAAAAGTAGCTTCCAAGTTCATACGGGAAGTTAGTGACAGTATAAAGACAGCAACCCAGGTCTCCAGTCCTCCACTCTGTTCATCCCCTATTTTATATGTTTGGGAGAAAGACTTAACTTTTCTTTCTTATCCTTTCAGATAAACCAGGTCCTCCAGCATCCGTTAAAATCAACAAAATGTATTCAGATCGTGCAATGCTTTCTTGGGAACCTCCTCTTGAAGATGGAGGCTCAGAAATCACCAACTACATTGTTGACAAACGTGAAACAAGCAGACCCAACTGGGCGCAAGTCTCTGCTACCGTGCCCATCACCAGCTGCAGTGTGGAGAAACTGATAGAGGGCCACGAGTATCAGTTCCGAATTTGTGCTGAAAATAAATATGGAGTGGGCGACCCGATCTTAACTGAGCCAGCAATTGCCAAAAACCCATATGGTAAGAACGTTTTCCTGCAGTTTTTCATTCTGTTTTTTAAATATTACCTTTTAGACCGGGACATAAACCTGTCGGTTAATCTCTGCAGACCCTCCCGGACGCTGTGACCCCCTGTTATTAGCAACGTAACCAAGGACCACATGACAGTCAGCTGGAAGCCCCCAGCAGATGATGGTGGATCCCCCATCACCGGCTATTTGGTTGAAAAGCGGGAAACCCACGCAGTTAACTGGACTAAAGTCAACAGAAAACCTGTGATAGAAAGAACAATAAAAGCAACAGGTCTCCAAGAAGGCACAGAATATGAGTTCCGAGTTATAGCCATCAACAAGGCTGGACCAGGCAAACCCAGTGATGCCTCCAAAGCTGTTTATGCCCAAGATCCTCTGTGTAAGTTTTCATGGAAGAGTCCCACAGCTGTGTGATAATCAGCATTCAACAATTAGGAATGACATTTTAATGAAAATTTTCTATTATCATCCTCAGATCCTCCTGGACCACCAGCTTTCCCCAAAGTATATGACACAACCCGGAGCTCTGTGAGTCTAACTTGGGGCAAACCAGCTTATGACGGCGGCAGTCCTATCATTGGTTACCTTGTTGAAGTAAAACGAGCTGATTCGGATAACTGGGTGAGGTGCAATTTACCACAGAAGCTCCAGAAAACCCACTTTGAGGTTACCGGCCTAATGGAAAACACAGAATACCAGTTCCGCGTGTATGCCGTTAATAAGATTGGATACAGTGACCCCAGCGATGTGCCCGACAAACACTGTCCCAAGGACATTTTAAGTAAGTATTACCAGGAGAAATATATAGAACTCTTTTCATCAGTCATACTGTAAGAAGGAATATATAGAACCCCTCTATGTAGATTTATTTATTTACAAGTTTTAGGGTTGGTAACTCTAGAAGTATGTTGTAGGAGAGCTGGGTTGGTACTTTATGGTACTGTATAACAAGCCAAATGGAAGGCAAGGTGATTTGTGGTTTTGAAATGCTTTTCTTACTTACCTGAGAATTTCCTGTCTTCAAAAGATTATGGAATATAGGGATTTTATTGAGAATAAAAAGTGGTTTTTTTTTTTAACTAAGTAGTGAGCTATTTCGGAGAAGGAATTGGCAACCCTCTCCAGTATTCTTGCCTAGAAAATCCTGTGGACAGAGGAGCCTGGTGGGCTGCTGTCCATAGGGTCGCACAAAGTCGGACATGGCTGAAGCAACTTAGCATGCATGCACGCATTGGAGAAGGAAATGGCAATCTACTCCAATATTCTTGCCTGGAGAATCCCAGGGACAGAGGAGCCTGGTGGGCTGCCATCCATGGGGTCGCACAGAGTCCAGACACGACTGAAGCGACTTAGCAGCGGGAGCAGTGAGCTATTTATTAGTCTTAGGTTTTTATTTTCTCTTCTAAGCCACCCCTCTCCATCTTAATTTCTTTTCCCACCATTCCTTTTCACTTATTCTCCCTAATCAATGCTCCTATTATTCTAAATTACATTTCACCCACTGTGTACTTTTCTTCCTACAATGAAATAAAGAAAGCCAGAGTGTATAGCAGAGTGCTTTCACTGGAAGAAAGCCCAAAATCAGTCATCTACTTGTAATATACAGAGAGTTTAAGAGTATGTAAGGTTCACGAGATAAGATGCAGATCCTCCAGGGAAAACGTGGGTTGGCCCATAGGATACTAGAAAATAGAAAGGTCAATAATTACTACAGAGTCTTAAGATAGTTGGTAAAAGTTTTAAGGATTAAGAATTTTTTTAAGAACCAGAAATCAGAAACATATTTTAGGAGTTATCAGGCCAGTCCTTGGAAATACACATTACTCTAACATTCTTCACTCCAATGTTAAACAGTTCCACCTGAAGGAGAACTTGACGCTGATTTGAGGAAGACACTCATATTGCGTGCTGGAGTTACCATGAGACTGTATGTGCCAGTAAAAGGACGTCCACCTCCCAAGATAACTTGGTCTAAACCAAATGTCAATCTAAGAGAGAGAGTTGGACTGGACATAAAGTCCACTGACTTTGACACCTTCTTGCGCTGTGAAAAGGTGAACAAATACGATGCAGGAAAATACATCTTGACTTTGGAGAACAGCTGTGGTAAAAGGAATATACCATTGTAGTGAAAGTGCTTGGTAAGTCTGCGTGGAAAAACAATCATAGATGTGTTTAAAAATGTAGCCGATGTGTTTTTTTGTTCTTCATTTCTTATTTACCCACTATTTATTCAGATACTCCCGGGCCACCCGTCAATGTGACTGTCAAAGAAATATCCAAAGATTCTGCTTATATTACCTGGGACCCTCCCCTTATTGATGGTGGAAGCCCCATCATAAACTATGTGGTAGAAAAGCGTGATGCAGAGAGGAAGTCCTGGTCTACTGTAACAACAGAGTGCTCAAAAACAAGCTTCAGAGTATCTAACCTGGAGGAGGGAAAATCCTATTTCTTCAGGGTGTTTGCTGAAAACGAGTATGGCATTGGTGATCCCGGTGAGACACGTGATGCTGTCAGAGCTTCCGGTGAGCAAATGAAGCTACCACCCCATCACCCTGAGTGACACCTTACCTTGATTTTCTGGGGCTTAGACTCATCATTTCTCCTTTGCTTTAGAAACCCCTGGACCAGTGGTGGACCTGAAGGTGACCTCTGTCACCAAGTCATCTTGTAGCATAGGCTGGAAGAAGCCTCGCAGCGATGGGGGAAGTCGAATTATTGGATATGTCGTTGATTTCCTGACTGAAGAAAATAAGTGGCAACGAGTCATGAAATCATTAAGCTTGCAGTACACCACAAAAGACTTGACTGAAGGGAAGGAATATACCTTCCGAGTGAGCGCTGAGAATGAAAATGGAGAAGGCACCCCAAGTGAAATCACTGCTGTGGCAAAGGATGATGTTGGTAAGCCCTTAGCCATCGCCTCCATTTTCACTTTGTCATCAAAAGTGCACTCTTGGGACTTCCCTGGCAGTCCAGTGATTAAGACTTCACCTTCCAGTACATGGGGTTCTCAAGTTCGATCCCTGGTCAGGGAGTTAAGATCCTACATGCCTCATGGCCAAAAAACCAAAGCATAAAACAGAAATAACATTGTAGCAAATTCAATAGAGACTTTAAAAATGCTCCATATAAAAAACTAAAAGTGTTCTTGAGCCCTATTCCCTGGCTTACATAAAAACCCTCTAAAAACTATAATGATCTGAAAAAAAATGGCCTGGCATTAAAAAATGACTTATCTCTGCTGTTTTACAGTGGCTCCTGACCTTGACTTAAAAGACCTACCTGATTTGTGCTACTTGGCCAAAGAAAACAGCAACTTCCGTCTTAAGATCCCCATAAAAGGCAAGCCAGTTCCATCCGTGACCTGGAAGAAAGGGGAAGACCCTCTAGCAACAGACACAAGAGTCAGTGTTGAGTCGTCTGCAGTTAACACCACTCTTGTCGTATATGATTGCCGAAAATCTGATGCTGGAAAATACACGATCACACTGAAGAATGTGGCTGGCACCAAGGAAGGGACTCTCACCATAAAAGTTGTCGGCAAGCCTGGCATCCCCACTGGACCGATCAAATTTGAAGAAGTCACAGCAGAAGCCATAACCTTAAAGTGGGGTCCTCCGAAGGACGATGGAGGTTCTGAGATCACCAACTACATCCTAGAGAAGAGAGATTCTGTAAACAACAAGTGGGTGACTTGTGCCTCAGCTGTCCAGAAAACCACTTTCAGGGTCATGAGACTCCACGAAGGGATGGAATATACCTTCCGGGTCAGTGCCGAAAATAAATATGGTGTAGGAGAGGGTCTGAAATCAGAGCCAATTGTTGCCAGACACCCATTTGGTAAGTGTCTCAAGGTCAGAAAACATAAAGCAGAACATGGTTCCAGTTCATTTTGAATACATTCCTGATTATAAATCTTGAATTGTCTGCTTTTTCCTAGATGTGCCTGATGCTCCCCCACCTCCCAATATCGTGGATGTCAGACATGACTCTGTATCTCTAACATGGACTGACCCCAGGAAAACTGGAGGCTCTCCAATCACAGGTATTTTGTTGGCTCTTATCCTAGAGCATTTACATTAATCTTCCTCCCCGAAAACAAGCTGAATCTGTGCTACTTACTTATAGTACTATCTGCACATCCAAAAGTATATGTTCCTTTTTCAGTTCATCATGCATTCAGAACATTAAGAATTAAGTAAGCTAATTCATTAAGCTAACTTCATTTGAATGAAAAACTCCTAATGTAATAGTTAATAAAGGCTTTCTAAATGATAGTATCTATTTTTATAAGTTGAAATGTTTCAACAGAAGGTGCCATAAGTAAGTCTATTCCAGGAGATAAAAATATCCCTATGGCTAGGTAATAAAAGTGTAGATACCAACAAGAATGATTATTTGTTCTGTGTATGTGTGTATTTAAAAATCGGGCTACATTTATGCTTTCTCTGTGAACTGACACATCACTGGATCTTTTATAGGGTATCACATCGAGTTCAAGGAAAGAAACAGCCTTTTGTGGAAGAGAGCTAATAAGACTCCTATTAGGATGAAAGACTTCAAAGTGACAGGACTAACTGAAGGTCTGGAATATGAGTTCCGAGTTATGGCAATCAATTTAGCAGGAGTAGGCAAACCAAGCCTGCCATCAGAGCCAGTTGTGGCCCTTGATCCAATTGGTAAGTCATTATACAGAGACTTTGTATAATGTCTCTTTGTATTTCCTCATAGAGAAAACATTGGTGTGTGGCTGACTGGGTTGGTTCATTTGCTGCTTTATTTCAGATCCTCCTGGCAAACCGGAGGTTATCAATGTAACAAGGAATTCAGTGACTCTCGTCTGGACTGAACCTAAATACGATGGTGGCCATAAGTTGACTGGGTATATAGTAGAGATGCGAGATCTTCCCTCTAAATCCTGGACGAAAGCCAACCATGTTAATGTCCCAGATTGTGCCTTTACTGTTACTGACCTTGTCGAGGGTGGAAAATATGAATTCCGAATTAGAGCAAAGAATACAGCAGGCGCTATCAGTGCTCCATCAGAAAGTACAGGAACAATTATCTGCAAAGATGAATATGGTAGGTCTATTTTATTTTTTATGCACATTAAAAAAAAAAACAAACAGTAAAGCCACCTTCCTTTTCTGATTACAATGTTTGTTTTTGTTTTGTTTCCCTTTGCAGAGGCACCAACCATTGTTCTTGATCCCACAATAAAAGATGGACTAACAGTTAAAGCAGGAGATACCATCGTTCTGAGCGCCATTAGCATTCTTGGCAAGCCTCTTCCAAAGTCTAGTTGGTCCAGGGCAGGAAAAGACATACGACCATCAGATATCGTTCAGATAACTTCAACCCCAACATCTTCCATGCTTGCTGTCAAGTATGCCACTAGGAAAGATGCTGGTGAATACACCATCACTGCGACTAATCCTTTTGGCACAAAGAGTGAACATGTGAAGGTGACGGTGCTTGATGTACCTGGTCCGCCAGGTCCCATCGAAATCAGTAATGTTTCTGCTGAAAAAGCAACACTCACATGGACACCTCCCTTGGAAGACGGTGGCTCACCAATTAAGTCCTATGTCCTGGAAAAGAGAGAAACCAGTCGACTTCTGTGGACAGTGGTTGCGGAAGATATTCAGTCTTGCAGGCATGTGGCAACCAAACTTATCCAAGGAAACGAGTATGTCTTCCGGGTCTCAGCTGTAAACCAATATGGCAAAGGAGAACCCGTACAGTCTGAACCTGTCAAAATGGTAGACAGATTTGGTAAGTACAGCATATAAGGGAATTGATGCATAAACCTTTGCAGCAGAGCTTAGGAAATCATAGATTTCTCATGAATTTGCTTCCTCTTCAGGTCCACCTGGGCCCCCTGGAAAGCCAGAAGTTTCCAATGTCACTAAAAACACTGCCACTATCAGCTGGAAAAGACCAGTGGATGACGGTGGCAGCGAGATCACAGGGTATCATGTAGAAAGGAGAGAGAAGAAAAGCTTGCGATGGGTGAGAGCAACAAAGACTCCGGTTTCTGATCTCAGATGCAAAGTGACAGGACTGCAAGAAGGAAACACCTACGAGTTCCGAGTCAGTGCCGAGAACAAAGCAGGAATTGGTCCACCTAGTGATGCTTCAAATCCTGTTCTAATGAAAGATGTTGCCTGTGAGTATTTATCTTTTTCAACACAGCTCTTTGGGGAGTGCTGGTATTTAATTTATACCAAATCCAAACCCTTAACATTTTTGTGCCTGTTTCCTTTCCAGATCCCCCAGGACCACCTTCAAACGCACGTGTCACTGACACTACCAAGAAATCTGCTTCTTTGGCCTGGGGCAAGCCTCATTATGACGGTGGCCTTGAAATCACTGGCTATGTTGTAGAGCATCAAAAAGTAGGAGACGAGGGCTGGATAAAGGATACAACAGGAACGGCCCTCAGAATCACTGAGTTTGTGGTCCCTGATCTTGAGACTAAAGAAAAATACAATTTCAGAATCAGTGCCATCAATGATGCTGGTGTTGGGGAGCCAGCAGTGATTCCAAATGTTGAAATTGTGGAACGGGAGATGGCCCCTGACTTCGAACTAGATGCTGAGCTTCGAAGAACTCTTGTTGTGAGAGCAGGACTCAGTATTAGAATCTTCGTGCCCATTAAAGGTCGACCTGCCCCTGAAGTGACATGGACCAAAGATGATATCAACCTTAAAAACCGAGCTAACATCGAAAATACAGAGTCATTCACGCTCCTAATCATCCCAGAATGTAACAGATATGACACTGGTAAATTTGTAATGACCATAGAAAACCCCGCTGGGAAGAAGAGCGGCTTCGTTAATGTCCGAGTCTTGGACACACCAGGACCTGTCCTCAACCTGAGACCTACTGACATCACAAAGGAGAGTGTCACCCTGCACTGGGACCTCCCTCTGATAGACGGGGGGCTCACGCATCACAAACTACATTGTGGAGAAACGAGAAGCAACACGGAAATCTTACTCCACAGTTACCACGAAGTGCCATAAATGCACTTATAAAGTCACTGGCTTATCTGAAGGATGTGAATACTTCTTCAGAGTGATGGCAGAAAACGAGTATGGCATTGGCGAGCCGACAGAAACAACGGAGCCCGTAAAGGCCTCCGAAGCACCATCACCGCCAGAGAGTCTTAACATCATGGACATAACTAAGAGCACAGTCAGCTTGGCATGGCCTAAACCCAAACATGACGGGGGCAGTAAGATCACTGGCTATGTGATTGAAGCCCAGAGGAAAGGCTCTGACCAGTGGACCCACATCACAACTGTGAAGGGGTTGGAATGTGTTGTGAAGAATCTGACCGAAGGGGAAGAATACACCTTCCAGGTAATGGCAGTGAACAGCGCAGGGAGAAGCGCCCCTAGAGAAAGCAGACCCGTCATTGTCAAGGAGCAGACCATGCTTCCAGAACTGGATCTCCGCGGCATTTATCAGAAATTAGTCATCGCTAAAGCTGGTGACAACATCAAAGTTGAAATTCCAGTGCTCGGTCGACCAAAGCCCACGGTTACGTGGAAGAAAGGAGACCAGATCCTTAAACAGACACAGAGAGTTAACTTTGAAAACACAGCAACTTCCACCATCTTAAACATCAACGAGTGCATAAGAAGTGACAGTGGGCCTTACCCATTAACAGCAAGGAACATTGTGGGAGAGGTTGGTGATGTCATCACCATTCAAGTCCATGACATCCCAGGGCCACCTACTGGACCAATCAAATTTGATGAAGTTTCATCTGATTTTGTCACCTTCTCTTGGGAGCCACCTGAGAACGACGGAGGTGTACCCATAAGCAACTATGTGGTAGAAATGCGGCAGACTGACAGTACCACATGGGTTGAACTAGCAACTACTGTTATACGCACTACCTACAAAGCCACTCGCCTTACTACTGGAGTAGAGTACCAATTCCGGGTAAAAGCTCAAAACAGATACGGAGTAGGACCCAGCATCACGTCAGCACCTGTAGTTGCCAACTATCCATTTAAGGTCCCTGGGCCTCCTGGTACCCCTCAGGTGGCTGCAGTTACCAAGGACTCAATAACAATCAGCTGGCATGAGCCTCTTTCTGATGGTGGAAGCCCCATTTTAGGATATCACGTTGAAAGAAAAGAACGAAATGGTATTCTCTGGCAGACTGTGAGCAAAGCATTAGTACCTGGCAACATTTTCAAATCAAGTGGACTAACAGATGGTATTGCTTATGAATTCCAGTGATTGCAGAAAACATGGCTGGCAAAGGCAAGCCAAGCAAGCCATCCGAACCTATTTTAGCTTTGGATCCCATTGACCCACCGGGGAAACCAATTCCTCTCAATATTACTAGACACACAGTGACTCTTAAATGGGCTAAGCCTGAATATACTGGAGGCTTTAAAATTACTAGTTATATAGTTGAAAAGCGGGATCTTCCTAATGGACGGTGGCTAAAGGCCAACTTCAGCAACATTTTAGAGAATGAATTTACAGTCAGTGGACTAACCGAAGATGCCGCGTATGAATTCCGTGTCATTGCCAAAAATGCTGCTGGTGCTATTAGCCCACCATCTGAGCCATCAGATGCAATCACATGCAGAGACGACATTGAAGCCCCAAGGATAATGGTGGATGTCAAATATAAGGACACGATTACATTAAAAGCAGGTGAAGCGTTCAAGCTGGAAGCTGATGTTTCAGGCCGCCCACCTCCAACAATGGAATGGACCAAAGATGGAAAGGAGCTTGAAAACACAGCAAAATTAGAAATTAAAATTGCAGATTTCTCTACGAATCTGGTAAACAAGGATTCACTGAGAAGGGATGGCGGTGCCTATACCCTTACAGCAACTAATCCTGGTGGTTTTGCCAAACACATCTTCCATGTCAAAGTGCTTGATAGACCAGGCCCACCAGAAGGACCTTTAGCTGTATCTGAAGTGACGTCAGAAAAATGTGTACTATCGTGGTTGCCTCCACTGGATGATGGAGGTGCCAAAATTGAGTATTATGTCGTTCAGAAACGTGAAACCAGCAGACTGGCATGGACAAATGTAGCCTCAGAAGTCCAATTAACAAAACTAAAGGTCACTAAACTCTTGAAAGGCAATGAATACATATTCCGTGTGATGGCTGTAAACAAATATGGCGTTGGAGAGCCACTGGACTCAGAGCCTGTGCTTGCAGTGGATCCTTACGGACCTCCTGATCCACCTAAAAACCCTGAAGTTACCAGTATCACTAAAGATTCCATGGTTGTCTGCTGGGGCCATCCTGACTCTGATGGTGGCAGTGAGATCATCAATTACATTGTGGAACGACGAGATAAAGCAGGCCAGCGCTGGGTGAAATGCAACAAAAAGACCCTTACTGATTTAAGATACAAAGTGTCTGGGCTGACAGAAGGACATGAGTATGAGTTCCGGGTCATGGCTGAGAACGCGGCTGGAATCAGCGCACCGAGTGCTACCAGTCCATTTTATAAAGCTTGTGATGCTGTGTTTAAACCCGGCCCACCAGGTAACCCACGTGTTCTAGATACAAGCAGATCATCCATTTCAATTGCTTGGAACAAACCTATCTATGATGGTGGTTCCGAAATCACTGGGTATATGGTTGAGATCGCCCTGCCGGAGGAAGATGAGTGGAAGATCGTTACTCCACCAGCTGGGCTCAAGGCAACTTCTTACACCATCACCAACCTCACAGAGAACCAGGAATATAAAATTCGCATCTATGCCATGAATTCTGAAGGCATTGGGGAACCTGCACTTGTTCCTGGAACTCCAAAGGCTGAAGACAGGATGCTGCCTCCAGAGATTGAACTGGATGCCGAACTGCGCAAAATTGTCACCATAAGAGCTTGCTGTACTCTGAGACTTTTTGTCCCCATCAAAGGAAGGCCAGCACCCGAGGTGAAGTGGACCCGAGAACACGGAGAATCTCTAGATAAAGCTAGCATCGAGTCCACAAGCTCTTACACCCTGCTTATTATTGGAAATGTGAACAGATTTGACAGTGGCAAATACATACTAACCATAGAAAACAGCTCGGGCAGCAAGTCTGCATTTGTCAATGTTAGAGTCCTAGACACACCAGGCCCTCCACAGGACCTGAAGGTAAAGGAGGTCACAAAGACATCTGTCACACTGACATGGGAGCCTCCTCTTATTGATGGAGGTTCGAAAATAAATAACTATATTGTTGAAAAGCGAGAGTCAACAAGGAAAGCATATTCAACTGTTACAACAAATTGCCACAAGACTTCCTGGAAGGTAGACCAGCTTCAAGAAGGCTGCAGTTACTACTTCAGGGTTCTCGCCGAAAATGAATACGGCATCGGGCTGCCTGCTGAAACCGCAGAATCTGTGAAAGTATCAGAACGACCTCTGCCTCCAGGAAAGATAACGTTGGTGGACGTCACAAGAAATAGTGTGTCACTCTCCTGGGAGAAACCCGAGCATGATGGAGGCAGCCGAATTCTAGGCTACATCGTAGAGATGCAGAGCAAAGGCAGTGACAAATGGGTCACGTGTGCCACAGTCAAAGTCACCGAAGCCACCGTTACTGGATTAATTCAGGGTGAAGAGTACTCTTTCCGTGTGTCTGCTCAGAACGAGAAGGGCATTAGTGATCCGAGACAACTGAGCGTGCCAGTAATTGCCAAGGATCTTGTCATTCCGCCAGCCTTCAAACTCCTGTTCACTACTTTCACTGTCCTGGCAGGTGAAGACCTAAAAGTCGACGTTCCATTCATTGGACGCCCTACGCCAGCCGTAACCTGGCATAAAGATGATGTGCCACTGAAGCAGACGACCCGAGTAAATGCCGAGAGCACAGAAAATAACTCAATACTGACAATAAAGGAAGCGTGCCGAGAAGATGTTGGACATTACATCGTTAAACTGACCAACTCAGCTGGTGAAGCTACCGAAACCCTTAATGTCATCGTTCTTGACAAACCAGGGCCTCCAACGGGACCAGTTAAAATGGAGGAAGTGACAGCTGACAGTATTACTTTCTCCTGGGGCCCACCTAAGTATGATGGTGGAAGTTCTATCAACAATTACATTGTAGAAAAACGGGACACTTCCACAACCACCTGGCAGATTGTGTCAGCTACTGTTGCAAGGACAACAATAAAAGCTTGCAGGTTAAAGACTGGATGTGAGTATCAGTTTAGGATTGCAGCTGAAAACAGATATGGGAAGAGCACCTACCTCACTTCAGAGCCTATTGTAGCACAGTATCCATTCAAGGTTCCTGGTCCTCCTGGCACACCGTTCGTAACACTATCCTCCAAGGACAGCATGGAAGTACACTGGAATGAGCCAGTCAATGACGGAGGTAGCAAAGTCATTGGCTATCACTTGGAACGCAAGGAAAGAAACGGCATCCTCTGGGTGAAGTTGAATAAGACACCTATTCCTCAAACCAAGTTTAAGACAACTGGCCTCGACGAAGGTGTTGAATATGAATTTAGAGTCTCTGCAGAGAACATTGTGGGCATCGGCAAGCCAAGTAAAGTGTCCGAAAGCTATGTAGCCCGTGATCCATGTGATCCACCAGGAAAGCCAGAGCCAATCATTGTCACAAGAAATTCTGTGACTCTTCAGTGGAAGAAACCCACTTACGATGGTGGAAGCAAGATCACTGGTTATATTGTTGAAAAGAAAGAACTGCCTGAGGGCCGCTGGATGAAAGCTAGTTTTACCAACGTCATTGACACTCAGTTTGAAGTAACTGGCCTAGTTGAAGACCACAGATACGAGTTCCGGGTTATAGCCCGAAATGCTGCAGGAGTATTTAGCGAGCCTTCAGAGAGCACAGGAGCAATAACAGCAAGAGATGAGGTAGAACCACCACAGATTCGCATGGATCCAAAATACAAAGATACAATTGTGGTGCATGCTGGTGAGCTATTTAAGATTGATGCAGATATTTATGGCAAACCGATACCAACCACTCAGTGGATAAAAGGTGATCATGAGCTCTCCAATACAGCTCGATTAGAAATTAAGAGCACTGACTTTGCCACCAGTCTCAGTGTAAAGGATGCGATACGCATTGACAGTGGAAGCTACATACTAAAGGCCAAAAACGTGGCAGGAGAGAAGTCAGTCACTGTAAATGTCAAAGTTCTTGACAGACCAGGGCCACCCGAAGGACCTATTGTTATATCAGGAGTTACAGCAGAAAAATGCACACTAGCTTGGAAACCCCCACTCCAAGATGGTGGGAGCGATATCATAAATTACATTGTGGAAAGGAGAGAGACCAGCCGCTTGGTTTGGACTGTGGTTGATGCTAACGTACAGACTCTCGGCTGCAAGGTTACTAAGCTGCTTGAAGGCAATGAATATATTTTCCGTGTAATGGCTGTCAACAAATATGGTGTTGGTGAACCTCTTGAATCTGAGCCAGTAACTGCCAAGAACCCATTTGTAGTGCCAGATGCACCAAAAGCTCCGGAAGTCACAGCAGTGACCAAGGACTCAATGATTGTTGTATGGGAAAGACCAGCATCTGATGGCGGCAGTGAAATTCTTGGGTATGTTCTTGAAAAACGTGACAAAGAGGGTATCAGATGGACAAGATGCCACAAACGTCTGATTGGGGAGCTGCGCTTGAGAGTAACCGGACTCTTAGAAAATCACAATTATGAGTTCAGAGTCTCAGCCGAGAACGCTGCTGGACTTAGCGAGCCAAGCCCACCTTCTGCTTACCAAAAGGCTTGTGATCCTATTTATAAACCAGGACCTCCAAACAACCCCAGAGTCACTGATATTACGAGATCTTCCGTCTTCCTTTCTTGGGGCAAACCAATATATGATGGTGGCTGTGAAATCCAAGGATACATTGTTGAAAAATGTGACGTGAGTGTTGGTGAATGGACAATGTGCACTCCACCGACTGGAATCAATAAAACAAACATAGAAGTGGAGAAGCTATTGGAAAAGCATGAATACAACTTCCGTATCTGTGCTGTTAACAAAGCTGGAGTGGGAGAACATGCTGATGTCCCTGGACCTGTTATAGTTGAAGAAAAGTTGGAAGCACCAGACATTGACCTTGACCTGGAACTGAGGAAAATTCTAAACATAAGGGCAGGTGGCTCCTTAAGGTTATTTGTTCCTATTAGAGGTCGTCCTACACCAGAAGTTAAATGGGGTAAAGTGGATGGTGAAATCCGAGATGCAGCTATAATTGACAGCACTAGCAGCTTCACCTCCCTTGTTCTTGACAATGTCAACCGATACGATAGTGGAAAATACACTCTGACATTAGAAAACAGCAGCGGGACAAAGTCTGCCTTTGTGACTGTGAGAGTTCTGGACACACCAAGTCCACCTGTTAATCTGAAAGTCACAGAAATCACTAAAGACTCAGTGTCAATTACATGGGAGCCTCCTCTGCTAGATGGGGGATCCAAAATTAAAAACTACATTGTTGAGAAACGTGAAGCCACAAGGAAGTCATATGCTGCTGTTGTGACAAACTGCCATAAGAATTCTTGGAAAATTGATCAGCTCCAAGAAGGCTGTAGTTACTACTTCAGAGTCACAGCTGAGAATGAGTATGGTATTGGCCTTCCTGCCCACACTGATGATCCAGTTAAGGTTGCAGAAGTCCCACAACCTCCAGGAAAAATCACTGTGGATGATGTCACCAGAAACAGTGTCTCTTTGAGCTGGACAAAGCCTGAACATGATGGTGGCAGTAAAATCCTTCAGTATATTGTGGAGATGCAAGCTAAACACAGTGAGAAATGGTCAGAGTGCGCTCGAGTCAAGTCCCTTGAAGCTGTAATTACCAACCTAACTCAGGGAGAAGAGTACCTTTTTAGAGTTGTGGCTGTAAATGAAAAGGGGAGAAGTGATCCTAGGTCTCTTGCAGTTCCAATAGTTGCCAAAGATCTGGTCATTGAGCCAGATGTGAGACCTGCATTTAACAGTTACAGTGTACAGGTTGGCCAAGATTTGAAAATAGAAGTACCCATTTCTGGACGTCCTAAGCCAACTATTACCTGGACTAAAGACGATCTTCCACTGAAGCAGACTACAAGAATCAATGTCACTGATTCACTTGACCTCACCGTACTCAGTATTAAAGAAACTCACAAGGATGATGGTGGACTTTATGGAATCACAGTTGCTAATGTGGTTGGTCAGAAGACAGCATCCATTGAAATTATAACCCTAGATAAGCCTGATCCTCCAAAAGGACCCGTTAAATTTGATGAAGTCAGTGCTGAAAGTATTACCTTATCTTGGGAACCTCCATCATATACAGGGGGCTGCCAGATCACCAACTATGTAATTCAGAAAAGAGATACAACCACCACAGTATGGGAGGTTGTTTCTGCTACTGTGGCCAGAACTACACTCAAAGTGACCAAACTGAAAACTGGTACAGAATATCAATTCAGAATATTCGCTGAAAACAGATATGGACAAAGCTTTGCCTTGGAATCTGAGCCGATTGTAGCTCAATATCCCTACAAAGAACCAGGCCCTCCAGGTACACCATTTGTCACAGCCATTTCCAAAGATTCCATGGTTATACAGTGGCATGAACCAATCAATAATGGTGGCAGCCCAGTCATAGGTTACCACCTTGAGAAAAAGGAAAGAAACAGTATTTTGTGGACAAAAGTCAACAAAACTATTATTCATGATACCCAGTTTAAAGCAGTCAATCTTGAAGAAGGCATTGAATATGAATTCAGAGTGTATGCTGAAAATATTGTTGGTATAGGCAAGGCAAGCAAGAATTCCGAATGCTATGTAGCCAGAGATCCCTGTGACCCACCAGGAACCCCAGAAGCAATAATTGTTAAAAGACATGAAATCACTTTACAATGGACCAAACCCGCATATGATGGTGGAAGTGTGATTACGGGTTACATTGTAGAGAAGCGTGATCTGCCTGATGGTCGCTGGATGAAAGCCAGCTTCACAAATGTCATTGAAACTCAGTTTACTGTGTCAGGTCTTACTGAAGATCAAAGATATGAATTCAGAGTCATCGCAAAGAATGCAGCAGGTACAATAAGCAAACCTTCTGACAGTACTGGACCAATAACTGCCAGGGATGAGGTCGAACTCCCAAAAATTTCAATGGATCCAAAATATAGAGACACAATTGTGGTAAATGCTGGAGAAACATTCAGGCTTGAAGCCGACGTCCATGGAAAGCCCCTGCCTACCATCGAGTGGTTAAGAGGAGAGAAGGAGATTGAAGAATCTGCTAGATATGAAATAAAGAACACAGATTTCAAGGCTTTACTTATTGTAAAGGATGCCATTAGAATTGATGGTGGACAGTATATTTTAAGAGCTTCCAATGTTGCAGGTTCTAAGTCATTCCCAGTAAACGTAAAAGTGTTAGACAGACCAGGGCCTCCAGAAGGGCCAGTCCAGGTTACTGGAGTCACCGCTGAAAAATGCACATTAACATGGTCTCCACCACTTCAAGATGGTGGCAGTGACATTTCTCACTATGTTGTTGAAAAGAGAGAAACAAGTCGGCTTGCTTGGACTGTTGTTGCTTCAGAGGTTGTAACCAATTCTCTGAAAGTTACCAAACTCTTAGAAGGGAATGAATATATCTTCCGTATAATGGCTGTCAACAAATACGGTGCTGGCGAGCCTTTGGAATCTGCACCAGTACTCATGAAAAACCCATTCGTGCTTCCTGGACCACCAAAAAGCTTGGAAGTCACCAACATTGCCAAGGACTCCATGACCGTCTGTTGGAACCGTCCAGACAGTGATGGTGGAAGTGAGATTATTGGTTACATCGTAGAGAAAAGAGACAGAAGTGGCATCAGGTGGATAAAATGTAATAAACGCCGCATTACAGACTTACGGCTAAGAGTAACAGGATTAACAGAAGATCATGAGTACGAATTCAGAGTCTCTGCAGAAAATGCAGCTGGAGTTGGAGAACCAAGTCCAGCTACAGTTTATTATAAGGCCTGCGACCCTGTGTTCAAACCTGGCCCCCCATCAATGCACACATTGTAGATACCACTAAAAATTCAATTACACTTGCCTGGGGTAAACCCATCTACGATGGTGGCAGTGAAATTCTGGGATATGTAGTAGAAATCTGTAAAGCAGATGAAGAAGAATGGCAAATAGTTACTCCCCAGACTGGCCTGAAAGCCACTCGATTTGAAATTTCAAAACTCACTGAACACCAAGAGTATAAAGTACGGGTCTGTGCCCTCAATAAAGTTGGTTTAGGTGAGGCTACAGAAGTTCCTGGTACTGTGAAACCAGAAGATAAACTTGAAGCGCCTGAACTTGACCTCGACTCTGAATTAAGGAAAGGAATTGTTGTAAGAGCTGGTGGATCTGTCAGAATTCACATTCCATTCAAAGGCCGCCCAACACCCGAGATCACCTGGTCTCGAGAGGAAGGTGAATTCACAGATAAGGTCCAAATCGAAAAAGCAGCAAACTATACCCAACTATCAATAGATAACTGTGATAGAAATGATGCTGGAAAATATATTCTCAAGCTGGAAAACAGCAGTGGGTCTAAATCTGCTTTTGTAACTGTGAAAGTTCTTGACACCCCAGGACCACCACAGAATTTGGCAGTCAAAGAAGTGAGAAAAGATTCTGTCCTTCTGGTGTGGGATCCACCCTTAATTGATGGGGGTGCAAAGGTCAAGAACTATGTTATCGACAAACGCGAATCAACCAGGAAAGCATACGCTAATGTGAGTAATAAATGCAGCAAAACAAGCCTCAAAGTTGAGAATCTTACAGAAGGAGCCACTTACTACTTTAGAGTAATGGCTGAAAATGAATTTGGAATTGGTGCTCCAGTGGAAACTGTTGATGCTGTGAAAGCATCTGAACCTCCTTCCCCACCAGGAAAGGTCACACTCACTGATGTGTCCCAGACCAGTGCATCCCTGATGTGGGAGAAACCTGAACACGATGGTGGGAGCCGAATTCTGGGGTATGTTGTTGAAATGCAGCCCAAAGGAACAGAAAAATGGAGTGTTGTGGCTGAATCCAAAGTCTGTAATGCAGTTGTTACTGGTTTGAGTTCTGGGCAAGAATATCACTTCCGTGTCAAGGCTTACAATGAGAAAGGACAAAGCGATCCAAGAGTGCTTGGTGTTCCGGTCATAGCCAAAGACTTGACTATACAGCCTAGTCTTAAGTTACCATTTAACACATACAGTGTCCAAGCTGGTGAAGATCTTAAAATCGAAATTCCTGTTATTGGCCGGCCAAGACCTGAAATTTCCTGGGTCAAAGATGGCGAGCCTCTTAAACAGACGACAAGAGTAAATGTTGAGAAAACAGCTACTTCAACTATTTTGCACATTAAAGAAAGTAACAAAGATGACTTTGGGAAATACACTGTAACAGCAACAAACAGTGCAGGTACCGCAACCGAAAATCTCAGTGTTATTGTTTTAGAAAAGCCTGGACCTCCAGTTGGACCAGTTCGGTTTGATGAAGTTAGTGCAGATTTTGTGGTCATATCTTGGGAACCTCCAGCCTATACTGGTGGCTGCCAGATAAGCAACTACATAGTAGAGAAGCGAGATACAACCACCACCACTTGGCACATGGTATCAGCAACAGTGGCAAGAACAACAATTAAAATAACCAAACTGAAAACGGGCAGTGAGTACCAGTTTAGAATTTTTGCAGAAAACAGGTACGGAAAAAGTGCCTCCTTGGATTCGAAACCAGTAATTGTACAATATCCATTTAAAGAACCTGGACCACCTGGCACTCCTTTTGTGACATCAGTCTCAAAAGATCAAATGCTTGTGCAATGGCACGAGCCAGTTAATGATGGCGGCAGCAAAGTTATTGGCTACCATCTTGAACAGAAAGAAAAGAACAGCATTTTATGGGTCAAATTAAATAAGACTCCCATTCAAGACACCAAATTCAAGACAACTGGGCTTGATGAAGGCCTTGAGTATGAGTTCAAAGTTTCTGCTGAAAATATTGTTGGCATTGGCAAGCCAAGCAAAGTGTCGGAATGCTTTGTTGCTCGTGATCCTTGTGACCCACCAGGTCGCCCTGAAGCCATTGTCATTACGAGAAACAATGTCACACTGAAATGGAAGAAACCCGCCTACGATGGTGGCAGCAAAATAACAGGTTATATTGTAGAAAAGAAAGATCTACCTGATGGCCGTTGGATGAAAGCCAGCTTTACCAATGTATTAGAAACTGAATTTACAGTGAGTGGACTTGTGGAAGACCAAAGATACGAATTTAGAGTAATTGCAAGAAACGCAGCTGGCAACTTTAGTGAACCATCCGAGAGTACTGGTGCCATTACTGCAAGAGATGAAATTGACGCACCAAATGCCTCATTGGATCCCAAATATAAAGATGTCATCATTGTTCACGCAGGAGAGACTTTTATCCTAGAAGCGGATATCCGTGGCAAACCTATCCCTGATATTGTTTGGTCAAAAGATGGAAGAGAGCTTGAAGAAACAGCTGCCAGAATGGAAATCAAGTCTACCATTCAGAGGACAACCCTTGTTGTCAAAGATTGTATACGTAGTGACGGGGGACAATATATCCTGAAACTCAGCAACGTTGGTGGTACCAAGACTATACCCATCACCGTAAAGGTACTTGACAGGCCAGGGCCTCCTGAAGGGCCTCTGAAAGTTTCTGGGGTTACTGCTGAAAAATGTTACCTGGCTTGGAACCCACCTTTACAAGATGGTGGTGCTAGTATTTCACATTACATCATTGAAAGAGAGAGACCAGCAGACTCTCCTGGACCCAGGTTTCAACTGAGGTGCAGGCCCTTAACTACAAAGTCACTAAACTTCTTCCTGGTAATGAGTACATTTTCCGTGTCATGGCTGTGAATAAATACGGGATTGGAGAGCCACTGGAATCTGAGCCTGTTATAGCCCGTAATCCTTATAAACCACCAGGTCCTCCTTCACCACCTGAAGCCTCAGCAATCACCAAAGATTCTATGGTCGTAACATGGGCACGCCCAGTAGATGATGGAGGTGCTGAAATCGAGGGCTATATTCTTGAGAAAAGAGACAAGGAAGGTGTTAGATGGACCAAGTGCAACAAGAAAACACTAACAGATCTTCGATTCAGGGTAACTGGCCTTACTGAAGGGCATTCCTATGAATTCCGAGTTGCTGCTGAAAACGCAGCTGGTGTGGGTGAACCCAGCGAGCCTTCTGTTTTCTATCGTGCATGTGATGCTCTGTATCCACCAGGACCACCAAGTAATCCTAAAGTGACAGACACTTCCAGATCTTCTGTCTCCCTGGCATGGAATAAACCAATTTATGATGGTGGTGCACCTGTTAAGGGCTATGTTGTTGAGGTCAAAGAAGCCACTGCTGATGAGTGGACAACGTGTACCCCACCAACAGGACTACAAGGAAAGCAGTTCACAGTGACCAATCTTAAAGAAAATACTGAATATAACTTCCGTATCTGCGCCATCAACTCTGAAGGCGTAGGTGAGCCTGCAACTATACCTGGTTCAGTTGCTGCTAAAGAGAGACAAGAGCCACCAGAAATAGAACTGGATGCTGACCTCAGAAAAGTGGTCATTCTGCGTGCAAGTGCTACTTTACGCTTATTTGTCACTATCAAAGGTCGCCCGGAACCTGAAGTGAAATGGGAAAAGGCCGAAGGTGTTCTCACTGACAGGGCCCAGATTGAGGTGACCAGCTCATACACAATGCTGGTAATTGATAACGTTACCAGATTTGACAGTGGTCGGTATAATCTGACACTAGAAAACAACAGTGGCTCTAAAACTGCTTTTGTTAACGTCAGAGTTCTTGACTCACCAAGTGCCCCTGTGAATTTGACTGTAAGAGAAGTGAAAAAAGACTCTGTGATACTGGCTTGGGAACCACCGCTTATTGATGGTGGAGCTAAGATTACAAACTACATTGTCGAAAAACGAGAAACAACACGGAAAGCATATGCTACTGTTACAAACAACTGCACAAAGAACACTTTTAAAATTGAAAATCTCCAAGAAGGGTGTTCTTACTACTTCCGAGTCTTGGCTGCCAATGAATATGGAATTGGTTTGCCAGCTGAAACAACTGAACCCGTTAAAGCTTCTGAACCACCCCTCCCACCTGGAAGAGTAACTCTTGTCGACGTGACCCGTAACACAGCTACAATTAAGTGGGAGAAACCAGAAAGTGACGGTGGCAGCAAAATTACTGGTTATGTAGTTGAAATGCAGACTAAAGGGAGTGAAAAATGGAGCATCTGCACACAAGTGAAGACTCTAGAAGCAACTATATCAGGCCTAACTGCTGGAGAGGAGTATATCTTCAGGGTAGCTGCAATTAATGAAAAAGGAAAAAGTGATCCGAGACAACTTGGAGTGCCAGTGATTGCAAGAGATATTGAAATAAAGCCTTCAGTTGAACTTCCTTTCAATACTTTCAATGTAAAGGCCAGGGACCAACTGAAGATTGACGTTCCATTTAAAGGAAGACCTCAAGCTACTGTAAGCTGGAAAAAGATGGTCAGCCCCTTAAAGAGACGACTAGGGTCCATGTTTCTTCCTCAAAGACTGTAACATCACTAACAATTAAGGAAGCTTCAAGGGAAGATGTTGGCACTTATGAATTATGTGTTTCAAACAGCGCTGGATCCGTAACAGTTCCTATTACTATAATTGTTCTTGACAAACCAGGACCTCCGGGACCTATACATATTGATGAGGTTAGCTGCGACAATATAACCATTTCTTGGAATCCTCCAGAATATGATGGCGGCTGCCAGATTAGCAATTACATCGTTGAAAAGAGAGAAACTACTTCTACAACATGGCATGTAGTTTCACAAGCAGTTGCAAGAACATCCATTAAAATAGTTCGTCTGGTAACAGGAAGTGAGTATCAGTTCCGCGTCTGTGCAGAAAACCGCTTTGGAAAGAGCTCCTACAGTGAATCTTCTGCTGTAGTTGCCGAGTATCCATTCAGCCCCCAGGTCCGCCTGGTACTCCTAAAGTTTTGCATGCCACAAAATCCACCATGTTGGTAACCTGGCAAGTGCCAGTTAATGATGGAGGAAGTCAAGTACTTGGTTATCACCTTGAGTATAAAGAAAGAAGCAGCATTCTTTGGTCAAAAGCAAATAAAACCCTCATTGCTGATACGCAAATGAAAGTCTCCGGCCTTGATGAAGGACTGATGTATGAGTATCGTGTATATGCTGAGAATATTGCTGGAATTGGTAAATGCAGTAAATCTTGTGAGCCAGTCCCTGCAAGAGACCCCTGTGACCCTCCTGGACAACCTGAAGTCACAAATATCACAAGGAAATCAGTGTCACTTAAGTGGTCAAAACCACATTATGACGGTGGAGCTAAGATCACTGGCTACATCATTGAACGTAGAGAACTACCAGACGGCCGGTGGCTGAAATGCAACTTTACTAATGTACCAGAAACATACTTTGAAGTAACTGAACTCACTGAAGATCAACGTTATGAATTCCGGGTTTTGCAAGGAATGCTGCTGACTCAATTAGTGAGCCATCTGAATCCACTGGACCTATCACAGTTAAAGACGATGTTGAGGCTCCAAGAATTATGATGGATGTCAAATTCCGAGATGTCATTGTTGTCAAAGCTGGAGAGGTCCTTAAGATCAATGCAGACGTTGCAGGTCGACCTCTGCCAATAATCTCCTGGGCCAAGGATGGTGTAGAAATTGAAGAGAGAGCAAGAACAGAAATTGTGTCAACAGACTACACTACTTTGCTAACAGTGAAAGACTGTGTCCGACGAGACTCTGGGCAGTATGTGCTAACAGTGAAGAATGTTGCCGGAACTCGGTCTATGGCAGTTAACTGCAAGGTACTTGATAAGCCTGGCCCACCTGCAGGACCACTTGAAATAACTGGCCTCACTGCTGAGAAATGCTCTCTTTCCTGGGGACCACCCCAAGAAGATGGCGGTGCAGCTATTGACTATTACATTGTAGAAAAACGTGAGACAACTCGCCTTGCTTGGACAATATGTGAAGGAGAATTAAGGACGACATCTTGTAAAGTGACCAAGCTACTCAAGGGCAATGAATACATCTTTAGAGTAACCGGTGTTAATAAATATGGTGTTGGCGAGCCCCTGGAGAGCATGGCTGTAAAGGCCCTTGATCCATTTACAGTTCCAAGTCCACCTACATCTTTGGAAATTACATCTGTGACCAAAGAGTTCATGACACTTTGCTGGTCGAGACCAGAGAGTGATGGAGGCAGCGAAATCTCTGGTTATATCATTGAGAGGCGAGAGAAAAACAGCCTACGATGGGTACGTGTAAACAAAAAACCAGTTTATGATCTGAGAGTGAAATCCACAGGACTCCGTGAAGGGTGTGAATATGAATATCGGGTATATGCAGAAAACGCTGCAGGGCTGAGCCTTCCAAGTGAAACCTCTCCCCTAGTTCGGGCAGAAGATCCTGTGTTCTTACCATCTCCTCCATCCAAACCCAATGTTGTAGACTCAGGCAAGACCAATATAACTATTGGCTGGGTTAAGCCCTTATTTGATGGTGGGGCCCCAATAACTGGATACACCGTGGAATTCAAAAATCTGATGAAACTGACTGGCAAACTGCCATTCAGAACTTAAGAGGCACTGAATATACAGTAAGTGGACTAACCACAGGAGCCGAATACGTTTTCAGAGTAAGATCTATCAATAAGGTCGGTGCTAGTGATCCCAGTGATAGCTCCGATCCCCAGATAGCAAAGGAAAGAGAAGAAGAACCTGTGTTTGATCTTGACACAGAAATGAGGAAGACCTTGATTGTCAAGGCCGGTGCCTCCTTTACCATGACTGTGCCTTTCCGAGGAAGACCAGTACCCAGTGTCTCCTGGAGTAAACCAGACACTGACCTGCGCACTAGAGCTTATATTGATTCCACAGAGTCTCGAACATCACTGACGATTGAAAATGCCAACAGAAATGATTCTGGAAAATACACATTAACGATTCAGAATATCTTGAATGCTGCCTCACTGACCTTGGTCGTCAAAGTTTTAGATTCTCCTGGTCCTCCAGCCAACGTTACTGTACATGATGTCACCAAAGAGTCTGCAGTCTTATCCTGGGATGTTCCTGAAAATGATGGTGGAGCACCAGTGAAGAACTACCACATAGAAAAACGAGAGGCCAGTAAGAAAGCATGGGTCTCTGTGACCAACAACTGTAGCCGCCTCTCCTACAAAAGTACCAACTTACAAGAAGGGGCAATTTACTACTTCAGAGTCTCCGGAGAAAACGAGTTTGGTGTCGGTGTGCCAGCCGAAATGAAGGAAGGAGTAAAAATAACAGGTATGTTGTAAGAACAAAGAAAACCTACATATCCATATTCATTTTCCTTGAATAGTGTAAATCATTTTAATTACTGTTCAAATGCTTTTGGTTCACACCTCAAGCAATTCATACTATGGCACAAAAGGAATTCTTACTAATAGAGAAAGTTTTTCATTGATTTACAAAAAAACAGAAATTTACATAGATGAAGATGGATAATATATGTTGGATTTAAGTATAATTGAACTTGACTGTACATATATATGTACATATATATATCGTGTATGTGAAGAAATTACATGGCATTTTATAAGACTGTTCATCCCATTCCTCATTTTTTACCCATAAAAAATTTGGGATAAATTTATTCATTTAATTGGGTCATTTGATGCTTATTTGATCTGAATGCTATGACATGCTGCGACATAAAATGACAAAGCCTGGGAAAGTTTTGCTTGACTCAGAAGCTAAACTGATCATATAAAAAGTAAGGAAGTCTCAAAGTAACTGTAGGCCTTCATTAAAATTTTTCTTTTGACAAGGCAGGAAGAACACATGTGGGGAAAAATGTTGCAATAATCTTCCCTTTCTTCTGATGTTTTACTTTCATAGAAAAGCCAAGCCCGCCTGAAAAACTTGGAGTAACAAGTGTATCCAAAGACAGTGTTTCCCTGGCCTGGTTGAAGCCAGAGCATGACGGTGGAAGCAGAATTGTGCATTATGTCATTGAAGCACTAGAGAAAGGACAGACGACCTGGGTTAGATGTGCGGTGGTAAAGTCAACCCACCATGCTGTTTCTGGTCTGAGGCAGAATTCTGAATACTTTTTCCGGGTGTTTGCTGAAAATCAAGCTGGCCTGAGTGACCCAAGAGAGCTTCTGCTTCCTGTCCTTGTTAAGGAGCAGCTAGGTGTGTTTAATTTTATGTAAAAGCAAAATTTGAAATTATTTGCATTGATTTACGTCAACCTGCAAAAACACTTTTTCACCCTCATCTTCTCTACTCTTATTTTTCAGAACCACCTGAAATTGACATGAAGAATTTCCCAAGCCATACTGTCTATATTAGAGCTGGTTCAAACCTTAAAGTTGACATTCCAATTTCTGGAAAACCACTGCCCAAAGTGACCTTGTCAAGAGATGGTGTCCCACTGAAAGCAACCATGAGATTTAATACTGAAATTACTGCTGAAAACCTGACCATCAATCTCAAAGAAAGTGTTGCCGCTGATGCTGGAAGATACGAGATCACAGCTGCCAACTCCAGTGGAACGACCAAAGCTTTCATTAACATCGTCGTACTGGACAGACCTGGTCCCCCAACTGGCCCTGTTGTGATAAGTGATATAACTGAAGACAGTGTGACTCTCAAATGGGAGCCACCTAAGTATGATGGTGGAACTCAGGTTACCAATTACATTGTACTTAAGAGAGAGACAAGTACTGCAGTATGGACAGAAGTGTCTGCAACAGTTGCAAGAACCATGATTAAAGTCATGAAACTGACCACAGGAGAAGAATACCAATTCCGCATCAAGGCAGAAAACCGCTTTGGCATCAGTGATCACATAGATTCAGCTTGTGTGGTTGTCAAACTACCATACAGTAAGTTGTCGAACTTCTCAAAGATCCCACATTTCCAAATACAAAAATGTTTGACATGTCTATATTAACCATGGGATTTCTGTCTTTCATAGCAACACCTGGACCACCATCTACACCATGGGTCACCAATGTCACTCAAGAAAGTATCACCGTGGGCTGGCATGAACCAGTGTCCAATGGAGGCAGTCCAGTTATAGGCTATCACCTGGAGATGAAAGACAGAAACAGTATCTTATGGCAAAAAGCCAACAAAATGGTCATCCGCACAACTCACTTCAAAGTCACAACAATTAGTGCCGGATTAATCTATGAATTCAGGGTGTATGCAGAAAATGCTGCTGGGATTGGGAAACCCAGCCATCCTTCAGAACCAGTCCTAGCCATTGATGCCTGCGGTATGTATTTGTCACGAGAAGGACAGTTCTGACTACTTAGCAATGCAAACCTTTTTTCTGCAAAGTAAAATAATGATCTAAGTGCCACTAATCTGCTTTCTGTCTTATCACAGAACCCCCAAGAAACGTCCGTATCACTGACATTTCAAAGAACTCTGTCAACCTCTCATGGCAACAACCTGCTTTTGATGGAGGAAGCAAGATTACCGGCTACATGGTTGAGAGACGAGACCTTCCAGATGGCAGATGGTCTAAGGCCAGCTTTACCAACGTTACCGAGACTCACTTCACTGTCTCTGGCTTGACTCAGAATGCTCAGTATGAATTCCGTGTCTTTGCTAGAAATGCCGTCGGGTCCATCAGCAATCCATCCGAGGTTGTAGGCCCCATCACGTGCATTGATTCCTATGGTAAGCATTTTTAGTACTTTGCACCACAGCAGTAATTTAACTCAATATTCTTATTTTTTTCTGGTCCTAATCTATAGGATAACTTTTACTATGTACCTTGTTAGATATTTAGGAGAAATTATGAATTACCTAGGGGTGGTGGGTGGTCTTAGGAAAATTCCATAACACCCCAGGCCTTTTGGCTTAACTGTAAAATGTGAGATTTGGACTACAGGATAGCAAAAGGCCTTTCTGATTTCAGTCTTTTATGATTCTTTGATTATATAAATTAGTACTTTCATGCTTCTATTTAAAATTTTCCACATCAATAATTAAAGCGATGGTTGGATGCTCAGAGACTATTCCTCTTAAACAAGTGAAAAACTAAACAGAGGTGTTAATGATGATAAATATTAGCAGTAGCTAACATTTGCTGTGTACCTTCCATGAGTTCTCTCCCCTAGTTCCAACAGCCTTAAGATTAGCTTATTTTACAGAAGAGAAGGTGAGGTTTAGAGTGCATACATAACTTCCCCAACATCAAAGCAGCTTATGAATGATAGAGGGAAATTCAAACAGACTTCAGAATTCTCTCTACATTGCTGTTGTCCGAAATACACATACACATCCCAAAATAGATTACTGGAAAATAAGTAGCACATTCAACTCAACAGTAGTTTAAAAACTAAAATTTCATGAGAGTTAGGTACCCAGTGATGCCGTTTCTAAAATCCCCATTTCCAAGGGGAATCTCTGTGGTATCAGGGCAGAAGTACCCACTTCCATCTTCATGATGAGACTCCTCAGGCCTCTCTCTATGAACCAGGCTTAGTAGACACTGAGTCAGTATTTGTGAGACAGTGAAGCAAGTCAAATTAATTCTGTTTCTCAAAACTTGTAAGCAGCCTGGCACAAAACCAGTCCAGGGGAGTATACAGCTCTGTGAGTAGAGAATTCAGCATTAAGGGTCTGCTGTAAACTGCCCCCACTTGAATACTAGTGAACTGGGAAGGGAAATAAAAAGAACCAGATCATTGTTCTGTGTCCCATTTCATTACTGGAATAAAACACATAATAGACTTTACATTTCAAAGGCACTTAAATCCCTGTGCAATTAGTGCTGTTACTGGGGTTCAGAGCTTGCTCAGAATCTTTCTTCCTCATCTGAGATAGAAGAGTAGCTTACAAAATTAAATATAAAATATAAATGGGATTAGAACTACCATGTGTACACTTATTATTTAATAAAGGCCAATGAGCTCACTTTGAAGTTGCTGTGATTATTTTCTTCATCCTTGTGGTCTTTTAAATATTTATGATCTGTTTTTCTTACAGGTGGACCTGTAATTGATTTGCCTCTAGAATATACAGAAGTTGTCAAATACAGAGCAGGGACATCTGTGAAGCTCAGAGCTGGCATTTCTGGCAAACCTGAGCCTACAATTGAGTGGTATAAAGATGACAAAGAGTTACAGACCAGTGCACTGGTCTGTGTCGAAAATACCACTGACCTTGCATCTATACTCATCAAAGATGCAACTCGCCTTAATAGTGGAACCTATGAATTAAAACTAAGGAATGCCATGGGCTCAGCCTCAGCCACAATTAGACTGCAGATCCTTGGTAGGTGCTGAATGCAGGCCAACATCATATTTAATTTGCCTAAAATTTAATGATTAAGTTAGAAACCTTTCTAAATTTATTAATATACTATTTCATTCTTTCATTGACAGACAAACCAGGACCTCCAGGTGGACCAATTGAATTTAAGACTGTCACTGCTGAAAAGATAACTCTTCTCTGGCAGCCTCCGGCAGATGATGGTGGTGCAAAAATCACTCACTACATCGTGGAGAAGCGTGAGACGAGCCGCGTTGTATGGTCTATGGTGTCGGAAAATTTGGAAGAGTGTATCATTAAGACCACCAAAATCATCAAAGGAAATGAATACATCTTCCGGGTTCGCGCCGTGAACAAATATGGAATTGGTGATGCGCTGGAATCTCACCCAGTGATAGCAAGGAATGCATTTGGTGAGATATGATTTCATTAGAAAACTAAAATCAAATACATGAAAATTTATTTACTTATTTTCATTGTATCAAATCCTACCAAGTGATCATTTTATTCCTTGAGTATTAGTTGTAATTGCTTTGAAATAAATGAGACCTTGTTTTGAGTCAAGGCACTAAATAGTATCTCCAACAGCAAGTTTGGTAAATGTTGGCTTAGATTAAGATTATCTTCGAGACTTTTCTACATCATGCAGCCATTACTAATCCATTTACAAATGTCTATATGCTCAGATAGCATCTCATCTCTCAAATTTCTATCATTACTCACTGAAATGAGTAAAATTCATGAAAATTTAAAAATAAACTGAGATGTCCCTGGCAGTCCAGCTAGTTAGGACTTGATGCTTTCACTGGCAGAGATTGGGTTCAGTTCCTGGTCAGGGGAACTAAGATCCCACAAGCTGTGTGATGTGACCATAAATAAATTAAGAAGTAAACAAATACTACTCTGCTAGCTATTAATAGTTTCCAGAGCTTGATTGACTTATTTTCTTGCTCATCATATCACTTCTCATAATGATCCTTTTCACCAGGTAGAAAATATAATAAATGAGACAAATATTCTTAAGTAGGACTTGAAGATTAAAAGGTAGAATATATCAGTAATGTTGACTCTTTTAACTCATTTTCCTCTTCCTTTTCAAACAGTCACACCTGGGCCTCCCAGCGTGCCAGAGGTGACAAAGATAAACAAGAATTCGATGACTGTTGTCTGGAGCAGGCCAGTTGCAGATGGTGGCAGCGACATAAGTGGGTATATCCTTGAGAAAAGAGACAAGAAGAGTCTTGGATGGTTTAAAGTCCTAAAGGAGACAATCCGTGACACCAGACAGAAAGTGACAGGACTCACGGAACACAGTGACTATCAATACCGAGTCTGTGCTGTAAATGCTGCTGGACAGGGTCCATTTTCTGAACCATCTGACTTCTACAAAGCTGCTGATCCTATTGGTAAGTGCAGCCTCCTCACCTGTGTCATCTTTCACGTCGCCCAGTTGCACCCAGTTGCATAATTATGATATCGTGACTGTCCATTCCAGATCCACCAGGCCCACCGGCTAAGATAAGAATTGCAGATTCAACTAAATCATCCATCACTCTTGGATGGAGTAAACCTGTCTATGATGGGGGCAGTGCTGTTACTGGATATGTCGTTGCCATGAGACAAGGAGAGGAAGAGGAATGGACTGTTGTCTCCACCAAAGGAGAAGTCAGAACTACAGAATATGTGGTATCCAACCTGAGTCCTGGAGTCAATTACTACTTCCAGGTGTCTGCTGTAAACTGTGCCGGACAAGGTGAACCTATAGCAATGACTGAACCCGCACAAGCTAAAGACATACTGGGTATGTACCTACTGATGCGATTATGCTTTTATTTTAATAGAGTGCCTCTAGGAAGTCACTCATTTCCTTGCTTTAAAATTCACTGTATATGTCCATTTTATGTCTACAGAGGAACCAGAGATCGACCTAGACATGGCTTTTAGGACCTCCATTATAGCTAAAGCTGGCGAAGATGTACACGTGTTGATTCCCTTCAAAGGCAGACCTCCACCTACTGTCACATGGAGAAAAGATGAGAAGAATCTTGGCAGTGATGCCCGCTACAGCATTCAAAACACTGACTCATCTTCATTACTCATTATCCCTCAAGTCACTCGCCATGATACAGGCAAATATATTCTCACAATAGAAAATGGTGTTGGTCAACCAAAGTCTTCAACTGTGAGTGTTAAAGTGCTTGACACACCAGCCGCCTGCCAAAAACTACAGGTTAAACATGTTTCTCAAGGCACAGTCACTTTGTTCTGGGAACCTCCTCTCATTGACGGAGGATCTCCTATAATTAATTACATCATTGAGAAGAAAGATGCCACCAAGAGAACATGGTCTTCTGTGTCACACAAATGTTCTAGCACATCCTTTAAAGTAACAGATTTGTCAGAGAAAACTCCGTTCTTCTTCAGAGTTTTTGCAGTAAATGAAATTGGAATTGGGGAGCCCTGTGAAACCACAGAGCCTGTGAAGGCTGCCCAAGTACCAGCACCTATACGCGATCTCTCAGTGAAAGACTCAACAAAGACATCTGTTACACTGAGCTGGACCAAGCCCGACTTTGATGGTGGTAGTGTAATCACAGATTATATTGTGGAAAGGAAAGGTAAAGGTGAACAAACGTGGTCACATGCTGGAATAAGTAAGACATGTGAAATTGAGGTTGGCCAGCTCAAGGAACTGTCAGAGCTGGAATTCAGAGTGTCTGCCAGAAATGAGAAGGGGTTGAGTGATGATGTCACTATTGGGCCAATCACAGTGAAAGAACTTGTAATTCCACCTGAAGTTAACCTGTCAGAAATCCCTGGGGCGCAAGTCTCTGTGAGAATTGGACATAATGTGCACCTCGAATTACCTTATAAAGGAAAACCCAAGCCATCTATCAGTTGGTTGAAAGATGGTTTGCCACTGAAAGAAAGTGAACATGTTCGTTTGGGTAAAACCGAAAACAAACTTACTTTGAGTATAAAGAATGCGAAGAAGGAGAATGGAGGGAAATACACCATTATTCTCGATAACGCAGTCTGTCGAAACACATATCCCATTACAGTCGTCACACTTGGCCCACCATCTAAGCCCAAAGGGCCCATTCGATTCGATGAAATCAAGGCTGATAGTGTCATCATGTCCTGGGATGTGCCTGATGATGACGGAGGAGGCGAAATTACCTGTTACAGCATTGAGAAGCGAGAAGCTTCACAAACTAATTGGAAGATGGTGTGTTCCAGCGTTGCCCGGACAACTTTCAAAGTTCCTAATCTAGTCAAAGATGCCGAATATCAGTTTAGAGTTAGGGCAGAAAACAGATACGGAGTCAGCCAACCACTTGTCTCAAACATCATTTTGGCCAAACACCAGTTCAGGATTCCTGGCCCCCCAGGAAAGCCAGTTACATACAATGTGACTTCTGATGGCATGTCACTCACTTGGGATGCTCCAGTTTACGATGGTGGTTCAGAAGTTACTGGATACCATGTTGAAAAGAAAGAAAGAAACAGCATCCTCTGGCAAAGAATTAATATGTCACCAATATCTGGAAGAGAATATAGAGCTACTGGATTAATGGAAGGCCTGGATTACCAGTTCCGTGTATTCGCTGAAAATTCTGCTGGCCTAAGCTCACCTAGCGACCCAAGCAAATTTACCTTAGCTGTATCCCCAGTAGGTAAGTGACTGAAGATTATTCCAGTATATTTAATTCAGCAACTAATGTGTTACTAACACTAATTTTCTTCCACATAGCACCTTCTCACATATTTTCTTGACACTAGAGTTGGTCAGGTAAAGCAAGGGGAAGGATTAAGATTCTGATATGAAAAAAATTTCAATGAATGGCTAAAATGAGTTTGGGGGATTTATTCATTTTTTTTCCCCTTCCATTGAGGATTAAGAGTTGCTTACAGAAGTAATGACACCTTGAACTTTCATATAATTTTTAGACCCACCTGGCACTCCTGACTACATTGACGTCACCCGGGAAACCATCACACTGAAATGGAACCCACCGCTGCGTGATGGAGGCAGTAAGATAGTGGCCTACAGCATCGAGAAACGGCAAGGGAGTGATCGATGGACCAGATGCAATTTTACTGACGTCAGTGAATGTCAGTACACGGTAACAGGACTCAGTCCTGGGGATCGGTATGAGTTCAGAATAATCGCAAGAAATGCTGTTGGAACCATAAGCCCGCCATCACAGTCTTCTGGTGTTATCATGACCAGAGATGAAAATGGTAAGCATTTACAACTGATTTCCAGTGTAACTAAGAACATCCACGTTTTTAAATATATATATTTTTGGTCCCTGGTATGTAAAATGAGAATAAAACCAATGTTTCATACAGATTACCAAAGGTTGTTAGGTAGATGAATTAGATTTTTCTACCTCTCAGATGAAGAGAACAAAAAGATGTGAGTAGCATCAACTTTTTACTGCGTCTATTATTTCATTTCCACATAAATAGCATGCAAATGGGGATGGTTTTTAGCTTTGTAATTTTAGTCATTTATAATAAAGAATAAAGTTCTCAAGAATAACAGTCCATTTCTATTGAAATCACACAAATTCAACAGCACAATTATCTTGCCTGAGTGCAGCTGATGGCATGGAACAGGAACCCGTTTGAATATGCAGCAGTATTAGGAAGTAGATGACCTACAAATATTTCATTCCTCTTTTTACAAGTGGAGATTCTAGAGTAATAACATGACAAACATAACAAAGGAGATAACAGTATGCAAATATTTAACCTTAGAGTCTAAATTCTCAACCATCAATCATACTCTCAAAATAGCCTTTGGTATAAAGATTACCCTTCCAGGCTTTATGATATGGTGCTAATGAAAAACATGTTTGTTTACGTCTTTATTAAACCAAATTAATGTACATAATTCTATTTCTTTTACAGTTGCACCAACTGTAGAGTTTGGCCCTGAGTACTTTGAAGGTATCACTATTAAGTCTGGAGAGAGCCTTAGAATTAAAGCTTTGGTACAAGGACGACCAGTACCTCGAGTAACCTGGTTCAAAGATGGAGTAGAAATTGAGAAGAAGATGAACATGGAAATAACCGATGTCCTTGGATCCACCAGTCTCTTTGTTAGAGATGCTAATCGGGACCATCGTGGTGTATACAGAGTGGAAGCCAAAAATGCATCTGGCTCCACAAAAGCAGAGATTACAGTGAGAGTACAAGGTAAACTTCTAAAATAGCTTCTTCATCTTACAATGTACAGAACTTGGATTAAAGATAGGCCTAATTGCATTTTAATGGAGAAGGAAAAAGAAACTAACTCCAGAATCTCTTTCTTATAGATACACCAGGAAAACCAGTTGGGCCAATAAGATTCACCAATATAACTGGCGAGAAGATGACCCTGTGGTGGGACGCGCCACACAATGACGGCTGTGCCCACGTATCTCACTACCTGATTGAAAAACGGGAAACCAGCAGACTTGCTTGGGCACTAATTGAGGACAATTGTGAAGGCCTCAGCTATACAGCCACGAAATTAATAACTGGCAATGAATACCAATTCCGTATTTCTGCAGTTAACAAGTTTGGTGTTAGCCGGCCGCTGGATTCTGACCCAGTGGTTGCTCAAATACAGTACAGTAAGTGACCCTTTTACCAAGTAGCACTGTGTCATAAGGTCAGTTTCCAAGCACACACGTCTAATTGGTTTCTTTCTTTGTTTTCACCTCACAGCTATTCCTGATGCCCCTGGCACTCCAGAACCCAGTAATGTAACAGGCAATAGCATTACTCTAACATGGGCCCGGCCAGAATCAGATGGCGGCAGTGAAATTCAACAGTACATCCTTGAAAGGAGAGAAAAGAAGAGCACACGATGGGTGAAAGTGACCAGCAAACGACCCATCTGTGAGACAAGATTCAAAGTCACAGGTCTGACAGAGGGCAACGAGTATGAATTCCACGTCATGGCTGAAAATGCCGCAGGGGTGGGACCTGCAAGTGGCGTCTCACGACTAATCAAATGCAGAGAGCCTGTCAACCCACCAGGCGCACCTGCTGTGGTCAAAGTGACAGACACATCAAAGACAACCGTGAGCTTAGAATGGTCTAAGCCAGTGTTTGACGGAGGATTGGAGATAATTGGGTATATTATTGAAATGTGCAAAGCTGACCTGGGAGACTGGCACAAGGTGAACGCAGAAGCATGTGTGAAAACAAGATATACAGTCACCGATCTGCAAGCGGGTGAAGAATACAAATTCCGGGTTAGCGCTGTCAATGCTGCTGGAAAAGGAGACAGCTGTGAAGTGACTGGCACCATTAAAGCAGTTGACCGATTATCAGCTCCTGAGTTAGACATCGATGCCAACTTCAAGCAGACTCATGTTGTGAGAGCTGGGGCCAGCATTCGCCTCTTCATTGCCTATCAAGGTAGACCAACTCCAACAGCTGTATGGAGCAAACCGGACTCTAACCTTAGCATTCGGGCTGACATCCACACAACAGATTCCTTCAGCACCCTCACCGTGGAAAAGTGCAACAGAGCCGACGCAGGGAAATACACCCTTACTGTAGAAAACAACAGCGGCAGTAAGTCGATCACATTCACCGTAAAGGTGCTGGACTCTCCAGGCCCACCTGGCCCAATTACCTTCAAGGACGTGACCCGGGGTTCCGCTACATTGATGTGGGATGCCCCTCTCCTTGATGGAGGTGCCCGAATTCATCACTACGTGGTAGAGAAACGGGAAGCCAGTCGCCGTAGCTGGCAGGTGGTCAGTGAAAAATGCATCCGTCAGATCCTCAGGGTCAGTGACCTGCTAGAAGGCGTTCCATACTATTTCCGTGTTTCTGCAGAAAATGAGTATGGTGTTGGTGAACCCTATGAAATGCCAGAACCAATGGTAGCCACAGAACAACCTGCTCCACCTAGGAGACTTGATATTGTTGACACAAGCAAGTCCTCTGTAGTCTTAGCTTGGCTTAAACCTGACCATGATGGAGGCAGCCGGATCACTGGCTACCTGCTCGAAATGAGACAAAAGGGATCTGACTTCTGGGTTGAAGCTGGTCACACCAAACAGATGACTTTCACAGTGGAGCGCCTCGTTGAGAACACTGAATATGAATTCCGTGTGAAGGCCAAGAATGATGCTGGCTACAGTGAACCCAGGGAAGCGTTCTCTTCTGTCATCATCAAGGAGCCTCAGATTGAGCCCACTGCTGACCTCACTGGAATTACCAATCAGCTCATAACCTGCAAAGCAGGAAGCACATTTACCATTGATGTGCCAATCAGTGGTCGTCCCTCCCCCAAGGTAACATGGAAACTTGAAGAAATGAGACTTAAGGAGACAGATCGAGTGAGTATCACGACGACAAAAGACAGAACCACCTTGTCTGTAAAGGACAGCATGAGAGGTGACTCTGGAAGGTACTTCTTGACCCTGGAAAATACAGCTGGTGTTAAAACATTTACCATCACAGTTGTGGTCATCGGAAGGCCAGGTCCAGTAACCGGCCCCATTGAAGTCTCATCCATCTCATCTGAATCATGTGTCCTGTCATGGGCTGAACCTCAAGATAATGGAGGCACCGATATTACCAATTACATTGTTGAAAAGCGGGAATCGGGTACCACAGCTTGGCAGCTTGTCAACTCCAGCGTCAAGCGCACTCAGATTAAAGTCACTCATCTCACAAAGTATATGGAATATTCTTTCCGTGTCAGTTCAGAGAACAGATTTGGTGTCAGCAAGCCTGTAGAATCAGCACCAATCGTGGCTGAGCATCCATTTGGTAAGAAAATTAAAAGATTACCAAGTCTCTATTATTAAATATTTCCCCTGAACGTTATTTATATTCTGTATTTATATTTTGAAACTCTATTTATATTTTGATACCTTTGTTTATATTTAGTCCCACCAAGTGCACCTACCAGACCTGAGGTCTACTATGTGTCTGCAAATGCCATGTCTATTCGCTGGGAAGAACCCTACCATGACGGTGGCAGTAAAGTCATCGGCTACTGGGTTGAGAAGAAAGAACGGAACACCATTCTTTGGGTGAAAGAAAACAAAGTGCCATGCTTAGAGTGCAACTACAAAGTGACCGGTTTGGTAGAAGGACTGGAATATCAGTTCAGAACATATGCACTCAATGCCGCAGGCGTTAGCAAAGCCAGTGAAGCTTCAAGACCCGTGATGGCTCAAAACCCAGTGGGTAGGTATCAAAATTTAAGGGTACCTTTGTTTATCATCATCATCAGTACTAACAGAATTCAGAATTGTGTTTAACCTCACTTTTGCCTCCCTTCTAGATGCACCAGGAAGACCAGAGGTAACGGATGTCACCCGATCAACAGTGTCACTGATCTGGTCTGCCCCGGTGTATGACGGTGGCAGCAAGGTCGTGGGCTACATCATAGAGCGTAAGCCAGTCAGTGAAGTTGGAGACGGTCGCTGGCTCAAGTGCAACTACACCATCGTATCTGACAACTTCTTCACCGTTACTGCTCTCAGTGAAGGAGACACTTATGAATTCCGTGTCTTGGCCAAGAATGCAGCAGGTGTAATTAGCAAAGGATCAGAATCCACAGGACCCGTCACTTGCCGAGATGAATACGGTAAAAATAATCATCATCATCCATGTTCTCCTTTTAAATTATCACAATTTCTGTAACAACAGGCTATCATATATTCATTCACATTTTGTCTATGACAGCTCCACCCAGAGCTGAACTGGATGCCAGATTACAGGGTGATCTGGTCACCATCAGAGCAGGCTCGGATCTTGTTCTTGATGCTGCAGTTGGTGGCAAACCTGAACCCAAGATTATCTGGACCAAAGGGGACAAAGAACTAGATATGTGTGAGAAAGTCTCTCTGCAGTACACTGGCAAACGCGCAACTGCTGTGATCAAGTTCTGTGACAGAAGTGATAGTGGAAAATACACTTTGACAGTGAAGAATGCCAGTGGGACAAAGGCTGTGTCTGTCCTGGTCAAAGTTCTCGGTAAGAGGGTCAAAGGAGTTTTTATTTCCATAGCTTTCTCAAATGTGTGCAGAAAGAAGGGCCTTCCTCCTTGCTCATTCGTACGTCTGTTTTAGATTCCCCGGGCCCATGTGGAAAGCTCACCGTCAGCAGAGTAACTGAGGAGAAGTGCACTTTGGCCTGGAGCCTTCCTCAGGAAGATGGAGGAGCAGAAATCACTCACTACATCGTGGAGAGACGCGAGACGAGCAGGCTCAACTGGGTGATTGTGGAAGCCGAGTGCCCCACCCTGTCCTATGTGGTTACCAGACTCATCAAGAACAACGAATACATATTCCGAGTGCGGGCAGTAAACAAATACGGCCCTGGTGTACCTGTTGAATCAGAGCCCATTGTTGCCAGAAACTCCTTCAGTGAGTATTAACACTTAAACAACTCGCCAGTGGAAGTGTCATGGGATCAGGGGATGGGGTGGGCAGGGGGCAGACAGTCATAGAAATAGTGATTTTATGCAATTCTGATCAACCTTTCATTCTCATAAAAATATAAACAGCTATTCCATCACAACCTGGCATACCTGAAGAAGTTGGGGCTGGCAAAGAACATATCATCATTCAGTGGACGAAACCTGAATCTGATGGTGGCAACGAGATCAGCAACTACTTGGTAGACAAACGTGAGAAGAAGAGCCTGCGCTGGACACGTGTGAACAGAGACCACGTGGTGTACGATACCAGGCTGAAGGTGACTGGCCTAATGGAAGGTTGTGATTACCAGTTCCGGGTGACTGCAGTAAATGCTGCTGGTAACAGCGAACCCAGCGAAGCTTCCAACTTTATTTCCTGCAGAGAACCATCATGTGAGTTCCAAGACTCATTCATACTCCTAATGCCCATCAAAATCATATTACAAAGAATTGTCTAACATGCAGTTCCCAAGAACTCGTAGAATTTATGACTGGCCTAGAAAGGCATATGCTTGTTAGAAGGACTTTACAGCCTAAGACAGGAAATATTTCAACAAATACTTCTGTTGATAAGTTAGCAGTTACATTGCTGGAAATTGTTGCAGTTATTTTCCAATCTGTGAAAAAAACCTTTTTTTCCTGCTACCAATATGAAAGGGATGTCTTTTGCAAATCTTCCTAAGGATGGAGGTAATTTTGTTGTAATGATAACTACTGAAGAGAAAAAAAAGGACAATGTCTCCTTTAAGAGGCTTACCAGAACAGAAAGTTTCTACTATCTTAATAAGTACCTAACAAAACAATTGTCACAAGAGCCTCAAAAATAAGTTGGCATATCCTTGTACAAAGTTTAAGCCTAAGAACTAAAAAGAATAAATCACTGGGATTGATTCAGGGGAAGTAGAAGATATTTATTCCTCTACTGGAAATGTAGAGGTGACAAGAATATTGACCTTGTTGAAAGCTGAGCTCCTAAAGAAAGGTCCCTGGCACTTCCCCAGTGGTCCAGAAGTTGAAATTCTGTGCTTCCACTGCAGGGACACAGGTTCACTAAGTTCCTATATGCCACTGCTGCTGCTGCTAAGTCGCTTCAGTCGTGTCCGACTCTGTGCAACCCCATAGACGGCAGCCCACCAGGCTCCCCTGTCCCTGGGACTCTCCAGGCAAGAGCACTGGAGTGGGTTGCCATTTCCTTCTCCAATGCATGAAATAGAAGTCGTTCAGTGGCGTCTGACTCATAGCGACCCCATGGACTGCAGCCTACCAGGCTCCTCCATCCATGGGGTTTTCTAGGCAAGAGTACTGGAGTGGCTTGCCATTGCCTTCTCTGCCTATATGCCACTGGGCACAGCCAAAAGAGAAAATAAAAAAGTTCCTGAGAATGGGTACTGTAAGCCATGAACTTAGTAGGACACAGTGTATCTAGCCAAGGTGGCCAGGGAGAAACATCTGTCTTTCTAAAGAAATTTTTAACTCTTAAAATAATAAAAATAGTAACTCCAGAACACACAGTGCCATCTTGTAATATCAGAAGACCTTAGTTACAAAGAGCATCTCAGTGAGTGTAGACAAAAAACAGTAATCAATGCCTGAGTGAATCTTACAAATCAGAAATACAAATCTCAAAGCTTCCTTATTTGTATAATATCCTTCTTTCCACAGATACCCCTGGACCACCTTCTGCTCCACGAGTTGTAGATACCACCAAACACAGCATCAGTTTAGCCTGGACCAAGCCCATGTATGATGGTGGCACTGACATCATAGGATACGTTCTTGAAATGCAAGAGAAGGACACTGATCAGTGGTACCGAGTGCATACCAATGCCACAATAAGAAACAATGAATTCACTGTGACAGACCTTAAAATGGGCCAGAAATACTCCTTCAGAGTTGCTGCTGTGAACGTGAAGGGCATGAGTGAATACAGCGAGTCAACTGCAGAAATTGAGCCTGTGGAAAGACTAGGTATTTATAATTCAAGGTTTTAGGTGAATTATTTTTCTCAGCATACTTGTTCATAAATGAATTAACCTTTGACATTTACTTTCCAGAAATACCGGATCTGGAGCTTGCAGATGACTTAAAGAAGACCGTGACCATCAGAGCTGGGGCCTCACTACGGCTGATGGTGTCTGTATCTGGAAGACCACCACCCGTCATCACATGGACCAAAAAGGGCATTGACCTTGCAAGTCGGGCGATCATCGACAACACTGAGAGTTACTCTTTGCTTATTGTGGACAAAGTTAACCGGTATGATGCTGGAAAATACACCATTGAAGCCGAAAACCAATCTGGCAAGAAATCAGCAACTGTTCTTGTTAAAGTATATGGTAAGTATTGGTCTTAATACTATGAGATGAGTAGATTCTTTAAAAACAAACACCTTGACCTCTGATTGATCACCTCTCTAGAAGGAACTATGTTAAGTGTACTTTCCTAACCCCTTCCCCCCAAAATCTATCAACTAATCTGTCAAATAAGAAGTATGGATCCTTCATTCTCTTTGTTTTTAGATACTCCTGGCCCCTGTCCTTCAGTGAGAGTTAAGGAAGTATCAAGAGATTCTGTGACCATCACTTGGGAAGTTCCCACAATTGATGGTGGAGCGCCTGTCAACAACTATATTATTGAAAAGCGTGAAGCTGCCATGAGAGCATTCAAAACAGTAACTACCAAATGCAGCAAGACACTCTACAGGATTTCTGGACTTATAGAAGGAACCATGTACTATTTCAGAGTGTTGCCAGAAAATATTTATGGCATTGGAGAACCTTGTGAAACATCTGATGCAGTTCTGGTCTCAGAAGTGCCTTTGGTGCCTACGAAGCTAGAAGTGGTCGATGTCACCAAATCCACTGTTACCCTTGCCTGGGAGAAACCACTCTATGATGGTGGGAGCCGAATCACTGGCTATGTTCTCGAGGCCTGCAAAGCTGGCACTGAGAGATGGATGAAGGTTGTCACCTTAAAACCCACAGTCCTAGAGCACACTGTTATTTCCTTAAATGAAGGTGAACAATACTTATTTAGAGTAAGGGCACAAAACGAGAAAGGTGTGTCAGAACCAAGAGAGATCGTCACAGCCGTGACTGTACAAGACCTCAGAGGTATGTACCAAAACACCAAGATAACAATAATAGTAAAGCAAAATGAAGGAAACATTCAGAATTCATGACATCCTGTCATTAGAAATTATCCTTAAGAATAAATGCCTACTTTCTTTCTCATAGTGTTGCCAACAATTGATCTTTCTACAATGCCTCAAAAGACCATCCATGTCCCAGCTGGCAAACCGGTAGAGCTGGTGATACCAATCGCTGGTCGCCCACCTCCTGCTGCTTCCTGGTTCTTCGCTGGTTCTAAACTAAGAGAATCAGAGCGTGTCACAGTTGAAACTCATACTAAGGTAGCTAAATTAACCATCCATGAAACGACTATCAAAGATACTGGAGACTATGTACTTGAACTGAAGAATGTAACTGGAACTACGTCAGAGACCATTAAAGTCATCATTCTCGGTAGGGACATGGAAAAAGGCTCAAGCAAATTGTTGATGCTCAATTTTGATTTGAAGTGAAAAGTAACATCTGGAATTTCCTTTTCTTTTGTAGACAAGCCTGGTCCACCATCTGGGCCTATCAAGGTTGATGAAATTGATGCTACTTCAGTGACCATTTCCTGGGAACCGCCTGAACTGGACGGTGGCGCTCCGCTGAGTGGCTATGTAGTAGAACAACGTGATGCCCACCGCCCTGGATGGCTGCCTGTGTCTGAGTCAGTGACCAGATCAACATTTAAGTTTACCAGACTCATTGAAGGAAACAGTATGTGTTCAGTGGCTGCGACAAACCGCTTTGGGATTGGCTCCTACTTGCAGTCTGAAGTCATAGAATGTCGCAGCAGCATCAGTAAGTCCTGGGCCCTTCTGCCATTCTCCTCACCTCTAAGTGTTAACAAGAAGGAATTTGTTTCTAATATGCCCTTATGTAAGTAAAAAGAGGTCCAAAATTATTCCCAGGGTCGTTCTAAGGTTTCTGTACCTCCTTTTCTTGGAGGGGTTTTCAACATGGTTAAGGTGTTTGTTTTGTTTTTTGTGAAAGAGAGGAAGGAGTTAGGGAAGGATGGGTAGAAGGAGAGGAAGGAGGGGAGGGAAGACTGGCTGTTACAGTGAGGAAAAAATACAGAATACACGTTTAATAAATGTTTATGAAATTGAAGAAAATGAGGAACAGCAAGAAAGGTACAAAAATGAAAACACTAAAACACTAAAAAAAATAGTCATAAGAGTCTTACATACCTTTTTAAAATGGTATATACGAGACACACAATGTATGCGTCTTTAATTTATTCATGGTGCCATGCTGTGTTTACCTCCGTCTTGCTGCAGACATTCCTGGACCTCCAGAAACATTACAGATATTTGATGTTTCCCGTGAGGGCATGACACTTACTTGGTACCCACCAGAAGATGACGGTGGCTCCCAAGTGACTGGATACATCGTGGAACGCAAAGAAGTGAGAGCAGATCGATGGGTCCGTGTAAATAAAGTACCAGTGACAATGACACGCTACCGTTCCACTGGCCTTATTGAAGGCTTAGAATATGAACACCGTGTCACAGCCATTAATGTGAGAGGAACTGGAAAACCAAGCCGTCCTTCCAAACCCACCGTTGCCATGGATCCAATTGGTACATACCTTTTGTATAAAAGTTCATTGAGATATAATTTAATATAGTAACGTTCACCTTCCTGAAATATAGAATTCTGTGAGTTTGGGGAAATGTATGGTTGTATAACCACGACCACAATCAAATTATAGAATATTTCCATCAGCCCAAAAAGTTCATTTGTGTCCTTTGTTGTCAGTCCTCTCCCCACTCCCAACCCTTAGCAGTGATGGAAAAGTAACTTCTTATATTCTTCTCTTGAATCTACTTCTCCCTCTTTAAAATAGAACTCATGATATCACAGTTAAAATTTTTAAGCAAGTTAGTATTTCTCAAAGCAGTTTAAAAACTGATGTTAAATGTAAGATACTGTTAGTGATCATAAACAAAGCACATATAAGACAAAGGAAAAAGCAGGAGTTTTAAGTAGTTTTAACTGATAAAATGAATTAAATATTTACAAAATGAAAAATATCCTAATATTATATTCCATGTCTCCACAATTCACTGAAATCATTAGGTTTTTAGCATCTGATTTTCAGCTTTGCAGAAACTTTTAACAAGTATGTTGTTGTTCCTATTTTCCAGCTCCTCCAGGAAAGCCACAAAACCCAAGAGTTACTGACACAACAAGGACATCAGTCTCCCTGGCCTGGAGCGTACCAGAAGATGAAGGAGGATCTAAAGTCACAGGCTACTTGATCGAAATGCAGAAAGTCGATCAACATGAATGGACCAAATGCAACACCACCCCAACCAAAATCCGGGAGTATACTCTCACACACCTACCTCAGGGTGCCGAATACAGATTCCGTGTCCTAGCCTGTAATGCTGGTGGACCCGGGGAGCCTGCTGAGGTGCCAGGAACAGTCAAAGTCACAGAAATGCTTGGTAAGAGATGGGATCACTTACTTTCTGCTATATTTGCCTTTCAACTTATTTCCTATGCCTGTGTCCCAAAATGCTAATCGTAACCTTACCTTTCTCCCCAGAATATCCTGACTATGAACTTGATGAAAGATACCAGGAAGGTATCTTAGTAAGACAAGGTGGAGTCATCAGACTTACCATACCAATCAAAGGAAAACCATTCCCAATATGTAAATGGACCAAGGAAGGCCAAGACGTTAGTAAGCGGGCCATGATTGCAACCTCTGAAACTCACACTGAGCTTGTAATCAAAGAAGCAGACAGGGATGACTCTGGCACTTATGACCTGGTTCTGGAAAACAAATGTGGCAAGAAGGCTGTCTACATCAAGGTCAGGGTGATAGGAAACCCCAACACTCCAGAAGGGCCACTTGAATATGACGACATACAAGCTCGCTCTGTAAGGGTCAGCTGGAGACCCCCTGCCGATGACGGCGGTGCCGACATCTTGGGGTACATCCTGGAGAGACGCGAAGTGCCTAAATCTGCCTGGTACACCATTGACTCCAGAGTCCGAGGTACATCTCTGGTGGTAAAAGGCCTCAAAGAAAATGTGGAATACCATTTCCGTGTTTCAGCAGAAAACCAGTTCGGAATAAGCAAACCCTTGAAATCGGAGGAACCCGTCATACCAAAAACACCACTGAGTAAGTGCTCTTCCAACCACAACACTGTAAACTTCCTCTCACTACTCTTTTGTTTCAAAATGAAAATCACCAGCTTACAAGAGTTGGAACTGTACCCTAACATGTGTGTTTTCCACTTACATTCTTAGACCCTCCCGAGCCTCCAAGCAATCCTCCAGAAATACTCGATGTGACCAAGAGTTCCGTCAGCTTGTCCTGGTCCCGGCCCAAAGATGATGGTGGTTCTCGGGTCACGGGCTATTCCATTGAACGCAAGGAGACCTCAACTGACAAGTGGGTCAGACACAACAAGACTCAGATCACCACCACAATGTACACCGTCACCGGGCTCGTTCCTGATGCCGAGTATCAGTTCCGCATCATTGCGCAGAACGACGTTGGCCTAAGCGAGACCAGCCCTGCATCTGAACCAGTTGTTTGCAAAGATCCATTTGGTAAGGAGAGAATTTCCGAAGGGGCTAGAATCAGAGCGTCAAGCCATCTTTGCTCTCTTTCCTTTACAACTGTTTTCAAATATTTCAGATAAGCCAAGCCAACCCGGAGAACTCGAGATTCTTTCAATATCCAAAGACAGTGTCACTCTGCAGTGGGAGAAGCCTGAATGTGATGGTGGCAAAGAAATCCTCGGCTACTGGGTTGAATACAGACAATCTGGAGACAGTGCCTGGAAGAAGAGCAGTAAGGACCGCATCAAAGACAGGCAGTTCACAATAGGAGGTTTGCTGGAAGCTACAGAGTATGAATTCAGGGTTTTCGCTGAGAACGAGACGGGGCTGAGCAGACCTCGAAGAACCGCTATGTCTATAAAGACCAAACTAACGTGTAAGTAGCCATTAGTTCTCTGCTTTCATTTACAAACTAAGCAACATGTAAAGGTTAATTCTTCCTCTACACTAAGTAGGTCTCCAGAAAGCTTTATTAGAGAGCAAGTGTTTGGAAAGAAAGAACTCAGTTTGGCATATGTACCCAAAGGGAACAGCTGATACATTATAGAGGAAGGCATTCCAAGCACAAAGCCTCAGCAGTAAACCATTAGATGCATTGAACTGAGCACATGCCTAGAGCAACTTCTCCCAAGAATACAATGGATTTTAATACTCCTAATAAGATGAAGTGTCAACAAATGTACCCCCTTCACTGAACCTAAGTTAAGGGCAAAGATACAAGGGCTTATAAAGAACTCACATTTCCCCCAAACCCCATACATAGTTAATGCCTCCCAATCATAAAAAAAAGTCAGTCTACATCATAATATGATAATATCCTCATTGAATCTCTGCTTTCCAGATGATCCTCCAATCACTGTGAAGACTTAAGAATTAGACTCATGTAAATCATGGTGTAAATCACGGTGTCTAATAAGACTATCAATCAGTACGATGAATTCATTCCTGATACACAAGGACAGTGGATTACAGATCCAGTAGTGACAATAATGTACTAATATTATGCACTTTCATACCCTTTAGCTGGAGAAGCCCCAGGAGTACGCAAAGAAATGAAGGATGTTACCACTAAACTGGGCGAAGCTGCTCAACTCTCATGCCAGATTGTCGGAAGGCCTCTGCCTGACATTAAGTGGTTCCGATTTGGTAAGGAGCTCGTACAAAGCCGCAAGTACAAAATGTCTTCGGATGGACGCACACATACTCTAACAGTAATGACGGAGGAACAGGAAGATGAAGGTGTTTATACCTGCGTAGCTACCAACGAGGTTGGAGAAGTAGAATCCAGCAGTAAGCTTCTCCTGCAAGCAACACCGCAGTTCCATCCTGGTTACCCACTGAAAGAGAAGTATTATGGTGCTGTGGGTTCAACACTTCGGCTTCATGTCATGTACATTGGCCGGCCAGTACCTGCCATCACTTGGTTCCATGGCCAGAAACTTTTGCAAAACTCAGAAAACATTACTATAGAAAATACAGAGCACTATACTCATCTTGTCATGAAGAACGTCCAGCGTAAGACTCATGCTGGGAAATACAAAGTTCAGCTCAGCAATGTCCTTGGAACAGTTGATGCCATGCTTAATGTGGAAATACAAGGTATTTTGTTTTTCTTTTCAGTGGTTTTTCTTCTTAAAAAAAATAATAGAAAGGTCTTGGGAGGCACACTATAGAGACCACTACAATTGTATTTTCCCCCAACAGATAAACCAGACAAACCTACAGGACCAATTGTGATTGAAGCTCTATTGAAGAACTCTGTGGTGATCAGCTGGAAACCACCTGCAGATGACGGAGGCTCTTGGATCACCAATTATGTGGTGGAGAAATGTGAGGCCAAGGAAGGGGCTGAATGGCAATTGGTGTCTTCAGCCATCTCAGTGACAACCTGTAGAATTGTGAACCTCACAGAAAATGCTGGGTATTACTTCCGGGTTTCAGCTCAGAACATGTTTGGCATCAGTGAACCTCTAGAAGTCTCCTCAGTTGTGATCATTAAGAGTCCATTTGGTGAGTACAATCTCTACAGACAGTCTTCCTATAGCAAAATTCCATCTGTATGTAAAACTTTTTTTTTCAACAGAAATGACTTTTGAAAGGAGACAGCAAAGATTCAGCTAAAGTAAAGTGTCTTTTATGTCACTTGAATTTTGCTAATCTAAAAGGGCACATATATACCCTCTCCCCTTATTCTTTAAAAAGGAACTTTCTGTTTTGATAAGTTTCTTAGCATAAAGTGACCAATTTCATTTTTCTGGATTAGCTATCATTAGTAGAACTTAGGGTTTGTAACATTTTATTTATTTTTTTAGATAAGCTCTTCATAAAGCTGTCTGTTTCACCTGATGAGTCAAATGCCTTTTCTTTGTTTCAAACAGAAAAGCCAGGTGCCCCTGGCAAACCAACTATTACTGCTGTCACAAAAGATTCTTGTGTTGTGGCCTGGAAGCCACCTGCCAGCGATGGAGGTGCAAAGATTAGAAATTACTACCTTGAGAAGCGTGAGAAGAAGCAGAACAAGTGGATTGCTGTGACGACAGATGAAATTCGAGAAACCGTCTTTTCAGTGCAAAACCTTATTGAAGGTCTTGAATATGAATTCCGTGTGAAATGTGAAAACCTAGGTGGGGAGAGCGAATGGAGTGAAATATCAGAACCTGTCACTCCCAAATCTGATGTCCCGATTCAGGCACCACACTTTAAAGAGGAACTGAGAAATCTAAATGTCAGATATCAGAGCAATGCTACTTTGGTCTGCAAAGTGACTGGTCATCCAAAACCAATTGTGAAATGGTACAGACAAGGCAAAGAAATCATCGCAGATGGATTAAAGTACAGGATTCAAGAGTTTAAGGGCGGCTACCACCAGCTCATCATTGCAAGTGTCACAGATGATGATGCCACCGTTTACCAAGTCAGAGCTACCAACCAAGGAGGGTCTGTGTCTGGCACTGCCTCCTTGGACGTGGAAGGTAAAAACACATCAGTAGACATCATTTTGGTGCAAGATTACATATTATTAATGAGGTGGGGCACTCTCATATAGTTTTGGGTGTTGTTAAATTATATTCTTCCTTCTTTTGTTCTGATACAGTTCCAGCCAAGATACACTTGCCTAAAAATCTTGAAGGCATGGGTGCAGTCCATGCTCTCCGAGGTGAGGTAATCAGCATCAAGATCCCGTTCAGTGGCAAACCAGATCCAGTGATCACCTGGCAGAAAGGACAAGATCTCATCGACAACAATGGCCACTACCAAGTTATTGTCACAAGGTCTTTCACATCACTTGTTTTCCCCAATGGAGTGGAGAGAAAAGATGCTGGTTTCTATGTGGTCTGCGCTAAAAACAGATTTGGAATTGATCAAAAGACAGTTGAACTGGATGTGGCTGATGTTCCCGACCCCCCAGAGGAGTCAAAGTTAGCGACGTGTCACGAGATTCTGTGAACTTAACATGGACTGAGCCAGCTTCTGATGGTGGCAGCAAAGTCACCAACTACATTGTTGAAAAGTGTGCAACCACCGCAGAAAGATGGATCCGGGTAGGACAGGCCCGAGAAACACGTTATACTGTGATCAACTTATTTGGAAAAACAAGTTACCAGTTCCGTATAATAGCAGAGAATAAATTTGGCCTAAGCAAACCTTCTGAGCCTTCAGAACCAACAGTAACCAAAGAAGACAAGACCAGGGCTATGAACTATGATGAAGAGGTAGATGAAACCAGGGAAGTTTCTATGACCAAAGCATCCCACTCTTCAACCAAGGAGCTTTATGAGAAATATATGATTGCTGAAGATCTTGGACGTGGTCAGTTTGGAATTGTCCACCGTTGTGTTGAAACATCCTCGAAGAAGACATACATGGCCAAATTTGTGAAAGTCAAAGGGACTGATCAAGTTTTGGTGAAGAAAGAAATTTCCATTCTAAATATAGCTAGGCACCGAAACATGTTATACCTCCATGAATCATTTGAAAGCATGGAAGAATTAGTTATGATCTTTGAGTTCCTATCAGGACTTGACATATTTGAGCGCATTAACACAAGTGCTTTTGAACTTAATGAGAGAGAAATCGTAAGCTATGTTCGCCAGGTGTGTGAAGCACTTGAGTTCTTACACAGCCATAATATTGGACACTTTGATATTAGACCAGACAACATCATTTACCAAACAAGAAGGAGCTCCACCATTAAAATCATAGAATTTGGTCAAGCCCGTCAGCTGAAGCCAGGGGACAACTTTAGGCTTCAGTTCACTGCCCCTGAATACTACGCACCTGAGGTCCACCAGCATGATGTTGTCAGCACAGCCACGGACATGTGGTCTCTTGGAGCACTAGTGTACGTGCTGTTGAGTGGTATCAATCCATTCCTGGCTGAAACTAACCAGCAGGTCATTGAGAACATCATGAATGCTGAATACACCTTTGATGAAGAAGCATTCCAAGAGATCAGCCTCGAAGCCATGGACTTTGTTGACCGGCTATTAGTGAAAGAGAGAAAATCTCGCATGACAGCATCTGAGGCCCTTCAGCATCCATGGCTGAAGCAGAAGATAGAAAAAGTCAGTACTAAAGTGATCAGGACATTGAAACACCGACGTTACTACCACACCCTAGTCAAGAAAGACCTCAACATGGTTGTGTCTGCAGCCCGGATTTCCTGTGGTGGTGCAATTCGATCTCAGAAGGGAGTGAGCATTGCTAAAGTTAAAGTGGCATCCATTGAAATTGGCCCCGTTTCTGGGCAGATAATGCATGCAGTTGGAGAAGAAGGAGGCTATGTCAAATATGTATGCAGAATTGAAAATTACGATCAGTCAACCCAGGTGACTTGGTACTTCGGTGTCAGACAGCTGGAGAACAGTGAGAAATATGAAATCACATATGAAGATGGAGTGGCCACCATGTATGTCAAAGACATCACCAAATTTGATGATGGTACCTACAGATGCAAAGTAGTCAATGACTATGGTGAAGACAGTTCTTATGCAGAGCTCTTTGTTAAAGGTGTGAGAGAAGTTTACGACTATTATTGCCGTAGAACTGTGAAGAAACTTAAGCGCAGAACAGATACCATGAGACTCTTGGAAAGACCACCTGAATTCACCCTACCTCTCTATAACAAGACAGCTTATGTGGGTGAAAACGTCCGGTTTGGTGTAACCATAACTGTCCACCCAGAGCCTCGAGTAACGTGGTACAAATCAGGTCAGAAAATCAAACCAGGTGATGATGACAGGAAGTACATATTTGAGTCGGACAAAGGTCTTTACCAATTAACAATCAACAGCGTAACTATGGATGATGACGCCGAATATACCGTTGTAGCAAGGAACAAATACGGTGAGGACAGCTGCAAAGCAAAGCTGACTGTAACTCCACACCCACCTCCATCAGATACGACCCTCAGACCCATGTTCAAACGGCTACTGGCAAACGCAGAATGCCAAGAAGGCCAAAGTGTCTGCTTTGAGATCAGAGTGTCTGGCATCCCCCACCAACGTTAAAATGGGAGAAAGATGGTCGGCCACTGTCCCTTGGGCCTAACATTGAAATTATCCACGAAGGCCTGGATTATTATGCTCTTCACATCAGGGATACTTTGCCGGAAGACACTGGTTATTACAGGGTCACAGCCACAAATACAGCTGGATCCACCAGCTGCCAGGCCCACCTACAAGTGGAACGCCTAAGGTATGTCAAACAGGAATTCAAGACAGAAGAGGAGCACGAACGACATGTGCAGAGACAGATTGACAAGACCCTGAGGATGGCTGAAATTCTTTCTGGCACTGAGGCCGTGCCGCTGGCCGCAGGTCGCCCAGGAGGCCCTGAGAGAAGCTGCCATCCTCTACAAACCAGCTGTCAGCACCAAGACCGTGAAAGGGGAATACCGACTTGAGACGGAAGAAAAGAAGGAGGAGAGGAAACTCCGCATGCCTTACGAAGTACCAGAGCCACGCAAGTACAAACAGACCACCATAGAAGAAGACCAACACATTAAGCAGTTCGTGCCCATGTCTGACATGAAGTGGTATAAGAAGATACGGGATCAGTTTGAAATGCCTGGGAAGATTGACAGAGTTGTACAGAAGAGGCCCAAGCGCATCCGCCTTTCAAGATGGGAGCAGTTCTACGTGATGCCTCTCCCACGCATCACCGATCAATACAGACCTAAGTGGCGGATCCCCAAACTGTCCCAAGATGACCTTGAAATGGTGAGACCAGCCCGCCGGCGCACACCTTCTCCTGATTACTACTATTATTACAGACCCAGGAGACGTTCTCTTGGTGACATCTCCGATGAAGAATTACTCCTGCCCATTGACGACTACCTGGCAATGAAGAGAACAGAAGAAGAGAGGCTGCGTCTTGAAGAAGAGCTGGAACTGGGTTTTTCAGCCTCACCCCCGAGCCGGAGCCCTCCTCGTTTTGAGCTTTCAAGTCTGCGTTATTCTTCCCCACAAGCTCACGTCAAGGTGGAGGGAAGCAAGAAGAGACTTCAGATACTCAACCTATCACATCCCAACCAAAGAAGAGACCAGCACAAGCTACGCAGAGCTGCGGGAGCGACATGCCCGTGCCTCGCACAGGCAGGCCCATCAGCGGCAGAGGATCATGGCTGAGAGAGAGGACCACGAGCTGCTGCGGCCCGTCACCACCACCCAGCGCCTCTCGGAATACAAGAGCGAGCTGGACCACCTGGCGAAGGAAGCAAAGTCTAGAAAGAAATCAAGACGCCAGAGAGAAGTGACCGAAATAACAGAAATCGAGGAAGAATCCGAGATCTCCAAACACGCGCAGAGAGAGACGTCCTCCTCGGTGTCCAGGCTGCTGAGGCGCCGGCGCTCACTGTCTCCCACCTACATCGAGTTGATGAGGGCCCGTATCTGAGCTGATCCGGCCACGGCCACGGCCAGCTGAGGAATATGAAGATGAAGAAGATGAAGAAGATGTAGAAAGAAGGTCTCCTACCCCAGAGAGGACTCGTCCACGTTCCCCCAGCCCTGTGTCTAGTGAGCGATCACTGTCAAGATTTGAGAGGTCGGCACGATTTGATATCTTTTCCAGGTACGAGTCCATGAAAGCCGCTCTAAAGACTCAGAAGACATCGGAAAGGAAGTATGAGGTTTTGACTCAGCAGCCTTTTACGCTGGACCACGCGCCTCGAATCACACTGAGGATGCGTTCCCACCGGGTTCCCTGCGGCCAAAATACACGTTTTATCTTAAACGTTCAGTCAAAACCAACTGCAGAGGTCAAATGGTACCACAATGGTGTAGAACTCCAAGAGAGCAGTAAGATTCATTACACCAACACCAGTGGGGTCCTGACCCTAGAAATTCTGGACTGTCACATCGATGACAGTGGAACATACCGTGTTGTGTGCACCAACTACAAAGGTGAGGCTTCTGACTATGCGACCTTGGACGTCACAGGAGGAGATTACACCACCTACGCTTCCCAGCGCAGAGACGAACAGGTTCCCCGATCTGTCTTCCCTGAGCTGACAAGAACAGAGGCATATGCAGTTTCGTCCTTTAAGAAAACATCTGAGATGGAAGCTTCCTCTTCCGTCAGGGAAATGAAATCACTGATGACGGAGACCCGGGAAAGTCTCTCCTCCTATGAACACCATGCGTCCGCAGAAAATGAAAAGTGCTGCAATCGAAGAAAAGTCACTGGAAGAAAAGTCCACACACAGAAAGATCAAGACGACTTTGGCAGCAAGAATTCTCACAAAGCCAAGGTCCATAACCGTCTACGAAGGTGAGTCTGCGAGGTTCTCTTGCGATACAGATGGTGAGCCGGTACCAACTGTGACATGGCTGCGTGGGGGACAAGTCATAAGCACTTCTGCCCGCCGCCAAGTGACCACCTCGAAGTACAAGTCAACTTTCGAGATCTCTTCAGTCCAGGCTTCAGATGAGGGCAGCTACAGCGTGGTGGTCGAGAACAGCGAAGGGAGGCAAGAGGCGCAGTTTACTCTGACCGTTCAGAAGGCCAGGGTTACTGAAAAGGCTGTGACGTCACCACCGAGAGTCAAGTCCCCGGAGCCTCGGGTAAAATCCCCAGAAGGAGCCAAGTCTCCAAAACGAGTGAAATCCCCAGAACCAGTGACTCCTCACCCTAAAGCTGTGCCACCTACAGAGACAAAACCCACACCAACAGAAAAGGTTCAGCAGTTACCAGTCGCTGCCCCACCTAAGATAATTCAGTCCTTGAAAGCAGAAGCTTCTAAAGACATAGCCAAGCTGAGCTGTGTGGTTGAAAGTAGTGCATTATGTGCAAAAAGAGGTCACCTGGTACAAAGACGGCAGGAGACTGAAGGAAAACGGGCATTTCCAGTTTCACTATTCTGCAGATGGTACCTATGAGCTCAAAATCTTCAACCTCACCGAATCCGATCGTGGAGAATACGTTTGTGAGGTTTCTGGTGAAGGTGGAACTTCCAAAACTAACTTCCAATTTGTGGGACAAGCTTTTAAGAGTATCCATGAGCAGGTGTCAAGCATATCAGAAACCAAGAAAGCAGCTCCCAAAACTGCTGAGCCAACAGAAACCAAGAAAACTGAACCCAAAGCTCCTGCGCCAATTTCCACAAAACCAGTAATTGTTACTGGTCTGCAGGATACCACTGTTTCTTCAGACAGTGTTGCTAAATTTGCAGTTAAAGCTACTGGAGAACCCCAGCCGACTGTCATTTGGACAAAGGATGGAAAGGTAACTGGTTCTTAAATGATCTTATTTTCTAAAAAAAAAAAAGAAAGAAAGAAAGAAAACTAACCCTCTTCCCTTTTTCTCAACTCCCAAAGAAAGTTTAAGAGTAACTCACTTTTGAGAAATGCCTATTTAGTTCTTTGGCCCATTTTTTTATTGGATCATTTATTTTTCTGGAGTTGAGCTGCATAAGTTGCTTATATATCTTTGAGATTAGTTGTCTGTCAGTTGTTTCATTTGCTATTGTTTTCTCCCATTCAGAAGGCTGTCTTTTCACCTTGCTTATAGTTTCCTTTGTTGTGCAGAAGCTTTTAATTTTAATTAGATCCCATTTGTTTATCTTTGCTTTTATTTCCAGTATACTGGGAGATGGATCATAGAGGATCCTGCTGTGATTTATGTCAGGAGACTGTTTTGCCTATGTTCTCCTCTAGGAGTGTCAATGTATGGCAAAACAAATACAGTATTGTAATTAAAAAAATAAATAAATTTAATTAAAAAAAAAAAGAGTAACTCACTTTTTAAAATTCAAATCACTTGCATTCCACAGGCTATAACACAAGGAGGTAAATACAAACTCTCTGAAGACAAAGGAGCATTCTTCCTAGAAATTCATAAGACTGATAGTTCTGACAGTGGACTTTATACTTGTACAATAACAAACTCAGCTGGATCTGTGTCCTCTAGCTGCAAATTAACAATAATAGGTAAGTTGGCTTTTATTCTTACCAACAATTTTCGGAAAACCATATTAAGGAGACATTTCTAAACATGCTTGCTTACACACACACAAAAAGTATTAAAATAAAAACTGTTTTACCAAGTTACAAATATATGTACATATTTAAAGTTAGGATATAATTTATATTTATTAAGTGCGTAATTGTATGTAGTGTTATATAAGAGTCCCAGATATTATGTAAGATGCCTGCTCCCTGTAATGTTTAAGAATGGTCAGGTGAATATACCAAATGGTACTTCTTCCCTAAAACTTCGCTCTTGCTAATTTTCCAAAGCAGTGGAAAGTTAATGATACAGTCCAAAGCTGTATCAGTTTTCCCAATTAAAATGAGTTTGCCTTTATCTGAATCTTCTAAAACATAATTAAATTGTTTTAATTAATCAAAATCTCCTAAATCCATCCATCTCCTAGATCCTTTAACTATTCAAAACTTTTTTCCCCTTAAGCCACAGAATTCATTCTTCAATTTAGTTTAGTTTAAATAATCATTACACTGATCTCGAAAGTCATGCATGACAACTTTCCAAGATCGGGGCTGAGAAAGTATCAAGTATTAACCTACACTGCATGCGTAAGTCAGTATTTTTCTTCGTATATTACTTGCAGAATCCACAAGACAAAAAGGGTAGGACTTCTTTTCCATTCAATTTGCTTTACTGAGCTTTCTTTTTAGTTGTAAAAGACACTGAGATACAGAAAGTATCTGCACAAAAGACCTCGAAATTACATCCCAGAAGAAGGCATCTATCCAAGAGGAAATTTCCAAGAAAGCCTTCATTTCTGAAGAAATCAAGACGTCAGAGGTAAAATCTCATGAAAAGCTAGCTCTCAAGGAGGAAGCTTCCACACTTCTGATTTCCGAAAAAGTCAAGAAATCAGAAGCCACCTCCCTGGAAAAATCTGTTGTCCGTGAGGAAATCACTAAAACATCACAGGCATCGGAAGACATCCGAACTCATGCTGAGATCAAAGCATTTTCTACTCAGATGAGTATAACTGATGGTCAGAAAGTGACCTTGAAAGCCAACATTGCTGGTGCCACTGATGTGAAATGGGTACTGAATGGGGTGGAGCTCAGCAATTCTGATGAGTATAGGTACGGCATCTCAGGCAGCGACCATACCCTGACCATCAAGCAGGCTGGTCACAAAGATGAAGGGATCCTCACCTGCATCGGCAAAACCAGCCAAGGCATCATTAAGTGTCAGTATGATCTGACCCTAAGCAAAGAACTCTCAGGTGCTCCAGCCTTCATCTCACAGCCCAGATCGCAAAATGTTAATGAAGGACAAAACGTTTTCTTTTCTTGTGAAATCAGTGGTGAGCCATCGCCTGAAATCGAATGGTTTAAAAACAACCTGCCAGTAAGTGTAATTATGAATGTTACTGAAGAGAACTTTCAATACTTTACTCCTGAAGAGCTCAAAGAAACACTTTTTTCTCTTCTTTTTAGATTTCTATTTCTTCAAATATCAGTGTAAGTCGCTCCAGAAATGTATATTCTCTTGAAATCCGAAATGCATCAGTAAGTGACAGTGGGAAGTATACAATTAAGGCCAAAAATTTCCGTGGCCAGTGTTCAGCTACTGCTTCCTTAACAGTCCTTCGTAAGTATATCTTTACCACTTTCGTTACTTGCTTAAGGCCGTTGTATGGTTCTGTTTTTTGCTTTTGTCTTTCTGAGCACAGCAAACTCTCAGGAGCCTCTTTAAATACCATGTGTAACAGACACAGGCTTCCTGTGTGAATTCATTCTTAACAGTCAATGTATCTTTATACAGCTAGATAGAAGTAGGGATAAGTTAACTTTCAAAGCAAAGCTACCAGCTTTCCTGTTACATGTATTTTCAGAATGTACAATATAAAAATTATTTTCTATTTCTATGACTAATCATTTTTTTCCTAGTGATTCTAGCACCTGCATGAAATGTAATAATAGAAATATAAGGATTCGTTTCTGGGAGACACTGGGCTAGCTCTTGACAACTGTATGTATGTATTTGCTTATGCTTTCACAGCAAATTGTTTGGGTTATGTTTCTGTGTGTGCGTGTCTAAGTTTCCATTTCTGCAAATCAATGTCAGATGTCACAAATTAACCAGATGTCATTGATGTTCACTGTGTATCTGCTGTGCTCCACAGCTCTAGTTGAAGAACCTCCCAGAGAGGTAGTATTGAGAACAAGTGGTGACACGAGCTTGCAAGGAAGCTTCTCGTCTCAGTCAGTCCAAATGTCTGCCTCTAAGCAGGAGGCCTCCTTCAGCAGTTTCAGCAGCAGCAGTGCTAGCAGCATGACTGAAATGAAATTTGCAAGCATGTCTGCCCAAAGCATGTCCTCCATGCAAGAGTCCTTTGTAGAAATGAGTTCCAGCAGTTTTATGGGAAAATCTAGTATGACACAACTGGAGAGTTCAACTAGTAGAATGCTTAAAGCAGGCCTAAGAGGTGAGCAATCAAACTATTGGTAGAGGTAGACAAGCCTAGTAGATGGTAGAATCTTTAGTACACACAATTCAGTAGAATGCAAGTTTTTATTTTTTTCAGTGATTCTAAAAGTTTGTTGTTGTTGTTCCATAAAGGAATTCCACCTAAAATTGAAGCTCTTCCCTCTGACATCAGCATTGATGAAGGAAAAGTTTTAACAGTAGCCTGCGCTTTACGGGTGAGCCTACCCCGGAAATAACATGGTCCCGTGGTGGAAGAACAATTCACGATCCAAGAACAGCAAGGGCGATTCCACATTGAAAACACAGATGACCTGACGACTCTGATCATCATGGACGTACGGAAACAAGATGGTGGACTGTATACCCTGAGTTTAGGGAATGAATTTGGATCTGACTCTGCTACTGTGAATATAAATATTCGATCCATTTAAGAGGGCCTGTGCTCTCACACTCAGACTCATTCTTAAACCTTACCCAAATGATTCACATGGACTAATCTTTCTGTCTTTCTGATCTGTAAATACTTAAAAAAAAAAAAAGTAGTTTTGTATCAACCTAAATGAGTCGAAGTTCAAAAATAATACATTTCAATCTTTTCATAATTATTGACCTAAGAAGATTACACATTTTCTAGTGACATGTACATACTGTATATAGCCGAATTAACGGTTATAAAGTTTTGTACCATTTATTTTATGACATTTTACACTGTAACTATTGAAACTAACGGTTGGTAGGAGAAAGTTTCTTATGGAACGAATACCCTGCTCAACACTTAATCAATCTTTGTGCCTCAACATAATGTTGATGTCTAAGTATGCCTCAGTGGGTCGAGGAATTCCCCACTGAAGATGTCCTATCCACCGAAAAATGCTGTGCACATCACCTGATGTGCACCGATACTATGGAATCAGAAATGTAAGGCATTGGTGATGTTTGCATTTACCCTCCTGTAAGCAACACTTTAACGTCTTACATTTTCTCTGATGATGTCACACTCAAAATTATCATGACTTAAATATTGCCAGAACAAAGTGTAACGGCCAACACTTTGTTCGCTCATTTCACACTGTCTCTGACCATGGAGAGTGCCTGGGTAGCTTGGAAAAGTAACATCACCTGGCCATCCCCTCAGTTAACCAAGTTATTCATGCATTCCTATGCCAGAGCAGTGTCAACTCTTGGAGGTTCAGGGGTGCAGCCAACGCCTTCGTGTGGTAGTTCTAAATTTAAACCAGAAACTGGGGCAACTAAGCAATGAGCCACAGCAAAAAATAAAGAACAAAATAAAGCTGTCGTTAAATTTAAAAACAACAAAGTATTACTAACTGCCCAAAATATCAATTTGATGTAGTTGTTTTCATGCAAGTTTAAATTCAATTGTTAGTTATAATTGTTGGACCTCCTTGAGATAGTAACAACAAAATAAAGCAAGCTATCTGCACCTCAAAATGTGTGGCTGGTTGTTTTCTGTGAAATTCTGCAGCTGGGGAGGTATGTACCTTTGAAAATCACAGAAATGATCATAGAGAAGAAAAAGCAACTCAAGTTCTCTACAGCAAATATTTAAATTATCATGTTGAATGTATTCAACAATTTTTTAAAAGCACAGATATGATTCTCATGGATAAATTTATCCCCAGAAGTTAACAAAAATCCCCCAAAATAAGAAATCTTCTAAACACATTATCAAGAAAAATATTTTTATAGATAGAGACTGATTCAACTAAATCCAAAGGTATGGGAACATCAAAAATTCACAATATTTTGTGCAAAGATGAGCAAGATGAGATAGACCCTGTCCCTTAATAAACATATAGAAGAGAAAATGACCACTTCAGGGAAAATGATCAATTGTGCAACTGAATCCATTACTGACTACTGTAGCTCCAAACTGAGCCAGAACAAATCAGTCTTCAAAGCTAAAAGATTATTTTTTTTTTAAAGAACGTGTTTTAAATCATATAGTCCTACCATGCTTTTCAAAACAACTGATCTATACTTAATAAAAAAATACGTAGCACTAGAAAAATCTATATTTATCCATCTGAATTAGATAATCCTAATTATAAACCTATAAAGTTGATTCTTCTCCTAAATTACCCTCTAAATGTAAATATAAGCAGCCAAAGTTGAAGCAAATGCAGTCAGTTCCTACTCCCCAAAGAAGATGTTGGGTCTGCATTAGTTTATTCAGCAAATACTCTTCAAGGCTTCCTTGGTGGCTCAGCGGTAAAAGAATTCGCCTGCCAATCCAGGAGACTTGGGTTCAATCCCTGGGTCAGGAAGATCCCCTGGAGAAGGGAATGGCAACCTGCTCCAGTATTCTTGCCTGGGAAATCCATGGACAGAGGAGCCTGGTGGGCTACATACAGTCCCTGCAGTCACAAGAGTCAGACACGACTTAGCGACTAGACAAAAACAACTAAAAGCAGGCTCTAGTTGTTTGAGGGACTGCTCTCAGAAAGAAGGAAGTGAGGGGAGCAGAGCAAGGGAAGAAAGCTAAGCTAGAATGTGGTCTCAGCAGGAGCTTCAGCCCCATCCCGTAAGTACCATAGTTGGTTCCACCGGGGAACAGGGACGCAGACCATCTGGATCCCCTCATCAGTGGCTACATGCTGTAAGCTTGTGGGGGTGGGGACCAGTAAAGGAAATAATCTCAGGGTGAGGGGCACCCCCTTGGCCAGACGGCTCTCTGCAGACTAGGGCAGCTCAACAGCCGATGCTCACGAAACCAGGTCAGATACGCATGACCTGGTTCTGGGCATACCGACAGCACCCACACCACCACCAAACAATACCTATCCTTGAGACAGGCTGGGACCTGGGGCCCTTTGCTGTAGTGCCTGCACCTGGACAAATGTCTCCTCAAGCAACAAAATACAGAGAAACTACAAAGGACTAAAAATAACTGCATGCATGTGCAGTTGGGGCAAATTATGAACAAGATACAGAAAAGACCAAAAACCCACACAGCACCATCAGGTAGGGGGCAGACCACCTAAGCCACCCCTGGACCCACCGCTACCCTCACCCCATATAAGGAACCAGCTCATCCCTGCTCCCCTCCAAGAAGCAAGCAAGGGAAACTGTCACTTGTTTCTGCTCCTTCCTGTTGCAGCAGGGGGCCCCAATAAAGCCTCGCTGGAATTTCCTGTCTAGCCTCATATCAATTTCTATTGACTAAGGAGGCCACGAACTCTGGTCAGTAACATAATTTTGGGGGACACAATGAAGGGACAGCTGTCCCCCGTCCCAGGAGAGGATCTGGGCACCACCAGGGACCACCGAATGGGCTTCCCCCTGGGCAACGAGTGCGCGCCTGGACCTCATTTCAGTGTCACCACGTTTGATACATCTGCCTGCCTGGCACGCTGGCGGTCTCAGACCCTCATTCAGGCAACACTCTCCCCCCCAACCTTCGTCCCTTTCCCTCTCCTGAAATCTCTCTGCTTCTCCCCTCTCTGTCTTCTTACTTCTGCCCCATCCTTCCCAGAGAGTGGACATCGGGCAGCTGCTCCATCACTCCTCTTGGCTCGTGAGACGCTCTGGCCAGCAACAGCTCCTCTTGACCAGTGACAAACAGGTGGGAGAGGCCTGCCTCACGCCATGCAGACAGACCTTGGGCCAGGAGGCTCTCCTTGACCAGAGATTTACAAGAGTGAACGAGATTCAAACCTAATATGTAGTGGCTGGAAGTCTGAGTGCCTCACAATATTCTCACCTTTATTTTCCTGCTGCCAAAAAATGGCAGACTTCTATATACTGGTGGACGCATGGGTAGAAGTCTCATCTGTGGGTTGGGGACCCAGAAATGATGCACCACTGGCTGGTTTTCAGGCATGATCACCCCAGTGGGCAGTGGACAGGGTGCTCCCTCCATCACTGGCCCTTTCTGGAGGCAAGTGGGTTGGTGCCTGAATAAGACACCTGCAGCGGGCAGGTTGAAACGGCAATCTCTTTCTGTCCCTCTCTTTCAGTCTCTTCTGCCCCTCCTCCCTTTACCTCTCCGTGGTCCTCAGCCCTTCACTCCTGTGCCCTTCATCCTGAAGACTCTGTGTCTGTAAGTTTCTGTCACCATCCGTGTTTTTAAAAGTGCCTTTGTTTTATGTATTTCTGTCTGTCCAACTGGTCCTGCAAGTCTTTGCCAACATTGTGGACCTGGTGGAGCACTTAGGCCTTGAAATGCAAAAACAGCCCACGTGGCCTGAGACTCTAGGCTCGGGGTGCTTAGTAGGACTTTAAAGACCACCACCGGGGAAAAGAAAATAGCTTGCCTTTCTCCCCCCCGCCTCCAGTGTTAACTGCTCTGCCTGGCTCTAGGAACTATCTGATCTGCCTATGGTCCCCCAGACAGAGGGGGAAAAAAAAAGAGGACTTTTAAACTCTGACGGGAAAGCTACTGGATCTCTGGTTCTATCTGTACATAAAAATTAACTTGTAAATAAACTGTATTTAACTGGCTTAAAGGAAACTGAGTACTTATATACATTCTCAGAAATATAAAAGAAACTCGCCAGAGTATATTTCAGATTAATGTAAATACGAGACAGGCCCAGGGTATCTCTGCATTCTTAACAACTGGAGACAGTTTAAAAAGAAATAAACTGATTTTCTTTTACAGTGCAGCCTGGTGCCAATATGCACTGGGTGACCAGGAGAAGTGGTCACAGAATGGATCCCCTTAACTGTGTTTTTTTTTAAACAGAGAATAACTTAATGAAAACGTTGTTGAGTCGCTCATTTATGTCCAACTCTTTTGTGATCCCATGGACTGTAGCCTGCCAGGCTCCTCTGTCCATGGGATTTCCCAGGCAAGGATACTGAAATAGTTTGCCATTTCATTCTCCAGGGTAGCTTCCCAAAATAAAGGGATCAAACCTGTGTCTGCTACACTGCAGGCAGATTCTTTACCACTGAACCACCTGGGAAGCCCCAATAAATACACAGAATATTACAAAGGCTTTTGAATCCTTCTTTTCTTGTCATCCAATAGTAACCACTAAGGTCAAATCAGCTGTTATGATTTCCGTGTGCTTTGTTTTTTTAAGCATTTACCACAAAAGTATAAATCTATAAAATCTATTTTTCTGTTTATGTTTTCAAGCTTAATATAAATGATACCACATTGTACATCTCTCACAGCTTGTTTTTTTAAGGAAAGCACTTTTATCATGGAAAAGTTCAAATGTATACAAATAAACAGAATAGTATAATGAGAATGGATAAACAACAAGGCCCCAGTGTGCAGCCCAAGGAGCCACACTCCATATTCTGTGAAAAACAACAGTGGAAAAGAATACAAAAAAAAAGAATATATATACATGTTCAACTGGACCACCATGCCGCACAGCAGAAATCAATGCAATGCTGCAACCAACTATACTTCAACGAGAAAAATCTTTTAAAAGAATAGTATAATGAACTCCTATGTATCCATCACCCAGCTCCAATGGTCAACTCAATCTCTTAACTTTAACACCATTTTACTACTGGATCTATTTTTGTAAGCAGTTCCCAAAATGGAGGAAGGTCCTGTGTGTGCAGGCCTTTATACTTTATCGAGACTCGGGCCTGAGGGATTTTTATCATGTATGTGGAGCCTCTATGCCTATGTTGTTCCCAAAGATTGGGAGCCAGACCTTCTTACAGAGCCCCCTTCCAGTCTCTTTTAATTAGTCACTGGCCCACTGAGCCTCCTTCTTGAGCTCCTTTTCCCTCCCCTTCACCATCTCCTTCAGCTCCTGGACTCCCACCTTACCACCCTGACAAATCGAAACCCCCAAATCAGTGCCCCCAGTGCTTTTCCCAGCGGAGCTCTCATCAGGTTCAAAGGTAACCCCCACTTTTGTCCCACAAAGCCTTTACCCCTTCAGGAAGTAGCTAGAATGTCACCTTCTCAGTGGGAGACTTGGGAATCTGTAAGCAGAGATTTGGCAGGTCCTCAGACAACCCTGACAAGTTTAGGGAACAAATTTGTCAGGCTGGGGTTGACAACTCTCACCTGGCAGAACATCACGGTTACTGGGGCCCACTGTTGCAACCTGAGCTTATACTGAGAAACACCAGGGAACAGGCAGATAGATGGCCTACTGGCCACCAACCCGCATCAGTAAACTTACCAGGGAGTGAGGACGCAGTCCCAGGACATGACCCACGCTGGGACTATGAACATCAAGCAGGCCACGCTAGGATGAGACACGGTATTTGTCTATCCGAAGGAATGAAAACGTGTATGGCAATGCCTATAAACTAGGTAAGTTCTAAGAGGTTACAGAGAAGAAAGATGGAAAGCTGCCATCTTCCTGAGCCAACTAGTACATGAATATACACCCTCAGTCCACAGAGGGAGATCACTACTGGCCATGCCTTTTATCAAATGGTTGTCTAAGGAGTCCTTACAAATATCTGAGAAAAGAGATGTGAAAGCCAAGGGAGAAAAGGAAAGATATATCCATTTGAATGCAGAGTTCCAAAGAATAGCAGAGAGAGATAAGAAAGCCTTTCTAAGTGAACAATGCAAAAAATAGAGGAAAACAATAAAATGGGAAAGACTAGAGATCTCTTAAAGAATATTAGAGACAACAAGGGAACATTTTATGCAAAGATGGGCACAATAAAGGTAAGAAATGGTATGGACCTAACAGAAGCAGAAGATATTAAGAACAGGTGGCAAGAATACACAAGGAACTATATAAATAAGATTCTTAACCACCCAGATAACCACAATGTTGTAGTCACTCACCTAGAGCCAGACATCCTGGAATGTGAAGTCAAGTGGCCTTAGGAAGCATCACTATGAACAAAGCTAGTGGATGTGATGGAATTCCAGCTGAGCTATTTCAAATCCTAAAAGATGATGCCAGCAAATTTGGAAAACTCAGCAGTGTTTTCATTCAATCAAAAAGTCAGTTTTCATTCAATCCCAAAGAAAGACAATGCCAAGAAATGTTCAAACTACTGCACAATTGTACTCATTTCACATGCTAGCAAAGTAATGCTCAAAATTCTCCAGGCCAGGTTTCAACAGTGTGTGAACTGAGAACTTCCTGATGTACAAGCTGTAGTTAAGAAAGGCAGAGGAACCAGAGATCAAATTGCCAACATTCACTGGAACATAGAAAAAGTAAGAGAATTCCAGAAAAACATCTGCTTCTGCTTTATTGACTACACTAAAGCCTTTGACTGTGTGGATCATAACAACAGTCAAATTTCTAAAAGAGATGGGAATACCATACCATCTTACCTGCCTCCTGAGAAACCTGTATGCAGGTCAAGAAGCAACAGTTAGAACTGGACATGGAACAAAGGACTGGTTCCAAATTGGGAAAGGAGTATGCCAAGGCTGTATATTGTCACCCTGCTTATTTAACTTATATGCAGGGTACATCACGTGAAATTCAGGGCTGCATGAAGCACAAGCTGGAATCAAGATTGCCAGGAAAAATATCTATAACCTCAGATATGTAGATGACACCACTCTTATGGCAGAAAGTGAAGAGGAACTAAAGAGCCTCTCGATGAAAGTGAAAGAGGAGAGTAGAAAAAGCTGGCTTAAATCTCAGCATTCAGAAAACTAAGATCATGGCATTCAGTTCCATGACTTCATGGCAAATAGATGGGGAAAAAACAGAAACAATGACAGGCTTTATTTTCTCGGGCTCCAAAATCACTGCAGATGGTGACTGCAGCCATGAAATTAAAGTATGCTTGCTCCTTGGAAGAAAATTTATGACAAACCTAAAAAGCAGAGACTACTTTGCTGACAAAGGTCCATCTAGTCAAAGCTATGGTTTATCCAATAGTCCTGTATGGATGTGAGAGCTGGACCATAAAGAAGGCTGAGTGCCAAAGAATTGATGCTTTTGAACTGTGGTGTTGGAGAAGGCTCTTGAGAGTCCCTCGGATAGCAAGGAAATCAAACCAGTCAGTCCTAAAGGAAATCAATATTGAATATTCATTGGAAGGAATGAAGCTGAAGCTCCAATACTTTGGCCACCTGATTGGAAGGGCTGACTCATTGGAAAAGACTGTGATGCTGGGAAAGATTGAAGACATGAGGAGAAGGGGACGACGGAGGATGAGATGGTTGAATGGCATCACTGACTCAAAGGACATGAGTTTGAGTAAACTCTGGGAGCTGGTGATGGACAGGGAAGCCTGGCATGCTGCAGTCCATGGGGTGCAAAGATTCAGACACGACCAAGCAACAGAACAGCAACAACTCCTGACATCAGGAGAAAAATACGAAAGCTCGAGGCTGGGCTCCAAACCTCATTGTCAACCTTGATAAAGGAGGTTTTCAAGGTCTATAACAACCAAGACTTGACAGAGAAGACCAATAAGTATAAGAGGTTAATAAGGAAAATAGAGCTTTTGGCTGCTCTGACTCATCCACCACCTTGAGGGGACCCCAGAGGGCTGAGAAGGCTGGACAGGCTGCCAAGAAGCTTCCTGGGCCCGGATCAGGGTACTTTTTGTCAGAAGGAGGTCACTGGAAGGGGAACGTCCTGAGTGCCCTCCTATGGGATGCCGCAGGGGCAACTTAACAGGCCCCAGTTCCTCGCAGTTTATGTCTCCCCTCTCCTATGAAGTCGGGTCCATTAATATAACTCACTCCTTTTGTATATGCCAGAATGACTTCCTTGGGAGAGATTTGCTAAATAAGTTAGGAGATAGTATATTCTTAGGACAGGGTGAAGTCCAAAGAGGCAGAGGATTCAAAGAGAGAATGCATCTATTGGTAGCCCCAGATGACCCACCTACCGGCCATCAAAATATTTCCCAAGACATCCCCCAAGAAATTAGAGAGCAAGTAGATAATGGCAGTTTAAGATACTTCAGTGCCAAGCAGGGCAAAACATGTTCCCTTCTACAGAAATAAGAGTAAGGCCTGGGAGGGAACATCCAGAGAGAATATCCTTGAAAGTCAGAAGCCCTGAGGAGACTCCAGCACTGGTCACCAAATTTCTAAAATGCAGACTCTTTAGGCCCTGCAAATCCCCTTGCAACTCCCTGATCCTCCTCATTCAGAAGCCTAATGGAGAGTATTGTCAGTTTGTTTAAGACTTAGAGCAGTGAAGGAGGCAGTCATCCCTGTTCACCCACGGATGCCAAACCCACACACCTTGTCACCCACATGCTGGGGAGCGCTCAGTATTTCTCTGCTTGGTACCTCAAAGATGCATTTTTCTGTATTCCCCTCCATACTCCCAGTATCTTTTTGTCTTTGTATGGAGGGACTCTGACACCCTGGAGGCTACCCATGGGTGGACAGTGCTTTACAGAGTGCTCAGGACAGCCCCCATTATTTTTGGAAATGCATTAGCAAGGGATGTGATCCTTGAAAAGGGAACTCTGCTACAATATGTTCATGATTGGTTGATAAGTACTGAAACCAAACAAGACTCAGATCAAAATACTGTTAAGGTCTTAAATTTTCTGGTAAAAAGGGATATATCTCATCAACCAAGGCTCAAATATCACAGCAATGAGTTCAATATTTAGGATCTATTTTGACCCCTAGGGCCACATGTCAGAAAAGAGCAACTGGTGATTATGATCTCCAACCACAAACAGGCAATGCCGAGGCTTTCTCAGGATGACTGGGTTCTGTCACGTCTGGATTCCGAATTATGGCCTTAAAGCCAAAGCCCTCTCTGAGGCTCTAAAGCGAGAAGAAAGGGAATCCCTTCATTGAAAGAGCAACCACCAGTGACTGTGTTGAGCAGAGCATTAGCACTAAGACTTCCAAATTTGGACAAGCCCTTTACCCTATGGTGGCTCAGAGGTTAAAGCGTCTGCCTGGAATGTGGGAGACCCAGTTTCGATCCCTGGGTTGGGAAGAGCCCCTGGAGAAGGGAATGGCAACCCACTCCAGTACTCTTGTCTGGAGAATCCCATGGAGGGAGGGAGGCTGGTAGGCTACAGTCCATGGGGTCGCAGAGAGTCGGACACGACTGAGCGACTTCACTACTACTACTTTACCCTATACATTCACAAGAGATCGGGGATAGTACTGTGAGTCCTGACGCAAAAGCTGGGACCACATCAGAGACCAGCGGCTTATTTTTCAAAATAACTGGACACAGTGGCCCTGGAATGACCAAACTGCCTGCTGGCAATAGCATCCATAGCCTTGCTGGTTAATGAGGTTTCAAGCTTACCCTGGGACAACACTTAGATGTGTTAACCCTTTATCAGGTACAGTCAGTGCTGGAAGTCAAAGATCATTATTGGTTGACTGGAGGAAGGTTAACAAGATATCAGGCCCTCCTAACAGAGACTCTCGACATTATAAGTGTGCCAAACCCTGAATCCAGAAACTCTGCTTCCAGTAGTTGAGAGTGGGGACTCGCTGTGTCACTGTATAAACACCATAGAACAAACTTACTCCAGCAGATCTGATCTTCTAGATGAATCTCTTGACAGCCCTGGAGGTCAAATGGTTTACTGATGGGAGCAGTTTTATAGAAATGGGAACCTGAAAGGTGGGGTATGCCGTTGCTAGTCTAGATCAAGTCACAGAAGTGAAGGCCCCACCAACCCAAACATCAGCACAGATGTGGAACTAATTCACTAATGGAAGCTTTGCAGTTAGGGAAGGATAAGAAATTAAATACTTCTACTGACTCTAACTATGGGTTCCACATGCTTACATGCTCATACTACCATTTGGAAAGAAGGAGGAATGTTAACCACTAGAAATTCTCCTATAAAACATAAAGATGTGATTCGGGCTTTTTAGATGGGGTGCAGCTCCCAACCCCGGTAGGCCCTGTAGGGGCCATCAGAGGAATGGATCTCTTGTGAGCCAAGGAGAAAGCAAAGTTTATCAAATTGCAAAAAGGCAACTCAACTGCAAGAGCCTGAACAAGTTATGGCCCTAGTGATTGATCACCCTGAACTCTGTAGCCTTCTCCAGTGTTCTCCAAAAGAACAAGAAAATGCTGAGAAATAGGGCTATGAGAAGGGAAGCACAGGCTGGTATAAAAGGAGGGTAAGGTTCTAATTCCTGAGTCCCTACAATGGAAACTAAGAGTTTACATGATGCCACCCATTATGGGAGGCATGCACTATGGGACTTGACACAAAAGGCTTTCTCAGGGAAGGGGCTTAAAAGAACAGAGAAACAAGTACTGCCTGCCTGTGATTTATGTGACCAGAATAACCCACAGACCCACTCCATCAGTTCAGTTCAGTCGCTCAGTCATGTCCGAATCTTTGCTACCCCATGAATCGCAGCACGCCAGGCCTCCCTGTTCATCACCATCTCCCGGAATTCACTCAGACTCACGTCCATTGAGTCCATGATGCCATCAAGCCACCTCATCCTCGGTCGTCCCCTTCTCCTCCAGTCCCCGATCCCTCCCAGCATCAGAGTCTTTTCCAATGAGTCAACTCTTCACATGAGGTGGCCACAGTACTGGAGTTTCAGCTTTAGCATCATTCCCTCCAAAGAAATCCCAGGGCTGATCTCCTTCAGAATGGACTGGTTGGATCTCCTTGCAGTCCAAGGGACTCTCAAGAGTTTTCTCCAACACCACAGTTCAAAAGCATCAATTCTTTGGCGCTCAGCTTTCTTCACAGTCCAACTCTCACATCCATATGTGACCACTGGAAAAACCATAGCCTTGACTAGATGGACCTTAGTTGGCAAAGTAATGTCTCTGCTTTTGAATATACTATCTAGGTTGGTCATAACTTTTCTTCCAAGGAGTAAGCATCTTTTAATTTCATGGCTGTAGTCACCATCTGCAGTGATTTTGGAGCCCAAAACATAAAGTCTGCCACTGTTTCTACTGTTTCCCCATCTATTTCCCATGAAGTGATGGGACCGGATGCCATGATCTTCGTTTTCTGAATGTTGAGTTTTAAGACAACTTTTTCGCTCTCCTCTTTCACTTTCATCAAGAGGCTCTTTAGTTCTTCTTCACTTTCTGCCACAAGGGTGGTATCATCTGCATACCTGAGGTTATTGATATTTCTCCCGGCAATCTTGATTCCAGCTTGTGTTTCTTCCAGTCCAGCGTTTCTCATGATGTACTCTGTATATAAGTTAAATAAGCAGGGTGACAATATACAGCCTTGACGGACTCCTTTTCCTATTTGGAACCAGTCTGTTGTTCCATGTCCAGTTCTAACTGTTGCTTCCTGACCTGCATATAGATTTCTCAAGAGGCAGGTCAGGTGGTCTGGTATTCCCATCTCTTTCAGAATTTTCCAGTTTATTGTGATCCACACAGTCAAAGACTTTGGCATAGTCAATAAAGCAGAAATAGATGTTTTTCTGGAACTCTCTTGCTTTTTCCATGATCCAGTGGATGTTGGCAATTTGATCTCTGGTTCCTCTGCCTTTTCTAAAACCAGCTTGAACATCAGAGAATTCACAGTTCACGTATTGCTGAAGCCTAGCTTGGAGAATTTTGAGCATTACTTTACCCACTCAATACCCCATCATTACTCAGGCCAATCCAATGCCAAGTGACATATCTGGGGTGGAGGCGGGGGTAGACTGGTAGATTTCACTTAAATGCCCCCACAATCAGGATATAAATATCTTCTGATACTTTTCACTGGATGGGTTGAAGCCTTCTCCGCCTGATCTGAAGAGGCTATGGAAATCTATAAGTCCCTTTTAAAAGAAATAATCCCTTGATTTGGACTTCCAAAGTCCTTCCAGAACAGTAACAGGCCCTCTTTTACAGCCCAAGTCACACAGGGACTTACTATGGCTCCTAGGGATACAATAAACGTAAACACCTCCTGGCTGCCCCAGTCTTCAGGGAAGGAAGAGAAAATGAACCACACTTTAAAGAAAACCATAGCAAAGCTCTGCCAAGAAACTCATGAATCTTGGACCAACTTTCTTCTTATTGCACTACTAAAGGTCTTGAGAGTCCCTTGGACTGCAAGGAGATCCAACCAGTCCATTCTGAAGGAGATCAGCCCTGGGATTTCTTTGGAAGGAATGATGCTAAAGATGAAACTCCAGTATTTTGGCCACCTCATACGAAGAGTTGACTCATTGGAAAATACTCTGATGCTGGGAGAGATTGGGGACAGGAGGAGAAGGGGACGACAGAGCATAAGATGGCTGGATGGCATCACTGACTCGATGGACGTGAGTCTGAGTGAACTCCAGGAGTTGGTGATGGACAGGGAGGCCTGGCATGCTGCGATTCATGGGGTCACAAAGAGTCGGACACGACTGAGCAACTGAACTGAACTGAAAGGTCCATGTAGACCCCAGGAGTGGTCTGAGTCTTAGCCCATTTGAAATGATCTATGGAAGGCCTTTTATTACTACTAACATTCAAGAAACGTATTTGAAGGGGAACATTTAAAAGGCTTGTGTCCAATTCTTTGCAAACCCAAGGACTATACAGTCCATGGAATCTTCCAGGCCAGAATATTGGAGAGGGAAGCCTTTCCCTTCTCCAGGGGATCTTCCCAACCCAGGGATGGAACCCAGGTCTCCCACATTGCAGGGGGATTCTTTACCAGCTGAGTCACCAGGGAAGCCCCAAGAATACTGAAGGGGGTAGCCTATCCCTTCTCCAGATCTTCCCAGCCCAGGAATTAAACTGGGATCTCCTGCACTGCAGGCAGATTCTTTACCAGCTGAGCTACCAGAAAGGCCATTTAGAAGAATGCTGGGCAGGGGGGCTTCCCTGGTGGTTCAGTGGCTAAAACTCCGAGCTTCCAATGCTGGGGGCTTGGGTTTGATCCCTGGTCAGGGAACTAGATCCCACATGCTACAACTAAGAGTTTGCATGCCACAACTAAGACCCAGCACAGTCAAATAAATATTAATAAATATTTAAAAAAAAAAAAAAGAAGAAGAATGCTGGATATGCCATCAACACCCTCAGCTGACTATTACCCTCCTCATGGATTTCCCCTCAACCTGCTGGGTCCAGTGGTAATTAACAATCTAAATGGGGTAAAACTGCCACCCCTTCACTTCTACTAGTCCACACACACACACACCTTCCAGGGGGCTATTCCAATGCTTTAGCCTGACTCTCCTGTAAAACTGGATCCAAGGTGTAGGGCACACTATGTTAAACTACACAAACAGCACTTGTTTCACATGCCCCCAAAACTCTTCCAAGGCATAATACACCAGATATCCTACAACCTTACCCACTGATGCCAAGTTTCACACTACAGCCCCACATCCCTAAACAACACAGAAGTAGAATATGGGTGAGGGGAAGGAAACATCCCATCCACCCGGTCAATCCAAGTTAACCCACCTGTGGGGTTCCAGACAGTGATCAGGCCTATGGAATGCAACCCCCAACTGGTGTCAGCAGAATCATACATGGGCATCTAGTTTAAAATGCTGTAGAGAGAAGGGAGAGAGGCTAAAGTGAAGGCTCCACACCCTGCATGCAAATCAGCAGTAGCACTCTGCCTCTGGCACTGCCTGGCTTTCCTCCAAAAGCATTTCTCACCACGATCTCCTCCCTCCTGTCTCCTCAGGCCATCTCCCTGCAGTCAAAAGTAGTCCTCACTCTGGGATTGCTCTCCAGTTCCTACACTCCAGCTTCCACCCACCATGCATTCTAGTGGACTTGCGTTCCTGTCTGGGACACTGGCCAAAAAACACTCTCGACAAGAAAGATGAGAAAAGAATGCCTTTTCAGAAAGCAAAGAGACTACTGAATATACTGTTGAATCAAAGAATTCTTTGACTAGTATAGCCCTGAAATTTGATACAAGCTCAACAACTTGTTGAATTAAATATTCTCCAGAGCAGTTGTTAATGGACAAGTTTTATAATGTTCCCAATCCTGAATAAGTGTCCAGTGTTGAGCAACCTCCATCTCTAAGCCCCATAAGCATAAGGATGATGTCACAAACATCATCCAGAGGCTAATTAGATAAGACTACTAATCCTGATGTAGTTCACTCAAAAGAAGCAGCTCCCTTAAACTGCTTTTACTAGTATTCGACCTGCATGAGTTGTATCTTCCACTTCTGAAGAGGAAGAAGCACTTACTGAGACATTTCTTAAAATGAATTGCAGATATACCACCAGTGGCAAGAGCACAGTCACTGGTATGTTGCTCAGTTCAGTTCAGTCCCTCAGTCATGTCCAACTCTTTGCGACCCCATGAATCGCAGCACAACAGGCCTCCCTGTCCATCACCAACTCCTGGAGTTTACCCAAACTCATGTCCATCGAGTTGGTGATGCCATCCAGCCATCTCATCCTCTGTCATCCCCTTCTCCTGCCCCCTAATCCCTCCTAGCATCAGGGTCTTTTCCAGTGAGTCAGCTCTTCACATGAGGTGGCCACAGTACTGAGTTTCAGCTTCAGCATCAGTCTTTCCAAGGAACACCCAGGACTGATCTCCTTTAGGATGGACTGGTTGGATCTCCTTGCAGTCCAAGGGACTCTCAAGAGTCTTCTCCAACACCACAGTTCAAAAGCATCAATTATTTGGTGCTCAGCTTTCTTCACAGTCCAACTCTCACATCCATACATGACCACTGGAAAAACCATAGCCTTGACTAGATGGACCTTTCTTGGCAAAGTAATGTCTCTGCTTTTGAATATGCTATCTAGGCTGGTCATAACTTTCTTTCCAGGAGTAAGCATCTTTTAATTTCATGGCTGCAATCACCATCTGCAGTAATTTTGGAGCCCAAAAACATAAAGTCTGACGCTGGTTTCATTGTTTCCCCATCTATTTGCCATGAAGTGATGGGACTGGATGCCATGATCTTCATTTTCTGAATGTTGAGCTTTAAGCCAACTTTTTCTCTCTCCTCTTTCACTTTCATCAAGAGGCTTTTTAGCTCCTCTTCACTTTCTGCCATAAGGGTGGTGTCATCTGCATATCTGAGGTTATTGATATTTCTCATCGCAAACTTGATTCCAGCTTGTGCTTCTTCCAGCCCAGCATTTCTCATGAGGTACTCTGCATACAAGTTAAATAAGCAGGGTGACAATATACAGCCTTGACGGACTCCTTTTCCTATTTGGAACCAGTCTGTTGTTCCATGTCCAGTTCTAACTGTTGCTTCCTGACCTGCATATAGGTTTTTCAAGAAGCAGGTCAGGTGGTCTGGTAGTCCCATCTCTTTCAGAATTTTCCACAGTTTATTGTGATCCACACAGTCAAAGGCTTTGACACAGTCAATAAAGCAGAAATAGATGTTTTTCTGGAACTCTCTGGTATGTTTCTAGTTACAACAAGCAACATCACATTTGATTCACATAAACAGACCTCTTGGTTCAAGAGAAAGGCCATGAGGAATATGGCATCATGTTGCCAATGGAACTGTACATCTGCAATCTACAAAGAAATTTTGGATGGCAAAATAAAGGAATCCCTACTCATGGAGATAGATCAGTCATCAGGAAGGGACTTCTGCCACTTAAAGAAAATGACAAGAAGTAATACTGATGAAACAGACTCAAGAATCTGTGATACAGGTAATGATAGTGCCAGCACTGCTCCTAGGAGCACCAAGAGTCTCTTTCTGAAGATGCTGATGGAGTCAGAACTCTCTCCTTTACAAGAGGAGCTTATTTCTTCAGATGAGCTGTGGCAAGATAAATCACCTGGTGAATCGAGTCTGTGTAGACTGTCAATGAGAGTGCAGTAAAATGTCTGACAGTCAGATCAGAGGCTGCTGGTACTCCTGATTGCTTAAGTCTGATTCTGCACATACTACCAATGAAGTGGGAACTCTCTCTTAAAACTGACTTAAATAATCTTGAACTGGCCACTAACGAAGGAGACCAGGCTACAGAAGAGCTGCAAGAAACATCAGGTCCTAAAGAACCATGCTTAAGCATAAAAGGTAACCAGGATTTTCCTCTGAATGAGAATTCACTACACCAAGAAGAAAGTGAAAAATAAAAGTATTCCTTGTGAGGAAGCAATAGGGTTTAAACAAAAGTAAACTGTCAAACCTTCTCCAGTGAATCACATTTTGTCTGAACTCTCCACCATGACCTGTCCATCTTGGGTGGCCCTACACAGCATGGCTCATAGTTTTATTGAGTTAGACAAGGCTATGGTCCATGTGACCAGACTGGTTAGTTTTTCAGTCTGTCTGCTATCTGATGGAGAAGGATAAGAGGCTTATGGAAGCGTCCTGATGTCAGTAGGTGCCCAATGTGCTACTGGAGATCAGTGGAGAACTGACTCCAGAAAGAAGGAAGAGACAGAGCCAAAGCAAAAACAACACCGAGTTGTGGATGTGACTTGTGATGGAAGTAAAGTCCGATGCTGTAACGAGCAATATTGCATAGGAACCTGGAATGTTAGGTCTATGAATCAAGGCAAATTAGAAGTGGTCAAACAGGAGATGGAGAGAGTAAACAGCGACATTTTAGGAATCAGTGAACTAAAATGGACTGGATTAGGTGAATTTAATTCAGATGACCACTATATCTACTGCTGTGGGCAAGAATCCCTTAGAAGAAATGGAGTAGCTATCATAGTCAACAAGAGTCTGAAATGCAGCACTTGGATGCAATCTCAAAATGACAGACTGATCTCTGTTCATTTCCAAGGCAAACCATTCAATATCACAGTAATCCAAGTCTTTGCCCCAACTAGTAATGCTGAAGAAGCTGAAGTTGAATGGTTCTACGAAGACCTACAAGACCTTCTAGAATTAACACCAAAAAAACAATGTCCTTTTCATCACAGGGGACTGGAATGCAAAGTACAAAGTCAAGAAACACCTGGAGTAACAGGAAATTTGGCCTTGGAATACAGAATGAAGCAGGGCAAAGGCTAACAGAGTTTTGCCAAGAGAACGCACTGGTCATAGCACACACCCTCTTCCAACAATGCAAGAGAAGACTCTACACATGGACATCACCAGATGATCAACGTGGGAATCAGATTGATTATATTCTTTGCAGCCAAAGATGGAGAAGCTCTATAAGTCAGCAAAAACAAGACCAGGAGCTAACTGTAGCTTAGATGATGAACTCCTTATTGCCAAATTCAGACTTAAATTGAAGAAAGTAGGAAAACCACTAGATCACTCAGGTATGACCTAAATCAAATCCCTTACGATTATACAGTGAAGTGAGAAATAGATTTACAGAACTAGATCTGACAGATAGAGTGGCTGATGAACTATGGACGGAGGTTCATGACATTGTACAGTAGGCAGTGATCAAGACCATCCCCAAGAAAAAGAAATGAAAAAGGCAAAATGGTTGTCTGAGGAGGCCTTGCAAACAGCTATGAAAAGAAGAGAAGCAAAAGTCAAAGGAGAAAAGGAAAGATGCATCCATTTGAATGCAGAGATCCAAAGAATAGCAAGGAGAGATAAGAAAGCCTTCCTCAGTGATCAGTGCAAAGAAATAGGGGAAAACAACAGAATGGGAAAGACTAGAGATCTCTTCAACAAAATTAGAAACACCAAGGGAACTTTTCATGCAAAGATGGGCACAATAAAAGACAAAAATGGTATGTACCTAACAGAAGCAGAAGATATTAAGAGGTGGCAAGAATACACAGAAGAACTATACAAAAAAAGATCTTCATGACCCAGGTAATCACAATGGTGTGATCACTCACCTAGAGGCAGACATCCTGGAATGTGAAGTCAAGTGGGCCTTAGGAAGCATCACTATGAACAAAGCTAGTGGAGGTGATGGAATTCCAATTGAGTTATTTCAAATCCTAAGAGATGATGCTGTGGAAAGTACTGAACTCAGTATGCCAGCAAATTTGGAAAACTCAGCAGTAGTCACGGGACTGGAAAAGGTCAGTTTTTATTCCAATCCCAAAGAAAGGCAATGCTAAAAATGTTCAGAGTACCACACAATTGTACTCATCTCACACGCTAGCAAAGTAGTACTGAAAATTCTTCAAGCCAGGCTTCAAAAGTACATGAACCATAAACTTCCAGATGTTCAAGCTGGATTTAGCAAAGGCAGAGGAACAAGAGATCAAATAACAAACATCTGTTGGATCATCAAAAAAGCAAGAAAGTTCCAGAAAGACATCTGCTTTATTGACTATACCAAAACTGTGTGGATCACAACAAACTGTGGAAAACTCTGAAAGAGATGGGAATACCAGACCACTTAACCTGCCTCTTGAGAAATCTGTATACAGGTCAAGAAGCAACAGTTAGAACTGGACATGGAACAACAGATTGGTTCCAAAAAAGGAGTACATCAAGGCTGTATATTGTCACCCTGCTTATTTAACTTATATGCAGAGTACATCATGTGAAATGCTGGGCTGGATAAGGCATAAGCAGGAATCAAGATTGCCAGGAGAAATATCAATAACCTTGGATATGCATATGACACCACCCTATGGCAGAAAGTAAAGAACTAAAGAGCCTCTTGGTGAAAGTGAAAGAGGAGAGTGAAAAAGTTGGCTTAAAACTCAACAGAAAACTAAGATCATGGCATCCAGTCCCATCACTTCATGGCAAATAGATGGGGAAACATTGACAGACTATTTTGGTGGGCTCCAAAATCACTGCAGATGGTGACTACAGCCAGAAAATTAAAAGACCCTTGCTCCTTGGAAGGAAAGATATGACCAACCTAGATAGCTTATTAAAAAGCAGAGACATTACTTTGCCAACAACGGTCCATCTAGTCAAAGCTATGGTTTTTCCAGTAGTCATGTATGGACGTGAGAGGTAGACTATAAAGAAAACTGAGTGCCAAAGAACTGATACTTTTGAACTGTGGTGTTGGAGAAGACTCTTGAGAAGATCCAATCAGTCCATCTTAAAGGAGATCAGTCCCGGGTGTTCATTGGAAGTACTGATGTTGAAGCTGAAACTCCAGTACTTTGGCCACCTGATGCGAAGAACTAACTCATTTGAAAAGACCCTGATGCTGGGAAATATTGAGGGCAGGAGAATAAGGGGATGAGAGAGTATGAGATGGTTGGATGGCATCACCGACTCAATGGACATGAGTCTGAGTAAACTCTGGGAGTTGGTGATGGACAGGGAGGCCTGGTGTGCTGCAGTCCATGGAGTAGCAAAGAGTTGGATGCAACTTAACTGAACTAGATGGTGCTCTTCTGTTGAAACTATTGTGGTATATTATTTTTTAAACCATACTGATTGTTTTACTAAAGTAATCTAACAAGATATCAAGGAAATGAATACTTGATACTGCCGTATCTGTGAGGTTGGCACAAATGACTTTTGGACATGCTCAACTTAGTTAATCTTAGAAAGAAAAACACATGCCAAACCAATGCATACTTCTTAGATCACTGAGTTCTAGCTTCAATCCACACTACAGCATCCTCTTTATTAATTTTGCCTCTATGTTCAATTTCACTTTAATAAAAATGTGATTTGAGGAGAATTCTGATTGTAATAGATAACAATGCACATCGTCTGCAGGTCTGGGCATATGCTTTCATAATTCAATTATCTGATAAAGAGTTATAAAATGACAAAGGAGAAAGAGAAGATGATTCTACTGGATTTAATATATAAAGAAATTATACTATTTACATATTGGCAGCTTAGCAGGGCAGAGAAGGCGATGGCACCCCATTCCAGTACTCTTGCCTGGAAAATCCCATGGACAGAGGAGCCTGGAAGGCTGCGGTCCATGGAGTTGCAAACAGTCGGACACGACTGAGCGACTTCCCTTTCACTTTTCACTTTCATGCATTGGAGAAGGAAATGGCAACCCACTCCAGTGTTCTTGCGTAGAGAATCCCAGGGACGGGGGAGCCTGGTGGGCTGCTGTCTATGGGGTCACACAGAGTCAGACATGACTGAAGTGACTTAGCAGCAGCAGCAGCAGCAGCAGCTTAGCAGGACTTTATAACTACAAAAACAATGAAACAGATGCATATTTTGTCAACATGTTGTGTCAGGTAAACTGTTTTATAGTCCTGTTGTTTTAGCTTTGTTGCACAACTCCCAAAATATAGGTTCCTATTAAAAGGAAAAAAAAAACTGTTTTTTTTTTGGAGTGGTATATGTTATTAATTACCATTAGCATTTGCTATTATAAAAGGACAATGATTATAGGAAAATATTATAACTCAGTAGACTTGCTGAATATGAAAATTAATGTCAAGTGACCTCAAAGAAGAGAAAAGATATATCAGTAGTTCTTCTCCTCTTTTGTAGGAAAACAATAATAAGGCATTAAGGCAATAATTCATCAGTTAATTTAGAAGCTTAATTTACATAAAGAAGAATCCTGCTGTTATACATGTGATAGCGACATTGTGCTGAAATTTAAGCTTTTCCAGATAAATACTGTGTATTGTAAATTAATGTCTAAAGGTAGTTTTGATTGCCAGGTTGTTTATATCACTTTATTCTAAAAATGAAATTATAAGCCAAATATTTGGCTTAAGTACTTTTAGTTGTATAGAACTTGAATATATTTAGGTCTTCTGAAAGTTTAATTATCTAAAGAAAGCATAATGCTAGTGAAAAAGAAAATCTGATATTCTATTTAATATGGATGAAACTGGAGCCGATTATACAGAGTGAAGCCAGAAAGAAAAACACCAATACAGTATACTGACACATATATATGGAATTTAGAAAGATAGTAATGATGACCCTCTATGTGAGACAACAAAAGAGACATAGAGGTATAGAACGGACTTTTGGACTCTGAGGGAGAGGGAGAGGGTGGGATGATTTGGGAGAATGGCATTGAAACATGTATACTATCATGTAAGAAACGAAGCGCCAGTCTATGTTCAATACAGGATACAGGATGCTTGGGGCTGGTGCACGGGATGATCCAGGGAGACGATATGGGGTGGGGGTGGGAGTTGGGAGGGGGCTTCAGCATTGGGAGATCGTGTACACCTGTGGCTGATTCATGTCAATGTATGGCAAAACAAATACAGTATTGTAATGTAGAATAAAGTATTTTAACAGAAATCTAAAAAGAAAGATATACGATATACTTAAGCATAAAAATAAAGATAGAAACTATAAAGACAAAAAAATTAAAAATAATAATAATAAACAAACAAACAAACAGAAGAAATGCAGGGCATCGTTTCTTTGTGTAAAGTTCTCACTAAAAGTTACTAACAGTGGGGTGGGATGATTTGGCAGAATGGCATTGAAACATGTATACTATCATGTAAGAAACAAATCGCCAGTCTATGTTCGATACAGGATACAGGATGCTTGGGGCTGGTGCACGGGGATGATCCAGAGAGATGATATGGGGTGGGAGGTGGGAGGGGGGTTCAAGATTGGGAACTCATGTACACCCATAGCGGACTCATGTCATTGTATGGCAAAACCAATACAGTATTGTAAAGTAAAATAAAGTAAAAATTTTTTAAAAAGTTACTAATAGTGTATAGATCAAATGTTTACAATATAGGGAACTGTAAATAAATATATCAGGTTTTTCCCCTTTCAGTGTTCCACAGCAGTATATTGTCTCTGTGGAGTTGACTAATCATTAAAAAATTCCATATTGGATTTCAATTACCAGACGGTCATACTGGGGCATACCAAATAAAATTAAATACATCAATATTTTTTTAATGTTGTAGAGCTTTATATGCTTAATTAGCAACATAATGTTCTGCTGTCCCCTAATTATTAAGTATTAACAACAGTTATGTCCCTCAAGGAGTGTCTATTCTTAACAACTGTCAGACAGACATTTAGGTCTGCACACCTGAAGGGTCTGTTTTCCTCTGCAGACACACAAACCATGTGTTATAGAATTATGGCCAGGCCTTGTTCGTTTCCAACCAAGCTATAGCCTCTAAATGTACTGATAATGTCCACTTCATAGGAGAGCAGCCCACCCTGTAGTCCACCACAGGGACTACAGGATAAGAGGATTTTTATCTGTAACAGGATCACTCCAGCTCACCACCAAACCTGGAGAGCACTAGGAATGATCTTAAGAGGGGCAGAGCTGGCCATAGGACTCCAGCTCCATGCAGAGGCTTTACTTATCATGAAGCAAAATTGAGAAATCTCACCAGAGACCTTGGTTATATGATGGAACAGGTGGGACAAGCCTTAAAGGGACTGAATACTTTTTCTCATTTCTTTGGCTAATATAGCTCTTGCTGCTGCTGCTGCTAAGTCGCTTCAGTCGTGTCCCGACTCTGTGCGACCCCATAGACAGTAGCCCACCAGGCTCCCCATCCCTGGGATTCTCCAGGCAAGAACACTGGAGTGGGTTGCCACTTCCTTCTCCAGTGCATGAAAGTGAAAAGTGAAAGTAAAGTCGCTCAGTCGTGTCCGACCCTCAACGACCCCCACGGACAGCAGCCTTTCAGGTTCCTCCGTCCATGGGATTTTCCAGGCAAAAGTACTGGAGTGGGGGTGCCACTGCCTTTTCCGAATATAGCTCTTGACAATCATCTAACTCTTGATAACCTTCTGGCAGAACAATGTGGGGTTTGTGTGATAACTAATACTTCCTACTGCACCTGGATCAATGTGACAAGACAGGCAGAAGTTAATATTAAGGAAATACATGCTCAGGAAGAGTCACTTCACAGTTTTGCCAAGGATGATGCCATTTTCACTGTCTGATCAATACTAAGGGAGTTCTCCTAAAGTTAACCTGGTTCCTTCCCTTTCAAGGCTCACTAGTGGCTGCTGTTGTTCTCCTTTTAGGCCCTTGTTTGTTCAAACTTTTGGCTAACTTTGTGTCTTCTATGCTCCAACAGTTTCAAGTAAGACTCATGATGGCTCAAGAAATTCCCCACCCATTACAGCAGACAGTGGCCCAGTTCCCTACAGGTTCTTGGAAAAGTTAGCAAGGGGCTTCTACACCTCTAGGGTAGGCTAGGGTCTGTGGCTTTGTCCAGAACGAAGAAGTTACAGAAGAACAAATGTTCGGCCCCTTAAGAATAAGGGGTGTGGAATTTCTCAGGGGGAATGAGACAGGCTGGGACCTGGACCCTGGACCCTTTAGTGCTTATACCTGGCCAATCATCTCCTCAAGCAACAAAATACAAAGAAACTCTAAGGTAATAAAAATAACTGTGTGCATGCACAGTCAGGGCAAATTATGAACAAGATACAAAAAGATCAAAGGACTGACCCTCTTGTTTGTATCAGGTTGTAAATGGGGAGTAATGAAGGAAATCAAGGGGCGGTTTTACTGTGCAGGACTGGAGTAAACAAGAATTAGTGAATCAGATTTCTGGACAAGATGAGGGAATAGAAGGACTTGAGCTCATCTCCTATCATAAAAAAATCAAAATCACAACTAACCTAACCGCTAAACACCATCAACAAAAAAAAGACTCAAATCTACCAGAAAGAATATTCTACACCCAAAGACTAAGAATAAGCTACAGTGAGATGGTAGGAAGGAGGCTTTAGCAATATAATCAAATCCCATGCCCACTAAGAAGGTGACCCACCAACTGGAAAATAATTGCATCACAGAGGTTCTCCCACAGGAGAGAGAGTTCTGAACTCCACAACAGGCTCCCAGCCTGTGGGTCTGGCATTGGGAGGAGGAGCTCCCAGAACATTTGGCTCTGCAGGTCAGAAGAGCTTGAGAGCAGAAGCTCCACAGGACTGGGGAAACCAAAAACTTTACTCTTAGAAGAGTACACACAAGGTTTCACATGTAGTGGGACTTGGGGCAAACTGTGCCAGACCTCTGTGTGGGTCTTAGAGGGTCTCCTGGGCAGGTGGAAGTTGGCTGTGTCTCACCGTAGGGCAAGAATACCAGTGGCAGATGCCCAGGAGAACACCCTTGCCGTTTTGGCACCAAGACCTAGCTGCAACCAACTGGCTGCAGACTCCAGTACTGGTATGCCTCAGGCCAAACAACCAACAGGATGGAAACATGGCCCCACTCATCAGTGGACAGACTGCCTAAAGTTGTCCTGAACCAACAGCTGCCTGCAAACATACTCCGTGACATGGCCTTGCCCACCAGAGGGACAAGATCCAGTTCTACCCACCAGTGGGCAGGCACCAATCCTTTTACCAGGAAGCCTGCACAGTCCTCTTGGACCAACCTCACCCACCAGGGGGCAGATTCCAAACAAAAGAAGAGTTACAACACTGCAACTTAAGGAGCAGAGAACACAAACACAGAACGTTAGACAAAATGAGCCAGCAGAGGAATGTGTTCCAGACAAAAGAACAAGTTAAAACTCCAGAAGAATAACTAAGTGAAGGGGGAGATAGAAAATCTACTTGCAAAGTCAGAGTAATGATAGTAAAGCTTATCCAAGATCTTGGGAAAAGAAGTGAGGCACAGACCAAGAGGACATGAGAAGTGTTTAACGAAGAGCTAGAAGTTTTAGAGAACAAATAGAGATAAATGATACAATAACTGAAATGAAAATACACTGCTGCTGCTGCTGCTGCTAAGTCGCTTCAGTCGTGTCTGACTCTGTGAGACCCCATAGACAGCAGCCTACTAGGCTCCTCTGTCCCTGGGATTCTCCAGGCAAGAATACTGGAGTGGGTTGACATTTTACTAGAAGGAATCAATACCAGGGAAAAAAGGAGAACAGATTAATGACCTGGAAGACAGATTAGGGGGAATCACTGCTGTGAAACAGAATAAAGAAATAATGAAAAGGTGAGGACAGTCTAAGAGACTTCTGGGACAACATTAAACGTATCAACATTCACATTATAAGGCTCCACAAGGAGAACAGAGAAAGAAACAACCTGAGAAAATATGTGAAGATGTAATAGCAGAAAAATTCCCTAACATGACAAAGGAAACATTCAATCCAGTCCAAGAAGCTGAGAGTCTCTTTCCATACAGGACAATCCCAAGGAGGGACACACCAAGACACACAGTAATCAAACTGACAAAAATTAAAGACAAAGAAAAAACATTAAAAGCAACAAGGAAAGTAACATAACATAGAAGGGAATCCCCATAAGGTTATCAGCTGATTTTTCAGCAGGAACTCTGTAGGCCAGAAGGGAGTGACACAATATTTCTGAAGTGATAAAAGGGGAAAACCTTCAACCAAGAATACTCTATACTCAGCAAACTATCATTTGATGGAGAAATCAAAAGCTTTGTAAATAGGGAAATGAAGTCACTCAGTCGTGTCCTACTCTTTGCGACCCGTGGACTGTAGCCCACCAAGCTCCTCTGTCCATGGGATTCTCCAGGCAAGAATACTGGAGTGGGTTGCCATTTCCTTCTCCAGGGGATCTTCCTAACCCAGGGATCGAACCCAGGTCTCCCACATTGCAGGCAGACGCTTTAACCTCTGAGCCACCAGGGAAGCCCACCTAACACAATTCAGCATCACCAAACCAGCTTTACAACAAATGCTGAAGGAATGTCTCTAGGCGGAAAAGAAATGGCCACAATTAGAAACTAGAAAATTATGAATGGGAAAACTCACCTGGGAAAGCAAGCATACAATAAAGGCAGGAAATCATCCACACACAAATAGATCAAGACCAGCCATTATGAGGAGAGTACAAACGCAGGATGTTGGAAATGCATTTTAAATTAAGATGCCAGCAATTAAGCAAATTAAGATTTTTAGCTTGTGTATATCTTGTGTATATATGTGCTTAGTCGCTGAGTTGTGTCTGACTCTTTGCAACCCCATGGACTGTAGCCCACCAGACACCTCTGTCCATGGAGATTCTCCAAAAACAGTAGATACAGACACAAAGAGAGAAAGCAATCCAAATACGACACTAAAGACAGCCATCAAATCACAAGCGAAGACAACGAAAGAGGAAGAAAAAAGATCTACAAAAAAATCCAAAATAATTAACAAGATGGCAATATATATTGATAATTAGCTTAAATGTAAATGGAATAAATGCTCCAACCAAAAGATACAGACAGGCTAAATGGATGCAAAAATAAGATCCTTACATACTCTGTCTTCAAGAGACCCACTTAGAGACACATACAGACTGAAAGTGAGGGAGATGGAAAAAGGTATTCCATTCCATTTCTTCCTGAAAAAAGAAAATGGGAAAAAAAAAAACAGAGTAACAAATCTCTTATCAGACAAATAGACTTTAAAATAAGGACTGCTGCAAGAGACAAAGGAGGACACCAGATAATGATCAAGTGATCAATCCAAGAAAAGATACAGCAGTTGTAAATATATATGCATCAAACACAGCCAGCTCTACAATATATGAGGCCAAATGCTAGCAGCCATGAAAAGAGAAGGTGACAGTAACAAAATAATAGTGGAGGGCTTTAACACCCCACTTTCATCAATGGAAAGATCATCCAGACAGAAAATTAATTAGGAAACACAAACCTTAAAAGACACATTAGACCAGACAGACTTAATTGATATTTATAGGACATTCCAACTGAAAACAAAATATATTTTCTTCTCAAGTACACATGAAATGTTCTCCAGGATAGAGCACATGCTGGGCCACAATGCAACCCTTGGTAAATATAAGAAATTGAAATCATATCAAGCATCTTTTCTGACCACAAAGCTGTGAAATTAGAAATCAATTACACAGAAATAAAACTGTAAAAAAAAAAAAAAAACATGTGGAGACTAAACAGTATGTTACTAAACAATCAATGGCTCACGGAAGAAATCAAAGAGGAAATGAAAAAAATATCTACAGGCAGATGAATATGAAAGCACAATGATCGAAAGCCTAGTGGCTCAGTGGTAAAGAATCAGCCTGCAATGCAGGAGAGGTAGGAAACCCAGGTTAGATCCCTGAGTCAGGAAGATTCCCTGGAGGAGCGTATGGCAACCCACTCCAGTATTCTTGCTTGTAGAATCCCATGGACAGAGGAGCCTGGCGGGCTACACTCCAGAGGGCTGGAAAGAGTTGGACATGCTTGAAGCGACTGAGTACACTAAAGCAATTCTAAGAGGAAAGTTAATAGCAAAACAATCTTACCTCAGAAAACAAGTCACAAATAAACAATCTAACCTTACTTCTAAAGCAACTACAGAAAGAAAAACAAAACTTAGTTAGTAGAAGGAAAAAAATCATAAAGATCAGAACAGAAATAAATGAAATAGAGATGAATAAAACAAACAAAATTGATAAAGCTTTAGAGAGACTCATCGAGAAAAAAACAAGGAGAGGGCTCAAATCAATAAAATGAGAAATGAAAAAAGTTAAATGACACCACAGACATAAAAGTTCATAACAGACTACAAGTAACTATTGTGCCAAAAAAATAGACTACCTAGAAGAAATGAACAAATTCTTAGAAAGGTTCAATCTCTCAAGACTGAACCAGGAAGAAATAGAAAATATGAACAGACCAGTCACAAGTACTGAAATTGAAACTGTGATTTAAAAACGCCCAACAAATAAAAGTCCAAGACCAGATGGCCTCACAGGCAAATTTTACCAAATATTTAGAGAAGAGTTAGCACCTATCCTTCTAAAACTCTTCCCAAAAATTGCAGGGGAAGGAATACTCCCAAACTCATTCTACAAGTCCACCGTAATCCTGATACTAAAACCAGATAAAGATGCCATACAGAAACAAGAGAAAACTACAAGCCGATATCACTGATTAACACAACATAAAAATATTCAACAAAATACTTGGAAACTGAATCTAACAACACATTAAAAGGATAATACACCATGATCAAATGGGATTTATCCCAGGAAGCAAAGATTCTTCAATATATGTAAAATTGATGTGATATTCCACCTTGACAAACTAAAGAATAAAAACCATATAATCACCTCAATGATGCAAAAATCTTTTGACAAAATTTCACTATTTATAATAGAAAAAACTCCAGAAAGTGGGCACAATGGGAATATGTATCAAAATCACAAAAGCCATATATGACAAACCCACAGCTAACATTATTCTCAATGGTGAAAAACAAAGTATTTCCTCTAAGCTCAGGAACAAAATAAGGATGTCCATTCTTATGACTTTTATTCAACATAATTTCAGAAGGCCTAGACATAGCAATCAAAGAAAAAAAGAAACAAAATTGAAAAAGTAAAATTGTCACCGTCTGCAGATTACATAATAAACATAGAAAATCCTAAAGATGCTGCCAGAAAACTACGAGTTCATCAATGAATTCAGTAAAGCCACAGGATACAAAATTAATACAGAGAAATCTCTTGCATTTCTATACACTAACAATGAAAGATAGGAAGGAAAAATTAAGGAAACAATCCCATTTACCATCACATCAAAAAGAATAAAATGGCTATGAATAAACCTACCTATGGGAGGCAAAAGACCAATACTCAGAAAACTTTAAGACACTGGTGAAACAAATCAAAGATGATAAACAGATGGAGAGATGTACCATGTTCTTGGATTGGAAGAATCAATACAGTGAAAGTGACTATAATACTCAAAGCAATTTATAGATTTCAATATAATCCCTATCAAATTACCAAGGACATTTTCTCCAAAATTAGAACAAAAATTTTACACTTTATACAGACAAACAAAAGATCCCAAAGAGCAAAAGCAAAGAGAAAGAACGGAGCTGGAGGAATCAGGCTCCTTGACTTCCAGAATATACCACAAAGCCACAGTAATCAAAACCGTATACTGGCACAAATACAGAAGTATATATACATTAATGGAACAAAGACAGATGGTATAGAGATAAACCCACATAGGGCCACCTAATCTATAACAAAGGAGGCAAGAATATACAACAGAGAAAAGACAGCATCTTCAATAAGTGGTGCTGGGAAAACTGGACAGCTGCATGTAAAACAATGAAATTAGAACACTCCCTAACAGCATGCACAAGGATAAATTCAAAATGGATCAAAGACATCAGTGTAAGGCTGGACACTGTAAACCTCTTAGAAGAAAACATAGTCTTTGACAGAAACCAAAGCAAGATCTTTATTGATCCACCTCCTAGAGTAATTAAAATAAAAACAAAAACAGACAAATGAGACCTAATTAAACTCAAAAACTTCTGCACAGCAAAGGAAATCATAAACAAAAAGACAACCCATGGAATGGGAGAAAATATTTGCAAGCAACTGACAAGGGATTGATCTCCAAAATCTATAAACAGCCCATGCAGCTCTATAAAAAAAAAAAAAAAAATTAAGCAGAAGATCTAAATAGACATTTCTCCGAAGACATGTAGATGACCAAAAAGTACATGAAAAGATGCTGAACATCACTCATTAGATAAATGCAAATCAAAACTAATGGGAGGCACTACCTCAGACCAGTCAGAATGTGCCGCCCGTGCTGTGCCCGTGTCCCACTCCTTTTTCTTGCCTCAGTCCATGGAATTCTCCAGGCAAGAATACTGGAGTAGGTTGCCATTTCCTTCTCCAGGGGATCTTCCCCACCCAGGGATTGAACTCAGGTCTCTAACGCTGCAGGCAGATTCTTTATCATCTGAGCTACCGGCAAACCCCACAAATATCTTGGGTCTTCATTAATTTATTCAGCAAGTATTCTTTAAGTCAGATTCCCTAAAAGCAGAGTCTAAGACAGAGACTCCAGATGATAAATAATTGAGGGACTGCTCTCAAGAAAAAGAGTGAGGGAGCAGAGCAGAGGGAAAAAGCTACTAAACAAGAATGTGGTCTGGGCTGGAGCTTCAGCCCCATTCCACTGGGAGCTTAAGCACCACAGTTGGTTCCACCTGGGGGAGCAGACCATCTGGATCCCTTCATCTGCCATCAGTGGCTACAGGCGTGAGCTTGTTAGGGTGGGAAGGGGAGAGAGAAATAACCTCTAGGGTGAGGGGCATCCCTTGGCCAGACGCTCTCTGCAGACTAGGGCAGCTCAACAGCCGTGCTCACGAAAACCGGGCGGATACGCATAACCTGGATCTGGGCTGTACCTACAGCTCCCAGGACACCGTAGCACAACTTGAAATGCCTGTTCTTACCTTAAAATGAGAGAGGCAGGGATTCTTGAGGATGACTCCCAGCTCTGACACGCTCGTGTTCTAAGGAGTCCTAGCCGCGGCTGAGACACAGTTCGTGCTAAGAATTCTGAAGTTGAAAGGAACTCTGAAGCTGAAAGTCGGAGCTCCCAAGTCCAGAGGGCCATTTTGGGCCTGGGAGAGAGGGGCGGAGCCACGATTTATCCAGGGAAGAAAATCTGCTTTTTAAGTAACAGAAGCCCCCGCCTCCTGACGGACAGGGCAGCCTAGGGAGGATCCCGAGAAATCCACCAGAGGCACTCCAGCTAGGACGACAAGAACCCCTTCTTGGGTCTACTAGCCAGCCTCCATCTGCTAGCTCCTCCAAGAACCGTAGTGCCCTGCGGAGAGGGTATGGGGATTCCTGCTCAATCCCTCCCCACCTTCAGCATCCCCACGAGTGTCTTCCCAATATCTTTGCATTTCTGGTTCAGACCACCTTTTCTCTCCCCTTGTCGGCAGGGGACGCTAGAGAGCAGCAAGCAGATGCCTTCTTGATTCAACCATCCAATCCACAAAATCTATACGGAATCTTCACTCTTATCTTGCCCCTCTTTTTGCAAAATCCTTTCTGTATATTTTCTAAATCCCACACCTGGCTACAGTGAAAAGTGGCATAATGTAGGAATTACGTCTACACACTCAAAACCCAGAGTACCAGCTCAAATCCAGGCTCTGCTATTTGCTAACTTGTGTCACATGGGACATGTTACGAACCTTCCCCATCCCTTGTCGTAGAACTGTGCTGGCATAGCACCCAATAAACACCAGCAATCATTATTATATTAGGGATTACCATACAAAACATCCAACTTAGGCACCAAAGAAGCAGCATTTTAGAGCAGACCTAACACAGACCTCATTTATGATCACTAGGTGTTGTACTTTACTAGGGCTGCTGAAACAAAGTAACACAACCCTGGGGCAGGAGTTGAGGGGGGTGGGGGAGGGCAGTAATCAAAGGCTGCTGCTGCTGCTAAGTTGCTTCAGTCATGTCCAACTCTGTGCGACTCCATAGATGGCAGCCCACTAGGCTCCTCTGTCCCTGGGATTCTCCAGGCAAGAGTACTGGAGTGGGTTGCCATTGCCTTCTCCAATGCATGAAAGTGAAAAGTGAAAGTGAAGTCGCTCAGTCGTCCTCGACTCTTAGCGGCCCCATGGACTGCAGCCCACCAGGCTCCTCTGTCCATGGGATTCTCCAGGCAAGAATAATGGAGTGGGGTGCCATTCCCTCTGCGGGGGGATCTTACCAACCCAGGGATTGAACCTGTGCCTCCTTTGACTCCTGCATTGCAGATGGATTCTTTACCACTGAGCCACCATGGAAGCCCCATATTGAGTTAGGGTTACCCTAATTGTACCTTAGTTTAACTTTATTATCTGTATAAAGACTGTCTCCAAAGAAGGTCACATCCTGAGGTACTGAGATTTAGGACTTCAATATATCTGTGGGAATGGGTACACAGTTCAACCCATACACGACTGGCATGAGAGAACACATCTTTTTAACATTTTTTAAAAATTTTAATTGGAGGCTAATTACTTTACAATATTGTCGTGGTGTTTGCCACACATTGACATGAATCAGCCATGGGTGTTCATGTGTTCCCCATCCTGACCCTCCCTCCCCTCCCTCCCCTCCCTCCCACCTCCCTCCCCTCCCTCCCACCTCCCTCCCCTCCCTCCCACCTCCCTCCCTTATCCCATCCCTCAGGGTCATCCCAGTGTACCAGCCCTGAGCACCCTGGAAAGAACACATCTTTAAAAGTGTTTTGATGGAGTTTCTCAAAAGATGAATTTATTATATCTAACCCATAATAGCCAATTATATAGATGAATCATGTAGACATAGTAAAAGTGAAAGTTGCTCAGTCATATCTGACTCTGCAACCTCATGGATTATAGCCAACCAGGCTCTTCTGTCCATGGGATTCTCCAGGCAAGAATACTGGAGTGGGTAGCCATTCCCTTCTCCAGGGGATCTTCCCAAGCCAGGAACTGAACACAGGCCTCCCACATTGCAGACGGATTCTTTACCATCTGAGCCACCAGGGAAGCCTGTGTAGAGGCAGTGACGTGTTAGTCGCTCAGTCGTATCCGACTCTTTGCAACCCCAAGGACTGTAGTCCACCAGGCTTCTTTCCATGGGATTCTCCGGGCAACAATACTGGAGTAGGTTGCCAGGCTCTCTTCCAGGGGATCTTCCCGACCCAGGAATGGAACCTTCACCTCTTTCAAAACACCTCCTGCATTTACAGGTGGGTTCTTTATCACTAGCACCATCTGGGAAGCGTCATGTAGAGGTAGGGAGGTAGGTAAATCAGAAACAGCCAGTGAAATAACAGGTTAGATTGACAGTCTCTTAATGGCTCCACAGCCAGTGAAATAACAGGTTAGACTGACAGTCTCTTAATGTCTCCGTGGTGAAACATTATTCTTGAAGAATAATGTTTTATGATTATGCTCCAGGAAGAGAAAGTAATTTGCATTTGTTTATTCTACTCCAAATGTAATTTTGAAAAATTCAGGCACAGAAAATTCAGTTTCCTTGTAATAGGAGAAAACAGTGTCTGCTAGGTATATATAAGAACTTTTGAAAATAGATTGTCCTGTTGATTTTTATTCTAAGATTATAAAAATAGTTTTATTCCTTTTGTTATGTCTGGATCAGTATTTTCCAAACTCTTTCTCAAGATGCTGTTAGGTATTAAATATTGTGGGGAAATTGTCATCTCTAGATTACATGTAATGCCTAACAGAATGTAAATGCTATGTAAATTGTTGTAAATACAAAGTAGTTCTATGTAAATAGTTGCCAATGAAGCAAATTCAAGTTTTGCTTTTTGGAACTTCCTTGAATTGTTTTCAAATATTTTCTACCTATTGTGGGTTGAAATTGAAACCAAGTATGGAAACTGTGGATATAGAAGGCCGATCGCACTTCCTAAAGCGCTCCTCAGCCAGCAGAGACAAATGCTCCTTGCTAAGGAATAATCAGCACAAAAATTCCCTGAATTTATAGGGGAAACCTCAGAGATACTGAGGGAAGCTGGTCTGACACCAGCCCCAGCTTCAGCAAGAACATGGGGGCAGAATTCTTTGCTGCAATTCTAACACATGACAGCTGCCAGATCATCTGACATCACTGCTACTGGTTTGGGGGATTTTTAGTCAGGACAGCCGCCTCCTTGCTCCCCTCCGTGCTGAGAACCCTGGTCCACATCTATAAGGGAAGCTGGCTGCCCCCCACTCTACTCCCACTTCCTGCCTCAAACAACCCAAAGAAGCTGAAGCAAAGCCTCAGGCCAAGGCCAGGAGGGAGAGCAAGAAGCCCTATCCTGATAAGTAGGAGGATCACCACAAGGAAGAGAATGAGGCCTCCTGGAGAGATCCACCAATAGGAAAGAAAGGGAAGAAACCTGACATCCAGGGGCTTGAATAACATGCCCAAATTCACACAGCTAATAGCAGACCTGGATTCACGTCTCTTGTGTATCACTGTGGTCTTCCCACTGCTTCACAGCTGCAAAAATTAAAATTGCTGGAGAATGAGACAGCAAGACAAAGTGTTTAAAAAGAGGGTTCTTCCAGGGCAGGGTAGACAACAAAATTCTTTCAGGTCACTCCCTATAAAAAGGCCCCACATAGTCCATTTCTATTCTCAGAAAGCTAAAGCCCAAAACGCTCAACCTTTTATTGGCATTTGCAACATAGCTAGGAAACAGGGTGATTTTCTGACCCAGGATATCATGGCCTTCAGCCTGGTGACCATTTTTTGAGCTCCTTTCTCTTTTCCCACAGTAAAGAGAGGAGAATTCAGTGGTGATAGTGATAGTGATGGCTGTTTCCTTCACATGTGCTCTTGATCAGAAAATCATCTCTACTTATCAACCTGCTGACATGAGCACACAGCACTAGTTTCATTTTCCAACCCCGTGTGAAAATGTCTTAAGACAGAAAAACAGAGACGGAAAAAAAGCGCAGGTATATCAAGATCAACCTTTGCCCTAAAGCTGCCTCCAACAGAGTGTCTCAATCTCTGAAGTGCATAGGGATTACCTGCACTTGTTCAAAGGCAGACCTGGGGTGGGGACCTGAAGGTCTGCATTTCTAACATGCTCCCAAGTGAAGACAGTGCTGATGATCCTCAGATCATGGTAAGAATGATACAGAAAAATGTTTGGCCTTTCCATCCATTAGATGATGGCCCCAAACTTTAATGCTCCCTATACACCTCGGAGAAGGCAATGGCACCCCACTCTGGTACTCTTGCCTAGAGAATCCCATGGATGGAGGAGCAACTTCACTTTCACTTTTCACTTGCATGCATTGGAGAAGGAAATGGCACCCACTCCAGTGTTCTTGCCTAGAGAATCCCAGGGACGGGGGAGCCTTGTGGGCTGCCGTCTGTGGGGTTGCACAGAGTCGGACACGACTGAAGCGACTTAGCAGCAGCAGTAGCAGCAGCAGCAGCATACACCTCTTCTTAAACTCGTCAGGTAGCTCAGTGGTCTTCAATACTGGCTACCCATTGGAACTACTGAGGAACTTTAAAAATACTGATAATCTCCCAGAGATTCTGCTGTAATTATTCTTGGGCAACCTGGGCACCCAGAAGTTTAAATGCTCCTAGAGGTTTCTAATGTGTAGCCAAGGTGAGCAACCCCAATCAAACAATGTTTTCACTTAAAGCTTAACTGTTATTCTCCTGACATCTTTCCTCATATCACAGCACTATTAGCCAATCAGATTTTACACCTAAGTGTGCAGCAAACCAGTTGTCTTTTTCTTAAAAAAAGCAAAGGTTATCCTTCCTTAATCTTTCAAAATTTTTCTTAGTGACATGGCAAATTTATTAAACATTTTCTCCCACACCGTTGACATAGCTCAGTTTTACTGACTCATAAAATTGCTACAATACTTTAAACAAGCAGGATTTTCATTAAAAAAAAATATAGAGTACACCTTTTGGGATTTGGAAGGAAAAAAGAATACTCACAGAAAAATTATATATTTTTAAATGAAACTTATTTTTCTCCTGGGAATAAAAATCCTATTCTGAAAATGTTTCAAAATTAAAGTGCTCAGTTATATCAATCTAAAGCCAGTTCTGCTATTAGGTTACTAGGTTTATTTAGAGACTAGCTTTTCTATCAATTTTAATATTTCCATTTATTTAACTTCTAAATTTACAAACTATTCATTTAAATACCCATTAACTCTTGTTGAAAGAAGCATATGCATTAGTTAAAACTAATCAAAAATAAAAACATTTAAAAAGCAAAAAAAAAAAAGTTTGTTTTCAATATTTATACACACAAAGAAAAAGCTATTTTAAAACAATCATATTTTCCAATGCTTGCTTATTTATGTTAGTGTGCAAATGTGAATAATTAATACCATTCAACTAGTTAACTAAAAAAGTGAAAATTTAAGGAAATCCAACTACGGTTAAGATAGTCAATTTATCTAAACTATTAAAAATAAAACAGTGAATTTTAAGTACACTGGATAATTAGAAAGCAAAAATGAATACTAGCAACACAGAACTCAGTAACTAGAAAATACTGACTGAATAAAATTTTTTGAAGAGGTGAATAAATATATGACCCATCTGCCCACTTTAATTTTCCACACTTTCAAAATGATTCATTTTCCAAAACAGTCCACCAAATATAGAGATACTGAGGAGGCTATTTGGGGGAGGGGAGGGGGCTCTGTTAGGTTGGTGCAAAAATAATTACAATTTTTGCACTGTTGACTTTGTTGTTTGATATTGTAATATCTTAAATAAATGTGGTTATACATAATTTTAATTGTGTTTCTCACTTTATGTTTCTTTGCTAATGACTTATTATTTGCTGCTTATTTTATATTTATTTTTAGACTAGGAAGTGACATTAGACAGAGCAAATCCAAAGAAACTGTCATTTTGAAGTGTCATCTCCTTATTCTACAAAACAGCAATGAACCACTTCTCAATAGGATCATGATGTGTGACAAAAAAGTGGACTGTATACAACAACCAGTGACGACCAGCTCAGTGCTTGGACCGAAAAGAAGCTCCAAAGCACTTCCCAAAGCCAAACTTGCACCAGAATAAGGTCATGGTCAGTCTGGTGATCTGCTGTTAGCCTGATCCACTACAGTTTTCTGAATCCCAGGGAAGCCATTACATCTGAGAAGTATGCTCAGCAAATTAATAAGATGCACCAAAAACTGCAACACCTGTAGCCAGCACTGGTCAACAGAATGGGCTCAATTCTGCACGACAACGCCTGACTGCATTTTGCACAAAAAAGGTTCAAAAGTTGAACGAATTGGGCTAGGAAGTTTTGCCTCATCTGCTGTATTTACCTGATCTCTTGCCAACTGACTACCACGTCTTCAATTATCTCACCAACTTTTTGTGCGGAAAATGCTTCTACAACAGGCAGGATATAGAAAATGCTTTCCAAGAGTTCACCGAATCCTGAGGCACAGATTTTTACACTACAGGAATAAACAAACTTATCTCTCACTGGCAAAAATGTGTTGATTGTAATGGTTCCTATTCTGATTAATAAAGATGTGTTTGAGTCTAGTCATAATTATTTCATGGTCTGAAACCGCAATTACTTTGCACCAACCTAATATAACATCAATCAAAAAATTACAAATATTGACTCCTATTGTATACCTGCAACTAACCGATGCTATATACATCAATTATACCTAAAAAAAGTTTTCTGTTTTGTTTGAGCCATTAAAAAAGAGAGGAAAAAGTGAATACAAAGAAAAAAAAGGAAAGTTAGAATTGGAAAAGTTTACATGACTTTCTCTTTGGTTAATCATAGATAATACTGGAAAGTTCTTAGAAACTTACTTGTAACATTCAATCATAATTTTAATAACACCCAACCATGACTTTTATAACATATAGCCATGATCTCTTCAGAGCCAGTTAAAAGGAAAGGCTGAGGTAATATATAGAATTTTGACAGATGGCAAAAAAAACACCCCACATAATGAGTCTTTTACTATCTCTAGAGCAAGCTAGCAATGAACCTGAACTTAAAAATACCATCTAAAATATTACATCCATTCCCCTACTCTCTTTCTCCATTCTCCCCGTCCAGAAGAAAGAAAAACACCTGCAGGTATCAAATCTGAAAGTGACAGGTGCAAACATTACAGCCGAGGAAGCCACGTGTCCCTTCAGAGACTGTTACGAAGACAAAAAACAATAGGTCACTGGTCGGTACATTTTGCTAGGCTTCATGATTCATGCCGATTAAGGACACTGTGTAGACAACATAGCCTGATTTGCAAAAGCAAGAAAGAAAACTTACAACCTGTACATTTTTCCCCAGAAGTCACAACCTGCATTTTTAGAACACAGCAAAGAAAAAAGAAGGGCAATTTGTCAAAGGAGGTTTGTTACTTATGCAAAACCACAAATGAACTCAAACTCTTCTCTCAAGTGATGGCTAAGGGTGATTTAAACACAAACGGTGACATGTGAAAAAGCACAGGCATGCTACAGAATTCCACTTCCTAAACTCATACTTTAAAAAAATTTTTTAAGTAGGGCACTGTTTTTTTTCATTTTCCCCCAAGCACCATATCAAGGTCGTAAAGGTCCCCAGATTCACAAAGGCATGCTAGTAAGTTAATGGTGTGCATTGCTCACGCACACAGACACCTGGCCTGAAGAGGGAGATGACAGTTATTTCTGTTTCCATTTAAAAACATATACATTTGATTAAATTCACCCTGTGTGACAGTGGAACCTGAAAACAGGGAATCAATTAGTTGTTGTTCAACTTTGTGTATTGTGAGTGATTAAAAAATAATCTAGCGAATTTCCGCAAAGTCAGACCATAATCATTGCCCTATATTCTGGACAACAGAATATCCTTGCTACCATTGCTGCACTTTCCCCACCAAGCCCACAGCAAGCAGGTCACTCTCTGCTGATTCTAGCCTCAAATTCAGAATCCCCAGAAGCCACAACTGACTGGAACAGAATTGGTACAGAAGGAAAACAACAAAAAGACAGTATGCCAGTGTCAGGTGCATTGAATCACAGGTGCTTGCTGCCACTCACTTCCCTCTGGTCAACAACCGCAAAACAAGAAAAACAAATAATAAAGTCAAATTACACTTGTACATATGAGTTACATTCCAAGGCATCATCCAAAATGGGGTGTCACAGCAAGGGGCTCTAAACATCGGCTGGGTACGCCAGTTCTGCAGGCATGCTGAAACACTTGTATAACCAACCTAGTATCCACCCACAGACACCAAAGGAAACGGCAAGCATAGAAATTTCCTATTTAATTCAAGTATGCAGTCTGATTCTCAGGTAAGACTTAAAACGTATCTGTTGAATGCTCATTTATCATATAAATTTGTCAATGATTTTAAATCACGTACACATAACTCTTACCGTCTCTAGGTCACACTTTTGATTGCTGCCAAACAAAGAACACAACTCTTTTTAGACTGAGTCATGGTAGCTTCTAGCGCAAACTTACTATATTCTTTGTAACTCAACTTATAAAATCAATTGTAAAACTAAACATAAATGACTAAATGTATCTCAAAACAAAATGGTTCCAAGTTGCACTGTCCACAAGCAAAACACCACGCATACAGAACTGTATACACACACACACAGAGGATTAAAGAAAAGCACTAGAAACCCCAGGATGGTCTTTCAAAAGGAAATGGCCTCATTCTAACTACACACAAAAAATGCAGTTCTTTTGCACAGAATGATTAAAAAGTAAACAAAGGGATTAGAATGTCAGGTCAAAAGGGCAGAGGTCAGAATTATTCTGTCATACACAAGAAATACTTAACAAGATAAGTAGAGTCACCTCCTCCTCTATTGCCAGCTGTACCATACACATGTGCCACCATTTACTTAACCACCTTGCTCTCAATGAGCTGATCTGAATGACTGCATAACAGTCACTTACACAAAAGTCAGTGTACAGAGGAGAGGCCTGGAGGACACACACCGGAAGAGTGGTTATCCCTGGGAGAGCAGGGGGTGTCAAAGCACACTTTCACTTTACTCACACTGTCTAAATGATTACTTTATATAATGGTCACAGTAACTGAACATATTTAAATTAAAGCATATATATTCAGGTACTACTTTAAAATGAATGAGATAAAGGGGAAATAACACAGCTCTCTGAGTCTGAAGCTCAGAGTGCTGGGAGAGAGAAATGAAGCGCTCAGGGGGACTGAAGTGTTCTCCTAGAAGCCCTCCTCTTCATTACACATAAGTATGCTTCATTATCTTCATTCCTAAACTGCTGCATCTCATCCAAAATGACCACCTCTGCCTACGAATACCAAGAGAGGGTGGGAAAGAAGAGTATGTGGGCACAGCTCCTGACAGCTACTGGTCCTTTCACCACACTGCTCTCTCTCCTCTGTTCCTAACTGTCCCCAAATCTGGCAACACACTTTACACTGAGATTCAAGTGTGAGAGAAACAGTTTTTGTGACAGCTTTCAAAAGCACAGCTATCAACAATATCCTCCTCTCACTCTGGACACTAGAAAGGAAATTCATTACATTTTATTCATCTTTGGTGTTCTGAATATAGTACCCCTTACTGATGTTGGCTCAGTGGTAAACAATCCTCCTGCCAAGCAGGAGATGGGGGTTCGATCCCTGGGTCAGGAAGATCACCTGGAAAAGGAAATGGCAACCCACCCCAGTATTCTCGCCTGGGAAATCCTATGGACAGAGGAGTCTGGTGGGCTACAGTCCACCGGGTTGCAAAAGACTCGGACATGACTTAAGGACTAAATAACAACTGATGTTAAAGGAATTGCTAAATTTGTTACTATTCCTGTGCATTAATTCATTTATCTATCAAAATTAATCAAAATGTAATCCCCCCTTCCATAAATTCTGGATTTCATAAATTCTGGATTAGTTATTTGTTAAGCAACTAACCTTAGTCCAGCAGCATATGAACTAAAATACTAAATGAAGAGGTAATTAAATACTTGGGTGTTTCAGTATATAGAAACAAAATATTTATCATTCCAGTCAATCCCATGTGAGTTAATCCTGGTTCTGTTGCTCCTGGTTTCTCCTGTATCCGTGTACTTTAACATCTTTGTTATGAAGCGAAAATGAGGTAAAGCTACTGGCTCAGGTTAAGTGTTTCATTCTCAAAGAGGTCAACAGCAGACTATCTGAGGGAAGGAGAACATTGCGGGACACAAAGGGAAATGCCACCCTGTGAAAATACACTAGAGTAGCTGCTGTATTTGGGAAAGAGGGGAGCACAAGGGCTCTACAGATGTAGACATTACAGTTCCAGAGATGAAATATCAGGGCAAATAAGAAGGGGACACAATAAAGAAATGATATTCACATCCAGAGGTGGGGAATGCCGGCATCAAGCTGTAACAGCAGGCACTGTTTGACACTGGCCACGGCTACCTGTTTCATCTACCCTACCAAAGTCATCCTGGTAAGATATGTAAAAGGTTTACTCACACTCAGCAACTGACCATTCTTTTTGTAGAAAAATTTCTAGCATCTCTAGTGGTATTGATAGTTACAGCCATTTGTCCCAACCATGAGACTCTACTTTAGTGAGAGAGAATGCAAACCTCCTTACAAAAAAACTCCCTTTCCCAATATAGGCAACACACTATCCATAAGAAGAATAATGTGAGCACCTGCTCACACTTCACCTCTAAGAATTAGAATTCAGTTTTATCATGCACACTCTTAATCCAGACACAAAGGCAGTACTTACAATAATTGAGTAAATGCAGATATTCTGCTTCATATGAGTCCATAACATTTTCTGAAAAGTATATATTCACTAGTTCATGGATGCAGTGACTAGAGTCCACTGTTTATTTCTAATACATTCAAAGAGTCTCTCATCTACTGGCCATAAGGCATATAAACATCATCTCCATAATTTTGTTTTCTATACTTCATATTTAGATATCTAAAATAAAACACAATACAGGGATTTCCCTCACAGATCAGAGGTTAAGACTCCATGTTTCCAATGCAAGGGGTTTGGCTTCAATCCCTGGTCAGGGAACTAAGATTCCACATGCCGCACAGTAACAAAAAAAGGAAAAAAAAAAAACACAATACCAATAAAGCTTAAAAAGCACATCAAAATTGCTATTATATGTTTTAAAAACAGTAACTATTACTGATTGAATTTTTAATGCTTTAATGTGTCTTAGATAACATTTAATACTTGAACATTTCATATGAAGTCTAGTTAAATATAGGGTAATATCAAACACTAGATTTTCCCATATATCAATAATTTTTCCTTTGGTGAAAACATCTTTATTCAACTCTAAACAGATTACTGAATTAAGAGTGACAGTAACATTGGTGACAATATTAATGTGTCAGGCACTGTTCTAAGTACCTCATATGTAACAACTGTTCTAATCCTCATAACAACCCTATGAGGCAGGTCATACAGTAAAACCATATTAACTGACAATCATTAGAGTGTGGAAAGAATTACAGAATACTACTAAAGAAATTTTACTTTCTATACATTACTATGATTTCAGCCGAAACTTCCAGTTAAATATGGTAGACTGATCAACTTGTCAGAACAGACTACATAGGTATGAGATTTCAACAAAGTTTAATAAAAATAAAAATCAGGAAGAGATGTGATAAAATAACCAAGCAGAGTAGAGGAGGTTAAAAGTTTATGTACTCAGAAGGAAGGAGCCAACAAATACACTCAGCCAAACACCTAACAATCTCAGGACTTGGAAGTAACAGCTACTGCAGAAAAGGGCATTCGGTTTAGGGCTGAAATCAGGACTAGACATCTGTTAAAAGAGCAATTGGACCCTAAGTTCTCTCACCACTCTCCACAGCCAGACAACCCACTCACCCCAAACTCTATCCACGGGAGAAACTGAATCTGAGGGTCGCAAAACACAGAAGATGACTGAAGTGGGGTAGGGCAGGGCATGGAAAGGCCGAAAATGGAAAGATTTTAAAGTAAATACCACTATACAAACTATAAGGTCCTCAGCCTCTTCATATCCTGCTGTTAGAAACCAGGAATCCTTCCTAGAGAAAAAGAACAGCTCCAAAGAAAAGACCTACTCTGAAATTTAGGGAACTCCAAGAAAAAAGGCCAGCTCTCTCCTAAAAGCAGACAACAGATAAACCCAGCCCACACATAAAGAAACATGAAGTTAGCTTTTAGTACCTTAATAAGAATTCTTAATAAGAATGGTTGACTCTTCCATTCAGCTTTCTGAGAGCCTTCAGAATGGAAGACACAATCCAAAACAAATGGATGCAACAGGAAACGATGCAGGAAATAAGACATGAGGGAAAAAACCATAATCATCCTCATGAAAATGGGACAGACAAGAAAGATACCTTAGAAATTAAAAGACACAGCTAGATGCATAGAAAAAGGACAATTACAATACAACTGAGGAAAGATTTTTAAAATTAAAGGATCAGTCTGGGAGGTTCAACATGCAAATAACAGGAATTCTACTAAAAACTAAAATTATCAAAAAGATAAAACTTCCCTCCAGAAATAAAGTCGACAAGCCTATAAATTTAAAGTTAAGTACTATAAAGGAAGTACCCATCAAAAGAACGAATAAAGATCCGTGCATCCTCATGAAATGCGGGGGGTAAAGAGATGCTCTTAAACACTTCCGGACTGTAAAAACAGGCCCTGAATAAGAGAATGGTACCAGAATTTTCACAGGCAGATTGAAGGCTTTAAGACAATGGAGCAGTGCCTTCAACGCTCTAAGAGAAATTTTATTTTCAACAGAGACTCCAAACTACCAATCAATCAAGAGAAGAGACATTTTCAGACCTGTAAAGCCTCAAAATCTTTGCCTCTCATCCAGCTTTTCCCAGGAAGCTTTGGTAGTGGATATGCTTTGGCAAAAAAGTAAAGCAAATCTTAATGAAGATCCAATAAACAAGAGATCCAACATAAGACTGAAAAACAAAATGACCCCAGAATGACCACCAAGTCATTCACAGGTCTGGAGGGCAACTGTCCAGATGGTAGAAGATGAAGGACTATGGAAAAACTGTCCCCATAGGGAAAAGAAGAAAAAAAGGAATTGACAGATCATCTTTTATTTTTTTAGCATTTAAGTCTTTGGATAATCACTGTAACAGATACATTTAAAAACAGAGCAAATTTTAAAAGCAGGCAATTATTAATTAAAGAAAGAAAAAGATTCTAGTAGAAAGGAACCAGAGATCAAATTGCCAACATCTGCTGGATCACTGAAAAAGCAAGAGAGCTCCAGAAAAACACCTACTTCTGCTTTATTGACTATGCCAAAGCCTTTGACTGTGAGGACCACAACCATGGAAAATTCTCAAAGAGATGGGAATACCAGACCTGCCTCCTGAGAAATCTGTATCCAAGTCAAGAAGCAACAGTTAGAACTGGACATGGAACTACAGACTGCTTCCAAATCGAGAAAGGAGTACATCAAGGCTGTATATTGTCACCCTGTTTATTTAACTTATATGCAGAGTACATAATGTGAAATGCCGGGCTAGATGAAGCACAAGCTGGAATCAAGACTGCCAGGAGAAATATCAATAACCTCAGATATGCAGATGACACCACCCTTATGGCAGATAGCAAAGAAGAACTAAAGAGCCTCTTGTTGAAAGTGAGAGAGGAGCGTGAAAAAGTTGGCTTAAAACTTAATATTCAGAAAACTAAGATCATGACATCTGGTCCCATCACTTCATGGCAAATAGATGGGGAAACAGTGGAAACAATGACAGACTTCATTTTGGGGGCTCCAAAATCACTGCAGATGGTGACTACAGCCAGGAAATTTAAAAGATGCTTGCTCCTTGGAAGAAAAGTTATGACCAACCTAGATAGCATATTACAGAGCAGAGATATTACTTTGTTAACAAAGGTCAGTCTAGTTAAAGCTTTGGTTTTTCCAGTAGTCATGTATGGACGTGCGAGTTGAACTGAGCACCACAGAATTGATGCTTTTGAACTGTGATATTGGAGAAGACTCTTGAGAGTCCCTTGGACTGCAAGGAGATTCAACTAGTCCATCCTAAAGGAGATCAGTCCTGAATATTCATCAGAAGGACTGATGCTAAAGCTGAAACTTCAACACTTCCGCCACCTGATGCGAAGAACTGACTCATTTGAAAAGACCCTGATGCTGGGAAAGATTGAGGGCAGGAGAAGAAGGAGACAACAGAAGATGAGATTTGGTTGGATGGCATCACCGACTTAATGGACATGGGTTTGAGTAAACTCTGGTAGTTGCTGATAGACAGGGAAGCCTGGCATGCTACAGTCCATGGGATAGCAAAGAGTCAGACACGACTGAGCAACTGAACTGAACTGAACTGAGTAGAAAGTAAATATTGATAGGAAAAATTGACAATGATCCATAAACAATATTTATATCCATCAATTTAACAAATAGTTGTGATTAATCTACACTGGGGGTATAGGGGAGGTGAGGATATAAGCAAAGTAATCCTGCCTGCCTGCCATAAAGGAATTAAAAAAACATTTCAAAAATTGACAAATCAAGAAAGAGTATTAAAATGTATTTTAAAATAGGAAGGTAAATACTAGAACCAACCACGGAGAGCTCGAAGTTCTTGCCTCTAGGGCACTAAGAGGAGGAATTACTTCTTTTCACTATAAGCCTTCTAGCTTCTACTTGATTTTTTTAACTATGTGCATGAATTACTTAAAAACAAAAAAGCTAATTTAAAAAAATAATTCAAATTTACAAACTCAGTATGAATTCAAAGAAAGAAGGATTGTGGAAGTGGAAAGCATGAGAAGGAAGCCGTATCTACCAGCTCCAATTACTTACCTGATCAGGGCTATTCAGAGAGACCTCCTCCAAGGAGCTCCTGCAGTCTAACCAGGATTTTTACAGGCCAGCGTCAGACACGACTGAGCAACTTCACTTTCACACACTGGAGAAGGAAATGGCAACCCACTCAGTGTTCTCGCCTGGAGAACCCCAGGGATGGGGGAGCCTGATGGGCTGCCGTCTATGGGGTCACACTGAGTTGGACACGACTGAAGCGACTTAGCACTAGCACTTAGCATATACCCTCTGCACCAAGTGGAGGAGAGCAAGGTTCAAAGGACAGACCCAGAGGCACTTCATGTAATAAGTCAAGAATTGGTAGAGTCCAAATTAATAATACTATGACGTGCACGGAATCAAATATTACAAGACTGTATTTCCTGAGATCTTATGATAACTTCTAAACACTAATTATAATAACATACAGAGAAAATCTACAAAACAATTCAAGGTGAAAGGTTCCACGGAGATTGTCAAAATGAAGATACTTTATCTCTTGCCTTAGAATTTAAGTTTAAATAGCATCCGTTTCTGGACTTGTCCTGACTGAAGATAACACAATGATTCAGTGTAATACAACAAAGTTCAAATTTGGTCCACTTAACTCTCATCAAAGTTGTTTTAAGCGTAGAAGCCTTGGATTCCCACACAACAGAAAGCAAGCACTGCTTCTGCTTAGAAGATCACTGATATACCAAGAGTCTCCAAATTTCTCAACCCCAAGGCCGAGATAAAGTAAAATAAGAACAACCTATAATCAGACACTACAAAAATTGTAACATCTAAAATTCTTATGAAATTTTTATTTGGTTCATCTTTTTCTTAAGATTCAGAAAATCAGGCACCCTTGAAAATATACTGGGCTCCTCAAAATGCAAGGTTCCCTGAAGCTTTGCTTCATGATACCAACTCACTGGTCAAAACTCAGATGTAATTCCAGATATACTGATATTCCCTTAAAAAAAAAAAAAGATTTCACAAATGAGTTGATTCCAGTCACAATAAAATCCATATTTAGGAATATAGCAAACTTGTTCAAAGCACCTACTTCAAGGAGAAAAAAATGATATGAGCCAGAAATAACTGTATTTTATTTTTAAAATATTTACAGAAAACTGTTCAGGAACTCATATTTTTGGATAAAGCAATATAAAATGGATTTATTTTCCATGAGTTCAAAAGCTCTGTTATAGTGTTTCCATTATAAACCTATTGATTAAAAAAAAAAAAACTACTAGAAAAACTCCCACAGTCAGTAGTAGCACCTTGATCTCCATGGTCTTATCACTACTCATTCCTATTACAAAAAATACAAAAAGAAGCCAAAAACCTGATAACTCACTCAACATGAAAACTTACTATATTATCAAACTTCTTTTTTCTCAAACTAGACACATGAAGTAAAACAGGAGCAGAAAAAGATTCCTCCTAATATAGTCTAATGACCTGTGTGCTATTTAAAATTTCAAATACTTTAAGTAGCAAACAGTTTATCTAAATGTATATTAATGTGTATAGATTGTTTATATCCATTTTAAACTTAAGAAAGCCTATAACTACAGACTTATTTTAATAAGGAAATAACAAAATTTTTAATTTGTTTAAAAAATATTTTAAACAAATCTTTTAAAACAATTCCCACATAAACTTACAAGAGAAATTTAAAATGAAATAGGACATAACATTCTAAGCTCACAGGCAAAAAAAGCTAAAAATATGCCTTACTTGTGTCTTTACTATGAGGTCTAAATATACAAACAAAATCAAACCAATAAAGAATATTATTACCATTTGATAAAGATTAGACAAACTATCAATAAATGTAAAAAAATACAATGTATATATGATGAGTTTGAATGCAAAAACCACATATTTATTAAACATATGATTAACTTAAAAACACCAAACCAGTTTGTTTTAAAGTGCTCCTCATCTAAAACCTTGGACAAAACTGTCACTCCAAAATGAATTGAAAAAACAGTTTACAAGGCAAACACTGACGGCATAGACAGGTACTACCAAAAAATGCTATTTGTTCTTTAAATAATGCCATTCTCAAGGTACATAGGGCAGTCGCCTTGACAGATTCCTTTTTAATAAATATTCATAAATAAAAAAAGTCTAGATATTCTAAAGAGCTGCAAATATCAATACCTTACAACAGTAGCTTAATAATGTCTATTCTGGGAAAAAAGCACTAAAATCCTCTTCCATTGCAAGTCATTTATTTCTCTGGTGAAGTGAGCAAGGTCACTACAACATTAACTTCTTTCTAGAACAATGTAAATAAAAATGCACACACATCTTAAATTTGGTAGGTCATAAAAGTTAGGATGCAATCTTTTTTTTTTTGGATGCAACAGAAAAATAAATAAGTAAAAATTAAATACTTTAACACAACATTTGGTATTGATAAATCAGTAGTGTCAACTTCATATATGAAGGACAGCACAGTCTGGTTTTTAAAAATCCTCAATGTCATAGTATTTGGGGTAAAAATATCTCGAATATTAAATGTTTCCTTTTTGGTTAAAGGAATATAATACAAACACCATCAAGCTGCAACCGTAACTCATCTCAGCTGGGGTAAAGTGACCATTTGGTCCATGGCACAAGTTATATATTTATCACACTTCTGTCAAACTGAAACCTTAGGTTTATAAGATTTCATGTTTATAAGCTACAATACACACTGACTAAACTGTCAGTCCCTCACAGTTTTTTAGAAAAATATCTACATTTGTCCTTATGGATGTCAAAATGTTACACCATCATTTGTTTAAAAAAAAAAAAAAAGATGCACATTCATACCGTGAAGTTATTAGGAAAATACTCTTGCAAATAAACTATATAAAGATAAAATACACTTCAAAGGTATGTGGGTTGTTTTTTGTTTGTTTTACAATATTCTATAAAGTGCAGAGAAATCCTAAGGGAAAAACTACTCCCTATAACATAGTTTAATTACAGCAGCTTTTGCATAGCAATACTTGGCGGAAGTTGGACACTTCCATTTCCTCAGGAAGAGAAGGATAGAAGAGGATCTTCTGATTCAGATTTTTTTGGTCATAAATCTGCTTTCTTCAGGAATGGTTGCTGATGCCAAATCTCCATTAAGTGTATTTCTTGAACAGTGAACAGGTCCTATTAAGAAATTGATTAAAAGTTAAACATCCAACCAGTATAACTCCAGTCCTCTGTAAAGAACATTTTCTATTCAGGGACATGAAATCCCTGTAGCTTCCTGCTAAGCTTTTGATGGTTTGCTTAAAAGAGTAAAAATCTAACTTTTATAATACTGGCAGTTGTAAGGAGAAACCAAAAATTCACGAGAAGTTATGAAACTATCTGAAGTAGTACAGATACTTGTTTTGTTCATTGCTAGAACCAAGGTTTGCACATAATGGAGTAATCAATAAGGATTTGCTGAATTTGAACTTAGTCTTAATTAACTATTGCTTTTTCAGCCTTATCGTTTTAATGCTGCTGGCATCCTCCTGATTTTCTAGGCAAAGAAACCAAGTTCTGAAAAGATCAGGCCAAACCCAAGATCACACAATTGGTAACAACAGAACTAGGACTAACTCAGGTCTTGGTCTCTTCATCATAAGACTTTGTTTCTTTAATATTTTGATTTTATTGGTGTATAGTAGATTTATCGTGTTTTGTTAGTTTCATACAGCAAAGCATCACAAGACTTTCTGAGCAAAGCTGACTAGGTACCTCACACTGAAAGTCCTCACACCTCCATCTGGGATGCAGCTCACGAAAATAGCACTGCAGCTGAAAACGAGCACATGAAACACACTGGCATAGTCCTGTTCATTTTCACATGAACATAATTTTAACTTAACATAAAATTTATAATTTTTTAAAATCTAGTTAATAAGAAGTAGCTGCATCTTTCAAAGGAAAGTATGTGCTGACATAAAGACTTTCAGCTAAGACTGTCAATTTGCCCACTACACTTTCTAAAAAGTCAAAGTCGCTCAGTCGCATCTAGCTCTTTGCAACCCTATGCAGTCCATGGAATTCTCCAGGTCAGAGTACTAGAATGGATAGCCGTTCCCTTCTCTGGGGATCTTCCCAACCTGGGGATTGAATCAAGGTCTCCCACATTACGGGCGGATTCTTTATAGCTGAGATACAAGAATAGCTTCCCCTTCTCTGGGGGATCTTCTGGACACCGGAATTGAATCTGGTCTCCTGCATTACAGGCAGATTCTCTACCAACTGAGTATCAGGGAAGCCCACACTTTCTAAGAAACAGAACTAACACAGTCTCTGCTTTGTCAGCTAACTGGGACACTAAATTTTAGGGTAAAAAGAAGGAAATTTAAGGCTAAAATTGACCTGTCCTATACTTGCCAACTTTAAAAATTTTAAAGAGTTGAGATATATGTACGGATATAAAGATTAATGCATATGCATATATTAATGCAGGTTTTTGTGTGGATTTGCATACATGGGTGTATAGCTAATTTTGTTACACTCCTTAACAGCTACATTGTTAAATGGAATAAGTCATTTACACTTGGATCTTATGAAAGCAGTTTTCAACAATTCAGAACCAGAGGTTCTAAAAAGAAAAGACAGCTAAGGAAAATGGCTGGCTTAAAAAATTAATTTAGCTATCACAAATGAAATTGACACCCTTAAAAAGAGAAATGGCATTTAAAAAAAAAAAGTACAAGGCAGTACGAAACTGCTTCATAAGATCTAGATGAAGAGGGTCATGTATTAAAGGCAGAAAGAGGAAGGTAAATTGCAGTGTATAGAACCTGCCTCAGGTGACATTTTTTTCCCCATACTTAACCTCTTTTTATCTTTAAACCTCTTTTTATCTTTAACCCTCTTTTTATCACTTCGAAGATGTACTAAATTGGCCTAGGAAAGTTTCTTTCTCCCATACCCTTCCCCTACTCAATCCATTTCCTTCTTTCATTTATTCACTTGTTGCCCCAACTTAAATTCAAAATGATAATGAGTACAGAGTAGTGTTCTACATCAATAAATAGATTAGTTCTGTAAGAAAAATGGACATTAAGAAAAAAGATGCCAACAACTTCCTGAGATCTGAAAGTGAGCAGCAGTTCCTTTTAGAATCTCAACCATCTTCATGGTTGAGGGGAACTTCACATTCCCCTCTAATTAAACCTGTTTAATGTTCTGATTAAGTCAAACAACTCTATGTTAATGAATGTTTTCAATATAATAAAATACTAGAAATCCAACACCATTGTTTCATCTCATTTCAGCCACACTATAAATTAGCTGGGCTCCTCTAAGCAGTCTAAAGAATCTAACTACCATTCACCATTTCATTTCCATAAGGGAAATAAAATCTTCTTCCAAACAGCTGACTTAAAAATAAACCTTGGAACACAACCTGTTCCTTAACTAAAAATAATATGTAATTTCTACCCATGTTTCATGGAAAAATAGTAAAGCCTTTGGAAAGCAAAGGAGTTGTAATAATAATACCATATTTGCATTCACTGGAAATCATGGTCACTACTGTCTAAGTACATATTCTGACAGACTTTCAAAGCTTCTCCTCTGAAGAAAAAAATAATTAAATTTAACAGAAATCACAAACTCTTTCCTGTTCAATCATAGTATGTTGTCTCTTCAAAAATAAGGAAGAAAAGGCACAGGAATAAATGTTAGTATAATTCACCATCACCACCAGAAAAAAATTATTTACCTTGGCCATTTCAAATTATTTAAGTAACAACGTTGACTTATTTTTCTCTGAACTTAGAACTTGCCTTTATTTTTCCCTAGAATCCAACTCACAATTTATGCTTCCTTCTAAAATGTTTTTAAATGCAAATATAGCAGGAATATAAGATTACTAAGAAATTACTAAAATGCAAGGGGAGTAAAAATGTTGATATTACATATGTAAATCTAAGATACGGCATTTACAAAGAGATATTTAGTATTTCTTAGTACTAACCCTCTTCACTGCCAGTATTCCTCAGCAATTACAGAGCCCCACACCATTTTGCTGAACAGGCCAAAGAGAGAGTCATACCCCTTCTAACTTACTATCTGGGTCTTCAAGAGGAACATCATTACAAGAGTCTGTATCTGAGTAGGTTCTTCGGCGTCGCTGGGAGAGTCGGTGAAGTGTAGACATTGGTTCTTTTATAGAGTGGCTACTCCTGTAAAATAAATAAAAAGCATTAAGGACTTCCAACAAATGAAAACACCTCAACTTAACTGCAGTTTTCAATGACTTCTCTTTAAATGAAAGAGGAACTGTTTTTATACTCAAAGTTCTATTTCAGCAACATTCTACTCCTTCAGAGGTCAGACCATAAACAAGTCAAAGCATTTAGAACCTAGCTGGTAAGCTGGGGAATACAGCCCCTGAGCCAAACTGAAAGGAAAAGAGGTACAATGAAGTCACTTTTTTATAGAGGAAGATCCAGCTAGAGAGTAACATGTCTTATGGTTAACAAGTATTTGAAAACTAAAAGTTACAGACTTCACAAGTGTATGTATCTGGTGTCACCCATATCCAATCTAAGACAGCAGAGCAAAGGGGATGGGCCAGCAGTATGCGAGTGTGCTAGGAGCCAACTCACTCACAGCAGCAAGTGAAGGCTAGAAAAACTAGTTTTCACAAATCAACTTGGAAAACCAGAAAACTAGAAAAATCAAACTAAAAATTCAACGCAGAAGCAAATCACCACCACTCAATAGCATTATCACTGGATGACAGCCCAACATTATTGTTCTTAATGACAAAATTGTCACCAAGAAAAAATAAAGTTTAAAGATTCATATTGTAGTTTATTTAATCAGGCAAAATGGATGAAATACACGTCAAAAAATTCAATCATAAAAATAAAAATCTGAAAAAAAAAACTTTGTTAAAGCAATCAAGCTTTTATTTTTCTGGAAAATTCAGTTGGTGAAATATTTCATTTCCTAATAGAATTAGATACAACACTGGACTCCTATGAACACATAATAGTTCAATTAATTACATAATCATGAGAGGGGGAAAAAACAGTGACAAAATAATAAGGGATCTCAGCATTTATTCTTTTTTTTGGTAGCCACTCAATAGACATTTACTGAAAGAAAGATTCATTAAATTCTATAGTACTTTACAAATTTCTAAAGTTTCACATACATGATTTTATATATAGTCCTATAATAACCATTTTTTGCCTCTACCCCATATTAATGTAGAGACATAAACGCTAATGTCACTATAATTTCATCACTTTCCAAAGAACCAATAAGACAACCATAGCAACTCAAAAGAATATTACTTGCTAAGATAAATAGCATGGGATATACTGGCAAGATCAAAAGGTAAATTTTTACATGTGCTGATACGAATATATACTTTAAAATATCAATTGCTTCTTCTCTCTTTTTAGTAACAGCCTTAGCTCCAAATAAAATAGCTCAGAACAAATATATGATTCTATAATAAACTATAGTAAAATAAGCCTAAGCTTGAAGCCTTAATACATTGAAAATGGATTTCTATTAACCAACACTTGTTATAATTTACAGCTTAAAAAAGTATGATAGCTGGTAAGTTGCTTACCTTACTGGCTATTTTATTCACTCATTATTTTCTTTACTATCTAGCAGGGCCAGGCTCTATACTAAGCAGTAAGAGAAATAGTGATGAGCAAATCAGAACAAGACTCTGCCCATACAGAGTTTACATTCCATTTTATGAAAGACAAAAAAATTTCCCTAATTAGGTAGAATTTTGAGAAAATTTGGTCAAAAGAAAAGGTTATTTTACCTCTCTGTACTGCAAGAACCAGGATGGCTGACGGAACGCTTCATCTAGAAATTTTAAAGAAAATGAGCTTAATCACAGGTCAAGTAGAATAAGACAGCTCTAATATATTATGATGATGATGATAATTAACATTTACTCAAAGAAATTTTTACTCAAATTAACTCAAAGAAAAGATAGCTGGCCAAAATTTACTCAAAGAAAAGATAGCTGGCCAAAAAATTTGTTTTTTACAGACTCAAGTAACATTAGCACAAGATAAAGCTTTCTGCCTAGTAACTAATAACTGAAATCTAAAGCATATAAAAACATGCTGGATTATTTTCTCAATATTAAAAACCAAATTTTATTTTATATATGTATCTAGGTGGCATCAGTGGTAAGAACCCGCCTGACAATGCAGCAGACGTAATAGACACGGGTCCAGTCCCTGGATCAGAAGATCCCCTGGAGGAGGGCCTGGCAACCCACTTCAGTATTCTTGCCTGGAGAACCCCATGGACAGAGGAGCCTGGCTGGCTACGGTCCCTAGGGTTGCAAAGAGTCGGACACGGCTGAAGCAACTTAACATGCAAGCGTACACACACACACACACACACACACACACACACACACACACACACACATAAAAATATACATAAAACAGTATACCTAACTAGCCCCCTCATGCAAGCGTACACACACACACACACACACACACACACACATAAAAATATACATAAAACAGTATACCTAACTAGCCCCCTCAAAGAAAAATCACACTATTTGCGATGAAAACAAGTATTTAGAAAGTCAGAAAAGAACATGGTCTAATAAGTGTCTATCTCTGTCTCTTTTTTAAAAGGAAGAGCTTCTCCTTACCATTCATTATTCAGGTAGCTATTACACAGATGTTCTAAACTGTGGGTGGTTTTCATGGAAAACAACATTAATAATTCAAGTCTTTTAAGAAATCAGAAGAGAAACCGTAAGCCTCGACTAGGTTTCTAAAACCATATACTTAACATATAAATAAAATCTGATTCATCATAAAGTTAATATGAAAAATATAAAACATAATTTAACTACTCCCCCAAAAGACAGAGGCAGCTAAGTAGTTATTTCAGTTCTTAGCGAGGTAGCAAAAAGGCAAAGTTTTTATTAAAACTAAGGATGGTTGCTTTAAATACAGGAGCTCAAAAGTCTTAGAAGTAAGTTCAAGTCTAACAGTTGTGTTACATAAAGGTCTTCTACAGTTGCTCTGAGAAATCCCTGTTGAAATGATAATTAAGACCCATCCAATTTGTAGTCCAGGGATACTTAATATAATTAAAATAAAGATGCAACTGGACATTAACAGCTCCTTTAGGAGAAATCATTTCCTTTGGGATAACTCACCCAGCAACACTCCCACTACAATTATCACTCAATTTATGGATCCAAAAATGACAAGTGTTTAAACTTCCATGATGATTTGAGATATAACTGAATGCAAGCTAACTTAAAGAGAGACATGAGATTAACTATGCTAAGCAGTTATAAAGATCAAGTTAATCTTGGAATCCTCAAATCTTTCAGCTTTTTCATTTACTCATGTCATTAAAAAAAAAAAAGAAAAATTCCCCTTGAAGACTATCTGACCTTACTTTCTATGCTATGTGTCTCCAGAACTATTTACCATAAGCCACAATTTTTGCTTTAAGAATGAAGTAAAATGGCACAGTGAGGAAAAATATGTGGCCTCTAACCAGTATTTCCTAGATTAACTTATCAGATTTTTACAATGTTTCCACTGATAAAATACTTTAGTTTAAAAGAGACAGTTATTATGGTTTACATAAAATATACATATGACCTCTCTGGACTACAGAACATTTATAACAGAAAGTATTTCCCTCAGAAGTTCGATGCAGAAATCAGGTAGGTCTGAGGTGTTTTCATTATATTTGACTCTGTAAAACAAAATACCTTATAAAAAATAATTGACACCTTTAAAAAGTACTGTGTACCCCTTGCATATCAAGCTCAGGAACACACTACATCCATCCCAAAAGATTAGGGTTTTCTGTTCAATTATAATGTTATTTAGCAGTTCATAGTATACCTAAAATTGCTCTAAAAAGCAACACTGTCAAACTGCATTCTATCAAATGCCACAATCCTGTGAGTTGTTATTTAAAAACACACAGAAGGGTTCAACCATCAAATAAATTTCAGAAACACACCACCTCTCCTCAGAGATTCACATGCATTTCAGCACAAAAGAGGTTCTGAGAAGTCCTATGATAGAGAAACCCAACTTGTTTAATTAGCAGCAGCAGCAACACTCCCAGACTAATCTGGCCAAAAACTCACTTTCATGGTATACTTTTCTCAGAGGATGCTGTTATTCCACCATAAATTAATTAGAAAACTATGATCTCAGTGGGGTCCCCAGGTGGCACTCCTGGTGAAGACCCTGCCTGCTAATGCAGGAGACTGAGAGATGTGGGTTCGGTCCCGGGTCCTCCCCTGGAGGACATGGCGACCCACACTGCTACTCCCATAGTCTTGACTGGAGAATCCCATGGACACAGAAGCCTGGTGGGCTATTGTCCACAGGGTTGCAAGGACTTGGATGTGAGTGAAACAACTTAGTATGTACCCACGATCTAAATAAATATAAGTAATAATCATTACTAACTCTCATATGACTAAATTTGCTGTGGTGGGTAAGAAAATCTTGGAATAAGTTGTACCCTATTATTTCTGCCAACAATTAAGCCTTCAGGTAACTGCTAAAATAAAAGCCAGGTGGCATTCTTCCTCCTAAAAAAGGGCTCATGAAAATAGTTTGATTTGAAAAAATGTAAGGTTTCATCAAAACTTATCTCCAAGTTCCCCCACAGCATGCTCAAGTAAGTTTATTACCTTGAAAAGCTCAATGAAGCCACTACCCTTGGCAAAGAGAGTACTTGCTGTTTGGATTGAGAACCTAATGTTTAACCTAACATTTAAACAGGTTAGGTCTCCTCTGATGTAAAAATAACACATGTATTTCAGAGATGAGAAAAATAAAGTACAGAGAGAGTAAGTACCTTGCCTCTTTGGAAGGTTCAAATCCAAATGCCGACTACAAAATACTGTCTCCCCTGTAACATGGTGTTTCAAACTCTTACAACTCCTTTAAAGATCTGCTTAATTTTAACCCTTTATGAGTAAGTCGGAAAAGGCAATGGCACCCTACTCCAGTACTCTTGCCTGGAAAATCCCATGGACAGAGAAGCCTGGTGGGCTGCAGTCCATGGGGTCGCTAAGAGTCGGACACGACTGAGTGACTTCACTTTCACTTTGCACTTTCATGCATTGGAGAAGGAAATGGCAACCCACTCCAGTGTTCTTGCCTGGACAATCCCAGGGACGGCGGAGCCTGGTGGGCTGCCATCTGTGGGGTCGCACAGAGTCGGACATGACTGAAGTGACTTAGCAGCAGCAGCATGAGTAAGTCATCACCCTCTTGTGGTGCTTTTACCAGATAGAAGCATGCTCCCCAATCTTTAATGTCACAGCTCCCCAGAGTTCTATATTTTCCTGGTATGTTGGGGTAAATGGCACAGCCCTTCCAAGGAGAGGGGTTCAGGACCCTGGCACACACTGAGCCCGTCAACTGAGAGGCTCCCATACAAAATCTGAGTACAGTCAAAAGAAACTCGACCTGTTGACTCTTTCCCTCCCACTGCCCATTTCCAGCCTTAAAAATAAACACAAAAACAAAGCTACATGCAGTATCATTGGAAGAAAAACCACAAGTCCCAACCATTTGAACAGGGGAAGGTGACACAGGAGAAACTAAGGGATCCGGATGGGACAGCTGAAACATCTCTGGTTTAAACTTGGCATTTGCTATCTTCACACATTCCTCAAGCGTTGTGATGAATGTATTACACGTGGCACTAAGTAGAGAAGAGGCTTCATTCATGTTCTGAAAAATAATATGCAAAGAGTTGAACAGACTCATACACAATTATGTGGATTCATATACCATCGTATAATCAAATAATAAACATTACCTTCAGTGGACACCGTATTAGATTATGTTCAAATCTATTTAAAATACATTACCTTAGAAAACTAAATCAATGAACGAATAAAAATTATCTCTCTCTCAGGCAAACAACATATGAAATTAGACTCCATGAAAAAATAACTCTTACACTTAAACCAAGCATTATATTGAAAAACTGTGTACAAAAATTTATCTTAAAAAACCTAACCTAGACTTGTAAGCCTCTAAGTATCAGAATTCCAAAGGTGATCACAGTAGTGGAATACCATGACAGTGACTGAAGAGGCAGGCAGAATTCATGTCTACCCCATGTACATCATCATACCATTTCTCCCTTGGTAGAATATAAACTCCAAGGTTTTTTATAAGACAGCAGAGTGCCCTGCCCCTGGGGGATGAGTATAGACTGGTATAAGTCAGTCACGTCGATTCCATGATCCTTTGCCAAATACTCATTTTTCCTAGTTTCCACCGACTCAGACTAAAAAGATAATGAGAAGTCTGCTGGGGTTCTGGAATTTTCATCCTCTGATAAAAGCCAAGGATAGCAAATTGAGACTCTCTCTCTACCATGGCCACCCACTGCCTCCTGCTTCTATGAGACCTTGCAGTAGCAAAGAAGGCTCAGCATGAGGAGAAAAAAACCAAAACACCAAGCACGGCAGAATGGAAGAAAGGAACAAGACTGGGTCCCTGACACTGTCCCTGAGCGACTAGAGCAGATGCGAGGGCACCTGCCTCTGGAGAGCCTGCAATGAAGCAGCAAGTACCTTCAAGTTTAACATACCTACATCCAGAGACAACTGCCATGATCCTTCCCCAGTAGGAGAAGGCCACAGTAGAAACAGGAAGGTTTCGTGGTTCCACTGCTCCCAACTCAGGCAAAGGGAGACTGCGAACTATGCTGGCCTTGCACCCAGAGAGTAAGCAATAAGGCTCACTGTCCTACTTCATCAGAAAGAAACAGACTATTTCATAGCCAGGTCTCATAAATCTGTGTTTTGATTCTCACATCACTGTTCTAGAGGATTTTTTTTCAAGTTCTTTTATAAAGCCAAATCATTAACCCTCAATAGCTAAGCTAGAACCTTGTTACAAAAGAAAGACCATAGCAGCTGTCCAGTGAACTCATGCAGTCAGTCCAGGGAACAGAGCCTGTAATGCTTCTTCCCCACCCCAACCATCAAATTATCAACTGGCTACAAAGACAGGCCTTGATTCCTTGGAGAAATGTGCTGCCTGCTGCTTTATTCTGGTTATGCAGACCAAATCTAAAAGATCTACACATTTCCAGATAGTCTACAGTACAAGAGGTCTGAAGCTGAGAATAACTTGTCTTGAAAATGCTCCTCGATCACCTTAAGTGAAGGTGCTCACCCACCATGTGTGCAGGAAAGCATAACCAGACATGAAAGGATCATCTTGGTTGTACCTCTATGCTAAGAGATGAATGACTCTCATCATGGTGAACAAATTCTTGGATTGTATGAACTTGCTTCATTAGGAGGTCACAGTAGAGGCGAAGTTCAGACATTTTGGTTTTCAGAGACTCACTGGTTTCACTTATTTCTGCAAGGAACACGTACAAACATTCAAATAGATCATTTTCATATTTTAGGGGCTAAGCAACAAAATGGAATCATTAAAAAGTAAGGCAATAGATGTAAGTACCTAGAGGTTAGGAGGTATGAGATCTTGAAAGTAGAATGTAAAGTTTTTCCCTGAGGAAACATTATCTTTTAGCTAACTAGAAAAACCTGGCAGTCATATATCTGACATGAAGTTTAGGTAGATTAATTTCTAGAGAGGGGTCGATGACAATGAATGCCTTATACAGGATATTTCCATTCCATTATTCATCTCTCATTTAATAAGTGATTGCATTTATTTTTTTGTAAATTGGCTTTTCTTGTCCTTTACAGTCCTTTTTCCAGTTCTGATTTTTGTTTTTCTCTTAATAATAAGTAAATTGAAAATTTGTAAAAGTTCTTATGCATTAAAAATAGCAATCTTTCATCCATTCAAAATAATACAGATATTTTTCAATATCTGTCAGCTTTCTTTCACTTTTCTTTATTGTATTTCGGTATATAGGAGTTTTTAACTTTTATGTTGTTAAACTGCTCTATATAAGCATTTATTTATTTTCTTTTGTTCCTTTCACAGCTTCATTTTCACATAATATTGTTTTAAGAATCTCTTTTAATTAAGAACCTACTTTTCTTTATTATCTCCAGACACACTAAACAACCATAATCTTAGCCACTCACTTAGCAATACCTTCTAAACAGATGTGTAAGCAGCAGAGAAAGGAAAAGCACACGGTAGATCCTGGTGCTTCTGCATATTCCTGGAGCCAGTGGCACTGCTTTGCGGTGCTAGCCACAAGCCTCTGTAGCCAGAGTGGGCCAAAGCAGCTCAGATCTGGCTGCCCATTCAACCTAACCTAAGTTAAGCGCTACCCAAGTTTAAGGCCATTCTTTTTTTTTATTGTAATTATATTATATATACACAAACATATATATAACAAAATTTACTATTTTACCCATATTTAACTATACAATTCGATGGCATTAAGACCATGCACACTATTATACAACCATTGCTGCTGCTGCTGCTGCTAAGTCGCTTTAGTCGTGTCCGACTCTGTACGACCCCATGGAGGACAGCCCACCAGGCTCCCCTGTCCCTGGGATTTTCCAGGCAAGAACACTGGAGTGGGTTGCCATTTCCTTCTCCAATGCATGAAAGTGAAAAGTGAAAGTGAAGTCGCTCAGTCGTGTCCGACTCTTTGTGACCCCATGGACTGCAGCCTACCAGGCTCCTCTGTCCATGGGATTTTCCAGGCAAGAACACTGGAGTGGGGGTGCCATTGCCTCCTCCATGTAACCATTACTGCCATCCATCTCCAGAACTTTTTCATTTTCCCAACTGAAACTCTACACACATTAAACACTAATTCGCCTTTCCCCCTCCCTTAATCCCTAGAAATCGCCATTCTTTCTGTCTCTATGAAACAAAGACAAAGATGTGGAATTATACAATATTTGTCCTTTTGTGACTGGCTTAAATTTCATTTAGCACATATTCAACATTCATCAATGTAGGATTTATCAGAATTTCCTTCCTATACAAGGCTGAATAATATTCCACCATATGTACATATCATACTATGCATACCCATTCACCCAACTATAAACATTTGGGTTGTTTCTATCTTTTGGCTATTTTGACTAATCATTCTCTCTTATCCTACCCTTAACCATACTTTATCCATGATGTTCTTTCATATATTTTAAAAGTTTCAATTCAACCCGTAGCCTTCATTTTGCAATATCCATATTTAGTTGCTTTCACTAATTTAAATAACTTCTACTGTTTTTAATTACAGATGTAATACATACTCTGAAAATTTGTGAAAATCGAAAAATATATAATAAAAAATATGTAGGAAAAAAAACCCTGCAATCTCTCAACCAAGATATAAATACCATTATTATTTTCACATTATATTTGTACACAACTGAACTAATACCATAAATTATTTGCTTGGCTTTTATTTTTCTTTTGGCCTTGCTGCTTAGCTTGGGGGAATCTTAGTTTCCTGACCAGGGATTGAATTTGGGGCCATGGCAGTGAAAGCACCAAGTCCTAGCCACTGGACTACAATGGAATTCCCTTGTTTTGCTTTTGAATTGGAAATATGTGAACATGGTAAAGTCAAAGTTACAGTCAAAGGGTCTAAAGTGAAAAGCGAGTCTTTTTCACAAATTCCCTTTGCAAAGGTAAGAACTTGACCAATACTTAGACATTTTTCCTGAGCTGGCCAAGGAATTGCTATGTAATTTTGAATACTGCTCTTTTTAATTAATTATCATATGACTTTGGGCATTTCCTCACATCATCAAAATCCCTCCTAAACATTTTATGGGCTATACGATATATCAGCCTACAGAAGCACTATATTGTTTACTGAACCTTTCCCCTAAATTTAAACCTTGGCAATATTTAGAAATTTTTTCATTATAATGAACCTTTATGTACACAGATCAATAATTCTGATTATTTCTCTGGAATAAATTACTATAAGTGAACATAACAATTTACATTTATGTTTAAGAAAATATTTCCACCATTAAGGAAAAATGTATAGTTACCTTTTTCTTTTTTAGTCCTTGTGTCAGTCAAACAGGCTTTGGAGCTCCCCAGAGCAACCAGCCACCTCTGTCTCTCAGCTGCATTCACCGCCTTCATATAGAAATGCTGCTCTCCTGGAATGATTAATTCCATTCTTGTGTTGTCGGCTGAATGGACTATGATGATAAACAAAGGCAAGATTCAGTCATGGATTTAAGCAATTTGGGGAAATCAAATCATCACTTACTGTTAGAAATCTGAGACCTAAAACAACAAACTTTGATTCAAGATGCAAGCAGTAACACTTCCCTAAGGGGCTATCCAGGGGCACCCTCCAAGCCACCATTCTCACATATACCCAGGTGGGCAGTCGAGTGGTGGCAGCATATGAAGAGAAAACAGCCAACAAATTAACTACTGAATGTGAGATCCAAGAACTCCCTCCTTTGGGACCACTTATACCACTGCCACACTTCCCACACTTTTTTCTTAACTAATTTCTCTGAAAGCAGTTTGTGTTTTGGAACACTCCCCACCCCCCACCCAAACCTAGGATCAGTTCAGTTCAGTTCAGTTGCTCAGTTGTATCCGACTCTTTGCGAGCCCATGAACTGCAGCACGCCAGGCCTCCCTGTCCAGCACCAACTCCCGGAGTTCACTCAGACTCACGTCCATCAAATCGGTGATGCCATCCAGCCATCTCATCCTCTGTTGTCCCCCTTTACCTCCTGCCCCTAATCCGTCCCAACATCAGAGTCTTTTCCAATGAGTCAACTCTTCACATGAGGTGGCCAAAGTACTGGAGTTTCATCTTTAGCATCATTCCTTCCAAAGAAATCCCAGGGCTAATCTCCTTCAGAATGGACTAGTTGTATCTCCTTGCAGTCCAAGGGACTCTCAAGAGTCTTCTCCAACAACACAGATCAAATGCATCAATTCTTTGGCGCTCAGCTTTCTTCACAGTCCAACTCTCTCATCCATACATGACCAGTGGAAAAACCATAGCCTTGACTAGATGGACCTTTGTTGGCAAAGTAATATCTCTGCTTTTTTAATATGCTATCTAGGTTGGTCGTAACTTTCCTTCCAAGGAGTAAGGGTCTTTTAATTTCATGGCTGCAATCACCATCTGTAGTGATTTTGGAGCCCCTCAAAATAAAGTCTGACACTGTTTCTACTGTTTCCCCATCTATTTCCCATGAAGTGATGGGACCAGATGCCATGATCTTAGTTTTCTGATTGTTGAGCTTTGCTTGGCATGAAGTACAATAAATGGTAAGTAAAGTAACCATCCATCAGAACAACAGTCTTCAAACAATGAGTATCTCATAATAACTGGGAAAACACGAGCATTTTGAAGATCTCCTCTTCCTCTCCACCCTCCTCCTCCTCTCCAACACTAACCCCACCCTGGATCTCAGACAAAAGAAAGCTAACCAAGAATCATACTGAGCCAATCCTCAATCTTTGCTGTAAGATTAATTTCTGTTATATTGTCATTAATCAACAAATATTTACGCTGCTCAGAGCAGTGCTTGTAGAGGGGAAGATAGACAAGGGAAAAAAAGGTGTCTTTGCTCTAACAGAGGAAATAATTTTATCCAGGCAACAAACTAATATGCTAAAAATAAAGCACTGAAATGTTGAACTCTGGTACAGAGACATCATGTGTGATTATAACAAGAGGTAAGAAGCAGCAGAAAGTGAAAAAGTTTAAGAAGGATCTGATGATAGCAGAACTTGGTTAAGAGAAAAATAGCACAAGATAAGGCCTAAATAACAAACTGAATACAATATGTACTGAGGATATCAGGAGATAGGCCTAAATAGAGCCTTGTGTTGGATTACAAAATGATATATTCATGAATAAACAAGTTGGGTGGAGTCAAATGATGAGGAGCCCAGAAAGTTTGGCAGAAGCCCTAACTTAGATGATCAATTACTGAAAATACTGACCAGATGCTCAGTGTACAATGGCAAATAAGTACCACAAAAGTTTCGTTATCCTATTATTCTACTTATAAAGACCATCCTTGGATATTTTGTTGTTGGTCACTAAGTCATGTCTGACTCTTTACAACCCCATGGAATGCAGCACACCAGTCTTCCCTGTCCTTCACTATCTCCCAAGTTTCCTCAAACTCATGTCCATTGAGTCAGTGATGCCATCCAACCATCTCATCCTCTGTCACCCCCTTCTCCTGCCCTCAATCTTTCTCAGCATCAGGGTCTTTTCCAATCAGTTAGCTCTTCCCATCAAGTGGCCAAAGTACTGGAGCGTCAGCCAAGCATCAGTTCTTCCAATGAATATTCAAGGTTGATTTCCTTTAGGACTGACTGATTTGATCTCCTTGCTGTCCAAGGGACTCTCAAGAGTCTTCTTCAGCACAATTCACAATTCAAAAGCATCAATTATTTGGAGTTCAGCCTTCTTTACGGTCCAACTCTCCCATCTGTACATGACTACTGGAAAAATCACAGTTTTGACTATATGGACCTTTGTCAGGAAAGTAATATCTCTTTAGGTTTAGGTTTGTGATAGGTATTCTTCCAAGGAGCAAGCATCTTCTAATTTCATGGCTGCAGTCACTGTCCACAGTGATTTTGGAGCCCAAGAAAATAAAATCTCTCACTGCTTACACTTTTTCCCCATCTATTTGCCATAAAGTGGTGGGTCTAGATGCCATGATCTTAGTTTTTTGAATGCTGAGCCAGCTTTTTCACTCCTCTTTTACCCTCATCAAGAGGCTTTTCGGTTCCTCTACTTCCTTTATAGTTATTATAAAATATTGGCTATATTCCCTGGCTATACAATATATCCTTGTAGCTTATTTATTTCATACAGAGTAGTTTGTACCTCTCAATCCCTTACCCCTATTTTACTTTTTCTCTCTCCCTGCTCCTGTAACTACTAGCTTGCTCTCCACATCTCTAAGTCTGCTTCCTTGTACCATACTATTTTAACAAAGGTCAAGAATAATATTTTCTAGGACCTCCTGGCAGTCCAGGGGTTAAGACTCCACATTCCCAATGCAGAGGACAGAGGTTCAATCCCTGGTCTGGGAACCAAGACCCCACATGACTCGTGGAGGAGCCAAAAAATGGACATTTTCTTTAATATCCATTACTGTTCAATGTATGAATATTCAGTGCCTCCTTCAGCAACTCCACTTCAGTTCTAGATATATACTGGACAGAAACACATATATATGTTCAACAAAACAAATACATGAGAATGTTTACAGCAGCTTTACTTATTACAGTCCCCAAATTGAAAAAACAAACACCCATCAATACTAGAATGGAGAGCCAAATTGTGGGACAATCACACAATAAAAATATTACACATCAATAAGAATGGTGACTGTTACACAGAACAATTTAGATGGCTTTCACAAACATAATGTTTAGTTAAAGAAGCCGGACACACACAAAAATACTAATCTATTCCATTTATAAAATGCTCAAGAGCAGACAATACTTTATCTATGGTGATAAAACTCAGATTAAAGGTAACCTTTTAGAGAAATTAGTGACTCAGGGAACATGATTATTATCCCAGCATCTGGAATGCTGACAATATTCTAATTCTTGATTTGGATGGTAATTATACAACTGTATTCAGTACTTTGGCATTCATAAGGCTGAATGTTGAAGATTTATGCCCACTTCTGTATCTTACTCTTTAAACAAACAAGGACAATAAAAATACTGCCATGGTTTGAAAAAGTTCTAGAGTTGCCTTAGAATTCTGCCACTAACAGTCTTTAAATATCCTCAAGGTTGTCAAATGTTTGAACTTTGAATGCAATTTGATTTCTGACACGAGTCAGTATCTCATTTGGAATCAAATCTGAGCAATAAGATTAAATAAAGCCATCATTTTAAAAATAAAAATTCATGCTTTGAATGTGCTTTTCTTGTGTGATTTATAAAAATAAACAAAATTACACCTTATATAGTTCAGGGACTATGCATTTAACAGTCCCACCAGGGTGAAGTGTTCCTGTATCTTACGTAGCCATGAAGCCCTGTATGGTTTAACACTCCTTCTTCTAGTGCTTTATCTTTTCCTTCAATTCTCTTTGAAGAATTCAATACTTTTCATTATCACTTTCTCTGCTCTCTCCTACCTTCTTGCATCCCACATAATACCTCAACTATGCAAACAAATGAATCAATGGTCCACAAAACCTTCCTTTATGAAAATTACAGCAGGACTTATAAACTGCTTTATTTCTCCCCTTTTGAAAAAGCATAGTATGGGGGGAAAAAATGGGGAGGGTAACTTTACAGTAGAGAAATCTGATAGACACTGCTTCAGCCAGGTGGTCAAGGTTAATGTCAAGAGCAATGTGTAAGCTCTCTCAGGTCCTAACTCCCAAGATGACCAAGAAAAAAAGGAACAACAGCTGTGCCTACAAGGGCTATAGCCACGTGCAGACTATTCACTGCACCAACTCTGCCCAATGTGTGCCCAACGACAAAATTAAGGCCATTCAAAAGTTCACCACTGAAAGCACAGTAGAGGCTGCAGCCATCAAGGACATTTCAGAAGCAAGTGTTCTATGCATATGTGCTTCCTCAGCTGTACTTACATTGAGACTACATTACTGCATGAGTTGTGCCAGTCAGAGGCACAGGAATCATTCTCGTGAAGCCCAGATGGACCAAACACCCCAACCCCAGTTTAGACCTGCAGAAGCTGCCCCATGACCTCCACCAAAGCCCATGTAAGGAGCTAAGTCCTTATACACTGAAGAAAAACCATCCTCGCCAAAAGAATTAAAATAGAAATTATACTTTGGGGAAAACAAGTGGGCTATCATGTTGATACCAAGTACTCCTGACACGATGTGATGAGAATGGCACTTTACCTCTGTGATCTTCCTCCCTAAAACCCAGAAGCCCAGTCTAAGCATGGAGGAAACATCAGACAAATTCCAATAAAGGGACTTCCTACAATATTCCTGATAGTACTGGAAACTCTCAAGATCATTAAAAAAAGAAAAAGAAAAGGAAAACATCTCTATAACCCAGAAGAGCTTATTTGCAGTTCAGCAAAAAACCAGAGTTTACAACTCTGAGTTCATACTTCACAAATCTACTTCGCTGTCCTCATCTTCTTTGAGATGAGCTTCCAATCTTTACAATACCTTTCAATGAGAGTAAGGGGGAAAAAAAAAAAAAACCACTTGTAGACTTAGCACGGACACTTAAAGTGGCATCCACAAGAAACTGTTATTCAATCCAGATTGGAAGACTAACACTTGTACTTTGAATTTCAAGTCTAAGTATTTTTATAGAGGGAGAAACAAAAAACTCGTGCTTAACACTAAGTACCATTTCTGAATGCTATGGAGATAAATGGCACTAGAAAATACCTACCTGGTTTTCTCCTCTTTTTGCAGTATGCTGAAGAAACTATCACTTACCTAACTTCAGATTCATCTAATTCAATATATTTCACTTACCTTTAATCTCACAAACTGCCATCTTTATACTTCCTTTGCTCCCTTTGCAAACGTCATCTTGAGAATCATAGTAGGACAGGATTCCATTATCTAAAACAAACCAACGAGGCTGCCAACCTACAAAGATTATAAACAACAAAAGATTGATAAAAAGCTACACTCGTCACACTGAAAACTAGGATTGCAAAATTTACTATCCATGTCATTTCTTGATTCTAAAATAACATTCTAACAATGAAATTTTTAACTGCCAAGATCTGCCCAAAATACTTTTGCATCAATCTCCATTTTGTTGGGAGAGATTTCTGGAGAAACCTCTAGATTAGCATAAATATGGGGAACAACACCTTTATTCTACCTCACAATGTTCTCATCAACACCCCATCAGACCCATCTTTAATAATTGCTCTACATACAGAGTACAACACAAACTGCTCATTTTTTTCTAACTGAATGAGAGTTATGATGTAATGGAAAAAGCAACAGAAGATATGGATGCTAGTCCCAGTTCTACTTTCATTTTTCAGTTGAGTTGCTGTTGTTCTTTAGTTAAGTTGTGTCCAACTCTTCTGCAACCCCATGGACAGCAGCCCGCCAGGCTCCTCTGTCCATGGAATTTCCCAAGCAATAAAACTGGAGAGGGTTGCCATTTCCTTTCCAGGGGATCTTCCCAAGCCAGGGATTGAACCCATGTCTCTTGCCTTGGCAAACAGATTCTTGAGCCACCTGGGAAGGTCTTTAGTTGAATAACCTGGGAAAAATCTTTTCATCTAATAAATATCAAAAATTTCTAATCTCCAAAATAAGTGGATTGAACAAGAAGACCTCTCAGGTGCCATCCAGCTGTCTAATTCTGCAATGTAATCTTCCTCTCTACTATAAAACGCTTTGCCTAAGCAAACTCCAACTTCAAACTATGGCACAACTGCACTCATTTCACATTCTAGAAAGGTAATGTTCAAAATCCTTCAAGCTAGGCTTCAGCAGAACATGAGCCATGAACTTCCAGATGTACAAGCTGGGTTTAGAAAAGGCAGAGGAAATTGCCTGAGATCAAACTGCCAACATTCAATGGATCATAGAGAAAGCAAGAGAATTCCAGAAAAACATCTGCTCACTGACTACACAAAAGCCTTTGTGTGAATCACAACAAACCATGGAAAATCTTAAAGAGATGTGAATACCAACCACCACCTCACCTGTCTCCTGAGAAACTTGTATGCAGATCAAGAAGCAACAGTTAGAATTGGACATGCAACAATAGACTAGTTCAGAACTGGGAAAGGAGTATGACAAGGCTGTATATTGTCACTCTGCTTATTTAACTTATATGCAGAGTATATAACATGAAATGCCAGGCTGGATGAATCACAAGCTGGAATCAAGATTGCTGGGGGAAAAAAAAAAAAAGATTGCTGGGAGAAACAGCAATAACCTCAGATATGCACATGACACCACCTTAATGGCAAAAAGTGAAAAGGAACTAAAGTCTCTTCCTAAAGGTGAAAGAGGAGTGTGAAATAGCTGGCTTAAAATTCAACATTCAAAAAAACTAAGATCATGGCATCTGGTCCCATCACTTCATGGCAAATAGATGGGGAAAAAGTGGAAGCAGTGACAGACTTTATTTTCTTGGGCTCCAAAATCACTGCAGAAGGTGACTTCAGTCATGAAATTTAAAAGACACTTGCTCCTTGGAAGGAAAGCTACAACAAACTCCAACACTATATTAAAAGCAGAGACATCCCTTTGCCGACAAAGGTACATATAGTCAAAGCTACAGTTTTTCCAGTAGTCATGTATAGATGTGAGAGTTGGACCAATAAGAAGGCTGAGCATCAGAGAACTGATGCTTTCAAACTGTGGTGTTGGAGAAGACTCTTGAGAGTCCCTTGGACTGAAAAGAGATCAAACCAATCCTAAAGGAAATCAACCCTGAATATTCACTGGAAGGACTGAATGTGAAGCTGAAACTCCAATACTTCAGCCAACTGATGCGAAGAGCTGACTCACTGGAGAAGACTCTGATGCTGGGAAAGACTGAGGGCAGGAGAAGGGGATGGAGACAGAGGATGAAGGTTAGAGAGCATCACCGACTCAATGGACTTGAGTTTGAGCAAACTCCAGGAGATAGTGAAGGAGAGGGGGAGCCAGGCATGCTGCAGTCCAGGGGTTACAAAGAGTTAGACACAACTTAGCAACTGAGCCACAGCCATAATAACACCACCACCCCCTTGCACACAGTGAGTGCTGAAAGAATTCCAGTCTCTTACAGAGAAGTTGCATACTCTGTGGTGAGAGCATGGATTCCCATCACTCCTCTCTCTTTGCCCTGCCATTACACAGCACAGGCAGAAATGCTAGACACTGAAAATAATTCATTTAATTAGTATTTATTCAGTGCTACAGTACACAACTATCACAGATTTGGCTCCAGAGCAACGGTGCGGGTGAGGATGAGGGCTTTCCTTGAAGCTTAACTTCCACTCTTTCCAATCAAACTCAAGTGTTTCCTGAAATCTTATCAAGCATGCACTGATTTACAACAGTTCACTGATCAATAACATGGTGACCATGCTGGAGGCCGTGTGACTGACCTTGTTCTTTCTGTGACTATTAAATCACCATTCAGCCTGGCCACTTTAGACATTGCCTGCTATATGATTAATCAGTTCAGTTTTTATGGGTCAAATAGTACCAAGACAGAGACAGATAGGGGATTCATTCTTAAACCCTGATATAGACCCAGGATTTACCTCCCCAAAAGGCTTTACCAGTTACGCTTTCGAAATAACAAAGCTGAGTTATCATAAAAAGATTAAATTTCACAGCAGAGAATGTGGTAATATCGTTCAGAGGGATGGATATCCAAAACCAAGTTTCAGACACTTGGACAATTCTGTCTATGAAACACTACATTCCTTAATGAGGCCTAGCAAATTGGTACATGAACTTTATCTTGTTCATCACTGCATTCCCAGAACCTAGGAAAGGTGCCTGGCACATACCAGGTGCTTAAAAAAAAAAAAAGATTGACTGAATGAATGATTAAATACTAAGAAATTAAGATATTGCCTGTTACCCATGAGAGTATGGGGCTTCCCAGGTGGCTCAGTGGTAAAGAACCCGCCTGTAATGCAGGAGAGGTGGGTTCAATCCCTGGGTTGGGACGATCCCCTGGAGGAGGAAATGGCTACCTACTCTAGTATTCCTCCCTGGAAAATTCCATAGACAGAGCAGCCTGGAACAGTCCATGGAGTTGAAGAGTCAGACACAATTGAGCGACTGAGCTCACCACACATGAGAGATATGCAGTATATCCATGAGAGTATACTGTATTGGGCATGCAGAGAAATGATGAAAATGGTTTCTTTCCAAACATTAATTCAGCTTGACAAATTATAAGCAGCATAAGGTGAAAATGCACTACTCTACCCCAGGTCCACTGTCTTTATGGGACAAATTGTGACTTTGTAAGCTTGCATTATTGTGATTCAGTATCTCTTTCAAATAAATATTGAGCAGAATGATTCATTTAGAATTTGTACCAACTTGAGAGGTGACTATAGTTAAATATATTAATCTAATTAAGACTGCTAATGACCTTCTCTACATACCTCTTTGAAGAAATAATTAATAAAATCATCTCTTAACTGATTCACCCATATATATGAGGACTATATCTGTAAAAAAGATTCATAAATATTCCCTTTTTACTGCCTTTTCAAAACACATGTTTTTTAATCTCAAACTATCAAATGTTACTGAAATTCTTATTCTCTACAAAGGATTCTTAATGAACACTGTCATGGAACTGGAAGGTTCCTTAAAGATCACAGTATGAACAGTCACTCATCCTTCTGACCTAAGATGAACTAAAACTAATAATAAGCATGCCACTGAACCAAATTTAAATATTAAAAGAGTTCTTCCAAATAAAAGATTTCATTTTATCAAGCTCCTATGTGCCATACTAGCAGTGAACTTAAAATGCTCTACAAAGATAAAAACTTTAAGCACATAAAGTTAAAAGCTCAACTAGCTGGAGGGTCACTAAGACTAAACTTCGTTCCCGGAATAAATTATGACTTATGTTAGTAATCACCCATTGCTCTGGGCTACACATAAGAGGTTCCTCATATGAACTCCCAAGACACTGTGCTTATGCATATTTGCAATGAGATGATCATTTGCATCTCAAAACATAGTAGCTAGTGTCTCAAAGTTAAACTCAACAGTATAACTGTTTTCACGACTGCCCACGTGAAAATTCGTAATTAAAAAAAAAAACTTGCATCATTTTTCTAATATTTTTCTTAAAACATGTTATAGAAATAAAGTCTTTAACATTTTAATGCAACAAAATATCTATGTATCACATAAAGCATTTGCTGCTATAAATCTGTTTTTAGCATTCCAATTAATAAAAAAGAGACAATTGTAGCTCAGTGCTTATGTCTTAAAAAGTGTTTATGTGCAGATTTTGCACAAGTTTAGATGTACACAAGATGAACGTACCATACAATTACTTTTGGCTGAGTGAACAAGCAGGCAGCAAATCAAGACTGGCCTATTACACTAAACCAAGATACCTGTTTGCCATTTAACCATAATTTAAATCCATTCCTTTTCCTCTAATTTAGTGAGATCATAGAATTCTGGAGTTGGAAAACATCCTCAGGATAAACTAGTTGATCACCCTGGCACTATCAGTCTCAGATCTTGAGAGAAAAAAATGATTTGTTCTTACCATTAGTTGATGGCAGGGATGTGACTACAATTCAGATTTAAGTCTCTTTTAATAAGCCACACTCTTAGTGTCATGGAAAAGGGCCCTTCCCTGCTGGTCTCTCATTGGTTCAGAGACACCTAGCTTTTGGGAGTTATTCCTTTCAATCCACTTCACGAGTGAAACTGACTTGCAGGCTCCACCTTCTTCTTTCCTGTACTTTCTCCCACAATTTCTCACACACTTAACTGAATTCCAAAGCACAAGCATAAATCATTGACAATCAACCTCTAAGAGAATATTATCTTGCAACAGCTTCCAAAATCTTGCTTGTTATGCTCGAACGACCTCACCAAGAGAACTTTTAAAATAAACCGTGTTGCTAAACAAAATTAAAAGATATAGTGAAAAGATTTCTTAAAACGAAAACTTGATCTTAAACGGTTCATTCCAGTCCTATGTCCCAACAACTCATTTATTAACAGAATACTGAATTAAGTGCGAGTAAAAACAGAGATTGCATCAACATATGTAGAGTAAGAATGGTTCCGGAAGCTAAAGGAGGAAAGAGAAGTATTATTACACAGGAAAAGAAGTGGTCAGGTGCACTTCCCACCGTCAGGAGGATGGTGCGCAGTCTCGAACTATCCCCTCAAGACGCCAGATGGGTACTTACAAGGGGCAGAGACAGGGATTAAGCCCGGAAACCAAACAGCCGATTTCGCTGTGGGGGTCCCCCTGGCAGGCAAAGGAAGGAGTCCCTGACCCGTCTTCTCCTCAGCCTGCCCGCCGGAGCCCCCCGCCACCGCCCGGGACACCCGACCCCGTCATACCCGTGAGATAGTTGGTCCACTTGTACAGAACCCCCTCCATGCTTCACAGCCCTGCGCCGAGCATCCTCCTGGCCCAGCGCCGGCCGAAGAGATGGGGGAAACGCAGAGCCTGGGCAACCCCTCCCCGCCCGCCCGGGCCCCGCCCCCGGGGCCCCCAGCCGGCACCAAGCCGCCCTCAGGCCGCGCGCGCCGCAGGGACGTGGCGGCTCTCAAAGGCCCGGACGGCGGCCGCTGCGTGGAGCTCGGGGGCCGCGAGACGTGGCCTCAGACATCCCCCGGCTAGCCCCCGAGGAGGCGGCGGCAAAATCGCGACCCCGGCCGGCCTTCCGCTCGCGTTTCCGCTGCCGAGCGCTCCCTCCTTCCAGCCCGCCTTCCTTCCACCCCGGGTTCCCCGTTTATTTTCATTGACCCCGACGTCGCTTTCACTTCCTGGATGAAAGGGGCCGGCGCGTCCGGGAAACCCCTCCCCGGCGGCGGGGCTGGAGGAGCGGGCGCGGCCTACGGCCCCTTCGCCGAGCCAGAGGCTACGCGAAGAGGGCGGCCCAGAGCCCTGACTCCTCCTCATTCTCCTACAGGCCCTCAGCTGGCGTCTTACGGGATCCCACTCTCATCCCGGACGCTGAGTCCCGGGCCGAGCGCTCCCCGGTATCCTGGGGCTGAGCCTCGGGCCCCAGCACTGGCGCTCGCGGACTCCAGTGCGCGCAGCCCCGGGCCCACCCGAGGGCTAGGGCCCAGCGCATTCGTCTGTCAGGCGCTGATGTAGGCCGCTCAGGTTTTCCCGTAATTGAGCCTCCGGTCCCTCCGGTGGTTGCTGTTCAAAAAATAAGAGACTTCCTATTTATTTTAACTTCGCATCTTCTTCACATTCGGGGGATCTGAGAAATTACCTCCCTAGGAAGGCGGTGCGCCTCTGAGAGTCCTCCGGCAGGGAACAGCGAGGGGCCCCAAGGAATTGTCACCACGCAATAAATCTTAGCCACTGCTTCATTTAGAACATAAAAATAGGAGCAAGCTTTGGAGTTTATTTTAAAAATGAAAGTCTGCCCTCGCTTTTAGGATTTTTTTAAATCCTATTTGGAAATGACCATCCTTATGTATGCTGCTGCTGCTGTTTAGTCTAAGTTGTGTCAACTCTTTGCAACCCGTGGATTATAGCCCGCCAAGCTCTTCTATCCACAGGATTTCCCAGGCAAAAATACTTGGAGTGGGTTGCCATTTCTTCTCCAGGGTATCTTCGCGACCCAGGGATCGAACCCACATCTGCTTGACAGGCAGAATCTTTACCAATGAGCCACCTGGGGCGCCCTATCCCCATGTATAACTGACAATTTTCAGATGTATGGAATTTTGCACACTTTAAGTAAAGCTTAAAGCAAGCTCACTGCTGCTGCTTTTCTTAGCATCACCGAGGTAGGTAATATCTCCCATTGGAGAACCAGGCTTTCGCTGAAGTCCTAGTTTGGGTAAGAGTATTCGCCTGGAAATACAGTGAATTGATGGTGAGATGGCCAGAAGGATATGATAGTATACAAGTAGTGGGTTTAAGACCGCGGTGATGAGATAGTAAAATTTATTGTATATATTATAAAGTTTTTATACTAAGATGAGCATATACGACTCATATAGGACATTTGTGTCAGACTTGGTCATATCCCTTACTGTATACTAACTGTGAGATTAAAATAGAATGCCCAAGACTCAAATTACCTTGTTTTCTCGTCTGTGGAATGTGGATAATGACATCTCGAAGAGCTGGTAAGAAAAGCAACAGCATGAAATTTATCCACACCTCAGTTCAGTTCAGTCGCTCAGTTGTGTCTGACTCTACATGACCCCGTGGACTGCAGTGCACCAGGCTTCCTGTCCATCACCATCTCCTGGAGCTTACTCAAACATGTCCATTGAGTTGGTGATGCCTTCCAACCACCTCATCCTCTGTTGTCCCTGTCTTCTCCCACCTTCAATCATTCCCAGAATCAGGGTCTTTTCAAATGAGTCAGTTCTTCGCATCAGGTGACCAAAGGACTGGAGTTTCAGCATCAGTCCTTCCAATGAATATTCAGGACTGATTTCCTTTCGGATTGACTGGTTGGATCTCCTTACACTCCAAGGGACTCTCAAGAGTCTTCTCCAACACCGCAGTTCAAAAGCATCAATTCTTCAGCGCTCAGCTTTCTTTATAGTCCAATTCTCACATCTATACATGACTACTGGAAAAACCATAGCTTTGACTAGACCGACCCTTGTTGGCAAAGTAATATCTCTGCTTTTTAATATGCTGTCTAGATTGGTCATAACTTTTCTTTCAAGGAGCGCTAAGCATCTTTTAATTTCATGGCTGCAGTCACCATCTGCAGCGATTTTGGAGCCCAGGAAAATAAAGTGCCTGGAATGCAGGAGACCCAGGTTTGATCCCTGGGTCAGGAAGATCCCCTGGAGGAGGAAATGGCAACCCACTCCATTACTCTTGCCTGGAGAATCTCATGGAGGGAGGAGCCTGTTAGGCTACAGTCCATGGGGTCCTAAAGAATCGGACGGGACTGAGCAACTTCACACACACACTGTTTCCATTGTTTCCCTGTTGACTGGCTATGAAGTGATGCCATGATCTTAGTTTTCTGAATGTTAAGTTTTAAGCCAACTTTTTCACGCTCCTCTTTCACTTTCATCAAGAGGCTCTTTAGTTCTTTGCTTTCTCCCATAAGGGTGGTGTCATCTGCATATCCGAGGTTATTGATATTTCTCCCAGCAACCTTGATTCCAGCTTGTGCTTCATCCAGCCCAGCATTTCTCATGATGTACTCTGCATAGAAGTTAAATAAGCAGGGTGACAATATACAGCCTTGACATAGTCCTTTCCTGATTTGGAACCATCTGTTGTTTCATGTCCGGTTCTGTTGCTTCCTGACCTGCACACAGATTTCTCAAGCAACAGGTCAGGTGGTCTGGTATTCCCATCTCTTTCAGAATTTTCCACAGTTTGTTGTGATCCACACAGTCAAAGGCTTTGCCATAGTCAATAAAGCATATGTTTTTCTGGAACTTTCTTGCTTTTCTGAAGATCCAACAGATGTTTGCTATTTGATCTCTGGTTCCTCTGCCTTTTCTAAATCCAGCTTGAACATCTGGAAGTTCACGGTTCATGTACTGTTGAAGCCTGGCTTGGAGAATTTTCAGCATTACTTTGCTAGCGTGTGAGGTAAGTGCAATTGTGCGGTAGTTTGAACGTTCTTTAGCATTGCCTTTCTTTGAGATTGGAATGAAAACTGACTTTTGCAGTCCTGTGGCCCCTGCTGAGTTTTCCAATTTGCTGGCATTTTGAGTGCAGCACTTTCACAGCCCTCAAATCAAGGGCGACCCCAAGTGGGGAAGGAAGAAAAAGGCAAACCTGTTGCGGATCCCAAATCGCTAGTCAGCTCTGCAGAAAGTCTTTTAACCAGGAAAAGCAGTGACACCTGTTTACTGTGTGGCTTAGCCTGAAACCTCTTAATGTATGACTCTGACCTTAAGAAGACGTTTCAAGGAAACCCCAGAAACAAGAGTGCCTCTCCCGATGCGCACCAGTTCTCTAGGAATCTGAGGGCCTTTCACGCCCCATCGTGTATCCCTGATTACAGCCTACCACTGTAGTCTTTTTATTTCGTCTTTCGGCAGTTTCAAAAAAAAGAGAGAGAGAGAGAGAGAGAACTTTACTGTAGAACCCTGAGGAAACTGGCTGTAAATTTGAGGACTTGGAAAGGAGATGCGGTGCAAAAGTACAGTGTTGCCTTAGGGACTGAGAACAGTCCGTGACAGCAGGGGTGCAGCCAGCAGCCAATTGACACAAATTCCAAGGGTTGGGCTCGCCAGGGGAAAGGGGCGGTGCTACGCTTCACCCGCCCCCTGGCCCTTTGTGACGTAGAACAATGCTCGCCTGCCACGCGTCGGAAATGGGCTACAGCTGCTGCCCGCCTCCCTTGCAACTGACACGCCTGAGGGAACGCAGTGATCATCTGGAGGGCGCATCCAGGAATCATGCATGTCTTATTCAGATTAACCGTTTTCTTTTACGTTTGGGGCATTTTTACTGCGCAGGGACAAAAGGCAGAGGAGAGCGCAGAGGAAGTGAAAATAGAAGTTTTGCATCGTCCAGAAAATTGTTCTAAGACAAGCAAAAAGGGAGACCTGCTAAATGCCCATTACGACGGCTTCTTGGCTAAAGACGGCTCGAAATTCTACTGCAGGTAGGATATGACGAGAACAGCTCCAGTTGATGCATTAAATCTAACCTCCCTCCACCAACCAGAAGCCTAATGTATTGGGTTGTTTGAGGATGATTTTGAACAATAAGAGTTCAGCCTTTCTGAATTTTCTAGGAGGAAAATAGGATTTGACACAGTATTTCCCTATAATGTGGAATATTATTTTTAAAATTACTGAAAATGTTAGCCCAAGAAATTATTAAAAATTCACTACATCTATACGCTCTCCTCACTACCGCCTAGAGTAGTAAGTCAAGGTACTGTTTGTAAGAATGTTCACACTTTTCCTTTGCTGTGGGTTGGAGTCTCCTTACAGAGGATTATGCAGAATAGTTTATCCTTCAGAAGGATAGTTTATCCTTCAAATATTGTGCCTTCAGAAGCACAGTATTTACTGACCTGAGGCCGCTTTCCACTACAAGAAACCACTACAATGACTTTTCTCTGGTGATTTTCAGACTTTGTGTCTTTGTGCCCTGCCCCCTCATCCCACCACTACTTTGATTTAATTGCTGTTTTATTACTCAGAGATAGAATGTCTTTTCTCCTTCTGTGCTACTACCCTATAAAAATACGATTGGGGAAAGTTAATTCATTCCATTTGGAAGAAAACAGAGAAATTTAATAAGAAAAGATACAAATTTTAACCGTGATTCAAGTGACTTTTTGAGGCTAAACCTGGACCATCCTTTTTTTTTTTTTTTTTTTTAAGAATAAACACAGACTTGTTAAATAAGTCATTTGGACCAACTATGCAGTTAGGGGCAGGAGACCCATTAAAAGTTAACTGTTGAGTGGTTTTTGTAAAGATGACAAGAAAAAAGAAAATGAGATGACTCCTAATGACTAGCTTTGGGCAATGACTAGCTCTGTCTGGCTATTATGAGGAAGTTTGAGCCAAACACCCCACTATGGGATTCAGAAAGAGTCTTAATATAGGAAAAGATATGGTTAGAGAGGTTTCCAGTTTTACATAGGAACTAAATACTCAGCTGTATTTTAAAGTTTAATTTTATTTTCCTTGAAATCAACTTACCTAAGTGCTGTTTTTAATTACAGCCGGACCCAAAATGAAGGCCACCCCAAATGGTTTGTTCTTGGTGTTGGACAAGTCATAAAAGGCCTAGACATTGGGATGATGGATATGTGTCCTGGAGAGAAGCGAAAATTGATTATACCTCCTTCATTTGCATATGGAAAGGAAGGCTATGGTAAGGTAAAAATATGGTAAAAATAAATCATACACTTCTGGGTATATAATCAAAAAAATTGAAAGCAGACTCTCAAAGTTACTATGAGTAACTCATTGTTACAACTATGTTCACAGCAGCATTATTCAAAATAGCCAAAAACTGAAAATAACCCAAATGTCTATTGACATAAGAATGGATAAACAAAATGTGGTATATACATTCAGTGGAATGCTATTCAGCCTCAAAAAGGAAAGAAATTCTGATATATGCTACAACATGGATGAACTTTGAATACATTATACTAAGTGAAATAAGCCAAATACAAAAACCCATACTGTATGATCCCACTTACATAAAGTACCTAGAATAGTCAAATTCATAGAGCCAGGAAGACCAGGGTGGGTGCTAGAGCCAGAGGAGAGAGGGTGGAATATAGGCAGTTGTTATTTAATAGGTATAGAGTTTCAGTTCTGCAAGATGAAATAGTTCTAGAGACTGGTTGCAATGTGGATATACTTAGCACCACTGAACTAACTCTATACTTAAAATGGTTACAAGGATAAATTTTATTTTAATTGTATTTTCCCACAATTAAAATTTTTGAATGACTAAAAAATGAAAAATCATAGAGAAAATAATTATAGAATATAGGGTCCAACAAACTTTAAGCTGTATAGAATCTAGTCCAGCCCAGTTCTTTTTACCTATCAAGAAATTAAGCCATTGTTGCAATACAAGTCTGTGGCCAGAGTTCTTTACTCCACACAGTGGCAATATTCATAATTACAGTGTATATTTTATAAACTCTACCTTAGTCATTTAAGTATAAGTTATTTTATTATTATATAAATGTCTATGCTGCTAAGTCACTACAGTCGTGTCCGACTCTGCGACCCCCAGAGATGGCAGCCCACCAGGCTCCCCCGTCCCTGGGATTCTCCAGGCAAGAACACTGGAGTGGGTTGCCATTTCCTTCTCCAATGCAGGAAAGTTGAAAAGTGAAAGTGAAGTCGCTCAGTCATGTCCGACTGTTCGTGACCCCATGGACTGCAGCCTACCAGGCTCCTCGTCCATGGGATTTTCCAGGCAAGCGTACTGGAGTGAGGTGCCATCGCCTTCTCCGATAAATGTCTATAGAAAATACTTTTGTAAGGAGTACCAAAGTCAAATTCATAAAACTCAGGAAACTGGAACATATGATTTTAAAGTAAAAGGACAGCATTGGAACATTGTAGAAAGAACATCTGAAACATAACAAGCTATTAGTCACTACTACCCAAATTCTGGAGAAGCCTTGAAATATAGAAAAATGAACAGCTTCTTTCAATATATTGCTATTTCTAAAATCCTTGAGTAAGCTGTGAGAACCTAGGTTAAGCAGATAAATGAGGAAAATGTTTGCAGCATGTATAAACATGTATGATGACCTGTCCTAGAAATGGGCAACTTCATAAACAAGTGGCCCACTCACTGAAAAATATAAATGAGTGGATAAAGATGTGATATAGATACACCACACACACACACACAATGGAATATTTCTCAGCCATAAAGAGGAAAGAAATCTTGCCATGTGCAACCACATGGATGGACCTAGAGGGTATCATGCTAACTGAAAATAAACCAGACAAAGGCATGTATTAATTTTTCCAAAATTAAATTTTTAAAAATCTCTTAAGTGGGGCTTCCCAGGTAGCTCAGATGGTGAAGTGCAGGAGACCTGGGTTCGATGCCTGGGTTGGGAAGATCCCCTGGGGAAGGAAATGGCAACCCACTCCAGTATTCTTGCCTGAAGAATTCCATGGACAGAGGAGCCTGGTGGGCCTCAGTCCATGGGTCACAAAGAGTCAGACACAACTGAGTGACTACCAAACACAAAAGTGGAGCAGAACAGAAAAAAAATTTTAAAGGGGGGAAAATGGGCAGTATGGCAGAAAGCTGGTCTCTAGCATTCTCAGTTGGGTCCTTTCTTCCTTTTACTGTGTGAAATCTAGAAAGACTTTTTTTTTTGGCTGTGCCCTGTGGTTTGCAGAAATCTTAGCTCCTGGATGAGGGATCAAACCCTGTGTACCCTTCAGTAGAAACATAGGATCTTAAACACTGGACCCTCCAGAGAATTCCCTAAAGAAAGAATTTTTACCACCTCATTTCCTTCTTAACCCCAGCAGCTATTTGAAATATTTAGTATATAATTAAAGTAATTAAGGGTTTCTACAATGAAATATTGTCTTTACACCCCAATATTTCATTGAAATGGCAGGCCCTCTTTAAGGCTGTTGTTTTACTCATTAGAAGAGCTGGTTCCTTTGCCTATTCTTTCTAGCGGGAGCAAGGATCACTGCCCCCAAATTGGACTGGAGGGATGTTAATGATACAAATCAGAATCAGTCAGATTTAAAACTCCTAAAGAGACAGTCCAGATAACTATATCTTCACTTTAAAGTTTTTTGCCACTCATTTGGTTCCATCAAAATAGCTCCCACAAAACCATAATTAAGGTAACCTATTTTTAGTTGTAAAGGAGCCTAGGAGAGAGAGAATTGAAGATAAGTTAAATTGAATGTAATCTTGTCCTAAAAATGGTGTCATAGACTGAGCCCAATTCTAGACAAACTAATACAGGCAGAGTTCGCCTTTCAGCCTCCTTAAATCTCATTTTCAGAGTTTTTCTTGCTCTCTTGTAGACAAGAGAGCATTCTGCCTGCTACCAGAGCACCCACATCTCTTATCAACTGGTGCTCATACTAGGTCCTGTTACCACATGGCAAATGATTACTAATTTTATCCTTATTGTAAACTAATTTATGCTTAGACATGAATGACTACCCAGGCAGCCTAAGCTATTAATAAGCTAGACCCTTGTAGCAAAAATGTATAAATTTGACCTCAGTTTGAGGTGTCTCAATAAATATAATGAATCTCACTAGTACAACAATATCACCAAAACCTCTGTCTTACATGTAAGGAAACTGAAGCCCAACAAAACTGTGTTCTTTGGAATGTAGCTAACTGCTAGTTTACCTGTATTATTTATAATAACTTACTAATAGCTGGAATTCAGTTATTTTAAAAGCTGCTGTGTAGACCATAAGCAACTACTTAACACACAATATCTTGACTGAATAAGCTTTTCTAAATAAGTTGTTATTAAAACCTAACATAAGCTGTAACTTTATTTTAGGTACTTAAAGAAGTCTTTTCTTCTGTGCAATATCCTTGCCTAATGTCACAGAGCACCTCTGCATGTCTTGAAATGCATGTGATTGGTTAGTGCTTTAACTAACAGTACATGTGGTATGTACAGATTCTTTACATTAATGCCTAAGTCTTTTGATCTTCTACATACAAGTAATTCTATAGTAAATGTTTTCTCTCTTCTTTATACTTTCATTTTTTAGTAAGATAAAACTAGCTGGCAATTTATTCTATGTTTACAGTTGAACTTGGGGGAAACTTCAACTTGTAATCGTTTTCCTTAAGAATTTTTAATTTGTTTTTATTATTATCAGGAAAAGTTATTCTTCTGTCATAAAGAGATCTTAATGAGACAGAATGGGGATGGATCTTATAAAATTACATTGACTCAGTCTTTTACTCTAAAGTTTGGTAAATGTATGTTGGTTGGGATGGTCACGTTAGTCATGTGATATATGGGTAGATTTTTGTTGTGTCCTGGTTTGGAGATGACTGATCTACTTCCTTTGGCTGTAACTTTCAAGCTTTTTCCTTTGAATTATATAAATATTTTAGCAAGAATCCTCTACTTTTTCATTAAAAATTAGTTTCCATCAAAGAACAAACTTAGCCATTTTTAAAAATAAGTGATAGACATCATTCATTCAACAGATTTTTGAGTAACTATATATTTGAGTGGTGACAAAAGCCACCCACTGCAGGTCATTTTTATGAATGGCCATCTGAAGAGGCCACAGCTTGCTAAAATCATCTGTGATACCACTTAATTGGCTAACTTTATTAAAGGGAACTATTTAATACTTAAAAGAGTTTTTTTGTGATTAGAAATTTCTTCATGAAATTGTTACTGATTTGTTCTGTTGTTACAGTATTTTTTTGTCTATATGACAAATCTGACAAACAAGTATATTAATACATATATTTTATTCATACTTCCAAGTAACTAGACAAAATCATTTTCTAAAAGATACTGATCTTTGAAATACTTCTGGCTATGAATTTCTTCTCTATACTAGCTCTTTCTTGTATAATGCTGGAGTATATTATTAAAAATTACATGATTTATATTTAAATGTAATCAGGAAATAATGGTCCCCTAAGTCTTTAGAACTTACTTGTTTTGAAAACATAAGCAAAAAGTGTTCCTAAGAAATATTTAGAAAGCAAATATGAAATAATACAATCATAATGCTATCATGGCTATTTGTGAATAAATACCTGACCATTATCTTCATGTAAGTTAAACTGTTAAAACTCTTACCTTTAGCAGAAGGCAAGATTCCACCTGATGCAACATTGATTTTTGAGATTGAACTTTATGCTGTGACCAAAGGACCACGAAGCGTTGAAACATTTAAACAGATAGACATGGACAATGACAGGCAACTTTCTAAAACTGAGGTAATTCAAACAGATTTCATATATACAATCTAAATTTTTATTACCATTTAAATACATCTGTGTTAAAGATATTATGTTTACTTCTATCTAGCATGGGCTAATTAATTTGCTTTTATAGAATTAATTACAAAAATATTAAATTCTAAGAAGAAAATGTGCTTGTTTAATATAAAAGTTGAAATGGAGTCAACCTAATTTCCTTTCTCCCTGCAAGAGGGTCATTAAAATAGCAAACTAATCTCTATAGGCATCATGACTCTGAAAATAGAGTCATGTAACCCAGCAATCCCATTCCTGGACATAGCTACAGACAAAACTATAATCTGAAAAACTAACAGGCACCCCTGTTCATTGCAGCACTATTTACAACATCCAAGACACAGAAGCACCCTAAATGTCCACTGACAGATAAATGGATAAAGATGTGGTGTACATACATATATACAATGGAATGTTACTCAGCCATTAAAAAGAGTGAAATAATGCCATTTGCAGCAACGTAAGTGGACATAGAGATTATCATACTAAATGAACTGAAAGACAAATATCATATGATATCACTTACATATCGAATCTAAAAAAATGATACAAAATAAAACAGCCTCACAGACATAGCAAACTATGGTTACCAAAGGGGAAAGGAAGAGGGAAAGGATAAATTGGGAATTTGGGATTAACAGATACACACTGCTGCTGTTGCTAAGTCGCTTCAGTCGTGTACGACTCTGTGTGACCCCATAGACGGCAGCCCACCAGGCTCCGCCGTCCCTGGGGTTCTCCAGGCAAGAACACTGGAGTGGGTTGCCATTGCCTTCTCCAGCAGATACACACTACTATATATAAAGTAAACAAGGACCGATTATATAGCATGTGTGTGCATGCCTGCTCAGTTGCTCAGTCATGTTTGACTCTGACCCCATGGACTGTAGCCCACCAGGCTCCTCTGTCCATGGAATTCTCCAGGCAAGTACAGTGGAACAGGTTGCCATTAACATTCAGAAATTAATCTCTGAGTATGTACTGTTAACCATCTACAACCTCAGGGGAAGCTAATTTGAAGATCTGTTTCGGGCAGTGACGGCCCCAGCGCTGACAGCGGCGGCGCCGGGGGCGGCGTGGACGCCGCGGCGCCGGCTGGGGCATCACCTCGGGCCTCGACCCCGAAATGGCGCTGCTGGCAGAGCACCTGCTGAGGCCCCTGCCTGCGGACAAGCAGATCGAGACGGGGCCCTTCCTGGAGGCGGTGTCCCACCTGCCCCCTTCTTCGATTGCCTTGGCTCCCCAGTGTTTACTCCCATCAAGGCGGACATAAGTGGCAACATCACCAAAATCAAAGCTGTCTATGACACCAACCCGACCAAGTTCCGGACCCTGCAGAACATCCTGGAGGTGGAGAAGGAGATGTACGGGGGCCGAATGGCCCAAAGTGGGGGCTACGCTGGCACTGATGTGGCTGAAGAGAGGCCTGCGCTTCATCCAGGTCTTCCTCCAGAGCATCTGCGACAGTGAGCGGGACGAGAACCACCCCAACCTCATTCGCGTCAACGCCACCAAGGACTATGAGATGGCCCTCAAGAAGTATCACGGCTGGATTGTGCAGAAGATCTTCCAGGCAGCGCTGTGTGCGGCCCCTATAAGTCCGACTTCCTCAAAGCGCTCTCCAAGGGCCAGAATGTGACAGAGGAGGAATGCCTGGAGAAGATCCGCCTCTTCCTGGTCAATTACACGGCCACCATCGACGTCATCTACGAGATGTACACCAGGATGAACGCCGAGCTCAACTACAAGGTGTAGGCCAGCTCCACAGCGGGGACTCCGGCCGGCACACCCCCAGACCGCAGACCCCTTGCAGGAACAGGCAAACCCGAATCACTGTGAATCTGGCTGGCCAGCTGCCCCTGCCTGTGGCGCACCCCCAGAGCAGCCTTGAGTCCGGCCAGGGTCCGCAGGGGGCCGGCCCTGGTCTTTTAAAAGTCCCGTTTGGGATCTGTCCTCCTGGAGCAATAAATAACCGTCACACTTCGGAATCTCCTTTGAATTTCATGACAGCACAGACTGACTTTATGCCTTCATTTCAGTGTGGTAAAAATCAATTAATATTTCTAATAAATCAAGTCCTAGGGTTTTTGGTCCCCTCCAACCCCCATTCGGAGCATGACTCTGGGGGAAGTGGTGTTAGATCCGTCGCTTTGAAAATAGGCACGTGTCTTTCTGAGGCGCTGGCAGAATGATGTTTTGAGTGTTTTAAGGACCATGAGGGGGTTTGATCTGAAATTATACAGGGCCCCTCTTGTGGGATTGTTTTTCTTTTTAAAGCAAACTGGTGTGTGTGCTCATGTGGTTTGCACAGCCGAGCCTCCAGCGCTGTCATTAAGGCCCTCTCTTACTGTCTTGCCAGACAGTGTTTTTTTATAGCTGAAACCAACCAGCACGCCTTTGATGACCAAGGGAGGCTTATTTTAAAAGCTATAAGACACAAATAACCGACCGTAGATGACTGCATTTGCATTCTTCTGCATAATTACCTTCTTCAGGGACAGCCTTTCCAACCTAAGCAACTACCTACCATGTGTATTCTTTTAAGGGGGAGAGGACGAACCCACGAACACGCCTTACTGCCTTAATTGTCCTTCCTGGCTCTAAAAAGAATTGTCTTTTTAAAATGTCGGGATGACCAAAGCAACTCACAAAGAATTGATGTATGTTTAAAAACCCAATGAGGAACAATTGGTGATTTTTATGCAGAAACTAAATAATCCTTAATAAATAAATCTCTATTTTGGAATCACAAACAAAAAAAAAAATGAAGATCTGTTTCTCTTCAGAAAATTGCTTGAAAGGTTGAAAAAAATAAAACCTCAAATAGCTTTTTAAATTGTTGTATCACATATAACAAGTAGTCTGAGATATGTTTCTTGAAAGTTTTCTCAAAGTTTCTGGAAATTTATTGTGGTGTCTTTCTTATTAAAGAAATATTATTTTGGCCCTCTAGATAAGTCATTACCTGGAAAAGGAATTTGAAAAAGACGAGAAGCCACGTGACAAGTCATATCAGACTGCAGTTTTAGAGGATTTTTTTAAGAAGAACGACCATGATGGGGATGGCTTCATCTCTTCTAAGGAATACAATGTCTATCAACATGATGAACTATAGCATATTTTTATTTCTAAATTTTCTTAGCTATTTACTGTACTTTATATGTAATACAAAGTCACTTTTCTCTGCGTTGTATTTTCTACTTTTCCCTCATGAACATATTTTTATCCTTCAATACATGTAATATTGGAATAATAAATGTGAGGCTTTTTTTGCAAAATTTAACTTTCAAAATAGGCATGGTTCTGTTTCCTATTGCTTTATTCTGTTAACATGCATTGCAGTACCATGAAATCGACCTCTGCATCCTATTAGGCAATTTTTTCCCCTTCAAGTTATAGGAAGACACCTGTGTCATAATTTACAAGTTCTTCCCAACTCTAACCTTAACAATATGTATAGATATGTAAATACCCAATTTTTAATTATTTAAAGTACCCCATATTTTAAACATATTTAATAGGAACCCAAGAATTAACATTTCACTTGTTTTATACATTTCATAGCACTACAGACAGTAAGATATAAAAATCTACCAGACTTCCCTGGTAGACTAGTGGTTAAAACTCCGAGCTTCCACTACAGGGGAAATGGGTTCACATTTCACATGGCACAGCCAAAAATAAAATCATATGACTGAGGAATCTTCCTTTAGCATGCATGCAGAAAAGTATTAGTTGTAATAATATGTCCCACAGACAGCCTCAACACAGTGTCTGTACTTTATGGTGCAAGCTTCTGGCCTTGGGTATTTGTTCCAGTGGCTAATGTTTGAAAGAGACTTGATCAGACCAAAGGCTTTATGCCTCTGTCTTAAAGCATGTGTCATAAAGCCTGTGCTGCTCTGACCTGTGCACTCCCTCAGACATCATTATGAATGTGCTACACCTCTTCATCTCGTAGGCCTTTATATTTACCATCCCTAACTTTTTGTCTTGATAGTTTTAAATTGATACTATGGCATTTCTCAAGTCTCCCTTTCTCTGGGTCTTTCTATCCTATGTCATTTCATTTCACAATGTTCTTATTACTAACCATGAGTGAACAGTACAAACTGGTATGCCATCAAATTTTTGATAGATGTGTAGAACTTATTTTACACATGAGGATATCAAGTGCCATGGCAATTTTGTGTAATCATCAAATCACTGTGGTCCAACATGCTAAGAATAAGAGGTAAGAGATGCTGTAGAAGATCATGCTAGTACCCAAGAAAGGACACATATTTACTGGATCAGGTACGATTTGCCTACTGTGTATATAGAAAATCGTGTGTGTGTGTTAAGTCACTCAGTCGTGTCCGACTCTTTGTGACCCCATGGGGTGTAGCCCCCCAGGCTCCTCTGTCCATAGAATTCTCCAGGCAAGAATACTGGAGTGGGTTGCCATTCCCTTCTCCAGGGGATTTTCGTGACCCAGGGATGAAACCCAGGTGTCGCACATTGCAGGCAGAACTCTTTACCATCTGAGACACCAGGAACGCCCATAGAAAAGTGTGCTTAGGTAGTAAATAGCTCTATTCAAAACAAGTAAGTTTAAAACAGTTTTTCCATTTTATGAAACTTATACTCTCCAAACCATTGTTTATTGATTATCTTTTAAGCTCTTTATATATACTTCTAGAAATCCTACAATTTAAAAGTATAAGGGGACTTTCCTGGCCATTCAGTGGTTAGAATTTTGCCTTCCAATGGAGAGTGTGGGGGTTCAATCTTGGTCGGGGACCTATAATCCCACATGCTTCTTGGTCAAAAAAACAAAACATAAAACAGAAACAATATTTTAACAAATTCAATATAGACTTTAAAAATATTCCACATCCAAAAAAATCTTAAAAAAATAAAGCATAAGGGCAACACAAATCCCACTAGGTTAGTGAATATCACATACGTGTAGCACAGAGCTAGACACTTCATAAAATAAAAACATTTACTATCTTTTCCTGTCTCCCAATATTTCTTCATTCCCATAACCCAGTCTTATACCTCCTCCGCACTTAACTCAGTCTTCAACTTTCATCCCTTTACTTTCCTCAGAAAACCCTGCTCAGGAGTAAACTTAAGTTGATAATACAATATATTTTGGTTTAGAAACTGTCCCCATGTCTATATCCATATAAAAAAGTCACTAGAGCCTTTTTTGATCAGTATACTCATATTTGCATCTGAATTATATACTCTGCAAAACAAAAACGTCATGAAAGCTATATAGAAATTATCCTATGATACTGTTTCTAATTCTAACCTTTCTATCCCATTGTTTTCATACCAAGTACTTTTAAACTTATGTTTTAAAAAATCATAGATGATGTCATATGAATATGGAAATTTACTTGAAAACTATTCACGTTTGAACAAATAAAATTTTAACCCTTCTACATACATAAATAAATATTTCATATTTACACCATTGCCTAACACCTTCATTGGCATATGCCTAGTCGTGACTGCTGTACTATATACTTTGAGTTCTGAAATTTTAACAGTACTTCTGTAATTATTTTAATAATGCAAATAAGTGCAAGTGCAAGTCACTCAGTTGTGTCCGACTCTGCAACCCCATGAAATTCTCCAGGCCAGAATACTGGAGTGGGTAACCTGTCCCTTCTCCAGGGGATATTCCCAACCCAGGGATTGAACCCAGGTCTCCAATGGCACCCCACTCCAGTACTCTTGCCTGGAAAATCCCATGGATGGAGGAGCCTGGTGGGCTGCAGTCCATGGGGTCACTAAGAGTCAGATATGACTGAGCGACTTCACTTTCACTTTTCACTTTCATGCATTGGAGAAGGAAGTGGCAACCCACTCCGGTGTTCTTGCCTGGAGAATCCCAGGGACGGGGGAGCCTGGTGGGCTGCCGTCTATGGGGTCGCACAGAGTCAGACACGGCTGAAGCGACTCAGCAGCTTAGCAGCTCCCGCACTGCAGGCAGATTCTTTACCAGCTGAGCCAATTATTTAGGTTTGTGTATGAAAAAACTTCATGTGTCTTACAGAGTAGATGAAAAAAGGTCTCTGAGAACAAAATATGTTAAATGTTTTAAACACTTTCAAAGAAGAGAAGTAAATGTGTCCCAGCTGCCTTAACTTTAAAATGACAGTGGAGAGTTCTTATAAAGACAGAGCTGGTGTGCACATATATGCCTACATCACTGAATGGCAGCCCATTACTACTATCAGTCACACTTAACTATGTACACAAAACCCCATACTGAGCTCAGTGTGCTTTTAATTTGATACCACAATTAAACATTTAGGATTACATTAAATTATTAACACATTTTTCTCATTTTACCAAACCTAGGGCAACAGTTAAAGTCTCCACTTGTGCATTCCTGTCATCCTCAAATATTGAATTACAAGTCGATTAAAAGTAACACATTATCTTGAAAGTTTTGTATGTAAAATGGTAGACTAAGTTCCAAAGTATATGCAACTGGCAGATTTTATGAAGGAATGTCTATATTCTGAATTTTATATGTAAGCCTTTCCAATATAAACAACATTATTAATTTTCATGACAATTTCTGAGGTAGACACTATTATCATCTCCATGTTACAAATGGGAAAAATGATGCCCAGACAGGTTAATTTCTCATTCCTCTCCCTCTTTAATTTGCTACAACTCGTCAAAGTGAACCAAGATAATTTTGGAAAGGTGTGTGGCACAGCTGGACCCAAAACACCAGCAAGGTACATTCATTTTCCATTTTATTTCATTCTCTTGTGCCAAATGTCAAAACAAGGAACTGCATGAAGTCTCACGTACTTCTGCCCATCAACAGAGCACTGAAAACACCCGTAAACTGTCTCCCTTTAAAGTTCCCCATTCCACAGAGTATGCAAGGTCCTTTTGGGATGTTGTGATTAAGTAGGTTAACACGGATGTGAGTACCTTCCTTGAGTGAAATATCACTCATGCTGAGAGGTTTGTCATAATAGTCAGAAAAAAGATCATCTAAGTAAAGCTGTGAACGAGAAATGGCGTCCATCACTCTTCTGTCTAAAAGGATAAAAACAGACATGTGTTAAAAGTCAAATAAAAAAGGTATAGCCAGACTGCATTTATAACTATGTGTAAAATCTAAACAATCAGTCATGAAATTTGACTTTTAAATTTAAATTCTTAAAGACAAGAGTAATAAAGAGAACCTCAGGTGTTAACCTGAGAAGAACAAAATCTTCAATGGACATACTTCTTTCAAAGAGTATATTTCTCAATCTGTAGAGCAGTGCAAATGTTGCCGTGTCTTCCCTTTCAAATCCTCCTTTTGACACTGACGTGACACAAAGGTCTGTAAAAAAAAATTTTAGAAGATGTTATCATCTGAACAACTCATATTTTATTGGGAGTTTTAATTGTGGTTGAATTCTGGCACGTGCCATTCACTTTATTTTTAAGTTGAATTTCACATATTTTTAGAAAAGGTAGCATTTACATGGTACAAAATTCAAAGAGTACAAAAAGAGGATACAATGACAAATAAGTCTCTTCACTGACCCCAGCTTCAGCTTTATACCCAAGGGATAACTATTGCTGTGTGTACTTACAGAAATATTCCATATAAAATACTCCATATTTCACAGGCATAAAGGCTATGTACATATGTATGTAAGTATGTACATATATAAAATTTTAGGTTCCAAGATTAATAGATATACATCTCTTTAAAATATCATAGAGATCATTCCATGTCAGTAGTATCTAGTGCTAATTCTTAACAGCTTCACAGTATTCTATTGTGTGGATGTACCTTATTTCACTAAAGAGTACAGGTTTTTACAATTATACTGATCATTAGAAGTATAAACTGATAGAATTGATACATCTATCAGAATTTAAAATTACATATATTTTAGTCTTATTTACAGTTCTAGGAATTTATCTGACAGATATACGTACACACATGTGAAATTCGTGCTTAGGAATAGACTGCATTGTCAGGTTTTGAAGGATTCTTCCTCCCTGCTATATCACTGTCATTACTGGCAACCAATTTAAACCAAAAAGCTGCTGAAAAACGTGTCATTCCAGTTCTTTGCAAGCATCACTTACTAGCATATTAGCATGTCTGGGGTCATAAACAGAGTAAGTATGTTATTATCTACTTCTATTGGGTCCGTGCCACATTTCTTATTAACTCTAACGGTGCTTTCATTTCCTGATGATTTACCTCTATGTTAAATACCTGTGTTAAAGGATATTTTCATGACTCCAACCAACATGGGGATCTAGGAATTAATAAGCAGGTAATGAAATAGAAGGTGTCCCAAAAGACTCAGTGCAATTTTAAACTTTAATACAGTGTGCTTGAATACCCCAGGATGCTGCTGCAGAAGTAGAAGTGATACAAATTGGCAAAACATCACTTGATAGTTTACTTGAATTTCTTCTAAACTCATTTAGTTTTGTAAATCTTAGACATTAAGCTTTTTAATTTTTTCTTTCAGTCCCTCCATCTTAAGGTTATTTCCAAAATTCTACTATTACGAACTATCTTTATACATGTCATTTCACGTATGTGTGAGTATATGTGTAGGATAAATTCCTAAAAGTTTAAATAAGACTAAAATATATGTAATTTTAAATTCTGATGGACATTATCAGTTATATCAGTTTATACTCTAATGATCAATATAATTGTAAAAACCTACACCCTTTAGTGTCCCAAACAAAATTTATTAACATGTTTTGTTTTGTTTTGTTTTTGACTCCTCATTCTCTCTTCCAACAGAACTGCAAAAGCCAAAACAGGTCTAAAAATGTTTATAAAAGTGTTTATACGGACTTACGGTTGCCGAGGGAGGGATGGGGAAGAATGGGAGGAAGGATTGTTAAGACAGTTTGGGATAGACATATATACTCTGCTGTATTTAGAACAAATTACCAACAAGATCCTCCTGCATAGCACAGGGAACACTTCTCAATGTCATGTGACAGACAGGATGGGAGGGGAGTTTGGGGGAGAATGGATACATGATTATGTATGGCTGTGTCCTTTTGCTGTCCACCTGAAACTATCGAAACATTGTTAATCAGCTATGCTCCAATACAAAATCAAAAGTTTAAAGGAAATAAAAAACAACAAAAATGTTTATAAATGGCCTTGCCTAATCCTTGGGTTATACCTAGACTTGAGCTGATTGGTCTCCTAATATTAAAACTTGATGCAATGTAGAAATTTAAAGTGACCTGAACTGCAGTATCATAGAAGATGACGGTTTTAGAGGAGTACTTGTACCTTTAAGGGTTTTAGGTAGTCCAGGGTCAGGAGAGCTGGGTCTATGAAAGGAAAACCTGAAGAAAGGTTGTCTTATGCTAGCTTGGGTGCCCTGACACTTTCCCTACTGTGTATACCTCCTCTATTTGCCATCTTCAATAACTACCTGCTTGAGTTCTAAATCACTTCAGTTGTGTTCGACTCTTTGTGACCTCCTCTGTCCACAGTAGTCTCCAGGCCAGAATACTGGAGTGGGTGGCCATGCCCTCCTCCAGGGGATCTTCTTGACCCAGGGATCGAACCCGTGTCTCTTAATGTCTCCTGAAATGGTGGGCAGGTGCTTTACCACTAATGCCACCTGGGAAGCCCCAAAACTACTTATTAGAAGGTTATTTTTTATTTTCCCATGTTAGTCAGGAAATACTTTGCCAGTGGATTGCATTCTAGCTCTCAACTATAACTGGAAGTGGGGTGTTGGGAAGTCTACAGCTTTCCCCAGGAAACAGGGATGAGGTTATGGGGAAGGAGGGACTATTGGGTCTTTCCCAGTCATTTCACCCAAGCATAATATAGATAGTGCTGAGAGCATCACTCTTCATCATTAGACACTCAGGGAAAGACAGAGACAGAGATTCTCACTATAATAATTTCAGTGTTTCATGTAAATCATTCACTCACCAAAGGCACCATCCAAGTAAATGAAGAGTTCAAAAACACTGAAAGCTATGGTTGTATGTGCTGGAAAAACAATAGCTTTGTCCCTTCCCTTGGGATTCTGTTCATCCATAAAATGAAACTATATTAAATAAATTAAACAACATTGTTAAACAGTATAACATGTAAAGGATATATTTTTGGAGAAACAAAACATTCCCTACAATCCTACCAAAAACAAACTCTTCCACCCCCTCCAAGTAAAGAACTATCCTATTTGAATTCATCTGTTTATAGCAGAGGTTCAAATAAATGATCCAATGGGGACTCCTGATCTATATTAGGAAATACTTAATACTTTCTCATTTACTTTGTATCCAAGCCAATGACTAGTGCTACCACAAGGGTGATGCTTTGGGTCATAGGAACCTTTTCCTTTCAACTGCAAATCCACTGCCTTTAAGGGCTACATTTGTTTTTAGCCTATTGTATCCACAGTTTCAAAGCCCCTAGAGCTTTCAGCAGCTTTCCAAAGCAATCACCAACAATTAAGCAAATGTTTCATTCAGTTCATGCCCCCAAAATGATCCAATATTAAACAATTTGGTGGGCACTTAAATGTAGCCACTTCATCTGCAAAGACTTGAAAAGATTATCACTGTATTCTTTCTAATAATTCATTTTAATAAAACAAATCATCATTATGTGTCATTATTAGGTGAAAGGCAATGACAAATAATGTCATAATTGAGCTAAAAATTAAACACAAATAACTTCAAGATTTTTAGAGGATTTAACATTGAATGAAGCATGTTTGGCTACTGACAATGTTATTTTAGAAAAATTAATATAAAAATATAAACTCAACTTTTAAATTCAAGTACAAACTCTATCACTTAAAAATAAAATCGAAGCGTTTAATAAACACATTCAGTCTGTATTCTTAAAACAGTATTTAAACAGTACTCTGAGGGACTCCATTGTGCACTTTATTTTACATGTTTATAATTCAAAATTTATTGGATTTCTTTCTTCATATTCTAAACTAAAATCATTAGCGTGCAAAATCCTATATACAACTGCAGCTCTTTAATTTCAATATTTAACAAAATACACAAGGCTCTTGAATACTTAAACTCCCATTGCAGCTTTTGAGTACGAGAAATCCAGTGAGTCTAATGGTTTACCCTCATGGCTTCCCCACGAATTCCAGCGTGCACAGACAGTGAGCACTGTCGTGTGGTTCGGATGCTTTCCATGACCACACACAACACTGCCTTTCTGCTGCTCCTTGACTGACGTATCAAACTGTGGTCAAAATTAATTTTTCTAAAATCAAGAAGACAGACATTCACAAGAATCTGTATCATCTAACTATGTATAATCAAGTACACTTTTGCTTTTCATGTGTTACTATTCATGATCCACCTTAATTAAAAGTAAATCAAGGTAGTCCTAATACAAATCAGAAAGTACGCTCAAAAGAAATTTAATAATCTGCCTTTCCTATTTTGTTAAAACATGTGTACTAGAGGAGTCTGTTGGAGGAAACTTTTAGGGTATTTGTTGCAAGCAGATTCTTGAAGTCTTGTAATCTTATAATTTAGCAAAATGTGTGCAGAACCAAAGTGAGCTTGCAGAACAATTAAATTTTGTTTAAACCAAATGATTCTGGATATCTACACTTATCCAAAGTTTGAGTATATGACTAATTTGTAGTATTTCAAATAAATCAAACAAATTACTCTAATAAAATATAACTGGAATGTTTTAAACACTTTGTAATGAAGTTTATATGATTAAAATATTTAAAGAAGACATGGAAGTGTATTAAGGATTGTTATACTGACCGTGTAGTAATTTCCTTGAGTAACGTTGAGACTTCCACTTCATGTTTCGTTACTACCCCAAATGAAGCTTTCACTGCAATGGAATCTGATCCAGTAACATTAATCCCAACGTCATTCACAATATGGTTGCCTCGTCTTCCATAGAGTGAAACGTCTGATTCATCTTCATAATTTAGTAGCTGATAAGATGAAATACCTTTAAAACAAGAAATCAATATTTTAAACGTCTCAAATTCATCTACTGTAAATATAGAGTAATACATTAATTTATCATTTAAAACTTGATTACCCAAATGTTGAGAATGGTACCATCTCAAATCAAGATGAAAAAGAGCAATTCAATTAATCTGACAAGAGAAATAAATATCCAGAGCACTTTAAACAAACTCAAATTTTCTTTCAGCCAACAGAACACTTAAGCATCAAGATCCAGTGATTAGTTGAAAGAAAAACAAGTGTTTATAAGAAAAGTTTGGCAAAATCTCAATTTACTTTCTAAACTAGCCTGTTTAATACATTTCAGCTTACCAATCATAAGAGAATTAAAAAATAAACACAAATTAATTTAATCTCATTTAACCATGTGAGATAGGTAAGACTGAAAAACAGCCCCATTTTATAAATGAAGAAATATATTATTATGCCATATGCTAAACTGATCTGATTAAAACAACTTATAAAATAACTAAAATTAAATTATACAATAAACTTATAAAAGACATTTGAAATTATTCAATCAATAAGAGATTTGCTACTATACAAACATTAAGCATTGTTAATATTATTACTGCTACAGTAATAAAAGCTTTCATCAATGAAAATATGTAAATATTACAAACATAAGTAGCACAGACAACCTACATTTAGATTACGAATAATATACGTGAATGACTAATCACTCCCAAACAAAGATTCAAACTTACCAGCTGAAATTTCTCTGTCTCCTAGCAGAATATCTTTCAGCGTAAAAGGTGTTGAGGTAAATTTATATCTAGGAAAGAGAAAACATCGCTTCTTCTTTACCACCAGACTTAGAGGTTGGTATTTGTCAGCCTCACTGAGGCTTGGAACAGGAACTAATCTCCCTCCATCTCCAACTTGTTTGACAAAGCTCTTGGTAGCAGCAGCAAACATATTAATACTGAATCAAAATGTCATCCACTGCAACCCTCAGATAACAGATCCATATTTTCAAAGAAAATCAGGCATAAAACTAAGCCTTGCTTGATTTTAAATATAACTGTACACGTGACAAATACAAAGCATGGTCTCAGCAAGTAGCTTACCACTATACAGTTCACAACACTGCCTCTCTGGTATGCTCAGGCAATGAATTATAGATTAACAGTGTAAAATGATACACTAAAAGCAAGTCAATTTGGAATTGCAGTCTATAATACTAAAATATACACAGAAAACTAGTAATCTTTAAATATCACCAATGTCCTTGATGAGGCTCACAGTAGTGGTTTGCCAGGTTTGAAGGAAGCAAAATAGCCCTTTGGGAAACAATACAATTTAGCCACTAACATTAGCCCTGGACACCATCTACAGTGGACCTAGTCCAAAGGGAAGTCCTTCACAAATCCATCATGCCAATATTGGCAACAGAAAAGTACCGTTTCTCTGTTATAGTCCAGTTTATTCTTTGAACATTTCATTCGTTTTCCTTGTATGTTTACAAAATCAAGTGATTAACACAAAAATAAATTCACAGAATATAAGGAAACAATTGCACGCAGAACTTTATTAAATACTAAATGAAACACACTTAAATGTAACTGCAACAACTCTGACTTAGGGGCTTCTTAAGCTACTACATAGTCTCTCTTTGAAACAGAGTCCTGCTGCATTTATTTTCTTTTTGTTTCACCATTATTATCCCAGTTACTCAACATTTAAGGAGAGCAGTATAAAGTTTAGGTTTGTTTTCAAGGAATTTTATGGCTAAAAATATTTTATAAACAAATCTGAGTGCTGAAATAATGTACTGCCACAGCTACGTGGATGTTAACATTCTGAAATAGTGGCTATGTGGTATTTAAAGTAAGATATTCATTAAAATATATCAATGAAAAGCAATTGATATACTAACATCTATACTAGGGGAGGTGGAGGAAGATAAAAACAGGCTTAATTCAAGCCTCAATCAGCTTGATTAGATTCTGGATAATTTTTTTTTCATTTGATCTCTAGTATCCCGGGCTCCAGAGCAACAAACAAAAAGTTTCTAATAATGTCCCTTCGTGTTAATAAAATTGTGCGAGGCAATCTCCAGAAATGAGAAGACACAAGGAGTCATTTCTGCACGAGGCAAGCAAAACCCCTAGAAGCCATAGGACACTTAATGTCGCTGCCTGATCCCCAACAAAGGTGGTACATCCCAGGCAAATGCCATCACAACCAACGTAGGTGTTCAGAAACAGCATTAATTAGGAACGGTTCCACAGAAAAGCCTTCGTTTACTCCTAACGTGCCTTGCTGGCATCCGCTGGCCCAGCACTCACCAGGCAACGAAAGCCTAGAAGACAATAGAGCCCACCCTGGGTGAGAGGCGCAGGTCTCCGGACGTGCCCGGGAGCACCTAAACGCAGGGCTCCAGGACAGGAGGACCCACTCGAGCCCCCAGGAGAGGATATACTGAGAGTCTTAGGCTTCGGGCCCAGGCCCGAGGAAGCTCTCCAGCAATTCTGCATTTGGAATTTTCAAATTATTTTCTTAAAGTGACGTACCCCTCCTCTTCCTCGTCCCCGTAACCTGGCCAAAAAATAAAAAGGCTGAGCTTCAGGCCTCAAAGACTCTGAAGCTTGCCTCCCTAGCGGCAAGCCTCTTTCTGGACACGGAATGGCCTCCTTTTAAGGACACAGAACTGCGGTCTCCCCGAGCCGGTGGGCCGAAGGCAGGGTACCGACTGCAGCCGAGAAAGCCCGGGCTAGGAGAGAGGGCGGGACCCGGCGCCAAGAAGCCCGGCGAGCCGGTGGGCGGGGCCGCCAAGGAGCGCGGCCGGGCAGGGACAGAAGGGGGCGTGGCCGGGAGCGGGACCTGCGCTGCCGCACCGAGGCTCCGCCTCCGGCCCCGCCTGTCCCCGGGAGGAACTCAAGCAGTGAGGAGAGGGGGAGGAGGTAGCGTCGTTGGCGTTGGATCCCTCCTCTCGGGCACCGGCCCACTGGGGAAACGAGGACGTCGCTCTGCACTGCTCTTGCTCCCGCAAAGCCGTCCCTTCTCGCCATGTCTCAGAGCAGGCATCGCGCCGCGGCTCCGCCGATGGAGCGCGAGGACAGCGGAACCTTCAGGTCAGTTTCTGAGCGATCAGGACCGAGCCAGGCAGGGCCCGGAGTGGTGGGCAGCAAGGGGCGGGGGAGCCGGCTATCCAGCAGCATTCTGGGTAAAGCCCCTTCCCGGAGCTCGCGTCCTAGCGGCTGCAGGGAGGCGGGCGGGCGGACGGACCAGCGAGCGCTCCACCCCGCCCTCTCGGCCGCAAGCCGGCCGGGGACCCCGCCCCCCCTGCGGCCTCGGGCAGCGCTGGCTGGACGGAGGTGGAGAGCGGCTGCAGCGGAGGGAAAGGGGTTTGCAGGCTGGGACCTGGGAGGTTGCAGCATCCGCCGTACCTCTCGATTCCCCTGCGAATCCCTCCTACCCGCATTCAAGTTATCTTCTTTAAGACCTCCGCAGCGGGGCCCGGAGACTGGCGCGCCTCGCCAGCTCTAACCCTGTCCGACCGAGAGCTCGGTACCTCCGGCGTCACCGGTGATGGCTGTTAAAACTAGTCTCTGCTTGCTTCTGCTTCCCTCCCCGATTTGACATGCAACGCACAGCTTTTTCTGGTTTTTGCAGTTTGGGGAAGATGATTACAGCTAAGCCAGGGAAAACACCGATTCAGGTATTACACGAATATGGCATGAAGACCAAGAACATCCCGGTTTATGAATGTGAAAGATCCGATGTGCAAATACACGTGCCCACTTTCACCTTCAGAGTAACCGTTGGTGACATAACCTGCACAGGTCTGTATTAACCCCATGACCATGTGGGCTGGTGGTCCAGACTTGGGTATTGCTTCTCGGTTCGGAAAAAGTGCCCTTTTGCCAGAGACGTCAGTGAGGAGCAGTCTCTTGAAACTGATGCCTTTCTCAGGTCATTTGGACTTTGCAACTTTCTGATTCTCTCCCTAATTTTCTCTTCTCCAGATATCAAGAGAAGCTCAGAAACATACCTTAAGATCCACCTAAGGTTCTTCCAAGAATTAGGGAGAAGCAGGAAAGGTTCTTGGAGCAGACATAGCTGAATCAGAAGGTGCTGTCAAATTCCATAGGTTATAGCAGATGCCAGGAGGCGTGACCTCAGAATTTTCTGACCTGCTCCCCTCTTTGTACGGACTCATTTGGCACTCTGGGTCCACTGTACCACACTTGGTTCTGTATCCAAGCAAAATGAGGAAGGTGGAAGGCTCAACTACACCGTATTGCATAGTAGCTTCTAGTTCCTGACACTTACAGATATTTTAATAAGATGTTATCGCCTTTATTATATATGAGGAAATAGGTCCAGAGAGATTATAAGAAACATAGTCAAGGTCACATGGCAGCAAAGTTTCAAAATTCAGATTATGGTCACTGAGCTTCAGCAAACGATAACTGAAGTAGCCCATTTGTAAATGCAGACATTTTACTTCTTATGTATCTATTTAATTGCAAACATGAAATATTGAATACTAAATTTAATTTGGAAGAATGCCAAGAAAGAAATTTCAGTAAGAAGACTGAAGTTCCACCATCTGGTAGCCTGAAGGCATCATTTGTGTCCACGAAAATCTGGAGTCCGCTATTTTCAATGAAGTCCCTTTAAGAAAATTTTGAAGCTTTTTGTCTATCTGGGGCAGGTGGATTGTAGTTAGATTCTAGCTGGAAGTTTCTCATATGAATGACAGATTCAGCATTACACTACTGCTTTAGCTGGTCTGTCTTTAAGTATTGAGTGAAAATTCAAGAAAAAGTAGTGTTTTCCCCCTCTCTGTGTTTTATGTGAAAAATTAACAACCTGTGGCAACTGCTTAGTCCCCCTACTCTTCTCACACTGGCCTGTCTTCTATACAAGCTTATCTACCTTCAAATATTATCTAACAGCTAATAATTCTGAAATCTATGTCTTTAGCCCAGGCGCAGTTACAAAACAGTGCATCACCCTGAGTTTGCTAGCCATTTTTGCTTGGATGACCCAAAGACACCTCCATCTCTCATTGTCCCATACTGAGTCCATCTTCTCTCTCAGATCCATTTCCCTGCATTCCCCAGTTCAGTATAGGCACCGCCATCGTTCGTTTGCTCACAGTAGAGATTTGAGTTTCGCCTTCTGGATTCCTTCTCCTCCCTCTTTGTGTTGTCCATTATGCCACCAGATCCCTACTTTCTAAATATCTCCTGAATCTGGCTGCCTCTCTCCTCTCCCTGTTGCTATTGTCTGAGCCACTTAGAATATAGATGTAGTCTCCTAGCTGCTCTTCTCGCTTCTGTCTTGTGGGTTCCATTTTCCACACAAAAACCAGAGTCCAGATCTGTTCATTTGAAGTATTCAAACTCTTAAAATCCATTCAGTAGTTTCCCCATCACCCTCTGGATGAATACAAATTTCTTAACATGACTCACAACCTTACTTCACAAAGTGTGGCCAACAGCAGCCTTGCTGTCACCCAGGCACACCTACTCTTAGTATGTGTTCTAACAAAATTCCCAGGCAAGTCCTAAAGTTAGAGAAGCACAGTTGAGGAGACTGTTCTTTGAACTCTCCTTCTGCCCTTCAACTATCTGACCTTTTATCTCGAAGTTCCCTCCTTCAAGCTAGCACTGTCCCAACAACTTGGGGCTTGAGAACACGTGCTCTGTGTTGCCTCTGACATCACAGTGGCTCTTTCTCTGCCTCCAGGGCTCTTCCTGATCCCCCAGCTCACTGACTTACTGATCTTTCAGATCCTTGTTTAGTTATCTCCTCCTTCATGAACCTTTCTGAGTCCTTACTGAGAGTAGCAGAGCTACTCCTTCTGTAGGCTACCCTGCAACCTGCACTTCGGCCTACTGTGATGCTTCATTTATCAGACATCGTTTTTATAGACAAAATCTCTTAGGCTGTATGCTCTTTAAGGACAGGGACTCTGCTTAGTTCTCTGCTACAGTTACCTCTTGAACAACACAGTTTGAATTGCACAGGTCCACTTAGATGTCAATCTTTTTCAGTAGTAAGTACTACAAGACCACACAATCCACAGTTTGTTGAATCTGCAGTTACCGAGGAAGCTAGAAATGGAGGAACCACAGATACGGAGGGCTGACTGTAAATTATGCGTGAATTTTCAGTGCGGAGGGTCGGTGTCCCTAATTCCCACATATTTCAGTGCAGAGCATCAGTGCTCCTAATTCCCACATTTTTCAAAGGAATACGATATCCATAATACCTATGTGAGTGGATAAATGAGTGTGGTTTCTGTGTTCTCTGATGCTTGAGAACCACACCTGACGTTTGTTCCATGTGCCCTTTCTTTCCTCTACATCAGAGGAATGAATATTGCCATTCTGACACAACTTTGGACAAGTTCTCAACACCTAGTTTGAACTCAGAAGGAAAAAGACTGAATTTATAATTTATAATAAAATCAAAGGGATTTTTAATATATTAATTTTTATGGTATTTTATTTCAATGTATAACTGTATATAGTGTATGTTTTAATTTCCTAGTGTGTATATATAATACGTGTAGTGACTTTGTTTTGTACTACACAAACCTGTATGCAAGCCTCACATTTTTTCAGCATGTAAAGAGTTGTGTTTTTTTTTTAACCTTAATTCAGGTGAAGGTACAAGTAAGAAGCTGGCGAAACATAGAGCTGCAGAGGCTGCCATAAACATTTTGAAAGCCAATGCAAGTATTTGGTGAGCTAAATTTCTTTGTATTCTGCAGCTCAAAAATATCATGGCTGAGGTAAGATTAAAAGTTTGATCATGCTCACAAAAGCAACAAAGTAAACAGTTGATAGTGTGTAGCTCTATTAAGAAAATTCTATCTCCTTGTGAAGACCTGTCATCCCCTAAAGACACTCTATCTGTAAGAAATTAAATCCAGCTTTTATTAGATGACAAAGAAGGAAGTGGCACCCCCACTCCAGCATTCTTGCCTGGGAAATCCCACGGACACAGGAGCCTGGTGGGCTACAGTCCAGGGGGTTGCAAGAGTCAGACATGATTTAGCAACTAAACAACAACATTATGAGATGAAGGCGCTCATAAACTAGGTTTTTGTCTTTTTTCCAGATGAGGTACAGGAGTAGAAAACCAGAGTGCTTCTGACAAATATCTTACTGTATTAAGAGTTTTGTTTCTACACTGAAGAAAACAAAGTGTGAGACAGAAAAATGATCAGCTAAAAGTACTCCTTTAGAAATCTGAATTTGTAAGGAGACGGATTTCCTTCTACTAGAGAACGTATACCAAATATAAGAGGATGCTAAATGGGATGTTTATTCTTGACATATCTTTCCAAAATAAGTTTGCTATCACATGAGTTGTTTTGGAAGGAGCACTGGCCCTGGGGCATCTCTTGCATCGTAAAGTGGTGTCTTTTGGTTTCTAATGGGCATATCCAAGAGGAGCATGTTTTGCCTTCACACTCTTCCCTCTACATGCATTCAGGTATACCTGGGAGTGCATTCTGGTCTGTCTGCTTATAGCTGACAGCGGAGGCCTATGAGAACTTAGGATGGGCTTTTTGGTTTCCCAGCCCTAGAAAAACCTTCTGTTAGGGATATGCTTAGGTTCTCATGCAGTGTTCTTCCTGTGTGCTTAGTAGTTCTAAACTGTTCAGGTCATTTAGAACCAACCAGTGAAAACCTTGGATCTCATAACATGATGTTTGCTTCTCCAGGGTCATACATTATAACTGATTTATGCTAGTTTTCTGGACATGCCAGATGGCATGGTGGGTTTTAGATTTTCTGCTTGCTGGTGATGGCCATGCCATTTTTGTGCAACCCAAAGGTCAACTCGAGTGTTGCATATATTTGTAGAAATGAACATACAGAGTGTCCTTTGTGTACAGAGGCACTTTGTCTGCAAAAAAGGCTAATAAACTTTACTATGTATTTGTGCTTCTTGACAGAGAAGATGGAAATACTAAGCTATAATAAATCAGGCCTAAAGTGGCCTGATGGGATGAAGAGACTTTCTCACTTCTCCATCACAATTATTTAGGTAGCTTCAGTGTACAGCATTGTAAATGAATGTTTGTATCTCATCAGCCTATGTAAAGCTTGAAATTCTGACAGGTAGTAAAGAAACTGAGTAAGTGGCAATGACAACCTCATTGGTAATGGAAGAAATGACTCTAGCTGCCAAAGTGGCGGTAATCTTGAAATGCAGCTTGTTCCACATTAGACACCCATCATCCACGTAACTAGTAAGCTCACACTACTCAGAAGAGGTTGTTCTCTTTTTCCTTAATCACAGTCCCTACATGTTCAAATCAGATTCATACCAGCCACCAAAAAAACAAAACAAACAAAAAAAAAAACCCACCTGCAGTGCAGGAGATGCGGATTTGATCGCTGGGTCAGGAAGATCCCCTGCAATAGGGAATGGCAACCCCCTCCAGGATTCTTGCCTGGGAAATCCTACAGACAGAGGAGCCTGACAGGGTACAGTCCATGGGGTTGCAAAGAGCTGGACACCACTTAGCAACTGAGCACACATACGTAAACCTTAGGAAGATTATCCTAGCGTAGAGCAGATGGTAGGTCAAGCCAAGTCTTTCTTCTATAATTATCTGGATGAAAAAGCTACATTTACGATCTGTATGGTTTACACTGCCGAGCTAAACATTCGGTTAGTCTTCCCTTCTCGTGAGGTTGTAACAATAGTGTGTTTACTTAAATACATTTTTTATTGAGCATCTGTTTTATATAAAGCACAGCAGGGCTTATGAAGGTAAGTAATACATAGGCCCTACCATCAAGGATTTTACCTCTCTGAACAGGAGAGAGGTATGGTGATGGATAGACAAATAGCATGTATTTGTAAGAGTGTACAACTTAATGGTAAAATAATTGCTTAAGAAAGTATCAAACCAAATGTTACAATGGTTCAAAGAAGGGAGAAATTATGTCCCATTGGGGTAAAAGAATAGGCTTCTGAGAGAAAGTTGCATTTGAGGTATACCTTGGCTGAGGTATAGATCAGATTCCCATAGAAGAGGTGGGTGAATAGGGTATTATTCCATGTAGAAGGAACATAAGAGCAAAGGCATGGAGAGCTAAATAGAAAATGCTTATCCTTAATAATTTGGGGAAGATTATTTTGTTTTATAACCCTTTATAAAAATGTTCAGCTTTGCAGTTCCTGATCCCTTAATGCCTGACCCTTCCAAGCAACCAAAGAACCAGCTTAATCCCATTGGCTCATTGCAGGTAAGCGGCACAGTTTTTCCCTACTTAACTTTGTGTCCACTGGAAAAAAAGGTCATAAATGTTGATAATATCATAAGGGCTAAGAGAAGGAATTAATATTTTAAAGATTAGGTGGTACAATATTTTGTGTTCCAAGTTACGGTCATTAGATATTAAAGTGCTGACTTGAAGTTATTTTCGTATTTATTTACGTTTTGGATTTTCTTCCATATACAGTATCTGCCTTTGGTTTGTGGAATTCTCATTTGAGATCATTAGGACCTCAGTGCACATGGGTAGAGTGTTTTATATTTTAAGAATATTTCTTACCACTCTCATGACAAATTTCTTTCTACTTCTGTTGAGACAGAAGACTATAAAGAACCCAAATTGGTTTACCTAACAGAAGGGAAGTCGTCTGCTTACTTGCTTATTCTATGAAAAAAATATATTCAGCTTTGAATTTCTATGTGAGAACATCCTTCTTGCAGGTTATCCATGTGCTCTGTTGGACAACTCCCCTCCCTGTCACCCAGCCAGCCACTGGGTCTCTTTCCTGCTCTATGCGTTTTCTGTAGTTTTTGTCCCCTTCTTTCCTCAGTCTCATCCAGTGTGTGTGTTTGCTCTCTGCTCCTCGCCTGCTCTTGATCGAATGCAGTCAGTTAGGCAGCCGTGGGTATAGCAGGTTAGTTAGGAAGAGACTTTGGGGACTCATGGCCATGAGACCGGTAATGTCCTCTCCCATGTTCCCAAAAAGGATGAGAGTAGCTTATCCTTCTGTCTGACCTCTTTGATAACCAGCTCACTATAGCTTAACGGAAAGCACCATTCACCGCGGGAAACTGCTTCAGTTTTGGTGTCGTGGGCTTATAAGATGTGAAATGCAGGAATATCTGTGGGGAATAGAAGACCTTCCCTTAAATACTGCAGAATATCATTGTTCTCTGCAAACATATAAATAGAAATGGGATCAAAACCATGAGAGAGTATCATTAATGTGATTGAGCCATTGCATAGTAAAAATTACTACTAAAGGCTCATCTCGATTTTCTAGGAATTGGCTATTCATCATGGCTGGAGACTTCCTGAATATACTCTTTCCCAGGAGGGAGGACCTGCTCATAAGAGAGAATATACCACAATTTGCAGGCTTGAATCATTCATGGAAACGGGTATTTGTTTCTTTCTACTCTGATACAGTTGAAGACCTTCAAAATATTTTGAGAGGATGAAAAAATTTCTGCTGTGATTTCGTTTCAAATACTTCTTTGGGGGGAACTGACACACTCCTAGTCTACTGTCTCTAACTTTCTGCTGTTGAGCTTATTAATAAGTATAAATAGTTGGCTTAAGAATACTTATACTTATTAATTTGATTTTTTTTAAAAATTATGGGTTGGTAATGGACATGCAAGTGAATAATTGACTCTTGAAACAGTCTTCACTGATATAATAGGGACTTAAACATCGTTTTGGAGAAAAAAGCAGTAGTAAATCTCTTGGAGCTTCAGTAGCTGTTCTAGAAGACAGAAGGACTAGGAGAAGATTACATTTAAAAAGAAGATAATTGATAAGAGGCTGCTGCTGCTGCTAAGTGGCTTCAGTCGTATCTGACTCTGTGTGACCCCATAGACGGCAGCCCACCCGGCGCCTCTGTCCCTGGGATTCTCCAGGCAAGAATACTGGAGTGGGTTGCCATTTCCTTCTCCAATGCATGCATGCATGCTAAGTCACTTCAGTCATGTCCAACTCTGGTGCGACCCCTGCCCCAGGCTCCTCTGTCCACAGAATTCTCTAGGCAAGAATCCTGGAGTGGGTTGCCGTTTCCTTCTCCCAAAGAGGCTGATAGTGAAATAAAAATAAGGTAGAAATTAACCTTTTGTCTTATAGCAACTTCGATGTTGTAAAGGCTGCAAATTATGAGGAAAAAAGTCACTTAATAAAGTACTCCTAAGGATTTGTATTTTAATTTCTTGAGTATATTTTTATCATTTTAAAAGTGGCTTGAAATGAAATTTTAAGTTGGCTAGATATTAATTAGTCTGAAGTGCAAAGCAGCTGTTTGCCCCCAAGAGCCAGTGTGGATCAGTGCAGGAAGCCCCGAGCCAGAAGCAGAAACCTCACCTCACTTCTTGATGCAGTCCTTGATCTGCAAGCTTAGGCAAGCTGCTTAATCTCCATGCCTAGGCCTGAGGTTTTACATCTCTAAACGTGGAAATAGATTATATTTATGGTATCTTTCAGCTCCAGCCTCTCCTATGCCCTTCTTATTCATGTTGAAGAAAGTCCACATAGTTATCGTGTGCAGGAGATTATAAGCCAGAAGTAGACATTGAAAGATGGGAGATGTAATTCAAATCTACCTTGGTAAATTTGAATATTTCATCAGAATTAAACCAAGTACAGCTCATTAAAGCTAGACATAAGGAGATACATCTGTTGAAGAAAAACAGAAAGTTTAACTATTAAAGACAAACTGCTAAAGAAATGCCTTCAGAAGTGTAACAATTAATAATTGCATGAAGCAGAACAAGTAAAGATGTCAGGTTAGTAAAAGAATAGTATATAAAAACCATGAGATTGTTCTCTGATCAAACATAGTACTTTACACATTTGGTCATTCTCTATGGACACTAATTTATTTTCTAACCTACTGCTCTTTTTTTTCTTTATTTAGGAAAGGGGGCATCAAAGAAACAAGCCAAGAGAAATGCTGCTGAGAAATTTCTTGCCAAATTCAGTAATATTTCTCCAGAGAACCACATTTCTTTGGTTAGTAATGATCAGAGGTCTGTGACGTTAATGTGATTAAACAAGTGTTGCTATCGGAACAACACATGATTGTAGATTTCATTCTGTATAGGTATACTACAGAGTCATGGTTTTCCCAAGTCTGTCAGCTATTGAGTGATACACTACCCCAGTTTTTAGCTGCTTGCTGTATGTGAGCCAGAGTCACAGGGGTGGCCAGGAAAGAGAGCTTGGGAAGCACAGTCGAATTCAGAATAATATGATGGTTTCTAAAAATGGCAGGTCAGTAATGCTGTTTTTTCCTTTAGATTGACATTTCACTCCCATCGTTTGATGTCCGTTCATTTATCCACTCAGCAAACATTTAGGAAAGTGACAATATTTGCCCAGATTTATGCCAGATACTAGCATATAGTGAATAAGATAGTCTCTGGCCCTAAGGAGTTTGCAGCCAGCCTACTGAGAAAGAAAGAGCCCTGCAGACTAGGCCTTACAAGGGCTTCTTGGGACCACAGAAGAAGGACCCAACCAAGATAGGGTTTCAGGAAGACCTCACTAGAGGAAGTCATGTCTGAGCTGAGACTATAGATGACAGCAGCGAAAAGAATTCCAGAGAGAAGAAAGACTATGTACAAAGACCAGGAGTGAAACACTTTATGTTATCCAGAGTAATTTTGGATGGCTGGAGCACTGAATTTGGAGAGAGGGAGTCTTAAACAATGAGGCAGGAAAGGTAAAGAGGGGTTGAATCCTGCAGGAAGTACTGTGTTCAGGAGATTGAACTTTATCCTGAGAGTAGCGTAAAGTCATTAAATAAATTTAATATAGGGAGGAGAGAATCTAATTTGTACATTAGAAGGGAATGACTGGCTGCATTATGGTGGATGAATGAATGTTAGAGTCATAGGGACCTGCTCTAATGCTTTTACAGAAAAGCAGATGAGACGTGATGGTGACCAAGACAAAGGCAGTAGCAATTGAGAGAGTCAATTTAAAACTTACTTAGAAAACTGAAGTGAATGGGGGCATAATAACTGGATGTAGAGAGCAGGGACAGAGGAAGAAGTAAACAGTTTTAGCTTGGCAGCTCCTAGATGGTGGTACCCATTTAGTAACATGGGGAACAGAGAAGGTGAGTAGGGCTTAAGCGGGGAATGAGTTAAATATAGGATATATTGAAATTGAAGTGTTTGTGGAGTAACTAAGTGAAGAAATTGAGTGAGAACTGGGCATTCAGATAGAGAGCGTAAGCGATCGGGCTACACAAAATGTAGGGAGGTATGTATGATGGTCCATTATCTGAGAATAGGATGTTAGGTACAAAATGAGAAGTGAAAACTCTAGGAGTGTCCTAAGCTTATGGTTTTAAAAAAGGGCTCATTCTGTAGGAAGAAGCAACCATATCTAGGTAAGTAATATAATTTTGGTTTCACTTTTTTAATAGAAAAATATAAAACATTGTGTTAATTTCTTTTAAGACTGGATCAGAGGTGACACCACAGTCACAAAACAGTTAGGTTTCAGGTGAGTTCTGTTAAATCTTCAAGGAAGAGATAATCTTCGGTGCTGTTTAAACTCTTCCAGGCAATATATATAATGTGAGAGAAATTTCTATATAAATTTTTTAGGACTGCAAGGGTGTTTCAACATTGGTAAATCTATTGCTATAATTAATTACATTAATGGGTCAAAGAAGGAAAACATAATCCTCTCAATAGATGCCAAAAATTATTGGGTAGTGACTACTGATAAAGGCTTCTAAAATATCCCTATTGTGATTTAAAATATGTACCTCAGATGTTCAGTCCCTGGCCAGGAACTAGGTCTCATATGTCGCAACTAAGATTCTGCATGCCACCACAAAATTGAGGCTCCTAGGTGCTGCAACTAAGACCTGGCTCAGACAAATAAGTATTTTTTAAAAGATTTTTTTTTAATTAAATATATACCTCAGGAAAAAAAAAATCAAAATCTTGGGTACATGGATATATGTTATATCCATTCCCATTAATTTCAGGAATAAAGGAAAGGATCCCCACTGATACCATTTTTTTAAACCTTGTTCTAGAAGTATCAACCACCGTAACCAGAGAAGAGAAAACAATAAGAGGTTGGAAATAAGAGGAGATAAAAATGATCATTAACTACAAATAATATTATTGTATCCCTATAAAGCCCTAGAGAAAAACTACTAGAAATAATAAGAGAGTTCATCAAGGTAACTAATCAAAAATTAATACACAAGATCAATAGCTTTCTCATTTCTGTTACGAAGGTAACCACCAGAATAACTAAAAATAAAAAGTTGAAAATTATTGCTTCTATAAAGGGGACTGAAGGTAGGTATGAGGATTGTTGCTTTTATAATTCTGTATTACTTGATTTTTTGTTGTCTGTGTATTATTTTGAATAACAAAATTTATGAAGCTTAATAACATTGAAGTTTGTATTGGAATAAACAGAGGATAAGTATAGATGCCAATCCATATAGGAAGATAGTATGTGACATTGTTCAAGGGTCAGCTGTATTTGCATATTTGTTTGTCATGCTCTTAAATATGTTCTACATATTAACAAGACCATTATGCTATACAAAGGTATTTTGAAATACTTCTAGTATTTCATTGCACATTCTTTTTTAATATTGTGTTGTTTGATAAATGTATGAGCTTATTAGTGCTGTCTAGTTTAAATTGGAAAGTTAACCAAATGGTATTCATTTAAATATGCTTTATAAAGTGTTGATTGCTTAATTAATACTCATAGTAGCATTGGAACCCAACCCAAGAGTCTTAATGTTAATCTCTGTTTTTCAGACAAATATGGTAGGGCATTCTTTAGGTTGTACTTGGCATTCCTTAAGGAATTCTCCTGGTGAAAAGATCAACTTACTGAAAAGAAGCCTCCTCAGTATTCCAAATACAGATTACATCCAGCTGCTTAGTGAAATTGCGAAGGAACAAGGTTTTAATATAACATATTTGGATATAGGTATGATTGTTTGTTTTTCTTTGGCTTGCCCAAAACCTGTTTCTAAACAAAAGGTCTATTATAATAGAGGATTCTGACTATATACAGTTACCAGAGTGGTAATACATATCACTGATGTATCCCATTCTTATAAAGAATAAAAAGATAACATCTGTACAGTTGTAATAATAAACAACAATAGCAAAGATTTATAGAGTTACTTTGTGCCAGGCACTGTTCTAGGGACATTACATATTTCAAGTCACAGAATCCTCAAACTAATCCTATGAAGTATGTTCTGTTATCTTCAGTTTAGTCACTCAGTCATGTCCGACTCTTGGCGACCCCATGGACTGAAGCATGCCAGGCTTCCCTGTCCATCACCCACTCCCAGAGCTTGCTCAAACTCATGTCCATTGAATCGGTGATGCCATCCAACCATCTCATCCTCTGTCATCTGCTTCTTCTCCTGCCTTCAATCTTGCCCAGAATCAGAGTCTTTTCAAATGAGTCAGTTCTTCGCATCAGGTGGCCAAAGTATTGGAGTTTCACCTTCGGCATCAGTCCTTCCAGTGAATATTCAGGACTGATTTCCTTTAGGATGGACTGGTTGGATCTCCTTGCAGTCCAAGGAACTCTCAAGAGTCCCCTCCAATACCACAGTGTAAAAGTATCAATTCTTCGGCCTTCAACTTTCTTTATAGTCCAACTCTCACATCCGTACATGACTACTGGAAAAACCATAGCTTTGACTAGACAGACCCTTGCTGGCAAAGTAATGTCTCTGTTTCTTAATATGCTGTCTAGGTTGGTCATAACTTTTTTCCAAGGAGCAAGGATCTTTTATTTCATGGCCACAGCCATTATCTGCAGTGATTTTGGACCCCCAAAAGTAAAGTCTGTCACTGTTTTCATTGTTTCCCCGTTTATTTGCCATAAAGTGATGGGACTGGATGCCAAGATCTTAGTTTTCTGAATGTTGAGTTTTAAGCCAACTTTTTCTTTCCTCTTTCACTTGCAACAAGAGGCTGTTTAGTTCCTCTCCATTTTCTACTTTAAGGCTGGTGTCATCTGCATATCTGAGGTTACTGATATTTCTTCTGGCAGTCTTGATTCCAGCTTATGTTTCATCCAGCCTGGCATTTCTCATGATGTACTCCACACAAAAGTTAAGTAAACAGGGTGATAATATACAGCCTTGACGTACTCCTTTCTTGATTTGGAGGCAGTCTGTAGTTCCATGTCCAGTTCTAACTGTTGCTTCTTGACCTGGATACAGATTTCTCAGGAGGCAGGTCAGGTGGTCTTGTATTCCTGTCGCTTTAAGAATTTTCCACAGTTTGTTGTGATCCACACAGTCAAAGGCTTTGGCATAGTCAATAAAGCAGAAGTAGATGTTTTTCTGGAACTCTCTTGCTTTCTCAGTGATCCAACAGATATTAGCAATTTGATCTCTAGTTCCTCTGGCTTTTCTAAATCCAGCTTGAACATCTGGAATTTCTATTATCTTAGGTATAAGTGAAGAAAGTAAGACAAAGAAAGGTTGAGAAACTTGCCTGAGATGACATAGCTGGTCAGTAGAGCCAGGTTAGAAGAGTCCCTGCCAGTATAATAGCTGTTAAACTAGCCCTGATGGACATCTTGATGAATAAAAAGGTACCCATATTTCTAGAACAAATACCAAGTCTGTGGGGGCTGGGCCAGACATCTTCTCTCCACTTTGTCACTGTGTTCCAGTTCTGGGAGAAAAATGGGGACAATTTATAGCTTCATCTCATCCCAGCTATCAACTTCTATATTTTTCTAGCCCATGATCATTCAAATAGACAAATGTGGACAGACTAGAAAGCAAGTCAGTGTGGATTTTCTTTTAATGCAGTGGATAACTGGCTAATTTGTGTGTTCATGTATGTGTTTGGCATCTTGATTTAATATCAGTATCATATGTGAGGAATTTGATATCCCTTAGCCCAGCCTCAGTGACTTGGGGGAACCTAGCTCATCAGAGCTACTACTACTACTGAGAAAATAGGGTATTTAGGGGCTAAAGGAACTTCTGATTTTCTCTGCTACTTTGGGACTGAATAATGAGTCAAGTGCAATGTCTTAATATACTGGGAATGATGTAGAACCTGAGGATTAATGCAGAAAGATGATCAGGAAAGGTGTTTGATAAAGAGACCATGCATTCAAAAATATTTATGCATTTGGGAAAAGGAAACCTGAGATGATTTTTAGATAATGAAATGCTTCTTACTAATTTTAAGAACGGAATGGTTCTTACGAATAGAGAATAGCACCTGATAAGTGGAATAGCAAATAAAAAGGTGCTTGGGGAGAGGGACAGTAACAAAAATTGTTTTTACAAAAAGTCTGCTTTCTCTGCATGCGGCGTTAATCATCATGTTTGAATGTGTCATTGCAGAAGAACTGAGTGCGAACGGGCAGTACCAGTGTCTTGCTGAACTGTCCACCAGCCCTATCACGGTCTGTCACGGCTCGGGGATCTCCTGCAGCAGCGCGCAGAGTGACGCAGCGCACAATGCTTTGCAGTATTTAAAGATAATAGCAGAAAGAAAGTAAACTTGGAACATCCAAGAAAACCCTTTAGTAGCACCTAAGAAGTTCCCCTTTCACCCCTTCCCAAGTAAAACGTGTATTATAATGTTTGAGTTTGTGTGTTGGTTTTAAATCTCTTCATAGATTCCATCAACACTCCAGATTTAATTATCTCCTAGTAGTTGTTACTAAGATGTTTTTAATGGCTTCAACTTTGTATTGGTATATTGTATTTATAAACTTTGTACCATAGGCAGAGTGTAGCACCCATTTTCCAATGCCCTGTACATAGAAGGGAAAAACTGCATGTTTGTTGTTGATGATGGTGGTGAAATAAAACTGCTAGCAACAGTCTTTACTACTGGTGCTTAACCTCTTTGCACAAGGCTTTGTAAAGGGATTTCAAAGGAAGCCCCTTAGAATTAGTGTTGAGGAATGCACCAACAGGTTTTAATTGAATGCAGTTGTTAAATTTCAGAGAACACGATTGGTCTGTGTATTTGAATCCATGTAATAAAGAGCTGTTGTTATAATGGGTTCTGTTCATTTTATTAAAGTACTACTGACTTCACTGTGGCTCTGCTTTTTTCAGCCATTCCTATGAGTAACGTTATAATGTGGATACTGTATTCTTTACATATCTCTAGTTTACTTCTGAAAGTCACAGTTAAAAAAACCAAGCAATACTTTCCAAATATATATGTGATGAATCAGGTCCATATTTTCTCTAGTCATACACAGTATTGTCTTTTGATATAACCATTCATAGATGAATCAGTAGTTGAAAAAGCATTAGTATTACTAAAAAACTTTCCAGTGTGTTCCATTCAGCTACAAGAATGTTTCATACAAAACAATGAGTGCTTAAAGGTTAGGAAATAAGTTTCATGAGCCCATTTTAATTTTGCCTTTCGTGTGTTCATATATCACCTAACACCTCAAGTCTGGCATCTGTCAATACCAGCCGGTAGTGCTATCTCTGTAGATCAGGGAAAACCTCAGAGATGAAGAGAGCTCTCAGTGATGAAGGTAGCTTTTGACAATCTCAAGTGTTAATCTAGCAGGAAGTATGTAACAAATGTTTTTCTGTCTGGAAAAAAAAAATCCTGAGTGCAATCCTTTGAGAATAATAAACTGTTAATAAAGGGAAAGGAGTATGTGTAACTTATTTAAAGCTCTAAAGAGCATTTCACTTCAAATTATAAGCCTTATACATCAGTTAAATCAAAGGGTTTTAGGCATTTTGGGGGGTGAGGTTAAGGAACACACAGACTGGAGACAAAGTTTAGCCATAAAGCAGAACTTATGGGGCTTAAAGATTGGATTAGCCTTGGGTGGTCATCAATGTTCTGGAATATAGAGAGGGCACAATGAACTCACTCTAGAGGTAACTTCAGACTCCTGTGCAGAAAAATGCTCATTGTGGAGAGAACAGGTTGGGGAGAGTTTTCATAAGGCAAGTTTTCATGAAAGAGTTTTCATAAGATGAAGAGGATGAGGCGTAATTGGGGGAAAGAACAATGTAGTTGAGTTCTAAACAGTTAAATGTATTGATAAAACGAGATCTGTGTAAGTTACCCAGAAGTTCCACCCTTCCTTCTGCTATGATTTCTCTGCTTCTGGCTCTGGAGGAAGCAAGCATTCCAAGATAGCATTCAAATGTCTTCTCTGTCAGACTGTCCAGTGTTCTAGGGATTTATAGCTGCACCATCCAGTGTTATTTAACTGCATTTTGTCAAGGCTCTTAACCAATTAACATTAACCATGACTGAGTGAGTGAATGAAATAGGTGAGTGACTGAAATAGCCTGACACAGGCAACTATGCCCGTTGTATTAGATGCATCGGTAGTGGGGAGACAAGTGTGGAGTTTATGCCAAGTTCCAGTGGGAAAGGCACAATGTGGATGCCATTCTGGATGAAGATCATGCCATCTATAGTGGAGAAATAAACCTTTCAACAAACAGTTGTGATGTGCTAGTGTGCCCTGGTAGAGATGGAGCGCCTGATGATGGGATGCTTGGTAACCATAAAACCAAAAACACCAATAATGAGCTGGGTTCTATCTGTCCCATCAAGTCATAAGGTTGGGTTGAGTCATGAGTCATGTTGCAATCCATTGTAAAATGGAAGCTACATCTAGGATCAGACACAAGTATGGCCAGAGGGCACAGTATGCTGCACAAACAGGCAGGCTGGACTCCCACGCCACCCGCCACTGTGGCACCAATACCTCTCCCTCAGTTCACACCTGTTGCCAAGGATCCTCTACGGCCAACTGATGGAAGAGAAAAATGCCTCAATTTGACTCATGGGTAGGTAAGGCCTGTACATGGTACAAAATAAAAATACATGATGGTTATACTACAGCCCACAAAGCGGTGGCCTTGAAAGTTAGAGATGAGCTGAAATCCTCTTAAAAAAAAAAAAAAAAAAAAAACAGAGTTTCAGGCAGGACACCTTGCCATCTATTCGTGTGGAAGGTGGCCCAAGATTAGAATACACTTGGGCCATGGCAACTGGTATGACCAGTTGGCCTGGAGCCTGAAAAAATAGACTGGAAGATTGGGCGCCAGTAGACCTGAGATAAAGGTATGTGCACAGGCACAAAGAGGGGAGATCTTGGTCCTACATGTTGATCCATACCATAAGGAATCCACGATGGAAGAGGCCCCAAACAACCAAGTTGACAAAATGACATCAGTGTCTGGGATGAAGAGCCATTTAGCAGGATTGGAGTTGACCCGGTGGGATGGGTGCCCACCTACCAAGGCTAATCTAGTTTCACTCACTGTTGAATGTTCATCCTACAAGCAACAGAGACCAGTGCTGAGTCCCCAGTCCTTAAGGAAACCCAGCCACTTCGTGGCATGTTGCCTCACAGTGGTATCAGGAGAAAGATGATGACTTTCAGCGGTAGCCCCAAAACCAGTTTCAGTGTTAGGGACTGTAATGTACTCTGCTTTCTTCTAAGGATAAGTGGATTCAAGCAATGCAAGGTATGGGCTGTAGTGAACACTGGTCTGTCACCCAGATGCCACTTTAGGGCTGAAGGACTTATCCTAGTTACAGGGTGTCCTGCAACTGATTACAAAAGGTGTAGAGCCCAGTGCCAGATGAAAATATAGTGCCCTTTGGCCAAAACCAAAAATTTTAAGACAGAGGCAGCAGAGTGTTAAACTAAGTGTGCGGTCCTGTGTGACTGCATGAATTGCTTGTTCAGTTCAGTTCAGTCGCTCAGTTGTGTCCAATTCTGCGACCCCCATGAATCACAGCACACCAGGCCTCCCTGTCCATCACCATCTCCCAGTGTTCACTCAGACTCACGTCCATCGAGTCAGTGATGCCATCCAGCCATCTCATCCTTGGTCGTCCCCTTCTCCTCCTGCCCCCAATCCCTCCCAGCATCAGACTCTTTTCCAATGAGGCAACTCTTCGTGTGAGGTGGCCAAAGTACTGGAGTTTCAGCTTTAGCATCATTCCTTCCAAAGAAATCCCAGGGCTGATCTCCTTCAAAATGGACTGGTTGGATCTCCTTGCAGTCCAAGGGACTCTCAAGAGTCTTCTCCAACACCACACTTCAAAAGCATCAATTCTTCGGCGCTCAGCCTTCTTCACAGTCCAACTCTCACGTCCATACGTGACCAAAGGAAAAATCATAGCCTTGACTAGACGGACCTTAGTCGGCAAAGTAATGTCTCTGCTTTTGAATATACTATCTAGGTTGGTCATAACTTTTCTTCCAAGAAGTAAGCGTCTTCTAATTTCATGGCTGCAGTCACCATCTGCAGTGATTTTGGAGCCCAGAAAAATAAAGTCTGACACTGTTTCCACTGTTTCCCCATCGATTTCCCATGAAGTGGATGGGACCGGATGCCATGATCTTCGTTTTCTGAATGTTGAGCTTTAAGCCAACTTTTTGCTCACCTCTTTCACTTTCATCAAGAGGCTTTTTAGCTCCTCTTCACTTTCTGCCATAAGGGTGGTGTCATCTGCATTTCTGAGGTTATTGATATTTCTCCCGGCAATCTTGATTCCAGCTTGTGTTTCTTCCAGTCCAGCATTTCTCATGATGTACTCTGCATAGAAGTTAAATAAGCAGGGTGACAATATACAGCCTTGATGTACTCCTTTTCCTATTTGGAACCAGTCTGTTGTTCCATGTCCAGTTCTAACTGTTGCTTCCTGACCTGCATACAGATTTCTCAAGAGGCAGGTTAGGTGGTCTGGTATTCCCAACTCTTTCAGAATTTTCCACAGTTTGTTGTGATCCACACAGTCAAAGGCTTTGGCATAGTCAATAAAGCAGAAGTAGATGTTTTTCTGGAATTTTCTTGCTTTTTCGATGATCCAGAGGATGTTGGAAATTTGATCTCTGGTTCCTCTGCCTTTTCTAAAACCAGCTTGAACATCAGGGAGTTCACAATTCACATATTGCTGAAGTCTGGCTTGGAGAATTTTGAGCATTACTTTACTAGCATGTGAGATGAGTGCAATTGTGCAGTATCTGTCAATAATTCTCAGATGTCCAGCTAATAAAATGTTCAGGTAAACTGTACTTTAATGCATTAAATTTATTGTTTCTACTCTATTAATATTGCTCTATTAGCTCTCATGTGCTAAGTCACTTCAGTCATATGCAAATCTCTGTGACCCTATGGAGCCTGCCAGGTTCCTCTCTCCATGGCATTCTCCAGGCAGGAATACTGGAGTGGGTTGCCATTTCCTCCTCCAGGGTATCTTCCCGACCCTGGGATTTAACCCGTGTCTCCTGTGTCTCCTGCATTGGCAGACGGTTCTTTACCATTAACACCACCTGGGAGGCCCTTAGTTCTAGTACTCACAAACTTCCAAAGTTGGTGTCTTTCTCTACTTTTTAGAACTCATATGGAGTCTTCCAGGATTTTTAACTGTCCTTTGACTCTTTAAGTGCAATGTTAATCTAGACGTAGCCTTACTCATAGTAGGCTTTGTTCTCAAATTAGGATCATTTCTATTTCATTTCTTATATATCCTTTTGGATGTAAAGAAAAGTCTTCAAAATCCAAGTATGCCCTGCCACTGAATTAATACATACACCAACCAGACAGATCTGCCAAAAAAAAAAAAAAGTAATGAATGCAAAAGATATATGATCCAAAGAGAAAAGTAAGAGTTGTAATTTTACATATAAATAACATGATTGATCTTATTTTCCTATTATTATCTTTTCACCTTGAACTCTAACTGTTGGTCTCAGGTCGGGCTCTGTAGGGAGCAGACTCTGAGGAAGAGACAGCGGCAGAGGCTTCTTAGGGGATTCTTTGGGAACCACCATCTGTGGAAGGGATAATAAATTGGGATTGGACAGGAGGAGAAGTTGGATTGTGATACAGTCTCAACAAAGTGGTCAACTGGACTCCTAGGAAACTCTGAAGCTGGTGGGCCCTTTGGAATTGTTGCAGATAGGAGCAAGAGGACAAGGTTTTTGTTGACCAGTCAGTGGAAGCAGGCTGCCCAGAAAAGGGGACGTGACCTTGGAAGCAGTGGCTCTTTTCAAGTGAAGCCATTCTGAAGAGGGTGAATAGCCAGATTTGGCTTCATATACAAGCAATTCATGCACTCAATATGCCAGCAAATTTGGAAAACTCAGCAGTGGCCACAGGACTGGAAAAGGTCCGTTTTCATTCCAGTTCCAAAGAAAGGCAATGCCAAAGAATGCTCAAACTACCACACAATTGCACTCATCTCACACGCTAGTAAAGTAATGCTCAAAATTCTCCAAGCCAGGCTTCAGCAATATGTGAATTGTGAACTCCTGATGTTCAAGCTGGTTTTAGAAAAGGCAGAGGAACCAGAGATCAAATTTCCAACATCCTCTGGATCATCGAAAAAGCAAGAAAATTCCAGAAAAACATCTACTTCTGCTTTATTGACTATGCCAAAGCCTTTGACTGTGTGGATCACAACAAACTGTGGAAAATTCTGAAAGAGTTGGGAATACCAGACCACCTAACCTGCCTCTTGAGAAATCTGTATGCAGGTCAGGAAGCAACAGTTAGAACTGGACATGGAACAACAGACTGGTTCCAAATAGGAAAAGGAGTACATCAAGGCTGTATATTGTCACCCTGCTTATTTAACTTCTATGCAGAGTACATCATGAGAAATGCTGGACTGGAAGAAACACAAGCTGGAATCAAGATTGCCGGGAGAAATATCAATAACCTCAGAAATGCAGATGACACCACCCTTATGGCAGAAAGTGAAGAGGAGCTAAAAAGCCTCTTGATGAAAGTGAAAGAGGTGAGCAAAAAAGTTGGCTTAAAGCTCAACATTCAGAAAACGAAGATCATGGCATCCGGTCCCATCCACTTCATGGGAAATCGATGGGGAAACAGTGGAAACAGTGTCAGACTTTATTTTTCTGGGCTCCAAAATCACTGCAGATGGTGACTGCAGCCATGAAATTAGAAGACGCTTACTTCTTGGAAGAAAAGTTATGACCAACCTAGATAGTATATTCAAAAGCAGAGACATTACTTTGCCGACTAAGGTCCGTCTAGTCAAGGCTATGATTTTTCCTTTGGTCACGTATGGACGTGAGAGTTGGACTGTGAAGAAGGCTGAGCGCCGAAGAATTGATGCTTTTGAAGTGTGGTGTTGGAGAAGACTCTTGAGAGTCCCTTGGACTGCAAGGAGATCCAACCAGTCCATTTTGAAGGAGATCAGCCCTGGGATTTCTTTGGAAGGAATGATGCTAAAGCTGAAACTCCAGTACTTTGGCCACCTCACACGAAGAGTTGCCTCATTGGAAAAGAGTCTGATGCTGGGAGGGATTGGGGGCAGGAGGAGAAGGGGACGACCAAGGATGAGATGGCTGGATGGCATCACTGACTCGATGGTCGTGAGTCTGAGTGAACACTGGGAGATGGTGATGGACAGGGAGGCCTGGCGTGCTGCGATTCATGGGGTCGCAAAGAGTCGGACATGACTGAGCGACTGAACTGAACTGAGGAGATAATGATAACTTTCTGCCACAGATAAAGCTGATCCCAGAAAAGGTAAGTTTGGGCTTGTGGGAAGATAATAAACCTAGTCTTACATTTATTTTACTTAATCTATCATTTCCTGATATTTGCATTTCCCTTTGTAAATTTGTTTAGGTTTGAACTTATCAATTCTAACCATCTATGGAGAACAATGTGCAATGAAGATCTGGCAGCTCCTGTTCAGAGAGGTCAAAGTTGATGGATGCCTATGCCTGTGGGCTTGTCTGATCTGAGGCAAGATGGGGCACCAGGGAAAGAAGACCAGAATAAGCTAGTTCTCCTTCCTGTGCTAATCAGAGTGAATGGACAACTACAGTGTGTTCATTGCATTTTTTTGATAGTAGATATAACTGAAATTTGGAAAAAAATTACATGTATCTCAAGGGGAAAAAAAAAAATGGCACAAGACAGAGGTAAACTATTTCCAAGTACAGAGGCTAAAACCAAAGAAGGGCTTGGGCTTAATGACATCTCCATTGTAAATTTTTTTAGGAGATGAAAAGTTAGAGCACACATAGGTGGTAGATTAAACATTAAGAATTAGTCAATTCAGTGCTGGATGCTATTATAGATATTTGTGTTCCTATTCATGAATTTGTACCTTCATTCCACTGCAATCTGCTTCATGGCCAGATGGGTGTGTTACTATACAGTATTTATTGATTTGAAATTCAGAAATTCATGGGAGTATCACCTAAGCCTGGTTGCTTGGACTGTTTTATTTTTTTGCTCTATATTTCTAATGAATAAAGATTGATTTCAATGGCAAAAGAAAGCTTCTGTTCAGATGCTCAGCTGTGTCCGATTCTTTGTGACCCCGTGGACTGTATCTCACCAGGTCCCTCTGTCCATGAGAGTTTTCCAGGCAAGAATATTGGAGTGGGTTGCCATTTCCTTCTCCAAAGGATCTTCCCCACCCAGGAATTGAACCTGGGTCTCCTGCATTACAGGCGGATTCTTTACCAACTGAGCCACCGGGGGAACCCCAAAAGAAAGCATAGTAAGGACTTAATATTTCCTGTAAATAAATAGTACTTGAGCAATAAAGGACTTAAGTAAATGCCCTCTTTTCACTGGCTAGTGGTAGGATAATGATAACAGTTAGTACTCATCTAGAATACCAACTCCTATAGAGGTGCTTCTGTCCTATCCATTATTTTCTGCTTCTAAACACTGTGCTAAGAACTCATTTATACTGATCTTTAGAATTTTAAAGGGTAAAATACCCAGACTTTATTAAGGACTTACTGTGTTTCCTGACACTAGACAAAACATTGTACACATGTATATATAAAACCATTTTTCTGAGAAGCCACATGGTATAGTAATTAAGTGAGGAGTTCTGAAATCAGACTACCTAGGTTTGAAATGCTGTGCGATTTTGGACAAGATGGTAAATCTTTCCATCCCTCAGTTTTCTCATCTCTAATATAAAAATAATTGACTTCTGTTCCCAATATGAAAGAGTAATAGATTCAGGTCAGTGCTCCCTCGGTAAATAACCATGAAAATGGACAAAAGACACAAGGCAGATGCTTTCAGACCCTGGACATCAGCACAGACTGTGAACCTGAGAGAGGCAAAACGCAGTGAACCCAGGGGCCCATTCTAGATGGTGCATGTAAAAGATTTTCTTCAACTTATTCAGTAAGGAGGGACTGCTAAGATGCCCCGCCCAGTTCAAAGAGCATTTGTAGAGCTAGGGTATTTCTTTATGGGAGAATGAGATGGGTGGGGGAGATACAAAACTGTTTAAAGCATAACTTTGGGGCTGTCTGTTCCACTAGATGGAAATCTGTACTTTTATCAGGAAAAAAAAAAAAGCCTACAAGTTAACATGCATCATCACTAAGTCTGGAACCTTACATCAAGAGTAACAGTAGACTTTCCTGGTGGTGCAGTGGTTAAAGAGTCCACCTGTCAATGCAGGGAACATGGATGGGCTCGATGCCTGATCTAAGAACTAAGATTCCATATGCCGAGGGGCATCCAAGCCCCTGTGTGCCTCAACTACTGAAGTCCTCCAAGTGCCCCATAGCCTGTGCTCCACAGCATGAGAAGCCTGCGCACAGCAACGAGAGTAGCCCCCGCTCGCCCCATGAGAGAGAGCCTGCACAGCAGACCTAGTGCAGCCGAAGAAAGAATAAATAGCAAGCTGAAGTGTGCTATCCTGGCTAATCCCAGAGTAGCCTTCACTTCTATGTCACTGAAAGGACATGCCACTCACTGTTGTTTTTTTTGTCTCATATCCAAGTATTAGATAATTTATCTTAACTTCTATTCCCTCACTTGGAAAAGGAGGCATATTCGTTTATAATTCTCTGAATCTTGTTGTCACGCTTGCAAAGTACTTCTAAATGGAGATTTTGTTATCAGATAAGGGGATCTGCAGAGCAGAGTTTTGGAAAGCATTTAGAAGGATTACCTCCTGGACTGAAACACTAAAGAACAGTATTAGAACCTAGCTGCACCTATGTATTTATCCTTAATTTGGATGGTACTAAAATATAATAACTTCATGCTGCTGCTGCTGCTAAGTCGCTTCAGTAGTGTCCGATTCTGTGCAACCCCATGGACAGCAGCCCACCAGGCTCCCCCATCCCTGGGATTCTCCAGGCAAGAACACTGGAGTGGGTTGCCATTTCCTTCTCCAACCCATGACAGTGAAAAGTGAAAGTGAAAGTGAAGTCGTGTCCAAATTTTAGTGACCGCATGGACTGTAGCCCACCAGGCTCCTCTGTCCATGGGATTCTCCAGGCAAGAGTACTGGAGTAGGGTGCCATTGCCTCTCTGAACTTCATGCTACTTAATACTAATAGTTAGATTACCAAGAGTTTCCTGGGATTTAGTTACTATGTCAAATGTTTTACATGGCTTATCTCAATTATTTCACCTCAACCCTCTGAAAAATTCTTAAAGAGATGGGAATATCAGACCACATTATCTGCCTCCTGAGAAAACTGTATGCGGGTCAAGAAGCAACCATTAAAACTGAACATAGAACAGACTGGTTGTCAAAACTGGGAAAGAGGTACATCAAGGATGTATACTGTCACCTTGCTTACTTAAGTTATATGCAGAGTACATCATGCAAAATGCTGAGCTGAATGAATTGTGAGCTGGAATCAAGATTCCTGGGAGAAATAACAACAACCTCAGATATGCATATGACACCACTCTAATGGCATAAGGCAAAGAGGAACTAAACAGCTTCTTGATGAAGGTGAAACAGGAGAGTGAAAAAGCTGGCTTAAAACTCAAAGTTCAAAAAACTAAGATCATGGCATCTGGTCTCATCACTTCATGGCAAATAGGTGGGGAAACAATGGAAACAGTGACAGATTTTATTTTCTTGGGCTCAAAATCTCTGCGAACGGTGACGGCAGCCGTGAAATTAAAAGATAACTGCTCCTGGGAAGAAAAGATATGACAAACCTAGACAGTGTATTAAAAAACAGAGGCATCACTTTCTGACAAAGGTCCATAAAGTCACAGCTATGGTACATAGGTGCATGTACACATGGTACATAGGTGCATGTACACATGTACATACATGTACACAGCCACTAGTCACGTACAGATGTGAGAGTTGGACCATAAAGAAGGCTGAGTGCTGAAGAAGTGATGCTTTCTGAACTGTGGTGCTGGAGAAGACTCTTGAGAGTCCCTTGGACAGTAAGGAGATCAAACCAGTCAATCCTAAAGGAGATCAACCCTGAATATTCATTGGAAGGACTGAAGCTGAAGCTCCAATCCTTTGGCCACCTGATGTGAAGAGCCAACTGATTGGAAAAGACTTTGATGTTGGGAAAGATTGAGGGCAGGAGAAGAAGGGGATAACAAAGGATGAGATGGCTGGATGGCATCACTGACTCAATAAACATGAATTTGAGCAAGCTCTGGGAGACAGTGAAGGACAGGGAAGCCTGGCGTGCTGCAGTCCACAGGTCTCAAAGAGTCAGACACTGCTTAGCAACTGAACAGCAACTCTCTGAAGCAGGTACTCTGTCCCATTTTACACTTGAATAAATGAAACTTTGGTAAGAATATCTGTTGAAAGCCATCAGTCTGGGAAGAACTGAACTTTCTGACTCCAAATCCAGTGTTTTTCTAGGACTTCGTAATATTTGGTCACTCTCCATCACTGTTCGGCAGCATCCTTGATTCCAATGTTCTTTGCATCACACTCTCTCTTCAAGGCTCAATTTCCTCGTCAAAATAGAGATAACGAGTTCTACCTTCCTCCCAGATCATTAAAAAGATGAAATGATGAATGTGCAAGTACTTTGAAAACCTTGAAGATACACACAGTATAAAGCATTTTCTTTACAAAGTTATAAAGTTGGGGTGACTCACTCAAACAAATTCCTCCTATAACATTTCAACAAGCCTTGAGGTATGTGCTTATGAGATGAGCAGAGAATACATTAAAAAGTCTGGCCCAAAGATAGGACCCAAGTTTATTTATAGCATTGCCTGATTCTCTGCAGCACTTCTTCTTCTTAACAATCTGCACTATGCGGTCTGATGATCGGCCTTTTGCCTTAAATGATACTGAGCACTTTGGTTGCTATTTAACAGTTTAGATCAGCATTGTCCCCTCAAAAAGCCATATTACAAATCACATATGTAAATGTTCTAGTAGACACATTATTAAAGAAAATAAACAGGTGAAATTAGCTTTAATATTTGTATTTAACCCCATGTATATATAAAATATTATTATTTCAACTGGGGTTAAATACAAATATTAAAGTTAACTTCACCTGTTTATTTTCTTTAATAATGTGTCTACTAGAACATTTACATATGTGATTTGTAATACGTGTGTTTTGGGGGTACAGTGCTGCTGATTCTAAGCTGTTATATTTTTATATACTAAGTTGCTGAAATCTGCCCTGTAATTTACATTTACAGGACACGTCTGTTCAAACTAACCACATTTCAAGCGCTCATCAGTCCCATGTAACAAGCGTCTGGACTACAGGACAACTAAGGCTCACCTCTCACACGGAAATGCCAGTTCCCTGAAGGCAGACCTCCTATGCTCCGCCTCCCGTATGCTGTGCTAAGCCGCTTCAGTCGTGTTCCACTCTGTGCGATCCCATGGACCGCAACCCACCAGGCTCTTCTGTCCCTGGGAGTCTCCAGGTAGGAGTACTGGAGTGGGTTGCCATGCCCTCCTCCAGCGGATCTTCCCAACCCAGTGGTCGAACCTGCATCTCTTAAGTCTACAGCTAGCGCCATCTGACTTCCCTTTATTCAGCCTTCACTACTTTCAAGGGAATTTTGTGCAACTGCTCCTACAGAATTTTCCTGTGTTCTTTAGGACCCCAAATAACTCTTAATTGCAGACAGATGCTTCTATTATCACAGAGAAGATTGAGATCCTGGATGGACTCTTTCCCACCACAGTATATTGCTCTAGGAAAGCATTTAGTTGTAGTATTAATGAGATGTCTTAGGATCAACATGTTAAGCAATCACACTTTGCAATACATGGGTGGCTTCAATTACTTACATTTCTTATACCACCTCAAACTTTATGCTTTCTCCTAGTCACTCTTCCTTTCCTCATGTCTCAGAGGAATCTGAGTTAAATATTCTAATTCCTATGTTGACTCTGCATTCTACTCTTCCTTCATGGACCTTGTGGCATCAGTAACTCCATTTCTCTTCCGAATCATCAGTTCTTCTTTCTCCCATTAACTGGGTTAGTTAGTTCTCTTCTGACCCAATAAAACAGTGCCTTGTGTTAGTCAGGGTACTCCATAAAAACTGAATTAACAACAGGAGATAGATGATACACATACATTCTATACGAAAGGATATATATTCTTCTTAATTACACGTGAGACATTCACAAAAAAATTTCTAAGCCACACACACAAAAAGCAAAACCCCACAACAAACACCCAATAAATTTGGGTGGGGTGGAATAAGGGGATAGATTTAAGAAAGTAGCTCATTGGACTGTAGAGACTTCCTGAATGCAAAATCTGATGGGGTTGGGCCAGCAGCCTTGGGGACTCAAGGAAGAATCGCATTTTCAGTCTAAAGGCAGTGCGCTGGCAGAATTCCTTCTTTATTGGAGAAGTCAGACCTTGCTGTGACAAGGGCTTTAACTGATTGGATGAGATCCACCTGCATCACAGAGCACAATCTGCTTGACTCAAAGTCTACAGATTTAAATGATAATCTCTTCCAAAAAGTATCAATACCTTCACAGAAAGGCTCAGAATCATGTTTGACCAAATAGCTAGATACCATGGCTCAGCCAAGTTGATACACAGGAATTAACCATTACATCCCCTTTAATGTCTATCTCATCTCTTTCTTTCATTGGGAACTCCAGCCCACAGGTTATAATCACTGTTATTTCCTCATCTTAATAACAGTTTAATCCTCCCATTCTCACAGGTTTCTTCAGGGTCACTCACTGAGCTTTTCCTGCCATATACAATGGTAATTCTAGAACTGTGTTTCAGAAAGTCTGTTCCACAGGTTCAGTTTCGTAGATCTTATACTACTATTACTACTAATAATAATACTTTTAAAAGATTCCACATATGTAGATTGCACATATAAATACATCTGGTAAACTTTGGGTTAAACAAACTTATTTATCAGGTCTTTTAAGTAATATCACAGCTGGGAGAATTTTCCAAATTTATGTTGATGCCAGAGTCCTTTAAACACCCTGTCAGATTAGCTGAGAGGAACACTTTGGAAGACACTCTCTTACCTCATTCTCTAAGTTTTTATAATTCTTATTAGCTCATAACACAGTTTTGACACTATGTGCATTTTGATTGTATTTTTTTCCGAGCCTTACTCTTAAGATCTAGTCTTACTTCTTCTGGTTATCCGTATAGTGTATCGTATCGTTTCACATGTCAAGCTTCTAGAATTGTTGCTATACACATAGGGTGTGTTCATATTGGCGAGTATTACCTTGTTGTTGATAACTTAGAATATAGCAACTATCCTTTTTTCCCAAAATTTATTTATTTTTTAATTGAAGGATAATTGCTTTCCAGAATTTTGTTGTTTTCTGTCAAACCTCAACATGAATCAGCCATAGATAGCAACTGCCTTTTACCAGAGGAACTATACCATACTGGTCACTTACGGGAGACACACAGCATGTGGGCCACCCCTAATGGGCCTCCTCCAATCCACTGAACCCATCACTGCTGCTGCTGCTAAGTCGTTTCAGTCGTGTCCGACTCTGTGCAACCCCATAGACAGCAGCCCACCGGGCTCCCCCATCCCTGGGATTCTCCAGGTAAGAATACTGGAGTGGGTTGCCATTTCCTTCTCCAATGCATGAAAGTGAAAGGTGAAAGTGAAGTCTCTCAGTCATGTCCAACTCCTAGCAACCCATGGACTGCAGCCCACCAGGCTCCTCCATCCATGGGATTTTCCAGGCAAGAGTACTGGAGTGGGGTGCCACTGCCTTCTCCTTCACTGCTTACTTCACCCATTCACAAATGATACCCTGTCTTAGGTAGAAGGTATCAGCTACCTTCTGCTTTGCGCTCTTGTGGTCAGTGTGCTCAGACAGGAATCAGGCAATGTGGAGCTCATGCAAGAACGACCAAGCTGAGAACAACAAGTGAGGGGCCCCGGAGGGAGCAAAAACACTGGGGTTTATTAATAAAACCATAGACAAGCCTGCTCCACAGACCTCTGGCAGAATTTTAGAGAAAACAGCAAACAAACCAGCCTAAAGAGAAAAAAAATGGCAAGAAGCAAAATGTGTAGTAAAAAGGGGGAAATAATTTCAGACACAGCAAATTCTAAGAAACAGTAAACCAACATGAACGATTGTACAACAATAAGTTTTTTCCCAGTTCAGTTCAGTGGCTCTGTCGTGTTCGACCCTTTGCGACCCCATGAATCGCAGCACGCCAGGCCTCCCTGTCCATCACCAACTCCCGGAGTGCACTCAGACTCCCAAGGGAAGGTAAAATCTTGCGTCTGAATTTGGAGGTAAGAGCCTGCTGCTGCAAGTTGTCCTTGGTCAGAGACATTACTATAGCCATGCCCTCCAGGTAACATGCTAGGGAAAAGACTAAGAGCAGGACGAGAAGGAGACGGCAGGGGGTGAGATGGTTGGATGGCATCATTGACTCAATGAACATGCGTTTGAGCCCACTCTGGGAGATAGCAAAAGACAGGGAAGCCTGGTGTGCTGCAGTCTATGGTTTTGCAAAGGGCCGGGTATGACTGAGCGACTGAACAACAGCAATGCCCTCAGTGTGACACTGGATGATATGCATGGAGAGAATCTGAACTACATTTTATGCTTTACTTTGGGGCAACATTGGGCATTTGACACGTGGGGAAATATTGCTGAGAACTTTGCTCAATAGAAAGCCATTAGCAAGGCCCCCTGCCAAAAGGAGAGCTTGTTAATGCAATTTCCTTGGGGGCTGATAACTCATAACAGTCATTATATGGGTTACTTGGTCCTGCTGGGTCTCAATGTGTAACCTTCTTTCTGATCAAAGTTACGTCCCTGGGTAAGCTGTGTTTAAACTCTTTAATCTCTGTCTTCATGAAGTTCTATTATCCTGGTCCAAGAGATTGAATTGGCAGTCTATAACTTCCTTATTTTTTTTAAACACAATAATATGATTTTAAAAACCTTTTCTTTGAAGCAATAAAACATTCATAGGAAGTTGCAAAGATAGTACAGAGAGGTCCCCTGTACCTTTAACTCAGTGTCTCTAAATGATCACATCTTACATAAATATAATACATTATCAGAACAAGGAAATTAATAATGGTACAACATGTATATACAGCTCATCTATGCAACTTTTAAATTTAAAATATAAACAACATAAAATTTACCACTTTAACAATGTTTAGGTATACAGTTGACTAGTGTTGAGTACATTCACGCTGCTGTGCAGCCAATCTGGAGAACTCTTTCACCTTGCAAAACTGCAATTTTGTACCCATTCAACACTAACTCCCCATTCGTCCCTCCCCCGTCTCTGGGGACCACTCTGTACTTTCTGTTTCTATTAACTGTATAGATGACTGATGTAAGCAGAATTGCAATATTTGTCTTTTTGTGACTGTTTCAAATCACTCAGCACAATGTCCCCGAGGTTCATCCAATGCTCTATCATGTATCAGAATTTATTTCCTTTTAAGACCATAATGTTCCATTTGTATGTAGATACCTCATTTTACTTATCTATTGTCTCCTGAAGGATACTTGGGTTGCTTCCACATTTTGGCTATTGTGAATAATGCTGCTGTTGAATACCCACATTCATGGGTGTACAAATATCTTTGAGATCCTGATTTCAGTTATTTGGGTATTGTTAGGGACTGAGTTGTGCACCCCCCTCAAATTCATGCTGAAGTACTAACCCCTAGTGGCAACATTTTGAAGAGAAGTCATTTTAAGAAGTAATTAAATTAAAATGAACTTTGGGGGTGAACTCTAATCCAATATGGCTGGTTTCCTTATAAAAGGAAATTTTGACAGAGATTTTCTGAAGCATATATTTTTCAGTACGGTCTTACTATTTTTCATTTTTTTCTTAAATTGCCTATAGTATTCTTTAAGTTGCAGTTTACAGTAAATACACTTATGATTGTTTACCTCTTCAATTGCTTCTTCCTCATAGACCACAGTATTTTTAATTGAGAAAGTACTATTCTCCACAAATGCTGAGGTACTTGGTAAATTTGGGACCAAATCTAAATGGAAGATATTCTAAAATCTAACACTTTTTTGTGAAATGTGTAAAACTTCAGTCCAGATATTTTCACAGGTACTGTCCCTTTGTCATAAAAGTGCCTTACGTGACAAAAAGAGTTTATAAGACAAAATGTGTCTAATAAATGGTCTTTATAATTATTTTTAATATTTTGCCAAATTTAAATACTGTAAAACCATTGGTTGTTCTTGTTCATTCCGTTCAAATAAAGAATGTAAATTGATCCAATCAAAAATATTAATAGGAATGTCATCAAAAGGCTCTTCTCATAAGTCTAGATTTCCAAAAGCTCAGAGAATTTAAAGATTACATCCACATTGTGTGAGCTCTCAGCATTCAGTCTGGTCAGGTCCTTCCTTGTGCTTGGAGGGATAAAATTGTCTTCCTGTTTGGAAATTTTGTTTTCAATAATTGCAATTCACTAAAAACTTCAAAAGCTGAAGTTTGGGGCACTTTCTACTTATTGAATATTTAAATTAACAACTTCCAATTAACTTTGAGCAAAGTGAAGCCAAAATTTAGAGAACTTGTTACAAAAATGTTTGATACCATTGCAACATACTTAGAATGATTTGCAAAGTAGTACTTTAAAGTACTGCTCAAACATTTTAAAATTCAATTGATGCTAGTGAAAATAGCATATAACCATTTGAAAACTGTGAATTTTTATTCAACATCAGTTTTGTTACAAAAATTTTGTAATTTCAATATTTTGAGTATATAAAAATATTTGTTAAATTTGATAACTTAAATTGGTAAGACAAATCTTATTGGTAAGATTTGTTGGCTGTTTGAACAGTTATAAATTAGATTGTACAATAGCCAAGTCTTTGCATATTTCTATTCTGGAGGTTTCATAATTTATTAAGAACTTTGTTTTTATCACAGTACTGTACTTACCAATATTTTCATTTCCATATCAAAGTTGAATTTTTAAACTGAATTTATAATATTATTCACAAAAATGGGGTCAGATGCTATAACTGATTTACTTTGCTGTACAGCAAAAATGCAACATTGTATATGACCTATACTGCAGTAAAAATTAATTTTAAAACCCCCAAAATATATTCATAGATACAGAAAACAAACTTATGGTTACCAAAGAGGAAACATCAGGGGGAGAGATAAATTAGGAGATTGGGATTAGCATATCCAAACTGGTATAAATAAAATAGGTAAACAAGGACCTACTGGATAGCAGAGGGATAGGAAGAGGATAGCAGAGGGAACTCTATTCAATATCTTGTAATAACCTATAATGGAAAAGAATCTGAAAAACAGATATAGATAGATGTATAACTGGTTAAATTTATTGCATACTGAATCACTGTAAATCAACTATACTTCAGCTTTTTAAAATTGACATCATGTTAATTATATGCAAAATTCTTTTGCTAATAGAGCCAGCACACTGACAGCTATGGCTACATGCTGCTGTGCAGCTAAGATATCTGGACTCGATTTGAGTACAAGTACTTTACAAATAGATGCACATGACTGGAATAAAAGTGATGCTTCTCAGAGTGATGTGAAAATGCACCTCCTTCTGCCATGTATTAAATCGTCTTCAGGCATGGCATTCTTAAAAATAACAATTAGCTTTTCAAGTGTATGTTGCCTTTTCAGCAGATTTGAATCATCTGACTTTTTGTGGTTTTCATATTCTGATTTTCATGTTGAGAGACTGAATGGACAAACAGGCAACTGCTGTACCATTTATGACAACAGAACTCTCGTCCACAGCCTCTGCAGCAATTGGCCCAAAACTGTCAGGACTTGCTCAGTGGCTGCCAAGTTGCCTATTTTTGCCTTGGTTTCCAACTCAGACCAGCCAGAGAAAGCCAAATACACTTTTCAAGTTAAGCATGTGAGACAGAGTATTTCTAGTTAGCCTGCCTCCATCTTCCCCATGTCAACAGTTTCCAGTCCAAGCATATCAGAAAATTTTTTTCACTATAGAACATTCCCATTCCCCTGTCTTTGAATTTCTGCCAAAGCCAAGTGATGGTGGCTCCTTTGCTATAGCAAACTCTGAATAAACAGCTTGTGTGCCCATGTGGATAGTCTTCACTCATTTCCACAGTGTGGTCACGGATTCCATCATGGATAATATTACCAATGGTGGGTGATAAATGGTTGACAACATTTCATGTGTTATTTATTCTTCATCACCTTTCCTGAGAAACAGAGAAATCTGGTGCTTAACTTTCAGTCCTAGTTACTGCTTTACAAATTCTTTTCTATCAGGCTTTGAACTCTGTGAGTGTGCACCAACAGTAAAATTTTATTCCTGGTATGGAATAGTACCTCCTAATCTCTCTAAACATTGATAAGTAGTCACAACAAAACCTGAAGAATCTGTCTCTTTAAGTAACATTCCTGAAAATTCCCATCCATGTTTTCACTTCTCATGAAGGAAAGATAATCACTTGGAATAAAGAGCACTCAATGAGAAATGCATTAGTACAATCGCTCTGAGCAGTAATATACAGAGTGGTAAAGGTAGTGTGCACAACAAAATGTACAGATCTACATTCTCTGATATCATTTAGAAATGTGTTTTGAAGTCTCTCACCTTGCTTGGATTTTTCCCAAAGGAAAAGTGCAAAGGAAAAAATAAAGATCCATTATCTTTTAAACATTAGCGTTTTTATTTGTTTCATGAACAGGTCATCAAAACAAAACCCATTTGCACCGGCAAAAGTGCTCAGATTTCTACTCTTAATGGTAGGGACCACATAGCCTTTGACTGTGTGGATCACAACTGCAGAAAATTCTTAAAGAGATGGGAATACCAGACCATTGTAACTGTCTCCTGAGAAACATGTATGTGAGTCAAGAAGAAACAGAACTGGACATGAAACAACTGACTGGTTCGAAATTGGCAAAGGAGTACTATAAGGCTGTTTATTGTCACCCTGCTTATTTAGTTCTATGCAGAGTACATCATGCCAAATGCCGGGCTGGATGAAGCACAAGCTGGAATCAAGATTGCTAGGCAGGAGAAGTATGCAGATAATACCACTTGAATGGCAGAAAGCAAAGAGGAAGTAAAGAACCTCTTGATGAAGGTGAAAGAGGACAGTGAAAAATCTGGCTTAAAACTCAACATTCCAAAAGTGAAGATCATGGCATCTGGTCCCATTACTTCATGGCAAATATATGGGGAGAAAGTGGTAACAATGACAGATTTTATTTCCTTGGGCTTCAAAATCACTGTGGACAGTGACTGCAGCCACAAAATTAAGACATTTGTTCCTTGGAAGAGAAGCTATGACCAACCTAGACAGTATACTAAAAAGCAGAGACATCACCTTTGCCCACAAAGATTTGTATAGTCAAAGCTATGATTTTCCCAGTAGTCATGTATGGATATGTGTTGGATTGAAAGATTGTTGCTGAACCGCGAAAGACATCAGGATTCTTGGCCTCTGGAGGAGAAGAATTCAGTCTGGAGCCAGTGTTTGTGTAACAAAGTTTTATTAAAGTATAAAAGATAGAGAAAGCTTCTGACATAGACATCAGAAGCGGCAGAAGTCTTTAGCCAGATGTTATATAGCTACTAGTAAACTGTTATTAATTAACTGTTTGCAAACTGTTCTATAATTAAATAGAAAGATGTCTCAAAACTCACAGTGGCACTGGGCCCCTCACCTACAACATGAATTTTGAGATAACACTGGCACCAGTGAGTCATTCCAGTCCATAAGAAGACTGACATGAATCTTGAAGAGGGGCAGGTTTCCAAGTAAATATATAGTTTCATTAACACAGATTAGGAGAACAATGTATGAGTAAAACATACTGGTTTGTTGAGCCCTTATCAGTTCTGAGTCTTAGTGGAGCCAACTAGAAGAAAAACAGAGTCTAGGGTAAATACATAGTTCATTAACATAGCTTAAGACAAACATTTCCATAAGAAACGCATTGGTTAACTCAAGGTTTCAGAGAAGTTAAGTTCAGGTAGAACCAGCTGTCATCACAGCAACATAGAATTTTAAGAGAAACCTCTTTTAAATTCATATAGACAAGGGGAAAAAAAATCTAACACTTGTTTCCTCCTGACGCTTAAGAGGTTAAGACAGAGATAAAAAATGTCTGACACTTGCAGCCTATTTCCTCCATTTGGAGACCCCTGGCCTTCCTGCTTGTTACCCTCTCAGGACCATAAAAAGTCCGAGTGCAGAAGAATTGATGCTTTTGAAAGGTGGTGCTGGAGAAGATTTTTGAGAGTCCCATGGATAGCAAGGAGATCAAACCAGTCAATCCTAAAGGAAATTAACCCTGAATACTCATTGGAAGGACTGATGCTGAAGCTGAAGCTCCAATACTTTGGCCACCTGATGCGAAGAGCCGACTCACTGGAAAAGACCCTGATGCTGGTGTCAGGCGAGCGTATGTTCCTTGGTTCTTTGTCTCATCACAACAAAGATTTGGAGTGATGGACATCAAAGCCCCTCGGCGTGTCACAGCTCTCTGCCCAAGACCGTATTATCGCTCTCAGGTCTCGAATGGACCACATTATAGCTCTTAGACAAATCAATTTTATTTAGAAGATAGCAGGAAAATCCATCTTCGAGGCGTGTGGGCACGTCGATCCAAAGATGGGAAGAGAAGCATGCCCCAGCGCCTGGGGTGGGGAGCGGGGGAGAGCCCTTTGGCTCCTCTTTTTATCTGTTCCCCCACCCCTCTCCCACCCCCGGGCCTGCCCTATGCAAATTGGGCTTAGTCAGGAGTGCTGTTCTACCTGAAGTCCTCACTCCAGTCCTCGGACCTTCCTTTGACCTTCTTCTGTTCTATTTTCGCGGGCTTTCTTTTCCCTTCCTTGTCTTTTAGCCACCGCCATTTTGGACTCCTTTTCCCTATTCTACCTACTTAGCACTGGGAAAGATTGAGAGTAGGAGGAGAGGGGGTGAGAGGATGAGATGGTTGGATGGCCATCACTGACTTAAAGCACATGCGTCTGGGCAAACTCCAGGAGATAGTGAAGGACAAGGACTCTTGGTGTGCTGCAGTTTATGAGATCCAAGTGTCAGAAATGCCTTAGCGACTGAACAATAACTTGTTAAGGCAACAATAGGAAACGAATAAAAGAGACTTCCTTGGTGGTCCAGTGGCTAAGACTCTGTGCACCTAATGCAGGGGGCTTGGGTTCGATCCCTCTTCTGGAAACGAGATCCCACTCAGTTAAGAGTCCACACACCATAACTGAAGAGATTGCACACTGCAATGAAGACCGAAGGTCCCACCTGCCACAGCTAAGACTGGTACAGCCACATAAATAACTTTTTAAAAAGAAACTGATACAAGTATAGGCCTAGGTTTTGAGTATAACTGTAATTTATACAAGTGGAATCTAGAGTGTAACTAAAAGCGCTAGTATCATCCACGAGTTAGCAGTTTTGCAAATTTACCCCACTGACTAGAAAAAAATAAAAGTTTTGCCTTGTGGGTCCTCAAGTCTACTGAGAAGGTGGTATCATGTGAGATGGCACTTTGGAGACAGACTTTTCCAGAATCTGTCAGATTTGAAGGGCAAATAAAATAGCTTCAAGGATATGTTGTCAGGATTTGTCCCAGATACAAACAAATTAAAGATAAAACATTTAAATTAATAACCTAAGGGTTTCTGTTGTGCTGCACCTCGCAGGCTTGCAAGCCCTGTACTTGCCAGGGGAGAAGAGAGAGCTGGGGTGGGGTTAGGGGAAGTTTACCTGTCTGAACCAAGGTCCTTGAACTGACCCCCCACTGTGTGCACAGCTGGCTAGGAGATGATGGGCATCCTTACTCCCAAAGAAGGAGGCCGAGGTTACCTCTTATAGGAGACGACTTCTGGTTGGCTCATTGTTTGCCAGGGGAACTAGCAGAGGGACCCACCTCTCACTAAGCCTCCCATAACTATCCAGGTGGAGATGTTTTGATTTGAAGAGAAGAACAATTATCAGCTGGGGCCTGGGGCAAGTATGTAGGAAGTGAATATTAATCATGTGAATTGAGTGTAGGTGAAGCAGGCACTGAGGAGTACTGAGCGCACCCAAGCCATCTTGAACGGCCAGATCAGACAGCTTCTCACCTAACACTAGATATAAGCACTTGGGCCAATTCAGCTAGACTGCGGAAAAATATCTTGTTCAATGAACAAAATTTAAAAGTTCAGAATGTTTCATTAAGTATTGGTAACTATATTCAGCAAAACTGTGAGGAATTTAGAAGATAACTTTGAACTCTTGGGACTGATCCTGAGTCTGAAAATTACTGACTGAAGCAGCTTTGCTGGGAATGCCTTCGTCCTGTGTGGCCACCTAGTTAGGCGCCTGCATATTCAGGCACCTCCTAGAGGAAACCGTGCACAATCTAAAAGCTGGTGCAGGGGCTTCCCGGGGGTCCAGTGGTCAAGAACCTGCCTTGCAGATTGGAGCCCTGTTCTGGGATGATCCCACATGTCTCTGGGCAACTAAGCCCATGTGCCACAAATACTGAGTCTGAGCTCTGGAGCCCACAGGCCTCAACTACTGAGCCACATGCAGCAACTCCTGAAGCACAGCCCAGCCCAGCAACAAAGGCCCAGCCCAATAAAAAAAGCTAGTGCGGACCTACACTGACGACAAGCAGGCCTACACTGGTGACCCAAGCGACGGTATTTAAAAGGATCACTGAGACCCAGTCTTGGATTCGTTGCTGACTAGGGTCCTCAGCAAAGGCTACTTTCCTCCTCTTTATCATCAGCATGACATATTTCAAGAGCCTTCATTCTGGATTCCTATGGCTTTGTCGGGGATTCTTTCATTACAAACAAGAGAAACCACTTCCCAGGGATTCCTTGGCACTGCCAGCAACTTCAGCGTTACCATTATTCTGGACCGCAAAAAGATGCAAATGTATTGACTTACGTGACTATCGTGATGTGAAAAATAGTTCACTGTTTTCAAACTATTTTAAATCTAAAAGTTTTTAACCAACCTAGAACTTAATGAGATCTTTCTCCTGCGGTATGTTACTATTTGATGGTGCATACTGAGGTCGGGGCATGGGAGGGAGTTGGATACATACGCACAACAGCCTTCTAGAAAACTTCCATATGCAATTAACACAAGAAAATATACAGATTTTGAAAACTGATAGAAGCAGATGAATTACTGCCTCAAGATGAAGGATGGTGTGATGGAGAAGAGTTGGATTAGTAAGAGAAAATGATTAGTGATGACGGATATGTCCATTACTGTAACTGTAGTGCTGGTGTCAAGAGCATATGCTTATGTCAGAATGCATCACATTGTACAGTTTAGATATGTATAGTTTATTGTATGTCAGTTAAATAAAGTCAATAAGACTTTTAAAGTTAGCTTGAAATGACTGGAAGATAAGTGTCTATTAACTATATTAGTAAAGAAATAACTTAATGAAGATAATTAAAGGGGCAGGGATTAGCTGTTAATACCTAAGATAAAAGAAGTAATCATTTTAGCACTATTCTAATAGTATTAAGTTGTGCTTACCCTATTAACTCAGCGCTTCCTACATGGCGCTAGTGGTAAAGAACCTGGCTGCCAAAGCAGGAAACCTAAGAGATGCAGGTTTGATCCTGGGTCGGGAAGATCCCCTGGAGGTCACAGCAACCCACCCCAGTATTCTTGCCTGGAGACTCCCACAGACAGAGGAGCCTGGGGAGCTACAAGTCCATGGGGCTGCAAAAAGTTGGACACGACTGAAGTGACTTAACATGCATGCACGTACCTTGTTAACTAAGAGTAAGGATAAACAGAACTCAAATAGGATTATACTTTGCTTTCTGAAAGCTCAATATTCCTCTTTCCAAAGCTGCTCTAATTTATATTTAGAAGGAAGAACTGAGAGAAAAAAATTTTTGCAGAAAATAAAAGCGTTCCTTTTAAAATATTTTTTTTCCTACCAGTCTGGAGATACTGAGAAAGCTAATAATATGTAATAACAGTGTAACTTTTAATCCAAAAACATTTAAAAGTAGTGTTCCACAGGAGCTAAATGCAATGGTTCTAATATTGATACACTAGCCTGCAACTGTGCATAAATGGTGCATATTTTACAAACGCTCAATGACATAGTGCAAATTAGGCATGTGCATTCCTGCCCCTTATTATTTCAGGACCAGAGGAAAAGAGAAAATGCATCAAGTAAGATAGTTATTTTGGAAAACAAAAGGATGCACTTGACTAACAGAACTGTAAGCTTGAAATTATGGGATAAAGTAACCCATGAAAAATAATGAGTAAATTTTTAAAAAGCCAATTAAAGACCAGCAAAATCTGGGAGTAAATTTACAAAAATCTGAGGGTAAGTGGGCAGCGGCATAGCGCCACCTGTAAGCTGCCTTAGGATGCTGACTCATCACAGCTATTTAAATTCATTCTTTTGATTTCACTTTGGAAGGATTAAAACTAGTCCTTTCTTGAACAATTTGCCATTTTCTCTAATAAGTGAAGTCTACAACAAAGGTTTTACAATTCATTCACAAATGTGTGTTCGGATAATTATGCATTAAACAAACTCAGGTTTAACAGAATGATTCATGCAATGTATAGTTAAAAAGGATCAATCTTACAAAAGAAATTCAATTAAAACTTAACAGAATCTAATCCTAGTTTGATAAGCACTTTTTCTAAATCACTGGGAAGCTTTTTGGGGGAAAAAAAAAAAGAAACCCAAATAGTTTAATCTTAGCTCCCATGACATTTTTTCCATCTTTCCCCCAAAAGAATATTTCTAGAGCACAAAACAGATTCATAATTGTTTAATTAGATACAGTTTATATATCCTGAACATAATGGCTGCCATAGAAATAAATATTTTGTACACAAGCTTTATTTACTGTGCCACAGTCATAATATATCAACTTGAATCAAGTGCAAACATTTATTACACCCCCTGGTGCGTGAGGAGCTCTTTTCCCACAAATACTTCATTATCTGGATGACAGAGTACAAGATGAGACAAGATGGATAATTAAAACCCAAGGTACTAACAAAATGTACATTCGATCATGATTATAAACTCTTCTCCAGCCAGAGCCATAATCAGAACTAAGCAAAACAGTTGGATCAGCTTCCTGTTTAACTCTGTACCCCCTAGTGCTCCTCGGGGCAGGACCTAATGTAATGCTTAATTAGTGGAATCACTGGAAGTCCTAGGGGCTAGATTAATGAAGAGGAGCACAAGGTTTAGAAAATCGACAACCTGGCATCCTTTGTATGAGAAACTCCTTGATTTCTCTTACCAAAGTACATCTGGTAGTTTTCATGTCACGTATAATTGATATGTAATATTAAAATATCTCAAATGAGGTTTGATTTTACAATTGTCTGGAATTTAAAGTAACCCATGAAAAGTAATAACTTAATTTAAAAACCCAATAAAATAACAGCAAAATCTGAAAGTACATTTGCACCCTTGGTAGCAGCATACGGAAGCAAAATAATTGGTTCCTGGCTGGCCTCTGCACGTGCTGGTGTGTGCCATCGCTCTTTTCTGTCTAGCCCCATCCACAGGACCATCATCAGTTATTACTGCTTTCCTTAATAAGCCACTCAGAAATATGCAGGAGCTTAGAGTAAATCACAGGGGAGGTATAAAGATATATTAAGTCCTCCTCTATCCTAGACTGTTTTTTTGGGGGAAAGTGCCCTGAAATAAAAAGGTTTATATCAAATTCTAAGAAATAAGTCAAGTTTTATCAAAAATGATCTAATATCTAGTCTATCCTTTTGCTGTTGAAACTAGTCTCAAAAGCCTCCAAATTATGCAGATGAATACAGAGTCTTACAATTCTGCAATTATCAAATAAATAAAAAGTGAGAAAGAAATGAGGGATGGGGCCGTTACACTGGAATGAATGTTTGAAGGGAATATTTGTGAATCAGGTACTACAGAAGCGTTATCTAAAACTTGATCACTTGAACTGGAATTCTAATCAGTATATCTGAATCTCAAAAGAGTTACAAAGAATGTGGTGATTTTAATTAATTAGACACTCTTCTCATTCTCATCTTGAAATCCTAGTAAGAGTTTCCGGTTAGCTCTGACCAACATTCACCTACCTGATTTGTACCTTTAACTTATTAGGTAGTAAAGGTCCATCCTACTAGTTATTCTCTTTCTCAAAGCCCATTGCGAGGTACAGTAGTTGCCTCCCTCTTGGGTCATGGGTCCTTGTCCAGCCACCCGATTGGTATTATTGTTGGTTACCTTATGTCTTACCTTCCTACCTGTAGTATCTTCTTATTTGCAGTAGCTTAATTTTGCAGAATTTATCTTTAGGCTAACATTTGGAGACTCTTCAGGGACATGCTAGTAAATACAGACAAGAACCACTGTAAATAGTATATAAAATTTTACCTATTAAAGGAGAACAGACTTCTTTGAGGAAGCCCACCAAATTCTAATTAAAATTTAGTCAAAATTAAAGGCATGTATCTCAGGATGCATATAAAAGGACGTCAAGATGAATGAGCAGAAAAAGAATCAATAATAAGGAACATGTTACTGCCAGGGGGAAGTCACCAAAGACTTAAGATAGGAATTAAAGGCATTGAGAAACTGAGGGAGGGCTCTGCTTACATGCTCAGAGCTGGGAGTGTGCTTGATAATGAAACTGCATTCTGAACCAGTGCATGCTGTACATATAAGGTATGAAAGGGAAAGTGAAGTCGCTCAGTCGTGCCCGACTCTTTGCGACCCGTGGACTTCAGCCCACCAGGCTCCTCCGTCCATGGGATTCTCCAGGCAGGAGTACTGGAGTGGGGTGCCATTGCCTTCTCCAGGGGATCTTCCCAACCCAGGGATCGAACCCAGGTCTCCCGCATTGCAGGCAGACGCTTTAACCTTTGAGTCACCAGGGTATAGAGATAAAAGGAGGAATGAGTTTCAGATAATTAAAACCTGCTCCACCTAGTGGAGACTTCGGAGTTTCCCCGTATGCTCTCAGCAGTCTTGGTTTGATAGTGAAAGAGCCATAATTAGGAATTCTTAGAGGAAAAAAAACTAAAATCAACACCTCATTAAAAAAATCAGTAACCTTGTCACAGAGCTTAAAATGACACATGAAATCTGATGATAAGAGTCTAAGCATAAAAATTGAACAGAATAAAATACATGTGATTTAATAATTCTCTAGGGATTCTCTAGAGATTTTATAAATCTCTAAAGAGATTTCTTAAAAAATATATAAGCATTTATATAATTATCTATATGCAGAAACTCAGAAATACTGATGCAAGTTCCTACAAAACGTCTATATATCAGTGGAGGAAAAAAACAAATTCTGAAATATACAAAACACATTTCTGCCCTGCATCTCCCTTCTTTTTTGTTGGGATGGATAAATTCCTTAGCTTAAATTTTATATTTCTGCCAATAGCAAGGTAAATGTTTAATCTGTGGCTATGTATCATACAGAAACAACTTGATGAAAATATGATATGTGATTTTGCATAGAACTCATTTAAACAATGCAAATAAGCTTCTAGTGCTCTTGCTTGCTTTCCCAGTGGAATTCCAACAGTGCCAATGGGTCAGACACTGGATAGATGTGGGCTGCCCTGTGCTTCACTCAAAAACAGTTAGACTTACAGTACTCCGAAGCCCACAGAGAAATTCTATACGCTTTCTGCTATTTCCTTCCAAAGTTTTAACACCAATGACAAGTGTTCAAATCAAATACGGATGTTGCCAAATAATAGGGCACACTGGGAGCTTACGTGGAAGAGGGATGGTTTATTAACTGTACGCAGGACAGGAAACGGACGAGCAACGTGAATACAGAGATCTACTTAGCACACCTTTTCCTTCTTGCCCTACAGACATACGATATAGTAACCAATATATCAAAGTAAAGCACGTGTTGTTTACTTTTTCAAGCTATTTGAGTTAGTCTCATAATTCTTTTGATCCCATAAAGTGAATCATGCCATGATTCAAAAGATCTATCCTTCGCATAAACCTAGGAGCGCACATTTAAAAAAATGATTTATTGTACATCTTTGCATTTCTTAAGGCATGAACAATGGCGTACAGATGGAAAGGGTTCTGAAAAGCATCACATCTCTTTTGAAAAGGCCAGCACAGGTACACCCCATCAAACAGACAAGCTCCGAGTCGGAGCTGACCAACTGCACGGCCCTGGAGCCCCTGCCAGGGGGACGGCGCTTCTGGAAAAGGACTAGGTGCATGGCTCATGTGTCATGCTGCTTTAAACTCTCTGGATCAGCTTCTTAAGCACCAGTTACAGCTTGTTTCTCTTTACAGAATCTTCAGACTTTGGATTTTATATTCTGCTCCTTTTATTCTGCTTTTTGAGGAGGGTGTGGATGTTTTTAAGGAATATGGTTGCAGCAAAACAGAAAGGATCCGAAAGTGGTTAGAGGCCTTGTCTAATGCACTTCTGAAAGTTCATTATAAAGATGAATAGAAAAGCAAATGGTCGGTTTTCAACAGACCCAGAAACCACGCGGAGCTCTAAGAAACATAATTGTGCATAGTTATTTATTCATTCAGAGCGTGATATGTCGGCTAGCTCTACGTTTCCAGTTTACCAGAGAACAGGGCTATCTACTTTGCTAAACCCAGGGTCCTTTCGCAGCTCCCAGTAGGTGTCGTTAGAAACCCAGGCTTCTCTTTGATTGGCATCAATCACTTTTCTGTGAAAATACACAAATCAACATTAGACGTAAGTCTCATTCACATGACCTGATAACTGGAACCTCTCCTGTAAATAAGGTGTGTATTAGAATCAGTACTTTGTAAGCCAGTGAACATTCTATCTGCTGGTTGATGATTTGACTATTTTTGACCAGAAATAAACTCATTTTTGTTGTGAAATGGAAGTGGGCAGGGTCCTAGGGAGAGGGGCTAAGAGCAGGGATAAGTCACCTCAAGGCAGAACTAGAAAGTGAAGTGGCCCAAACAAAGCCCGTACAAACACTATAACTAGACCCCAGACCCACAAGAATCTTCTTTGCTTCACTGACAGGAAAGGTGTGCAGCCTCAGTAGCTGTGAAAGCCTCCGCAGGGCACAGTGCCAGTGAAGGCACTCTCAGCATCTGAACAGCAGGACTGCAGTTCTGCTCCAGAACAGCCAGGAGAGGGCAGCTAAAAGGGGTATGAGGTTATTCTGAGCTGATGCGCCCTGATTCTAAAGGGCGGCAGATGGATCTGGAAACCACAGCTTAGTCTGTGTGATGTGTATATAATCCCTCAAATAATACTGTAATAATCGCCATGATCATACCACAGAAGGGTCAAATCTGAATGGATGCAAAGCTCTATATGATAGAGGGTGTTAGTGTTAGTCACTCAGCCGTGTCCGACTCTTTGCAAACCCCGTGGACGGTAGCCCGCCGGGCTCTTCTGTCCATGGGATTCTCCAGGCAAGAATACTGGAGTGGGTTGCCATGCCCTCCTCCAGGGGATCTTCCCAAGCCAGGGATCGAACTGGGTCTCTGACATTGCTGGCAGATTGTTTACTGTCTGAGCCACCAGGGAAGCCCCTCCACAGGAAAGAAGTAAGACTAAATATTAATGAAGCCAGAATGACCCTGTGGGCAATAGGGTCCCAGCTTATCTCTGGGTGAGGGAGTGGGAACAAGTTTCTACCATTCAAAAGGATGTAGCTGGAGGATAAGGAGCCTTTCGGGCAGAACCCTCACTCTTTATTGCTGCTCATGAAAAGAAAAGAGCTCTCGAGCAGAATTTATTTCTGTGGTTACAAACTTCACGAGACCAAAAAAATCTGATTCAGTATTTTTACCAGTGACCAAAATCAGTTTAATTTTCTACCTCAAAGAGCCCTGGACATGAAACTATCCCTCATTTTCTTTTTACCCCAAGTTTTTCATTGCTTGTGGCAACCATTTGCAAAACATGAATTTGTTGCGGGAATAAACTGACTTACTTAAAAATTTTGGTATATGTTCAAGGTTGTTTTCTTCCATGTATCGTCTTCGAGATCTCTGGAGTTCCTCTACTCTTTGCTTCTCTGCTGCTGCAGCTTCTAAATTTCCTTCTTCCAAAAATCTAAGCAGAAAACAGTTTATCTTTTAATATATTATATTCTTTACTGAGAAAAAAAATCAGCCCATTTGCATAAACTTAAATTCTGGCTGCTCTGAACATAACACAATGAACAGTAACACTCTGATAACATCCCCTTGCCCCTGCCACAGTCTCTGTCTACCATCAGCTAAGATATTTTCTGTGTGTGTGAAAGTGTGAAAGTCACTCAGTTGTGTCAGACTCTTTGTGACCCCATGGACTGAAGCCCACCAGGCTCCTCAGTCCATAGAATTCTCCAGGCAAGAATACTGGAGTGGGCTGCCATTCCCTTCTCCCGGGGATCTTCCCAACCCAGGTACATTGAACCTAGGTCTTCTGCATTGCAGGCAGAAGTGAAAGGGAAGTGGTCAGCTTTTCTGTGCTGTCTAGGATTCCAAAACTTGAGATTTTTCAGGATGACTGGAGAGTCTGAGGTTAGAACATCATGAAGTCCCGGGCTCTGCTCCTTTTCCATGTTATAATGAAGCACTTGTGAAAGGCTACCGCGTGGAGGATGTGACCTGGCTGTTCTCTGGCTATGTTTAGAACAGATTGAGAGAGAGGAGCTCTCATCTTTTATTGGAAAGAGTTTAAAACTGATGAAAAAAAGAAAAGGTAACAGTTGGGGGAAATTACAAAAGGCCACAGAAAGGAAATAAGTAGTAAATGAAATTCAGAAAGGCAAGACTGAAACAGAATTGAGAAAGCAGACCCAATGGTGATTTACAAATGTTTAAATTTCAAAATAAGAGCAAAGAACAGGGATACAATGAGATACACACCGTACAGGAAGCTTACTGATAAGTTTGAATGTCAAACAGTGATACTGCATGTTCTAGAGAAAGAGGGGGAACATAAGAAAACTGAATACTAGAACCTCCAATACTGGGGACACTTTGGCAGAAGACAGACAAAGTCACAAAGACACTGGAAACAGAAAATCTTGGATATGACACAGAATTTCTGTAAAGAGTAAAATTAATTCTGTAGGAATAGACAACATGAGTAAAGAAATATGTAAGAATAATTTTTTAAAAATCAGAAGGTATTAAAGATATTGTATACTGAGTATATCTCACACTCTAGGGGATTGAAAACATGCTGGGAAAACTCCAATTCTTGACTCAAAATATTTCTAGGTATGGGCTTCCCTGGTGGCTCAGTGATAAAGAATCCACCTGCCAATGCAAGAGACGTGGGTTTGATCCCTGGGTCAGGAAGATCCTCTGGAGAAGGAAATGGCCACACACTCCAGTATTCTTGCCCAGGAAATCCCACGGACAGAGGAGCCTGGAGGGCTACAACCCCTGAGGTTGCAAAGAGTCAGATACAACTTAGCTACTAAACGACAACAATAATGATTTCTAGGTATCCCTGTATCTTCTCCTCCTAGTCTTCACTGAAATAGGTAAAGGAGATAACTGTATGATGATGGATAGAAACTAAATTTTTGGTATACATAAGTATAAAGATGTAGAAATATAATCAGTACACATGAAAATTACATAATATTACTATATATGCATGCGTACTAAGCTGTTTTAGTCATGTCCAACTCTTAGAGACACTATGGCTGGTAGCCCACCAGGCTCCTCTGTCCATGGGACTCTCCAGGCAAGAATGCTGGAGTGGGTTGCTATACCTTCCTCCAGGGGATCTTCCCAACCCAGAGGCTGAGCCCACATCTCTTACGACCCCTACACTGGCAGGCAGGTTCTTCACCACTAGCACCATCTGGGAAGCCCATTAGTACATACATAATGTATAATTATATAATGTAACACCAATGTTACTTGAATAAAAAAAGATGCTCCATGTTAAAAAGTAATAGAAGTACAGAAGTATAAACACTGAGGTGAGGCGTGACTGTGTATTTAGTGAAGAGTTCAATAATTTGCAGACTTAGTAAATTGTGGGGCTGCACTTTTTGTTAAAAAACATCTGTGTTATCTTCTGTGGGGCACTTTTGTTGCGTTAATCTTCTATTATGATCATACTCTGAATACTCTTTTTCTAGGGTTAGAAGGCTCAACTGTTGCTGAGTGAATAAGGGAATGAATGATTCAGTGAATAAGCAAAGGATGGTGATGAAAGTATTGATTTCTGCAGGCACCATGCCATGACCTGGTGTTCACCGCTCTGCTCACCTCTGATCTGGCCGGAATCGGGCATCTGTTGGAGGAAGGAGGTCTTTTAGTACAGGATCTAACTCGTTGAGCTCAATAGCAAACCTTGTGAAGCCGTAGTAGAGCTCATAGTTGGTGGGCATGGAACCTGGAATGAAGCCAAGAGACCACTGTGAGACGCAAAGAGGTGTATAGAGCGTGCAGAGGCTGACTTAGCCCGGATGTTTTAATTAACACTCACATTAACATTAAATCTGTAGTCATAAACATTAGACCACAAATTTTAAACCCATTTATTTATTTGGCTGTGCTGGGTCTTAGTCACAGCGTGTGACATCTTCAGTCTTCACCGCGGTGTTAGAACACTTAGTTGCAGCATGGGGGATGGAGTTCCCTGACTAGCATTGAACCTGGGCCCCTTGTACTGGAAGCACACAGTCTTAGCCACTGGATTACAGGGAAGTCCCCAGATTACAAATTTTTAAAGAAATTAAATTGGTTTATTTTGTAAGATGAAAAACTTTTATGTTGATTATTAGAACTGATAGATTCAGATATTTAATAAAATCTAGCCTTTAAAATACAACTTTGCACATATAGTAGTCTTCACTGGCTAAACTACACCACGATTTTTCTCTCAGATATCCAACTGGATATCTAAATGTTTGAGTGATTAACTATGAGCAGCATTAAGATATCACCAGAAACACTTACAATTTATTTCTATTTAGAAAAGAAAAAAACTTAGATATAATGTTTACTGGCAGTTTTAAACTAAATTAGAAGGTAGAACTGTTGCAGGTTCTGCACATTCATGTACTTCCAAGCTTCCAGAACAGAGCCTGAAGCTTAGTCACTACTCCGTACATAACTGACAAATAAATGAACTAACCACTCTGCTAGCAGGGACTTTATATACTCAATCGAGGTCTCTAAGGAAACTAACAGCTAATTTTAAAGTTAGGAATTAACTGACAAAATTGCAATGAAAATAAATATCATGTGGGTACTTGTTCCATTTGCACTATACAGTCAATTATATGCTAGTGTATTACCAGAGCTCTCCTGATGTCTTTTATTAAATGTCAATATATTGTAGCTGTTTGCTGCTCAAGTAAAAAGATCACTTATTCTGGTTAAATAATTGAACTTCTGGATTATGGATGTTTGCAGGCTTTCCTTTGTTTTACTAAAACAGAATAAATAAACAACATGAATATTTAAGTTTTCATATTTCAATTATTTAAATGCTTTAATAAGTAAACCTAGCTTTGAAAATGTGGGCATTACCTTTAGAGAGATTTTACATGAAGCCCAGTCTCTGACCACACATCAGATTTGGTCTCCATTTGACAACTCCTTAGTATCAAATATTGGACTTATTAAACTTATATATTAAGTATAAATGTAACTGTAATTGCCTTAAGCATTTACGTTTATAATCTCACTATTAAAGAAAACATACGGCGTACCTCACCAGATGATGGGACCTTCCCTACCTTCTGCCACTCATGGCGCCCCCTAGAGGCAGGACACTCAAGCCAGTCTCACCTGGTCTCCAGATGCACTTGGCAGAAGGGGCCACACCACAGTACAGCCCTTCATGCCATTTCCCAAACAGCCGGTGCACCACCTTCCCCTCCTGATCCATCACAACCCCCTGGACTTCATTCACATTAGAATTCCAGTAATTCACCTGGAAAAACCAAACTCCTGTTAAAACACCCCATCTGTTTAATAACACCAATCCCTATAATTTTCATACGGAAAATTTCCTTAACCTTGATGTTTCTCAGGCAAGCCATTTCCAGACATCTACCTCAAAATGTTCTGCAAGGAAGGGTGGCTTTCTAAGCATTAGTTGGCTTAACTTTTAAGAAAAGGATGACCCTACTCCATGCTAGTGTATGAGAGCACAGCCTAGAGAAGGCTGAGTTTCTTTCTTAACTGAGTATTAATCTATAGATGAGTAATTCTTCCCATCATCCTATCTTGAATTTTCCTTGGCTCCTGGATTTTAATGATTTTCAATTGGCAATGCTGGAGAAAACTGTAAAATAATTTTCATAGTAGTTGTAAATGGCTGAATTTAACCAGGAAGACCTTTTGTTCTAGCTCTCTTCCAGCTTCCTGTCTTCCAGCCCCTTCTCAAGGGGTCAGAAGCCTGTGAGAACTGACCCATTTGGATCCCACGGCCTCATTCTAGATGAGGTCGCAATTCCTGTCCAAATGGCTCTAAGCTTATTCCACAGCCTGCACAGGCCCTTCCTTGATTCACCTACTCATAGGCAGATGAAAATGTGAATCATTAGGCCTGAGGGCTGGCCAAGGGTGGCGGTTTGAAAGGGTGTGGACAGAGTCTGGAAGTATGGGCTGGACTGTCTATATATGTGCGGCTTCTTGCAGTGTGGGGCAGAGATGGGGGTGGGGAGTAAATGGTGAAGGCCGCGGGCCAGACTGGCTCTCCTGAGCTGCTGGGTTTCCAGCTCGGTGTTCCCAAGTGTCCAGCCTAGACTTGCAGATTTTATTTTTACAAAAGTACTTTTGTCAGTATAAACATATTTTATTTGACAGCTTGTGGGCTTGGTTTACATATTTTAAATATTTACACATACGGAATGGGGATGTCCATTTGTACTCTCACCCTGAGCTCTGCAAATATTAGAGGCAGGCCTAAACTGAAGTTTCTCCTCGACTAGAAAACTAAATACACACAGTTACTGTCATGACCCAGTCAGAGCAAATACTGATTCAGGCTCTTCAGTTCTGAGCCACATAATCTATCAAAAAAAAAAAAGGGAAAAAGAAAAATATCTGACATCTTCTCTTGTTAGGAAAGGTACTGCTTTTTGTTGAACTTATATAAGATTATATATAATAGTGGCAGAGTTGGATAAGTTTATAGGGACTAGAAGCTGTCATCTCTATGTATCCTCAGAAAACACAACTGTGATATATTTAGTTCCCTAAAATAAGATCACTTGAATATGTTGTAATCAAGCAGGAATATAAATAGAATATAAACCAGGAGACTTGGTACAGGCAAGAAGTACTCTCTGGAATTTTACTTAATGAACTGACTGGCTGCTTAAAAGAACATGCCTTAAAAAGAATTCTTTTCTCTGTTTCAAGATGGTTTCCTTTCTGACTTCTACATGGTCAGACGTCTGCATGCCTGGGGCAACTCCACCACTTTGTTCTGCTGTCTTAACTAAATGTCCATAAGGATGAACGCTACAGGACTGATTCACTTGCTGCTGTTTAAGGTAATTGCTCTTTTCTTTCCTAGGAAGCATTTTATATATCTTTCCTTTGCTACTGTATGAAATTATTTACCTTGACAAATGTGAGTTTGCAAATGCAAACACTGCTTTTGGTATTTCTAACGGTTACTTCTCCATAATGCTCTATCCATCTCCTCCCACTCAGGATGTTGTGTATGCACGTGGTGACCTTATTCCACACATAGCAATCTCCATACCTAGTGAAGAATACAACACTGGTTAAAAACAATGAAGGTCATGAGTATATATCACTGTTTCTACCAATGAGAATATTTTTCACCAAAGCCTCCTTTTCGAACTTCATCTTCCTCTCATTTCTTTGCTGGAAGTTTCTATGTGGTCAAGGACATTTACCACATGATTCATTCATTTAAGGAATATGTCAGTGCTTTCAGGGTGGGGAGGGTGAGAGGCACAGCAAGGCATGCATTTAAGAAAGGCTACTCTGAGGATAGGGCTTCATGCTCTGAGTTAAGGCGAAATATGTGAATAATTCCTTGCAAAAAGACACATGAGGATAGATAACAAAAATCTAATGCAATTTTTGGGGAGTAAGGTTATAGAAAGAGTGAAGAAGATGAATCAAAGCAAAAACAATGCCCAATTGTGGTTGTATTTGGTGGTGAAAGTAAAGTCCGATGCTTTAAAGAACAATATTGCATAGGAACATGGAATGCTAGGTCCACAAATCAAGGTAAATTGGATGTGCTCAAACAGGAGACGGCAAGAGTGAACAATGATATTTTAGGAATCAGTGAACTAAAATGGATGGGAATAGGTGAATTTAATTCAGTTCAGTTCAGCTGCTCAGTCCTGTCTAACTCTTTGTGACCCTATGGACTCCACGGGGGCCAGGCCTCCCTGTCCATCACCAACTCCTGGAGTTTACTCAAACTCATGTCCATTAAGTTGGTGATCCCATCCAGCCATCTCATCCTCTGTCGTCCCCTTTTCCTCCTACCTTCAATCTTTCCCAGTATCAGGGTCTTTTCAAATGAGTCAGTTTTTTTTGCATCAGGTGGACAAAGTATTGGAACTTCAGCTTCAGCACCAGTTCTCCCAATGAATATCCAGGACTGATTTCCTTTAGGACAGACTGGTTGGATCTCCTTGCTGTCCAAGGGACTCTCAAGAGTCTTCTCCAACACCACAGTTCAAAAGCATCAGTTCTTTGGTGCTCAGCTTTCTTTATAGTCCAACTCTCATATCCATCCATCAGATGACCATTATTATCTACTACTGTGGGTAAGAGTCTCTTAGAAGGAATGGAGTAGTCCTCATAGTCAACAAAAGAGTCCAAAATGCAGTACTTGGTTACAGTCTCAAAAATGATAGAATGAGCTCAGTTCATTTCCAAGGCCAACCATTCAACATCATAGTAATCCAAGTCTATGCCCCAACCACTAATGTCAAAGATGAAATTGAACAAATGATTCTGGGAAGATCTTCAAGACCTTCTAGAACTAATACCAAAAAAGATGCCCTTTTCATCATAGGGGACTGGAATGGAAAAGTAGGAAATCAAGAGATAACTGGAATAACAGGCAAGTTTGGTCTTGGAGTTCAACAGGAAGCAGGGCAAAGGCTAACAGTTTTGCCAAAAGAATGCACTGGTCATACCAAACACCCTCTTCCAACAACACAAGAGATGACTCTACACGTGACATCACCAGATGGTTAGTACTGAAATCAGATTATGTTCTTTGCAGCCAAAGATGGAGAAGCTCTATGAAGTCAGAAAAAACAAAACCTTGAGCTGACTGTGGCTCAGATCATCAGCTGTTTATTGCAAAATTCAGGCTGAAATTGAAGAAAGCAGGGAAAACAATTAGGCCATCCAGTATGACCTAAATCAAATCCCTTATGATTATACAGTGGAGGTGATGAATAGATTTAACGTACTAGATCTTGTAGACAAAATGCCTAATGAACTATGGGCGGGGGGTTCAAATCCAAGAAGGCAAAATGGCTGTTTGAATAGGCCTTACAAATAGCTGAGAAAAGAGGAGAAATGAAAGGCAAAGGAGAAAGGGAAAGATATATCCAACTGAATGCAGAGTTCCAGAGAATAGCAAGGAAAGCCTTCTTACAGTGAACAATGCAAAGAAATAGAGGAAAACAATATAATTGGAAAGACTAAAGATCTCTTTAAGAAAACTGAAGATACCAAGGGAATATTTCATGCAAAGATAGACACAATAAGGAACGAAAACGGCAAGGGCCTAACAGAAGCAGAAGAACTTATATGCAGAGTACGTCATACGAAATGCTGGGCTGGATGACTCACAAGCTGGACTCAAGATGGCCAAGAGAAACATCGACAACTTCAATATGCAGGTGATATCACTTTAATGGCAGAAAGTGAAGAGGAACTAAAGAATCTCTTGATGAAAGTGAAAGAAGAGAGTGAAATGCTGGCTTAAAACTCAACATTCAAAAAGGAAAGATCATGGCATCTGGTTCTATCACTTCATTGAAATAGATGGGGAAAAAGTGAAAACAGTTTCAGATTTCATAGTCTTGGGCTCCAAAATCAATGCAGACTGTGATTGCAGTCACGAAATTAAAAGATGCTGGCTCCTTGGATGGAAAGCTATGACAAACCTAGACAGCATATTAAAAAGCAAAGATATCACTTGGCTGACAAAGGTCCATATAGTCAAAGGTGTGGTTTTTCCAGTGGTCATGTATGGATGTGAAAGTTGGACCATAAAGAAGGCTGAGAGCTGAAGAATTGACACTTTTGACTGTGGTCCTGGCAAAGACCCTTGAGAGTCCCTTAGACAGCAAGGAGATCAAACTAGTCAATTGTAAAGGAAATCAGTCCTAAATATTCATTGGAAGGACTGGTGCTAAAGCTGAAGTTCCAATACTTTGGCTACTTGATGTGAAGAACTGACTCACTGGAAAAGACCCTGGTGCTGGGAAAGATTGAAGGCAAGAGGAGAAGGGGATGACAGAAGATGAGACAGTTGGATGGCATCACCGACTTGATGGACATGAGTTTGAGCAAGCTCCAAGAGTTGGTGATGGACAGGGAAGCCTGAAGTGCTGCAGTCCATGGGGTCACAAAGAGTCAGACATGACTGAACAACTGAACTGAACTTGAAACTGCACATTATTATATATTCAAATAAAGTGCTATTTCCATCTAAAATGCTTCTGAATTTCTAGAAAATTTATGAATTGGTATGATGTAGGCATGATGTATATCTGGGAAAACACTCTTCCTCTAGAGTTTGTAAATACTGAAAATTTATTTTGTGTTCCTGAGAATTGCTCCCTTTCCCAACCATCCTCCATATTCAATATACCAGAAAACTTTATCACTCAAATAGACAAAAACAAAGCAAAAACAAAATCAATTGAATGAAGAAAGAAAGAAAAACAATCAAACGTTTGGCCTCAATGAAAACTTCAATTAAACTTGAAGATGCATAGGCTATATTCAGGGGTTCCCTGGTGGTTCAGTGGTAAAGAATTCACCTGCCAATACAGGAGATGCAGGTTTGATCCCTGGGGAAGGAAATGGCAACTCACTCCAGTAGTCCTGCCTAGGAAATCCCTAAAGGGCTACAGTCCATGGGGTGGCAGAAGAGTCATGACTTAGTGACTAAACAACAATTAACAACAACAAGGCTATATTCTCCAGAAAACAAGGATCCCATCACTTCCTTAATAAAATAGCTTTAACATTAAAAATAGTTCCTGGGGCTAAGATGAACTCAGCAGTGAAAGTATAAATTATATAGAAAATAAATGGCTAAAAAGAGAAACTTTCATATGTAATGCAAACAGAGACACAGAGAATAGACTGGTGTTTGCCAAGGGGAGGGAGGTGGAAAAGGATATGAATAGGAGTTTGGGATTGTCCGATGCAAACTAGTATATATAGACTAAATAAACAACAAGGTCATAGTGTATAGCCTACAGAACTATATTCAATATCCTGTGATAAATCATAATGGAAAAGAATATAAAAAGAATGTATATATATACATATATATATATAATGAAGTTACTTTGCTGTATAGGAGTAATTAACAAAGTACTGTAATTCAACTATATGTCAATACAAATAAAAAATAATAAAATGCAAGCTAACACGGTGATTGGGACAGGGAGGTGCTGACTGTTGAATGGATGGTATGTAGAGACAAAAAGGAAGCTTTGACACATATGCTAAAATTCTCATTTGCTTTTGAAGGGGTCCAGTCTCAAAACTTTGGCGAAAACCAATGCAACATTATAATGCAGTTACACTCCAATGGAAAAAAAAATCTTTGATGAAGGTGACAGAAGCCTTGGCCATAAAGAGCAACAGCTTCTTGGCACCATCTAGAGCTTCAAAGAGCTGACTCATTTGAAGAGGCCCTGATGCTAGGAAAGACTGAAGGCAGGAGGAAAAGGGGGGTGACAGAGGATGAGATGGTGGATGGCGTCACCAACTCAATGGACATGAGTTTGAGCAAGGTGCAGAAGCTGGTGAAAGGACAGAGAAGCCTGGCGTGCTGCAATCCATGGGGTCACAAAGAGTTAGGCACAACTGAGCGACTGAACAATAATAAACAGCAAGAGTTTCAAATGCCCATTTATGATTTAGAAATGCAGATAAGAGACCAAAAGGAAGATGAGAGCAACCTACTTTGGAAGCATGACATTCAGGGTTCCCACGGGCAGGATTTCCATTGACTTGCCCCAGAACTTGTTTTTCCATCTGATATCTAAACGACATAAGGCAGAGGACAAAAAGAATTACACTCTATATCTAATCATTTACTCTAGAAAAGTGACCTTTTATAATATACTTTATATTTTACAAAGAACTTTTGTAATCACAATCAATTCTATTCTGTTAGTTCTAACACGACAAATGCCTGAGGATGGCCCAAGGTGAGAAGATTAACTGGGAACTCCCCAAAAATATCTATCTGTTTTTCCAAAATATATTCTCTATATGTGTTTTCAACAAATAAAACTGGGAAAGACTTGGAATAGTCTGTGTGTGCATGTGTGCATATTCATATACAATATACATAGACTCCACTCTGCTTTAATGACTCCACAAATGCAGTTAGATTTAGCTAAATGGTGGAAATATTTTATACATGTGTGTGTATATATATATGGTGTATAGTAAAAGTAATTGTAGATTGTAGTATGGCAGTAACATTGATTTATATACACATTTATTTGAAACGTTACATGACTTGGGAGAACCAGTATAAAAAAATTAAAAAGCCTCTAACTATAGATGGGTAAGATTTATGAGAAAGTCAGATTAACTTAATGAACGTGTTCCTGTGCTGGTTGTTAAGATACTACTCAGGGCCCAGAATTTTATTTCACATGATGGATTTTTGTTTTACTTGTGGACACTCAGGTGTACCTGTGCTTGTGTATTATTGTCTGGTCTTGGTTTTGATGAGATAAGGAAGCTTAGTGTTCTCTCCACAAAATTTCTGACTCTTTGTTATGAACAAGAAATGACTTACCTTCTTAATCTGCACTAAAGTACAGTCACGGTGCTGCTCTATCATGTCATATCATTTTTAGGTTGAGGAAGTGCATGTGAGAAGAGTCACACGGTGATCAGTGAAGTGCCTCTTCAAATGTGAGGGAATTATTCACATTTAATGGTAAATGTACACATATATGATGGCTCAGATGGTAAAGAACTCGCCTGCAATGCAGGAGACCTTGGTTCCATCCCGAGTCGGGAAGATCGCCTGGAGAAGGGAATGGCTACCCACTCCAGTATTTCTGTCTGGGAAATCCCATGGACAGAGGAGTCTGGCAGGCTACAATCCACAGGGTCACGAAGAGTGGGACACAACTGAGTGACTAACACTTTCACTTACATATATATATATATATATATATATATATACACTTTTCTTTCTAGAAGGGTTTTGAAACTTTTTATCCTAGGTGAGTTTGTTCAAACCCCCAAGCCTCAATAAGTTAAAAAACAGAAATTACTGCTATGTATGTATCTCTCAATAGACTGTGAGCACAGATGATGTACAGCAGAGCTTTCTTTCAGGATTAAGATATATTTGTACACCTTTAAGCAGCAAGAAGACAGCAGATACAATCTTCATGCCACCGATGTAGACAACGAGGCACAACGAGGTAAAGAGATTGCCCTGAGCTGGGCTGTCAGCATAGAGCCCTGTTGTCTCACGGGAGTGCTTCCTAAATAAATAATCCCATCTCCCAGGTGACATGGTTTCATATTTAAATCAAGAAACCTAATCTCTCAAACTGAACTCCATGCCAATTGCCAACATTTTCTGAGTTCTAAAAGAAGAAATCTAAACTGAGTACTTTGGAAACTAGAAACTTTCTTATAGGCTTATCAATTGGATTTTGAAGTTATAATTGAAATACAAACCTTGCCAAAACACAAAATTCTTAGATTCACAGTGACAGGCAGAAATGGGTGGATGATGGCTAACCTGAAAGTTAAAAAAAAAGGCAGTGACATCAGTGTTAAAACTTCCACAAATGATCATTTTTCGTAACGTGTATTTGGCTACCCCCAAATAAGTTACTCAACTTATCCATCTCTGTTATTGTATTAGTCTCAAAATGTGTAAGTAAATTATCAAATCTTGCAACTTCATGCTTAAAAACATTTAGAGGATGTAATTATATAGATAAGCTAAGTGAATTTTCTATTAACTAGTACTGTAACTCATCTCAATCAGATATTTACAAAAATAAGCTACAAACAGCCCTCTTACAGTTTCTACACAGAAACCTGAGTCCAGTGGCACTTACTTGTTCTGAGAAAAATCGGAATCCTTTGTCCTCTCTAATGCATTCATAAGTCTCCCCAAGGACAGGGTTGAATGGCTTACTTCCTGCTCTGAAATAGGTGGAGCAATATCCTGAAACTGCAAATGCAGCAATAAGAACCTGTTAAAACATTTAAGAAAGGAAGATAATATAGGAGAGACTATTTCCAGGTCTGTTTGTCCCTTATTCCTCTAGATTTTATATACCCACAGCAGTGGGTGCTGATTTGATGATATCTGCATTTTCTATTACTTGCACAGACTTTTCATATACTCATGGGGGAAAAAAAACAAATGAAAATGCAGTTAAACTCTTTGCATGGGAACCAGCAGGCAACTGAGGCCAAATATTCTTCATTCATCTGTCCATCTAATTCCTTGAGTATTACAGAGCTCAAAGGTTCTGAAAGCCAGGTTATGCCATTTACACAATCTTACAGGAAAGTTGTGGCTGCTGGTGCTTTTCAGAGGGCAGGTCAAGTTTTCCAGAATCACATGGAGTAAAGGCCAGGGCAGAGAACAAACAGGAAGTTACCTTCTCAGACCCAAGTTCCTAAACAAATGAGCTTCCCTGGCATTCAGAAAAAGCTGATACAGCAAGGCCAGGCATGTCTTAAACCTATAAGAAGTGTGATGCCTTTACATTCTAACTTCAGAACCACTCGGAGCCAAGAGTAAGTCACAAAGAGTGTACCTTTCAATAGAGGTATCTAGAGCTTTTTGGCCCTGCCTGGTTTATGCAAACGGATTTCTCTTACCTATGCAGTTAGAGTATTAGACAACAAGCAAATACAATATCCTAATGAATCTTCCCTAGCCCAGGCTTAGGGCTGGCAAATCCAAAGGGCGCTGCTCTGCTCTTTATTACCATGCGCTCGTAGGGACTGTCAGTCTCCGAAGCCTTGTCCAGGAGCTCACTGTATTCCATTTCCTCGCAGAGGTGCTGCAGAGTGTTGAGTGGCTCGTTCAGCTCCACAGGCATGGAGACTTTAGACAGGTCTTTGCCAATGTTGTTCCTCAATATATTCCACAGGTTAATGTTACTGGTGTCGGGACAGGGGGCTGGCAGGCATGTTCGACGTCCGTTTCGGAAGGCTCCTCCCGTAAGCTCCCCGTTCAAGACTAGAAGGAGGAGAAAGATGAGAATCACAGTGAAAGATATTTTGCTTTTCTGATTTCCCAAAACCTGGGAGGGAAAGAACCCTTTCATATAATTCTGACTGTGATACATTTCTTAAGCCTTCCTTACACTCTCCCAAGAGTGAACAGAATTATTTCAATACAAGGTTGCTGATAAATGTACAAAACATCAATGTATAGTTCTTTCTGGTGTTGCTTCACGACTCATGGGATCTTAGTTCCCCAACCAGGGATTGAACTCATGCCCCTTGCCTTGGGAGCTCAGTCTTAACCACTGAACTTCCAAGGAGGTCCTAAACAAGTAAAAATTTAAAAACTAAGTATCAGTTCAGTTCAGTTCAGTCGCTCAGTTGTGTCCATTACAAAGGACTCAAAATTTTGGTTTGGGCAAGAACTAAACTTTTTATCTTAATCCTCTCCCTAATAAATTTTTCAACCCTTTTCACCAGATTATACAAATATAAAATTTATTGAACAATAAGCTACAAAGAACAATTAGCAAAGGGGCCAAAATGATTGTTCATTGAATCATCAGCATTGTTATCTGGCATGTAGACAGGACAACCCTGAAACTCAAAAGATGCATACTTTGCCGAGAGATGTTGTCTGCAACACTGGTGTTGTCTTCAGATATATTATCACTCACATCACTGATGTAAGACTCATCATCTGAAGCCTAAGGAAGAGAAGAACATAGAAAGGATCAGAATTTTCATTTAGTCTTGACATTTCAAAAAAAAATTAAACAATTAAAAACAACAGGATATTGCTCAAATGGAAAGCAGAGGTCACAGTGGGAAATATATGTGGCACATGGGCAGTGAACACCTTAGGGTGTCCCATGAGCCAGAATATAGGACTGCCAGGAAGCAGCTCTTAGCTTTAAGTAGCTTTCTATCTTAAGTTGGGCTCAGAAGTTGGGAGAGGCTGGTACATAACCAGAAATGTTTCAGTACAGCACAGTAAGAACATGCAAAAAGGAGACTCTACAAATCCCCACAGAGGAGTCAGGAAAGGTTGCTGGAAGAAATAATATTTTAACTGGGTGTTGGAAGATGCAGAGTTGCCCAGTTGTTAGAAGCAGGGGAAAAGCACAAGAATAAGGAATGGTGTACAAAAGCAAGGACCGTGAGAAAAATATTTCTTCTAGGAATGTTAAGAAGTCAAGTGGCTGTAACAGAAGACGGGGCAGAGATGAAGAGGTCTGACTGCAAAGGGCTTTTCATGTCAAAATAAGGATTCTCATATAATTGTGCATGCGTGCGTGCTAAGTCACTTCAGTGTGTCTGATTCTATGCGACCCAATGACTGCAGCCCACAGGGCTCCTCTATTCATGGGATTTCTCCAAGCAAGAATGCTGGAGTGGGTTGCCATTTCCTTCTTCAGGGATCTTCCCAAGGGACTGAACCAGTCTCTCTTACGTCCCCTGCACTGGCAGGCAGGTTCTTTACCACTAGCACTATCTGGGAAGGCCTCACATATAATCGCATGAATTATTAAAGGCAAGGAAATGACAGAGTCATATTTGGTTCTCAGGAAGACACTCTGCAGCTTGTCCTAGGGAGCGCAGATAACAGGATCCTATGTAGATCTGGATAAGGAACACTGACCGATTTCACTAAGATGCCCACAGTAAGGTTCATTTCAAGCAGTACAGCTGCATTTGGGAACCACATTTAAAGTGTAACAGACAAAATCTGGAAGATAATTTGGGGGCAGGGAAGAAAGATTTAGGGATACAGAGAAATTGAGAATTAAGCCATTCTCTACATGAGAAAAATACGGAACTAAAATGAAACCAAGATTCACATAAGAATAAAATTAAGGGCAACATATGTATTAAGGGGATTTAGAGACAGAGCAGATAAGAAAACAGAGAGTTACTATATAGCCATTCAGAGGAATGGGAAAACCGATGTTTTTACTACAGGCAAGAAAGCTGCTGATACCTATTCATTGTCTTCAAAATGGAAATATGTTATATCTTTTCTGAATACAAAACCAGAACACTCTTATTGTAAAAAATCAGAAATTACATGAAGGTAAACAGATGATATGGAAATCACCTATTCTGTGATCTAAAAGAAATCACTTTCAACATTTTGTAGGTTTTACTCCCAATTTCAAAATGCCTATATAAACACACAGATACATCTATCTTTAGATACTGAAAAAGCAGATGGGTTTACATGCTGTTTTATAGTGTTCTGAATATACTTCCATTCTCATGAAAACAGCTCTCCATTTTTACTTAATGGCAGATAGTTATATAACACAAAGAATTTAACCAACATTCATGTGGCATCCAATTTTTTATTATTTATGGACAATACTTTGATGAACAACCTTGGAAACATTTCTGTGAATCTGTCTGGCAATTTCATTAAGATTTATTCCCAGAAGTGAAATTGCTGGGGCAAATGAGTCACTCTTAGGCTTCAGCCCTCCATTGCCGAATTGCTCTCCTGGAAGACTGTACTATATTAGTTTATTCTCACCATCAGCATATGAAAGCACCCATCTCTCCCCCACTTAAACACCACACATTATCAATCTACATTAGTATCTATCTACCTAACACACATAAAAGATCTCTTTCTACAGTCCGAACTTCATCTATAGTGAAACTCTCTTTCACACATTTTTCAGCTCTTCATATAAACTGCATCTTTTTTTCTAGTCTGCAATTTCTTTTTAAATGTTGCTTATGCCATTTATGGTCAGGTAAAGGTTCTAAAATTTGTATATCATAAAAACAATCAGCCTTTGCCTTTACAATTTCTGAGTTTACTGCTGATATTTTTAATAGATTTGGGAAGAGTTGATACACTTAAGGAGACAGAATTATAGGGAGAATGATTTTATGCATAAATGAATAACTGTAGTTTTGTTTTTGTACTCTGAGAAAGGCCATAAAGGTGGCAAATTGAGAATAAAGTCTTTTTCTGACTTGTATTTTCCCACTGCAGCAGGCTTCCATTTTCCCATGACTGCAACAAAATGGAAGGTTAAACCTTCAGGACCATGAAAGCCACACTCTGAACCTTGATAGAAATAAAAAGTAAATCAAACTCTTCCATGTGATTACTCTGAAAAAAGTTAATCACATCCAGTGATGTTAGCAGAAATAAATGCCTGCCCCAACCTAATTCATATTGCCTGTATGTTTACTACATGAATGTTTAGAAGCTATAAACAGTCTATCCTCTTCAATTTCTAATTTCACTCAAACTAATACATGATAGAAATGGTCCAATATCCATATCCACATAGAAAGATCTGTGTAGAATATAAAACAATTTTACAATTGCAGTGGGTCTTGAATAAGATCTATGTTGTCGCATGTGTGAGCAGTAGCTAAGGCTGGGCAGGCTGGCTGTGGTCCACTCATGTTATCCCATATATGAGGATACAGGATAATACTCTGCAGTATTATAATAAAATGATTAATATATATTTACTTTCTCTCCCATCATCAAGAAGTCTTGGAGCCAAATATTTCTCTTTAAGGGGTTTGGGATTCAAAAGAACTTAGGAAATATTTTTTTCTAAATGTGACTATTTAGAAACATGCAACCATTCAGCACTGCAAAAACACATTTAACAGTAGAGACAAAGGAGGAGATCATTCTGGAAGTAAGAAAGGGCATTTTTAAAAAAAGAGGTTGTACACTCATTAAATGAAACACATAAAGAATTTTCTCTCAGTCACAGGAAATGTTAATCTAAGACAGCTAAGGCCCAGGTTTTCTCCGATTAATCGTGTGAGGTGTTAACCATTCCTTCCTTCATTCAGTTAGCAAACATTTTCTGAGTTCTGGGCTCACAAGAATGTTCTAGTGCTGCGGACAGAGTGCTGAAATCTCTTCCCTCACTCCAATGGGAGAGACACACAATAAACGTGAAGTGTATATTCTGTTAGATAGTGATAAGCACTATGGAAAAAAATCAGAAGGGATCAGGCAAGCGAAAGGTCAGGGGCAGGGAGGAAACGGCAGCCCTGCAGTGCAGCCAGGGCATGCGGGGCAGGCTTCTTGCAAGGGGACTGAAGTGAGTGAGCAATCTGGCCACATGGCCCTGGAAGTGTTCCAACCAGGATGGATGACAACACAGAGGCCCAACAGCCTCTGTCAGCTGTCTTGTAGAATGCGCAGTTGAGCCCATCCTGCAGCTGCGACTAGATTCTCATACAGTGAGCCAATCAGGTGGGCTGGCCAAGTCTGTGGGATGGAGACTCGAGGAGCCTTCCGGGGGGCATCTCATCACAAGGGAACTCAGAAACCTGGACGGACGGCGCTGCCTCAGGAACAAGTCTCAGCCAAAGGGGAAGAGCAACCTTGAGAGCACTGGGGTGCCTGTCACTTGGGCTTATCTCCTGGCCCAGCCTCTTCAAATACTTAAGACTGAGTGCTGGGATAAAGGGAAGAGATTTGAGGAAAAAACAGGCATTTTATGAAAACCTGTAAGATACAGTTACAAGGAACAAACATATAGTTCAGTTCTTTTCCATGTGGGTTGTAGGAGAGATTTACTCTTCTTGTATCGGCAAGGGACAGGGGGTGTCTGTAGTAAACTGACAACTCCAGGAAGTACTCCGTCGGTCTCTGGATGGCTCCAAAAGAACAGAGGTTCCAAGAGGCTGCAGCTGAGAACAGACTATGAATCTCTGTATGGTAGCTAAGAAATTTAGCATCATCCTAGGTGGGGAATAGAGATACCATCAGATTTGCATTTTGGAAAGGTTAACCAGGCTGCCCGGTGGAAATGGATTCAAAGTGGAAAGAAAGTGGGCAGGAAAACTAGTTATGGAGATTGACAGGGTAATATAGGTGGGAGCTGACGCAGGACTGAATGGGAGGAGTGGCAGTGAAGCTCTTCTTAGGAAAACATATGTATCTGCGATTATTTAGGTGACAGAATACAAAACCTGATGAGTAAATCAATGTGGGTGGTGGGTGGTAGGAAGGCAGAGGAATGAAGGGAAATACTGAGGCAATTCAGGTATTTGATGTGAACACTTGGATAGAAAAGTACTTAGAAAGGCAATATGAGAAGTAGAGGTAGCCTTGTGTTTTTTCCCTTGGGGGGGTGTGTGTGTGCGCATACACATGCACGCACGTGTAAGGGGGTTGTTAATTACTTCATTTGGACATGCTGAATTAGAGAGTCTGTGGAGCACCCAGATGGCAGTATCTCACAGGTAGGTGGTTAGGTGGATCCCAAGCCAAAGCCTGCTTTCTCTTCAGATCTGCTTTCTTCCTGAGCTGTAGACCTGAAGATCCAAAAGGCTCCCAGATACCTCTGCTGAGAGGTCTGATAAGTTCACAGTGCCTTACCATGAATGGATCATCTCTATGCGCCTCTGTCCTCTACTACCTTGCCCCTCTGCTGGCCAATGGGCTCACTCTTTCCCTGTGGTGGCACCACCACCTTGCTCGGAACCCATACAATAACCTACCTCACATCTTTACTTCTGTCTTGCCAGTGGCTGGTGCAAGTGACAACTGGGCACCCAGGCAGATGTGCCCCCAGGAATTTAGACATAGGGCGATTAGGATGCTCTCCGAAAGGTATGAGGTCATCAGATGGTGGGTCAAAGCCTAGATAATGTGCAGTCAAGTTTGCCTGAATAAGGTCAAGCAATGGGATCCCAGAAAAGGGAGGATCAGAGAAGAAATAAATACTGGGAGCACGTCTCCAGCACTGTGGCCCCTAGGGTGGAGACGGACTCACAGACACTAATTCCCCACCACATGGGAGAGTATCCCTGTAATGGAGATGAAAGTTTGCAGCAATTACATCCTGCCCTTGCAGCCTTCAGCTCACTTCTCCTGCTCCCATTCCTTCCTTGCTCACCAACCTCCTAACCATAATTAGGCTTCCTGGGCAGATTTGCCTCCAGGGAAAGAGACATGATCAGCAAACAGGATTATTTTGTCTATTTGATAACATCAATTGTCTATGAATAATTAAACTAGTCTCTGCCTTGTGAATGGGAATATCTGTGAATCTGTTAATCTATGACTTGGAATCTGAGAGGCATGATGCTTAGTTTGATGTGGTAACAAATTTAGTACCTGATATAACAATTCTGGTTTTAATTTTTCACCATTATCAAAGTGATATATGTTCATTATTTCTATTTTCTAAAATCACTCGTAATTGCAAATGTCCAAAAGGAACTAGTACTAACTGTCAGGATGTTTCCTTCCAATCTATTTTCGATGCATACGGAAATAACATCTATCAATGATTTCATCTCCTTTTGGACTTCCTGGCGGCTCAGATAGTAAAGGATCTGCCTGCAATACAGGAGACCCAGGTTCTATTCCAGGGTCAGGAAGACCCCTTGGAGAAAGGAATAGCTACCTACTCCAGTACTCTTGCCTGGAGAATTCCATGAACAGAGGCGGCTGGTGGGCTACAGTCCATGAGGTCACAAAGAGTCAGACACGACTGAGCAACTAACACTCACTTAATTACTTCATTCCCTTTTTGTAAAAATGCATTGCAGATTTGCAATCTCAAATGACAAAATTAAACAGTTGTGTAGGAAAGAGTTTTGGTTGCTTCTCTCACACCAAAAAAGAAAAAATTTAAAGTGTACTTGACCAAATTTCAGTAAAAGAATTTCTGCAACCTGACCAAGACCTTGCCAAGATTCATGAGCATGACAAGCTCATGAATAAATAAATCTTTAATGGTAGCCAGTGGTGGTGGTGGTTTAGTCACTCAGTCGTGTCTGATTCTTGTGACCCCATGGGCTCGAAGCCCAGCAGGCTCCTCTATCCATGGGATTTCCCAGGCAACAATACTGGAATGAGTTGCCATTTCTTTCTTCAGGGGATCTTTCCAACCTAGGGATTGAACCCGGGTCTCTTGCATTGCAGGCAGATTCTTTACCAACTAAGCCACCAGGGAAGCCTCATGGTAACCTGGGGTAACCTCCAAAAGCCATAAGTATCCAACTAGACATATGCTAGACATTATGCTTCCAAATTCAAATTCAGTCTCTAGCAAAGCTGTGTGTTTGTATGTACAAATAAGAATGGTATTTTTCTTATGGTCTCATTTTTTTTATATTTATTAGCTAGTCTCCAGTTAGAACTGGACATGGAAAAACAGACTGGTTCCAAATAGGAAAAGGAGTATGTCAAGGCTGTATATTGTCACCCTGCTTATTTAACTCATATGCAGAGTACATCATGAGAAACACTGGACTGGAAGAAACACAAGCTGGAATCAAGATTGCTGGGAGAACTATCAATAACCTAGGATATGCAGATGACACCACCCTTATGGCAGAAAGTGAAGAGGAACTAAAAAGCCTCTTGATGAAAGTGAAAGTGGAGACTGAAAAAGCTGGCTTAAAGCTCAATGTTCAGAAAACAAAGATCATGGCATCCAGTCCCATCACTTCATGGGAAATAGATGGGGAAACAGTGGAAACAGTGTCAGACTTTATTTTTGGGGGCTCCAAAATCACTGTAGATGGTGACTGCAGCCATGAAATTAAATGATGCTTACTCCTTGGAAGAAAAGTTATGACCAACCTAGATAGTATATTCAAAAGCAGAGACATTACTTTGCCGACTAAGAGTCGTCTAGTCAAGGCTATGGTTTTTCCTGTGATCATGTATGGATGTGAGAGTTGGACTGTGAAGAGGGCTGAGCGCCAAAGAATTGATGCTTTTGAATTGTGGTGTTGGAGAAGACTCTTGAGAGTCCCTTGGACTGCAAGGAGATCCAACCAGTCCATTCTGAAGGAGATCAGCCCTGGGATTTCTTTGCAAGGAATGATGCTAAAGCTGAGACTCTAGTACTTTGGCCACCTCATGCAAACAGCTCATTGGAAAAGACTGTGATGCTGGGAAGGATTGGGGGCAGGAGGAGAAGGGGACGACCGAGGATGAGATGGCTGGATGGCATCACTGACTCGATGGATATGAGTCTGAGTGAACTCCGGGAGTTGGTGATGGACAGGGAGGCCTGGCGTGCTCTGATTCATGGGGTCGGAAAGAGTCGGACACAACTGAGCGATTGAACTGAACTGAGTCTCCTTCTATAAAGAGCTGTTATCACCTATCTGTTTACCCTGAAATATGAACTGTACAGGTATATCAGAATAAATCCTGATTCTTGCTTTTTATTCATCCAACTTAACAGTATTGAGTTGGTGCCCAGAAGGCTAAGGGCTCAGTAAATGGAATCCATATAGTTTGCATGCTTTTGGCTTTGCTACTATTTGGACTTCTTATTATGATGTTAAAACCATGTTCCAAAGTCTTACTTTCTTTAACCCAAACTCATGGTCAGAAGCAGTTGGGGTTGACACATCCAGGAACCTTACCTCATTCTCTGATGAGCTTGCAGAGAGGAGCACTTCTTGGGCGTCAAAGAACTCAGAGACAGATTCTGACATGGAGAGGCGACTCTCATTGGCTACTTGCTGTGACAGGGGGAGATTGACGTGGATTTGCTCACCAGCCTACAGGAGAGAAAAGTAGATGGTGTGATCGCTTTCTTCCCTCATTTGAATGGCTATTTGTTCAAATTAGGCAATGCAGTGCTAGCCAGATCTCTAGAAAAATTCACAGCATATGTTAAAGGACTGGTGAGCACAGGCAATTTTTACTTGCAACTGAGTAATGACCACTGCATAAGTTTCTTTCCAATATGCCTGAAGAATGCAAGAGTGCAGACAAAAGGTGAGTGGATTTTAAATCTATGCTCAATTGACGTTTAGTGGATTGAACAACAGATTGAGCCCCCAAAAGACCCTGAGTTGACTGTGGAGACAAGTTCCTTGCCATATGCTTTGGCCTGTAATTACCAGCCATATTCTAACCAGTATACTACAACTCAAAAAGTATTCGTAGAAACCACTAGCGATACGCTAAGAAAACATTCTGTAAGACTAATTTTTGAGACAGAATATATTGATATAAAAAGTCACTTTCCAATATGATCATTAATTTTAGCCAATGAAACATATGATTAGAGTATTGAACCTTATTTCAAACTGTATTTTTATTCATACAATGATAGCAAATGATACTGCTTTCAAGAAAGCAATTTAAGTTGCAACCAGAAAAATAGGTAAGAGAACTTAAATTTTAAACATCTAGTACATCTAGTACACATTTTAAATTGAAAAGAGGATTCAAACTGAGACTGTCGACTAATTTTTAGATGATACAATTATAGAAATATTCTAGATTATGGGTAGCTGAGGGGGCGTAAATATTATCAAAGATCACAGGACCCATGGAAGTGGATGGACGCAGGGTCGGCAACTTACATCCAAGAGAAGCTGTCTGGGGATGGTGTTTCTTAAGCAGTTAAGATAGCAGAACCCTTACACTTATAGATTTCTAGAAAAATGTATGTTTGGTGCAAATATGGCCTTAGCATTAGTTAAAACTCTCCCCTATTAGATGCATTACTGTTCAAAGTACAAATTCTCCTGGCTAAAAATAATTTTATGAAAGTGTTAGTTGCTGAGTCGTGTCTGACTCTTTGAGACTCTTAGACTCTAGCCCACCAGGTTCCTGTGTCCCTGGAAATCTCTAAGCAAGAATATGAGTGGGTTGCCATTCCCTTCCCAGGAGATCCTCCTGATTCAGGTATTAAACCTGGGTCTCCTGCATTGTAGATAGATTCTTTACCGTCTGAGCCACTGGAACTACACACTCACGTTAAGTCCAAATACTGAATGTTCTCCTATCCTCTTACTGTTTTTTCAAAAATTCTTCTGAAAAATGGAATAATAATAGCACCTACATCAGAGAGTTGTTGGGGGTATCAAATGAGATAACACATGTAAAGTGGGTTAGCAATACCAAGCACATAGTAAGCTTTCACTTGACATGTGTTAACCATTAATTATTAGCATCATCACCAGGAGCTGTAGCAGCCCTAATAATATTTTCTTAGCAAGGTCGGGTGACTTCTCTTCTTAGATAGAACTTTTAAAACAAACCTTAAGAAAACTTTAATTTAGCACCTTCTCTGTTCAAAGTATTTGTTTCAACATTTCATGGACCATAAATGATAATCAATATTTCAAGTGAAGAGTGACAGAAAAGTCACAAGATGGAGTATATATAAATTAAATAATCAGTAGCATGAGATGAACACAGGAATCAATAAAAACAGACAACCGATCACCAACAATAAATGATGTCAAGCGCATGTATATCCTTCACTCCAGAGAACATTGAACTGTCACCAACACAAGATTTACGTCGGGAATTGTATTAGTAGTGAAAGAACTTTATAAAAATAAATAAAAATATGCAGTAGGTGTAGATGCTACAGAGTTAAGTATTCTGTATCCATTAAAAATGAATCTTACCTCATCAGGGCTAGGAATAATATTTACACTAACAACCTGATCACAAATAACAGATTCTGAGTGTATTCTGTTCAGCCGGCTCCTTAGTTCCGCATTCTGGTTGAGTGCCTTAAAATAACAAACACCGCACATGTAATTTCAAGTTATTGAGCAAACATAAAGCAGAACCAGCACACAGGTACACTTTAGACAACAAAGTCTAGGATGTGTTTAGCTGTAACTTTTGGAGCCACCATAGGCCAGATCCCACTAGTAAGAAGGAAAGAAATGGCTCAGAATTAAGGCATTCATTTTTCGCAATATAAGACCACTACTTAGTAGATTAGTGGGTTGAAAAGAGTTCAAGGATTTCATAAAACTGATTCATGGAATTTTCTCTCCTTTATAGTCAGGCCCACTATATCCAAGCCCAGGCTACCACCACATACATATAACATTTTATACCCTAGGATAAAAACTATTGATTCTTTACTTTTTTTTTTTTTTTTTGGTTTCAGTTTCTAAAGTTTGGGAGTTGTTTCAAAGCCAGATGTCTTATAAATTATTTGTAAATGGAATGAACAATGAACTGGCTTTATATTTCATAGAGCTATATTTTGACCTGGCGAAAGAAAACAGTTGGTGTGTTTCCATTTTCTAGGAACACATGATTAATACCTATGACAGTACAGAACTAATTCAAGTGTAGACCAAAGCTACCTTCCCTGGACAGTGTAGACACTGACAAGCATAATAAAGAGCATATCACAGAAAGGAAACTAAGTTATCTGCATCTCATGATTCTTGCTGCTGCTAAGTCACTTCAGTCGTGTCCGACTCTGTGCAACCCCCATAGACAGCAGCCCATCAGGCTCCCCCATCCCTGGGATTATCCAGGCAAGAACTCTGGAGTGGGTTGCCATTTCCTTCTCCAATGCATGAAAATGAAAAGTGAAACTGAAGTCACTCAGTCATGTCCAACTCTTAGCGACCCCATGGACTGCAGCCCACCTGGCTCCTCTGTCCATGGGATTTTCCAGGCAAGAGTATAGAAGTGGGGGTGCCACTGCCTTCTCCCATGATTCTTAACACACCCTAAATCAGCATCAGTAAAACACCATCTGCTGTACCCCAGTTTACTGTGTGTGGTGGAACGGGACCATATTTAGATAAACATGGGCTCCCTATAGGGGCCCTGGGGACTGAGGCTCATGGACCACATCAGTGCATGGAAATCTGTTCCATATACAGAAGACACATGTAGCTGAATAGATTACACCAAGTTTCAAGTAAGAGACCTTTGTGAGGACAAAGCCCAGTGAAAAGCTGGACTGCTCCTTTCCTTCCCATTAAACCTAGCAATGAGAAGATGGAAGTGAATATTTCAGAATAGAAGATGAATGTCAGGACTTACTGAAGAGTGAAGCTGCCCCAGGGAGTGAGGATTCTGCTTTTCTTCATAAGGAGTCAATGAATACACTAAACTGATACATACACAGATATAATAGCCTAACTCTAAATTTGTACCTATTCAATCAACCAGGATGAATGACAAAGTGGCTAAACTTCACACTTGCATTGAGCGGTGCAGAATTCTTGAACATGGAGCATAGAACAGTCTCCCTTTTTCCTTTCTGCTCAGTTTTTTTTTTTTTTTTGCTATTCTGTCTAGCTTATAGGATTTTAGTTCCCTGCCTAAGGATCAAACCCAGGGCCTTGGCAGTCAGAGTGCTGAGTCCTAACCAGTAGACCACCAGGGAATTCCCTCGGTTTTCTCTTTTCAAGGAGAAAATTCTTCACTTACAGCTTTCAGCTTTCATTTAAAGTCTTTAGAACTGTAAAGTCTATAAAAATACATGTGAAACAGAATACATTTGGTCTTGTGGGCTGTCAGGTATTGATGGATTAAAGGTGGACACATATCCTACAGTCATTACATTGCAGACAGGTGAAAATATGTGTCCAGTTCGCTGAGCAAACAGGGATGTGTTCGTGAGAAAAGAGGTGGTTACATTTTTAGTAAATAAATCATGTGCTTCCCAGTACCTTTACATTCTGCAAAAGTGCTCAGGATCTTTTCTTGGAACAAAATCTCAGTTGAAATTTGAAACAAAAATACTGCCTCACTCCTATTCTTTGCAACTATATATGCTTATTTGTTCTTTCATTGTTTTTCTGTGCACAAGTGTACTGAAAGTCATCTTCGTTACTGCTATAACTGGACCCAGATATATTTTGCTGTCTTGGAAGTAGGAGGCCTTGTTGTAGGTTGATTGATGGTTTTAATGGCAGAATCACATCACGACTTCAGAGTTTCACACAAACCTCACCTAAGGGTTCCTCCAAAGTGACAACACCTTCTGTTGCCCCGGAATAAAATTAACAAAACAACCCCACAAAAACTCACGGGCAAGAACAAGTAATTTTTTTTCCCCCAGCAGGTAGGAGTTTAAAACACAAGTTTTCCATTCATAAGGAATCTTGTAGAATTGCTTGCTCTGGATATTTAAGAAAGTTAAACTCCCATGTCATCTCTCATCTCATCCAATATTCATGAAATGTGATCCTGCCTACACACAGGTGTGTGTGAAGGCACTACAAGGTAGCCTCTAGCTGCTAGTATCAATAGGACATGAGCTGAAAATTAAAGAAATACTGTGTTCATCATATATATGCAGTGGTAGAAAAATGCTGTTACACAAAAAGCCTGGAAATAAGTACTCTTCCAGCTCTGGCAACCCCGAGGGTGGAAAGTGTAAGCAGACGCAGAGCATGCAGCAGCCTTGCCAGGGCAGCTCCTCCTTTTGCCTCGGTCACACAGACCGCAGTGGGAGGCGGCTACAGCCGGCACCGCGAGGACTCAGGACCACATTTGTTACTTCCCTCCCCGAAGCTCACTACTGGGGATCGTTAACACAGAGGAGGCCAGGTGATGGCAGGAGCACTACTCAGAAAGCAGCCGAGGAGCCTGTACAGTGGTAAGGCGAGGGAAAAGGAGGCAAGTCGGCAGCCGCTGGCGCCAGCCCAGGAGCACGGAAGGCCAGGGAGACCTGCGAGGAATAACGCTGCCCCGGGAGGGGCAGACGGGTCAAGCCCGAGCGGCAGGGAGCAGCCTCGGCTCAGGAACCACGCCTGGATTCTTCAGTAAGTCTCACACTTGCTTTCATGAGAGCTCAGGCCGCAGCACAGACTCTCCACAAGGCACGCTCACTTTCCCACTCCTCATACCCACTCACGTGCCATATGCCCACGAAACACAGCATTGCTGACCAAGCTGTGAAGGAAGTTCCCATCCTGAGGTTCTGAGTCAGAATGAACTGTCCAAATCCTCACTTCCTTGGCTATTAACCACCATTTTCCCACCCAGGCAGACAATTTACCTTACAGTCGGGGAGAGTCTGGCATAGCAAATGCATTCTACTGAATGGAACTGTGGCTTCTGGGAAGATTTAAACTCTTCAGATACAAGCAAAACTGGTTCAAAAGGAGTGAGGATGTGAGTATGCCAACTGTCAAAGCTAGAGCTATCAAGAATCAAATCATGGCTAGCTCTTAAAAATCACCTTGTTTTGTATTTTAAAATAAATACTAAGTGTATTTGGAAAATGCAAAAAGTAGAAAAATATTTCTAAAAATTCATATCTTACTACTCAATCAACCGACTTTTGGTAGCTTGGCATATTTCTTTCTAGTTTTTTTCTTATGCATTTTTCACATTAAAAAAATGGGAATCCCCAAAAATGGGAACATACTTTACATCCTTTGCTATTTACTCTTGGTACACAGATATTTATTTTATGTTGCAAACTCTTCACAAATGTGATTTTAGTTAACTGTGGAATAAGTGGTTATTTTTCTACTATTGGGCACTTATGATGTTGTTACTGATTTTTATTAGAACAAATAAAGCTGCCATGAATGTTTACGTGCATATATTTCCTACATTCAGCGTTACTCCCTTAGATTATGCATATCAGCGATGAACCAAAGGACCAAAGCATAAAACACTTCGAAGGTTTTAAATAAACATCACCAAATTATGTCCAAAATGACATTGATTTAAAGTTACCGGATAGCTAAAAAAACATGTAAAGGATTCTATGAAGAATATCTTCATAAACAACAAATTTGGCCAAGTCTCAGGGAACTATGAAATTCAGGAACAAATATATTTAAAACATTTACTCCAACATAGAATATTTATTTTTGATGTATAAAATGTTGTAGACAGGAAGGATGGTAAATACTATGCCTGGGATTATAATTATGCTGCCACGTGCCATAAGCCAATTTTTGCTTACATCCCCATACATACCACATTTCACTGATTCTAAGACGCACAGTTCTCAAAACTAACTCCCTGAAGCACTGGCCAGTTTCACTGAAAGTAGTGTTTTCTTTCTTAGTAGGGCACAGAATGATGGTATATTGAACAATGAACGCCATAATACTGATTTAATGAAGTACGGTAATTGTACATGGAGCACAAGAATCATTGTACTGTTCACACTTGTATGAACCCAACACCCAAAGCATTTAGCACAAGTTGTGCACAAACTCCGGGGTCATAAATCAAACTAGTAACAGTGACAAAGTGTAATGCTCTGAAGACAGACTCAAGTCACGCTGAGTCTTTTACTATAGTAATCTAGGGTGCTGAGTTCACATAGTCTTATTATGTATTATTTGATTTTGGTGTTTAGTACATAAAATTATAGCTGACGTGAAATCAAGTCATTTATAAAAGGAGAGATGACACATAAAATACCTTGTCCAAGTAAATCCAACATCTATGCTACCTTTCAGGTGTAAAAGTTTGCTTTTAAAGCTTCATGGGAGTAAAATATCAGAATTATGCATGTCTCTGTATACCTATAGATCAGGGATGAAATATTACTATAGAAGAGAAATTCATTACACTGTTCAGCCTTGCAAATCATTACATACTCAAGGCAGGTAACAATTTATGCTGAGCATGTAGGTGAAAAATGCTAATTTTATATATTTTATTATGCTATGTGCCTTCTAAAAGGATGATGGCATTTGCCAAGTTGTTATATTTAAAAGCTTTATTGAAAAGCAGCATTTTAACCATTAGACATATATCAAATAGGACTTATGTCAAATAAAAATAAGTTCTAAAATGTTAGACTAATCTAAGAAGTTATTTAAATAGTCTCTCTCCTTCCCTTTCTAGGGGGAGATTTGGCTTAGAAATCATTCATATAAAAAAACCTGGGTTCTAACTGATGACATTTGAAAAAGGATCAATGATGTCTTTACGCTACCTGAAATCACATTGTAATATGAAATTATATTAATATAAAAACATACTCAGAAAAGCTGTCTCAATATACTCAAGCTGTTTCATATCTTGTTCAATCCTAAACCCTACATTTGAAGAGGCACAGTGAGAATAACAGAGCTAGCCAACTAGGATGGCTGCATCAGTTAATTGTTTCCTATCTTCAGTGTCTCATCTGTTAGTTCCTTCCCTTTATGATACAAACAAACTGAGGTGACTGAAATTTCAAGGCTGACTTTCAGTCCATATATCATTTACTGCTAAATAAGATCCTATTAACCTTTTCATTCTCGAAATTATCAAAACTCTTTCTTCTTGATTTCAGTGGTCATTGCTCTGTAAATTCGTCAGTGGTTTCCCTCGGCTTTCCATTAAAGGATTCTCTTTTCATTTTTCAGCTTGTCCTTTAAATACTAATGTTCACTATGGCAGCACCCCTGACCTCTTCCTTCTGACTGAAAACACAATTTATCAACAGCTATAAATTCACCAAGATACTGGGATATCCACATCTTTCTCTCCAGCTTGGGCTTCTCTCCTGAGCCCTAAAGCTCAGGAGAAAATGACCCCACCCAATGGGAAGGTATATACAGACCTAAGGATGTACACACAGCCAAAATGCTGTGTAACACAGAACTGGAAACATGGGATTCTCTAGTGGATAGGGTATAACTCTCTTTATGCTGCTACTGCTGCTCAGCCATGTCCGAATCTTTGTGATGCCATGGGCCACAGCCCACCAGCTCCTCCATCCATGGGATTCTCCAGGCCAGAACACTGGCGTAGGTAGCCATTCCTTTCTCCTGGGGATCTTCCCAACCCAGGGATAGAACCCAGGTCTCCCGCACTACAGGTGGATTCTTAACCAGCTGAGCCACCGGGGAAGCCCATTCTCTGCCTTACCAAGAAGCGAATAAAAAGCAAGCAAGCAAGAAACAAGCACATTTTCTTATTTTTCTTAGTACAAGCTTATTTCATACCACTAAGCCTTCGATCATTAGTACATCTGAATAAAACACTGCAACATGTAGGGGAACAAAAGTGTACTTTACACGTTTGCAAGATGACATACAAGATGCTTACTAGCCATTATTTTGATCTTTCTGACTTATGATCCTTTTTAGGGTCATGATTCAGTAGATCCATTAAGATGGACAAGGTGTTCAACAGATATACGACGGGAGATCAGGCCAGGGCAGACCATTAATGTGTGCTTGTGAAGGAAGCCCTCTGCAAACTAGCACCCAGCTGCCACTTTGAATGCGCAGGCTCTTGAGTTTCCAAGCAGCGTATGTGCCTCAACTGACAGTGTTTAACGGCAAACAGCAGAAAGTGTGGTCCAGACAACAGCATTCAATAACATGAAACTTAACAGTGAAAAGAAGCTGACAGTTCAGGTACATAGAACATGGTGAGACGGTTTAAGTCTAATTTGCAGGAACTGAGGGAAACCGTTCAAGCAGGAGCTGATCCACATGGAAAACCACTTACCCAGGATTTGCTTGCTCCTTCGCTCTGATCCAAGGCACCAGGAAGTGAACAATATTTTATGTAATCACTGAGTTCTCACACAAAATCAATAACAACACTGAAGTCTTAAAGGAAATTTTAAAGGTGCATTTATAGACTAAGTGAACAAAATATTTCAGAGGAAGTGGTCAGTTTCAAGAAAGCAGAAGTGTAGTTTTAAAGGATTTTTAACAGAAATTACAACCTTGAAATATATAGGGATTTGATTAGTATTAATAAGACCAATATAATATATATTAAGTAATACATATTATAGTGTAAAATATATACTGAAATTTTAGATTCAGGGAACACAGAAAGAAAATCCTAAGAGTGCAAATCAAAAAAGAAAAAAATAAGTAACAGTAATCAGTAGTTTTCAACAGGTTAAAATGCATCATAAGTAGGAAAAATACTAAGTGTGGAAATCTGGTAGATTTTGTCTGATGCTGGATTGGACATAGTCTGGAACACAGTTTAGATGTGTACGTAAATCATGTATAAATGCATTAGTTTTTAAAATCAGGGATGGCCTTATAAGACCACAGATGGGCATTAAAATCAGCCAAAATAGAAATTATGTTTGCAAGCAAGTTTGGTTGATTGTCACTCTTACCTTGATCCCTTTTGGAAGAAAAGTGATATAATTTAATCCTGACACTGTGATGGCTTGGGGGAATTTCAGATAGATGTGTCATTCCCATGATGGACTGTCTCCACCCCCATCGTTGGCTTGGAGGGTTAGGAATGTGTCCTGAGAATGATATAAACACTCTCATTTACCTGTGACAGTGACTGTCGGAGTCGTGCCATCTGTGTGCTGTGGCCTTTATTGTGATCCTGCTCAGAAACCATCTGCTTAAGCTTCTCCTTCTCTATAGCTATGCTATTAAACGCAGACTTCAAGAGAGAATGCACTGGGTGGGGAGAAAAGTAAGAGACAAGGAATTATAAACTTCTCAGCACTTGTAACTCATTCATGGATATTTTTGGAAAGGTTATGGTACAGTCTAATTGAAAGTCAGCCTTAAAATGGAATCTACCAGAATATCTAAATACAAAACCAATATGGGAATGGCAATTAATCAGGATGAAAGTTTTAGCATTTCATACCAGATAAGTCAACGAAGACCTGGAAGCAGCATATAAAATACCAATTATTAAATTCAATACTTAGAAACTAACCTATAATTCTTAGAAGGAAAAGGGAACAAGTTTTATTCTGCAAGACTTGATAATATTTGAGCAGTTATGTGTACAATGAAGTCTCATGCAAATAATTTAGAAGTATCAAATTATCACCCCAAAGTGTGTATCCAAAAAAGGGCATTTTATGAGTCTTGCAAATATAAATCAAACAGCTGTTTTAGAAGTTGGAGCTAGTTCTCCTTGTGGTAGGAAATTATTTGGTCTTTTTAAAAATATTTATCAGAGTATCGTTCATTTAAAATGTGTTAGTTTCTGCTGCATAGCAAAGTAAATCAGTTATATAAATATAAATATATATATATACACACACACACTATTTTTTAGATTCTTTTCCCATATAGGTCAATACCGAGTACTGAGTGGCATCCCTTGTGCTATACAATATGTCCTTACTAGTTACCTATTTTATATATAATAATGTGGATATGTCAATCTCAGTCTCATAATTTATCCCTTCCCTCTTCCCCCACTGATAACCATAACTTTGTTTTCTGTATCTGTGACTCTATTTCTGTTCTGTTGAAATGATTGGGTCTTAAGAATGACACTTGCATTACTTTCTCAGCCAAAACCATCATGATATCAAAAGTGCTTTCAAAGAGTACAAACTACCAGTTATAACATGAATATGTTCTGGGAATCTAATCTGCAGGATGGTAATAGTTAACAGTACCATATTATTTACCTGAATTTGTTAAGAGAGTAGATCTCGAATGTTCTCAGCACAAAAACAAAATGGTAATTATGTGACATGTTGAAGATATTAGCTATCCTATGGTAGTAATTATTTTGTAATATATAAGTATGTCAAATCAACATATATACCTTGAACTTATATAATGTTACATGTTCATTGTATCTCAATAAAGCTGGAAATAAAGTAAAATAAAGCAACTAAAAACAACCTCCACCCTCATTTCTGCATACCTAACAACAGACATTTGTATGTTTGGCAGTCTTTAATGTTGAAACACAAAAATGTTGAATTTCCAACTCTTATCTTTATAGTAACAGTTTCTGCAAAATGTAAAGTCTTCTAAAATAGGGATTTGCTTGTAAGAGAAAGGTTATTTTTAAAAGAAGTGGAAAAATGTAGCAGAAAATAGTGACCAGAATTAAACAGGAAAAATAATGGGATCATAAAGAATGTGCAATGCATTGATTTATGTGCTACATTCTAGTTGTCATCAATTTTAAGGTAATAACTTGATAGCTGAAATACATTAACTCAACTAGCAGCTCTAAAAGTGGATTCTCATTCATTTCAAAATCTGTAATTTCTCCTAAAGAGTTCACTCAGTAATCATAAAAGCCACCTTTTTCCCCAAGCACAGCTGAAAAGAAAATATGCTGTTTCAACAAAGGCTTTACAAGTCTGTTGAAACTTGGATTACCTAAAAGCCTCAGGAGTGCAACCAAATACACAAAGCTTTCCTGGGGCTACCTTCAAATTTATTCATCTTCCTTTAGAAGGTGTGCTATATTTAATTCACACATTTGTTGCCTCATTTTACCTGTTCCTACAATCTCACATTAAAAGCAAAAGTAACTGGCTTCCTGATCATAAATCTATGCTGTTACATAAATAATTTAGCATTGCTCTAGTCTAATGACATGATTAGCATTCGGCTAAGACGTAATAAAAATGTACAAGGAGTAAACAGGTGAAAGAGAGTTGGCCTTACAGAATCTCAATTGAAAAATCTGTAGAAAAAAAAGGTGGGTGGGGGGAGAAGCTTTACTTCAGCTACTTCAGGATGGTGGAATGAAAGAAATCTCTGGTAGCACATCTTTGCTGATGGTTTGAGAGTATGCATTTTTGTTGACTTCAGCTTTCTCAGAAATACCCTCAGTATGCACCTCTTCTTTTCCCGAGTCACCAGGCTTTTGAATGTTATGGGGGGTGGTATTTGAGACGTTCCACTTAACACACATTTTCAAGAATATTTTATAACCTATTGCCAGCAGCCCCAGGGGAAATAAATGTGAAAAATTCATCATAAGGTGTTAGTGACTGAAAACAACACAATGTCTTTCTCCTAAAGATTACAATTTAAAAAGACAATGACTGGGAAGGCACTATTATAAGGTAAAAATGAATTTCAGTGGCTGAAATTTAGATACTTCAGCATTAAGGGAGCTGTGGCTCTTCCTAATGAACACAGTTAGGACTGTCCAATCCACCTGTTCTCCACTCTCCTTCTCTCTGTGCCTGATGACAGCAGCTGAGCTTCTGTAACGTGACTGACGGAACATTTAACATCAAAAAGAGACTCCAAGGTGGGCTGGATGTCCACTCCCCTACAATCTGGACTAGCAGTGAAGGGACAATGCTTCAGACCCAGAGCTGGCCACTTCCGCTGCAGTCCACTCCACTTGGAGCCCTGAGCTGCTGTAGAAGGGGAGGGAGAGGACACAGTTGTGTGCAGCCTCCTAGCTGTCCAACCGAAGTGCCAGTGAAGCCCCTTTGAACCATTCAGTCAGGCTTCCAGCTGAATACCACGGAGGGAGTCCAGCTGATGCCACAGAGGACAGAGGAACTGCTTAGCTGAGCCATCTTGATTCCTTACCCACAAACTGTAAAGTAAAATCAGTGAGTGCCATTTAATTAAAAAAAAAAAAAGGTTTCAAACAGAATCTGCTAACTCACAAGTTATGTATGACATGATAAAAAAACATGCTGAATAGTACAATGGGTTCATCTGCCTAGCATAATATATTATTTTTCTCCTTAAGTGTTTGACTCTGCAAATTCAGAGAATAAGTAGATAATCCCATTACCCTAATGTTCTCTGAGTGAAGAAAAAGCAAATTTTAATTTATGATGACCTAAAAACCTAATGCCAGGCTTGAAGGCACATCATCAAAGATAATACCCTTTTAGTCTTTCTGCCTTTTCTCAGCTCAATAATACTTTCTTTCCTCAGTCAAAACTGAAACCCTATGATGTGTGTTTTCCCAGGAGGCAGTCATCATATCCCACTGCGTCTTATCTATAGAACTGCAATAAGTATATGAACCATTTGACCTTGCCACCATGACCACCTAGCAAGGGTAAGAGAATGAATGGCAACTTCCCATTAAGGAAGAGAGCCACTAGAAAGGGCACACGCTACATTTATTGTTACCTTTCTGCGCAATTAGACAAAATTCCTCTTGAAGCTTTGTATAATCCGTTGAACTTTCCAGAGGGTCTGTGAGGTGGCTCGGGGGGTCTGAAATTCAATATCTGCACAAAGGTTGGGGTTGGAGGAATGCAAGCGAACTGGGGACATGGTGGCACTGAAAGGAACCTGAAAAGGGAGGACACAAAGGATTCAAGCGCAGCAGCACACTGTCCCACAATCTCTTACACAGCAAAGAGGCATCCTACTCTCCAAAATAATAGATTCCTCTCTGATGACACACTTGGAGACAGTACTCATCTATTTTGCAGGTGGTTCGGGTGGGAAGGAATCTCAGTTTCCCGTAGTTGATTTAGTACTGCTGCGGACTCACTGGCTGCTCACTGTCACAGGGAGAGACGATGACAAAATGACAGGAAGAAAAGGCATAATCTCAGACAGGCTTCAGCTCTGAACCCACTGAAACAATACTGGCAGAAGGCCATCTGATCTGTGATGTGGCTGACCTTCTCTCACAAAGTCTGGGTATTCAAGTCAGAGGGCTTTTTATGCTGACTTCTTTCTGAGCCTGGAGCAAGAATTCACCGAACAGGTAAAAATTCAAGAGGTGCATATACAGAAAGATTCATTTGCTCCATTGTCATTAAACATAAATTTAATACTACATATAACAATGGCTTAAAGAGATCTGCAATTAAATTTGAAATTGACTTATCAAAATACATCTGTAAATGAAATATTATATAAATTACTATAGTTACTTTTGTATATGACACACAACTCTGTTACACACATGAACGTGGCTTATGAACTAGCCAAAAAGCATGAAGTAAAATAAAGTCATACTACTACCAGTTCAGTTCAGTCTCTCAGTCATGTCCAACTCTTTCCAACCCCATGAATCACAGCACGCCAGGCCTCCCTGTCCATCACCAACTTCTGGAGTTCACTCAAACTCATGTCCATCGAGATTTTCCCAAATGGCTAGAGGTTTCCTTGCCCTTGGATTTGGACTAGGCTTCTGATGGGTGGAGGCAAAATACTCCTTCTCTCTCCTTCTAGAAGCTTCTGTCTGATCATTCTAAATGCTGTCAGCCAACCATTCTTGGAGAATGAGAATGCCAATTCCTTTTATAAATCAGATCACCAGTAAACTCTCCTAATTCTTACTACACAGATATGCATTCAATTACCTTCAAGAACCAGACTTAGATACCTCCACAAGCTGAATTTTGTATAAATTAAAAGCTAATTCACATCCTCTAACAGAAAATACGCTGTAGGAGGAAGGAACCAATATTTTGTCTGATGTATAGGTATGCTAGAACCTCTTCCTTTCCTCATTTTTTGACTTAGCTTTAAATCTCATGATAGAAATAGGGAGGCGAAGGGGCAAGAGGGAGCAAGCAAGCATGTGCATAGAAGACATAGAGGATGGAGGGGAGGGAGAGACCCCCAAAAATCTAGCCTGAGCTGCAGTTTGTGGGTCTGGGTGATGCCAGTTGAAACTTAAGAGGGTCCTTAGGATGCAGCTTGGTCCTGGCAAGGAGTTATTTATCTCAAAAGATATTCAGGCTTCCCAGGAAAGAAAGAGGGAATGAAGCTTTTTCCCAAATTCAGCTAAGCTAAGCATGGTAATATAGGATATCTGAAGCATCTGTTATCTGGAAACATCAGAGTAACTCTTTCTCATTCTCCATGGGATCTTGGCTACACTGGGCTGGGAGATGTCAACAACTTCTTTATCTCATTAGGGACTGAATTTCTGACTCTTCCAAAGAACTGATACTAATAACCCATTTGAGAAAATAGAGTCCTTGGGTTCAATAATTTGCTGGAATCCTATCCCGGCAACTTTGTGACAGTAACGACTGAGGTTTTCTAGGATATCTATAAGGGAATGGGATGATTTATGCAGAAGAACGTTTGAAGATAGATAAAGAAAATTGCTGACCTTAACTGTGGTGATGTTAAATCTATTAATAGAAAGAGCAGACAGCCCAAGGCCCTCTAGGAGGGACAGAGTCAGTCCATGGAAACGCTGGTGACGAGGAGGTCACAGGCAGAGACTGTGACTTGAGGAAACAGACAGACCAAGGAATTAGCAGATTTAAGGATGTGGTTTCAGGATACAAGGAACCAGGAGAGCATTTGAGAAAAAGGAATGTAGGTGTTTGATGGTGGAAAATGAAATGTGTTGAGGATCATGTAAAAGGGTTTTATCTGCACTCAGAAACCCTAACACTCCGGGGACTAACACTGTGTAGGAGAGTGGTCTCCTCCCTTGAGTGGGGAGGGAGGGTGGGGGAGAGGTGGTGAGGGGAGGCCCGGGTGCAGCGGAGGCCTAGGGAGTCCAGTGAGGACCCAGACTTGCTCCCAAGATAAAGGCCTCTCTATTAAAAGTTCAATCAGACGCTGAGAAGAAAAACACGGCAAACAAGGGTGAGAAAGAGAACACATAACAACAGGTATAAGGAAGACACTGAGAATACGCAACACACAGAGCCCAGTGAAAAGTCTGCTGCTACGGTTACTCTGCATCGCGTGCACAGGGCTGCCTGTGGGCAGCACCAAGGGCACGGGGAGGCGCTAGTGTTTCTCTTTTCCATCCCCCTATTCTGATGGGTCTCACTGATGGCATTAAGTGGGCCATCATGGACATGCGTGCTAAGGATCAACAAGAACAAATCTCAGAAACATCTTGGGTGTACTTATCTTTGGGAGCAATCTCAACTGCCCTAACACATCTGAGCTGGGCAAGGAGAACAAGTGACTGGAGCCTCCTGGGAGAATTCCAGATAAAAAGCACCAAGCAGGATAGGATAGACTCAAAACATGTGAGCTAACTTCCAGACATTCAAGCTGGTTTTAGAAAAGGCAGAACCAGAGATCAAATTGCCAACATCCACTGGAGTATCAAAAAGCAAGAAAGTTCCAGAAAAACATCTATTTATGCTTTATGGACTATGCCAAAGCCTTTGACTATGTGGATCACAATAAACTGTAGAACATTCTGAAAGAGATGGGAATACCAGACCACCTGACCTCCTCTTGAGAAACCTATATGCAGGTCAGGAAGCAACAGTTAGAACTGGAGATGGAACAACAGACTGGTTCCAAATAGGAAAAGGAGTACGTCAAGGCTGTATACTGTCACCCTGCTTATTTAAGTTATATGCAGAGTACATCATGAGAAATGCTGTTGTGGAAGAAGCACAAGCTGGAATCAAGATTGCCAGGAGGAATATCAATAACCTCAGATTGTAGATGACACCACCCTTATGGCAGAAAGTGAAGAGGAACTAAAAAGCCTCTTGGTGAAAGTGAAAGTGGAGAGTGAAAAGGTTGGCCTAAAGCTCAACATTCAGAAAACTAAGATCATGGCATCTGGTCCCATCACTTCATGGGAAATAGATGGACAAACAGTGGAAACAGTGGCAGACTTTATTTTGGGGGCTCCAAAATCACTGCAGATGGTGACTGCAGCCATGAAATTAAAAGACGCTTACTCCTTGGTAGAAAAGTTATGACCAACCTAGATAGAATATTGAAAAGCAGAGACATTACTTTGCCAACAAAAGTCTGTCTAGTCAAGGCTATGGTCTTTCCAGTGGTCATGTATGGATTTAAGAGTTTGACTGTGAAGAAAGCTGAGCGCCTAAGAATTGATGCTTTTGAACTGTGGTGTTGGAGAAGACTCTTGAGAGTCCCTTGGACTGCAAGGAGATCCAACCAGTCCATCCTAAAGGAGACCAGTCCTGGGTGTTCATTGGAAGGACTGATGCTGATGCTGAAACTCCAATACTTTGGCCACCTCATGCGAAGAGTTGACTCATTGGAAAAGACCCTGATGCTGATTGGGGGCAGGAGGAGAAGGGGACGACAGAGGATGAGATGGTTGGATGGCATCACCGACTTGATGCACATGAGTCTGAGTGAACTCCGGGAGTTGGTGATGGACAGGGAGGCTTGGCGTGCTGCAAGTCAGGAGGTTGCAAACAGTTGGACATGACTGAGCAACTGAACTGAACTGAACTGAACTGAATTTTAGTCTTGGGAGGAGGAATGACAGGGAGTTAAGGGAAACCACTGCAGTCAAAGGCACAGGAGGGCTGAGTAGCCAGTGACAGGTCGCTGAGATGTGGGTGAGGAGGCCAAGGAGGCAGCAATGATTTTGTTAGATCCTGCTGCTCCAGTATGGAATTAAAAGTACAGATCCTAGAGGGTTTAAGAGTACCCATGCTCTCTATTTATTCCTGAATATATGACTAAACGTGCCAGCATTGCTCATTAGTTGCTTTAAGTTATTCTTAACCTCTGTGGTCACAGTTACCCTGGGGGAAATGTGAGCATTAATTTTTCCATCTTTCAAAACCTTTTTCTCTTGCACTTCCAAATAAAAAAAAATATAAACCTATTCTATTCAAATAGGTTCTAATTTCAGTTTTATGATATTCATTATATATTTATCTGCAATTAAAAAATGAACATAGTAGACATACAATCACTTCCTGCATGCCATCTTAGAAGTATATTATTTAAGAAAACATTTGTATTTTCATAAAATGACTGTCCTTTCCTTTCCATACTGAGATATTGTTCTCTAATAATCATTTGGATTTCTGAATTTTGTAAATGAAAGGTTACATTTAAGAATTTTAAAATTGATTTTACATGTATTTATTGTCAGAATCTGCTACCATGTCAGTATTAGATACTTTATTCATCTTATTTGACTACATGGGTAAGATAGCCACTAACTATGAAATCAATTTAAAATATTTCTTTGTTCAAATGTTCACAGAACTGTGAGTTTCAGTCACTTCTCTAATAAATTTCAAGTCACTAGTTCATTTCATAATCAAAATCATTTCTGTCTCTCAAACAATCCAGCTAAGTACCCAGATATAAATCAAGAGTCAGTCACTAGTTATGAAGCATAAAACCAACAATCCATACACCAATATCCATTCTCCTAGAATGCAACCAAAATCTTTTCATATTTTTCAGCAATTTTAGTCTTAAAATACACCAGCAGCAAGAGCAAGAGTATAATTCAGGAAATATTATATAATAGCCAAAAACTAATGTTTGCTATGAACTCAGAACTCTGTATTTACAAAGTTTATAGGTAACTATGATTATGATTAAGCAAATATTAAGATGTATTTTTATCCAGCATACAGCTCTTGTGTTTACATATTCTATTTCATATTCCATGTGGATAGTTCACTATTCTAAGCAAGTTTTGATTATCTGCCTTATCTATCTCAATACTTCCTCTATCTGCCTACTATCCATACTATTTTCTCTTAAAAAAACAAACAAACCAACATCTAGATGTGAATTAAACACCATTTAATTTTGTGGTTTTCTACTTTCCACATTTTATTTTCTGATTTTCTGCTCAATATTCTTTACAGAAAACAATTTTCCTTTGCTAAGTGTAAGTGGCCATTGAGAGAGAGCATCAAAATTCACCTTTTGTACCCTCTCATTTCTTTATTCTCACATCCTTTTCAGTCACACTGCGACCCAAAAGCACAACTTATGTCTGTAGTAATTGACTTTTCTTAGAAAAACCTATATCAGTTAGCAAAAGTTCTAAGATCAGGATGGCAAAAAACCAAACCAAACAAAAACCAACCCCCAAAACACCCACACCATGTAAAAAAAAAATCCCACATACATCCTGGAATTTAAACTGTTTCTAACACTGGGAGTAGAAGTAGAGATCTGGGTTACATGATAGTTTTCCATTGCAAGCCCAAACACCTGTGTGCGTGAGACGCCCGCCATGCAAGGAACATGTGCGAGCTCCGCCAACCATCCCCGCCAGTGGCGCCGTTAGCGCAGGGGCATAAATAACTAACACACAGTTTCTCGTTCTCTTTAAACATCCACTGGAGGTGGAAATCCACTCACTGTTGTAGCCACTGCTGCTGCTAGCCTCTGCCGGCGCCGAGTTGTGCTGAACTGGCCCTTCGCAGATGGCCCTTCCTGACAGTGAATGAGAGGAGAGGAGGGAGGAGAAAACACGGGACGGGGGAGGGGGATATGGGAAGATGAAAGATAATCAGACAAGGGAGAGGGAGATTTTTTAACTGCAGTTGACTTTTGCTAAATCTTAGCATTGAAAAGAGCCTGAAGGAGCAGTCACGCCATGAGAAAAGTTTATCACGGCAGACCACCCAAACACGTATCTATTTGCTGAACATAACCCCTACCCCAAAAGGAGATGGAAAGTTATGAAGCGATGAAGAGCTCACGATTTCAAGGTAAAATCAATTTACCTTTTGTTTTATTCATGCAATGCCATGTTATATGAAGCCAAAAGGCATTCAGTAAATGGAAGCAAAGGAAAAAAATAAGTTCAGGGGAAGGTGACTAAATAAATAATATGCAAAGGCTAAAACAAACAGGTTGTAATGAGAGCCTCCTGTTGGCCAGGAAATATTTTTTGTTTCTTGCTGGGAGGCAAAAGTAAGGGGAAGGATACCAGGAATATTTAACTCCCCACTTTCTCTCCTCCTATAAAGGTCTCTGGGATTCAGTATTAAGAATGGTGTTGGGATTTTCTGATTGAAGAATTTTCCAAGGAGGAAGCCAGTCCCCAAAGAATAGGAAGGTAAACCACAATGTCCTGTGTGTTGGGACAACACCTATAAAAATCAGCTATGAAAACCTGAAGGCATATGTTTCATTTAGTGATGTGCCAGTAGAAGACTTGTGGAACTTTTCTTTCTCCTCTTTTTGGTGGATAGGATTAAGGGATAATAATATTTCCTTCTAATCAACTCAACTGTGCCTGCATTTGACAGACCCTGACTCTTCAAGGTTGTGAGAATTAATTTCAGTTCCAATTAGCTGAAATGTTTTCAGAGTCACATAACAGTCAGACTGAGAAAAAAACACACACACACACACACACACACCATGGCTGTGTTAGTCTTTTTGGACAACAGAAAAATATTTTAAATTCTTATATCTCCAATTCTCTTCAAATTTTCCAAATTACATTCACATTTCTCTTCCATCTTCACAAATCCTTTGTGTACATATATGTAAATGATTATTAAACACAAACACACATACATAATCTGTGTCAGACAAAACATTTTCTATACAAAATCTCTTTATGCCTACTGTGGTTAAAAAAAATGAGAAAGAATGTAGTTTTACTCTTCAGTGTAATTTGAGCATCTGTGAGATCCAGGATGAATGAATGACAACAGATCATTTATCTGCTACCCCATACCCTATTCTCTCCAGTATCTAGGGACCTAGTATTTAATTCATGCTATTAGCAACATGGGAAATCTAGTAGTAATCTCTTCTCCAGCAACCCTTATAAAATCATTCTCTTCTTGCCATCCTCCACTCATTTAAAACACAATCAAACTGTTTTATTGCATAATGATGATACCGAAATTTTTATATTAATCAGAAATTTGAACTTTGGGACACAGGGAATATTTTTTCCTTACAGGTAATTCCACAGAGACTTCTAGGACACCTATTGCCTCCAGTGAATTAGTCAATGGATTCTTGAGCTAGCTTCCCAGTAGCTTTATGTAGAAATGTGGTCCAAATTTTAACATTCACATTCAAATCAATAGTGTACTTATGTAAGAATAAGCAGTCAAACATCTAGTTTAACATGTTCTTCATTTTTTACTTTTCTGAGGTCAATTTTTAAAATGATCTATTTTATAATTGTCTCAGAAATTACAACTACAGAATGCTAAAGACCAAGTTCCATAAAACAAGATCTGTAACAATGACAGAAATAACAATAACCACCGCCACAAGACAGTTTAGATTTCAGTTTAGATTTCCTCCATAAATGGCTGGTGGTCAAAACGTTTCAAATGACAGAGAGGATGAAAAATGAGCCATTTACTACAAAAAGCCTCTCATTCAGAGAAAGTAGTGAGATGATTATGAGCTCAAAACAAATACTTGGAACCATAAGATGCAGTTCTAATGGTCAAGAGACATTTAAAACAGGAGGAGGAAATATGCATATTAGGGTGGGAGAAAGTGGTGGGTATATTTAATCCATTACAGTAAAAATTAATGCTATGCCTTTCTGTAGGTAAAAAACTGATGAGTAATGACATTCATACCAGTCTTAGTCATCACTGGCTGATTTTTATGGTTCCCCAGTAAGCGATGATGGTGAAAAACTTCTGGTAACTTTGCAGTTACCAGATAGAGAATGAGCATTCTAAGGGGTCTTGGAAGGTCGCTGGTTTGAGTGAGCAGAAAAAGTCTAGGGGTTGTACTAAAGTCTGTAGCATTCACCCTATGATCTTTTGTTTTACCAATTCAAGTGGAAGTGAGGTTTTTCTGGAAACGATTAACAGCTTACCACCACCCCTTCATCTATTTATTTCCACTGGAGTTGGAACTAAATTTCCTACTTTTGAAAGTTTAACACTTTCTTTGAGTATGGGGATGAAATGATTTCAATTCTCCCCCAAATAATTGAGCTAGAATCACAAGGGCCATTTTGCCACTCTTTGGCAAAACAGAAACAAGGCAATAGAGTATAAATGAAACTTTAAGAACAAATAATCAACCCCAAAATGTGATATAAATATGAAAGAAGAATGTTTTCCTGCTTTTTGAACAACTTCTTTTGATGATTAAAAGAAAAGAAAACCCTTCATCAAACTCTGCACACATTGAAAAGCACAGCCTGTGAATGGGTGGGTTATTCAGAATGGCATTCTGTTTCCTTCAGGAAAAAAGACTCAGTGACAGAACCAACCTACTCCAGACCATAGTTGTGAATGGCAATACGTTCAATGGGCTATCTTATAAAAACAAGACTGAAATGGTATCTACCCACAACTGTGCATGTTCCTATGATGCTGGCCCTGTCCAGTTATTCTATTTACAATTAAGGTTCTCTTTCCTTGCCTCTGATAACCATAGATACTATGTTTTAAAAATATACACACAAAACTAGACAATCACTTGCTCAAAAATATGGTACTCCGGAAAGCAATTTTAGGCAATTTCCTTGTGAAGTCATTTGACACATTTGTTTCTACAGTATTAATTTTCTGAATAGAAGGGAAAAAAAAACCAAACAGAAAAACATACCGAACAAAAGACCACAAAAATTGTGTTCACACAATGGGGACATTCTAACAAAAAAAAAGATCTTTATTGCTTGCAAAAATCTATTTTCAAATTAATCAGATTAGTAAGCAAAGTAACGAAGAATTGGTTATTTACACGTTTAGAATTAAAACACAAAGAATGTTATCAGTAAAATCAGAATTAAGGAAGAATTATTGTTCTTATTTAAAAGACACTGAAATATTCTAAAAAGCAGTCCTTTGTATTACAGATTGATTTACAGCATAATAAAAAGAAAAGCAAAATAAGGAGTCTAATTCTGATTGTGCAGGGCAAGAGTCCTTTATAATATTAATATATAGTTAGGACTGGAGTGGTAAAATTTCAAGCTTAAAGATCTGAAAGTAACATGAATTTTGACATGAGAGGTTGTAGGCATTTACCATATTTTGTATCACTGCAGTGCAATGACATAAGAGGATCTTATGTTAAAATTTTTCAACTATTCAAATAACTTATTTTAAATGAATTTCAAGTAAATTTATTATGAACCATGAAGACGTTAGTTCAAACTTTAAAGTGACTGTTGATGGCCAATAATATCTATTTTTGTAGAATCACATAATTTTAGAGTTGAAAGGTAATTCAGAGATCATTAATGCAACTCTATCACTTTACTCAGAAGTTAATGGAAGCCCAGACAATTTAACAGAAATAAATGAGTTTATACTGCCAGGAAATCACAATGATTAGACTAGAACCCAAGTTTGTTCATTTCTAACCTATTGTAGTCTTCATCTCATGTATTAATAGATATAAGATTGGACAACACTAACACATAAAAGGCTCCTTTAAGATTTAGTATATATAAATGTTCATTACAACCCATTTGATTTTTAGTCTAGATTTTTAAGGTGACTTTTTGTTAAAATATGTTTTAATGGTTCAAAGGCCATAACTGAGAATGAAAATGTCACTTGACAGCCGTATTACATAATTTTAAGCTTTCTTTTAAATTCTTTTACTTATGCCACAATAAGAATAGATTTCTCACTAGTTTAGACAATATAACTCAGTCTGAGAAGCACTAGCTTTAAAGCAGTTAACAGTTGCTTTAAACTTTTAAAGTTCTAAGAACTGATATATAAATACTAATATTTTAAAAAATATCTATAAATATGAATGAAGGAAAAGTAAGGTCTGTACCTGCAGTTGTATTTTTGTATCTTTGCTGACACTTTTGTTCTCCATCGTCTTGTGACCCGCTTGTCTTTCTTTGAAATATCTACACAGTTAGCCTACATTGCATAAATAGTTAAAAGCAACAAAGCATTATTAAGTTAACACAGATAATACAGGCATAGACAAAGAGAGCACAGCAAGTTAGTAAAGAATCATTGTTAGATACCTAAAGCAAACCAGCCAGGAGATGAAGGTGCATCTGATGCATAAAGGGTATTAAAAGCAGACGAAAACAAAACATATTTTTCTGCTATACAAAATGAAAATAGAATTAGAGATCTTTGCTGTTTTTTTGCTACTTGAAAAGATAGCACAAATTCTTACAGTACCCAAATTATACCTTCATAATTATCATTTCTAATGCAATATAAATGCAGAAGAATGATTCATATATTCACTTCTAGTTAGTCTGTATTTAAATGTACAACATTTTAAAAAAGACAACACAATGACACCAAGATTCAAAAATATTAAGCCTAACTCCAGAATATAAGCTAATCTGATTATAGTTATGTCCCTTTAAATATTATGTCCCTTTAAATATTACCTTATATATTCATATAACAATCCAGTGAAAATTCTGAGTGAATATTTTAAGTTCCTTTGACCAGCAGCTGTAATATGTTTACCTGCATGTCAGTAAAGTTAGGGGCTGACTGAGTTCTCTGAAGTATCTCCAAATTTTGCAGGAGTTTGCTAAGTTCCACAAGGTTTGACTGGCAGTGTGCAAGGTCTAAAACAGATCAGAAATGAGAATATGTTACAACTGGGCAGGAAGTGGTGGTGATGATAATAAAAGGCAGTCTACCCAAATTATGGCAAATATGATCAGGTAGATCTATGTTTACAGGACGATGATACTGGCAAATGAAAGAAAACAGACCCTTCTCTGGTTTAGAACCATAAAACCATTGATTATTTATTGGATGAGTTCAAAACCCACTCTTACAGATGAACAATTAGTGTAGAAAGCTATTAAAATCTCAGTGAAACTGGGAGACTCTGCTGAGATGGCCTTTGTCACATCAGAAGCACACTCCAGGGAACTTCAGTGGTCGTCCAGTTTTGCTGCTAGGAACGTGTCTACCTGCTGTGTGTGTGGGACTCAGAACCCCTGCACACCCTACAGAGAGCCGGGCGGCAGCAATACACTAGGGGCCAGGCCCCGCCCAGGCGCCATCTCTCAGCAGCATCTGCCCTAGGCTGGAGTCTGGGTGAGCTATTCAACTGCTGCTGTGGCTCTTCCAGGGAACTCTTGGCCATCAGTGGCCTTTAACGTCCTCACGAGAGGAAATGACCTTATGGAGGTGGCAGAAGAGAGTACCGAGGAGGCCAGGACCCTTCCATCACTCTCTCCTCATTTCACGAGAGGCAGCACCATTATACTCTTCCCATTTCCCCCACGAAGAAAATAAAACAAGTGGGTTGGATGGGTAGGAAATACAAAAGATAAAAGGGAAGGGATGAGAGAGAAAAGCAGCACAAAGAAAGAAGGAAGGGGTTGGAGGGAAGAGGAGAAAGAAGATGGTGAAAAGAGACCTCATTTTAACTTGCCTTAAAACTGCATCATAAGCATGCTGACAGGGACATAACCTAACACTACCTATCCATTAAACATTCTATTTGCTAAATATTACACTCATGCTTCTTAATGACTGTGATTATTCTATACAAATGGTATATGTAGGTAGTATAGAGATCTAAAAATGGGGCTTAAAACCCTTTCTAACAGAATGGAAAGAGAACTTGGTGAATGGATTTGATCAAAGGCAAAAGGATTCAAAACTAAGGGTTGGGAAACATTGATTTATTTTATATTTCTCAGCTGTAGTTTTCTTACCTGTTGAGTGGTAACAGTTAATATTTACTCTCTTACCTTCTTAATGAAAGTAGCAACTGAGCTGGTAGATGAGAAAATTCTATGAAAACCAGAAACTGTTTTTATGGAATACTAATTGCACTATGTTTAATCATTCTTCTAGAGCCTTAACTTGGAACAAGCCTCACCATTTCTTGACACTTTTATTATTTAAACTATGAAAGAAATGAAATCCTTGGCAGAATTTTACTCCTTGCCTAGATGTCTGATTATACATGAGGATTATAAAAATTTACCCAAGACAATAAAAATACCTTTTAAAAAAACTCTAGAATTTCATTAAATCAAGATTAAATCTATTTTTAGAATCTTGGAAAAAGGAAAAATTATGCCAAGAAAGGACTGTTGAGATAGTTTATAATAGTAAAAATTTGAAAATTTAAGTATATAGCAGTTTACTTATTTTCTCATCACGCCTACTTTGTCCTAAAAAGAACTCTATCCAATATTCTGTAATAATCTATATGGGGAAAGAATCTGAAAGAGTGAATATAAGTATATGTATAACTGAATTGCCTTGCTGAAATGAAGATAACATTGTAAGTCGACTATACTCCAACATAAAATAAGTTAAATTAAAAAAATAAAAAGAAACATGTTATCCAGTTGTACAGTGATTAAATTAATTAATGTTCCCCGATGGCTCAGTGGGTAAAGAATCTGCCTGCAATGCAGGAGACACGAGTTTGACTCCTGGGTCAGTATTCTAGCTGGAAAATCCCACACAAAGAGGAGCCTTGTGGACCACAATCCAAAGGGTTGCAACCAGTCAGACACAACTGACTACGCACTCAGAGCACATCCAAAGTTATCCATTTACTATTTCACTTCGGTTCAACTGGTTAGAAAGACACTATGCAACCAGCACAGTTCTAAGCATAGTGAATATGTAATAAAGTAAGGTTTATTACAATAAAGTAAGCAATAAAGTAAGGTTTATGGAATTTACATTCTGGTTTAAAGAAAATATATACAATAAATAATCTGTACCTTAAACTATTATGTATCCATTTTAGTGATGGATATACTAGTACACCGAGAAAGCAATGGGAACCCACTCCAGTACTCTTGCCTGGAAAATGCCATGGACGGAGGAGCCTGGTAGGCTGTAGTCCATGGGGTCGCTAAGAGTTGGACACGACTGAGCAACTTCACTTTGACTTTTCACTTTCATGCACTGGAGAAGGAAATGGCAACCCACTCCAGTGTTCTTGCCTGGAGAATCCCAGGGACGGGGGAGCCTGGTGGGCTGCCATCTCTGGGGTCGCACAGAGTCGGACATGACTGAAGCGACTTAGCAGCAGTAGCAGCAGCATACTGGTACACAAGGAAGGCACATAAAATACTAATGTAACATTTTGCATCTGTGAGAAAAATTGCTTTCCAAGAGCTCAGAAACTCCCTTACATACTTGAGATCTGGACTGACAGACATCCAGACCCATGAATAGCTAGCCTCTTTAAGTACTGGAACTATAAATGTGCTACGTTATGGGTTCAAGAAGATGTTACATGATGAACTTCTGAGCTGCAACCAACCTCAATGATGGGACTCTATAAAATGATCAGAATAGACCAAAAAAAAAAGTGCTGTGGTAGGTCAAGAAAGGGATAGTTACTGTGGTTTGAGGTAATCAGAGTAGATAAGACAGTGGAAACTTTTGTGGGTCTGAAGGATTGACAGATGATTCAGAAAAATAGAAAGATGGAGAAAGGCAGAGCGGTTACAGCAGGTTGAGAAGAACAGCCTGTGCAAAGGCATGGAGGCAGGAACGTGCAGGGACACTCTGGAAATAGCAAGTTCAATTTGGCCTATGGAAGGCAAGGTTGAAAGGGCAGGCAGGGCTAGAAACCTGAAAGTTGGATGTTAAATGCTGGGCTAAGTAGTTTGGATGACAGCCCAAGAGTCCACAGAAAACCACTCGAAGAGATTTTTGCAAAAAGTTATTTTAAGAAATCGAGGTCTTGAGGGACTACATATTTTATGTAGTGAACAAAGACTGGCTTTGGGATTAGTAAATGTGGGTTGGCTGGAGCCTCTCCATCAGGGCAGTGCATAACTGGGAAGATTCCTTAACCTCCACGCATTTCACCTTCCTCATCAGCAAAGTGGAAGCAGCAGTAATACATATGTCTCATAGCCAAGGGCAGGGGAATGATGCCTGCTAAGTTCTGGCACCATCTGTGAACACATCCAAGAGCAGCAGTTCCCCAGGAGCCTCTGAGAGCCACTGAGCCACAGAGCAAGAGACCGAGGGTGCGGGTACCAGTCAGAGGCTGGTGAGCAAAGAGAGAGCATGAGTTAGGTTGGCAGAAATGGAATTCCAGAGGAAGGCAGATGAGGGCGAGAGGTGGGGGGCAGGTAGGCTTCAAAGGAATGACGACCCAGCCTCTGCGGGGTGAACAGGCTGGGTGGGGCAGAGATGACAGAGGTTTCAGGAGTGGTTATGACGGCAGCACCGACAAACAGGGGCATCCAGGAGCTGGGGCCGTTTCCACAGAGGAGACAGAACTGGTTTTTGACAGGCTGAGAAGAGAGCGTGACCAAGCGCATCAATAGAAACGGTCAACAGTGCGGGAAACGGCTGGGAATGCAGCACAGGCTGCGCACCGAGGTCTGAGACACAGAGTGTTCAGCCTGTTTGAGGGAAATACAGTACAGTGGCGAAGAGCACACGCTCCGGAGTCAGACCATGAGTTGGAATCCCAGCTCCACCGTCACTAGCTGTGTCAACCTGGTTAAAGTGACCTGACTTCTCTGAGCCTATGTTTTCTCACCTGTAAAGTGGCATTGAGAGGATTAAATGAGTCAATGCATATACAACACCTAGAACAGTGCCTGCTGCACAAGACGTGACCCATTCCATCAACTGCCACTACGACCACGACCATCTTATCATCATTATCATCATCATCATAGAGACTGCGGTTAGAAGCATGCCTGTTGTTTCCAAAGCACTGAGCATAGTCATTGGGATCAAGCTGATCTGGGTTAGCCCTGCAGCTCTGCCAAGTACCTGCTGTGTAACATGGACAAGTTACTCAACCTCTCTGAGCTGTGGTCTTCCTATTTAGAAAAATAGGGCTTGTAATTCCTGCTTGTTACTATTGTGAAAACGTATAAAAGACCACACATGTAAAGTACTTAACTCCGTGCCCAACCCCCATGAGCATCAGTAAACTGTGCTTATTATTACTGAAGCTAAAAGCAGAATACTCAATCTTGACCATCCCTACAACCAAGGCGGACCAGAGTAGAATCCCAGTGAAATAAAGGAGGAACAACTGGAGAAAAAGGGAAAACTTCCCAGGACCTAAAAGTGGAGGCCCATTAGACAAGGTCTCGCAGGGCGAGTCAGAGGATGAGGCTTGAGAACAGCAGAAATCAGACGGCCTCTTGTTGCCAAGAACGCTTTTGCCATAGAGCCATAAGGGCCAGGTCAACTTAGGGGAGAGAAGCTGGAGTCTACAGCCAGGAACAAGGAAAGTGGGGAAGACTTAGGTTGCTCCCAAGAGAAGAGATCATTCCTCTGCTAAATCCTGAAGAAGAGAATGGCAGGATGAGGACACAGGTGGAGAGGTCGGGATGGGGAGAAAGGAGGGTCACCCCCAAGGCTGGCGAAAGGGCACAGGAATGGGCCACGGACCATTTAGAAGCACACAGGGAGACAGAGACAGCCCCCACCAGTCAGGGGCTTCTTGGCATCAAGGCCACTATCTTTTATTTTGGTCACATGAGTGCACTTTGGTCCCAGTGAACAGTCTCCATCCTTTCAATAATGTTGGTGGCCAGGTTGAACGCCACAAGCGTGAACAAGGAGGCAGAAAGTAGAGGAGAAGCTGACTGTCTGGCACAGCCACAGAGGCGAGCGAGTCTTCAGTATGTAGGACAGTGAGCTCAGCTTCTTCCCCAACCTGAAGTTCATAAAGGCAAAGTAATATTTGTGTGTTTCGTGTATACAATCAAGTAAAACCCTTTCAATGGAATGTTAGCTTGACACACTTAATGAATATAACGTTCCCCTCAAAATCATATTTTTCACATAAATACTGAGCTTGGGATGTGGAGAGAACTAATAAAAATGCCACAGACTTTGAGTTCACACATGTGGAGAGCAAAAAAAAATTTGTTTTGGTCAGGGCATGAACATAGATCACCAAATTTCAATTTTTCTAAGTGAGGTCATAAAATAATGTAACATCTCCTTTCACCATAACTTTATAAAGGAAAAAAATTTAATAGTAAAAAAAGAGGCCCAATATCAGCTAGAAAATAATTTAAAAATTAAATCAATTTAGATCTATTAAATACCTGTTAGTATTATTTTTTTCTTTTCATTTTTGAATGTCAAATGAAAGCTGTCTCACAGACTGGAAATGGCCTGCGGATCCAGTTTGAACCAACATGCTCAGGTTCATGACATTGAAGGAAAAAGCTTCTGCAGGTCAAGAGGCTGAGAGATGGTATAATGAAGGAATTGTGTACTAGTTCAGAGTATTCAGTAACTGATCCAGAGTGGGACACCACCACCAGGTAATGCTGGCTAAAGTTGTAGTGTAACATGGCTGTTTATTGCCGGTAGTCGGGGAACACACACTGTTCTGCGGGCCAGACAGAGCAGCAGAGAAGGCAGCTGTGTAAGTGACCTAGTGGACTGTCAGGAGAGAGGGCAGGGGGTCCTCCTAAGGCAGCACTCAGCTGGGTGACCGCCCCCAGGGTGCAGGGGTGTGGGAGGCTAAGGAAGCCAGAGGAAACTGCCAAGGAAAGGGGCTGAGAGGGTTGAAGTGGGTGAGAGTCAGCGTAAGGGCAAAACCAGATTCAGTCGTTCTGAGGGTGCAGGAGAATGGACAGGTAAGAAACCCGAAAGGTGCAGGGCCCATACAATTTGCCCCTTTTGTGTCTGTCTTGTTGGCTCACCCTGAGCCACACCGGGCATGAACTGACCTTCCGCACACCTGTCCATCTCTTCCGAGTCCTGCAGCCAGGCCGCCACCTTGCTCTGGCCGGTCGTGCAGGTCACAGGGAGGCTGCTGCTGCAGGGCAGAGGGGACTGCCATGGAAAGCTGCTTGGCTGCACCTACAGCGAACAGCAAAATGTATAGGGTTAGGCAGGAACAGTACATGCAAGTGACTAAAAAGAACACATCCTCAAAGCGACATTGAAAAGGGGGGAAATGGGCAAGCTCCAAATACGGAAGAAGCCTCTTGGCTAAACGTGGTACAAGCTCAGGGGAGTTAAAATTCATAGCTGACAACAACAGACTTTGAGTTCACACATGTTAGGCTGCCGTCTCCACCGTACAATGAAGTGGACAATGCTTGAGAATGTTACACTTGCAAGGACCTGCCAACTCAAATTTCCAATGGTTTTTAATTACCTACTAAGTTATGATTGATAGTGTTCTTCTTGCAGTCCTCAACTCACGACTGAAGGCCTTTACTTTTGAAAGCTCTCTGTACCCTTATGACAAACTCATGGTGTTATCAGCCACTTGTGATCCTTAACTACATTATGCACCAGCAAGCATCCTTTCCATCAAAATATTGAAAACTGCATATTCAGTATGACATTGCGTACTGAAAACTGTAACATATAAAATGGCAGTCTTGGGAATTCCTTGGCACTCCAGTGGTGAGGACTTAGCACTTTCACTGACAGGAGCCCGGGTTATGTCCTTGGTCAGCAAAGATTCTATAAGCCATACAGCATGGCAAAAAAGATGCAGGCTTGGCAAGTTATTATCTATAGCTGACAGACTTTCTATTAAAGAGATTTTATGTGAAATAAAGTTGTATGAAGTATGTAGATACTAACGTGAGTGTGAGAAACACTCCAAGAAAAAAGCAGAAACTTATTCCCCTAAACCTGAAACAACTTTAAAACTCCATACTTGACTTTAATATTCAATTACAACTGGTTGTGTCTCTTGTAAATCATTATGAAGTGAAGGATGTGGATGCTTAGCAAATCCAGACTTATTTATTACCCGCACAGGGCCACAAAGCAATTAACATTCTGGAACCTCATCATTTGATGCCTAGAATGCAAGCAAAGTGATAAAAAGCTCTTTTCACTCTTTATTGCATTTTGATAAATGTAATGGAAATCTTTCACCGAGTTAGATCTTAGAGGTATGTTGTTTGTAATGAGAGCAATACATCTATGAAAACCAGAGCTGAAGCCCTTTCTTATTCCAAGGCAAACAATGGGGAGGATTTGGTTTCAGTTCTCCAGTCTCAGATGTCACCCAAGTTATTTAATACATAACACAAGAGATGAAAACAATACATCTTTTATCAACACTCTGTGCCAAAGACACAGGCAGAAGCTGGAAGAACCAAATGATTAAATATGTATATATATTTAATATCCATCTAGAATACCTTTCTTGTTTAATTTGGACTAACTCTGGGATTCATTCCATTTTGTGATGAGAACACAGGAGGCCCAGAGAATCTTGGGGACTGTCTTGAACATCTTGTGTGTGTTACTCAGTAAGTGCCCTGTTCCCTAATAACCCCGATTTACTGATTCATTAGTCCCCTGGAGAAGGAAATGGCAACCCACTCCAGTATTCTTGCCTGAAAAATCCCACAGACAGAGGAGCCTGGCAGGCTATATAGTCCATGGGATCACAAAAGAGTTGGACATAACTTAGTGACTAACAACAACTGATTCATTTCCTTATATTTCAGAAGCAGTTAGTATTAGGGTTAATCCAACACCCTGTTTCTAGAAGAGAGACATTCCAGAATGAAATATGTTTGAGAGCCTTGTGAAATACTGGATTAGTCAAAAAGTTCTTTTGGGTGTTTCTGTAGGATGTTATGGAAAAACCTGAATGAACTTTTGGGTCAACTGAATATAATTAACAGGATTTAAGAAAAATTACTTAAATAATTTCCATCAAAACAGCAATAGCTAGATACAGCTGTATTTAATTTAATCTGATTTGATGAGTCTTCAGTTACCCCATGAGGTTTTTCAATGCTTGGTAAGGAAACTTGGGTATATATTAGTCCATACATCCCTATGTAGGAAAACAGAGAAAAGCAGAACCTTCACTGAAACACACTTAAACTCAGTTCTCTGTGGCAGCCAGTTGTTCACAGATGTCTCTGTTCTCGATATCAGGTGCCAAGTAAGAAACTGGAAGAATCCTAGGCAGTGCAATGTGGCTATGGTTCAGAAAACCTAATTATTGTAGCAAAGGAAAAAGAGCTCTCTCCCTGTTCCATTGACTTAACCTTGGTTTTTAACAGGCAACACTTTAGTGTTTCAACGCAGAAAAAAACAGCCCAAAGAATCGCTTCAGCCTCCCTTAATCTGGTACAATGGAAAAGACACTGATTTTAGAAACAAAGATGAAGATTCAGATGGAGCTGAGATGAAGACTCAGCTGATGATGTCTTCTGGAAAAATTCTTAACTGTCTCTGAGCTTTGACTATATTAAAGACTAGAGATGAATGGACGTCCAATGCTTAACACAGTCCCTAGTCTCAAACAGGCTAGTAAATGTTACTGTCGCAATCTCTAGCCCACTTGCCTTATCACGGGGAAATTCACTGGTCTCTTTCGTGGTCATGTATATATTCCAGCTCAAGGCAAAAAAGTAAGTTGCATTCTGAAAACATTGTGGTCTTCTTATTACCACCCAGGAAGACATTGATTTCTAGGTATTGATTAACCAAATGATCACTCTACTCTCTAATATGCTTATAAAGCCATGTAAAATTAAGATGTAGCCCATTCATAGGAAAAGTAACTGTTAATTCTCTTGGTGATCCACATTTCCATCTAATCTACTCTATACTTGTAATTAACTTTGATGCTAAATGGCACTATTGTCCTCTTAGAGTTAGTTTACAAAGCCAACCTTCTCTTCCTGGTTTGTCAAATGAGACTCAGTAAATACGTCTGCATAATGTTCCAAGCAATTTCTGGGCTGACTTTTATATAACGAAGTCATACCTTTCCATCCACAACTGAAACATTAGCAGCTGGTGAAGATTCAGCTGTGGAGGTTGAAGGAAATATGTGAAAACTAGCATCTCGTGGTGATCTCACAATTTCATTCTGCCGATACAATCGATGATGGCGCAGTTTGGAGACCCATGCATCAAACCAGTCCTGGGATTTGACCTACAACAATCGAAAAGAGGAACAGGTAATGGTGAAGCCAGTCTCCTGTCTAACCACTAGTCTAGGCAAATGATTTCCCCAGATATTGGCAGAGAAACCTCGAAAGGCATCTTTACCTTCAAATGGTAGATGTGTTCTTCTGTGTCAAGGTCTATTCTCCGAGCTTTCTTTTTAATTGACATGACAGAGAGTCCCACATCAATGCTTCCATGGACCTTCCCTTTTGGATCTGAAATCAGAAGACTGGTTAAAAGGCTGGAAGGATATGTGATCTGATGTGTTTCTGTACTGAAGTGAGCTTAATGTAAACTCTCATTTATCTACAGGAGATGGAAGGTCACACCTCCTGAACAGAGAGGAAATGGCTAAGTTTCTGAAGGTCCTTAATTTGAGGACAGCTGAAGTTACAGTGACTTCACGCCAATTTCAGTAAGTAAGACTATTCATCTCATTCTTGTTTTGGCATAACTATAATGCCAATTCTTTGTAACTCTAGATTACACAGTTTATATCCTAAGAGATATTTTTTCTGGTTCCTAAAATAACTATGGTCCATCTTTGACCTACAACCCCAAATATACCCACGTAATCAGCTAGCAGACAGCTGCAGGGTGGAAATGGGCGGTTGGGACTGAGGGCACAGAGCACCCAGCTCATCTTCTGGCTGCCCTCATCTGATCAAGGACACACAGCTGACTCATGAAGGAGCCAGGGTCAAAACTGAAGTCTGAGCCCTCTGTTATTTCTCCCACACACAATGATAAGGAGAGTGTTTTCCAGTTTTGCATGCAAACAGTAACTTTTGATATTAAAGAAAAGTAATTTGGAATAATTTTAGAGGTGGGATGCTCAAGATAAAGGAATGTATGAAACAGAAATGAAGTCCATAGATAAGTCTTAAAAAAACATCAGTTAAGAACGCATGCTAAATCTCAGAAAAAGCACATAAAGCATAGTTTATTGAGAAATGCAGGGAAAAAAGTCTACTTGAGTTTTCTAAGACAGAGAGGGTGATTTTTGTTAGATGGTGACTTCTAGGTTTAAGCTTCTGTTTTTAACAGCATACATTACAATAGTTAAATTTTCATGCTGCAGTTTGAGATTTTATGCTAGCTTGAACATAAGCATAAAACACACCTTCCATGCAGCATGGAAGTTTGGTAGGTTGCTAAGTCTTACAGGCACAGAAACACACAGAACTGGTAACTACGGCACAACACTTGTACACTGCGGTGTTAACTCACTTCAAGCAGAATTCGAAACCAATCTTTTTGTCTACTTACATCAAGTGGTGCCTTTGAATACTTTAACATTCCATTATCCAGGACAAAAAAACGCTGCAAGAACCAAACAGTCCCATTACTATCAGTATTTTGAATTACATAAAACATTCACAAGTGTGGGTCTAATATTGCTTGATACTTAGTAATCAATATGTTTGACCATTTCCATGTATTTGTATTTAGTGCACCTGGCCACAGCCAGTCACATGGAATGGTAAGGAAATCTGAGCTCGTGTTCCATACCATTTACCTACTAGGGTTCTCTTACACATAATCCAATGGGGATGAACTCTTTCACCACAGTTTTTCTTTTCTTTTCTTTTTGGCTGTACTGCACAGCTTGTGGGATCTCAGTTCCCTGACCAGGGACTGAACCTGGGCCACAGCACTGAAAGTGCTGAATTCTAACCAGTGGACCACATGGATCTCCCCCATCACCACAGTGTTTCTTAATGGGGGTGCAGGGGTAGCAGGAGAAACCCCAGGGCCTACATCTAGGACTTTCTGAGTGAACTACACTGGGGTGTTTTTCAAAGTAAGAAATGAGAATAAACTGAGTTAGGTCACAGTGATTCCATGAGGAACTTGGCTACTTGCTTACTTTTCCAGTTGGGAGGTCAATTCTTGACTTTCCCTAGCTACCACTGATAATTCTGAAAATACCCATGTCTGTAAATAGAAGCCAGTGGACTGGAGCTATGAATAATGAATTATCTGGAAAGTTAAAAAAGTAGCCTTATCAATATGCTTGCATCTCCACTCAGAAAAATACTTCCATTTCACTATTAGTAAAGCATATTAAAAATTATTTCTAAACTCTATTAAGGGGAATAAATATATATATATTTGGAGCAGTTTCTGTCTCTTCCAAGATACTCCTGGTCCAGTCCAGATGAATCTAGCTATTTTTGATCCACAAACCTCAGGAGCTCTTTGTGGTTCATGTCCTTTCTATGGACAGTTGACAGGGGAACAAGCAGCTGCCATGACCCAGTGACACAATGGGTCCAGGGTCCTCTAGTCTCCACAGATGCAGGTAAATTACTGTGGCTGGTAAATTACTCGGCTGGGAAGTTTTTATGTGACTTAGGAACTCTAGGCTGCTGAGGTGACAGGCAGTTGGGCCTGGGGACACCCTATACAGAACTCACAGACGGCCACTGTAACCTCTTTGTTACAGTTCTAGGGGGCAAAAAGTAAGCACCAGAAGAAAGAATCTCTACAGCTGAAAAATACTTGATTTTTTGATTGCCTATGACTTGGGCAATCAAATGGACTGATGCTCAAATAAATACAGGATCACAGACCAGGAGCAAAGGAGATGCAAGGGAGGACCTGCTTCTGCTCATGCAGCAAAATGTTCTAAGGGAAGATCCAGAGAGAGCTGCTTCTGAACCACAGCCAATTTTGCTGAAACATGGACTGAGAGTGCTAAATTAAAGTTAGCAATTCAGATAAATGTGTTTCTTTGACCCCTTTCTTCTATTTTTCCATTTCTATCTATCAAAGAATTCTAGCAGAGATAACCTATAGGATGGTCATAGGGAGAAGATAAGCAAGGCCATTGATCTGAGGAACTGCAAAGTGGGAAGGTCAGAATGAAAGGCAAAGGTGCTTCCAGGAAGGTGTAAGGCCAGTTGACCAAAATCCAAGAGAGATCAAGGGTGAGGAGAGATTCCTGGTACTGGAATAATATTATGTGTTTGAGGAGACTGCCAAGGTTTCTGACAAGTGAGCGAGAAAAAGACTCTTTGACTTGCTTTTATTCCATCCTCAGAGATGGGGAGTTGAGGCAACACTTCCCATCTGTTAATTTTTAAGTCCTTCCCTTAATTTGCAGAAAATACATTTCTGTAAGGACGTTATAACCCATAACCTCCATTTTTGAACCAATGGGCAGCAACCACCACTCCATTTGCACGCCCAAAATCCATCTGCCTTGAGATGAAATCCATCAGCAGATGTGGCAAATAATGAACCTGTTCTTCCAGATTCTAGATAGATCCTGGTGGTCTATCCAAAGGCTTATCTTGAAAACAGAGGACAGCTTGCTTCTCCTAAGTGTCCAGAATTCTTGCTACTCAGGTCATTGCAACAATACAGTGCAAAATATTTTCTTCATAATTAAAACTGGAAGATGGAAAAATTATGTGGAATTGAGGGGAGAGAAATACACCATATATATTAAAGGGCAGTAGACAAACTTCTAAGACAAGTGATTTTCCATCTTTAATTTCCACTGGTGAACAATAATTCTAGGAATTTACTCCAAGAACTTAAATGGAAATTCATGTAAAAGAATCTTTATCACAACATCATACAGTAAAAATCAGACACATGTTCACACATAGCAATAGGAAACTGGTTCAGTAGTGGTGGGATATATAGCATAAATCCATCTGATAAAATACATGCATGCATTTGAAGCAGCTCAGGTTTAGAAGAATATTTAATAAGAACATATTTGTCCTAATTTAAGTTTAAAAAGCAGAGTATACAATAATATGTCTAAACTGGATTTTAAATATCATGTAAAATATTTTTTCTCTGCTTACAGACATTACAGAACTCTGACTTAAATAGATACGATAGGTTGCAGACTGTATGGTTAAAATAAGGCTGTATAACCACTTAATGACACCAAGTAAGTGCCTCTCTAATTATGAAGATGAAATGAAGATGAATGTGATGAAAATGTTACCTTGTGCCAGCCTTTTAAAGGCCATTTTCTCTTCTTTAGCATAAAACCTTCATGTTTGTCTGGTCTCTGGACATTGGTTTGGCCTATTTTCAGTCCTTCTATAATTTCCCAGCTGTCAGCTTCCTAAGAGAAAAGAAGAAAAACAAATCACATATTTCTCAGTCTTTGATGACACACTTAAAGCAAATTCCTAGGTAGAAGTTGCTTTTGAAACAACACTCAACCCATCAGAAGTATGAATATCATTCTGGAGCATTCTGTAACATCACACACAGCTATGTACTTATAACTGAAGTGAGAGCGAGCTCCTGGGTACACCTGGAGGAATGCAGGCCATCAGAAATGAGCTGGACAGAGGTGAAGTCTGGGGTAGAATGGTTTTGATTGCCTGCATTCACAAGATTTAAAATGCACTTTTCCAGGCAGTTCATCTCTGGGGATAGAGGCACATTAAAATTTTAAAATAAGATCATTTTGACGAAACACGTTCAATTAGCGTGTGGGCCTGGCTTTCTGTAGAAATAAAATGCTGCAGCAGCCTAAGCGGCCCACAACCTGTGAGCATCTGTTTCCCCTTGGTGAGGATGCTGACATTTCTGAGTGACCATAAAATGCCCCACTGGCTAAATACCCACCAAGAAGTCTGTGCTTTTGAAGACACACGTTGTGAGAAACACACACCTTTGGGAGCCCATGGAAAGAACACCCAACTTCACAGCCAAAAATCTGAGCTTCTAGAGTCCACATTATCACCCTCCTCTGTTAAAAATAGACTTAATCACGGTTTCCTCTTCCATAAGATATGTTTTGTCCATCTATGTTGTTTTTAAGAAAAGTGTTTACAATGAATTGTCAATATTTAAAAATCAGGATTTCAGACTTTAAAAATCCAGATTTCTAGTGCCTGTGGAAGCCTGAGATCTGGCAACATTGGTCCCGCCCTGGGGGATGGCAGCCTGTCTTCAGTCTGCCACACTTCCCCTTGGGTCTGCTTCCATGTTGGACAGCTGCTCTGTAGCAACATCCTGGGTTTTAAAATCCCCAAACCAGGTAATTTCCAAGGGCCCAGGCAGCTCTATAGTAACTGCTGACCTGGCAGACACTCGTGTTCTCGCTCTCAGGCTTGGGGCTCACTCAAGCAGAAGTACAGGCAGGAACAATGAGGTCACATCGCGTGCATGACTGCTGCCATCCTGCCCACGGAGCAGGGAAGCAAAATCTCTCAGCACAACCTGCTTGGGCACCTCAGCTCTGGAAAGCTGGATGCAGCTTCAAGGATCAGGGCAGGCCTCTCTGCAGAACGAACCAACCCAAACTGACTCAGGAAGCTGACTTCTGAGGGGTGTCCTATCAGCAGTCTTCTCTGGACTAGAGCACAGAGGCTTCAGCAGGAATGGCAAGGGGTACTATCTTGGGGCAGATGGACTTGCCAGCCCAGGGTCTGGGTGGTGGCTGTCCAGAGTCTGTTGCAGGACTGTGAGGCTCTGGCAAGACCCAGGGGCCAAGGGGCCGTAGTCAGTTCCTGACATCAGCCACGGAGATGGGAGGGGAGAGGGCTGCATATTTACCATCCATGCTTCTTCTGTCTTCTCCTTTCATCTCAGAAGCTGCTTGCCCTCTGCTGTGTGTGCTTAGTTGCTCAGTTGTGTCCGACTCTTTGAGACCCCGTGGACTGTAGCCTGCCAGGCTCCTCTGTCTATGGGGATTCTCCAGGCACGAAAACTGGAGGGGGTTGCCATGCTCTCCTCCAGGGGCTCTTTCCACCCCAGGGATCGAATCTAGGTCTCTCATATTGCAGGCAGATTCTTTACCATCTGAGCCACCAGGGAAGCCCCCTTGCTCTATGGCTGAGTCAAATCTATGTTTAAGTCCAAATATGTGTAAATGGAGTGGGATTTTCACAGAAAATTGTTTCCAGGAGATGTGGCTGAACATTGCTTCATGCTAACATCATTAAGCCTAGGAGATACTCCTGGCTTCTGAAGCCAGCATCTTGCTTCCACCTGACTGAAGCCCAAGCCCACCACCCCTGAGAACTAACCCAAGATTGTTGCCATTTCTCCATCTTCTCAGTCATCTCTGAGGGTGCCTGGTGAATGAACTATTAATACATCCCTCAGAGAAATGCAGCTACCAATGTTTATCTGGTGACATTAAGAACCTTTTAAAGGAGCTGTAAACATCCCTGTACACAAGAAAACAACCTACAAAGTGATTCTCTACTTAAGTACTGTCAGAAACTGTGACTGATCTGGTCATAACCGTTAATTAGAAATGGTAATTTTTAAAAAATATTTCTTTCTAAATAAATCCACTTCCTACCTAAAAAAAAAAAAAACACCAAAAACTTCTGATGAGACAATTTCAGGCTCTGTATCCTATTTTTAGGACAATAAAAGGCACTGTCATCAGGAGTGCAAAGCAGAGTGCTTTGGTATATTCGTTTTTAATACTGAACTGCAATTCAATCCAGGTGAGCACTGCTTATAAATAATGAGAGAATAATAGAAGAAAATAGCAGGTTTTTATACAAAGTCCAGTTATCTTTGGCTTTTCACTCCCATCAGCGAAGCAGATAAAAATGATTGATTTTTATTCCATAAAATTAATAGATTTCTTTTAGAAAGCCTTAATGTAATCAAGAAATTAAAAGATAACTCTCTACATATGTGTACCTATATTCATGAACACTCTCTCTGGTCTTAGAGCGATATCAGCTGTATTTAATTATATTTCTATTTTTAGTAGCCCCGTCCATGGATAACATCTCCAGAAGAAGAGTATTTTTATTTTTGGCTAGATCTTATCTTATTTGAAGGCTAGTGTTCATCTTTTGATTTATTCTCTCCCCATGTGACAAATACTCTGCATTACTTATGAAAATGGAAATCTTTAATAACAAGTACAAATGCTATTTGAATTTTTTCCTAATTAAATTCAGAATGTAGTAATAGCTTGTCCCTATGGAACTATGACTACTGATCTCTATCACAGCAGTTTTTTTCTTCTTTGGGAATTTAACTACAGAGGGAAAAAAGGGGTGGGGCTGTGTGGATAAGATAAAAAAAGCAAAAAGTTAAAAATGTATTTTGTAAACATACCTGCAGCAGTTCTGAACAGGTAATTGCACTCACTCTGATTCAGCATTACTAAACTCAGCAAAAGAAATTAGGAAGAATCCTAATATAGTTCTTATAGTTAAATAAACTGTCAGACAAAAAAGCAAGGGATAATGCCAGAGCAAGCAACTCTATTTCAGTTATAAATAATGATGATAATATTACAAATAAGGTGTGTAAGAAATGAAATATCCTAACTCAGGACTTAGTACAATTCATCTCTATACTCAGTAAACCAGGTCTGTTTTGAGAAAGCTAAAATTGCTTTCTGAAAATTGAATAACTATTCCTAATTTCAATTAATATCAATTTTCTTCTTAAAGTCACCCACTTTCATAGGTTTATGTATATTAGAAACAGAGTAAAAAACCCTAACATAATCAGTACTTGAAACAGATATACAAACATTTTTGCTATTACAGAAATTTTAAAAACATCTTTGATCTAATAACAATACCCCCAAACAGAAAGTAACCTGATAACAGCCCTAGGCTGTTCATTTGAAAAAAAAAAAAAAGACATTTCCTTTCTCAAGAGTATATTCTATAGGTGCACATGTGTAGGTGGTGGATATGTGAAATGCTTTAGGAGGTGAAAGTATCAAACAAAGCATTTGAACAAATCCCGAGACGAGACTATGTGCACTTTAAACAGTGTTCTTCCACCCCCAACCAGTACCCAGAGAGCCCTGCTGCTGCTGCTGCTAAGTCGCGTCAGTCGTGTCTGACTCTGTGCGACCCCAGAGATGGCAGCCCACCAGATTACCCCGTCCCTGGGATTCTCCAGGCAAGAACACTGGAGTGGGTTGCCATCTCGTTCTCCAATGCATGAAAGGGAAAAGTGAAAGTGAAGTCACTCAGTCGTGTCCGACTTTTAATGACCCCACGGACTGCAGCCTACCAGGCTCCTCCGTCCATGGGATTTTCTAGGCAAGAGTACTGGAGTGGGGTGCCATTGCCAGAGAGCCCATCGTCTCTCAAAGGGGCTGAGGGATGCTGAGATGCTATGGTGTCTGGATTGAACAGGACTCTCTGATTTCATGGGGTCCCAAGAGAGCTGTTATGTATTTGTGCAAAAACACAACAAGAATATGAGTCACACAGCAAGATCTAAGAAGGCAGATGCATGGAGAAGTAATGAGAAGCGGATGTTGCCAGGGTCCTACCCAGATCCCAAAGTGGGTGCTCAATCAGGGTGAGCCACCTTCTCCATCACCCCTACATGGAGTTATTCTCTCTGTCCTTTAGCTGAGTCTTAAGAGAGAACTGAGGTTTCAAAGAGATTTCTGGTTATATTTACCAAGTAGACACGCTCTGTTTGCCATTCAAATAGAAATAAGATTGTTTTCATTTCTAAGTTTTTTTTTTTTAAAACAATTTAATAACTCCCTTATTTTAGTTTGGCAACCTGCTCCTTTCTGACAGAATAAAGTCTATGGCTTGTAACAACTTCAAAGTATAAAGAGGTAGTATATTCTACAATACAATAGTGTCGTAGAGCATTCTTTTCACAAAGGATTCTATTTAATGTAGGAAAAGCAGCATGGATGAATCAGTTATACATACCTAGTTAACCTTTTAGGGAAATAAAGTGCTATTTTTGTATTTGGATTCAAAATCCCCATGCATTCAATTTTCTGAGTTTCTCAATAGGGGAGTCTGAAAATCTCAGGGAACTGAGCAGGGGATGGGAATAAGTAGGATGGTGTCTCCTTGACTTTTCTTTGTGATTTTTGCATTTTAGGCATAAATTAATTTAGACGTTCCCATAGTCTAAGGAAAAGGAAGCCCAGGGAGAAGGAATACCGGCTTCCACGATTCAGAAAAGGTCTGCATGAGTAGTCTTCGTGTTGTCCTTGGAGCTCACTGTAGGAAGACCAGCTGCAAGAAGGGTGCTGAACTCCGAGCATACAGCAGCCCCTCTGGGTAGGGACTCTTTTACCCTGCAGGTAGGGCAGCGTTTAAACGAGTCTAAGTTTGAGTCCCTGCCCTTTTTGACTCTGAGCAAGTTACTAACTCTTGGTTTCTGTATTTGTAAAATGTAATAAATATCTACACTACATGGACCTGCTCATAAGGATTATAGTAAATGGAGTCAAGTCTTAATATAATACCTGGTACCCAGTGCATGGTACCTGCTGTTGCTGTTCTTGTTACTTTTGGGCCCAGTGGTTTTGTTAATTACCTTGATATAGAAATATTAGTTCATCTCTCCAACAGAGAAGAACAATAATTTCTCTTGCCTTTCCCTTAGAACAAAGAGAAAGTGAAAAGAAATGAAAGTGTTAGTCACTCAGTTGTGTCCAACGCTTTACAACCCCATGGACTGTAGACCACCAGGCTCCTCTGCCCATGGAATTCTCCAGGCAAGAATACTGGATTGGAGTATTTCAATTTCAATAGTGGACTGGCGTATTTCAATTTATTTCCTCCTCCAGGGGATCTTCTGGACCCAGCGATCCAACCCGAGTCTCTTGCATTGCAGGCAGATTCTTTACTTTCTCAGCCACCGGAGAAGCCCCAAACAAACAGAATTCTGGCCATCTGTATGTAACCCTGCAAATCTCAGCAAATACACTTTCATCTCTTCCCTTCTCAGGGCAAGATACCCTACATACTGGGGGTGGAAAGAAGAGAAAGAGCAATTCTACAATGGGCATCACTACTAGTTTAGGGGAATCAGGTGAAAGAGGTGTCGTTCCACTGGCCCCAGGCCAGGCATCCTGCCACCTGGGAGAGCATCACACTGTGTCACTGACCTTGGAGACGGGCACCGGCTCTGGTTCCAGCAGTTGCCGACTTATAGAGGGTTCGGTGCTCGTGGAAGAAGTCCTCTCCAGTATGTGGATGCTCTGAAAATACACGGAAATACAGCTGAGGGTTAGAGAATCCGCTCCTCAGGCGGATGGACAGGAGGGTGAGATCACACACATCACAGTAAGAGCAGTGAGCTAGGTTAAAAATGACAAGTGCCAGAGGGGACCAAAGGCAGCAACAACTCTAAGAAAGTGTCAGGACAGGATTCTGTCTCCTTCCTTTGTGGATTTGATGGTGAATTTCTGATACAATACTGATTTTAGTCTTAGAGAAAGAGTCAGAGAGCACATAAATTTAAAAAAATGGACTAAGTCCCAACATTTTAATAACTTTATGAAAATGGTGGTACACCTACTACTTAGATGGTTAGCCTTATACAGGAATATTTGCTCCTCTTTCGAACGGCAGCAAACAGAGAAAGGTCTCCATCAAAAATCCCAGAGCCATGATACTGTTTAGTCTCTAGAGTTTCTTATAATCCTTGTAATTGTACATTATAATAGTATAATTATTAAAGTTACAATAATATAATTCTTAAATGCAGAGAAGAAAACAATTCAACAAGCAGTAGATGTCTTTTACAAAGATTATAAAGAGCATTCACAGGTCAGTAAGATGACATTCCAATAGGAAAATAGGCAAAGTATATGGGCAGGCAACTTGTGCAGAATATTGGAAAAGATGTTCAACTTCAACCACAGAGATATTTAAACAAATGAAAACCAAAATAATAATGATTTTTAAAACCCATTACATTCAAGAATAGATCAGGGTTGGGGGAAAAAGGAGTATACAATCGGTATACTTTTTAAAGAAGAATTTTGCAGTTTTATTAAAAGTCTTTGGAGAAAAAAGTACTGCCTCATTGACCAAGTAATCTTATAGCTAAGTCTTTACTCTAAGGAAGTAATCAGACTAGTATGGAAAGACACAGGAACAGATACACTTACTAAGCATTATCTTATTATAGTAAAAAATATAATATATATGAGAATGGTACAGATTTTCAAGGAAGTATTAATACCATGCAATGATTAAAAATGATAACATGAACTTTGGTTTATTGATATGAAAAAAATAGACATGGTGTTTGGTTAACTAAATAATCAGGCTATAAAGAATATGCAGAATATGATGATGCTAAGCTTATAATAAAAATATATTCCAGAATGTTACAGTAGCTGTACAGAGGTGGTAGAATTATAGATGATTTTTAATTTTTTTCTTAATTTTTTTAGTGCAAAAATATACATTATATTTGGAAGAAATTAAGCACTTTATACAAAGGGATAAATCTGAAAGACATTAAAGAAATAATCCAATGGAATTAATATTTAAATACAGGCTGAAAATGTAACATTTTTACTCTAGTTATAACATTTCATTGTTTCAATACACAAAGCTGAATTTTATTTACCTACTAAGGTCTCTATTTTTCCTATCTCATTGGAAAACTGTCAGATTAATGCTTGCTTCTTCATAAAGCAAGGTAGCTGAGCCAAATTATTCTAATTTCTATTTAGACTTTTGATTATTTCTGTAATCTCGAAAATAAGAAGCCTGACTGTAAATTTTTAAAATTGTATCTGATTGCTTTTTTAAGTCACTTATTAGAAAGAGAATAACTGAGGTGGAAGATTTATTTTTCCAATTTGTGAGGAAGCAGAAGAAATCAGAACAGATATTTGGTGACCAAACACAAAGGGGCAGGGGCAGCAAGAACTTCTAATCTGGCGGCCAGTGTGTCCACGGGCAATTTAGGCAGTAAGTGGGACTCTGCTCTTTCCATTCCTAGGTTCACTGCAACTAGCAGGGAAAAATGAGAGACAGGGCTGGTATCCACATCTGTGCCTGCGCCTTTGTGGGAGTCAGACGCTAAGGCAAACCATGAAGAGAAAGACAGGTGGTGTGTGTTCAGATCTTTAACAGCAATGGGAACAAAGGAACTGGGACTCACATTATTGTTCATGTTAGTACTCTGGATGGGATCCTATTTAAAACATACCAGCGAAATATGAAATTTAGATTTATTCTGAGATCATGTATGTAACAGGAACTAAAATGAGAATTATTGCTGTGGTTGAAGCAAAAATCGTATTACCTTCCAGGACACCCTCTCAGCCTTTCATTTTTCATGTGTGTGTTTAAAAATAATAAAAGTAATATGTTCTCATTATAAAAATTCAAGTACAGAATGGAACTATATAAAAGAAGTCAAAGCTCCTACCCCACTGTTACTCACCCTCCTCATCCCTCTAGCTTTTGCAGCAGGGTTCTCAAAGGTTGTCCATGAACCTTAGAGGTTCCCATGGCTCTTTCAGGACATATGCAAGTTGAAAACTTCTTATAACCATACCAAAATGTTATTTATCTTTTTACTCTCATTCTCTCTCTAATGTATAGAGAAGTCTTTCAGAGGTTATGTAACATAAGGACGCCTCTCTGTTTTCATACATGCAGGTGTCTGGGCAATAAAACACACATACATTGCCTTCGGGTCTCCGTTCCCTACTCCCCATAACAAGTACACACAGTAAGAAATGCAAAACTTGGAAAGGAACTTGACCTTAGCAGCGACATAGGCAAGAAATAAAGGACTAACTCAGGAACTTAGCCAGGCGAAAGAAACGAAATCACCTAATATTCAAATCAAGCTACAGACACGGAAATCAATTTAGGATATTTAAAGTATTAAAAAATGAGTTTTGTCTCTATAGAGACCTGGGGATACTTAAAGTGTAGCTGGGATTCTGTGGGTCAGAAAGATTAGTGATGAAACAAACCAGAACAGAATCTGTAAAATACCTGCTGCAGTACCTGTCATAGAGAGCACAATATTAGTTGTCTTCTCCATTCAATTTTACAAAAGTTTACATTAGGGAAGAAAAGTAAGAGGTTCATTCATTTCAAACTTGTTATAACAAAGAGTTGGACACGACTTAGCAGCTGAACAACACATTCCAACTTAGTGGGTAATCCAAACCCAAATTTTGTTGATTTTCCAAGGTACAGAGAATCATAAAAATGTTTATTAAGATAACTCTATCTTAGTAATAAATGGATATTTTTATTACCACTGTGAGGAAATTGAGGCTTTAAGAGATTAAATTGTGCTATATCACAAGGCTAATAAATGGAGGATCCAAGATTTGAACTTAAGTTGAATTTAAAGACTCAGTTCTTTAAACTGCTATTTAATGATTCTTCACAGGGCCCTGGGGACCCCTTATTCTGGAGAGGCCAGACAATCTCCCTAAGGGCCACAGAGTTTCCTGCTTATCAGGGGACATTTGGGTGCACACCTTATCAAAATAATCACAGATGCTCTTAAGTTCTTTTTGGAAAAACTGTTTAAAGTCACACTTTAAGTTTTCTCCTTCAACTATCACTAACTCAGTATATTTTACTGGAAAAGTAAGGAGTGATTTATAAAAGTATCAACTGATATCTATTACTATAAATGTAATTGGCCCCCAAAATAAGCTATTTCATTTACCTTTCATAATGATAATAAAGAAGCCAAAAGCTCTTAAACAAATTTCTGCAGTATATTGTACGTTGCTGCTGCTAAGTCGCGTCAGTTGTGTCCGACTCTGTGCAACCCCTTAGAGGGCAGCCCACCAGGCTCCCCCGTCCCCGGGATTCTCCAGGCAAGAACACTGGAGTGGGTTGCCATTTCCTTCTCCAATGCATGAAAGTGCAAAGTGAAAGTGAAGTCGCTCAGGCATGTCTGACTCTTCGTGGCCCCATGGACTGCAGCCTACCAGGCTCTTCCATCCATGGGATTTTCCAGGCAAGAGTACTGGAGTGGAGTGCCACTGCCTTCTCTGAGTATATTGTATATTTGTACATTATTCGAACCTATCATCTATCTGATAATAAATTAATCGACTACCTTAAGAATTGGCTTCAAACTCGTGGTTTTTAAATATAAGTAAAAAAATATATCCCTGAAGTTACATAAGGACACACAATCACTCATTATGTTAATGAGATACCTAAGTAGGTGAATGGTATGTTCTTAATATGAAGAAGACAGTTTTCAAATCTGTCACACTCAGTCTTGGACTCGAGTTCAACTGTGTGCTCCATGAGAGTAGGAACAAACTCATCTTCATCTTGGTATCCCACTTCCTTGACCTCTAGCACAAGGCCCTGCATCCCGTAGCCAGGCAATCTCTAGAATTTTTAGATCTCTTTTATTAAGTGTAGAGAATGTTCTCTCAGCAATCATTAACACAAGATCAGGTATAACACTCCCTTCTAGTTTCATCTTGGAATTATAAAAATCACAGCTCCAATAAGACAGAACTTTTGAAAACATTTTAAAATAAGGACTTAACTTCTAAAATGAAAACATCTGGTGACTTAACATTTGGTGAATTAAGCTCTTGTTTATTAGATTTAAAGCTGTGACTGGTCAATGGAGAACACAAAAATGTATTAATAATGTGGTAACATCTTCAGTAACAAAAATTAAATCTTCACATTTCCTTTACGATCATAACTTGTGCTATACTTGGTTTTTCTTCACAAGCTGCCTATTTTCATATTCTTTCATGGTGACTTGGAAACATATGCCACCTACCCTCAAGGTGTTATACATATTATATAAGAAGGTTAAATAAAGGATTACATATATCTGTTCATTGTTCTTTTAAAATCAAGTTTCCTTTCAAATACTAAAATTACAACGAATTTCCAGGTCACTGTATTCTTTTAAAGACTTTTTCTTTTCCGAGAGCAGTTTTAGCTCCACAATAAAACTGAGAGGAAGGTATGGAAATTTCCCATGTACCCTTGCCCCAACGCGTGCATTAACTCTCCCCCGTTATCAATCCCTCTGAACAGTGTGGTGCCATTTGTGACAAACGGCGAACTTTAGGTTCATCCCAGGTCAGCATTTTGAAGGAACTTGGAACACACAGAGAAGGTGAAAGTACTCACCCATCCTTTGTTTGCCCAGCTCTGAGAAAACTGATGCACACTTAGCTTAAAACCAGGAGTTGAGTGCATATTTCACTGCCGCTCTTTCAACTGGTAAAAGTTAGTCCCCTGGGTAATACCCACTAACCTTAATACCTCCTGGGTAGCAAGTGGAAATCTGTTGACGTGACTACAGTCTGGTTTATGTGGCATCAAAGATGTGGGTAAACAGACATACAAAGAGACATTTAATAACAGCTGACTGGTTTAGTCGCAACTCCTGCAGAGAGAAACACGACTCTTAAAATGAAAGTCCACAGAACTGCTGAATAGATCTCTTGGCTTGTCTGGCCTGTTGTATAATTTCATTTTAGAGATGTAAAAGAGCTGCTGGAAAAATGGTAGGTGGTGGCTACCAATTTATGTATAGACTCACTTTCCATACAAATATAAAACAGTATTAAAGAGACCATTGCTCTCTGAATTACTCCATTGAAAAACTCCATTGAAACTGCTCATATGATGAGTTTATCTAAGCTATAATATTTTTCTGTTCATGAATTATATAAACTATTTTCAAAGAAAGATATCCAAAATGACTTATAAACTTCGAAATTATTTTCTTATTCAAGCTTCTGATGATTAGGCTTGTCTCTCTTCTAGTTTTTCTAATTTTGACAGAGCAACACTATTCCAGTGATACTAGTAACCTTTGTAGGTTGATGATGATTGTCAATCGTGACAATTCAGTGCTTTCTATATCCCTGTCTCTTACATGGATTATTTCATGCCATCTTCATCAAAAGCTTTTAAATAATGGTTATTCAATTTATTTTACGGCTGACTGAACAGACAGAGCCTCAGTGAGGTTAATGACACAGAGGAAGTATTAGAGTTGGAATGAAAATCAAGATTCTCCTCTGGACTCCAAGCTTTTAAATACTGACCTCTACTAAAGTCAAAGCTAGTATTAGACGTCAAGATTGCTGGGAGAAAGTGGAAGCAATGACAGGTTTTATTTTCTTGGGCTCCAAAATCACTGCGGATGGTGGCTGTAGCCATGAAATCAAGACACTTATTCCTTAGAAGGGAAGTATGACAAACCTAGACAACATATTAAAAAGCTGAGACAACACGGCTTCCCCGGTGCTCCAGGGGTTAAGAGTCCACCTTGCAGTGCAGGGGACACCAGTTCAATCCACGGTCCCGGAAGATCCCATATGCCGTGGGGCAGCTAAGCCCATGTGCCACAACGACTGAGCCCGAGTTCTGGAAGCCACGAGCCCCAACTACTGAGTCCACATGCCGCAACAACCAAAGCCTGCGCACCCTGGAGCCTGTACTGCTCAACAAGAGAGGCCACCACAGTGAGTCGTCCTTGCACCTCAACTATGGGTGGCCCCCACTCCCCACAAGGAGAGAAGGCTGGCATGCAGCAACAAAGATCAGGCACAGCCAAAAATGTAAACAAACAAACATAAAGAAATAATTAAAAAACAAAACAGAGACATCACGTGGCAGACAAAGGTTCAAACAGTCAAAGCTATGGTTTTTACAGTAGTCAGGAATGGATATGAGAGTTGGATCATAAAGAAGGCTCAGCACCAAATACTTGATGCTTTCAAACTGTGGTGCTGGAGAAGACTCTTGAGAGTCCCTTGAACTATAAGGAGATCAAACCAGTCAATCCTAAAGTAAATTAACGTTGACTATTGAATGTGAAGCTGAGTCTCCAATACTTAGGCCACCCGATGTAAAGAACTGACTCACTGGAAAAGACCCCAATGCTGAGAAAGATGGAAGGCAAAAGGAGAAGCAGGTGATAGAGAATGACGTGATAAGATGTCCACTGACTCAATGGACATGAATTTGAGCAAACTCAGGGAGATGGTGGAGGACAGAGGAGTCTGGCATGCTACAGTCCATGAGGTCACAAAGAATCGGACATGACTTAGCAACTGAACAGCAGCAACAATACACTATTAGATGACAAAAAACTACAGCAATTTCAGGTAGTGTTAACCTTAAGACTAACTGAACACATCTACCACAACCTTCCATGGAAACAGAGGGGCAGAAATGAATAAAACAAAAATAAGTTTACAGCATTCTTAAATAGGGTGCAACCATGAGGTTTGCTTCCAAGTTTCCAGAACTAAGAGCAAGTCAGCTAGCTCTACTTCAGGAATGCAGTGCCTGATGAAGAGAAAAGAATGTAGTTTTACAGTCACACAGACAAGCATTCAAATCCCCATGCTGCTACTTACCATGTAAATAAAGAGGGCAAATCATGAACCTCTCTCAGCCTCAGTGTTTTCTATCTCCAAAAGTCTACCTTAGAAGACACTGCAAGTCACTGAGTCGACACCCAGTGTATGGACAGTTCTACCATATACTGGCACACAGCAGGCACTCCATAAATGGTGGCTAACAGCTCAGTTACAAATGATGTAACAAAAAATGTTGGGAATCTTGAGCATTCTTATTTCCACAGAAAGATGTGTCCAAATACTCTACAGGTGTACGACACCTGGGTGCCCTTTGGAAGCTGAGAGGCCATATCTGACAAGGCCATTATGTTACCTGGTCAACCTAGAACTGTAGTCCGCAGCATCTCATGACCGGGGCACCGAGGCTTACTGAGAAAGCTGACAGAGTGAGTGGAGACAGATGCCCTTGGATACTTGCCAGTGGGAAGCAACAGCAGTGGGTAGTGATGCGCACTGCATACCTTGTGAATGCCTCCAGCAAAAGAGGCTCGCGGTCTTGCCTGCTGTCTTCTTAATCATGTTCTTAAAGGGACTATTTTTATTATTTCTGGAATAGCATAAAATACCAAAATCACCAAAGCCAGAAGGCCACGCCTGAAGAAGCAGTTAATTCTACTACTTTCTCTGTAGTAATGATTATCTTGCTCTCACTGAAAGACAGCAGAATTACATGAATAATAAGTCTCCCTATAAGCACCGCTAAGATGAATGAAAGTAGAAAACTTTAGGCGTAGTGGCTGGGACAATTCCACACAGCACACCTGGGAAACCCTGAGGGAAGACCAACAGTCATCACATTCTTGACTCTTGCTGCACAGAAACACAAGCTTGTTAAGAGCCAACAGCTATGGCCCCACACTGAAGTCGTCTGTTGTTGGAAACCCTGCTTTGTAAGAAATATAATCACGGCCCATCGAGTGGTCCATTTATAGCCAAGAGGAGTTCAGCAATCTTGGCTATGAAGTGGTAAAAGGCATATGAATAAACAGTTCTTTCATTCCCTCGGTTGCCTTTCAGTAACACTAGAACCAGAGCTTACCTGAGGGCTTGCTCCCTACCTGTACTCACAAACATGCAGCAAAACGACTGAAAACCCAGCAACTATGATCACACCTCATTACAGCACTTACAACCGAATGGCAAACAAAAGGGACAAATACGAAGCCCATTTCAAGAGCAAAGGCTCTGGAACGTGCAGAGTTAATAAGGGGCAGGAGAACAGTTCTGGATGACTAGAAAAGGACACTAAGGTCAAGTTAATGTGTACTTTTCTATAAGGCTATTAAAATGACCCAGAACAGACAAAAGGTTTTCCGTATGATAATCACTCAAGATTTTGCTGACAATGCAAGCAAAAAAAATTGTATAAACATTTTTATATGTATATTTAAGGCAGAGTTGGTTTGTTTTGATTACCCTTGTAAACTCAGAGCAGATATATCTATGCTTTGCCTATATGTGCTCATAAATATTTGCTGAAAGAATGAACAAATATTTGCTATCATAATATACAGTGTCCAAGTTCCCACTTTCTGGAAAACATGCTTAAATTTCTATGAGATAAATAAAGATAGTTAGAGGGCAAAGAGGGGCACAGGTTTTGCTCACAGTATCTCAAAAATGTTTTTAAAAACTTGCTTTAAGTGTCCCATCTGGTATACACTTCATATTCATTTAATTTTAAATCTTATGGAGTTAAGGCTTCAGTTCAGTTCATTCACTCAGCCATGTCCGACTCTTTGCGACCCCATAAACTGAAACACACCAGGCCTCCCTGTCCATCACCAACTCCCCGGAGTTCACTCAGACTCACGTCCATCGAGTTGGTGATGCCATCCAGCCATCTCATCCTCTGTCGTCCCCTTTGCCTCCTGCCCACAATCCCTCCCAGTATGAGAGTCTTTTCCAATGAGTCAACTCTTCACATGAGGTGGCCAAAGTACTGGAGTTTCAGCTTTAGCATCATTCCTTCCAATGAACACCCAGGACTGATCTCCTTTAGGATGGACTGGTTGGATCTCCTTGCAGTCCAAGGGACTCTCAAGAGTCTTTTCAAATACCACAGTTCAAAAGCATCAATTCTTCGGTACTCAGCTTTCTTCACAGTCCAACTTTCACAACCATACATGGCCACTGGAAAACCATAGCCTTGACTAGATGGACCTTGGTTGGCAAAGTCATGTCTCTGCTTTTCAATATGCTGTCTAGGTTGGTCATAACTTTCCTTCCAAAGAGTAAGCATCGTTTAATTTCATGGCTGCAATCACCATCTGCAGTGATTTTGGAGCCCCCAAAATAAAGTCTGACACTGTTTCTACTGTTTCCCCATCTATTTCCCATAAAGTGATGGGACCAGATGCCATTCTGAAAGAGATGGGAATACTAGACCACCTGACCTGCCTCTTTAGAAACCTATATGCAGGTCAGGAAACAACAGTTAGAACTGGACATGGAACAACAGACTGGTTCCAAATAGGAAAAGGAGGATGTCAAGGCTGTTTATTGTCACCCTGCTTATTTAACTTCTATGCAGAGTACATCATGAGAAACACTGGGCTGGAAGAAGCACAAGGTGGAATCAAGATTGCTGGGAGAAATATCAATAACTTCAGATATGCAGATGACACCACCCTTATGGCAGAAGGTGAAGAGGAACTAAAAAGCCTCTTGATGAAAGTTAAGGCTTACAATTTTATAATTAAAATAGATGACATTTATATTGTAATTATGATATTCCATACACTGTATGGAATATATGTAAACATATATATGTTTTACATACATATACACACTAACCCATAAAATATAACCTTTAAAAATAAACATTTTTGAATATAGAAGCAATACACATCCACTGCAGAAATTTGAGGGGAGGGAAAAAAGAAACTAAACCTACCCACAATCGGCAACAAACTCTTCCAATATCCTGGTATATTTGCTTTCAGCTTTTAAATGAACATATACTCTTGATTCTTAAAAACAAAATTGGAAATACGCTATATTTTCAATGTAATACCTGGGTCTTTTTCATGTAACAATATATAATTTTCTCAGAGCTTTAAACATTTTAAAAACATTTTTAACAGCTATGCAATATTCCACTTTATGGCGATGAGTCAGGTAATTAAATGAACTCCTTGTTGAATATTAGATTACTTCTAATTTTTTAATACCATAAACATATTGTGACAAACATATTTTGATAAACATCTCTGCACAGAAATCTTTACATGTATCTTTGGTTGTTTCCTACCAGGTCCTGTGGTTTGAGTTTTAAAAAGACTTTAGATACATATTGCAAAATTTCCCTCCAGAAAAGCAGAATTAATTAACATGCCAAGCAGTAGTGCATGACAGCATCCATTTCCCTGAAACCTCATCAAACGTGGCTATTCCCATTACTACAAAATCTGCTCTTTAACTAGCATTTGAGGTCAAGAAGGCTGGCACAACATGCATGGGGCTTTCCTTTACTTTTGTGAAGGTATTTTAATTACAATTGTTAGGTAGTTAGAATAGAAAACGGAGTCCAGAATGGCGGTGGCTTAAAGACAAGGAACGGAGAAGGCAATGGCACCCCACTCCAGTACTCTTGCCTGGAAAATCCCATGGACAGAGGAGTCTGGTAGGCTGCAGTCCATGAGGTCGCTAAGATTCGGACACGGCTGAGCGACTTCCCTTTCACTTTTCACTTTCATGCATTGGAGAAGGAAACGGCAACCCACTCCAGTGTTCTTGCCTGGAGAATCCCAGGGATGGGGTAGCCTGGTGGGCTGCCGTCTATGGGGTCGCACAGAGTCGGACACGACTGAAGCGACTTAGCAGCAAAAGACAAGGAAGGGAAAGCCCACGAAAATAGAACAAAGGAAGGTCCAAGGACTGGAGTGAGGACCTAGGGTAGAACAAAGAGCTCTTCTGGCTAGCCAGCGTACATAGGGGCAGGCCCAGAGGGGAGGAGGAAAAACATGAAAAGAGGAGCCAAAGGGCCAGGGGTCTCTCTCTCGGGCGCCTGCTCTCTCTCTTCTCCCCTCTCTCTCTTTCTTCTCTTCACGTCTTTTGGGTCGGCATTCCTCACACCTCGAGGATGCATTTTCCTTTATTTTCTAAATGAAACTGAGCTGTAACATAGAGCTGTAACACCGATCTGTCCGAGAGCTGTGTGACACACGGAGAGCTTTAACGTCCATCACTTCAAATTTTTGTTGTGACGAGACAGAACCGAGGAAATTACACACTCCCTGACACAACCTAGAGAATTACTAAGACAGAGGGATGGTACTTTTTTCCATGTGTCCAAGTTGAAAGTCAAATAGAGCAGTTTTGCTGATGTATGGTCCTTTGGGATGATGTTTTCATAGTCCTAGTGAAATACCTGAAATGTGTTCTGTAGGAGTGACTGTGTCCCAGCCTCAGTGAACAACCTCCTGAGGATGCTTCTGCAAACAACAGATTCCCAGACCTCATCAATGACCTACGAATGAGACTCCCTGGGGTTCGTAACTGATTATGCTGTGCTTCTCTTCATTTAGTGTTATGCCTAAGAACCCAGCAGGAAGTATTCATTTCGGCTCTGACGGATGGACAGACTTGCTTCTACAAAGAGGCTAACCCAACCAGGCCAGAAGGTAATAAAATAATTCCTTAAGTGAGAAACCAAGGCAGGCGGAGAGAACCAAAGTACTTTGGCAAACATACCAGGGCAAGCAGCAAACAGATTCTTTCTGGGATAACACTGAGTTCTCAGTCACTTGTGGGTAAGGAGTATCTACGTGCCAGGTGGCAAATTTCCTTCCAGTGGTCTCAGTTTCAGCACATTCGACACGGACTGAACACAAGCCGTAAACATCAAGCAGCGCTGACAGCAATCTCCAAATGGTGGGGACAGCAAGAAATCTGGGGGCTGCTCATTTCGCTTCATAGAAAACGCTAACTGTAGTTTTCAGTAAACAAATAAACGACTGGAACTTCTCACTCCAAAAGCAATACATGTAGTGTAAGTCCAGAAAATTTAACATTCAGGAAAGCATAAACTACAAAAATTCACCTTTAATACCAGGACTTCACAATCATTATCAATATTTTCATCTACGTACTTTCTGGCCTATTGTTTCCCAGGCCAACGAGGATGTGAAAAATTACTGCTATTGTTGAGGGGAAAATGAGGAGGCGATACCTAACTCAAGGGTAACTGACAAATGCCGTGTTACAAAGTTCACTTAGACAAGTACAGAAGGCCCTTTCCCCAGACATTCCTGCTCATCCAGCCCTACTAAGGAGTATACAAGTGGAGTGGAACAGGAACTCCAGAATCAGGCTTCCAGGAAGCAAATCCTAACTTAGCTGCTCATTAGCTGTGGCCAGAATATCTCAGAATATCTCACCACTTTATACCAAAGTTTAGTTCTCTGAAATAGTGATGATATTTCAGCCTTCCATAGTGAGAACTCATGAGAAAGCAGCTGTTGCTGGTATTGTTCTATTATTCATGAACTGTGCCTAATATTTTGACTTCTTACAACACCCAACTTTTAAAATGCACCTAAATCACAAAAGTTGATCATAATGTGACTTTTTGTAAGCAGATACTATTCTTCCCATCAACACTGGTCCTAAGTCTTAAAAGTTAGGTTCCTTGGGATGACTGGAATCACCAAAAGGCTAACTTGGAAGCAAGTCAGGAATTTAAACTAACCTGGCACCCAGGGCTTTATATATCAGTCTCTGGTTAAGACACTGCTTCCCTGATAGCTCAGTTGGTAAAGAATCTGCCTGCAATGCAGGAGACCTAGGTTTGATCCCTGGGTTGGGAAGATCCTCCAAAGAAGGGAGAGGCTATCCACTCCAGTATTCTAGCCTGGAAAATTCCATGGACCATACAGTCCATGGGGTCGCAGAGTCAGACACGCCTGAGCGACTTTCACTTTCACTTTTCACTTTAGTATTTCTCTCTGAACTGAGAGCTGGGTTCCAGGGTTATCTGGCAAATCCCTGGATCCACTGAATTCTAAAATTTTTCTATTTAGATACTGGCAGATTTCAAATTATACTCCTCCTCACTGATAAGACTGAAGATGATTTAAACTTGAAGTTAGATATAAATCAAGAATGTTTGAATTTTTCTCTCCAGAACTGACAATATTTTTGTTTGGGGGAACATTATATTTTTCACAATCGAAAGATGGAAATAGGTTTCATATTCAGAAAATAAAGATACTATATTTCAAAGCAGTAACTTGGTTTAGCAAAGCTATTTGAAAAAGATACTTCAGAGATTCCATTGGAAGAGAAACATTCCAAGTCAGTTCGTGTATATGCTGGGGGATATTTTTATCAATCTGTTTGTCCAAGAATAAAACTTGTTATGAAAACCTTGTACACAAAGTATAGTTGTTAATGAGGAACATTTTTACTTTCTTGTTTTCTAGACATCTTCTTCACTAGTAATGAAAGTTGCAAATAGAGCAGATGCTGCTAATATCAGAACTGGGTGGTTACGTGGTGGTAAACCAGACCATGGTTACTTGAGTCCCACTGAATCACTGTTGGGGCAGCCTCCCATGCTACCAAAGGACATTAACCAAATGGGTCATGGTTTGTTTTGTTAACTGTTGCAGATAATGTATAGGAATCTTTTTTTCTTACTATTAATGCTTTATTCTTTTCTTTTCTGGCTGTGCCACATGGCATCTGGGATCTTAGTTTCCCAACCAGGGATTGAACCCATGCTCCTGCAATGGAAATGCAGTGTCTTTACCAATGGACCACCAGGGAAGTCCCAGGAAACATTTTTAGATATCCATGTAATTGAAATCTATTAGTTGTAATCACTGACCATAATATTGAATATATATTTTATTAAACACTGGCAAGAAGGTTAACCACCAGCCTCTTATGACTTTTTTTTTTTTCCTTAAAAAGTTCTTTATGATCTCTAAGCTTCTGTAAACTTTAAATCATTATAAGGGTAGCTTTTTTCTTCCTTTGATTTTTCATTAAACAAACAGATTAACTCATACGTGCCTTTCACGTCTAACTCGGTAGAGCTATAACAATTCACTCTAGTAATAGGCACTGTCACCTGGTAATTGGGCTTTCTTGGTGCCTCAGATGGTGAAGAATCTGCCTGTGACGTGGGATACCTGAGTTCTGTCCTTGGGTTGGGAAGATCCCCTAGAGAAGGGAATGGCTACCCACTCCAGCATTCTTGCCTGGAAAATCCCAGGGAAAGCGGAGCCTGACAGACTACAGTCCATGGGATTGCAAAGATTTGGACATGACTGAGCAACTAACACTATCTGATAATTATTCATTCCAAATTCCAAGTTCCTGGAGCAACAGTATCTGATCTTCTGAAATGGTTTGATAACGACACAAGTAAAAATAAGCATTGGCTCCAAACAGAGGCTTCACTTTAAAAATGTAAATCTGCGTTTCCCTGGTTGGCTCAGTGGTAAAGAATCTGCTTGCCAATGCAGGAGACATGGGTTCCATGGTTGATCCGGGAGGATCCCACATGCCTCAGAGCAATTAAGCCCATGTGCCACCACTGCTGAGCCTTGCTTACAGCCTGGGAGCCATAACCACTGAGCCCATGCCCCACCTCTACTGAGCCCTGCTTACAGCCTGGGAGCCATAACTACTGAGCCCATGGGCCACCACTGTTGAAGTTCGTGTCCCTTCGTGCCTGCGCTCCATAACAAGAGAAGCCATCGCAATGAGAAGCCTGCACGCCACAACTAGAGAGCAGCCTCTGCTCAACCCAGCTAGAGAAAAGCCTCCACAGCAATGAAAACCAGAACATCCAAAAATAAATAAATAAAATTGTTTTTAAAAAATGCTCCACATTAAGAAAAACCTTTTTTTAATGTAGATCCTTGGCCTGATTCCAAACTACTGAGACTGTCTCAACAGTCTTGTATATTGCAAAAAATTCTCTAAAAAATGTAATCATAAGGGTAATTATCAAAACAAACAAACAAAACCCAATCAGCTTGCTATAAGCCAATTATATAATATTACTGCAAAATAAGTACGAGAGACCGGGAAACAACAACTCTTATTTTAGAGTTACCTCCCACCCCACCAATAGTTTTAATATCTATGCAGAATGCTCCCATTGCTTTGGTTTTGTTTGATGTCTCCACCTACATAAGCCCCAAGTCATTTATTCTACTGTACAGTTGCCATCAGCAGCAAGCAGGAGGATCTGTGCTCTCCTGGTATCTTCTGCCACTTCTGGACCATCCCTCCTCTACTTTCAAAGCCCACTGTTTCTGGGAGACTCAACTCCTGACTATACTACTTTCCTTGCTATCATCTCCCAATTGCATGATCATTCCTTCACAGCTACCAAGGCCTCTGGAGCCTGGTTCACAATCTTCCTATCCCTGCCAATCTCTCATTCACTTGCTTATTCAAATATATTCTGAACCAAATTATATGCCAGGACTGTAGAAGGTGCTAGGGAGACATTATTAGGCAAAATAAAATGTACGTTTCCAGGGTGCCTGCACTACAGTGATAAGGAGCAGAGGAAAGGGATACAAATGTAAACAGGTGAATATGTAACATGTCAGACAGTGATTAATGCTCTGAAGACAAAGGCAGGTAAATGGACAGTGAGTGACGAGAATACAGAGGGGAGGGTGGGGGGAAGGCTGCCCAAAGAGGGTATGTTTGGAAAATGAGTCAAGAGTGTGAGCATATCTGGGGATACTTGGAGGAAAAGCAAGCTGGTCTCAGGGTGTCCAGAATGCAAAGTGCCTGAGGTTGGGAGCATGCTTGGCACATCTAAGGAGGATGCCAGGGAGCACTACATGGAACGTGGTAGGAGATAAGACCAGAAAGGTATATGCAGATCCAGGTTATGAATGACCTTGTAGACAATGGTCACAAGTCAAATATTTGGAGAGCGATGGGAAACCACTGGAGGCCTAAGCGCAGGTGAGAGGCTTGATCTGACTTAGTTTTAAAGGGACCACTCTGATTACTTTGTGAAAAATGACCTGAAGGTTAGTCAAAGGTAGAAGTAGGGAGACCAGTTAGAAGGATATGGCCATAGTCTGGGTGAGGAATGATGGTGGCTCAGACCAGGGCAGAGGGGCAGGAGGACGAAAGTAGTGGTCAGATTCAGGACGTCCTGAATGCAGAACCAGCGGGATTCACTGAGGGTCTGGACGCGCGGTGTGAAGAAAAGAGAGGAGTCGAGGATGGCCCCTGCACGGTTTTTGGCCTTACCATTGGAAGGATAGAGTTGCTGTTTACTGAGATAAGGGGGACTGGGAAGGAGTAGATCTGAGAGAGAAATTAAGAGTTCAATTTTGGACATGTTAAGCTTGAGATGCCTTCTTAGTATCCAAGTGGAGCTCTTGCTTGGTCACTTAAATATTATTGTTGTCAACTAATTCACATCCTGAACCAGGGTTCGTGAATTCAAATGCTTTCAGGGCTCAGGCAGGAAACACAAAATACTGAAATACAATAAGGAGAGGAAGAGACTGTGGCTGATGAGAAAGCAAATGCCTCATCTAAAGGGGAAGCCAACCCTGAGCCCAGTCTAGTGTTGCCATTTGGGATCTGGACCCTGTGTTCCTTTACCTTCCCATTTTGAAATAGAAAGAAGAATCTGGACTTTTAACAACCAAACATTAGGGAAATAAAAAAGCTCCACAATCTAACACATTCAAGAAGTTCTCAGTTAAATCAAGTTCTGGCTGCAGGATTTACTGGTGTTTTTAATTTATTAATTGCAAAAAATGACTGGGTTTAGCATTTCTCTAATCTACTTGACAGCAGAACTTTCTTTTCATGCAACATTTCAAGGGACAAACATTCCCTGGACCATACTTTGGGAAATGCTGGTTATGCAAAAGTCCTAGACATCTAATCAACCTATTTCCTCTTCTAAAATTTTAAGGAGTGTATTTCTTGCATTTTCAGAATCATAGTTGAACACACAAACACACACATACACAGATACAGCCAATTCTGTTAGCTGTTCTAACATCTAATATCAGTCTTGAACGAAGTGTAAATGGAGCAGCTACTAAAGTCTTCCAAATCATTAAATACTAAGTGGGACCCTGACCCTCTCATTGGTGAAGAAACACTTAGTGAAACCATGGGGGCACTAAATCACTTCATTTCTCATCTCTTCCCCCTCCTTCACTGGTTGGGTTACATAATTTAGTGACAGGAAGGGCAGCCAATTACTACTATGCAGTTGGCAGATGTTCTTTGTTTATACTCATCTATGAGGACAAATAAATCTGGACTGGCAAATCTGTAATAAAAAGACAAGATTAATATTGTTGCAGGTCTTTAAAAATATCCTCTAGGATACATTAAAATACTTGAGGTGCAAGGCTTGTCTCTGAAGAATCAGACTGTGAAGTCTGTTTAAAAGAGCTTGCAATATAGTTGAGGAGATCAGTACATAAAAAGATAACAAGGAAGTGTCAAATGTTATCCAAAAGTTCTATAAAGCTCAGAGAAAGGAAAGGTCAGCATGGGTTAGTGGCCAGTGAGAGTGTCACCTGACTAGTCCTTGAAGCACAGGAGGTACTGAGTTGAGAGGAGGGTGGTGGTAATAATCCATGCAGCAAAGTAAGGAGCAGGGATGGAGACAAGGAAGTTTTGGGAGCCATGAGCAGACAAGACTGTACAGGTTGGGAGGAAAATAGGACGCTGCGGCTGGATCCAATCCTGGTGGTCTCTTGATACTAAGTGAGGAAATCTGGCCTTAATCATGTAGGGAACTGAAAGCCTTTGAAATAATCTGAGCATGAATCTTCCAGATTCAGGAAATTTGAGCTCGGGAGGCCACAAGGAATCAGTGAAGCAAGAGTACTCTGCAGGACCCCAGGGTGAGGTGATGAGAGTCTAGGCTCGGAAATGAGCAGTGAGACTAGAAAGAAATAACGATATTATGAAGCGGGAAATAATCAATGGGACTTGTTAACCTAATACTGAACGTGGGAGAAACAAAGAAGAAAGAAATGACTTTGGCCTTGGGTCTACACGAGAATGATTATCCTGATAGTAACCTGGTTTATACACGCTGATTTAGGGTGACAATGACACAGTTGAGTAGAAATGCCCAGTCAAGCAATTCATGATCTGGAACTAGAACTTGGGAAGGGCAGGCAAATAAGGTGCAGGAGGTCAGTACTGTGCGGCACGTACTGTGCGCTAGAGCCTTTGCGTATAGGATCAATTTAGGAGAGAAACAGGGATGGACTCTGCAACTGGGCACCATCTACACAGATGTCAGTAACAACAGGAGAATGGTAATATTTAATGAAGACTAAGTCATCATTTTCTCTATGTCCTTCATCATGAAAACAGCCATCACACACACATACACAAATAGATGCATTACAAACTACTACATCATAGTCTGCCACAAGATCACTGACATTTTCTGATTTCCTTAAGCTAATACAAGATTTTAACAAGTGATGAGACAGGGAGGGAAAAGAACTGGAATGGTTCTTTATTCCCCTCTCCCTTGAGGCAGATGAACAGATACAAAACAGCAGGCAGGAAGGAACCAGAGGAGAAAGCACTTGGGAGAGTTTCCCCCTGCTGAGATAAACAGGAATGAAAGTAAACTCTTTCCTTGAAGAAGAATATCCATTTGAATGTTTCTTATTTTTCTAGAATGCATTATCAGTTTGTATACATGCTATTTTATTCCCATCATAAAACCTTCCATTCACAAACCAGCCAGGAGTCACACATTCCACCTCCAGACCTCCTCTGGTGGACCAGAGTCTCAGTTGCTCCTTGTTTTTTGCATGCTCACCCCAGAGCTCAGGTAAAACAGGCAGTTCAACTAAGCCTGACAGATGTTTCTGCAACAGTCAGCAGTCTCTTCCATTTGCCATAGATCTCCAGGGTGAGCAGGGTTGATCCCTTCCTTCCCTAAGCAGACAGAAGGCCACATTGCTTAAAATGCCTCCCAGTTTAAATGCTCAGGGCAGGGGGAAATGGAGAAGCCATGATAAGAGAGGACAGAGGCAGGTGAAGGGGTAGCATGAAATTCCAAACTTAGAAAGTATCTCAGTGTGCAGTAGTAATTTAATTTAAATGTGTTTTCATTCATAGTACTCTTACTTTTTTAAAACTCTAAAGATGTAATGCAATAAACGTTATAACTATGTGTAATCACAGATTCAGCTAATGACATAATGAACAGAATGTAGATGTCCTCTTTGAATTCCCCTACAATTTCTTGCTAGAAATAGGAAAGGGAGTTCGGAGTGGGAATCTGTAGACTGAAGGCTCTCTAAGGAATACCTCCAGAGGTGCATTCCCACCATCTAGAAGAAGGAATTCTCATGTGGAACTGGCAACTCAAGGCCCAAGTCTGTACTACAGAATATCAGATAACTGAGGTGTGCACTTCTAGCAAACTAGAAAAATAGCAAACTAAGCAAAATACTCTGAACATATAAAATAGGAGGGAAAAAACTGCACAATAATGTTCACTAATTGGATGTCCCCCCAAAGGAAAGCTATTAGAAAAAGTTAACATCTGCTTATTGTGAAAGTCTATCACAAGATAAGATTATAATGGCAAATAATATTTAGTTAAGTGCTGGGCAAAAAAATTCACCTGTCTTGACAAAGAAGTGTATTCATATCTCCATACAACCTTCCCTGTAAAATAGCCAATAAGTAGTAATAAAGTGAAAACAGCTCAGTAGTGTCTGATTCTTTGCAACCCCATGGACTATGAATTCTCCAGGCCAGAATACTAGAATGGGTAGCCATTCCCTTTTCCAGGGGATCTTCCCAACCCAGGGATTGAATCCAGGTCCCCTGCATTGCAGGTGGATTCTTTACCAGCTTAGCCACCAGGGAAGCCCAAAGTAGTAATCAAGTATCTTGTAAACAAAAGTAATTTACAGAACGTGCTACATGGAATAATTAAGCAATAATAAGTTAATTTCTCTACTGACTTCAATTTCTTGATTCTACAATTATATTTGTAACCTCATTCCTGAATCTGTTACCAGATTCCATGAAATTCCAAACAGAAATTAGTGCACGGCACACCAATGAGAGACTTGTCAGAAAATGCTAAGTCCCTTTCCACCTCCACAAGTGAAGAAGAAATAGCAGAATATTCATGTTCCAGATGCCACCTTCTGCCACCAGGTACAGACATGAGGAGAACGCTGAGGACTTCACTTAGCCACTCTTCCTGCGGCTTGTACTCTGAAAAAGGACTCTCAGTTATAGAAAAGCGAGAGTAAGATCTTCATGACATCATGAGGCAGGTCTACAGAACATGGTGAGTTTTCCACGGTGAGTTTTCCTGGGGAATAAAAATCTTCACAACAAAAGTTTCAGAGTTAATTAGCAATCCCATCATATCCTGATGTTTGTTACTACAATTGCTCCAAAATAACAAAACGCACTTTATACTCTTCTCTTACCTGTCTACTGTCCCTTTGGGAGGACGTCGAAGAGGAGGCACTTCTATGGGTGGGGGTGGATGTTTTGTGAGCAGGGGATATGCCCTTCTCGTCTGAACTCATAGCTGCAGTTACAGTCTAGTTGAATGCACTGAAGACCATGCCAATCGTGTTTCAAATTCACAGACAAAGAAGCAGGTGATTTTTTCAGCTTTAGTCCATTTCATGAATCAGGTTTGATTAGAAAAGGAGACAAATATTGAGGGTGTCTCAAATACCTAAAAGTAAAATGAACAAAGAAAAAAACCCTCATGTAAATGATTTGAAAAAAACATTACATTAAAATAATTTTATTTAGGAAACATATATGAGAGGAAGAACTCTGACATATTACTAAATATTATTTCTTCTAGATTTTAAGGTAGAGGATAAAAGTGTTAATATGTAACAAACATCTGTCAACATGGAGAACAGGAAGAGACCATATGTTAAAGTGATATTCTTCCACTGTATTCTCATTGTTTTAAAGCAAATTACAATGTTCTGTTCTGGACCTTCATGCCAAAGTACATCAGTTGCTTCCCCTGAAATGTAATTTCCCCTGCTCAAGGGATTATAATGGGAGCACCGTCCATATCTGTTGCCGCTTTAGTTCAGTCATTTCATACATGTGACAGTTAAATCCAACACAAAGATGTCTGTGACAAAAGTGAAAAGAATTGATGCATTTTGTGTATCATATGATCCAGTGTTTGGGAAGGATCAAGGGATATACCAGTCCATCCTAAAGGAAATCAGTCCTGAATGTTCACTGGAAGGACTGATGTTGAAGCTGAAACTCCAATACCTTGACCACCTGATGCGAAGAGCTGACTCATTTGAAAACACCCTGATGCTGCGAAAGATTAAAGGCAGGAGGAGAAGGGGACAACAGAGGATGAGATGGTTGAATGGCATCACCGACTCAATGGACATGAGTCTGAGTAAACTCTGGGAGTAGGTGATGGACAGGGAGGCCTGGCAAGCTGCAGTCCACGGGGTCACAAAGAGTCAGACACGACTGAGCGACTGAACTGAAGAGATACACGTATGCACAGTTATTTGTACTTCAAGACCATAGCACACCTACGCGTGACTCTCAACACCAACAGGCTCACAAGCATCTGCAGGCTGACAGGCATGTCCTAGAACTGGGGAAATGATGGAGTTGTTTCAGTTATCCACATCCAAGAACCACATCATTTTCCATTTGTATTCATATAAGGAAAAGTCTGTACTGTAACTACTATGGCTAAGCACTTGTCCCTGTTGTTCAACTGGCAACACAGGTTGCTGGGAAAAGATTTTTTTAAGGTAAGCATGATAGTGTAAGATGAAAAGCTTATACAACAATCTGTGTCCCCAAAGACTGACAACTAAAGCGAACTTTGTCCTCTTCTAAGAAAGTGGAAGGCCAAGTTCCAGGCCCAATCTAAATACCTTGAAGGAAGCATAGACCCTTGCGAAAGTACTTTAGCACAAATCAGGGACAAACAAACAAACAAACAAACAAAACCTGCTAATGATGAAGAGATATCAATCTTTAGGCCGAAGAAAAGTGAGACCTGAACTTTTCAGTCCACGGGCAGAGATGGTCAACGAGAAAAATAAAAAAAAGGATGAAGATACATGAGGTAGTAGGAGGACACACGGCAAGGGGAACTCAATGGGTCAGGAGGTCGGAGGTATCCCTGTGCAGGGGGTTTGACCTGAGATCTGAAAGAAGACAAGGAGTTAGCCAGGTGTCTGGGTGTCCACCTGGGTGTGATCTAGAAATCCATGCTGGCCAATACGATCAGAACACGTGGAGACTGACGTGCGGGCCACAGAAGAGCAGAGTTCAATTCCTGTAGGGCATGTTCAGCACTCAGACTTTTGTCCTGCTTCTAAGAGACCATAAAGAGGAGAGGTATAACCAGAGGTGCGTGCTACAAAGATCACTTTGGCAGCCATGAGCAAAACCAGAATGGGGAAGTAAAGAAGATAGGGAAGCCCAATTGGGAAATAAAAGATGATGAACCAGAGAGGTGGCAGGAGCACTCTGCCCCTGGTCCTGTCAGTTGTGTCTCGATAAAGGGGGAGGAAGGGCTTCCCTGGTACCTCAAACAGTAAAGAATCTACCTGCAACATGGGACACCTGGGTTCACCCTCTGGGTTGGGAGATCCCCTGAAGAAGAAAATGGCAACCCACTCCAGTATTCTTGCCTGGAGAATTCCATTGACAAAGGAGCCTGGCAGGCTAGAACTCATGGGGTCGCAAAAGAGTCAGACACTACTGAGCGACTAATCACACACACACACACACACACACACACACACACACACACACACACGGAGGGGGAAACAGCAGGGCTCAGGATGACTCCCAGGCGTCCGGTATTCCAAGCGAGAGCTGGCCAAAGGCAATCAGGATGAACAGCAGGTCATGAGTATAGTTTCAGATGCAGTAGCAGAGGCCCAACAGAGGCATTCAAATGGAGGCAAACACATGCGTCTGGAGTTCAGAGAAATTTAGGCTAGAGATGAATGTTGAATAGATTGTGTTAACAATACAAATATATCGAGCAACTTACATATAGATCATGTAAACTCTGCAAATGCAAATAAATTAAATTTCATAAAGCCTATCATTATATAGTTAAAACCTGCAACATTATGTTAACTGATTATGTGATCTCAAATGTAATCAGGATTTTAATGGTCAGCTGGCTATAGAGACTATGTGAAAGAACAGTTCCAATAAGTAAAAGGCAAGTGACTATAAACCTGGAAAACTGGATTTTACTTGTGGTCCTTTCACAAGATTTCGATGCCATTGTTACCACAGGAAAAACAAAATCTACTTATCCTCCAAATTGGAAGACTTTCTCTTGAAACAAAACTAGTGTTTGGACTAATAGACATGTAAAGAGCTGTAGAGCTCACTCTTTGGCTTGAGATCACGTTTTGTTTAGTACTGGCAAGAGGCAGTAATAAGTCAATACTTATAAGACAATCAGCTAATCCTTCTCCTTTACGAGGTAGTCTAATAAATGTTCTCATGCCAAGCTCTGGTGCCAGCAAACAGAAAGCAAGAACACTGCTCAAATTCTTGATATGAAGTACTTTGCTTACTGGCCCAAGAAGCTTTACAAGTAGATGCTGATACCCGAGAAAAAAGTATGGAGGTTCTGTGATGTACTCAAGTGCCCCAAGGGATGATGCTGAGACAACCTAACTCATTAAACTTTATCTATTTGGAAGTAAATTTAACCCAACCTACATCAAGGGCCAACATTTCCTCTGATGTACTTTTCTTTTTCCTTCAATAGCATCCAACTGCACTTTCCTCATTAGGATCAATGCTAACACTTTGGTTTTTGTTTTAATTTAAAATGATATTTTCAGAGTAACTTGTCTTTGAAGAAAGGACAGTTTTAGTTGAATTATAAGTATGAATTTTTCAAATAATGTCAAGAATGAGGAAAATGTGAGTAAGAGAATTTAATTCATTCCGTGAATTGTTTTTGAGGATACTGTTGTAACCTGTTGGGCTTCCCTGATGGTTCAGCCAGTAAAGAATCTGCCTGCAATGCAGGAAACACAGGAGATGCCTGGTTGGATCCCTGGGTCGGGAGATTCCCTGGAGGAGGAAAATGGCAACCCACTCCAGTACTCTTGCCTGAAAAATTCCACGGACAGAGTCTAGTGGACTATAGTTCAAAGGGTGGCAAAGAGTCAGACACAACTGGCTGACTAAGCATGCATGCATTGCTGTTTCTATTATTTTTAAAAATCTTCTTAAAAAAAAAAGTTATAAGTACCTAATATAAGGTTGAATGAAATGACCTTTAATGATCATTCCAATTTGATTATAAATCAAGTGTCTGATCAATGCTGTATTTCAAAATGCACTGACAAAAGTAAGTGTAAACTCTTTGGTAGGTTGCATCTATTTATTCTTTATTCCTAGAATGTAAGAAATGTTGTGACATTAAAAATACTTATTTTATCTCTGTCAAAGCACATATTTAGAATTCACCTAAACAAAATTCTAGCCCTATTTTAGATCATAGATTTTAAAGTCAACACCAACATAATTCCTATACTCAATGAGAAAAGTATTGTGGCTGAAAATAACAGCAATACAAGAACCTAACATGTAATTTTCCTGTCTTATTCCTCCTTCACATATCAGTGGGATCACTACAATTGTTTCTAAGTATTATAACACTTGCATTTACAGTGAGTGACATAAAAATCAGATTTATGACCTATGGATCTAACTAAAGCAAAGGTGGCAGGGAAGACTTTTAGAACTTGCTGTTTACAGGTATCACACATCATGCGTGTTCAGAAAAACATTTGGAACTGAGGACAACTGACCCCAGGCTAAGTTGTGATGCGGTAACAGACAACTCCAAAATCTCAAGGGCTTACAAGAAAGGTTTATTTCTCACCCATTTACATGTCCATTAGAGGTTGGCTGCTCTATATTCTCTTCATTCCAGGCCTAACAGCCCCATATGAAGGAGGAAAAGAGCCATGGTAAAACCATTAGACCAAAAGTTCTTAGAGCTTTTGCTTATAGGCAGGACATGCTACTTAAACTCACAATTTTATTGGCCAAAGCGAGTAATATAGACAACTGGAAGTCCATGAAGCATGAAAGTATAATTCTCTCAGTGATTACTTGGGCACAATAATATGATATATTGTATTTACCATAGGGCTTCCCTGATAGCTCAGTGGTAAATAACTTGCTTGCCTATGCAGGAGATGTGGGTTCAAGCCCTGGATTGGGAAGATCCCCTGGAGAAGAAAATGACAACCCACTCCAGTATTCTTGCCAGGAAAACCCCATGGACAGAGTAGCCTGGCAGGCTGCAGTCCATGAGGTGCAAAGAGTCAGATACAACTTAACAACTGAGAATGAACGCATAGGCTATAACACAATACATTTCACCATCCTTCTAGTGGGACATTTAGATTGTATTCAGTCTATTCTGAAACCTGGGGAAGGCAATGGCACCCCACTCCAGTACTCTTGCCTGGAAAATCCCATGGACGGAGGAGCCTCCTAGGCTGCAGTCTGTGGGGTCGCTGAGAGTTGGACGCAACTCAGTGACTTCACTTTCACTTTTACTTTCATGCTTTGGAGAAGGAAATGGCAACCCACTCCAGTGTTCTTGCTTGGAGAATCCCAGGGACAGCGGAGCCTGGTGGGCTGCTGTCTATGGGGTCGCACAGAGTTGGACACGCCTGAAGCGACTTAGCAGCAGCTTAGCATTCTGAAACAATGAGATTTATCATAGAAGGGTTCATGATAATTATATATTTCTACCTTTATTATAAAATCACCCTCTTTGTTTTATTTGCTAGCATTTGCTTTTTTTTTTTCCTGTTTGTAATTAATGAGATTTGTCCATGCTTTTAAACTTTCTACACTTTTGTATTATGTGTTCCTCTTAGTAATAATCATGTTGGGTTGTTTAAAAAAAAATGAATTTCAGCTTTCCCCATTTCCATTTACTGTTTCACTAACAGTTCACCTTACCCTGCTATACCATTTTACGCTGTATTTTTGGTTTGTCTTTGTTTCCTTTAATGCTTGACGGCTTTTCCTATATAATCTGCCTTTCTTTATACTACTGACTTTTCCATGGTTTTAATTGACTTTTATATTTGTCCTTAATTTGGAAGATACAATTCTCCCTTTAAAATTATATTTATTCTATTTATTTAAAATTCTATATAAATAGAATTAACTCCTTTAAGTTTTTCTCTTTTTTTTTTTTTTGGTGGCACCGTGTGGCTTGCAGGATCTTAGTTCCTTGACCAGGAATCAAACCTATGCCCCTTTCCGTGGAAGTACGGAATCCTAACCACTGGCCCATGAAGGAATCCCCCTTTTTCCCCTTTGTACTGTGTACTTAGTCTCTCAGTTATGAAAGTATAATTCTCTCAGTAATTACTTGGGCACAGTAATACGATATATTGTATTTACCATAGGGCTTCCCTGATAGCTCAGTGGTAAAGAACTTGCTTGCCTATGCAGGAGATGTGGGTTCAATCCCTAGATCGGGAAGATCCCCTGGAGAAGGAAATGATCTCCAGTATTCTTGCCAGGAAAACCCCATGGACAGAGGAGCCTGGCAGGCTGCAGTCCATGAGGTACAAAGAGTTCAGATACAACTTGACAACTGAGAATGAAAGCATAGGCCACCACATAGATATAACACAATACATTTCACCATCCTTCTAGTGGGACATTTAGATTGTATTCAATCTATTCTGAAACATGGGGTCACTCCTTGTGACCCTGTGGACTGTAGGATGCCAGCCTCTGTCCATGGAATTTCTCGGATAAGAATACTGGAGTGGGTAGCCATTCTCTTCTCCAGGGAATCTTCCCAAACCAGGGATTGAACTTGGGTCTCCTGCATTGCAGGTAGATTCTTTACCGTCCAAGCCACCAGGGAAGCCTCATCCCCCTTTAAGTCTCTCTAAATTATAGTGTAACCTGGGTTCTGTAAGTGACAGAGTCAAGAGTAAAGCAGTATCTTTCAAGTCTTCCCTTGCAATATAAGCCTCTCCTCCTCCTGCCGCTACCCACCACCAAAAATAAAAAAAATTCTCCTCTGACCTCATTTCAACTTGGTGATTTAATCTGGAGTGTTGCAGAACTGTACTTAGGATTCTAGAGCAATAGGAAGGAGCTGACAGGACTTTTTCTTTCTGGGGCCAACTGTGAATGCAAGGACAGAATGAGTAAAGCAAAGATTCTTCTTCCCTTTGCAAGTCGTCTCCTTCTCCTCAAGACCAGCTAAGGTTCATCATAATCAGGCCCTGGCTAGACTTTCTTCAATGTCAGATCCCCTAGAACTGGGGTCTAGTCCTCAACATTTTGACATTAGACTCTGTTTTATGTTAGTGTTTGGGATATGGATAGCTTGCCTTTCTGGATTTGCATGACTATTTATAGAGAATTAGGAGGAGCCTCATTAGATAATTCTAGACACCAGCCACCGGGGGTAGGACATTCTTATCAACTGACCTTATCAAGGTAAATATCATTGTACTGCTGGGTGGAATAAATTATTTTCTATCAGGATCATCACCATAGCAACGAATGCCCATTGTCATTATATATTGTACTCATTACAACATCATTATATATTACAGCTTTTTTTTTCCTTAAAGAGAAAGGGTAGGAAAGCTTTATTTCTAAGGTCATTAATCTACAGATGAAGAAAAGAAAATTGAGGACTGATTTCAAGAGGACAAGCTGGAGACTTCCAGGAAAGATGGCAGTGTGAGATCTGATAAGGGTTTTCCTAGAAAATGACTAAAAGGATTTTAAAAAAAGACCAATATTACTTATTCTAGGGAATAGTGGCCACCACAGGCTATAAAATCTAAGGAATCATTTAATTCATGACAAAACCAGAGTATATGAAAACCAACATGTGACTGCCCTTCTCGAGACAGTCAAGTGGCGTCATAGGAAGAAGTCTGGGAAGCTCCACCAGTTTCCTCCAAGCTGGAGAGGAAGGTGGCAAGAGGCCTAGGGGACAGGCTGGTCACAGATTACGAGCTTTCAGAGGCCATGGAGGCACAGCAAGGCCATAGGTACTTTGCCATTTGCTGCTTCCCTTAACCTTGCCTTCTGATAAGCATCATGGCCATGTCCTAGTGCACCCTCAAAATACAGCTTCCCAAGATGGCCTCTGGTGCAGTCATTTGCAAAACTAAAAGGAATGAATACAGAAACAAACTCTCTATTTGTGACCATACAACACTCTAATCCCTCCCCACACTCTAAAGGCTCTTTACATAATAAATGAATAAGAAAAATCTATGTTCTTCCCTGGTGGTTCAGCAGGGACCATCTGCCTGCAATGCAGGAGGTGCAGGAGACACAGGTTCAATCCCTGGGTTGGGAAGATCCCCTCAAGAAGAAAATGACAACCCACTCCAGCAGGCTTGCCTGAGAAATCCCAGGGACAGAAGAGCCTGGTGGGCTACAGTCCATGGGCTCACAAAAGAGCTGGACACAATCTAGCAAGTAAACAAGAACAAGGTTCTGTGTCACCCAGCCCTTCAAGATAAATATAGGGAAAGTAACTATAATTACTCTTGGATTTATCAGTTTATTTATTTATATTTTACTTTTAAATAAAGAAAACAGGAACCATAAATATAGAAACAAGGCTATAAAAAGTATATAGCCAAGGAACAGAAGACACTGAATTATGAGATAATTGTTGCAATGTATAATAAACAACTAAACTAAGTCAAAGTTAGAATATTCTACAATCATCTTGACTTAAAAGGTACACCATCCATTTAATATCTATTTCCAAATATGTATGAACTCCTAACAAATATTGGAACACCTGCTTTTATATGTTTGTGTTCTTCTGTACACACACACGCACGCACGCACACACACACACACACACACACACACACACACTCCAAACCAGTATCAAGTTTAACGGTAAAAGATGATTACCGTTTCCATTGATGTCAGCAACAAAATAATGATGCTGGCTGTTGTCCTACTGACACTGTGTTCTCAGAGTACTAACTTGAAAAAAAAAAAAACTGTCCAAGTGAAATGAATGAGAGAATCAAATGAAAATCAACCAGGAAAAAAAAAAGGTTACAAAATACACATACACACACACACACGTATCTCCATTTTTAAGTTAAACAAGCCAGTTTGAAAAGAATATGTACTGTCTAATTCCATTCACATGACATTTTGGAAAAGGCAAAACTATGGAGACAGAGAAAAAGATCACTGGCTGCACGAAGTGGAGCACGGAGGATTTTTAGGGCAGTTAAACTATTCTGTATGACTATAATGGTCAACATGAAGCACGTTTGTCAAAACTCAGACTGCACAAGACCAAGAGCGAACCCTACAGTAAACTCTTGACTTGTCAGTAGAGGTCCACTGCTTAAACTACTCTGGGGTGCGACACTGATAATGGGCAAGGCTATGTGTTTGCGGGGGGGTGGGGGGGACTCTGCGCTTTCTGCTCAATTTTGCTGTGAACCTAACTGATATTAAAAAACAGCTTTCAATTTTAAAATTTATTTTAAAAGTTTAAAATATATTTTATTTTATATTTTTATGCCTATAAAGTTGTGGCACATGAGCTCAGTTGCTCTGAGGCAGGTGGGATCTTCCCGATCAGGAATGGAACCCATGTCTCCTTCATTGGCAGACAGATTCTTTACCACTGAGCTACTAGGGAAACCCATAGTCTCTGTTATGCTCTTATACAATAATGTCTTTATTTAAGAAATGTAACTTGCGCTGAGGTATTCTCTACTTGGGATACATGTCCCTAGATTTAATAATTATATATTCTTTCTAGTCTAGTTTTAATTTTGTACTTGGCACGAAATTCATATTCTAGGAACATAGAAAGTTCTTTCCTCCTATTTTAGGTTTTGTTGAGCTTGGGGCATGATGCATTGAATTGTTCTCAGAACTTCTAAAAATTGTTAATCATAAAGAGATTAGGAAATACTTCCTTATTCTGAAGAACCAAACTACCTTTTATACTCTTTCCCCAAGCAATCTTTCTTCTTTGGACATCTTCTAATTGATAAAACAAACAGCTTTTCAGAAAATTATCAATGACTAAAATATATATATATATATATATATATATATATATATATATAATTTGTGGTTGGGGTCCTAAAAAAAGATCACCTACCTCCTTCCCAGCTTTCTTTATCATGTCAGAGGAATATACCAATAAAAATATCAGTCCCTTACCACATGCCAGGCCTGGATGCCAAGCACTTTCCATACATTCTCAGGAACTCTCTTGTTATTCATAGTACACAGATGAAAAACATAGGGCTGAGGAAGTTTATTAAACAGAGTCTTCATGGTGGTTTTCGAATCTATTTGACATCAAAGCCCATGCAACAAATGCTTTCATCACTGTTTACATGTAACCTGGGCTTCCCAGGTGGTGCCAGTGGTAAAGAACCTGCCTGCCAGTGCAGGAGACATAAGAGATGTGGGTTTAATCCATGGGTTGGGAAGATCCCTTGGAGAAGGGCACAGCAACCCACTCTGGTATTGCTGCCTGGAGAATCCCAAGGACAGGGGAGCCTGGTGAGGTATGGCCCATAGGGTCTCAAAGAGTTGGACACAACTGAGCACACGTACATGAGCAGCAAATCAGCCTGGCAGTACCACTGATGACGTACAATACACGCTTACAGAGGTTCCTAGCCTGGGTTCATTAAAGGTTTAGTGCATTCTTTAAACCCCAGGAAAGATCTGAAAAGTGTTGGCTATATGTGCATTTTATATTACTCAGGAGATATTCAATAGTTTCCAGTAGATTATCAAACAGCTGAAATAGTACGTCCTTGGGGGTTCATATTTCTAAAAGCATTGATATTAGAACAGGTTAAAAAAAAACATGGAGTACTTCCCTGGTGGTCCCGTGGTTAAGCATCTGCCTGCCAATGCAGGGGACTTGGGTAGATCCTTGGTCGAGGAGAATTCCACATGTCCAGGAGGAAATAAGTCCATGTGCCATAACTACTGAGCCTATACTCTAGAACCCTCGAACTGCAACTACTGAGCTGCGGGATGCAACTATTGAAGTCCGAGTGCCTAGAGGCTGTGCTTGACAACAAGAGAAGGTACTGCAACTAGAGAGGAGGCCCCACTCTCTGGCAACGAGAGAAAAGTCCGGGCACAGCAATGAGGACCCAGCACAGCCAAAACGATAGACAAATAAATAACCTTAAAAATGGCACAAAAGGTGTACAACATATTTAATATAATGAAATCACAAAACATTTGATTCTGATGCCATGGACATTCCTGATGAGGCCACTTTGATACCATCACTTGATAATTTTACCAGTGCTAATTTTTCAAGAATTTTGCCAGCCACTTTCCCTCATATTTGGTTTCTGACCCTTGCTAATCTGTTTTGAAAGGAAGCTCAGTAATGTCATAATTTATATTTTAATGGAAAAAATAATATTATGAAATGCTTCCCATGACTGCTAATAGGTACTGAGTGAGGGCTTCTTGGCAATAACAGGAAACATCAAGGATGTTTGCCTCTGCTTTGCGACCTTGAATTATGATTCATAAATCCATGTTGGGCGTGTGTAAATCCTTACTGAGGCACCAAGTGACATGAGTGCTCTGCTCATGTCCTGCTCTCCAGAGCAATTTCCTGTCAAAGCACATTTCTGCACTGAGTTGAGGTATGCTAAAGAACTGGCTAAAGCAAACAAAATGGCTTAGGTTAAAAATGTTCCTGAATTAACTCTGGTGCATTGCTACTGGGAAGGCAGAACTGGTGTAACTGCTACTGAATGTGGCATGGTGGGTCCCCAGAAAATTAAAAGCAGAATTACCATATGATCCAATAATTCCAATTCAGGGTATCGGCCCAAAAGAACTGAGAGCAGCAATCTGAATTGAGATATGTATTCCCATATTTGTAACATCATTATTCATAATAGCCAGAAGCTAGAAGCAATTCAAGAGTTCATCAATAAATGGATAAACCATAAATGGATAAAATGTGGACTATTCATACAGGGATAACTCAGAGATACTGCAGGATCAGTTCTAGACCATGGCAATACAGCGAGCCACATGAATTTTAGGTTCCCCAGTGTATGTAAAAATTATGTTTACATTATACTGTAGGCTATTAAGTGTGCAATAGCACTGTGTCTTGGGCGTCCCCATTGGCTCAGCTGGGAAAGAATCTCCCTGCAATGCAAGAGACCCTGGTTTGATTCCTGGGTCAGGAAGAACCCATGGAGAAGGGGTAGGCTACTCACTCCAGTATTCATGGGCTTCCCTGGTGGCTCAGATAGTGAAGAACCTGACTGCCATGTGGGAGACCTGGGTTCAATCCCTGGGTTGGGAAGACCCCCTGGAGGAGAGCATGGCAACTCACTCCAGTATTCTTGCCTGGAGAGTTCCCATGGACAGAGGAGCCTGGTGGGCTGTGGTTCATCGGGCCACAAAGAATTGGACACAACTGAGTGACTAAGCACAGCACGGCACTATGTCTAAAAGAAAGTGTATTCCTTAATTAAAAAAATACAAAATAAAAAACAATTACAATAGTAACATTAAAGGTCGTTGATCATAGACCACTATAACAAATCTAATAGTTATGGAAAAGTTTGAAATACTGTGAGAGTTAGCAAGAGGTGACACAGAGACATGAAGTGAGCAAATGCTATTGGAAAAACAGCACCAAGAGCCTTGCTTCATGCAGGATTGTCACAAACCTTCAATTTGTAAAAGACACAGTATCTGCAAGGCACACTAAAGTCAAGTGAAATAAAGTACTGTGTGTCTGCAGAATGAAATAGTCAACCTTCAAAAGGAAGGAAATTCTCACACAGGCTACAACATGGATGAAACCTGAAGAGGTTGTGCTAAGTGATACAACCTGGACACAAAAGGACCAGTATGGTATGATTCTACCTGGTAGAGTTACACGAAATGCTTAGAGTAGTCAAGTGAATAGAGAGAGAAAGCAGAAGGGTGGTTGCCATGGTCTATGAGGCAAGGGAAATGGAGTTAGTATTTAACAGGTACAGGGTCCCTGTTCGGAAGATGAAAAAAGTTCTCACGATACAAAATGGTTTGTGTAAGTCCCGTTGGGCTGCTATAACTAAACACTGCGTGCCTTATAGCCAAAAGCACCAATTTCTCCCAGTTCTGAAGGCTGGGAAGGCTATGATCGCGGCACTGGAAGATACTCTTTTAGCGCATGGTGGCTCTCTTCTCACTGTGTCCTCAGATGGCAGGAGGAGGCAAGGGCTCTCTCTGGGTTTCTTATAAGGGAACTAATTCCATTCATGACTCAGTCAGCTCTCAAAGGCCGCACCACCTAATACCATCACCTTAGGGATTAGGGTTTCAACCTGGATTTTAGGAGCACACAGACATCCAGACCTGACACGAATGTGGTTATCTTCAGACACACTGTGTGCATAATTGATCATACAAGAACATTTTTTATTTTTGTAAAATATACATAAAACAACTTACAAGAGTTTTCTTACAAGGGTTTTTTTGTTGCGTTTGGTTCTTTGGGAATCAACAATATATATATATATAATGAATATTTTACATAGTGGGGGTGATGGTTACAGAACAATGCGAATGCATTTAATGCCACTGAAATGCATGCTTAAAAATGATTAAAATGGTAAATTTTATATATACTTTACAACAATAAAAATATCCTTGTATGATCACTGTGGGGGTGCTAGTGGTAAAGAAACTGCCTGTCAATGCAGGACACATAAGAGACACGAGTTCAATCCCTGGGTTGGGAAGATCCCTGGAGAAGGGCACGGCAACTCACTCCAGTATTCTTGCCTGGAGAATCCCATGGACAGAGGAGTCTGACAGGCTATTGTCCCTAAGGTCACACAGAGCTGGGTACAACTGAAGCAATCTAGCATATATGCACATAAGAAAATATAAGCAACTATAATTACGTTTACAGTATGCAGGCATTAATTTCACATTACTTTGTGCTCAGGTTTCATTTTCTTTATAAAATTTTTCCTAATCTACTAGAGAAAATTATCACTTCAATCTGTTTTATACTATTTCTATACATATGCACATATATTGAACATACACTGCACTGTGTTTATTTGTATTGATCCTGCACAATCTTTCAGGGTGAGGACTATGTCACTTTCAACATTATAGTCTGATGTCACGGGCCACAAAATCCACTCAGATTGTTTACTGGGCTTATCATTATATAGTTAAGACTTAAAGCCTCCATTCTACACATTAAGTACAGTTGACTATGCACACAGTCTGCCTGAAGATAACCACTCTCATACCAGTTATTTGATTTTATTATATTTGCCCAAAGATAATTCAAAATAACCCAAGTGATTTGCAGACTGGAGTTCCCTATCTGTTCATCAGTCAGCTAGAGAGAAAGACTGTACAAAGTTCAACATTCCCTAGAGAAAACCTCTTGGTTGTCCTGAAAAAAGACCCACCAGGCTGCTAATGGTGCTCTAGAGGCCTGGAGCATTATTAAGCTCTATTCTCCCAGGTGTAGAGTTGTACATTAGAAGTAGGAAGGGAGGCAGCAGTGTAATTCTTTCAAAGCACTGCCTGATAGGTTAGGCTGGGTACACAATTACTCTACCTGCCACCTACCTAATTTACTATCCATTATCTTCCCAATAACAGATATTTCAGAAGGCTTCAGCAGCATTTTAAAAAACTGTTACCCCTCCAGAACACCATTGTTTATGCAGACCTTTACCCATATCTCCGATTGCCTATAATTAAATTTTCCTTGCGCTGGGCATTCAGCATGAATGTTGGTTTCAATTACTGCTCATTCATTGTTACAACAGGGAAGAAACAGCTGGCAATAACCAAAGGTCTACATGGCCAGGCCTGGCTTCTTCCGCCTTGTGAATGCAGTTCCCTGGAGTGCCGCCATCTCTGCACACATCTAGTGGAGACTGGAGCAGGCTCACACGGGCTCGGGAGCCAACAGCACACACCTCTCCCCAGCTCGGCCTCCAGAGACATACCCTGGAAACCGGGTTCAGCCACAGTGGGAGTATGGACGCGTGCCTTCTTTCTGTTTTTTTGAGACCTGAGTTTTAAACATTTATCTGTATACCATGGCCCATATCGAGTGGCACTTTTTCCTTTTATTTTTACACTAAAAAAAATCTCATTGTTTTCCTGGGTTAGGGATGAATCCCAACTCTGCCAGTTCCATGCTATGAAACCTCAGACAATTTACTTAGTTTCTCTGTGCCTCAGTTTCTCCATCTATAAAACACAGATAATAACATCCTACTTCACGGAATTGTGAGAAGTAAATGCAATGGTCTATGCAAAATGCTGAGTATTATTACACATGCTCTTCTGACCCACCCTCAGAAGACTCTGTGAGGGGAAACAGGCTGGAGGGCACACTGTGTATCCAAGGGGCCTTTGCCTTCCTCCCAGAACAGCTTGTTCAGGATGCTTCAGTCTCAAGGCTTCCCATTTTGATACTGATTTGATCTATGACGCTATTTTATTAAGAGTCTCTATGTAAAAGCTTCGCCAGTTTTCCATCAAAGGATAAAAATATTTGGAAGAAATATGTTAAATTAATTTAAAAATCCACAAAATATAAAACAACATACCACTATATGTCTTTAAATGAATTTTCTAGCCTATTCTTATTAAAAATAAGCTTAAAATAAATACAGGAGAACAATCAAATAATGTACTTATTAAGATTATTTTAGTGTAAAAATACTTGAGATACTGATATGAAGTAAAGGAATGGGGTCCTGATGGTTTGAGGTTCAGATAGTGTCAAATTCATGTTATAAATAACAAAGAAATGATGAAAAAATACCTTTGAACTTTTATCAGATCACGTGATCTTACATCTCAGGGTCTTTGCTTCCTCTGCACAGGGAAGATACTTCTGTGCCCAACTTACATGGTAAGATTTTATGAGAATCGAGAAAGAAAGAATTACTTTAAAATACACATATACATCTTAGAGTAAAGCTGGCAGATTGAACACAGGATCTCTTTCACTTCAAAACACCACTGAAAAGAACAGTAAAAGGACTTTTTTTCCTTTAAGTAGAACTTTGTAAGAGTGATGAGGACAGAACCTGGGGACTGGAAAACAGAAAAAAGTGGGAAAATTGTATCTGAGTCATTAGTGAATCCAGTTGAAAAGACAGTGAGTGGAAGTTTAAGGAATTCACAAAAGGCTTAAAATGTAACGATATTGAATTGTGATGAAGAAAGGCTACTGTTCCACCAGATTTTAAGTTTGGGAAATGCCAGTGCTTCTACAACAGAAGTTTTGAAAGGTGGTATCAGGAACATGCCTCCTGGGAACTTATTCCAAATTCAAAGTCTTTTTTTTTTTTTTTTAACTGATGTACAATTGGTTTACAATACTGGATCTGTTTCAGGTGTACAGCATAGCAATTCAGTACTTTCAAAGATTATATTCCATTATGGGCTTCCCAGGTGGTGCTAGTGGTAAAGAACCTGCCTGCTAATGCAGGAGACATAAGAGGTGCAGTTTCAATCCCTGGGTTGGGAAGATCCCCTGGAGGAGGGCATGGCAACCCACTCTAGTATTCTTGTCTGGAAAATCCCAAGGATAGAGGAGCCTCGTGGGCTACAGTCCATATGGTCGCAGAGAGCTGTACATGACCGAAGTGACTTAGCACAGCACACATAGATTATTACAAGATAATGGATATAATTCTCTATTCTATGTAGTAAATCTTTATTGCTTACCTATTCTATATATAGCAATTTGTATCTGTTAACCCTATAGCATTGGCTTGTCCCTTTCCCTCTTCCCTCTCCCTTTTGGTAACCCAAGTTTGTTTTCCATATCTGTGAGTCTGCTTCTGTTTCATATATGCATGCATTTGTATTATTTCTTAGATTCCACATAGAAGTGCTATCATACAGTATTTGTCTTTCTGTTTGACTTAACTTCACCAAGCATAATATTCTCTAGGTCTGTCTATGTTGCTACAAATGGCAATATTTCATTATTTATGGCTGAGTAATATTCCAGAAGATGCATGCACATGTGCATGCACACACACGCGCACACACACACACACACACACACACACACACACACTCTTCTTAATCCAACTGTCTGTTGATGGGCACTTGAGTTGCTTCCATGTCTTGGTAAATTATATGTGTTGGAGTGCATGTCTCTATTTAGTATTTTTGTTTTTTTCCAGATGCCCAGGAATAGAATTTCCAAATGAAATCCTAATGAAATTTTCAATGAAATTCATCCGTACCAATGAACCAAATACTCTGAGGCTCAAGACTCTGTGTTTTAACAAACCTGTAACTATGCACCAGGTGTAGGTGATTACCAACGGGGCCCTGCTCTTCACAGGGCATAATTATATAGCATTAGACACAGATTCACTCCCAAGGGGAAGACCGAAAGCCTCAAAAATGAAGGAAATTTAAAGATTTTTCCTGTAGTTAAAAAAATAATAATAATTTAAAATGATAACTAAAGTATATATATTTTAGTATTTCTAGAAATGGACTTTAAGTTACAAAACTATTTCTGAAAACTTCAGAAAGCTCATAGAAAAATTTTACTACAAAACAGCACCTCCATTTATGAATAAAAAGAAAATAAAGCAAAAAGTTCTAACAGGAACCAACAGGACTTTGTTGTCTACTAATCCTTGGGATTGCAAAATTTCTTGGATTCCAGACTCAGAAACAGAAAGACATAATCCAGTCACTGCCATTGACTAGAATGGAGGTCAGTAAGCTTTTTATGTAAGGGTCTGGCATATATACAATCTCATTGCAGCTCTTCAACACTACCATTGTTCAGTAGTTCCCCCTTATGCGTGGTTTGATTTCTGACATTTCAGTTATCCACAGTCAACCATGATCTGAAAAATATTAAATGGAAAATTTCAGAAATAATTCATTTACCTTAAACTGCATGGTGTTCTGAGCAGTGTGATAAAATCTCCTGCCATCCTGGTCTGTCCTGCCCAGGTCATGAATCAGGTCTGTGTCGAGCATATCCAACCTATGAATCACTTAGTAGCTGTCTGGGTTATCGGATCATTGGCTATAGTATCACAGTGTTTGTGTTCAACTAACCCTTACTTGACTTAACAATGGCCCCAAAATGCAAGAGTAGTGATGCCGGCAATTCAGATCTGCCAAAGAGAAGCCATAACGTCTTGCCTTTAAGTGAAAAGGTGAAAGTTCTTGGCTCAATAAGTAAAGAAAAAAACTGTACGTGGAAGTTGATAAGATCTACAGTAAGAATGAATCTTCTATTGATGAAATTCTAGAGAACAAAAAAGAAATTTGTGCTAGTTTTGCTATCATACCTCACACTGCAAAAGTTAGGGCCACAGTGCATAAGTGCTTGGTAAAGATGGAAAAGGCATTACATTTGTATAATATTTTGAAAGAGATCACATTCATATAACTTTATTATAGTATATTGTTATAATTGTTCTATTTTATTATTATTAATCTCTTACTGTGCCTAATTATAAGTAAAACTTTATCACAGGTATGTATAATTAGGAAAAACAGTATATAGTGGGTTCAGCCCTATCCACAGTTTTGAGCATCCACTGAGAGTCTTGCAATACCTCTCTCATGGATAAAGGGGATTACAGTAGCTGGAAAGGAGCCATAGACAATATGTACCTGAATAAGCATAGCTTGTTCCAGTAAAACTTTATTTACAAAGCAAGACTACAAGCTTGTGGGCTATAATTTGCTGACTCCTGAATCCGATTTTGAACGATTAGGAAGCATTCTTGGGACTGGATACTACAGAGTACTTTCAAAGATTATAGATTACCAAAGAGTTTCCCATGGCAGGTCTGCTCAATTCAGTTCAGTTCAGTCGCTCAGTTGTGTCCAACTCTTTGCAATCCCATGAGTCGTAGCACGCTAGGCCTCCCTGTCCATCACCAACTCCCAGAGTTCACTCAGACTCACGTCCATCGAGTCAGTGATGCTATCCAGCCATCTCATCCTCTGTCATCCCCTTCTTCTCCTGCCCCTAATCCCTCCCAGCATCAGGGTCTTTTCCAGTGAGTCAACTCTTTGCAGGAGGTGGCCAAAGTACTGGAGTCTCAGCTTTAGCATCATTCCTTCCAAAGAACACTCAGGACTGATCTCCTTCAGAATGGACTGGTTGGATCTCCTTGCAGTCCAAGGGACTCTCAAGAGTCTTCTCCAACACCACAGTTCAAAAGCATCAGTTCTTCAGCACTCAGCTTTCTTCACAGTCCAACTCTCACATCCATACATGACCACTGGAGAAACCATAGCCTTGACTGGAGGGACCTCTGTTGGCAAAGTAATGTCTCTGCTTTTGAATATGCTATCTAGGTTGGTCATAACTTTTCTCCCAAGGAGTAAGTGTCTTTTAATTTCATGGCTGCAATCACCAGCAATGATTTTGGAGCCCCCAAAATAAAGTCTGCCACTGTTTCCATTGTTTCCCCATCTATTTCCCATGAAGTGATGGGACCAGATGCCATGATCTTCGTTTTCTGAATGTTGAGCTTTAAGCCAACTTTTTCACTCTCCTCTTTCACTTTCATCAAAATTGGCCTTGGAATACAGAATGAAGCAGGGCAAAGGCTAATAGAGTTTTTCCAAGTGAATGCACTGGTCATAGCAAACATCCTCTTCCAACAACACAATAGAAAAACTCTAAACATGGACATCACCAGATGGTCAACACCGAAATCAGATTGATTATATTCTTTGTAGCCAAAGATGGAGAAGCTCTATACAGTCATCAAAAACAAGACCAGGAGCTGACTGTGGCTCAGATCATGAACTCCTTGTTGCCAAATTCAGACTTAAATTGAAGAAAGGAGAGAAACAACTAGACCATTCAGGTATGACCTAAATCAGATCCCTTATGATTATACAGTGGAAGTGAGAAATAGGTTTAAGGAACTAGATCTGATAGATAGAGTGCCTGATGAACTATGGACTGAGGTTTGTGATATTTTACAGGAGACAGGGATCAAGACCGTCCCCATGGAAAAGAAATGGAAAAAAAAAAAAAAAGCAAAATGGCAGGGTTGTTAATCTATACTAAAGAATCCACCTGCCAGTGTAGGAGACGCATAGAGACAAAGATTCAATCCATGGATCGGAAAGATTCCCCTGGAGTAGGAAATGGCACCCAACTCCAGTACTCTTGCCTAGAGAATCTCAAGGACAGAGGAGCCTGATGAGCTACAGTCCATGTGCCACAAAGAGTTGGACACGACTGAGCAACTGAACACACACACAGTTGGCAAAGTTATTTATAAAGAAGATATTGAATTTACTAGCTTCTTGCCAAGTTCAGGTTTTTCTATTTCCTCTAACATGTGAAAGTGTTAGTAGCTCAGTCGTGTCCGACTCTTTATGACCCCATGGACTGTACCCGCCAGGCTCCTCTGTCCATGGAATTCTCCAGGCAAGAATAGTGGCGTGGCTAGCTGTTCCCTTCTCCACGGGACCTTCCCGACCTGTTGACTGAACTTGGGTCTTCTGCATTGCTGGCAGATTCTTTACCATCTGAGTTACCAGGAATGCCACCAACATGTGAAAAAAGGTACTTTATGCTTAGAAATACATGAATCGAAAAACACTAATAAAACAAAGTCTAGAGAAGACTGTTTTGATCAGAGGAAACTTTTACTTCTGATGCCGGTTTTATTAAAAGCCACATATGAAAAAGATTTGCTAATCTCTACCTGCCTCTTGAAAAGCCTATATGCAGGTCAGGAAGCAACAGTTAGAACTGGACATGGCACAACAGACTGGTTCCAAATACGAAAGGAGCACGTCAAGGCTGTATATTGTCACCCTGCTTATTTAACTTCTATGAAGAGTACATCATGAGAAATGCTGGACTGGAAGAAGCATAAGCTGGAATCAAGATTGCCAGGAGAAATATCAATAACCTCAGATACGCAGATGACACCACCCTTATGGCAGAAAGTGAAGAGGAACTAAAAACCTCTTGATGAAAGTAAAAGTGGAGAGTGAAAAAGTTGGCTTAAAGCTCAACATTCAGAAAATGAAGATCATGGCATCTGGTCCCATCACTTCATGGGAAATAGATGGGGAAACAATGGAAACAGTGGCAGACTTTATTTTGGGGGCTCCAAAATCACTGCTGGTGACTGCAGCCATGAAATTAAAAGACGCTTACTCCTTGGAAGAAAAGTTATGACCAACCTAGATAGTATATTCAAAAGCAGAGACATTACTTTGCCAACAAAGGTCCATCTAGTCAAGGCTATGGTTTTCCAGTATTCATGTATGGATGTGAGAGTTGGACTGTGAAGAAAGCTGAGTGCTGAAGAACTGATGCTTTTGAATTGTGGTGTTGGAGAAGACTCTTGAGAGTCCCTTGGACTGCAAGGAGATCCAACCAGTCCATTCTGAAGGAGATCAGTCCTGAGTGTTCTTTGGAAGGAATGATGCTAAAGCTGAGACTCCAGTACTTTGGCCACCTCCTGCAAAGAGTTGACTCACTGGAAAAGACCCTGATGCTGGGAGGGATTAGGGGCAGGAGAAGAAGGGGGATGACAGAGGATGAGACGGCTGGATGGCATCACTGACTCGATGGACGTGAGTCTGAGTGAACTCTGGGAGTTGGTGATGGACAGGGAGGCCTGGCGTGCTTCGATTTATGGGGTCAGAAAGAGTTGGACATGCCTGAGCTACTGAACTGAACTGAACTGAACCTGAAAGATAACATCCTAAGTAGTTGAAGAATATTTGAAGAAAATGAATAAATTTTTTAACAGAAGGAAAAATGTAAACTAACTCTATTTGCAAGGTTTGTTAAGTTTATAAAATTTAACAGGGTAAAAAGAAACATAGAAAGGGGCAAAATTTGTTTAGTTCAAAAATGAGTGATGATATAAAAGTCTATACAATGGCATTCAAGTAACATTCTCAGCACCCACCATTCTCCTTGCAGAACCCTGCTATATAGTCTGGATTCCTCATCTTTGCCACACTAGATTTAGCATAAATTTTGATATAAATGTTCACTAGTTTTTCCTGTTAAATGTTTTATTCTAGAATAATTTTAGATTTTTAGAAAAGTTACAAATACAGAACAGAGTTCCCCAAATCCGAGGACTTCCTCCAGTTTTCAGAAGCTGACAAAACAAGAGATCTTCATTTGAAAGTTCAGTTCAACAATTTACAGTGTCAGCTGAAAAAAAAATTAGATATTTGAAAATAAATCCAATGCCCAATGTGTAGTTATTATTTAAATAAATTGTATAGCACTTTCAAATTTAGTTTAATATGAAAGTTTAGTTGGCAAATCACCCTTCAGTTCTCAGCTTCTGTCACCTCAAATAGGCATATGCCCTGTCACTTTCTGTATACTCTTTTCATTTCCTTCACAGCACTTATCTCACTCAGTAGTTACATTATTTGTTTATTGGCTTTTGGTCTGTCCCCAGAGACTTTCCCTGTTGTGTTTGGGGCCACTCCTTGTTACAGTCTCTGCACTTAGAACAGTGCCTGTGCACGTGGAGTAGAGACACTCAGTAGGCTTTGCTGGATGAATGAACAAATGAGCAAACACTAGATATGGCTGGTTTGATAAAAGGCATGTGATAAAAGACACATCTATTTAAATTGCCATTGTTTCTGAAACTTCTATCCTTTACCACCAGCCAAATACAGCTGAAGTTTTGGGGAGACTATTTGTTAGTCTACCACCTGTGTAATCACTTCTTTCTGAGACAAAATCTAGAAACGTTACTTCCAATAAATCCTTGTTGTCTGAAAGCCAAAGCTTTCAAAGCAGATCTGTATTATTGGTTCACTGCACTCAGGACTTCCTGGCATTATTCATTTGATGTGAAAAGTCAATTTAAAAAAACATTTAAAGCACCCTTAGAGTTAGACTAATTAAAGTCTAATCATCTTTCTGTACCTAAAAATATATTTGGAAAAAACTCAAAAAATACTGGATTCCAACCTTATGGAGGCTTGAAATGAGACATTTTGAGAAGTCAGGTGAAAACCTTAAAAGACTAATGGTGAGTGGAAAAAAACCTCTCCTTTTTCCCTCCTACTGTTTATCCCTCAGCTTCAAGTTCAAGGAATCACCCAGTTGTAGGAAAAAGAAAGGAAGGATAGACAGGTGGCAGGAAGGAAGGACAGATGGCAGGAAGGAAGGGAGAGGCAACTATCTAGTCCTGTATTCTTTATGAACACTTATATTTCTCTCAAGATCAAATGTTACAAAATGTGTCCAAAAATCAAAGCACTTGATCCCTTTACTGAGCAAGGAAAAAGAAAGTCATTCTAAAATAAGCATCCATAAAATATCCATTTATCAGATAAAAAGAAGCAAGAAGGACAAAACTTCAGTGGCACTTTCGGACTATTTAGAGTATTATTTTTCTTCTCTTTCTGGATCTGCACTATAATGAAGGGTAGACATTAATAAGTGCATTCAATGCAGCACAAATTGACCCACCATCCAAAGAGTACAATAATCCCACTGTCACTTCTGGAACCTCTCCTGCTGAAGATGTAATGACTTGCAAATAACTCGAATTATTGGTGGACTAAAGATTTCATAGGCTAAATCTCCCTGCCAAGAAGCATATCAACATCAATACTAAAAATGGAGGTGAAAGAAATTCAGTTTTTGACCACATACATAAATTCTGGAAGCTCAAAAATAATGATAATGATAAAAGATATATAAAATTCTACACTTTTTCCCTCTACAAAAAATAGAACAATTATTAGAAGTAATGCTGAGATTATTCATTTGAAGAGAAAAGAGATACAAAAATAAAATCACATAATATTAAAACTCCATAAGGTTAACTTGAAAATTCAATGTCAACTTATAATTTTTTATTTTAAAATATATATATTTCTGACTCTGTTTCCTAAAAGGCCTGGAAACATTGACAACCAATAAGAATGAATACCCTTAATGTCCAGACTGTAGTTTCTAAATTCTATTTTCCACTAAAAGGAATCAGAGCTCTTTGTAATAACGAATATAACTGATTCTTAGATGGGCTACAAAGTGAACCGAAGAGCTTAAAGTATCCCTTTGAACCAAAAGCAGGGGTCAAAAAGCCTAATAGGGCATGGGTGCCTTTGGGATGTTCTATCTTGATCTGGGTGCCGATTACATGGGAATACTGAGTTTCTGAAAACTCACTGTGATTCACTTATGATGGATTCTCTTTTCCATATGTATTTACAGGAACCAATCTGAAGGGGTTCCCAAGGAACAAAGAAGGTTTTATTTGAGCATTCTGAAAAAAAGAAAAAGTCACTGCAACTAATCAAAATATAGTCTTTAATATATTAATTACATTAATTAATCCATTAATTTACAATGATCCTCAAGAAAAAAAGGAACTCTCCCCTAAAAGAACAAAGAAATATCTCTGATCACCTTTTAAAGAGAGAAGTCAAGTGGAATGGTATCCAATACTGCCAGTTCTCATTGGATATTCTCTCCATTTCTACTACCTGAGGGAGAAGTCCTGTGATCTTCATAACAGCTAAAAGGAGCAAACATCAACTGTCTTGCTGTACCAGAACCAAGTACTCTTTCTCTTCTTCCAGTTTCTGCCTATGTCATATTTGTTGACTGGTTAGCTGATTTACAGGCTTCCCTTGTGGCTCAAGGCTTCCCTTGTGTCTCACTTGGTAAAGACTCCACCTGCAATGTGGGAGACCTGGGTTCCATCCTTGAGTTGGGAAATCCCCTGGAGAAGGGAAAGGCTACCCACTCCAGTATTCTGGCCTGGAGAATTCCATGGACTGTATAGTGCTAGGCGATGGAACTGAGAACCGAGAGACTGAGAATAGTGCATGGGGTCACAGAGTTGGACATGACTGAGCAACTTTCACTCACTAGCTGACTTACTGGGTTTACTGTTTTCACATTTCAACCTATTTTATATGTCAGTAATGACTCTCAAGCACTTTGGTTCCATTCTTTTGGTCCTAGTTGTCCTTTCCTCATGGCGTTAAGGAAAGTGGAATGTGGAACTAATAACAGGAATGCCAAGGAAAAAGAGATAAAGGGGCTTTCTGAAAGCATTTATGACCACACATGTTGTTATTGTTCAGTCGCTATGTCCCGTCTGAATCTTTGTGACCCCATGAACTGCAGCACGCCAGGCTTCCCTGTCCTTCACCATCTCCTGGAGTTTGCTCAAACTCATGTTATTGAGTCGGTGATGCCATCCAACCATCTCATCCTCTGTCGTCCCTTTCTTCTCCTGCCCTCAATCTTCTCCAGCACAAGGGTCTTTTCCAATAAGTTGGGCTCTTTGCATCAGGTAACCAAAGTTTTGGAGCTTCAGTTTCAGCATCAGTCCTTTCAATGAATATTCAGGACTGATTTCCTTTAGGATAGACTAGTTTGATCTCCTTGCTGTAATAGGCACTCTCAAGAGTCTTCTCCAGCACCATAGTTCAAAAGCATCAACTCTTTGGCACTCAGCCTTCTTTATGGTTTATGGTTTATCTAACTCTCACATCCACACATGACTACTGGAAAGACCACCATATACCTTTGACTATGTGGACCTTTGTTGGCAAAGAGATGTCTCTGCTTTTAATATGCTGTATAGGTTTGTCATAGCTTTCCTTCCAAAGAGCAAGTTTCTTTTAATTTCATGGCTGCAGCACCAAATGCAGTGATTTTCAGTTCAGTTCAGTTCAGTCAGTCGTGTCCAACTCTTTGTGACCCCATGAACCGCAGCACGCCAGGGCCTCCTGTCCATCATCAACTCCTGCGGTTCACTCAAACTCATGTCCACTGAGTCAATGATGCCATCCAGCCATCTCATTCTCTGTCGTCCCCTTCTCCTCCTGCCCTCAATCCCTCTCAGCATCAGAATATTTTCCAATGAGTCAACTCTTTGCATTAGGTGGCCAAAGTCCTGGAGTTTCGGCTTTAGCATCAGTCCTTCCAAAGAACACCCAGGACTGATCTCTTAAATCTGCCATTGTTTCCATTTTTTCCCCATCTACTTGCCCTGAAGTGATGGGATGGAATGCCATGATGTTAGTTTTTGGAATGCTAAGTTTTAAGCTGGAGGATTTTTCACTCTCTTTTTCAATTTCATCAAGAGGCTCTTTAATTCCTCTTCACTTTCTGCTATTAGAGTGGTGAGTGTGCAAGTCGCTCAGTCATATCTGGCTCTTTGTGACCCCATGGACTACACAGTCTATAGAATTCTCTAGGCCAGAATACTGCAACTGGTAGCCTTTCCCTCCAGAGGATCTTCCCAACCCAGGGATTGACCCCAGTCATCTGCATATCTGAGGCTGTTGACTATACATGGATACACACTAACTCCAAAAGAGGAATGGAAACAAACCCATTTCCCTAAGGAAATGAGATGCCACTTACCTGCTTTTTCTTTTTAAGAAGAGTTTAATTTCTTTCTTATATAGTCCAAGTCACAAGTCATAAATGTGTGGAAACAAATTTCCAGTTACTTTAGTCCCATAAACTTAACCTGACAGTCAAAGGGATTCATGTACATTTCATTTCCATGTATGGTCAAGTATCAAGAGATACTGGCAATATCTAAGAGATCCCATGAGATAAAGCAAAAGCATTGTAGCCAGAGGACAGTAAACTACCAGAAATCAACATCCAATCCCAGTAGACTTCTTTCTTATTTGCTTCAACATTAAGAACACGTATTTTGAGACCTAAAATCTGCTTTAGTAAGAGGCACTATCCATTTGAAAAATGAGGTGCTGGGATAAGAACCACTATTTTTGGATCAAGTCAGTTTCCCCCATCTGTAAACTATGATCAAATAAGTAATGTATGAATTTAGTCAATGCAGACAAAAAAGTACTATGCCCATAAGGGCCCTATAATTTAAAATGTGTTCATGGTTAAGGCTCTTTATTACTATACAAAAGTTTGATTCAGTATCAAATTAAGAGGAACATTACAGCAAGTAATTTAGTCCCCAACAATATAGAGTGATCAAAGATGGGGAAAGAGAAATTTGTGATTAACTATAACCCACTGTGCTTGAAGATGTATCTGATTTTGATGGTGAGATTTCTCACTGTCAAAAGTTCTGTGCATATAGACGGCAGAGTATACAGCTCAGTGATTCACTCTGGTGTCCAGAATGAGTAATGGTCTAGAAGATGGACTCAAAATCCTGTAAGTTAAAGTGTTAGTCACTCAGTCATGTCCAACTCTTTGCAACCCGTGGACTGTAGCCTGCAGGGCTCCTCTGTCCATGGAATTCTGCAGGCAAGAATACTGGAGTGGTAGCCATCCTCTTCTCCAGGGGAACTTTCCAACCCAGGGATCAAACCCGGGTCTCCTGCATTGCATGCAGATTCTTTACCATCTGAGCCACCAGGGAAGCCCAAATGCCTATAGAGGTCATTCAAAAGAAGCCAACCCAATGAATCACTTTACCTTCCTGTACCAAAACAGTCAGATCAGGCAATGGAACCGTCAGGCTGTGACACATCAGACTCTGAAATGACAACCTCGGGGCTGGAAAAATGAGTCAGACCTTATCACCATGGAAAGTAGATTTCCCAGCTAAGAACCATGGGCCATCTGGTTTTGTAAGTTTTCCTTCTTCATAGGCAAGCCTGGCAGGTGTTAGCTTAATCTCAGAAAATCATCACTCTCACAGTGCACAAATCTTATATAAATAATAAAATGCCAAAAGAGAAAGCGAATAAAGACTAAGAGAATGTTATGTGTAAACTACAGGGGAGAGGCTTCATGTAAGGAGAGAAGAAACTGATCTTAAAGCAGAACTCTTACCTCAAAAGCCTATAGACCAGGCAGGTAACATACAAGGCTGGTTGTTTAAGACTTAGGGGAAGGTAAAGACTACCACATTTCAGTCCTTGAAATAGTAAAAAGGCCATATTTTTTAATCATCCAAGAGAAGCCAGGTGTGTGTGTGTTGTGTGTGTATATCTTATGTCAAGTAGCCAGATTACCCAATGTTGGCAATTAACTCAATTTTTAAAAATAAACTTCTATAGATTAAAAAACTTATGCCTAAAATTTGGCCAGTAGGCCACCAGTTTGCAAGCTATGCTTTAGAATTTAACTTTAAATAATGCAATACATAATAAGCAGAAAGCTCCCATTGTACCACCGCCACTGCTGCTGCTCTTGTGCCTCCAAGAAAATAAGGGTTTGAGTAGAGGATAAACACTGCGAAAGATCCCCAAGAGCAGTGATGGTACATCCTCCCACTCTGGGGGGTCACTGACCTCAGAAAGTAGAAAGCTTCATATAATCAGGAGGGATGGGTCCAAATGGTGAAGACCTTGGGCCTAAAATGTCAAATAGCGTATGTCAGGTGGCTTTGAAAACAATAACTGCAAATATCAAAGATGACTAGGAGCCCATAGTGAGCACTGCTGGTATATTAGTTATTTCAGCCTCATGTGCAAAAATAATACAATCAATTGTCTATTTATTCACTATGAAAGACTATAAAAACTGGATGCATATTAAGAATGTGTACATCATGCATATATAATGAAAGCGAGGATAATCTTTCAGCCATTTTCAGGATTAGGTCTGCAGGCTCATCACTCAAGAAGGGAAGGGGACCATCTTATTCTCGAATGATGCCAGACATCAGACAAAAAGAGGTTCAATATTTTGGCATGTTTTTTACTTCCTATCTTTAAGAAAACTACTGCAGAACTTTTTATTAAGATGGCTAAACATGACTAGAATTACCGTGCGTTATTTTTGGATCTGATAGACACATAAAAATAGAAAAAAATGTTCCTGAGATTTGGTAATATTTTGGTAATAATCTTTTGCTGTCATTGAGCACTGACTAATCTAATTCTACTTTTGATTTTTTTAAGATTTTTTTTTTGATGTGGACCATTTTTAAAATCTTTATTAAATTTGTTACAATATTGTTCCTGTTTCATGTTTTGGTTTTTGGCCGTGAAGCATGTGGGATCTTATTTTCCTGACTAGGGATTAAGCTTGCACCCCCTGCATTGGAAGGCAAAGCCTTAACCACTGGACAGCCAGGTCCTGCTTCTCATTTTAAGCTTGCATTATCCTAACTCACCTTGTAACTGGGGGTCAAAGACTTCTAGGTTGGCATTAAGGTAAAAGCTGTTTGAAGCAGTTTATCCTCAGGTGCATTTCACTGGAGAATGTGGTCTGTCGACCAAGGCTTCTGGGGTTATCTGCTAAATTATGAGTGGTTTCTCGATTTCCTTTTGCAGGAGGGGCAGAAGCTGAAAGGAGAGATACTACAGTTGTATAGTACGTCTCCATAGACCTTTCATGAGCCTCTGTGGCCAACAGAAAATTCTTTCCTATTTATCTTCAGAGGAGAAAGTTCATAAGGTGTGGCATTCGAGATTTTTACCTCCTTTGTTCAATCTTATGTAATCTCAAAGACATAAGCACTGGGCTCCTCAGCGTAATTTATATCTTACCCAGAGTGGGGAATAAGAAAGCTCTCAACTTATAGAGTGAGTATTTTCTAAAAGGAAATGAAACATACTTTCCAGAAACATGTTTAAACCTCCAATTAAATGTAAACATCAAAGAGTTTTTATTTTTAAATCTGTATTGGGTTATAGCTGATTTACAACGTTGTATTAGTTTCAGGTGTGCAGCAAAGTAAATCTGTTATATATACATATGCCCAGTCATTTTTAGATTCTTTCAGTTTTTTAAAAGAGTCACCATGAAGTGGTTGCACTGCACAAAAATGTACAATCCCAATATCCCGATGAAGACCTATTAATGGTCTCTCATTTGCCCTGAGTAGAATTATTGCCAAATTGCTAGAACAATCCTCTAGCAAAGAGAGCTAACTATACTAGCAAAGCATAGCGTTCAACTTGGCATCATACCTCAGAAGGCAAAGAAACAATACTTTATGAGAAGACAAAAGCACGTGCACTTTAAGCTTTTTTTTAAAAAGGAAAATAAATATCTGACCCTGAAATGTGACAACAGTTTTTTCCTTCAAGTCTCATACCTCTCTCTAGCAGCCTTGTCTATTCACAAGGTAGCTTTAAAAATGACTCCTCAGGTCTGATTACCTTTCAAGCCTATTCTTTCATTCTGCTGTAGTTTTTCTCATTTTACCTATGGAGAAGAAAAAAAAAGCAATACACATATACTGAAAAACTAGGACTTAAAAGTGCAAAAGATTTCTATCTACTTAGTATCTTGTATATGGTTGCTCTTTAAGTATCATTTTTATACAAAAAAGTATTTGTTCATTTAGAGCCCCTTTAACTCTAAAAAAAAGCTTTTAAGTGTCTACTGTGTTGTAGGACAATTCTGCGCATCTTATAATTACTAAATAAAATTTAATTAAATTTAAATTTGATTATGATGATGACACAGAAGAACTAGGGTTAGCATCCATCAAGATTGTTTTTGTATGCTCAGCATTATATGTTTATTTTCTGCAAACACTGCTCAATCTATGCTTCTTAATCCCATAAAATTATAGGCAGACTGAATATGAATGGTCAGCTATAGAAACTCCCTATACTGCAGTTCTTTGTGTGCACTTCCCTAGTCTTGTTCTGCATAACTTCTTACTATCCTATAATAGCAAATAGGGAGTAAGGGAGAACACAGGACCACGGGGTAATAGCAAAGTTTCCTCTCTTTCTCTGTTTCCTCCAATCCAGTAGCAGACAAGAAGGAGAAGGGTGGTTGAATCTTGCTAGTCTTGCTAAGGAGTCCCCCCTCCCTCCCACATCACACACACTGCGTGCACGTCCTGTGTCTAGCCTGTGTGAACTGCATCTTGGCCTGGGTTCCATTTTTCACTTCACTTATCTCTTTCTGCATAGTCTTTGCTTATACATCCTTCAAATTCCAGCTCAAAACCACAACTTCCAACTCTTTCATCGATATTCCCAGCTAGAAAGGAGTTTCTCATCATCACACCTGATACTTTGGTCAGTTCTGACTGCTGTGAGTCTGACTTGGTCTTTCATGCTGCTTACACCTCTCATCTCCTTACTAGGCTGTGCTGACTCTGGAAGTAGGGACCAGACCTCAGTTTCTTGTATTCTGTAAGTGTGGGAGTTAAAAGTGAATTTTAGAAGTTTTCTATTTATATGTACTTTGCAAAAGGTATTTCTGAGACTATAATTAATGTTTATACAGACATTCTGCATCATTTTCAAAAGGACAACAACCACTGTATAGTGTAGTGCCGTCTATAACCTTCAGGGGGACTGACCATTCTACATTAAAAATTACCACTCTATCAATACATATTTCACATAAAATCAAATGTCCCTGATACCAGAAATATTAGGAATTATCATTTTAATTCATCTTCAAAAACTTCATTAGTACAGAAAGATTTATATTGTCACATTCAATTTCCAAATTTCTGGGTGACCAATTTATTAAGTTTTATTCAAAAACCAGAAAGTTAACCATGTGGCAACTATACTTTAATTAGAAACTATAAAGGATCTTGTTTTACCTTGCACATAAACTGCATACGGGGCAGAAGTTCAAAGGCTCTAAGCTTACAAAGTTCAAGTCTGATTATTCCTTGTGACAGTATACACTGAAGATTAATCCCTAAAGCCCTCATTAAAAAATAAACTCAGAGAAGGGAAGATGTAGTTTCTTTTTAAAATCATAACCAAAACTGACGCTTTAAAAGAAAACATTATATCTGTTCTTTATCAAAACACACTAAAGGAATCATGTTCTAGCTCAATGATAGCCTCTGCAGTTTGACACCCACCTGCTCAGCTCTTAATAAATTAATAGTTGGAAAGGTTGGAAAGGCTGATTTGAACAAAGTCTTTTATGCTAGACAGTACTTGAGGAGGTGTCTCTGCAAAATCTCATCAGGGGAGTTGAGTGGCACGGCAAAGAGTCCTTCTGAATGGCTCATTCAGGAACCAAATGATCATTATCTTTGCAACAGAATTTTTCCTGTAAATTATGTGACTAATCCTCCTACAGCCTGAATTTTGCCCACCAGACACCATGTTCTTGTCTAGCACAGTCCCCACACAGTCTACTCATGTCTTATTCAAGCCCCTCTACTAAGCACATGATGTATTCTACCAAGGACCAGAGTGTCCCTCTAGCACTAAGTCAGTGCAGAGAAAGGAGAGGCAACTCCATCACTCTGTAAAATAATAAAGAAAAGATTCTTAAAACAGTAAAGGCAGTAAAGATGACCAGAATAACCAGCCAGCAGTCTCCATAGCAAAGTCCACTTTACAACTATTTTCTGTACAACATGTAGCCCACGGTTTTGATTCAATGTGCACATCACTTCCACGAAGGAAGTTTAGTCATGACATAGGGTTAAAAATCCTAAATTGCTTTCCCAGAAAACTGTAGCCCAAGACATCATGTAAGACCCTTCTTCATTATCTTGTTTACCTTGTCTACTGTCTCCATTAAATACCTTAGTTGGTAAAAAAAATTATTTTGCTTTTCTCTCTGGCAGCAATGTTTAGACAAAAAATTGATTGTTCTCTTTTTACCTGTGATAATCTCAATACATTGAGACTTTTTACACTGTGTCCAAACCCCCGGAGAGTACAGTATCAGTGCTACAACCCAACAGAGTTCATGGAAAACATGTGCTGAGGTAAGTTCCCAAAGAAAACCAAGACTCCAAGCACCTAGTGACTATGGTGGCCTTCTTGTCAATAACTGAAGAGCAGACTTTTAAACTGAAAATTTTTCTAATCTCATTAATCCTACCATGTATCACAGAAGTTAAAGGGCATTTCAAACAGTAAGGAAAGCGTATGAAAATTAAGTGAAAGGAAAGTACAGACACAGTATTGAGTTTAGAGTGCAAAGAAGGACAACGGGGAAGAAAAGGCAGAGAGTGGGTTTGAAAGGTCGTCTTCAATGCTGATGAAAGACCAGATTTCACTGGGTGGGCTGTAGAGGACTAAAGTCGAGTTTAGAGTAGAGGAGTTATGTGATGATGCTTCAGGGAGGCAGAACCAGGAAGACAAACTGGAGGAAAGAGAACCCAGACACAAGAGAGAATCTTAGAAGATAAAGCAGCCAAAAAGGCAGGGCAGAGCTGCTGAGGACAATGGGCATTCAGGAGGGACAAGTGAAGAGCTCATATTTGAGAGGGCAGGCAGAATGGGGTCCCATTTGTCCTGACATATTTCTTGTTTTTTAACAAAATAATGGAAAATAAAGCACATCTGGAAATACAGCCAATATTTTATAGTAACTATACATAGAATATAACCATTAAAAATTGTGAAGTGTTATGCTGTACACTTGAAACTTACGTAATACTGAACACCAACTATATCTCAATTAAAAAAGGAAAGCAGTGCCTTTTTTTTCAGAAATGTGATTGCAGTATAAGATATGGTCAATATGCTAACAAACTAAAATAATGTATTCAACACAAAACATATTTTTCTCATTCTGTTACATATCTAGGATCTAGGCCAATTTTCCCAAATTTTTTTGGTTTGTATTTAACTTGGCTGAAATTGAGACATATCTCTCTTAGGGTAGGGAAATGTAACATTTCTGCAACTCCCAGAAGCTGAGCACAAGGAAAGGCCTGGCACCTATTGAGCACTCAAAGAAAAAAATTTTTTCCACATTAAACAGCTCTGTTAATACGAACAAAAACACAGATGACTGATTATACAGGTAAGAATTCTGATTATCGATTACTTAAAGGAGTCTTCAATTTTATTATTCCCTTGACAATTTCTGTTATATATCCAAACAACACAGATTACAGAAGCCATTCAATGGTTCTATTACATGATTCAAAATTTTTCTTTAATAGTTTATTTAAAAGAGAATCTCCGTAACTGTAAAGCTTTGGACAATTCCTAATCTTTGGACAATCCTAATTTTCCAAGAGTCGTATGCTACAGAGCAAGAGTCAGCATTTTCTCTGTGAAGGTCCAAATTAGTAAATTAAACATTTTAGGTTATGTGGGCCATGCATTGAAACTATTCAACTCTGCCCTTGTAGCACTGGAAAGCAGTCACAGGTAATATGTAAATGAATGATCATGCTATGTTCCAATAAAACTTTATTTACAAAAATGTAATAGCTCATATTTGGCCCATGGACTGTAGCTTGCTGACCCTAATCTAGCAAATTATCTCACTGTGGCAACCTGGTATGGTTTCACTGCTCTTATTTAACTGGTGTGCAAAATTCTGATGAAGTAATAAAAAAAAATTACTGAGAAAAAGGCTCCAAGAAAAATCTCCATTGCTGGTGTAGTGATAAAAGGGAAAACAAAATGAAGAAGTTCTAAGGAAGCGATGGATTCAAGGAGACATGAGAAGTTTGGGGTAAATTAAGAATGTAGAGTTGATGATGTCTCAGCTCACTGGAGAAGGCAATGGCACCCCACTCCAGTACTCTTGCCTGGAAAATCCCATGGACGGAGGAGCCTGGTAGGCTGCAGTCCATGAGGTCGCTAAGAGGACGCGACTGAGTGACTTCACTTTCACTTTTCACTTAAATGAATTCAAGAAGGAAATGGCAACCCACTCCAGTGTTCTTGCCTGGAGAATACCAGGGACAGGGGAGCCTGGTGGGCTCCCGTCTATGGGGTCGGACATGACTGAAGCAACTTAGCAGCAACAGATCACTGCTAAGGGTCCAACATATATTCCAGGTGGAAAAGGAAAATATGACTCATGAAACCGTTTTAGGAAGTATTCCAATTAGTGCCAAACATGCTTATTAATTAGGAGAAAACATCAGGGAAAATTTACCCTATTACATAAAAATATGTTTAAGAAATGCATGAATCTTGACAGAATACTCACGTCACGTGAGAAAAAGCCAGGGAATCTGGAAATTTATGTAAGTCTCCTATCATACTTTCTTCATGACTTCTGATGATTATACTATATTAACTTGATAGAACAGAGGCAAAAGTAAGGAAATAGTATCATCAAAGCTTACTAATCTGTTTAAACCTGTAAAAAGTTATAACAAAACCTATCTTAATTCAATTACATCAACTTAAGGAGGCTACCACTAATTTACCACTGAAAGTGACTTACTAGTTCTATGCAAATTCCTTCTCTGGGCCTCCAGTTCCTCATGTGCAAAATGCAGCCGGTTCCTGGAGGTGTTTGAGGATTAGGCAAGCTAAAGCCCACAGAGTGTTCAGAACAGACCCAGCACACAGGAAGTGCTCAAATGCCTCAAGGCTGCTGCTGCTCCCCTGATTCGCCTCCCCAGCCAGCTTTACCAGATACTCCTCCTCTGCTCTTGTCTTCTCATTCTGGGCTCCCCTGGTGGCCCTGACTCACCCAGAGGGCTTCAACCTACCATTTGCTAGAGCGGCTAAATAGCTCTCCAGTGCTGAGTTCTTTTCCAGACTGCATTTCCAGCTGTACAGTAGACATTCCCATTGGTATATATCAAGGCACCTGAAACTCGGCAGGCCAAAAAATCAAGCCCCAAATCTTCCTACTCTTGCCCCTTTCCTCTCCTTTGGTTTTTGTTAATGACATCACTGTATATCCTTAAACCAAGCTAGAAATGACACTTACTTTTAACTATTTTATGTGCAACTTTCCCATTTAACTCACCCCGGGTCCTCTCTCTCACTTCCACCTCCTAAACATCTTTCAGAGACATGGTTCTTCTTGCCATCTCAGATAGATCTTTTCGTATCTGCCTCCTGATTTCTCTGCTTCTACTCCTTCTCTCCTCCAAGCATCTTTCATTGTCATCAGTCATCTTTCTTAAAACATATATTGGATCGTGTTATTCTCAACTGCTTGGGGGAAGGGGCCCACAGATCTACACATGAGCTTCAGGGCACCCACAGATCTACACATGAGCTTCAGAGCTTTCAGCCTCTGAAACTGAATACAAATATTTGTGAGCCCTTGATTTTTTTTTAAAGGTCTCCATCTGAGAAAATAATTTTTAAGCTATTTAGCAGGGTACAATCTGCAATCTTAAGTTGCACCTTAGTCACTCTCTCCATGTTTTAGACACAGTGAACACCGCACGTTCCCACAAACATGCACGTCAAATGTCCTTTCGCCTCCCCAAGCCTTTGCATGCTTGTTTGCCCAACCTGTGACGCTCTTCTCTGCCTGAGCATGAGCACATGAGCATCCTCTAAGTCCTGGCTCAGGCCTCAAACGTTACCTCTGTGAAGCCTTGCCCCGCCTGCCCCGGACCCTTGCACAGACAACAAAGGAGATGCTAAATAGATTCTGGGTGTCTGTATAAAAATACCTTGACCTGACACTTCTTAAATTCAAAGCTTCATACTATACAAAATAAATTGCCCTAAATATTTAGACACGCGTATTGTTTCCTTAAGTGTAGGGACATAGTTAGACTTTAATGAGATCAAGAGTAAAGACCCAAGAACCTAAGTGCCTAGGTTCAAATCCTGGTTCAGTCAACTACCAGTAATGGCAAGTTACATACCTTCTCAATGCCTCATTTTCAAGATCTGTAAAGATAGCGTAACAGTACCTACCCTTCAGGATTATTCTGACGATTAAGTGAGGTTATATGTATAGTACTGTGTAAGTGCTTGTTGTTATTGTAATTATTTTGGAAATCAATGGCCAAGACTAGAGGCTCCAAGAGATAATCAGAGAGCAAAACTAACTGACCTTGCCGTATAAGCCTCAATTTAGTCTACTGAATTAATTAGCCAGAGAACACTAACAATAATGGCCCGTTTCACTAATATTTTTATCAGTTGAAAAGTGTTCCAAGTCTGATAAAATTGAGATGCTTTTCTTTGCCTCCAATAGCTAAAAAATATCAGCTCAGAATATTTCCAAGGCACACACAGGTAGACTAAAATAATCTCTTTGAATAGGACAGAACAACAAAAAAAAAAACAGAGCTACTCTTTCCTGGGCAGTAGCCACCTCACTGCTTACAAAGTGCCCACTATGAAGGGAAGATGCTAAGTAGGAAACTGAGAAGAAAGATGAAAGAGCTTAATGACTCAGCTTTCAGACTAGCTTGTCTGCCAGGCATATGGAGTATTAGGCATTATAGAACAACCCACTGGGTCAAACAAGCAAACAAAAAGCTGGGAAACATAAATCCTAACATCACTGAACCTAGGGAGGAACCAAAATAAGTGTACCCTGCAGTGATATAGACGACTTTCACCTGAGTGATAGGATTATGTGATATATTTTGCACCGCCTCTGCAGAAAATGTTCAGCCAAAAGAGCCATTTGACCCAGTCCACACATATTGCAATTGTGTAACAGTATGTTTTGTTCCCAAGAAGCTGCCAAAAGGATCATGGTACTCTTATGCATAATCATACCTAATAATCACATCTAAGGTAAAACACTTATTTGAAACTAAGGAAAGAGAATAAAGCTCAAATTCCTTATTCCAGTATTAAAGGTCTTCCATGCTCTAACTCCAACCAACTGTCCAACTTTATCTTCCATGATAGGCTCCTTGAAATCTTCTAACAGACACAACTCCTTGCAATTCCCCCATATATACCCACTCTTTGCCTATTTTATGTGTTTCCTCTCAAAGAAAACAGTCTTCCCCTTATACCTCCAAAGTCTAAAACCCATTCTTCCTTTTAAACCCTGTGCAGGTGACATGGAATTACTTCCTATGGTCAGCTAGAAGTAATTCTTCAGGTTTCTAACTTTTATAATCCTTGCTCAGTACTGCTTGGACTGCTTGGACTGCTCAGTCCATTGCGATCAGTTTTTGACACATGTGTCTTTCATTTCCCAGAATGGATGCATTCTGAGGGCACCATCCACACCTGCAAGCCCAACTGCACCATGGTACATCTACTATTTTGCTAAAGTATACAAGAAGTATGCTAGAATGTGCTAAAGTTCAGTGTGACTGATCACGGAAACCAAATGGACAAACATGAACTCAGACAAACTTTGCTGAAAAAAAAGGCTACAGTTAAAGAGACATGCAGTAAGATTTGTTTTCTTGTGAAGCAAGTTGAGAGATGAGAATAGCAATGCTACTCCCAGGGCACAGACGCTCCCTTTACATTTTCCAACTGGTGATCCGTCAGCAACTATTAACAGTGATGCATGAAAAGCTTCCCTCCCACTCAGGTAACTGGTAATACCCCTCCAAAGTTAGAGAAGGCATAAGACAGCTGGTCGTGTACTTCCCCTACTACAGACTCAAAACACTACCTGCCTCTGGGCTTTGGATAAAGAGCCCTCGAGACCTGTGCACCTGTGATAATTACAATCATCATATCTAATGTACTCTAAACTCTAAATATCCAAGGGCCAAAATGCAAAAACTGGAGAATCTGATAAATACCAGAACCCACAAGTGCCAAGAGAGGGAAAGATGAATAAGAGAACCCCCTGCTGCTGCTGCTGCTAGAGTCGCTTGTCGTGTCCGACTGTGTGACCCCAAAGACGGCAGCCCACCAAGCTCTTCAGTCCATGGGATTTCCCAGGCAAGAGTACTGGAGTGGGGTGCCACTGCCTTCTCCAAAAGAACCCCTAAACCCTGGCAATCTGATATAGCGTGGGCAGAAGTTCACTTGTCAGACAGGTCACTTGGGTGGTGTTTACTGAAACCCCTATTTGGATCACAGAGGAGAGGCTCGCTGCACTCTGGGGTGAGGCTTTAGGACTGTGCTGATTGCCCGGCTCTTGCCAGGCCACTCATCAGCTGCCCAGCCCACATCCAGACTGTGGCTCTACAGTCACAGGTGACACTTCTCTCCTATTCAGTTCACAAACTGTCACATAGCTTTAATATGCACTCCTAAACATAACTTTCTTAAACTCCAAATCCTGAAAGGATAGATGACTTAATGTCCTAAACCCAAAGAACATTTTTACAGGGATGTCTGGACTCAGAGTTATGCTCATGGAAAGTTCTGTTGAGTGCTCTACCTGGGATGGTTTTCCTATCAATGACATTTGGAACATCCAGTCTCCAATATCACATTGTTGGTGTCTCTCAGATTACTAGAATCTTCAAGCAACTGAATCCTTCGAGCAGGCAGCTGGAGACCCTATTTTAACTTACTTTTAAAATAACTATATAATAACTATATGTTCTTTTATAGTATAAATATGCCTACCACATGAAAACTGAAGTCAATATAATGCTAAAATCTGTTAACAAATCAGGTAAACACTGTCAGCGGCATAATTATAAATTATGCAGTAGTCTGAAATGATAAAATAGACCCTATATGTATGGCTGAGTCCCTTCCCTGTTCACAATATTGTTAATCAGCTATACCCCAATATAAAATGTTTTTGGTGTTAAATAATAATAATAAAGATGTTAAAAAGATCCTAAACAAGTATTAGTTTTGTATATGTAATCTGTATTTTTTTTCCATACAAGGCTTAACTGAATAACCCTGGCCTCATTTCTGAGTCAGTCTCTTTCACTTCCTATGCTACTTTGATCGAATTATTTCAAGCTGCCCTATTTCTCAGTCCTCTGGCTGTATCAATGCATCTAGATTTCTATTTGGTTTCCACAGTGACTTACTTGTTTGTTCATTAGACCACAAAAAAATCTGACAACTAAATCAGGCCTATTAACATTCCTATGACTAAAGCTTCCTGTATTCAGATAGATGATACTGGCAGTAAAAGCAGGATAAATTTTAAAATGCTGAGACAATGAACAATGCCATCCATTACAATTCAAAATTGTTCTTCCGGAAATTTAATTTGATGTCACAGATGGATTTAAAAAGAAAGCCGGGTAGACTATGATATCATATAATAGCAGTTTTCCTTGAAATTGAGGACTTCCTTTGGGCACAAGTAGAAGTCTGTGACATCCTGGAAAGAGCATGGATCTTGGAGTAAAACAGACTTACTTCAAATCCCAGCAAAGTTCTCCAGCTATGAAACTGAGCAGGTTACTTAGCCTAGCTGATCCTCAATTTCCTCATCTGAAAAATGGGGATTGGGGCTCTAATAAAACCCAGTTTAAGTTGCTTTGGGGATTTCAGATGATATATATTCAGGACCTAGTACTTTGCATACCCCATGATAGGTATTCAAATGTTAATTATGGACAGGTTTTTTAACTCATACATTTTCAGACCTCAGAATTATTGTTTACTTCTCATTACATACAACACATAATTTATTTAAAAATACAAGACACTATTGAGTAGTATGTATGGCTGCCAATTTACATATCTTCTGACACAGATGAATTAATATTAGATTAAAATTTTTCTTTTTAAAAATTGAGATCTATGGATCATTCTAATATCTCTATAGGCCATACAGTCATCCCTTCTTATCTGTGGGGCATTGATTCCATGATTCCCACCTACTTACAGTGAAAACCAAAATCCAAGGATGATCAAGTCCTTTATATAAAATGGTATATAGTATTTGCATATGACCTATGCACATATTCCCATACACTTTAAATCATCTCGAGTACTTATAAAACCTAGTACAACATAAGTGAAAAGTACAAGTGAAAGTGTGACTGACTCTTTGCAACCCCATGAACCATAGCATGTCAGGCTCCTCTGTCCACAGAATTCTCCTGGCAAGAATACTGGAGTGGATAGCCATTCCCTTCTCTAGGGGACCGTCCCAATCCAGGGATCAAACCTAGGTCTCCTGCAATGCAGGCAGATTCTTTACCATCTGAGCCACTAGGAAAGCCCAATACAATGTGAATGCTATTTAAATATAAGCATACTTCCCTCCTTTTACCACTCTTCACTTTATTGCACTTAAAATATACTGTATTTTTTAGAAATTGAAGGCTGGTGGCAACTCTGTGTCAAGTCAGTCTATAGATGCCATTTTTCCAACAGCATTTGCTCACTTTGTAACATTTTGATAACTTTGCAATCTTTCAAATATTTTCATTATTATTATAATTTTTTCATGGTAATCTGTGATTAGTGATCTTCGATGTTACTATTATAAAAATAATTAGGACTCACTGAAGGCTCTGCAAGGAGATCCAAACAGTCCATTCTAAAGGAGATCAGCTCTGGGATTTCTTTGGAAGGAATGATGCTAGAGCTGAAACTTCAGTACTTTGGCCACCTCATGCGAAGAGTTGACTCATTGGAAAAGACTCTGATGCTGGGAGGGGGTGGGGGGCAGGAGGAGAAGGGGACGACCGAGGATGAGATGGCTGGATGGCATCACGGACTCGATGGACTTGAGTCTGAGTGAACTCGGGAGTTGGTGATGGACAGGGAGGCCTGGCATGTTGCAATTCATGGGGTCACAAAGAGAAGGACATGACTGAGCGACTGAACTGAGCACATGAATCGCAGCACACCAGGCCTCCCTGTTCATCACCATCTCTCGGAGTTCACTCCAGACTCACGTCCATCGAGTCCGTGATGCCATCCAGCCATCTCATCCTCTGTCGTCCCCTTCTCCTCCTGCCCCCAATCCTCCCACCATCAGAGTCTTTTCCAATGAGTCAACTCTTCACATGAGGTGGCCAAAGTACTGGAGTTTCAGCTTTAGCATCATCCCTTCCAAAGAAATCCCAGGGCTGATCTCCTTCAGAATGGACTGGTTGGATCTCCTTTCAGTCCAAGGACTCTCAAGAGTCTTCTCCAACACCACAGTTTGAAAGCATCAATTCCTCAGCGCTCAGCCTTCTTCACAGTCCAACTCTCACATCCATACATGACCACAGGAAAAACCATAGCCTTGACTAGATGGACCTTAGTCGGCAAAGTAATGTCTCTGCTTTTGAATATGCTATCTAGGTTGGTCATAACTTTTCTTCCAAGGAGTAAGAGTCTTCTAATTTCATGGCTGCAGTCACCATCTGCAGTGATTTTGGAGCCCCAAAAACAAAGTCTGACACTGTTTCCACTGTTTCCCCATCTATTTCCCATGAAGTGATGGGACTGGATGCCATGATCTTCGTTTTCTGAATGTTGAGCTTTAAGCCAACTTTTTCATTCTCCTCTTTCACCTTCAACAAGGGGCCCTTTAGCTCCTCTTCACTTTCTGCCATAAGGGTGGTGTCATCTGCATATCTGAGGTGATTGATATTTCTCCCGGAAATCTTGATTCCAGCTTGTTATTTCTTCCAGCCCAGCGTTTCTCATGATGTACTCTGCATATAAGTTAAACAAGCAGGGTGACAGTATACAGCCTTGACGTACTCCTTTTCCTATTTGGAACCAGTCTGTTGTTTCATGTCCAGTTCTAACTGTTGCTTCCTGACCTGCATACAGATTTCTCAAGAGGCAGGTCAGGTGGTCTGGTATTCCCATCAGAATTTTCCACAGTTTGTTGTGATCCACACAGTCAAAGGCTTTGGCATAGTCAATAAAGCAGAAGTAGATGTTTTTCTGGAATTTTCTTGCTTTTTCCATGATCCAGCGGATGAAGGCTCAGATGATGGTTATTAATTTTTAGTAATAAAATATTTTCTTTAAGATTTTTTTAATGTGGACTATTTGTAAAGTCTGGAATTTGTTACAGTATTATTTCTGTTTTATGTTTTGGCTTTTGGCCACGAGGCATGTGGGATCTTAGCTCCCCAACCAGGGGCTGAACCCACACCCCTACGCTGGAAGGTGAAGTCTTAACCAGTGGGCCACCAGAGGAGTCCCAATGAAGTATTGTTACTCTACGGCATATACATTGCTTTTTAAGACAAAATGCTATTGGACACGGAATAGACTGCAGTATAGTATAAACATGATTTTTATATGCACTGGGAAGACAAAAACTTCATAAGACTCACTTTATTGCAATATTCATTTTATCACGGTGGTCTGGAGCCAAATCCTCAGTACTGCCAAGGTACGCCTGTAGTTGCCGGTACACCACAAATTCAAGTTTTGCTTCTGAAATGTTCTGAAAATTTTTTTCCCTGAATAGTTTCAATCTGTACTCGGTCAAATCTGCAGATACAGAACCTGCAGATTTGGAGGGCTGACTATATACTTTCTTCAGACTATAAATCTGCCATCCCAAGGGAAAGTTACACGCAAAAATCATTGACATATTAGAAGTTGTCTAATAGTCAACTTCTATGAGGCTCATAGAAATAAAGACTATGAATTGAAAAGCTGAAAGTCACAAGCAACAGCTAACTGTCATGCAGTAAGCAGCCAAGAGCCCAGTCTCCCAGAACTATCCACATTCAAATTCCTCTCTGCCCCTCTCTAGCTGTGTGACCTTGGGAAAGTTCTGTCTTTCCTCTGTTCTTTGGTTTCCAAATCAGTGAAATGGAGCGACTAAGAGTATCTATTTCATAGGGTTGTAATGAGGACTGAACAAGAATAGCTGGTACACAGGAGGTGCCGATGTCAGCTTTTATTATTATTAAAGCAACTGTGACCAGCAGTCACACTGCATGCATATCCTGACTCACATACTCACAGTCATGCTTTGTGGTCTTCCTTGCTCATCCCCACAAAAAGAAAATAAGAGATCTTTCTTGATAAGAGAGCCAAACCGAGAAATTACTGGAAAGCATTCACGGCCTAATTCCTATCCTACTTGGTGTAGACCTCACCTGAGCCCAGCCCAACCCCACCCAGGGCCCCGCCGGGAGATTCCTCTTACGGTGCAGCCCACAACCTATCCTGAGGAAGGAACAGCGGGAAACTCTGGTCACAAACACAATCCCGCACCAGTCACTGTGTTATTATGGGCCTTGCTTGACACCCTTGATTTTGTTCAGTAACGACAGGAGGACAGAGTTTTTGGCACAGCACAGACTCTCAATTAGCACAGACTCTGATTGTGGAATCAATGGCAACATGAAACTGATGATGGGAAGTCTTGATAAGTAAAAGACAGAATTAAATAACTGGTTTGCCACAATGCTCTGCTCTCATATTTGCCTTCTTTTCTGAACTATGGACGTATCTCAGAATCCACTCAAATATTGACTGAATGCCTACATTGTGTCTGGCCACGAGAGTTCAGAATCTGGAAATATGAGCAATATTAGGAAAAACTCATTCCCTCCCTCAAGTTATAAAGACCAGAGTCTTTATACATTTTGAATAAAGTTTACTGAAACATACAAAGCAATTCAGAATCTGTATTTGAATTCTCCTACACTGCTGCTGGGAATATAAATTGATATAATCACTTCAAAAGAAATGTCGGCTAAAGGTAATAATATTCTAAGCCACAGAAATCCCACTAATGGATATATGTTCAGGAGAAGTGAGTGTTTATATCCATCAAAAGGCAAATTTGAAAATGTTCACAGTGGCTTTTTTCATAATAGCCTCAAACTTGAAACCCAAATGTCCATTAAGAACAATGGACAGAAATGAAAAAAAAAAAAAAATCAACTATGAATGCAAGCTACTGCAACTACAAAAGCAACAACAGGGGTGAATCTTAAGCCAAAGAGAACCACTGTCCATTTCCATTTATATGAAGTTCAAAGACAGGGTGAATTAAAGTACAGTGGCAGCAGTAAGTATGGTCTTGTGTAGCACAGTTGGGAGAGGCATGAAAGAACCTTCCAGTGTGCTAGAAATGTTCTGTATCTTCATCTGGAGGTAGTTTTGTGCATAGACATAGATACAGAAAATTGAGTCTACATTCAGAATTTGTGTACTCTGCTATAAGTTTTGCCTTTTTAACAAACAAGCAAAAGCACCATTTAGTCATTCACTCCAATCAATGTCTGCCACTATGCTAAACGCTGCACGTATAGCCTTTGATGTTACAGAGTTTAGATGCTAGTATAGAAAATCTCTTGATTGGTAATACTAGTCATTTGGCAATAAATCACATGCCACCTTCTGACAGCTCATCTGTGTTACTTTCCTTCAATCACTTGACACTTTCTATTTTACTTAGATTTACAGCTAATCTAACTTAAAATGCAAATTCCTTGAATTCCTTGGTTTTTAATTTTTCTATGTCCTTAATGGATCACAATAAACTGTGGAAAATTCTGTGAAAGAGATGAGAATACCAGACCACCTGACCTGCCTCTTGAGAAACCTATATGTAGGTCAGGAAGCAACAGTTAGAACTGGACATGGCACAACAGACTGGTTCCAAATACGAAAAGGAGTACGTCAAGGCTGTTTATTGCCACCCTGCTTATTTAACTTCTATGCAGAGTACATCATGAGAAACTCTGGGCTGGAAGAAGCACAAGCTGGAATCAAGATTGCCAGGAGAAATATCAATCACCTCAGATATGCAGATGACACCAACCTTATGGCAGAAACTGAAGAGGAACTAAATAGCCTCTGGATGAAAGTGAAAGAGGAGAGTGAAAAGGTTGGCTTAAAGCTCAACATTCAGAAAACGAAGATCATGACATCTGGTCCCATCACTTCATGGCAAATAGATGGGGAAACAGTGGAAACAGTGGCAGACTTTATTTTTCTGGGCTCCAAAATCACTGCAGATGGTGATTGCAGCCATGAAATTAAAAGACTCTTACTCCTTGGAAGGAAAGTTATGACCAACCTAGATAGCATATTAATAAGGAGAGACACTACTTTGCCAACAAAGGTCCGTCTAGTCAAGGCTATGGTTTTTCCTGTGGTCATGTATGGATGTGAGAGTTGGACTGTGAAGAAAGCTGAGCACCAAAGAATTGATTCTTTTGAACTGTGGTGTTGGAGAAAACTCTTGTGAGTCCCTTGGACTGCAAGGAGATCCAACCAGTCCATTCTAAAGGAGATTAGTCCTGGGTGTTCATTGGAAGGACTGATGTTAAAGCTGAAACTCCAGTACTTTGACCACCTCATGCGGAGAGCTGACTCATTTGAAAAGAGCCTTTTGCTGGGAAAGATTGAGGGCAGGAGGAGAAGGGGTCGACAGAGGATCAGATGGCTGGATGGCATCACCGACTCAATGGACATGAGTTTGAGTGAACTCCGGGAGTTGGTGATGGACAGGGAGGCCTGGCGTGCTGCGGTTCATGGGGTCACAAAGAGTTGGACACAATTGAGCGACTGAACTGACTGATTGATGTCCTTAAATGCCTAGTACAGCATCTTATTCCGAGCACCTGTTTGATAATTTATTAGCCTATCACATCATCTCTTTGCCTCAGGTTTCCTGGCAAATGTCCTTTTTCTCCAGGTTTTCACTTTTTATGCCACATATGAAGCCTGAAAACCCATAAGACACTTAAGACAGCATATAGCTCATACTTGTATATACTGTGTCTCTCAGTAGAGTGTAGGACGGGGATTCTGTTATTCTCAGTTTCCCTTCACTGATCCTTTTCCAATCTATAAGAGACTGAAATTCATCCTATATAATTTCATCTCATTATAGAATCTTATAATAAGAATAAATAAAAGGTAAAGTGGGGAAAGTACAGATGTAATCAATAAACTCATGTCATTGGGGAGAAAATGATAAACTTTCCTTTGATAGCTTGCAAAACTGGCAAAAACCAAAATAGACATGTTTTTCTCTCTTTCTCATCCTAGACTGCTCACGACCCTGCTGATGCCGTTATGTATCAACATGTCCAGAAAATACCCTTGAGAATGACATGCTTATTCATTTCCTTAGGATCTTTTCTTATAGGTGACTTTTTGAAGGATCACTAATTTAAAAGACCCAGAAAAAGCACAAGCCCCACAGCCAAAGGTAGTTAACATAATTACCACTATTCTCACAAAAAGGGCAAGGACAGTGCATTACCTAAGTTTCATAGTTCTCTGTGGCCTTGTTAAATACAGCAGGTCTCACGTGATTCTTGAGGCTGACTGTTATCACCCGGCTGTCCACGAGGCTCCGAGGGTTGCATCTGGCAGTCTCGGCATCTCTCTGTGTTAAGGCTTTGTGTTAACTTTCCCACTGACCTGCAGCATCCCAGCAACCAAGCACCATCTGTCCCTGGTGGTGACCTAGGCCCGCCTTAGAGTTGCAGTGAGTTGATCAATCCCACGTCCTGGGGCTTCCATGATGGAGTATGCTGACCTAACAGAATCAGGTTCTGTTTGGCTCTTTCACTGTATTTAAAGGGAAAAGCCCCAATGCTGCAGGGCTTTAAGGTCTGTCCTCTTCTAAGACACCTGCCCACTGTAAATCACGAGGTACTGTCCTGGACAGTCATTAGATGTCACACTCCAGACTGTGACAGGCCAGTGTCATGTGCTGAACTGTGCCTTCCCGCCCCCACCTCATCACCACCAACTGATATATTGAAGCTCTACCCCCAGATGTGACTCTATCTGGAGACAGAGCCTTTAGGACAGTAACTAGAGTTAAATGAGGTCAAAGGGTGGGCTCCACCTTGATAGGACTGGTGTCCTTGTAAGAAAAGATACTACATTTTTAAAAATTATTTTTATTGAAGGATAATTGCTTTACAGAATTTTGCTGTTTTATGTCAAGCCTCAACATGAATTGGCCATGAAAAGTGAAGTCGCTCAGTTGTGTCCGACTCTTTGCAACCCCATGGACTGTAGCCTACCAAGCTCCTCTGTCCAATAGTACTGGAGTGGATTGCCATTTCCTTCTCCATGAATCGGCCATAGGTATACATATATCCCCCTCCCTTTTGAACCTCCCTCCCATCTCCCTCCCCATCCCACCCCTCTAGGTTGATACAGAGCCCCTGTTTGAGTTTCCTGAGACATACAGCAAATTCCCATTGGTCATCTATTTTATATTTAGTAATGTAAGTTTCCATGTTACTCTTTCCATACATCTCACCCTCTCCTCCCCTCTCCCCATGTCCAAAAGTTTATTCTTTATGTCTGTTTCTCCACTGTTGCCCTGTAAATAAATTCAATATGATTTTTCTAGATTCTGTATTTATGTGTTAGAATATGGTATTTATCTTTCTCTTTCTGACTCACTTCACTCTGTATAATAGGTTTTAGGTTCATCCACCTCATTAGAACCGACTCAAATCCGTTCTTTTTATAGCTGAGTAACATTCCATTGTGTATATATACCAGAATTTCTTTATCCATTCATCTGTTGATGGACATCTAGGTTGCTTCCATGTTCTAGATATTGTAAATAGTGCTGCAATGAGCAATGGGATACATGTGTCTAAGAACAGACACTAGATATTGATCTCCCTCGCCCCCACCCCCAGCACATACAGAAGTCACGTAAGGATGCAATAAGAAGGCAGCCCTCTACAAGCCAGGAAAAGAGTCCTCACAAGAAGGCAACCCTGACGGCATCTTGATGTTGAACTTGAACCTCCAGAACTTTGAGAACATGTTTATGTTTTAAGCCATCTAGTCTGTGGCATTCTGTGATGGCAGCCCCAGTGGACACATACAGTCAGTAAGGAGCTATGCGGTTAGCACTGTCACGTGAAAATCAGAGATCATATAGTACATGAACATATATGAACCGTAGCTCATTGGGCTCAGTGTGGTCCTTGAATCACTTGGGCACACAAAAGTATTTCATGTTAAGACCCACTCTTAGGACTGAAGCCAGAATTCTGAACAGGCAGACCCTACAAACCTTGGTGTGATTTGCCCTTGCCTTATCTCTCAGCTTCCCAGGTGGTGCTAGTGGTAAAGAACCCGCCTGCCAACGCAGGGGACATAAAAGACTCGGGCTTGATCCCTGGAAAGATCTCCTGGAGGACGGCATGGCAACCCACTCCAGTATTCTTGCCTGGAGAATCCCAGTGGACAGAGGAGCCTGCCAGGCTACAGTCCATAGGGTGGCAAAGAGTTGGATATGACTGAGAGAGTAACACACACACACACACACACAAAGACACACACAGACACACACACCTCTCAGCAAAACTATTGCTCTTCAACTTAATTCTTTAAGCACATTCTGTTTTCTCTGTCTGGAAAACGCATCTTTCTTTATCATCTAGTTAATCCCAAATCAGTCCAACTGTCAGTTCCCCAGGGAAGTGTTCTCTGATCCCACAGGCAGGGCTGAATCTCTATCATATTCTCACAGCACCCACATTTTTGCTTCAGCACTTATCACAGTTTGCAGTCAGAGATTTCTGTGATTTCTTTTGAAGCACATGTTTCAACCACTAATCTGTAAGCTTCCCAAGGTGACATGCTTAATATCTGTAGAACAAAGTGGGGAAGGGAAGAAAGAAAAAAAAAGAATCATGAAAAGAGAGGAAAAGAGAAATGGAGAGGAGAAGATCAAGGAAAGGGAAGAGAAAGGTTTAAAACTATAGAACACTGGCCTCGTCCATGGGGCTGGCATAACAAAATACCAGACTGGGGGGCTTAGACAACAAACATTTCTTTATTCCTCATGGTTCTGAAGGCTACAAAGGTCAAGATCAAGGTGCAGACAGATTCTGTGCCTAGTGGGGAAAAAAACCATCTTGGTTCATGGGATACCATCTTCTCCCCGTGTCCTCACAAGGCTGAAGGGTGAGGGGCCCTTTGGGATTCCTCTTAGAAGGGCACTTCACCCCTTTCACGTGAGCTCCACCCTCATGACCTAATCATCTCCCAAAGACCCCCACCTGAGGTGAGGGTTTCAACATATGGGCTTCAGGAGGACACATTCAATCTACTGCATACATGCTTCAGTCATGTCAGCTTCACGTCAATGGTAGAGGAGAGCATGCTGGTCTCGCTCATACACGCCACTAAAATGGTGCTATGCCTACAAGAGCCGGCCTACATTTTTAAGTCAGAGTGAGTGAAGTCGCCCAGTCGTGACCGACTCTTTGCGATCCCATAGACTGTAGTCTACCAGGCTCCCTCTGTCCATGGGATTTTCCAGGCAATACTACTGGAGTGGATTGCCATTTCCTTCTCCAGGGAATCTTCCCAACCCAGGGCTTGAATCCGGGTCTCCCATATTGTAGACAGATGCTTTACCATCTCAGCCACCAGGGAAGTCAAAGTCAATGAACTCTCATACAGCAGTGGGACAATTATTCAATCCTGGATGTGGAAAATGGCATGAACTAAAGTACACTGTCTTAGGGATTGGAATGAAAACTGACCTTTTCCAGTCCTGTGGCCACTGCTGAGTTTTCCAAATTTGCTGGCATTTTGAGTGCAACACTTTCACGGCATCATCTTTCAGGATTCAAAACAGCTCAAGTGGAATTCCATCACCTCCAACTAGCTTTGTTTATAGTGATGCTTTCTAAGGCCACTTGACTTCACATTCCAGGATGTCTGGCTATAGGTGAGTGATCACACCATCGTGCTTATCTGGGTCTTGAAGATCTTTTTGTACAGTTCTTCTGTGTATTCTTGCCACCTCTTCTTAATATCTTCTGCTTCTGTTAGGTCCAGACCATTTCTGTCCTTTATCGAGCCCATCTTTGCATGAAATGTTCCCTTGGTATCTCTAATTTCTTGAAGAGATCTCTAGTCTTTCGCATTCTGTTCTTTTCCTCTATTTCTTTGCATTGATCATTGAGGAAGGCTTCCTTATCTCTTCTTGCTGTTCTTTGGAACTCTGCATTCAGAGGCTTTATCTTTCCTTTTCTCATTTGCTTTTCACCTCTCTTCTTTTCACAGCTATTTGTAAGGCCTCTCCAGACAGCCATTTTGCTTTTTTGCATTTCTTTTCCATGGGGATGGTCTTGATCCCTGTTTCCTGTACAATGTCACGAACCTCATTCCATAGTTCATCAGGCACTCTATCTATCAGATCTAATCCCTTAAATCTATTTCTCACTTCCACTGTATAATCATAAGGAATTTGATTTAAGTCATACCTGAATGGTCTAGTGGTTTTCCCTACTTTCTTCAATTTAAGTCTGAATTTGGCAATAAGGAGTTCATGATCTGAACTACAGTCAGCTCCTGGTCTTGTTTTTGTTGACTGTATAGAGCTTCTCCATCTTTGGCTGCAAAGAATATAATCAATCTGATTTCGGTGTTGACCATCTGGTGATGTCCATGTGTAGAGTCTTCTCTTGTGTTGTTGGAAGATGGTGTTTGCTATGACCAGTGCGTTTTCTTGGCAAAACTCTTAGTCTTTTCCCTGCTTCATTCCATATTCCAAGGCCAAACTTGACTGTTACTCCAGGTGATTCTTGACTTCCTACTTTTGCATTTCAGTCCCCTATAATGAAAAGGACATCTTTTTGGGGTGTTAGTTCTAAAAGGTCTTATAGATCTTCAAGAACCATTCAACTTAAGCTTCTTCAGTGTTACTGGCTGGGGCATAGACTTGGATAACTGTGATACTGAATGGTTTGCCTTGGAGATGAACAGAGATCATTCTGTCGTTTTTGAGACTGCATCTCCAGTACTGCATTTTGGACTCTTTTGTTGACCATGATGGCTACTCCATTTCTCCTAAGGGATTCCTGCCCACAGTAGCAGATATAATGGTCATCTGAGTTAAATTCACCCATTCCAGTCCATTTTAGTTAGCTGATTCCTAGACTGTTGACGTTCACTCTTGCCATCGCTTGTTTGACCACTTCCAATTTGCCTTGATTCATGGACCTGACATTCCAGGTTCCTATGCAATATTGGTCTTTGCAGCATCAGACCTTGCTTCTATGACCAGTCACATCCACAACTGGGTATTGTTTTTGCTTTGACTCCATCCCTTCATTCTTTCTGGAGTTATTTCTCCACTGATCTCCAGTAGCATACTGGGCACCTACTGACCTGGGGAGTTCCTCTTTCAGTATCCTATCCTTTTGCCTTTATATACTGTTCATGGGGTCTCAAGGCAAGAATACTGAAGTGGTTTTCCATTCCCTTCTGGAAAAGGTCAGTTTTCATTCCAATCTCATAGAAAGGCAATGACAAAGAATGCTCAAACTACCACACAATTGCATTCATCTCACACGCTAGTAAAGTAATGCTCAATATTCTCCAAGCCAGGCTTCAGTAATACGTGAACTGTGAATTTCCAGATGTTCAAGTTGGTTTTAGAAAAGGCAGAGGAACTAGAGATCAAATTGCCAACATTCACTGGATCATCGAAAGAGCAAGAGAGTTCCAGAAAAACATCTATTTCTGATTTATTGACTATGCCAAAGCCTTTGACTATGTGGATCACAATAAACTGTGGAACATTCTGAAAGAGATGGGAATACCAGACCACCTGACCTGCCTCTTGAGAAACCTATATGCAGGTCAGGAAGCAACAGTTAGAAGTGGACATGGAACAACAGACTGGTTCCAAATACGAAAAGGAGTACGTCAAGGCTGTATATTGTCATCCCGCTTATTTGACTCCTATGCAGAGTACATCAAGAGAAATGCTGTGCTGGAAGAAGCACCAGCTGGAATCAAGATTGCCAGGAGAAATATCAATCACCTCAGATATGCAGATGACACCAACCTTATGGCAGAAACTGAAGAGGAACTAAAAGCCTCTTGATGAAAGTGAAAGAGGAGAGCAAAAAGTTGGCTTAAAGCTCAACATTCAGAAAACGAAGATCATGGCATCTGGTCCCATCACTTCATGGGAAATAGATGGGGAAACAGTGCCAGACTTATTTTTGGGGCTCCAAAATCACTGCAGACGGTGATTAAAGCCATGAAATTAAAAGACGGTTACTCTTTGGAAGGAAAGTTATGACCAACCTAGATAGCATATTGAAAAGCAGAGACATTACTTTGCCAACAAAGGTCCATCTAGTCAAGGCTATGGTTTTTCTAGTAGTCATGTATGGATGTGAGAGTTGGACTGTGAAGAAAGCTGAGCGCCAAAGAATCGATGCTTTTGAACTGTGGTGTTGGAGAAAACTCTTGTGAGTCCCTTGGACTGCAAGGAGATCCAACCAGTCCATTCAGAAGGAGATCAGTCCTGGGTGTTTTTTGAAGGAATGATGCTAAAGTTGAAACTCCAGTACTCTGGCCACCTCATGGGAAGAGTTGACTCTTTGGAAAAGACTCTGATACTGGGAGGGATTGGGGGCAGGAGAAGGGGACGACAGAGGATGTGATGTCTGGATGGCATCACTGACTCGATGGACATGAGTCTGAGTGAACTCCGGGGAGTTGGTGATGGACAGGGAGGCCTGGCATGCTATGATTCATGGGGTCGCAAAGAGTTGGACACAACTGAGAGACTGAACTGAACTGAACTGAAAGTATACTTTGCAAAATTTGGGAGCTGTAGTTAGTTGTTTAACATATGTATACACACTTTTTAAAAGAATCAAATAATCAGTACAAAACTCTAAGTAAAAAAGAAAAAAAAACTGGGCTTCCCTGGTGAATTGCTGGTAAAGAATCCGCCTGCCAATGCAGGAAACATGCATTCAATCTCTGATCTGGGAAGACCCCACACGTCACAGATCAACTAAGCCCACGCACCACAGCTACTGAGCCTGTGCTCCAGAACCCAGGAGCCGCAACTACTGGGCCCACATGCTGCAAGTACTGCCCAGGCACCCTAGAGCCTGGGCTCTGCAACAACAGAAGCCACTGCAATGAGAAGCCCACGCAGCACAACTGGACACTAGCCCCCGCTTGCTGCAACTCGAGAAAAAGCCTGGGCCGCAAAGAACACTCAGCAAAGCCAAAGGAAACAACCACCACCAAAAAAGCCCACCGTGCCCCACTGTTAACACTGTTCTTTGAGTTTCACACTCCCTGGAAGTCTATATCAGTGGTTTCCAACCTAAGGTCCAGGAACCCCTTGGAGATTATGCGATTATAAAGGTGGGGGGTGGGGAGGTGGAGCTTGCAAATGCACCTATGAGCAAGTATTGCCTGCAGATCAAATATGTTAAAACACAATTATTACCATGTTGAAAGGCATGAGAGTCTGTGTTTAAAGAATCCTCACATTCCATATAGTTCAAAGTCATACAGTTTGACAATTACATATAATTAGTCCTATTTCCCATGGAATCGACAGAAGAAGTTCACCTGTGAAATTTGCCCTTGTTACTCTGAGCCAAAACTGTTGCCAATATCCTTACAGAATTCACAGGACATGCAAGGAGGAGTATGGTCAGTACTCATTTATCGACATTTGTGAATTGCTACAAGCTCTTAGAAGGAGATAATGTCTTATAAATCCACAGAGTTGATGTGATGATCAGTTTAGACATTTATATGACAGAAAGATGCTTTCGATCATGTAATTTCAAGGACTTAATTTACTTTCTTTCATGTTTATAGATTTTACTTTCCCTAGCTAGATAATTTCAAAAACTCAATAATACTGGAAGGTATTACTGAACAAAGCAACTGGCATCCATGAGTTAGGTAAATGCAAGAATTGTGTCCCATGCACAGCCGCACTGTGAGTCATAATGAAAGGAGGCCCCACACCTGCACTGGAAAGCTCCCTGAGCACCGTGTTACCATGTCACAGTCCCTCCTTTTTATTTCTGAACATGACTTAGTGAGACTGTGACCAGCAAAAGGGGTAAAAGCTCTTGCCAAAAGGCTACAATGTCAGAGGCTTCCTAATATCCTGAAGCCAAGTTTACATTCATCATCATCATTTTAGAAGATCCTGAGAATTTTCTGCCTCTTCTGAATGATGAATACATACACATTATCTATCTCAGTATCTCTGCAAGGCCCTTAAGCTTTCTAATCGAGATGTGGGAGTCCCTCGGTCAGACAGAAAGCATCCCAATACAACTGAAAACACATTGACAAGGAGTTGGATGTCTGGGTTGCTAGTCACAGTTCTGCTACTTAAAAGTGTGCCACCTTTTGCAAGTCACTGAGCAGTATCATTGAGCTTGGTTTCTTTGTTTATATACTGAAGATGTGAGGCAACCGGATAACAGCAAAGCTCCTTCCAACTCTGACAGACTACTCTCTGTGTACTTTCGTCACGGATCACAGTAACATTTGGGCTTTTGGAGAAATCAATTATAGAACTAGCTCTCATTTCAGAATAGATACGGTCCAGCTTTTAAAAAAGAAAAGGTTAGGAAACAAATCTGGGAAAAAAAATTTACCCATTTCCAGTATAAATCTGGAACTATATCTACAAAACACTGAGTCTTGAAACACTAATGAAACAAGGGATAATTAAGTTCCAGGTGTTGGTTATGCTGAGTATTGTATGGGATGTGGAGATCCTTTCTCCAACTCCGAATCTCAGTGGTATTTGATTATCTAACTTCTATTTTATATTTTTCCTATTTATTAATCCCAAGAAAGGGTGAGAGATGCAGAAACTCAAGAATTCTAATTTCTTGGTACCACTTTTTCCAAGACCTTTAAAAAATCAAGACCATTTTTTTTCGAGCAGTTTTAGGTTTACAACAAAATTGAGGAAAAATACAGAGATTTTCGATATTAGCCCCTGCAGCCACAAAGGCACAGCCTCCCTCATTATCAATACCCTCTCCAAACTGGTACCCTTGCTACAACTGAGGCACCTACACTGACATTTCCAAATCACCCGAAGTTCATAGCTCACATTATGATTCATTCTTGTTGCTGTTCATGCCACAGGTTTGGGCAAACATTTGACATTCAGCCACCATTATAATATCTTTTGCAAAATTAATTTTTATTTGAGTATAAAATATTATTAAATATAACATATTTAAAATATTGCATTAGTTTTTAATGTACAGCAAAGTGAACCAGCTATGTTGGTGGTGGTGGTTTGCTTGCTAAGTCACATCCAGCTCTTGCAACCCCTTGTAGGCCACCAGGCTCCTCTGTCCATGGGATGTCCCAGACAAGAATACTGGAGTGGGATGCCATTTCCTTCTCCAGGGAATCTGCCAGACCCAGGGATCAAACCCTAGTTTCCTGCATTGTAGGCAGGTTCTTTACTGCTGAGCCACCAGGGAAGCCCCTTGAATCAGCTATCAGTTCAGTTCAGTTCAGTCGCTCAGTCATGTCTGACTCTTTGCGACCCCATAAATTGCAGCACACCAGGCCTCCCTGTTCATCACCATCTCTCGGAGTTCACTCAGACTCATGTCCATTGAGTTAGTATACATATATCTCCTTTTTCTTTATCTTTTGGACTTCCTTCCCCTTTAGGTAGGTCTGGAATAGGAAAGAGCAACTCACTCCAGTATTCTTGCCTGGAAAATTCCATGGACAAAGGAGCCTGGCAGGCTACAGTCCATGGGGCCACAAACAATAGGACGCAGCTGTGCACACACACACCCATTTAGGTCACCACAGGGCACTGAGTTCCCTGAGCTATACTAACATAGCTATCAGTTCAGTTCAGTTCAGTTCAGTCGCTCAGTCATGTCTGACTCTTTGTGACCCCATGAATCGCAGCACACCAGGCCTCCCTGTCCATCACCAACTCTCAGAGTTCACTCAAACTCACATCCATTGAGTTAGTGATGCCATCTGGGCATCTCATCCTCTGTCATCCCCTTTTCCTCCTGCCCCCAATGCCTCCCAGCATCAAAGTCTTTTCCAATGAGTCAACTCTTCACATGAGGTGGCCAAAGTACTGGAGTCTCAGCTTTAGCATCATTCCTTCCAAAGAACATCCAGGAATGACCTCCTTTAGAATGGACTGGTTGGATCTCCTTGCAGTCCAAGGGACTCTCAAGAATCTTCTCCAACACCACAGTTCAAAAGCATCCATTCTTTGGTACTCAGCTTTCTTCACAGTCCAACTCTCACATCCATACATGACCACAGGAAAAACCATAGCCTTGACTAGATGGACCTTAGTCGATAAAGTAATGTCTCTGCTTTTCAATACACTATCTAGGTTGGTCATAAATTTCCTTCCAAGGAGTAAGCGTCTTTTAATTTCATGGCTGCAATCACCATCTGCAATGATTTTGGAGCCCCCAAAATAAAGTCTGACACTGTTTCCACTGTTTCCCCATCTATTTCCCATGAAGTGATGGGACCAGATGCCATGATCTTCGTTTTCTGAATGTTGAGCTTTAAGCCAACTTTTTGCTCTCCTCTTTCACTTTCATCAAGAGGCTTTTTAGTTCCTCTTCAGTTTCTGCCATAAGGTTGGTGTCATCTGCATATCTGAGGTGATTGATATTTCTCCTGGCAATCTTGATTCCAGCTGGTGCTTCTTCCAGCACAGCATTTCTCTTGATGTACTCTGCATAGAAGTGAAATAAGCAGGGTGACAATATACAGCCTTGACATACTCCTTTTTCGTATTTGGAACCAGTCTGTTGTTCCATGTCCACTTCTAACTGTTGCTTCCTGACCTGCATATAGGTTTCTCAAGAGGCAGGTCAGGTGGTCTGGTATTCTCATCTTTCAGAATTTTCCACAGTTTATTGTGATCCACACAGTCAAAGGCTTTGGCATAGTCAATAAAGCAGAAATAGATGTTTTTCTGGAACTCTCTTGCTTTTTCCATGATCCAGCGGATGTTGGCAATTTGATCTCTGGTTCCTCTGCCTTTTCTAAAACCAGCTTGATCATCTGGAAGTTCACAGTTTACGTATTGCTGATGTCTGGCTTGGAGAATTTTGAGCATTACTTTACTATCACTGTATAACTAATGATTAGAGTTATCTATTTTCATTATAGTATCTTACAGAGTACTTTCACCACTCTAAAAATCCTTTATGTCTACCAGTTCATCCCTCTTCATCTTCCAAACCTTGACAACTATTGATCCTTTTATTGTCTTCATAATTTTGCTTTTTCCAGAATGTCATATAGTTGGAATCATACGCTAAGTAGCCTTTTCAAATTGGCTTCTTTTGCTTAACAATATGCATTTAAAATTCTTCTGTATCTTTTCATAACTTGATAGCTCATTTCTTTTTAGTGCCAAGTGATATTGCATGGTCTGGATATACCAGTTTATTTATCCATTCACCTACTGAAGGACAGCTTGGTTGCTTCCAAGTGTTGGCAATTATGAACAAAGCTGCCATAAACATACCAGTGCAAGCTTTTGTGTAAACATATGTTTTCAAGTCCTTTGGGTAAATACTAAGGAATGTGATTGCTGGATTGTATGTTAAGAGTGTGTTTACTTTTGTAAGAAATTGCCAATCTGTCCCCCAGAGTGGCAGATAACCATTTTTGCATTTCTACTAGCAATGAATTAAGAGTTTCTGTTGTTCTACATCCTCAGCAACCTTTGGTGTTATCAATGTTTTGGATTTTGGCCCTTCTAGTAGGTGTATACAGGTATCTCATCGCTTTAATTCGCATTCCCCTGAGGACATACCCATATGGAGTATATTTATCTTCCTTGATGGAGGTATCTGTTAAGGTCATTGGCCCATTTGTTAATCAAGTTGCTTGCTTTCTTACTGTCGAGTTTTTAAAGAATTCTTTGCATATTTTGGATAACAATAATTTATCTTACACATATATTCTCCTAATCTGTGATTTGTCTTCTCATCCTCTTGGCATTGTCTTCCACAGAGCTGTTGCTATTGTTTACTCCTAAGTCGCGTCCCAATTTTTTTTATGACCCCATGCTCCTCTTTGTAGCCCACCAGGCTCCTTTGTCCGTGGGATTTCCCAGACAAGAATAATAGAGTGGGTTGATATTTCCTTCTCCAGGGGATCTTCCTGATCCAGGGATTGAACTAACATCTCCTGCACTGGCAGGCAGATTCTTTACCACTGTGTCACCCTCAGCTTTCCCTTCTAAGGGAAGCCCTTAGAAGTAATTTTAATGAAGGCCAACCTCTTCTGTCTTTAATCCATTGGATCCCATAGCCCTAGAGAGGAGGCTATTAAGCTATTTTTTGTTGAAACATTAAAAAGAAACATGTCCTTAAAACACTGCATTTCACTGCTGTCTACTTCAAAATGTTAACATTTCCCCTTCGAAAATGAATATTAGGTTTAAAGAAATACAATGACACTTCATGTATGTACCTTGATTCATGAAATGCTCCCCTTGGAGACAGATTCCGAATACTAATAACAAAATGGAGTTTTGCTAACATTTTGATACTAATCTTAAAAGCTGATAACATTTGCATTTTTTTCTCATCAAAAACAATTCTCTTTTGCAACGTGCATTAAAGAAAATTTAATGCTCAAACAGCTGGGGATATTTATTTCATTTACTGCAGATATTCAATTTGAAAATAGACATACTTTCAAGACTGGTATTCTAAACTTTCAAGACTGGCATTTTAAACACATGTACAGTTTTTGAATCTTCCTATGGAGTAAGTAAACTAATTCAAGTTTGCATCTCTATTATGATACCTTGCATACACGCAACGTTTTGCTTTAGATATTGATTGTGTACATGAATACATATGCCTTTCAGACTGAATTGGGGACACTACAGCCCAGGCTTCTTGCCTCTACCCGGTATAATATTACATATTATACTAAATATTAAATACAAACCGCTAGTCAAAATGTCCTACATATTGTCTCTCATTAAATAATAACAACAGCAACAATATTAAAGTTAAGATCAGTGGAGAAATATGATAAAAATGATAAACTAGAGCGCTTTTGTCCTAAAAGGAAAATCCAGAACCACCATGTGTATGAGGGGCTTGTTGGCAATTAACTTTGCCCTGCTTTCACATACCAAATTTCTCATTGCTAGAGATAAAAGCCTTTCTCCAAGAAAAAGTTCAAAGTGAGAAAACAGTTGGCAGGAGGGTCAACTAAAGTTGAAATTTGCTCAATACAAAATTTTCCGTTTGTACTGCTGCAGCCCGTTTTCTGATCTCTTCAGTTCACATGAATCACTTCACATTGAGGCCTCCAGTCATTTCTGTCCTGCAGAAGCCAGTGACTAATATTTGAGCTTCACCTTCCTGAACCTCTTCTCTACTCAGACAGCTTGAAACTTAGCTTTTATGAACAGGCAAAGGAGTAGAGAAACAGACCATGTCTATTTTAAGTTCCCTTTGCAGTTCTATTTTCCATAATTTCATTAATCATTTCCCTAGTGCCTTTTACATGATCTTACAGTCCTTGTTTATTCACCCCATTATTTTCCACCCAATCATCATTTTTTTCATAATCTTCAATGTGAATTAGAAGTATCGGTACAAACTCATGAAGCAGTTTATGTAAAGATAAAAATTTCTACATTTATCCTCTGAAAAGACCTGTAAATAATGACAAACCACGTAGCAATCACCACCATGAGTGTTTATATTATGTCCTAAAATACAATTTCTATTAAAAGGAACCAGAGCTCCTTGGAGAAATGGCTAATGTCAGGTCTGAGAACAAAAAATACAATGAGATAGGAACATCTTGCTATCAAAGACTAATAGAACTATGTCATAAATAAATAGATAGATGAATAGATGACATATTGATGCATACATGCATGGATACTTATGTATATCATATACATACAGCTCAGAAGCCAACTGGAGGAGGTTCCCCTAGACAAAAATCAGACAGTTTGATCATCAAATGAAGTAATTACTGCAAATGGACTGAAATGTATCAAATGCATTTAAATCCCAAAGTTCATTATGATCTTAAAAAAAAGCACTGGTCACCTTTAGAAGAGGATACCTAACTAATTCACTTTGAAACTGGTAAATAAAGGGGAAGGGTCAGCATTTATCCTGCTTTTCTATTACAAGCTGTACGTTGGGTAGTGAAACCTTGACACAGAACAGCTTTTCTTTACAGGAACTAGTAATTTATTCCAGCTAATAACTGAAGAAAAATCTTAGAAGATTATCACTGTACATCTCCTAATGAATGAATGGGATCTCAGCAATGACCATCAATGGCTGCTAGGATTACTTCAAAAGCTTAATATGGGGAAACAAGTCATCCAGTATTGACTCAAACTTCAACAGCAGAGGGAATAAAGCCAAAGTTATTTTTACTTTTCAGGCTCTTCTTTCCAATCATTTAAAGAAACTACAAGTTCAGCAACATCAGTGTATAAATTTTCTTTGAGAAAGAAACCATTGCCTGTCAAAGGAGCCAGAGGCACCTATAAATTAGTTCTTCCTTGAGTTTATTTTCTACTTATGAAACTTCCTTATATAAATTCTTACACATTTCCTCCCTAAAAGCTAAATGAATCATTCTGCCTTTTTTTTTCAGTCTGTGTTGTTCTTTTCTAACCTAAAATAGAGATAATTGAATTTAAAGATTCAAAGAAAATTCCCTACAGAAGAAAAACACATTTGGATCTAATTCTACTTTTGAGTCTTCACTGATTTCTTTTAAATAAAATGAAATGAAAAGCAAGATCTGCATATAGTAATTGAACCACTATTTTGATCATTTCTCTTCTACTTAATTAGCAAAACTGAACCATTAAGTAATCTAATTAAAAATGACAAGACAAGTAAATGACTTTCTGGAACTTACAGTTATCAGTACTTGACCTTAAAAACTCAGCACAACCTCAAATGGAGTTTGAGCAAGAGGGTGCCAAGAACATATAAGCAAATACATTAGGAGAAATTAGTTGAGGGCCTGAGGGTTGAGGATGCATGCCTTAGAAGTAAATGACTAAGTTGGTAAATTATTTCAGGGTGATGCACTCTTTCATCATCAACCCTCAGAATGGAATCAGCTCTGTCACTGGAGAGAATGATAGATCCTCCATGTGTAAAGAAAAACTCTTCATGTCTATGCTGCTGCTGCTGCTAAGTCACTTCAGTTGTGTCCAACTCTGTGTGACCCCATAGACAGCAGCCCACCAGGCTCCCCCGTCCCTGGGACTCTCCAGGCAAGAACACTGGAGTGGGTTGCCATTTCCTTCTCCAATGCATGAAAGTGAAAAGTGAAAATGAAGTCACTCAGTCATGTCCGACTCTTCGTGACCCCACGAAATGCAACCCACCAGGTTCCTCCATCCATGGGATTTTCCAGGCAAGAGTACTGGAGTGGGGTGCCATTGCCTTCTCCGCTTCATGTCTATATGTGCACTCAAAGAGAGATGAACCAGAGCCTGGGTTTTCAAAGGGTATCATTCAGGGAATCATCTTTCTATAATTACGTGATGAAGATATAGCTCCTGTCTCAACAAACAGCAATTCTAGGTCAAGAAACTAAAGCTTCACAGCCATGATGCTGAACAAAAGAAGCCAGACTGAGAGAGTCCACTCCTATGAGGAGTTCAAGAACAAGCAAACTAATATCAGGTGAAAAAAATCAGAACAGTGGTTATCTGAGATGAGGGGGAGTTGACTGAGAGGGGGCATGAAGGAACTTTCTGGGAGACAGAATCATCATGATAGGGTGTAAGTTACACAAGTACATCCACTTGCCAAAACTATATAGCTAAGATTAGTACTTTCCAGTGTATGTAGTCCTTACTTCAAAAACTATAAAAATCACCATCATTAGCATGTGGGGGTAACAGCTGGTAAAGATACAGATGATATAAGATGCTAGTATATTGATCATTGTTGAGGTTGGGTAATGGGTACTTGGGGATCCACCATACTATTCTGTTTATTTTGTACATGTTTGAAACGTTCCAAGTGAAAAGTCTTTTAAAAAAAAAAGCTAGAACTTTAATCTCCTCCCACTACTTTGTAGCTACTGGGTCTCTGGATTTTTTCTGAACCTCATTTTATTCATCCATAAGCTGGAGATAAGAAGCGATGCCCACCTCACTCAAAACAACCCTGGAATGTTGCTAAGTATCATGGAAGGCAATGGATATAGAACTTCTAAACTGCAAAGTAATATACAATATAGAAAATCAATAATAATGAAGATTTGTAATTACTAATAGATTACATTCCATCCTGGAATGTCTGAAGAGATCATTAATATATTTCTTTCAGTAGTAACATGAGGTATAGCCACGCATTTTTCATTAATTCTTACCTGAAAAAAAATGTAATAAAGCTGATTAAGTATAAAATATGGGTAACATAAATGTTATTCATATTTGGTCACAGAATATACTATATGACTTATTTTGCATAATAATGCAAAAATTTAGGCCTTTAGGAAAAGTTTTGAGTGCCTTGTGTACATATCAACTTGATATATAAAAGTCACAACATTAGAGATAAGAAACATTAAATTCTTAAGGCAAACTGATTATACTTTGTATGCTAAACATCTGGTTCTCCAATCTTAAGGTTCAACTCAGGGAAGCTCAGTGGACATCTGGGCTCTGTTTATTTTATTTATTTATTTAAACCTATTAGGCTAACCTTACAACTATCACAAAATACAACTCAAAGAAAGAGGACGGGGAGAGAGCGACTGTGTGTGCTTTCCAGGTGTGGTTCTATTCTAATATCCCAGTCTAATCTCCAAGAGTCAGATGTGCCCTGAAAGGACAACAGGCTAGGGTGGTGTGCTGTCCTGGGACCAAGTTTCAAATTAAATAAGCATGTCAAAGCAATGTTTTAAATAAGCACATTCTTATTCAAAATATACTTTAATAAATCACTTGGATAAATTCTTTTGCATTAATCTTCAAATGATAGCTGTACATACCAAGCGCCCACTTGTAGTATGCCCATGTCTTTTAAGATCTGGGTTGGGGAACATGTTCCTTTCAGTTCAGCTCTTCCTGTGGCCTTTGGTTCTGCATGAAATGACCCAGTGCACTCCTCAGATGGCCTCAAGTGCCATGGCCATTTTGTCCATGTCATCCCTAAAAGTGCCAGTCAACCCTGCCAACCCCTGAGTTTTAGGACGGCCCAAGGAAGACCATCTGAACTGCTGCTTATGAACTTAGTTAACAAAAACATGACTGAAACTGTCCATTTCTTATTCCTTTGTTAAGGTAAAGAACATTACACAGTACCTCAGTTAAAGAACTGGTCAATTCAAGAAAAAGCAAAGCTTGAAGCTAAAACCCTCACTCAGGCTATCACCCTGTTAGCAAACCTTCACATTCTAGTTAGAGTTAGGTTCTAAGTTCATATTTCCTCTTCCAGCTTGACACCTCCTATTCATGAAAGGGATCTTTCCTCTAAGAGGCTATGCTGCTTTCTCTAAACACCGGCCTTTTATTTATTTATTTATTTTTCCTCTAAAACATCACAGGGCTGGACAGCTTTTCTGCCCAAGAGAAAAGGTTCCCAAGGTCCACAGAACCATGTAACTGGCCGTGTGGTCCACTGAATCAAGGAGCATCACATCTCAACTGTTTATCCCAGGTCCTCATTGCCGCCTCTTGTAGCAGAGAAATCACAGACATCAAGGTCAAACACAGGATGATGTGAACTCCAAAACTGGAATGGATTCATTCCAAGGATTTTAGGCCAGATGACTTCCCCAATGTCATTTTTAACTGAGTTCTATCATTTAGAAGGAAACACTGACAAGAGGGAAAACAGGAATTTAGTGAGAGAAGGGTGTTTGAAAGGAAGCTCTACAGGATTTTAGGCTGACCCCTTCCTCTGTTATCTCCCTTCTCCAAATGAGTTTGTTTTATCCAATCTGTCCCTACTTTTCCCCTAAGCCTAGGCCCTGATATCACACTGTGGATGAAGGAAATGAAGGTGAGGGCCTGAGTAATTTGGTAAGTAAGCCTCAAGACTATCTCCACGGTAGCAACCACCCAATAAATGGAGCAAAACCCTTACAGAGTTTCAGCCAGTGGAGAGTAATGGTGTCAAGACCATAGACAGAGCTACCTCCCTGAAGACTTACGTTCCAGAGAATACCAGTGAGTGAACAGTACAAAACAGCAGCCCCCAAAGCTCTGCAAAATCACCCGGTGTGTGTGTGTGTGTGTGTGTGTGTGTGTGTGTGTGTGTCTGTGTGTGTGTCTGTGTATGTGTGTGTGTGTGAAGTCGCTCAGTCATTTCTGACTCTTTGTGACCCCATGGTCTGTGGCCTACCAGGCTTCTTCATCCATGGGATTTCCCAGGCAAGAGTACTGGAATGGATTGCTATTTCCTTCTCCAGGGGATCTTCCCAACCCAGGGATCAAACCCAGGTCTCCCGCATTGCAGGCAGACGCTTTACCGCCTGAGCCACCAGGGAAGCCCTATATATACATATATATCCCGTCTTTTTGGATTTCCTTCCCCTTTCTGTCACCACAGAGCACTGAGTAATAATACTATACTTTTATATTAAAAAATGATCCCTTGTTTGTCTGAAGTTCAAATTCAACTTGGAGTCCTATATTTCTATTTACTACTGCTGCTGCTGCTGCTAAGTCACTTCAGTCGTGTCCAACTCTGTGCAATCCCATAGACGGCAGCCCACCCGGCTCCCTCATCCCTGGGATTCTCCAGGCAAGAACACTGGAGTGGGTTGCATGGCAACTGTCAGGCCCACCTCCACTACAATGATGGATGAAATAAAAATGCATATAAAAAACATAACACTGTTATATCCACTTTTGATTTACTAACTCAGAATTTATCTCTTCAGAATATATAGCATGTAGCATAATATAGAAAATAAAAAAATGAGTATGGTGATATTACTCAGATAGCCTCAATTTCCCCAACTGTGAAATGGAAAGGGTTGGACCAGATCTAAAATTCCTGTAAACCACTGAATTATTAACAAACCTTTACCCTTATCAAATTTAGTTATCAGTGTTTGAAATTCTCATGTCTTCTGGAAGGTTTCTTCACAAAAGCAAATAGCCAACCAACCAACTCATTTTATCATCAATTTCTACTTTCTCAAAAGCAATTTCTGAAACCTATTTTTGCACAGCTCACCAGTGGTAATGTTTCCTCTTACAGTGATTTGAATGTTCTCTAATATTTGCTACCTTCTACAGATTCTATCCACAGTCCACCACATCAGAAATGCTCAGGGGTTACAGAGAAAATAGTGTTCCCTCTTATTGATCACACCAGGGGCCATGATCACACATGGTAATCCTTGATGTACTGCTTACCAAAAACTCATATTATTTTAGTAAAGATCCAAAATTATTCTAAGGTAGAGATATGCCATGAGCTCTTCAAGTCAGGAAGGAACAAATAGCAGGTGTCTAATTCATGCTGACTAAAGACAGTCTACAGTATTAGCATTAATCATAAGGAATGAGTAGGAATTATAGCTCTCTGTACATACAAATTTAGTTTTACTCAAATGGCCTTGACCAAGTAACCAGTGTTGGTATCTGTGATACCAGTGGCATCTAACTTGGTCATAGTTGTTTAACAAAGGCTCTTGAGCTCCTCTTGAAAATCTGAGTTTAGGCACTGATCATATGAGAGCAAAAAAGTTCCTATTTTTGGTTTCACTCAAATTATTTCTCCTGCTTTAACTGTTTTGATTTGGGCTGCTGCTGCTGCTGCTAAGTTGTTTCAGTCGTGTCCAACTCTGTGCGACCCCATAGACAGCAGCCCACCAGGATCCTCTGTCTCTGGGATTCTCCAGGCAAGAATACTGGAGTGGGTTGCCATTTCCCTCTCCAATGCATGCATGCATGCTAAGTCGCTTCAGTAGTGTCCAACTCCATGCAACCCCATGGACAGCAGCCCACCAGGATCCTCTGTCCACAAGATTCTCCAGGCAAGAATACTGGAGTGGGATGCCATTTCCTTCTCTTTGATTTGGGCAATTATGCTAATTATAGCAGCAGACTATGGTCCATGGGTCAAACCTTGCCCTCTGCTTATTTTGCAATGAAAGCTTTATTGACCTACGGCCATGCCCATGTATCGGTGTAGTATCTATGGCTGTTTTCACACTACGACAGCAGAGTGGTTGGCAACAGACTGTATGGCTCACAAAATCCTTAATATATACTATCTGCCCCTTCTGTAAACTTTGACAATCCCAGTTGTAAATGACTAACATTACTCCCACATTAAAAAAAAAAGAGAAATGAAGTGACAGTATTCCAGGCTCTATATCTTTTGGGCAAAAATGGATGATAGCTTTCCAATGCAGGAGTTATTTCCAGCGCAATCAAGAACTCAGCCTTTGCAACCTCTAAAGTGCCCAGGGGACGTTTTTGGTGTAGTAGCTCATACAGTTAACTGTAGTTTCAATGGAACACCACTCCTCAGTCTCAGATATTCTTAAAGATCCAAAGGATGAACACACAGGCACAGAAGTATGAGAAAACACATTTCTTCCTGCTCAGAGTCCAACATTTCAGGAGACGAAATTACACAATGACAAGCACACGGGTAGGGTGGCTGCTGCCACCAGTATTTGTGTCTGGTGAGGGAAATGCAGTCAAACAGGAATACAGAAATTGTCTCCACTTGGCTCTGGTGCCTTTGAGGGTATTGTCACTGTTACAGAGATTTAGAATTTAAATCAACACAGTTCTGTGGTTTCACTGCTTTAGGCAGGAAGAGTGTGTGATCAGAAAGAACAACTATCTTCAAAACTGAGACTACTGGGAGCCTTAAAAGATCTCCACACAGGTGCCCTGAAGGACAGACTTGAAGGCCAGAGGACATATTATGGTTTTTGAGAGGCCTTCGCTGAATGCCACCTCCTCCGGAGTAATCAGCCATGAAGGGCCCCTTGCGATCTCCTTTCTGCTCCCATAGAAAGCCCTTGTAAGCAGACATGACACACTCACAGTTACAGATATTTTATGCCACAGAAAATTAAACACAGATATTCCTCTAGTTGAGAGGAGCAGGAAGAAGAAGAAAAAAAAAAAACCATAGTAACCGTTGCTAAGTTTGGCTTTACGGTATTGACAGAGTAGATGGCTTACCAAATAAAAACTTTAAAAACTGGGTCTAATTCAATCCTTCAACCCCTGTGGGGGATCAAAAGGGCTCTCCCATTGGGATGGAAGCAGAGCTGAGGCTCTTTCACCCTCCTTCAGTTCTGCCTCCTCCACTGTGGACCATCTTTCACTCCCTGAGGCCACGTCTCCCTTCCCCTTGTTGGTCTAAATGTGTGTGCTGGGCCTTAAGTCCCTGGGCTCTCCCTGAACAAATAAGAGAATCAAATACACACCCACACCCCTGGAGGGAGAGACACCCCAGCTCATCTCACTTCAGGGTGGCCGGAGCTCAATATGCTTGAAGTGAAGTGTTAGTCGCTCAGTCATGTCCGACCCTTTGAGACGCCATGGACTATAGCCCACCAGGCTCCTCTGTCCATGGAATTCTCCAGGGGATCTTCCCGATGCAGGGATCGAACCCTGGGTCTCCTGCACTGCAGGCAGACTCTTTACCACCTGAGCCACTAGGAAAGCTCCAATATGCTTCTTTTTAATTCCAATATTTGAAGAATGTCTCCCATCTTCCAGGATTTGTACTTAGGTTCAAAGGGGAACAAAAACAGCCCAGTCTTCTCAGGGCATTGATAGGTGGAGTGGCACCAGGAGGAAGAGAGCAGACAGATAATCCCTAGAGTCTAAAATTATATTCTAAACGAGTCTAAGACGATGAGGGTATAAATTGTGCTCAGCATTATGAGGGTGAGGAGCAGGAGTGTGAGAATATAAGGCGGAATGGTCATTTTTATCAAGGGATCTGAGAAGGCTTTGGCTCCACCAAAGTACACTTAAAATGAAACTAGAAGGATGAGCAGGTGCAGAAGCCCTAAGGACAAGAAGGTCTGGCTCAGTCAAGAGAGGTGAGAGTAAGGCTGGGAAGAGGAGCAATCCCTTCTAAATCAGAGCAGTGACTTTTTACTCATCCTAAGTACAATGGGAGGCCATGAGCAGGGGGAGGAAGAGACCGTCCGTGTGTGAGGACTCGTCCTGAGGGGTAGGAGCCCAGGAGATGATGGAAGACTGCTTTGGGAAGGGGAGGGGGAGGCGTGCAATAGGTGTGCAGAACAGTGGCATGAATCAAGGTATATCTGGAAGGCCTGATCAACAGGGGATATACTGACAAATGAGGGAGAAAGAGGTACCAAGGATGTCTCTCGATTTGCTAGCATGAGCTCCTGGGTAGGTAGCACACCATTTACCAAGATAAGAAATACTTCTGGAAGATACTGTAGGGTGAAGCATCAAGAATTCCACTTTATAAAATTCCATATCTATAAAGAGCACAGTAAGATTTACTGGCTTCTCTGCAAGCTTCTGTGCTTCTGTGTTCATCATCTGTAAACGGGAATTATGTACCAACTTCATGACTGTTACGATAAAGAAAAAAACTGATGCATATAAAGTGAAACACTTAGCATGGCAAACAATAATCTCAATAAAAGATTAGCGCTATGGTTATTATTCTGCACTGAAATGTCTTATCAGCAACCTTAGTAAAATGTCCAATAGGCAGTTAGATAGCTGGGCTCTGCAGCTCACAACTCTCCTGGTGGGAGATAGTGGAAAGGATCCTGCCTGTTCAGGGCTTGAGTATGCTGCTGTGAGATTATGAATCAGGCATCTAGTTGTAGACTTCATAATAGCAATGGAAGATTTACTTCTGGCTAAAAGGTCAGCATCTGGGTATCAACAGCATAAAGATGGCATTCAAAGTTGTAGAAAACAGAATTATTTGATGCAGAAGTAAGTCCAGAGGAAGAAAAACGGAAGTCAAGGAATGAGCCTGTAGGGAGTTCCCTAAATCAAACAGAAAACAAAGGTTGAAAAGGTGAAGGAAAGGCAATAGACATAAAAGGTTCTGTACATTTACCTATTTCTTCAAACTAAAAAATGACAGTCAATCTTACAGGAGAATCAGTAACTCCTTATATATCAGAAATATATACAAAGATATATTTGCAAGAACATTCACTATAATACTATAAAGAGCAAAAATGACCTAAAACAACCTAAATCAACAATAGCCAACTGATCAGTTAAAGTGTGGCGTATCTATGTAAGAAAATAAATGTACAGCTAGTAAACATCAGGTCACAGATGATTTATTGGGAAAATGTTCATATTTTATTGGTACCTCAAAAAAGTAGGCTACAAATTAGCAAGCACAATGTTTTGTTTTAAATACTGAGTGTTTTGTTTTTAAAAAATACATAATAGAGAAAAAAAAAAAACCAGCAGGGCATACAATACCAGAAAATTAAAGTTAATTCTGGATAATAAAATTTTAGATGATTTTTTTCTTTCTTTGTACTTTTTATTTTTCAGATATAACATGAGTAGATGCTACTTGTATAGGAAGAAAATGAAACAAGCCAGATAATTTTTACTCTTCCTTAAAAACACCTGACATTCTTTGTCCTCAAATCCCCAAACTAAAGCTCAGGAGAAAGACTGAGACTGAAGACTTGACACAAACATCTCCATTCTCCTCCTCGCAGTAACAGGAACCAGACACTGTTGCAGGGACAGACAGCAGTATTTCCTGAGCCTTCTATAATGAAATAGAACCATGTTCTCCACCAGGGGTTGTTCTTTTCTAACCGTAAAACAACTGCCATCAGGGTCGTGAATTGGACTACCTTTGTAGTAGTTGATTGTTGATCTTTGTTGATCTTTAACAACACACACAGAGAGAAAATCACAGAAAAAGATTCATTTCATTGTAAAAAAGAAAGTCACACAAACTTCCAGTTTGTACATATTTACATACCATCACATCCACAACCAAATCTGAAATTTCTTTTAAAGAAACGTTAAACATTTTTAGAGGACCTTCACTTCCCTATAGCACTCAAAATTTATCAAGAAAAATTACATAAATAGGCTTCGCAACAGGGGATTAAATGCTTTCTGACAGAAGCAAAAGAGCCAGGTCTCCATTTCTTCCAGTACATGGTATCTGTGCAACGTTCAGCTAAGTAATTTCACTTTTCTTAGTTTTCTTATCTAAAAGTGGGGAGAATAAAACTTTCCTAGCAGGAACCTTCATGTTTGGAGGACAATAACAGCTGCATGATCGAAATAACGCTAACATCCTTCTCGAAAGACCACAGAATCAATAAGAGGGCAAATATTATCTTGATACCCAAACCATTCAGCACTATTAGGAACAGGGAATACCACAAGCTTCACACTACCTGTGAGAGGAGAAATAAACACCGACTTCCAACTCAGCTCCTGCTGCTGCTACGATCCAGGGCATGTGAAGAGCAGGGAAGCCCTGTGAACAGGAGAAAAGGGACATGGAGATGAAGTTCAAGCAGAATCACCCCCAGAAAGGGAAAGACAGTCTCAGCACCTGCTACATGTCAAGAAACGGCTTAAAGGTGAGAGAGACCCAGGACCCAGAAAATCAGTGCTTCTAGAAGAGAAAGAAGTAAAGGGAGGAGTGGTGCCAGGATGGTGAAGGATCTTAGAGGAGAAATTGAGGATACCGCACACCTCAGATCCTCTCATCCACCAGCACCACCATCATCCCTTAAAGAAACTGCACCTCTGACAGAAATGAGTGCTCCTGAACCAGGAAACATTCATGAAATGCCCAGGAATAGAAAAATATCAGCACAAAATCAAACAGCTGCTGAAAATTCTCTCCACCAAAAATCATGAAACAGAAGACAACCATAACACAACATTCCAAACTGAATTAAATATTCTCACACAAGCACTTGGAGAGTTAAAAACACTTAGAAACAAAAATACAAAAATTAACAACAGAAGTAGACAAAGAACAAAAAAGGAAGAGATGCAATGAGAGTTGATTGAAATCAACAAAGTCAATAAAAGAAAAAGACAAAGGATGCTTTCTTCAGAACAGAAAAATAACGTACAAGATGCCCAAGAGAAAACAGGCTTGAGTTGAAATTTAATAAGTGGGACAGAAGAATAAAGCCAACAAAAGCAGGAAATAGTCAAGAAGTGGAGACGTTTGGGAAATGGTGAGAAGTCGGATACACAGCAGCACAGGGACAAGTTACAGAGAGAGAAAACTGACAGACGAGGTTGGAACCAAATTTATTCACTCAACAAATATTTCTGAGTGTCTACTGCATTCAAGGCCCAGTTGCTAGTCATTGTGAATGAATTGGCTCCTGCCCTGTAGGGAAGACAAATAGGAGTCAGGGACCTTTCATCAGGAGAGTGATATAATCAGACTAAATTGAGAGGACAGTAACTCTAGAGGCAGAATGGAAGGCTCTCTGGAGCGGCCGAGACCGAAAGGGAGGCTAATTAGGAAGCCGTAATAAATAATTCTAAGAAAAGAGTATCAAGGTTTCCCGATAACCCCACATAAAGATGCCACCAAAGATGCCACCAAGGCTGCTATTTTTGGGGAAACTGGGGAATGATTCCGTAACAGATGGAAAGAGTTTCTGCTCCTTTCTGGGCATCGTGTGGTATGATATGTGGAGAGCGGAACCTCACGAGAGCACAGGAATTGGAGATGCTGGCGACGGTCATCTTTTGGTTGATGGGGCAGCCGCTGGATGTGAAGAGATGGCCATGGATAGCTCGGCTCTTATGCCTCAGAGGACAACAGACCTTCAGTGTCAATACTTAAGGGGTAGAGGAGAGGTAGCGCTGGAAGCCAGAGCCGCAGCGGGCGCCCTGCGTCCAAACCGCAAGAGGAGACACTCAGAGAATGGCGGCTGGCCCACTGAGGCGGTCTCCATGGAGACCAAGGGAGGAGGGCAGAGACAGGACTCAGAGAACGCAGAGGCCGCCGGAGAGCTTACTGATAAGGAACTTCCATGGCATTCGCACAGGAGATTTAGGTCATGCTCTCGCAGCTGGCAGAAGAAGGGAGGCAGGGGACGGTGACAGGAAGGGGAAGCTGGATCAAGAGAAAAACTTGGAGAAGAAAGATAGGAGAGGACCAGTGGTAAGGTCAGCAGTATTGCTGTTTTTCAGCCGCTCGGTCTTGTCTGACTCTTTGCGACCCCATGGACTGCAGCACGCCAGTTTTCCCTGTCCTTCACCATCTCCCGGAGCTTGCCTAAACTCGTGTCCATTGAGTCAGTGATGCCATGCAACCATCTCATCCTGTCATCCCCTTCTGGTCAGAACTACAGAAACACCAAAAGAGGACGGAACTGATAGAGCAAGAGAGGAAGGGGTCAGGGTCTAGATGCAGGCTTCGAGGTCTCTTTAAAACCTGTGAGAGCAAGGAGGATGGGATCTGTGCAGGGCGCCCGGGCATATGAACATGCTGCCCTTCTTTGAACTCCCATAGGCCTCTTCTCAGAGAAGGCGATGGCACCCCACTCCATTACTCTTGCCTGGAAAATTCCATGGATGGAGGAGCCTGGTGGGCTGCAGTCCATGGGGTCGCGAAGAGTCAGACACGACTGAGCGACTTCCCTTTCACTTTTCACTTTCCTGCACTGGAGAAGGAAATGGCAACCCACTCCAGTGTTCTTGCCTGGAGAATCCCAGGGACGGGGGAGCCTGGCGGACTGCCGTCTATGGGGTCACACAGAGTCGGACACGACTGAAGCGTCTTAACAGCAGCAGCAGCAAGAGGCCTCTTCTATGGAATTTTACGCTGGGAGCTTAGAGTCTAAGACACTGCTTTGTGTGCCAGTCCTGCCACTTACCACCTATATACCCAAGAACATGTCATAAATCATCTGAAGCTCAGTTTTGCCATCAGTAAATTAGGCAGAACCCTATGAGTCACACACACTCCCACCTACTTCATAGGATCGCTTCGAGGCCCTGAAACACAGCATGTATGCAGATGCACCTTAAAAGACAGAACAGCCCCATGGATAAATCCTTGGCTCTTACTAGTCCATGTATATTTGTTTCTCACTAAAGGAGGATTAGTTCAACCTCCATGCATTCCACACAGGGTTTAACAGAGTATTCTGTACCCAGGTCACCACGCACTGACTTGGACTAACACCAGCCTGCTCCTCACGACAGTGTAAGACTGCGTTGTTTTCCACGTCCCACAGGGCTACACAGGGAAACTACCACCCCTAAACTCAGTTCCCAGCCTGAGCTTTTAGTAAGTCTCCTAGCGAACAACAGAAAATGCTTTGTAACAGCATTTTCAAATTAGCAGAGGTGCAATTATGAAAAGCCTTCCATATGTTACAACGATTTTTTTTTTAATTAAGAAGAAAACAGTAAGCAATCGTATTCCAAGCATACTCAGCCAATGGATCTAGAAAAGACATCTAGAGAAAATTCAACCACTACCTCCCAGCTGATCAAGGAGACAGGCACTCCCCACACAGCCCATCAAGTGGCAGAAACCCACAGGGAGTGGAAGACACGCTCTAGTTCTGCCAAATCACCAAGTAAGAAGTTGCTGCAGTCAAATCCATCATGTCACTTCACATTTGCATCCCCTTTAGCCCTGAAACGAAGCATACTCTGGAAAAGTACATTTTAATATGGCTTAGGCTAGAGCCTTACCTACCACTCAATCAAAATCTTATTATGGAGATAATACTGGATCTGTTACTTACACTAGGTAGGGGGAAGAAATAACACATGCAGAGCAATAAATTTTTATTTCACAACCAAAGCAGCAAATTATTTTTGCTGTTCTCACGCAGTACAGTAAGGCTCATACATATTAAACAACCTAGATAAAATTATTTTTTCCATTTGAGGCAAATCTCAGTAGTGATTTAAAATTAAATTGTTAACCAAGTGTCAGGAACCATGAAATAAGCATAAGTGGTAGTCTCTCTTTGAAGAGAAATACCAGAATATTCGGAATCACATGAAACTCTAAGAGCACGCAGAGCAGTAGCACCAGCTATTCAATGCCTTCAATTCAAGATAGCCATCAACTTTCTACCTCTAACACTAAGGGGAAAACGTTAGCAATATGAGGTTATTATTATCCTCTTTTCATTAAAGACATTCACTTGGTCACTTATGCAATATATTAAGCCTCTATTATTACTTGCCAGACAGTGTTGGGATTGGGGATATGGTGATGCACCAAACAGACCTGTCCTTGTTCTCATGGATTTATGGTCTGATGAGAGAGGGAGATTAAAAAACAGCTAAAAAAAATTAAACAGCTAAGCATATGATTCAGTTCAGTTCAGTTCGGTAGCTCAGTCGTGTCTGCCTCTTTGCCACCCCATGAATCGCAGCACGCCAGGCCTCCCTGTCCATCACCAACTCCCGGAGTTCACCCAAACTCATGTCCATCGAGTCAGTGATGCCATCCAGATATCTCATCCTCTGTTGTCCCCTTCTCCTCCTGCCCCCAATCCCTCCCACCATCAGAGTCTTTTCCAATGAGTCAACTCTTCACATGAGGTGGCCAAGTACTGGAGTTTCAGCTTTAGCATCAGTCCTTTCAAAGAACACCCAGGGCTGATCTCCTTTAGAATGGACTGTTGGATCTCCTTGCAGTCCAAGGGACTCTCAAGAGTCTTCTCCAACACCATAGTCCAAAAGCGTCAATTCTTTGGTGCTCAGCTTTCTTCACAGTCCAACTCTCACATCCATACATGACCACTGGAAAAACCATAGCCTTGACTAGATGGACCTTTGTTGGCAAAGTAATGTCTCTGCTTTTCAATATGCTATCTAGGTTGGTCATAACTTTCCCTCCAAGGAGTAAAGTGTCTTTTAATTTCCGGCTGCAATCACCATCTACAGTGATTTTGGAGCCCCCAAAATAAAGTCTTAAACTGTTTCCACTATTTCCCCATCTATTTCCCATGAAGTGATGGGACCAGATGCCATGATCTTCGTTTTCTGAATGTCAAGCTTTAAGCCAATTTTTTCACTCTCCTTTTTCACTTGCATCAAGAGGCTTTTTAGCTCCTCTTCACTTTCTGCCATAAGGGTGGTATCATCTGCATAGCTGGGGTTATTGATATTTCTCCCGGCAATCTTGATTCCAGTTTGTGCTTATAAACATTAAATACTAGAAGGAAAAGATATGGTACTATGAGAAATAAATAACAGGGACTGAATTCAACTCGAGAGGAGAAGGCGGCTTCTTGGAGGAATTAGCAATTTAAGCTAAAAACTGAAGGCCAAAGTGGGAGGGGAAACTCTAGCTAAAAGGAACAGCATGTGCAAAGGTTCTGAAGCAAGAAAGAGCTGGGCATACTACAGACCTGAAAAGAGACCAGTGGAGCTTGAGCAGAGTATGCCAGCACAGGAAGGAGTGAAATGAAGTGAAGCTTGTAGGCAGGAACCAAATATTCAGAGCCAAACAAAGGATTTGCATTTTGCTTTGTTGTTTTCATTTCTTAGTGCAACAGAAGGCAGTGAAAGGCTTCAAATAGGGTACAGACAGAATGGGACTTGTATTTTTAAAAGAATGGATGGAGAAGGATAAGAAATGGGAAAGCTATGGCAATGGAAATAGGAGAAGAAGATGAGCTTGGGATGTATTTTGGAGATGAATGGATAGAATTGCTCAATAAGGGCGGAGGAGAGCAGTGAGCGAGTGAGGCATCAAACAAGATCCGTGGTGTCTGACTGGAGCAACTAACTGAATGGGGAGCTATCTCATACAAGGACAGAGGCACAGGCTTAGCCAGTGAGTAAGGTTGGTTTTGACCAAAATGTTAAAAATTTAAAGATAATCTGTGGTATCTCCAGGTAGAAATGTTACGTAAATGCTGGGATAATATGAAACAGAAGTGTAACACATGTGGCATTTCATTCTTACCATCTAGGTTAGTAGCTACATCAGGTAAAGGTTGTACAGCCTCCTTTGAAGGAGTCATTCCCACCCTCTTACTCACTTCCTGGAGAAGGAAATGGCAACCCACTCCAGTATTCTTGCCTGGAGAATCCCATGGACAAAGGAGCCTGGTGGGCTACAGTGCATAGGGTCACAAGAGTTGGATACAATTGAGCGACTAACACACACACACACACACACCCCTCCCACACACACTCACTTCCAGACACAGTCCATTCCCTGCCAAGGAGCAAACCAAGGAGATAGGTACATAGATCCTCTCTAAGAACTATGAACAGGGCTCACTTTCGAGTAGAGTAATTTATATCCTGAGAAAGCAAAGAAGTCTTTGAAATATACCAGCTACATGGGGTTATAGATTTTATAAATTTTTATGTTATCAATTTTATATAGCTTATAAATTATATACTTATATAGCATGTGCAAGGGTGCTAAGTCACTTCAGTCCTGTGTGACTCCTTGTGATCCCATGGACCAAAGCCTACCAGGCTCCTCTGTCCATGGGATTCTCCAGGCAAGAATACTGGAGTGGGCCGCCATGTCCTTCTCCAAGGGATCTTCCCAACTCAGGGAGTGAACCAGGGTCTCATGTCTACCTGCACTGGGAGGCAGGTTCTTTAATACTAGTACCACCTGGGAAGCCCCATATGTCTATTTATATAGTAATAAAATGTATGAAATATATAATATTATTATTTTATTTATAAATCAATTTTATATCTGAAAATTCAAGTATATTTTTGAAGGCTTTATGTGTCCATATATCGTATATATTATTTCTCAGCTGTAGTATAGAAAAAACTTAAAATGATAGTTTTTTTTTTAATGTTTAAGACAGGGCTTAGATGGTTAAGTGAGCTCATGTAACATCTCTTTGATAAAAACGTATGGCATTAACATCCTACTCCCATTGTGGCCAACTAGTAGCATTTTGAAAAACCCCATAAGATGGTACCAATCACTGTTTCCATCAGCCACTGGTTTATGGCCTCAGGTTACAGGAACTTCTAATTCATTCATATCTGACCCCTGGGTTGATTTTTGTTTGCTTTTAACTAAATTTGCATGATTCAAATGTTTTGTTCATTCAACACTTCCACCGACTGAAATACGAGCAAACTCTGCTAAAGAAGCAGGCTCATCACTCTTGACTTTGGGCAGGGCGACATTTAACACCAGCCAGACGGCCAAAGGAAAAAATGACGTCATCCACATCCGCTAATTCCCGGGAAAGGGAGGAGAGAGGGGAGCAGACAGTGAGGCCAGGAGTGATGTGGGAAGTGAGATTACATTTTACTGGAACGCGGCTGCAGAGCTAGACAGCTGCTCAGAAAGGTTCTGGTAGTCAGGGAAGGAAGAAAGAACAGGCAGGTACTTTGTCAAATGAGATTAGAAGAGTCAAATGCTGTTACGCAGGCAAGTAAAACGCGGAGTCTTAGCTGTGAAAGATTAAGACTTAAGTGTTCCCTTTTCTTGTAGGGAACGCACATTTTCCAAATCTAACCTACTTTAAAAGATAGCTTCTCAATCACCCTTTCATATTTTAAAATCATCTGAAAGCCATTCTTACCCAAGGCAATCATGTTAATTTGGCACAATTTTATCAAACACGTTTTTAAAGGCACAAAATAAAACTTAAAATGACCAATACACAATATGAAGTAACATAATTTCTGGAGTAAAAGCCTATCTGTGCTTTATGCGCTTAATTGCCTTAAATATAAACTTCTGCCATGATTATGTATCCATGCAGAATGTCACTAATACATTTAAAGTATCAAATCAAATGGATTAAATATTTAATCACAAGCCATGCCACAGTCATAGAAATAGGTCCCTAAAGTAAAAAGAAAAAAGCAAGAAGCAACTGTAATACACTGCTGCCATATCATTTATTCAATAATTGTTTCTTAAGTGCCTAGTATGTATAAAAAAACTATGTGATCAATTATTGAACCAATGGGTAGGGTGATCAATTACTGAATCAAAATTAGGACAGTTTGAGACGTATGAATGGGCCTGTAGAAACGATTAGCAAGGACAGTGGTACCGAAATAACAATAACAATTATTAGCATTAACTTTTATTATGTGCTTATTATATGACTGGTTCTCAGTTAAGTACTTTTTAAAAAATATTTTTTATTGAAGGATAATTGCTTTACAGAATTTTGCTGTTCTCTGTCAAACTTCAACATGAATCAGCCATAGGTATATATATATCCCCTCCCTTTTGAAACCTCCTCCTATCTCCCTCCCCACCTCACCCCTCTAGGTTGATACAGAGCCCCTGTTTGAGTTTCCTGAGCCATATAGCAAGTTACATTACATTTAGTAATGTAAGTTTCCATGTTAACTCTTTCCATACATCTCGCCCTCTCCTACCCTCTCCCCATCTCCATAAGTCTGTTCTCTATGTTTGTTTCTCCACTGCTGCCCTGTAAGTAAATTCTTCAGTTCCATTTTTCTAGATTCCGTATATATGTGGTAGAATACGGTATGGATCGTTCTCTTTCTGACTCACTTCACTGTGTATAATAGGTTCTAGGTTCATCCACCTCATTAGAACTGACTCAAAGGTGTTCCTCTTCATGGCAAATTATTGTTTTTAGTTGTGGTAAAATACACATAAAATTTACCTTTTTAAGTGTACACTGCAGGGGCATTCAGGACATTTACACTGTTGTGCAACCATCCACCTCCAGGTTCTTTTTATGCCGCAAAACTGAAACGCCGTACTCTTTTAAATAATAATTCCCGTGCCCTCCCTCCAGTCCCTGACAACCATCATTCTATTCACGAATTATGAGTTCATAAATATAGGAGAAGGAAATGGCAACCCACTCTAGCATTCTTGCCTGGAGAATCCCATGGACAGAGGAGCCTGGTGGGCTACTGTTCATGGAGTCACAAAGAGATGGACGTGACCGAGTGACTAAGCACAAGTATAGCTAAAACTATACTTCTGTTTGAATTCACATGTATTTGTAGGATATCTCTTTCAACTAAAACACTAAAATCAACAATCAAAATAAACAGTACTCAAATTTCTATATAAAAAGGCATTAAATCTGGATTTTTTAAAAATGAAGCATATTAAATTATTAGTAATATTTTAGAGAGGAAAAAAATTTTACCATTAAACATCTTCCGTAATCTTTGTAAAATGTCTATTTCCTATGTTTTATAAGAATATTATCATACACTTATAATATTTATTAACAAATATCATATTTTAGATATAACATGCACAAAACTTTTTACTGTTCAAGTGTGCAACCAAAAACATTTGGGAACCATTGAAATAAAGGACTGTGGGCCCATTAACAGGAATCAGTGAAAGAAGGAAGGGGAAGAGGTTTTACTTACATATCTTTTTCCTATTTTTTGGTCACATCATGTGGCATGCAGGATTTTAGTTCCTCAGCCAGGGATCAAACCCATGCCCTCTGCAGCTGAAGTGCAGTGTCCTAACCACTGGACTGCCAGGGAAGTCCCAGGAGTTTGTTTTCAAATATACATATAGTACGTTTTAAAACATACTGTGTTTCATGCATCATGTAGAAGATCAAGCAGAGATCACCAAAAGGCAAAAGGACACATAAGCCTAGAGTTCAGCTGAGATGAAATCTATATTTAGAAGTCATCCACACAGCAGTGACTAGAAGAGACATGAGAAGGGATAAGAACTGTGAAAAAGAACACAGCTGAGGATTACATGGACGACAGTCTCCAAATTTAGAAAGTATCGGAGAAAGGAGAGCGAAAGGAAACAGGGAGATAGGAGTAGACCCAAAGGAATACACAGTTCAGTTCAGTTGCACAGTTGTGTCCGACTCTTTGCAACCCCATGAACCGCAGCACGCCAGGCTTCCCTGTCCATCACCAACTCCCGGAGTTCACCCAAACTCATGTCCATTGAGTCGGTAATGCCACCCAACCATCTCATCCTCTGTCATCTCCTTCTCTTCCTGCCCCCAATCCCTCTTAGCATCAGAGTCTTTTCAAATGAGATGGCTACAATTAAAGATGAGGCTACAGTGTCAAATGGAGAAGGCAATGGCAACCCACTCCAGTACTCTTGCCTGGAAAATTCCATGGATGGAGGAGCCTGGTAGGCTGCAGTCCATGGGGTCGCTAAGAGTCGGGCACGACTGAGCGACTACACGTTCACTTTTCACTTTCCTGCACTGGAGAAGGAAATGGCAACCCACTCCAGTGTTCTTGCCTGAAGGATCCCAGGGACAGGGGAGCCTGCTGGGCTGCTGTCTATGGGGTTGCACAGAGTTGAACACGACTGAAGTGACTTAGCAGCAACAGTGTCAAAAGCTGCAAAAAGTAAGGAACTGAGCAAAGGCCATTCACTGGATTTGGCTGCCAGAAGAGCAGTTTGGTCCTCTAAGAGTATTTTCAGTAACAGGTAGTGTCAGAAGCCTGATTCATGACCCACTGAATAGTGATAAATTGGAGATAAGGAGTTGTGAGCAGGCTACAAGGGAAATTTGATGACAATGGAAATGAAAAGCAGAATGACAGAGCTTTCTCAAGGTCAGGACTGGCCAGATGGATCACTGAAGGACAAGAGGTACTAGGCAGCCCTGCTGAGTTGGCTTACATGATATCCAAGCTATGGTAACGATGCCAGAAGAAGATGAGCTGAGAAGACAGAAAGGAGGCTGGGCGCCACGGGATGGACAGACACCCAGTTGGGTAGGTGGAAGAATGAAGGGAGAAAAAGTGGTAGGAAGCCAGGGTCAAAGATAGTAACTCTTTCGGGTCTCATATGTTGGTGGATAAATTGTTTCAAATTATGATGAGGTCCAAGACAAAGCCATGGCTGTAGACTAATTCTGACATCCAGTGGGGGCAGGAAAGACTGCATCCTAAATTCAGCTCAGTTCAGTTCAGTGGCTCAGTTGTGTCTGACTCTCTGCAACCCCATGAATCACAGCACGCCAGGCCTCCCTGTCCATCACCAACTCCCAGAGTTCACCCAAACTCAAGTCCATCGAGTCAGTGATGCCATCCAGCCATGTCATCCTCTGTCATCCCCTTCTCCTCCTGCCCCCAATCTCTCCTAACATCAGGGTCTTTGCCAATGAGACAACTCTTTGCATGAGGAGGCCAAAGTACTGGAGTTTCAGCTTTAGCATCAGTCCTTCCAAAGAATACCCAGGACTGATCTTCTTTAGGATGGACTGGTCAGATCTCCTTGCAGTCCATGGGACTCTCAAGAGTCTTCTCCAACACCACAGTTCAAAAGCATCAATTCTTCATTGCACCATCCTTAATATATTCCTACCAGCACCAGTCTTCAGAGATCACTTACTGATCAGAATTATCTCTGTTAAGGTTCACCAATCACACTATCACTTGATCTCCTTGTGTATCCCATAGCACACATCAGTGACATGGCCATCTGAAGTTAGTGGGGATTGTGTCGCCAGGGCCCATGTGGAACTCAAACTTCTCTGACATCAAACTCCCCTGAGAGCTGCACATGCAGGAAGATGGTATCGTGATAGAACAGCACATAATATTCCTTATGACAGGATGTATATCATGACCCATAGTTACCGCTACTCTCTAACATGATGATGACTGGATCCAGCTCCAGAATCAAGGCAATATTAGCTTTAATTTCTTGCCTTCTGGACTCTGTCTGAAGATACAAAGATCATTAAGCACTGTTCCTTAAATTTATCCTTTTCTTCCAAGATGAAGATATAAGAAACAGTTTCATTTCATCATTTTGGCTGCTGTCTTTTAGCATGAGGCCTGTTCCAGCATGTCCTAGCACCTTAAAGGAACAATTTAATTTTTAAGGGACTGCAGCAGCTAGAAATGTGAGCAAATAATTCAGAAGAAAACAAAAAATGAGAATTTCATTTTAAAAACTAAAGTAGTCTCTTGAGAAACCTATATGCAGGTCAGGAAGCAACAGTTAGAACCTGACATGAAACAACAGACTGGTTCCAACTAGGAAAAGGAGTATCTCAAGGCTGTATATTGTCACCCTGCTTATTTCACTTCTATGCAGAGTACATCATGAGAAACGCTGGGCTGGAAGAAACACAATCTGGAATCAAGATTGCCAGGAGAAATATCAATAACCTGAGATATGCAGATGACACCACCCTTATGGCAGAAAGTGAAGAGGAACTAAAAGCCTCTTGATGAAAGTGAAAGTGGAGAGTGAAAAAATTGGCTTAAAGCTCAACATTCAGAAAATGAAGATCATGGCATCCGGTCCCATCACTTCATGGGAAATAGATGGGAAACAGTGTCAGACTTTATTTTGGGGGCTCCAAAATCACTGCATATGGTGATTGCAGCCATGAAATTAAAAGACGCTTACTCCTTGGAAGGAAAGTTATGACCAACCTAAATAGCATATTCAAAAGCAGAGACATTACTTTGCCAACAAAGGTCTATCTACTCAAGGCTATGGTTTTTCCAGTGGTCATGTATGGATGTGAGAATTAGACTGTGAAGAAAGCTGAGCGCCAAAGAATTGATGTTTTTGAACTGTGGTGTTGGAGAAGACTCTTGAGAGTCCCTTGCACTGCAAGGAGATCCAACCAGTCCATTCTGAAGGAGATCAGTCCTGGGTATTCTTTGGTTTTTGGTTTTTTTTTCCCCCAAGGTCAATAACATTTTTTATTATTATTTTTAATTCTTTATTCTACATTACAATACTGTATTGTATTGCCATACATTGACATGAATCAGCCACAGGTGTACACGATCTCCCAAAGCCGAAGCCCCCTCCCACCTCCCACCCCATATCATCTCCCTGGATCATCCCGTGCACCAGCCCCAAGCATCCTGTATCCTGTATTGAACATAGACTGGCGCTTTGTTTCTTACATGATAGTATACATGTTTCAATGCCATTCTCCCAAACCATCCCACCCTCTCCCTCTCCCTCAGAGTCCAAAAGTCCGTTCTATACCTCTGTGTCTCTTTTGTTGTCTCACGTGAGGGTCATCATTACTATCTTCCTAAATTCCATATATATGTCAGTATACTGTATTGGTGTTTTTCTTTCTGGCTTACTTCACTCTGTATAATCGGCTCCAGTTTCATCCATCTCATTAGAACTGAGTCAAATTTATTCTTTTTAAGGGCTGAGTAGTACTCCATTGTGTATATGTACCACCACTTTCTTATCCATTCATCTGCTGATGGACATCTAGGTTGTTTCCATGTCCTGGCTATTATAAACAGTGCTGCAATGAACATTGGGATACATGTGTCTCTTTCAGTTCTGGTTTCCCCCAGCAGGGGATTGCTGGGTCATAAGGCAGCTCTATTTGCAATTTTTAAGGAATCTCCACACTGTTTTCCATAGTGGCTGTACTAGTTTGCATTCCCACCAGCAGTGTAAGAGGGTTCCCTTTTCTCCACATCCTCTCCAGCATTTATTGCTTGTAGACTTTTGGATCACAGCCATTCTGACTGGTGTGAAATGGTACCTCATTGTGGTCTTGATTTGCATTTCTCTGATAATGAGTGATGTTGAGCATCTTTTCATGTGTTTGTTAGCCATCCGTATGTCTTCTGCTGGGAAAACTGGTCAACCACTTGTAAAAGAATGAAACTAGACCTCTTTCTAACACCACACACAAAAATAAACTCAAAATGGATTAAAGATCTAAATGTAAGACCAGAAACTATAAAACTCCTAGAGGAAAACATAGGCAAAACACTCTCCGACATAAATCACAACAGGATCCTCTATGATCCACCTCCCAGTATACTGGAAATAAAAGCAAAAATAAACAAATGGGATCTAATTAAAATTAAAAGCTTCTGCACAACAAAGGAAACTATAAGCAAGGTGAAAAGACAGCCTTCTGAACGGGAGAAAACAATAGCAAATGAAACAACTGACAAACAACTAATCTCAAAGATATACAAGCAACTTATGCAGCTCAAATCCAGAAAAATAAATGAACCAATCAAAAAACTGGGTATTCTTTGGAAGAACTAATGCTAAAGCTGAAACTCCAGTACTTTGGCCACCTCATGAGAAGAGTTACTCATTGGAAAAGACTCTGATGGTTGGAGGAATTGGGGGCAGGAGGAGAAGAGGACGACAGAGGATGAGATGGCTGGATGGTGAACCAATTTAAATTTTTAAAAACGGCAACCAGACATCTAAATATTATGCTGTTAAGCCTCAGGAATACAGATATTCAAGTGATATAAAGTTTTCTCCAAATAAAATGTGCATCAAATTATCTGCTCCAATGAATGAAAGAGGAGGTACAAATCAGTCCAGTTCAGTCGTTCAGTTGTATCCAACTCTTTGAGACCCACAGATGGCAGCACGCCAGATTCCTTGTCCATCACCAACTCCCAGAGCTTGCTCAAACTCATGTTTATCAACTCAGTGATGCTATCCAATCATCTCATCTCCTGGCATCCCCTTCTCCTCCCAGTTCAACCCTTCCCAGCATCAGGGTCTTCTCTAATGAGTCGGCTCTTTGCATTAGGTAGCCAAAATATTGGAGCTTCAGTTTTAGCATTAGTCCTTCCAATAAATAGTCAGGACTGATTTCCTTTACGATTGACTGGTTGGATCTCCTTAAAGTCCAAAGGACTCTCAAGAGTCTTCTCCAACACCACAGTTCAAAAGCATCAAATTCTTCAGAGCTCAGCTTTCTTTATAGTCCAACTCTTATGTCCATACATGACTATTAGAAAAATCGTAGCTTGATTATACAGACCTTTGTTGGCAAAGTAATATCTCTGCTTTTGAATATGCTATCTACGTTGGTCATAGCTTTTCTTCCAAGGAGCAAGTGTCTTTTAATTTCATGGCTGCAGTCACCATCAGCAGTGATTCTGAAGCCCAAGAAAATAAAATCTGTCACTGTTTCCCCATCTATTTGCCATAAAGTGATGAGACTGAATGCCATGATCTTCATTTTTTGAATGTTGAGTTTTAAGCCAGCTTACTCTCCTCTTTCACTTTCATCTAGAGGCTCTTTAGTTCTTCTTTGCTTTTTGCCATAACAGTGGTGTCATCTGCATATCTCAATAACCTCAGGTTATTGCTATTTTTCCTGGAGATTTTTATTACAGCTTGTGCTTTATACAGCCTGGCATTTCACATGATGTATTCTGTATATAAGTTAAATAAGCAAGGTGAAAGTATACAGCCTTGACGTACTCCTTTCCCAATTTGGAACCAATCTGTGTTCCATGTCTGGTTCTACCTATTGCTTCTTGACCTGCATACGGATTTCTCAGGAGGCAGGTCAGGTGGTCTGGTATTCCCATCTCTTTCAGAATTTTCCAGTTTGATGTGATCCATATAGTCAAAGGCTTTGGCATAATCAATAAAGCAGAAATAGATGTTTCTCTGGAATTCTCTTGCTTTTCTTGATTCAACGGATGTTGGCAATTTGATCTCTGGTTCCTCTGACTTTTTAAAACCAGCTTGAACATCTGGAAGTTCATGGTTCATGTACTGTTGAAGCCTGGCTTGGAGAATTTTCAGCATTACTTTGCTAGCATGTGAGATGAGTACAATTGTGCGGTAGTTTGAGCATTCTTTAGCATTGTCTTTCTTTGGTATTGGAATGAAAACTGATCTTTTCCAGTCTTGTGACCACAGCTGAGTTTTCCAAATTTGCTGACATATCGAGTGCAGCACTTTTGCAGCATCATCTTTTAGGATTTGAAATAGCTCAACTGCAGCCCATCACCTCCACTATCACTCAACTGGAATTCTATCACCTCCACTAACTTTGTTCATAATGATGCTTCCTAAGGCCCCTTGACTTCACATTCCAGGATGTCTGGCTCTAGGTGAATGATCACACCATCGTGGTTATCTGGGTCATTAAGATATTTTTTGTTTAGTTATTCTATGTATTCTTGCCACCTCTTCTTAATATCTTTTGCTTCTGTTAGGCAAATAACCTCAAGACTATGTACATATGTGTGTTCTTAATATCTTTTGCTTCTGTTAGCCAAATAAGCCCAAGACTGGGTACATATGTGTGTGTGTGTATGCGTGTGTGTGTGTGTATGTGTGTGTGTGTGTGTATATATATATATATATAAAATATCCATTTATAGATCTCTATAACTAAACTTCCCCCAAAATATTACTTAAGTAATTTCAAACACCAAGACCAGTGCCTAGGCTTTTTGACAGACAATCTATAAATAATAATTAAAAGATTATAATGTGTTCAGTCATGTCTGACTCTTTGTGACCTCATGAACTGTAGCCTACCGGGCTCCACTGTCCCTGGAATTTTCCAGGCAAGAATACCTGAGTAGATTGCCATTTCCTAGGATGGTTTTTATTCTACTACATCTTACTCACAGTGGCCCATCTATCCAATAATCTATTTATTCAAGACTTTCTGTGTACAGTAGCAGAGAGTGTCCAGCAAGGCAGCAATTCTGGAGCTCATTAGAGAGTTTGTGCAAAAGTTATCCACATGTATCTGACAATATAAGAGGTAGGAATGAATGGACAACCTATAGACAAGGTAGAGCAAAAAACGAAAAACCCAAGGCCAAACTCTAAATCAGTGGTTCTTGGGTTTTAAGGAGCTTCTTAAATTAAAGAGACTACCAAACCCATTCCTGAGAATCTGATTCAGAGTATTTGGGGTGGGGCCCAAGCAAACGGGCTTTGTGACAAGTACTTCAGATGATTCCAAAGCAGGTGATGTGCAGACCACCTTTTGAGAAACTTGACCCTATATAATAAAAAGGAAAAACTGATAAATTGAACATTACCAAAATTAAAAATGTTTGCTCTATAACAGACCCCTTGAAGAGGATGAAAAGATAAGTTATAGATTAGAAAAGTATTAATGTTTGCATATATGAATAAACTCTGTGGACTGTCATCAATGTCATTTCCTGGTTTTGCTTTATACTATAGTGATGTAAGATGGTCCCTAAGAAGCAGATACACAGGACCTCCCTGTACATTTTTAGGCAACTTCCTGTAAATCTATAATTACCTCAAAACAAAAAAATCTTTTAAAATGACTACCTGTCTGTCTAGCTATCACATTGATAACAAGCTGGTGAGTTATACTACAACCTGAAGTAGTATTTATTTTAAGAGTTATCAGCCGGGAAAGCTTGACAACTCACAACTTATAAAATCTAAATGGCACAGGCATTCTCTTCATATTAATGCAGATGTTTATTGCTGCTGTCATGATTATTACCATTTCACTTTCTGAAGTCATATTAGGACATACACCATAGAAACTGAGTAAATTATATGACTTCAAACATGTGCAGTAGTTAACATTAAGAACTGTTAGGAAAATATTTCCATTTTCTCCTATTAATGTAATACTGAACAAATATTAGTTTTTAAGGCTTTATGACTAGTATTATTCAAAAGCTTAATAGAGTTACAGGGAAAAGAAGACTGGCTGGCACTAAGGAACTGTCTCAATATATTAAATAGTGTGCCAGCAAGAGTATTTTCAGTATCTCAATTATTGTGAATAATAATACTACTTAATTAATAGCAATCATAAAGGGAATTACTATGCGCCAGATACTGTGCTAATAATCTCATCATAAGTGGATCATCTTTCTTAATATATATAACCCATGAGGTAGGCACCGTTAGGAAAGAGGGGTAAAGGGGGAGATTTAACAGCGTCCACGGCCAGAGCTCCTGTGCTGCTGGAACTCGTGCTACAGCTACGGAGCATCCAACTGCCACTGCCCCCACCACATCATCGCACCTTCCATTCCCAGGGCAGGGGGACCCCAGGTCTGCTCTGAACATGTCAGAGAAATTAGGAGCTCGGGCTTCTGACAAAGTTTTTAATTTGACACCAAACATTCTAACAACCAACTAGAGTACACAATACTGTCCACAGTAATTCCAGTTACTGTAGATGGATTAACACTGAGACACACACCCCACTGAGAAGCCTTGACCAAGTCAGAGGAAGCAGCAATGGTAGAGCAAGGCCAAGCAAAGCAGACGGGAACGGCCACAAACTTTCAGAGAGCAAGGCCGTTTCACAGGAATCCGTGAAGCCAATTCGAGGATTCCTTCTGAGTATTTTCTTCATTTTTCTTAAAGGGAAGCCCAAATTCCAAAAGAAGTATGTCTTGTCATTTTCACGTGTGTGTGCGAAGTCACTTGAGTTGTATCCAGCTCTTTGTGACACTATGTATGGACCATAGTCCCTCAGGCTCCTCTGTCCATGGGGATTCTGCAGGCAAGAATACTGGAGGGCTGCCATGTCCTCCTCCAGAGGATCTTTCCAACCCAGGGATTGAACCCATGTCTCCTAATCTCCTGCATTTGCAGGTAGGTTCTTTACCACTAGCACCACGTGGAAATGGCTATAAACTTTCAGAGAGCAAGGCCATTTTACAAGAACTAGAAACTCAATGGAAGCGGTTGTTATCTGATTTCTAAATTTCACTTTTATGGTGTATTTCACTTCTGAAGCTAATTCAAGGATTTCTTTTGAGTATTTTCTCAATTTTTTTTTCTTAAAGGGAAGACCCTGATTCCAAACTTAAAGATTGAAGAAGTAAGTCTTGTTATTTTTACACTCGGACTATTAAACAGGTTTCTTGAATCAGCTGTTTTAGGTTGCTTGAAAAATTATAAAATGTGAAAAATAATAATTTACAATTCCTAATGTTATAAAAATCAATACATCCCAGGCAGAACACCATGACAGTTTCTAGTCAAGTCATTAGGAAATCTTTCTTATATAATGATTTGTTATCTAATGTCAGTTGCAATTAAAAATTATCTGATAGTTAAAAATAATCAGGAGTGCTGAGTCACTGTGACCCTTCTCACAGCAGCTGAACAAGAAGACCTGGGGCACAGGGGCATGTCCTGCTTCCATTACACTGAAGGAAAAAGGTTCTAAAGAGGGGTGTTGCTGGGCGATTTTTGAAAGACCAGTCTGAAGCTGTTAATCCAGAAAAAGCATTGGGCTGAGTAGAATCTCAGCGTTTTGGAAATAAAGAACAATGCCCCCATGTGATTTAAGACAATAGAAACAAAAAGCAAATGTAATACGTTATTTAAACTCTGAGAGTAATGAGCTAGGTAACTCAGTTTCCTCCTCTATGAGAAAATAAAAATAGTAGCTAGTAATTGCTTAGTGAGCTGTGACAAGGGTACTACTAGTCTTCATATTTAACCATCACAACCACTGTATAACATAAATACTATATCCCATTTAACATATGAAAAAACTGAGGCTCTGACAGATTCAACAACTTTTCCAAGATACAGCTGGGAGGGGGAAACTAGGATTCAAATACAAGTGCTTGGGATCTGGAGCCTTCCATTGCCCTTAGTCACAGTGCCCTATGCCTCTTGGATTAGAGGTTTCCAAACTATCTCTTTGAAGTGAAGGTACTCGTGCGAAAGCACCATAAAGAACCAATAAAATAAATCTAAAGGTAATATACATCTTTATGTGATACCAAGTTATCTTAGGGTAGATTCAAGAATAGGCAAACAGCAAAACATGGTAAACATTTAAGAAAAACACACAGGAAAAACTTCAAATACAGGAAAGCTGTGCTGTTATTTGTTTATGAAGTGAGAACAGTTAACTATTGTTTTACCCAGTTTAAGGCTCTGAACCCCAGAACACCAGTGTCCAGTTTATAGGCGATGGGAGCACAGTTTGAGAAACTCTAAAATGGATGTCAAAGATGTGTAAATTTGAACAAAGATTAACCTCTTATTTGTTTAAATTTATTAAATATATTTATTCAATTTACAGAGATTTAACAGGATGTTGTAGATGGTGAGGAGGTGGGGAAAGGACCACGGATGGATGAGTTGTTGTAGGTGGAAATGCACACAGATATTCACTGTGGTGCTAATTATAAAACAGAAAGTACAAGCAATGGAAATATCCCCACAACAGGAAATGATTAACTTACAGGATGCTATGTAGTCTTCAACAATGCAGATCTATATTATTGGTACAAAATGTACTCGTGCTATGAGTTAAGATGGGGAAGGCAGATTACAAAAGAGCAATAAAGTATAATTCCATTAAAAATCTTTATAGTCTAGGTAGCGGACACTCCAAAGTGTTAATGGCAATTATCTCTACAGGATGCAATTGGGACAATTATGTATTCATTCTTTGAACAATCATACCTAAGGATAAGTTTTTCCTTCCACCAGTGTGCCACATGAAGCCTTTTCCACTTCAAAGGAGGATGGTCAAGGATAATCTTAGTGATTCATATGCTCTCTGGCACCTTTCAAGTTTACACATATTTCATAGCAACTTTATTTTTTTTTAATTTTTTAATTTGTATTGGGGTATAGCTGATTAGGGGCTTCCCAGGTAGCTCCTGCATTGCAGGAGACCCTGGTTCGATTCCTGGGTCAGGAAGATCCCCTGGAGGAGGGATAGGCTACCCATTCCAGTCTTCTTGGGCTTCCCTGGTGGCTCAGACATTAAAGAATCTGCAATGTGGAAGACCTGGGTTTGAACCCTGGATCAGGAAGATCCTCTGGAGGAGGGCATGGCAACCCACCCCAGTATTCTTGGCTGGAGAATCCCCATGGAGAGAGAAGCCTGGTGGGCTACAGTCCATGGGGTCATGAAGAGTAGGACGTGACTGAGTGACTAAGCACAGCACGGTGCATAGTCAATTAACAATGTTGTGACAGTTTCAAGTGAACCGCAAAGAGACTCAGCCATAGATATACATGTATACATTCTCCTTCAAATTCCCCTCCCATCCAGGCTGCCACATAACACTGAACAGAGTTCCATGTGCTATACATAGTAGGTCCTTGCTGGTTATCCACTTTAAATATGGCAATATGTCCAGGCAACCATAGTTCCTACTCTAAGTCTCTGACTCTCTTTCCGTTTTGTAAGTAAGTTCGTTTGTATCATTTCTTTTTGTGCATGAGGGCTTGGTCCAACTCTCTGCGACGCTATGGACCATGGCCTGCCAGGCTCCTCTGTCCATGGGGTTCTCCAGGCAAGAACACTGGAGTGGGTTGCCATTTCCTTTTCCAATCATCCTTTTAGATTCCATTTATAAGGGATATCATAAACTATTTCTCCTTCTCTGTCTGACCTACATCACTCAGTTTCATAGCGCCTTTAATATTTCCCAAGGCACTGTATGCTTCCATATTTCGTCTATTTGACTTTTCCAAGGAACCCACCCAATATGCCAATGAAATAATAAAACCAAGACTAAGTCCTAGGATGCAAAATAAATCAAACTGTACCCCTCTGCTATGAGATTTCAAACCTCCTTCAGTGTCCATTCTCCCCTTCTTTCTTACAGAAACAGAACTCCCTCTACCACTCCACCTCCACAAATCTCCACCCAGTAGCAGCGAGCCTGTCTACAACTCCCAGCCTCCCTTTCAGCTAGACATGGCTACTCAGCTCTCTCTACTCAATGGAATCTGAGCAGAAGGATGTGTGCAATTAGGCCTTAAAAAAAAAAAAATTGCTTGACCACTCTATTTTCTCTCCCCAGCTCCCAACCTTGCTACAGGTAGGTTGCAAAAGTGCCCCTAATCAGCTACTTTCTACTCTGTAGATGAAGTTAATACTATAAGTGATTTGGAGAACAAGGAGGTATAAAGCACTGGTCTCTAAATGGCTTGTATATCAGTGGTTTTCAAATTTCAGAGTACATCTCAATTACCTGCATGACTTGATAAGCCCAGAATGGTGGAAGTGTTAGACGTTCAGTCACGTCCCACACTTTGTGACCCCATGGACTGTAGCACGCCAGGCTCCTCGGTCCATGGAATTCTCCAGGCAAGAATACTGGAGTGGGTAGCAATTCCCTTTTCAGGGGATCTTCCCAACCCAGGGATTAAACCCAGGTCTCCTGCACTGCAGGTGGATTCTTCACAGTCTGAGTGTTGAGCCAGTCTCCAATTTCAGATTCACAATTGGCGTTTCTAAAAAGTCCCGAGGTGATATTAAGGCTGCTGGTCTATCTAGGGGAGGACATCGTGCTAATGAACGAACCAGAACTGCTCTTTTGTTAGGGCGGCCACTAGCCACATGTGGTTACTGAGCACTTGAAAGGTGGCTAGTGAGACTGAGGAATTGAATCTTTAATATTATTTAACTTTAATTACCTAAGTACCAATATTTGGTTCAGTTAATGGAAAACTTTTAACTATGTTTAGAATATCTTGGGTATGTGAAACTACTTTTTTCAACTATATATTTTATGAACTCTAAACACTGATCAAGTACTTCTGATGAAAATTTAGAGTTTGAGTTGATATGTGCTACAAGGAAAAAATATATATAAGACTTTGAAGACTTATTAAGATGAAAATTTAAACTATTTCATTAATAAATTTTATACTGATTATATACTGGAATAATATTTTTATTACATTAAGTAAAATACATTTATGAAACCAATTTCACTTATTTCTATTTTAATGTGGCTATTAGGAAATTTAATATTGTTACATACGTGGCTCACACTGCATTTTTACTGAATGGCAATGATCTAGATTAGTATGTGAATGAGAAAGAGAAAGTGGGAGACAGACCTTCTGTCTTGTATGAGCAGTTAGTTTTGTCTGCAATCTCTTTATAATAGCTACTTAGTCTGAACCCTGTTCTCCTCCTATGCAAAATGTACAATTTCCAAAGTCTTGGTGACAAATGTACTATGCTACTATTTCCTTTCCACTCATTCTAATCCTTTTTTCTTTTTAAATTCAACTTCAATTGCACAGAATTGGATTAATCACTATCTTTGATATGGAACACTTTCATATATCTGGGCCACACAGGCTTCCCTCATTCACTCATCCTTCATATCTAATGTTGTAATATGGAACCATGAACTCACCACCCGAATCAAAAATTAGACTGTGACAATAACTTATTAATACCTACTCAATAGCCCTCCCAGTCTCAGCCTCCTGAGATAACAACCAGCCTGAATCCTGTACTCAAGATTCCACTGCTTTCCTATGTATTATCATTTCATCTACATGTATTCCTAAAAACTATGGTTATGATTTTAGTTGCTTTTAAATTTATAGAAAAGGCAATGTATGTAATATTTTAGAATTTTTTCATCTTTTTTAAAACATCTACCTTGCAACCCTTTCATTATACTTTATTTTGATTATGGCATGTCTCCCACGGGGTGAATATAATACAGTTTACTCATCTACTCTCTTGTCCAGAGACATTGGGGTTTTCCCAGGTTTTGATGTTGTGTACTGTGCCACCATAAATATTTCTGTATATATGTGCAAGAATTTCTTTTACATATATACTTGAAAGCAAAATGTTGGAAATGTGGTCACCTTTATGGGATAACACCAGAACTATCTTCTAAGGTAGTTGCACCAATCTATTAGCAGGGTATGAGATCCTCTGGATCGCCCTAGCACTTGACATTAACACCCCTTTTAATTTTTCCAATCGAGTAGGTATAAAATGGTACCTCATTGAGGCCCTGAGTCATATTTCCTTCCAAATCATAAATGATGTTGAACATTTTGGGTATATTTCTTGGCCATATGTATATCCTTGTCTGTATCTATGTTTATGCTTTTCTTTTTGATTGGTAGGACTTCTTTGTATATTCTATTAATCCTTTCATCTTTTGTGTATCTGGTATAATAAACCCCATGTAACCAACACTCAATTTCAAAAATGATCAATTCATGGCCAATTTTGTTTCATCTATACCTCTATTCCTCTCCATTCCCACAAATTATATTGACGCAAATAACAGGCATCATATAATTTCAATAATGCTTGTTTAGATTTTATTTTAACGTAATCCAACTTGTCAACCTTTCTTTTATATTAAGTGTTTTTTGTGTCTGAAGAAGTTTCCTTCTTCGAAGACTAAAAGTTGAGAATACCTTAGGAAATTTCTTCTTATGGCCAACTATGAAATTTTAAAGTTATGTTTTGTTTTTTTCTTGGTATTTAAGACTTTGATCCTTCTGGAGTTGATTTTTTTTTTTTTTTATGGATAAGGTATGAAGTAAGGATCTATTTTCATCTTTTCTTCTAAGGATAAGTTTTTTTTCTCAGCTCTGTTTACTGAATAGCCCTTCTTTTTTCCTACTAATCTGACATATACCAAAGATCTAAACCTGTGTGTAGGCATGTGCTATGGTCCGAATTGTGTTCTCCCAAAATTTTATGCTGAAATACTAAGTGTGACTATAATTCAATAAAGGGCTTTTAAGGATGTGAATGAATGACTGAAGTTGCTCAGTCATGTCGACTCTTTTTGGCCCCATGGACTGTAGCCTACCAGGCTCCTCCGTCCATGGGATTTTCCAGGCAAGAATACTGGAGTGGGTTGCCATTTCCTTCTCCAGGGGATCGTCCCGACCCAGGGATCAAACCAGGGTCTCCTGCATTGCAGGCAGATGCTTTACCCTCTAAGCCACCAGGGAAGTCACTAAAGTTAAATGAGGCCATAAGGGTGTGGCCCTAATCCGACAGGATTGGTGTCTTTATAAGAAGGAGAAGAGACACCAGGGAAGCACACGCCCAGAGAAAGGCCATGTGAGGACACAGCATGAAGGCTGTCATCTGCAACCCAAGGAGAAGTCCTCACCAGAAACCAACCCTGCATCGCCTCAGTCTTGAACTTCCAGCTTCCAGAACTGTGAGGGAAAATTTTCTAAAGTTTAAGCCACTCAGTCTACGGTGTTCTGTTATGGCAGCCCTAGCAGACTAATACAATATTTTCTGGGGTTTTATTTTATTCCACTGGTCAATTACCTCGCCCAGTGCCAGTACCACATTAAATTTCTATAACTTCATAACAGGTCTTGATATATGGCAGGGGAAGTTCGTCCTGCTTACTAGCCTTATACATACGTTTAAGGTCAAATTCAGATGTAACTTACTCTGTAATGGAACACTGCTGACCTCTCTTCTCTTTAAACCTGTTGCATTTGATTGGCACCACCATGCTCAAGCCTCATCCAGTTTTAGATTGTTCCCCATACATGTTCGATGGGCATACTTAGTATCAGTGAGTTAAGCTGCTCAGTCACGTCTGACTCTTTGCAACCCCATGGACTGCAGCACGCCAGGCCTCCCTGTCCATCACCAACTCCTGGAGCTTGCTCAAACTCATGTCCATCAAGTTGGTGATGGCATGCAACCACCTCATCCTCTGTTGTTCCCTTCTCCTCCTGCCCTCAATCTTTCCCAGCATCAGGGTCTTTTCCAGTGAGTCAGTTCTTCACATCAGGTGGCCAAAGTATTGGAGTTTCAGCTTCAGCATCAGTCCTTCCAATGAATATTCAGGACTGATTTCCTTTAGGCTTCCCTCAATAGCTCAGTTGGCAAAGAATCTGCCTGCAATGCAGGAGACCCCAGTTCAATTTCTGGGTCAGGAAGATCCCCTGGAGAAGGGATAGGCTACCTACTCCAGTATTCCTTTGTGTCAGCTGGTAAAGAATTCACCTGCAATGCTGGAGGCCTGGGTTCGATCCCTGGGTTGGGAAGAACCCCTGGAGAAGGGACAGGCTACCCACTCCAGTATTCTGGCCTGAAGAATTACGTGGACTGTATAGTCAATGGGGTCGCAAAGAGTTGGATGCGACTGAATGACTTTCACTTTTCACTTTCCTTTAGGATTGACTGGTTTGATATCCTTGCAGTCCAAGGAACTCTCTAGAGTCTTCTCCAGCACCACAGTTTGAACACATCAATTCTTCGGTGCTCAGCTTTCTTTATATTCCAACTCTCACATCCACACATGACTACTGGAAAAACCATAGCTTTGACTATACAGACCTTTGTCGGCAAAGTAATGTCTCTTTCTGTTTTTGAATATGCTGTCTAGGTTGGTCATAGCTTTTCTTCCAAGGAGTAAGCGTCTTTTAATTTCATGGCTGCACTCACCATCTGCAGTGACTCTGTAGCCTAAGAAAATAAAAATCTGTCATTGTTTCCATTGTTTCCCCATCTAATTACCATGAAGTGATGGGACCAGATGCCATGATCTTCGTTTTTGAATGTTGAGTTTAAGCCAGCTTTTTCACTCTCCTCTTTCACTTTCATCTAGAAGTTCTTTAGTTCCTCTTTGCTTTCTGCCATAAGGGTGGTGTCATCCGCAAAGTTGAGGTTATTGATATTTCTCCCAGCAATCTTGATTCCAGCTTGTGCTTCATCCAGCCCAGCGTTTCTCATGATGCACTCTGCATATCAGTTAAATAAGCAGAGTGACAACATAAAGCCTTGATGTACTCCTTTCCCAATTTTGAACCAGTCTGTTTGCCATGTCCTGTTCTAAGAGTTGCTTCTTGGCCAGAATACACATTTCTCAGGAGGCAGGTAAAGTGGTCTGGTATTCCCCCTCTCTTTAAGGATTTTACACAGTTTATTGTGATCCACACAATCAAAGGCTTTCAGTTCAGTTGCTCAGTTGTGTCTGACTCTTTGCAACCCCATAAACCACAGCATGCCAGGCCTCCCTGTCCATCACCAACTCCCGGAGTCCACCCAAATCCATGTCCATTGAGTCGGTGATGCCATCCAACCACCTCATCCTCTGCCATCCCCTTCTCCTCCTGCCTTCTATCTTTCCCAGCATCAGGGTCTTTTCAGATGAGTCAACTGTTCACATCAGGTGGCCAAAGTACTGGAGTTTCAGCTTCAACATCAGTCCTTCCAATGAACACCCAGGACTGATCTCCTTTAGGATGGACTGGTTGGATCTCTTTATAGTCCAAGGGACTCTCAAGAGTCTTCTCCAACACCACAGTTCAAAAGCATCAATTCTTTGGCACTGTTTTCTTTACAGTTCAACTCTCACATCCATACATGACCACTGGAAAAACAAGGATCAGTAAACATGCTGGGCACACAGGAGACATTCAGTGAAACTGTTACTGTGTGGCTCACAAGGACAGCAGAACTGTTTCTACTGAGGCCACTAACAATGCAGGAGCTTCAGTTGGTAGGGAACCGAGATTCATGAATTCTCCCTGTTTCTCTGAAAAAGAACAGTACCGAAGGCCCAGCACTGGAGAAAAATGATTAACCATTTAACTATGAAAAGCACTATAGAACTCAACTTTCTTTATCTTGAAAGAGTCTAGGAAGAGTCATACCATCATTTACTTAAGACATAATTCCCTACAAATGCCAAGCACCTGGCTAGATGCTGGGGAGACAAAGACAAATAAAACGAAGTTCATAATCTGAAGGATTTGAGGTCTAGAGGGGGAAAGACACACACAAAGAAATAACAGCAACTGTAGAATATGCACTAGACTCCACATAGCACAAACAAGGAGTAGTTAACTGGGGAAAATCTAAGACTGATTGGTGTTCCTTTTTTACTGCCCAGCTCCTATAACTGGCATCCTTTATAAATAACTTCTTTTCCAAATGCTTCTGCTCTCAAAGGGTAAAGGCTAGCCTTAGAGAACAGAAATTTGCACATTGTGCTACTCTCCACTCCCCCGCTCTTCCATTATCCAATCTTGTCTTGCTCTTCTCTGTGTTCCAGGAAGCTAACCTCTACAGACTGCATCACAACTTCCCTGGTGGCTCAGTGGTAAAGAATCCACCTGCAGTGCAGGAGCTGCAGGAGCCCTGGGTTCAGTCCCTGGATCGGGAAGGTCCCCTGGAAGAGGGCATGACAGTCCACTCCAGCATTCTTGCCTGGAAAATCCCATGGACAGAGGAGCTTGGTGGGCTACAGTCCACAGGACTGCAAAAGAATTGGACACGACTAAAGCGACTTGGCACACACACACACACAAAGACCGCATCACCCAAGATCCCTTACCACTACCTTCCAGATGAATTTGGCTACAAAAATACCAGCAGATCAGAGAAGACAGGAGAGGAGAGGAAAGGGGAGTCAAGGCATTTACCTTCACCCCCATTTCCCTGCCTGTTTCTGTCCTGACAGGAGAGGAGAGGAAAGAGGAGTCAAGGCAATTACCTTCACCCCCATCTCCCTACCTGTTTCTGTCCTGGCTATAGCTGTTGCACACCTACAGTTTCACGGCCAGAGCTTTCACTCCCTGGGTCCCAGAGATACCGCTTTCTCCCTTGTTCCTTCTGACCTAGAGATCGTCATGGTTTACACTGTTGCTGGCTCCAGGGAACCTGGGGGTTCTCTGGACCCTATCCTCATCTGGAACTACAAAATCCAATGTCTTGAAAATATCTGAGTAAAACTTCTGTTTACGAAGGGCCTGAAATGCTGTCACCGTTCAACACTGACTGAAGGTAAGCCTTGGACATTTTACCAATTGCTGCATATGCTAGCTTCAACTGGAGTAAAATTTGCATCTCTCCTGCACCTGGTTTAACATCTGCAAAAGGGGGCTCTTAAGAGCAGTTCTGGATATTTCAAGAATGAGTCATGGACTTTTTAATAGGATGAATTAAGCACCTGACTGAGAATTCTGAGAGTAGAGAATGGTCAACTCACTGGTATCCCCATCTAGGCTTTCTCCCCAGGACCACACAATGCCTGTTGGCCTGAGCCTGCATTCCACTCATCCGAGCAGCTAAAACACCACCACCTGTCATAACAACCATCCAGGTATACTGTGGATATGTTTTGTTTTTTAAAAACCTGCTTTAACTAAACTAGTTTCAACTCTGTGATGGTTCTGATCCATGAAAGCAGTGAGTAAAATGGTGCCCTATCATTTTGAGTGGCATCATTTTGATTCCAGAAAAATCACTCATGATTTATTCAAGGTACAATGGAGAGTACTGGAAAGAAAACAATATTAGTTCCTAAAGCAGAGTTGACCAAATACATCATATAGGCAAGTCTGTTTCAGTGAAAAAATATTTTTATTGTATACTTCCCAGAAGTCTCCACTATTCTTTTTTCTCCCCAGATATTCATTTATGGACCACGTACTTTTTTCCCTAAGAGTAACTTTCTGGTCTTCATTCTCAATTCCTTTCTGCTCAGTCCTAGCTATACTGTTTTCTTATGCATGAACCATTTGCTCATATTTATTATCTTGATTTCTGTCACTGACTTCTATGCGCCCTTCTTCTTCCAGCCTCTCTTGCTGTCCCTGCTCTCTCAATTCTCTTCTCTTTTCTTCGTTCTCTCCCTCTCCTGAGTTCATGTGAGATCATGGCGCACCCGCACTTCCCCAGCATTAGCAGAGCGTCCTAAAACAGACGACTGCATTAATGCTTCCACTCAGCTCCTCCCTTCAGTGGTAGCATTCCCACTGGGACTGGGGCATTCGATTAGAAGCAAGTGAGGTTGCCCAGGCAACGGCTCCAAATTGTCCTAGGATGCCTGGCAAGAGTGTTTTACACAGCCTGATGTGAAGGTCATACTAGCCAACCCTGTGACAGTTAAAGGCGCATTCTCTGTGCAGTCAGCCAAGGGCTCAGGGAGCATCCATCAAGATGATCTCAATAACATTTGCATAATCATAAAACTGTCAGACTCCCAAAGCCATGAGGACCCACGTGAAAGACTATTTCAGAGAGCCAAAGATACTAGCTTAGAGAAGGAACAATAGGTGAGTGTGCTAAAATCATCAAAATGAACACTTAAAAAACCAACCAGATGGAATCCGATCACTTAGCTGGTGAAAACACTAGCTACTCGGGTTTTCTCAATGATTTAGGAACAGTTCTACCCTGAGGCAAGGCTATAAATGGAAGGGTCTGGAAAAAGTAACTCTGTACCTTTTACTTTTTATAATTTCCTGAGATCAGAAGTATTTAAAACATTATTCTCAAAGACCAAGACACAACATTGAAAAACATGCTCATATCCACCAAATTAAATGTTACATTTGACTAAATCACAATCAAAATCCCAACTGAGTGGAGTGAATGCAGAGAAGAAATCCATGTCCCTAATACATGAAGTGCTCTCACAAAATAATAAGCCAAAAACAGGAATACTCCTATAGGAAATGGATAAAGCAAACTAGTCAATTGACCACAAAATTCAAATGGCCAATACAATACAGAGAAATGCTCGGCTTGAAAACAAAGATGCAATTTAAAATAAGAAACCACTTTTCATGTGACCGATTACTAATGAAGCAGAAAAAAGTTTAGGAAAGTTAGCTAGTAACAAGTCTCCTAAGCCTTCAATGTAGGTTCTGCTTTGAACTAATAAATTCTGTATTTAAGAGTTTATCTTAAGTATATAATCAAGCAAGTGCCCAATCATGTATACAAAGATGTTCATCATGGGATTGCTTATTATAGCAAAAAATCAGGACACAACCTACATCCAGCAAATCTTCACAGCCATTCTAAGTGATGATGTAAATACAGTCACCAATATGGAACAGCAGTTCAAATATTTTCTCTGGTTGGAGCAAGGGGTAAGGAAAGGGTTTACAAAGTACCATGTGTCTATTTTTGTAAATAAATAAATAAAATAGGAATATAAATCCTAGGGAAAAAAATATGGGTATTTAAACACCAAATGTTATCTGAGTATTTAACACCAAGTTTGGACAGTGGAATTATGAGTGATTTTTATTTCTTGGGGGAGAGTCTATCTTAATTATTTTTCTGGCATGAAAAATACTACCTCCCATAACATTTAGCTTTAAAATGTTAAAATGAATTGTAATTACCTTACATGCATATCAAGACTTTTTTTTTCATCAAACTTGCTTTAGGCCAAGATTATTAAATCTCTTTGTAATCTGTGAGTCTCTACTAATTAGAATATAGAAGATCCTTAGACATCTATCGATTTTAGGTAGATGGATGGACAAGAGATTAAAATGACATCACCAGCATCAATTCCTAGAAGTCAAGATAGTATCTGAGAAAGCTGCAGCTTAGGGTTGCTCGCTAACATAATCACAGCATCAGAACTTCGTGGGGAATATGCTAGACCATCACTCGTTATAGGCTCCAAGAGGGTGATTTCCTCAGCAGATATCTTGCCCTTTCCCTTGCAATTCAATGTACACCATGGTGGGGGTGGGGAGCCAACACCTACAGAGAACATGGGGTCTGAGAGCGGGATCTAATAAGAGGATTTTTCACACACAGGGCCCCATGGTGGTTTACTCTAGTGCCGACAGTCTAAATGCTGTGCCTGTGAGAGGTCATTGGACAATACAGGTCTGAGCCCAAGAAAGCAAAATCATTCATTTTTACCTGTTCTGCCAAGTAAAAGTATCTCAAGCTTGTATCCCCAGTTGTGAAACCAGCTCCCTTCTACCTCGCAAAACATGGCTGGTTGACTGCAATTACCCTGGGAGCATCATTCACTAACCAAAGCCGCTCCTCTGAAAACTCAACCCACATCTCTGTAAGAATACACTGCACTTGACTGATGCACAGTGTTAACTTTCATCCTTAAACTAAAGATCAGCTACTGTCATTGCGGGACTGTTTAGAAGTTTATTACCTGGTGAAAATTTCACAACACAAACACACACTTCTGTGCATAACCAACAAATAGGTTTAGGACTACATAATCCTAGAATTTACTTTTCCAAAACAGCATGCTCACAGCCTCATCTACCCATGCAGGGTGCTTTCCGTCAGGTTCATTCAATAATGACAGACTCACTTATTAAGAGGTTATGTATTCACTTTACAATGCAGTTCCTTCCAGTAGCACCTAATATGCTTATAATAAGCTTATTAGATGTGCTTATTAGGTATTTTCGAGTCATGCTTCTACCCAACCCTAAAATAGCTGGCAATACCCCAGGCCCACCTAAATTTCACCAATGCTGCTCAAGTTCTTTATTTTAATTTTTGTTCAGGTTTATATTTCCTCTTCTTTTCTTTTTTCTCTTGATTTTTAGGCATTTAATAAGTGGCAATCTTTTGGCTGTGCACAAGTGGGACTTCCAGAGGCTTGTTTTGTGGTGGTTAGAATTTACAGTCGATGTGAATAGTCTAGTTGAAACAGCCAAGCCCCAGAATGCAGGGGAGACAAAGAGCTTCTTTACCACAGGGACTCCTTGAGTTGCCTCAGTGGGCTCAAGAGTCAATTACCTCTGAGCTAAGTCCATAACAGAACCAGCATTCTGGGGGCAAGAACCTGGCTTAATGGACACAGTTCAGTGATCCCACAAGAGCAATCTTTTCAGATGCTTTCACTGCTCAGCTGCACGCTAGCAACTTCCTATAACTGCATTTTCCCATGGAGTGTCTAGGCAACATGCAAAAATCTAAAATCAACAGGAAAATCCCATTTCAGGAGATAATCCTGATGTCAGCAACAGAAGCAGAACTACAAGAGACAGTCCGGCTGTGTATGCAACTCAACTGATGATGCTTCTGCAACATCACATTTAACTTCTAAAAATATGGTTTCATTTTTTCATTTTTCTCTATAAAATAAGAATATAAAATATATTTTATAAACAGATACCAAATGCCAGTTAGAAGTTGACTCATTTTCCAACTTACATACTTCCCATTAATTGAAATAGTCAATTAGCACAACAGAACTTAGTTCTTAAGTCCTGGCAAAGTCTGTTGTCACGTTCTGGCTTCTGATTATGTGTATTCCACGATTTCCTCAGCACACAGTGATCATTCCATTGAAGGTGCATCGGAGCAGTGCCCCATGATCTGCTTGCAGACCATACTGCACGACTTTATCCTCTGTCCAACATCTCTGTCCCCTTTTCTAAGCATTCAAAATTTGAAAACTTTCAGAATTAACTATATTCTCACATTTTTGGAATCTTCGTGACACTAGTTAGGAGAATGTCCTGCATTTGTGGCCTTGAAAAGGCATTGCTCAGATGCACTAGGGTGATGGTAGAGGTAGTTATTTAATTCCATCCATCCTACTAGGATTTATTGACCACAGTTCAGCATATTGAAGATGACATGTCACAAGGTCACTAATTGCTCCTGACATATGAGGTTTACCACTGGAACCTCTGAATATGAAATGGGTCTCAGATTTAATAGTGCATAATCAGTTCCTGTTTCAGGAAACTCTTGCTGGAAAGGAGTCTGATGGGATGGCTTTCAGCAGCAACACGCGCTGATCATAAATAATTCCTCGCTAAGAACCAGCCATTCAGATGCTGACATAAAATTCAGCTTTCCCTCCCCTCACTACTAGTGTTATAAGCAACGTAAGATTCGCTATCTGTGGCTCCTTACTGATACTCCTCTAAATGTCACCCTTGGACTGTAAGGTACTATCTGCAGAACCCAACTGTCATGGAACTAACAACCTCCATGGGCTTCACAGTAGGACTGAAGCACCACAGTTTATAAATTTACCTTGGATTTTGAAACTGCGCTTTGCCACTTACCATTTTTGATTTTGGGTAAATTGTTCAACTTCTGTACTTCAATTTTTCTATTCTGAAATATGAGGATAAAAACATTTGCTCAAAAATATTGTGAGGATTCAAGGTAAACATGGATTCGGGCTTTGTATTCCTAGCAAGAAAACCCCTAAAATGATGCTATGCTCTTCTCAGCGCATCACATCAGGAGGCAAAGGATGTCAGATCATCCCATCATCGACGGTGTTAACCTTGATCAGCTGCATAAGTTTGTGTCTGCCAGACTTCGCCATCAAGTCTCCATTTCCCTCTTTGTAATTAATGAGTATTTTGTGGAAAATACTGAGACTATGCCAGTATCCACACTTCATCAAACCTCCACCCACACACAGACAAATCCTGGCTTTATCAATCATCATTGTAATGTTTGCCAAATGATGACTTTCCTATTTTCTACCCTACTACATTTTTTGGTGGGCATTCTCCTGTAAGAACTTATTTTCTCCCATTCCCATTCATTTACTGATCAACATAGATTCATTAAATCTTATTTCAGTTCATGCTTTATAATACATGACTACATTATTTATTTTAATGCTCCAGTTTTTTCCAGATCTGATCTGTGAGAGCCCCTTGAGCTTGTGTCTTTGGAAAGCAGATTCAGTGAATACAATTTTGTGTACCCAGAGGTATGTTCAGTGCCAAAAACCCCTCTTCTTTTTCAGTGTGCTTTGGGAGTGGTAAGACAACACAGAAATCATTCACAAATTCTAGCTTCTTTTTTTTTTCTTTTCCAGTAATCTCCTAGTTTTGACATTCATCTTTAATTATAAATAGATCTCCTCTTAGAATCAACTGTCAGACAGCTTTCAAAAGGGAGTACCTATGCTAGCCTTTAAAAAAAAAAAAAAAGGCCATAAAAAGAACGCACGAAGCATCTTCCTCAAATATCTCCCTTGGTTCAGGACACTCCTTAGTGATCTCACACTGGCTATAGGTCACACTGGCATCTCAAACGACATGAGATAATGGGTATAACTCACCAGACTGAGTACTGATGCTCAGCTAGTGGCAACTGTTAACCTTTGTCTTTTACCCACCTCAGAAATAAACATCCATTCCTCCTCTGGTACCATCTACCTCCATCTACCTAATCTTGTCAGATACCCCATCTTTGACCAACAAGCCACAAAGTCATCTTCAAATCTTCTCTCTCTCTCCCTCAGCTGATAAAACTCTGCTAGTGCTAGAATCTAGCTTCTAGTTCAGGCTCCTGCCATTAACATTCTCACTTTATCTTCCACACCACGTTCCTCTTCCTAACTAATATGACATGCTCCTCCTCAACTGGGAGGATCCAGTCGAATGAGGCAGGATTCCCACGATTGGCACGTGGCACCAAGCCACGTCTCCCTAGCCTTCCATGCTGCAACCTCACTGAACTCCAGGCCTGCAATTATTTGACTACCTATTTGTCTCAAGAAGGCCTCCAAATACAGGGCAGTATTCTGCCTCTTCTTGTATCTCCACGGCCCAGCTCTGTACTCAGTAATAATTTCTGTGTTAATAAATAAAAAGGTACCGGAGACTGAGACACAGTCGCCCACTTGTTAGACACAAAACAGTCAATTTTTCTAGAATTTTATTATTGATTCACACCAAGTAATAACAACCTTTCTTTGGATAGCAGAGTAATGAGGTCATTTGGAATAAGCAGAACAGGTAAAAATTCCTTTAAAACAGGTATTAATTACATAGTAAGAAGCCCAATGAATAAATATTTAATTACCATTCTCTATCCCAGAAGTGCCAAGTTCAGTTTGTTTGGGTTTCTTTTTTCAGTTAGTTATGGTTTTAAACTGGTGTTTTGTATCAAAGTTTCCTTTGAGTGTTAGCTTGATGTGTCAAGTTGGCTTCAGGCCACAGTTTCCAGTTATTCAATCCAATACAGGTATTACTATGAAGGTATTTTTTAAGTGCAATTGAAGTCTATAATCAGCTGACTTTTAAGTATGAGGGATCATCCTAAATAATCTGGGTGGCCCTGCTCCAGTCACTTGTAAGACCTGAAGGTTGGAGCTGGGGCTTCCCTAAAGAAGAAATTCTGCCCGTGAACAGCTGCCTTCTTATGCCCTGAGCCCAAGAATTCCAGCCTGCCTTTCCTGACCTCCTGCCTTACAGATGTACTTGCCTCGCAGGCCCCTTCAATCATGTGAGAACCCTGACAGATATTCAGACAGACTACTTCCAGAATAGAGGAGGAAAGCGTATGTAATAGCTGAACAGTTAACAAGATCTAAATCAGCTTTCACAGTATTGCTTCATGATGGAGTGGGAAGTGTTTGAGTCCTAGACATCAGATACCCCATATTCCCACAAATACACATAACATATGCCATAGCTTCTGTCCAACCATACATTCATTTGACAAATATTTGTAATGAGAAGCACCGTGGAGTGAATGGTGAGCCAGACAGGCACGGTCCCCGCTCTCAGGGAGTTTACAGGCTAGGAAGAGAATCAGGCATCAAAACAGTAATTATACAAATGCTCATTTAATATAATTATGATGTATGCTAGGAAATACAGGATGCTCTTGGCATATTTAGTAGGGGAATCAAACCAACTGGGGAGGGCTTTTGGAAATGTCACTGAGGAATGACACTGCAGCTAGGATTAGAAGGGTCAACAGGCTGCAGCCACGGGCTTCCCAGGTGGCTCAGTGGTAAAGAATCCGCCTGCCAACACAGGAGATGGGGGTTCAATACCTGGATCGGGAAGCTCCCCTGGAGGAGGGAAAGGCATCCCACTCCAGTGTTCTTGCCTGGGAAATCACATGGACAGAGGAGCTTGGTGGGCTACAGTCCATGGGGTCGCAAAAGAGTTGGACATGATCAGCAACTAAAACAACAAACAACAATCACTGCACACTTTAAAGCAGACCGTGGCCTGATCAGATCTGCGCTTTAATATTTTTCTAGCAGCTGTGTATAATTTGAAAGGAGGCAAACTGGATTTGGGAAGAGTGGTTACAAGATTTTCGCTACTGCAAAGAAAAAGACAATGAGGGCATGGACAAGGGCAAGGTGATGGGGATGGAGAGAGATGGCTGAAAGAAATCAACAGGATGTGGGGTTGCAATGGATCATTTCCCAGGTCAACCTGGGACAAGCCAGGGTCGGGGGGAGGGGGAGAGGAAAGATTTGGGAGAGAAGATCTGTTCTGGGCACACACAAGTTTGCAGTTCTTCTAAGATTTTCCACATATGCATCTCAAATCCAGAAGATCCCTGGCCCAGACAAACATATGTGGAACTTGCTAGCGTGGAATCAAAACTTGATGAGGTCAAACAGGGAAAGAGTATAGGGAAGGACTAAGACCTATGACAGGGCCCTAGGAGCACAGATATTTTAAGTGGATGGAAGAAGAGCCTGAAAAGGAGCAATCAAAAAGATTTACATTCAAAAGAGTGCACATTTTTCACTGAAAAGGAACCAGTAACCAAGTATAAAGGTAACAACTTAGAGAAAACCCAATTTAAACCGACATGAGTAATTTGCAGCTAAGGTGTTTTCTACAATGAATACCACCTCACTGATTACTATTTGCAACAATTATTCAGTCTTGGGGTCAAACTGTACTTTCTGAAGTCACTTCTTATTAACACTAATGACTCAGTCCTTTATGTATAATTAGTTGAGGCAATTAGTCACAAGGCTCACATTAGAACACATTGCTTTAATCTTTTGAAAATCACTATATGCCACATAATTCTAAGAGTGCCTCACTTGAAAGAAAACACTGAACCAATAGGAAGTACTAATTTTAAAAAGCTGTAAGAAGAGTGTCCCAGCCCCCAAGAGAATCACACAAATTAGTACAGGCTCAGTGACTAAAAGAACTTAGAGGCTCCAGGAAAAAAATATGTTTAAATTGAAATTGCACTTTCTCGGACTAGGAACACTTCTTGCCTTAATTCTCCTCATTAATACAAGATATGTCAGAGAAAGCTCTACAGTGCGTTGAAGTTCAGAGGGCAGTTTGTAAGGCGGCCTTATTGCAGCTTATAAAAACAGGCCCAGCGGAGGCCCACAGATCAGCAGTCACCACAGCATGGTGCTCAAGTGGGAACTTAATGAATATTTGACGATGACATTTTTCCTCCTTTGCATGTTGTTACAAGGCAGCCCCCATCTTATCAAGGGGACTGGGGCCAAGTCTATGACGTGAACCAGAAACACATTTTTCCCTAAAAGTTATAAATGGTGGAGCCCAGGCCATACGTTAAACCCAAGAGTTTAACTGGAGCTTCTGACCACCATTTATAACAATGCTTTTGTGGAGAAAATACATCAAGCATAACTTAGTATTCCAAGGATGTATCTTTCCTCGGCAGCAGTCCTAGAATGGACAAAGATGCCACTTTCCCAAAGCAGCGGGAAAAGGACTCATCTGGCTCCAGGCCAGGAATGTGGGCAGTCAGGTAAAGATAGGACGAGAGTTTTCGGGAGTCAGGGCCAGTGGCTGCCATTGACAGACCAAAGCCCAAAGGTGAAGATGCGGAGGGTAAGTGAGGGTGGGGCAGGACAAAGACACAAGACCTAGCAGGGCTTTAGGGATACAGGAGGGTTAGGGATTCCTTACCCAAACGACTGAGGCTGTGGTCAGAAGTATGCCGCAAGTGCTGGAAGCAACTATGTGCTAGCAGGAGCCCTGAGGGGAAAAGCGGGCCAGGGACAACCTGAGAAGTGAGCCCTAGACAAGGGTGGGTATTAATCTTAAGACTGAAGGACTCTGGCCCTTCAGGATAGACTGTTATCCAAAGTCTCCGAAACCATATCAAAAGTCATGCAGCTGGTCCTCTGTCTGTACACAGAAAGGTTCTCAGCCTGGCCTTCCCAGGATTTTCTAGGTGATTGAAGACTTACCTGACATTATATCCATGTAGTCATGCCCCATTTAGACGTGGTGGCTTGGTTCTATCTTCACCCCAGTCCTTGTCTGAACCTCCGCTCCATCTCAGGAGAGAGTGGTCATTTATATATCCAGTGTACAAAAGGCATAGTGTGTCTATATTTATTAGTCTTCCAAAATTGATATCTAAATCCAAAAAACCATCAAGGCACAGTATTCAAAAGTGAAAGTTGTTCAGCTATGTTCGACTCTTTGAGACTCCATGGGCTATACAGTCCTAGGAATTCTCCAGGCCCAAATACTGGAGTGGGTAGCCTTTTCCCTCTCCAGGGGTTCTTCCCAACCCAGAGATTGAACCCAGGTCTCCCACATTGCAGGCAGATTCTTTACCAGCTGAGCCACAGGGAAGCCAAAAATACTAGAGTGGGTAGCCTCTTCCTTCTCCAGTGGATCTTCCCGATCCAGGAATTGAACGGGGGTCTCCTGCATTGCAAGTGGATTCTTTATCAACTGAGCTATCAGGGAAGCCAAATATTCAAAAGGTAGCCATCAAATTGGTTGAATCATCTAATAGTAAAGTACTAGTTTGTCCTAATTGCAGAGGAAGATGAATTTTAAAGTTTTTGTTGATTTAAAAAACTTTTAATGTACCTACAACTTTTATTTTTAATATAGTCTTATTTTTTTCAGAATATATAGCAATAATATGGACAAAAGTGATAAAAGGCATTGTCTTAAAAAGCCTTTTAAGTCACTTAGTAGGTAAGAAAAATGGCAACCAGGTCTGTAGCCTTCAAGAGGAAACTTGCTCTTTCTGAAATCTTCCCTGACCGACTAAAATAAACCTAAAGATATTACTGTGGCAGTGAGGGTGGGCTTCCTCATGAAACTAGCTCTGTCCGCAAAACCCTCAGCTCAGAAGCCCCCTTGAGTGCTGGGAGCTTCCCAGTCAGGTCCCTGGTGACTCACTCTTAAAAGAGAAGTATATAAACAGTCAAGGATCACCAGACTTCTAAGGAACAGCTCTAACATGAAAGCAGACTAAAATAAGCAAACAGAAGGGAAATATCATGGAGGAAACAGAGATTATACAGGGAATAGAAAACATTAATATCCTTAAAGGAGTAAGAAAAGACACTGTATCCATAAAATAAGAAATCCTTAAAAAAAAAAAAAAGGAAATTCAGACATGAAAAAATCAAAAGAAGGGCTGCGAAATAAGGGCTGCGAAATACTTCTCAAAAAGTCAGGCAAAAAGATTAAAAATGAAGAAATATGAGAAAAGATAAAATCTGTGAATCCTAGAAGTCTATTACTCAAATAAAAAGATTCCAGAAAAATGAATAAAGAGGAGAAAATCATCAGTAAAACTAAAGAAGATGTTCCAGATCTTAACCTGAATTTTCCAGTCTGAACTGGCTCACCATATACCCAGAAAAAAATTGGATTTAAAAATAGAAAATATTAACGACTAGACCAAAAGCAAACTTGAAATCAGATTCAAAAGGTGAGGTTTTAGAATAACTTTCCTCTTTTTAATAGACACTGGAAGGTAGGGGATAATGACTTAAATATTCTGAAGGAAAATTATTTCCAACCTAGAATTTTATGCCCAGTCAAGCTATCAATGAAGAATGGGAATAATGTAAAAATATTTACAGACATGTAAGGTCTTAAACAACAAAGGTCCGTCTAGTCAAGGCCATAGTTTTTCCAGTGGTCATGTATGGATGTGCGAGTTGGACTGTGAAGAAAGCTGAGCACCGAAGAGTTGATGCTTTTGAACTGTGGTGTTGGAGAAGACTCTTGAGAGTCCCTTGGACTGCAAGGAGGTCCAACCAGTCCATTCTGGAAGGAGATCAGCCCTGGGATTTCTTTGGAGGGAATGGTGCTGAAGCTGAAACTCCAGTACTCTGGCCACCTCATGCGAAGAGTTGACTCATTGGAAAAGACTCTGATGCTGGGAGGGATTAGGAGCAGGAGGAGAAGGGGATGACAGAGGATGAGATGGCTGGATGGTATCACTGACTCGACTGACGCAGGTCTGAGTGAACTTCAGAAGTTTGTGATGGACAGGGAGGCCTGGCGTGCTGCGATTCATGGGGTTGCAAAGAGTCGGACACAACTGAGCAACTGAACTGAACTAAAGGTCTTAAAATGAAAAAATACATAGAAATTGATTTAATCCTAGATGTATCACTAATCACCTTAAATGTAAATGGGATTAAACATTCAAACAAATACATAAAAACTTCCAAACTAACACTATGCCTTTTACAAGAGACAATTTAAATAAAGAAAAGGCTGAAAGTGAAAGCCTGGGTTAAGGAAGGTGACTTAGCTACAGTAATATCACACAATACAGATTTTAAGACAAAATCATTAACAGATATTTTTAAAGCATTTAATACTGATAAAGGGGTCATCCACCAGAAAGACAGCACAGACATAGTATACACCTAACAGGGCTTCCCAGGTGGCTCTAGTGGTAAAGAACCCACCTTACAGTGCAGAGTTGTGGGTTTGATTCCTGGGTGGGGAAGATCCCCTGGAAAAAAGAATGGCAACCCACTCCAGTATTCTTGCCAGGAAAATTCCATGGACAGAGGAGCCTGGTGGGTTACAGTCCATGGGGTTGCAAAGAGTCAGACATGACTGAAGCGACTTAGCACAAGCACACATACACCTAACAAAGCCATTTTTTAATTAATAAAGAAAAAACTGATAGAACTAGGAGGAACTGACAAATCCAAAAGTACAGTTCAGTTGCTCAGTTGTGTCCGACTCTTTGCGAACCCATGAATCATAGCACGCCAGGCCTCCCTGTCCATCACCAACTCCTGGAGTTCACTCAAACTCACGTCCATTGAGTCCGTGATGCCATCCAGCCATCTCATCCTCTGTCATCCCCTTCTCCTCCTGCCCCCAATCCCTCCCAGCATCAGAGTCTTTTCCAATGAGTCAACTGTTCACGTGAGGTGGCCAAAGTACTGGAGTTTCAGCTTTAGCATAAGTCCTTCCAAAGAAATCCCAGGACTAATCTCCTTTAGGTTGGACTAGTTGGACCTCCTTGCAGTCCAAGGGACTCTCAAGAGTCTTCTCCAACACCACAGTTCAAAAGCATCAACTCTTCGGTGCTTAGCTTTCTTCACAGTCCAACTCTCACATGACCACTGGAAAAACCATAGCCTTGACTAGACAGACCTTAGTCGGCAAAGTAATGTCTCTGCTTTTGAATATGCTATCTAGGTTGGTCATAACTTTCCTTCTAAGGAGTAAGCGTCTTTTAATTTCATGGCTGCAATCACCATCTGCAGTGATTTTGGAGCCCCCAAAAATAAAGTCTGACACTGGGAGACTTTAATACAGCTGTCAGTGAAAAAAAGCAGACTGATTTACTAAAAATACAATTAAGAAATACAATACAATACAATTAAGAAATTTGTATCATTTTAGCACCAGATTCGACTATCCTAAAACATTTAAAGTTTTAACAGTTTTTCATATTGTACCTCTTGAGGAAGGAGAGGGAAAGAGATCTAGAGTCTGGTTAATAGTATTATACCAAGCTTATTTTCATAGACATGCTATAGGTATATTAGAGGGTGACATTAGAGAAACAGATGAAGGTGGACCAGGCATTCTTTGTTGTACATTTACAACTTTTCTGCAAGTCTAAAGCTATTTGAAAATACAAAATTAAAACCATAAACAAACAAAAAAACTTTGTACAGCACAGTGCAAACACTGAAAACTGGGGCACACAGGCCAAATCTGACCACCGCCTAGTTTTGTGAATCAAATTTTACTGGAACACCACCACATTCATTCATTTACCTGTTATTAATATCTATGGCTGTTTTACTACTGTAACAGCAAAGCTGAGTGGCTATAACAGACTTCATGGCCTGCAAAGCCTAAAGTAATTACCATTCTACTTTAAATAAAAAGCCTGCCAAACCCTGACAAACAAGCGTATAAACTCTGAGTTCAAATTCTGGTAATACACTATTAACTGCATGACCACGAGCAAGTTACTTAACTTCTCAATGTCTTAGTTTCTTTACAGATGAGTCTGTAAGGAGATCATATTCATCTCCTACAGTTATTATTAATTTTTAAAGGTAGATAAACAAACAGTAATAAAGTGCAATAAATGTAAAGCTAATTAATCATGTTAAAAGTGCTTAGAACAATTTTTAAAGTGCTTGAACATTTTTTAAAGAGTGTGATAAAAACAAAAAGGGATAAGACCAAATAATGAGCAATAATACTGAAAGCATTCTACTGGACAATGTTTCATTTCTAATAACATTGTGCTAATCATCACTTTGATATATACAAGGACTCCAAACTCAATCTCTACAATTCTATTACTTGTTAATCATCAAATAGCTGAAAGAAAGAAATAGCCTCAATATTAGCTGAAAGCCATGACTATCTCAAACCATTTATTACTTAGCTTTAGAAAGGTCTCTGAACATTTGGTATCTTTCCTCAACATTCTTTCAAAATACTCACTCCACCTCCATCTCCCTCCCTCCTCACATACCCAGGAGCTATAACTCCAGCCCACCATACCCGGGTTTCTTATAGGTGGCCTCCCCTGCATACTCACGGCATCCAGATGTTCACTAATGTACCTCTACAGGCATCTCCTGATGGCAGGTGTACTCACAGCTGGAAAAACGAACTGTGGTAGGCTGAAAAATGGCCACCCGAAGATATATTCACTTCCTAATCCCCAGAACTTGTGAATGTTACCTTATATGGCCAAAGAGAAACTACTTATATACTACTTATATACTGCCGAACTCTGATAAACTACTTTATCTTTAAAATACTTATCTTACTTATATACCAGGCCAAAAAAACAAAAAAAAAAAAACACCATATGATTAAGTTAAGGATCTTAAGAAATGCTTATCCTGAATTATCTGTGTGGGTGCTGTCACTCAGTCATGTCTGACTCTTTGCAACCCCATGGACTGCAGCCTGCTAGGCTTCTCTGTCCCTGGAACATTCCAGGCGAGAATACTGGAGTGAGTTTCCTTTTCCTTCTCCAAGGGATCGTCTCGACCCAGTGATCAAACCCGAGTCTCTTGTGTCTCCTGCATTGGCAGGTGGTTTCTTTACCACTGTGCCAAAAGGGCCCTAAATGCAATTAGATGTAACCTTCCAAGAGAGGGGCAGAGAGAGTTTGGACACAAACAGAAAAGACAGACACAGAAGAAAGAGCAATGTGGAGATAAAACAGATTTGGAGACTTGAGGCCACAAGCCAAGGAACATCAGAGAACGCTGGCAGACTGGAAGCTGGCAGAGATAAGCAACGGCTTCTCCCCTGGAGAGGGGCAGTGCCCCTACCGACCCCACCATTTCAGCCCGAACTGCTGGTCTACAGCACCATGAGAGAATAAATTCGCGTTGTTTCAAGCTGCGAAGTTTGTGGTGATTTGTTATAGCAGCCACAGGCAACTAATACACCACCTCAGGATAACTCCCACACACAGAGACACCTACTCAGCGCTACCTTTATAAGCAGGAGCCTACCAGTCAGACCAGAGGTCCCCCAACCTTTTGGCACCAGGGACCAATTTTGTGGAAGACAATTTTTCCATGGACCGAGGGCAGGGGGATGAGGATGGTTTCAGAATGATTCAAGTGCATGACATTTATTGTACATTTTATTTTTATTATTATGACATCAGCTCCACCTCAGATCATCAGGTATTAGATCCCAGAAGTAGGCTGGGGACCCCTGAGTTAGAGCATGTTCTCATTTAAAACCCAACTCCCAAAAGAGAGGGTTGGTAAAGAGGTACTAAAGCCTTTGATAACTAAATTAAATCCTTTTGAGAGTGATTCAACATGAAATTTTCTAACTCTTTCCTCACCTTGAAAACAGAGGAGAAATAACAATATCACTAAGTATATACGCTATACTACTGTGGTCTCATGGTTTTATGCTCTGACTTTGTGTCTCTTTGGTCTACCATAAGACGGTCAAGCCGTGACACTGATTTTCACAGGCAGCTTTGGACCCGGTCTCTTTGCAACATCTTACTTGGTAATCTCTGACCACTGAATATTACAGTCTGTGAATTCTTACATTCTTTTGTGTTGACAAAATGTGCAATAGCTTTTTAACCTATATAAGAATACAAGAATCCTCAATCCTTTTTTGTCTCATTCTACCTATTGGAAAAGACTCTGATGCTGGGAGGGATTGGGGGCAGGAGGAGAAGGGGACAACAGAGGATGAGATGGCTGGATGGCATCACTGACTTGATGGACATGAATCTGAGTGAACTCCAGGAGATGGTGATGGACAGGGAGGCCTGGCGTGCTGCGATTCACAGGGTTGCAAAGAGTCGGACACAACTGAGCAACTGAAATGAACTGAACTGAACCTATTGGAAAACACTATGGGCTTCCCTGGGTGGCTCAAAGGGTAAAGAACCTGCCTGCAATGCAGGAGACCCGTGTTCAATCTTCCTGATCAGGAAGATCCCCTGGAGAAGGAAACAGCAACCCATTCTAGTACTCTTGCCTGAAGAATTCCATGGATAGAAGAGCATGGCGGGCTACAGTTCATGGGATCGCAAAGAGTGGGACAGGACTGAACTACTAACTTTAATTCTTACATAGGACAAAAAATAGATGCTGATTTCCTTAAAAGGTCAATAAGAGAAAGCCTAGTCACCTGACTTTCATATATAATATTGTGGAAAAATCAGATGCATAATCTGATTAACCAGCATATTGAATAGGCTTGTATAGCTGAATGTTATAAACTGACTCAATTGTGGCCAACTTTAACAGTTTGAAATGTAACCTTAAAAGATGGCAGAATTAATACTTCTTTGCCCAGCCTTGATGCTTCTATAGCCAAGAGCCAAATGCTTCTAAAGTGTGACAAATGATCGTTCTAATTAAAACTGATCAAACACTTAGCTGTGCTGCTTAGTGGTATAATGTCCTTAAGAGGATTAGACAAACAATTCTGGAAATATACAAAGCCATGGTGCTTGTTAATGAATTTCTGATACAAAGAATAAAACATTTTAGTGTTTCAATAAATGATGACATGTAACTTCTCATTCGTCCAAGTAAAACTGACCAAAGAAGGATTTGGATGTATGTACTAGAAATATCCTCTACTCTGTTGCCTGCTCTTTTGCTCTCTGCCAGAGTTTTCAGTGAAAAGCACTTTAATACATTACCCCTTGATGATGAACACTCTTTATGTTTTATTTTAAAAAATCTTTGCTCACTTTTTCTAGAACATTTTTGTTTCACCTTTCTCAGGTCTATGATCTACTTGGAACTGTTACCAGAGAGCCAGGATTCACTAGAAGATCAGGTAAAATTCTGGGGACCTTCCTTCGCCAACATCACCTTCATTGTCATCATCCAAGACTAAGTACATGCTCCCTTATTTCTTTAAGGCCATCACAGCCATTGTCAAACCATAGAAACCTTAAGGCTTCTGCAACATTTTTTTCTCCTCATCCCATCAACCTTCATCTCTGGCTCCCTCCTTACCTGATCTAGTTAATCACAGATTATCACTTCAACTTCTCTCTTTCTAACACTCTCAGCTCCCAAGTCATTCATTCAACAGAGCTCTCAATCTCATTAAGAAGAAAGTATTTTGGACCAATTGGTTCTGAAGCACTTTTCAATGCAATATTATCATCTGAGTTACACATTTAAACCAAAACCTGGGAGCAGACATATGAGTTAATTTGTCAGGGATAACCTTCTACCACCATCCTCAAAAAGAGATTACGAACTTCCTGTTTTAGTACAGTCATCACACCTATGCCAGAGAAGAGAAATGAAGAAAGTTATCTTATGATTTGTGGGTAGTTTTAAAGTGTGTGAAGAAAAGAACTTTGCTTGTTATTTAACTCATAAGCTATTGCTCTGAAGAGAAATGTTAAATGGCGTGTTTAAAACCAAAAGAATCAACTAAAAAGCACTAGTATCTCCAACTTAAGGAAATGCATTTTAGCTTTTATTTACTTTATTCCTGGCTTTGAAAAATGTAATCTCATAAACTGCTATTTCACATTATCCTGCTCATAAAGGATAATTGGGCATTTTTCTCGATGTATTTTTAAAAAATACTTCTTAAATAGTGAAACAAATAATTGTCAGTTAGCTAACCCATAATAGACATTTAAGAACAGAAGTACAGCAGTGCTGTATCTGAATATGTGTTTGCTCTTAAAGTTTAAAGGAAAAACTATAGATATTTTTCTTCAGTGCTTTGAAATAATTGAGTATAAATACAAACTAAACTTACAATAAGCATGTATAATGTAATTTTATATGAATCAATTAGCAAAAATTACATATTCAACAACTTACTGAATGCCCACTATGTACAAGACAATGTGATGTGGGAGTTAAAAGGAATACTAGATTGAGCTTTTAGTTCTATGAAAGGCCCTTGAATAGCATTAATTTAGGAGATTTAACAAGTGAAAATAAAAAAACAACCCAAAGAGTTATCAGTATCACCAAGGCCCACCATGACATCTGACAAGTCACTCAAAGACTAAAGGTTAAAGACTCAATATCTCTGTGAGCCAGGGAACCATAGGATGGAGCCCCAAATCTTGGCAGTAAAATCAGTCTGTCCTCTAAAAGACCCAGAAAAACTTAGCAGCAAATATATAAGTATCCTCAGGAACAAAATAACAGAGAGATTAAGTGTGTGGAAGGGGTAGTGGCTGGGGCTTGGGAGAAACAGCAGAGAGGAGGGAAAAGAATGTTGATTTGTCTAGTCAAGGCTATGGTTTTTCCAGTGGTCATGTATGGATGTGAGAGTTGGACTGTGAAGAAAGCTGAGCACCGAAGAATAGATGCTTTTGAACTGTGGTGTTGGAGAAGACTCTTGAGAGTTCCTTGGACTGCAAGGAGATCCAACCAGTCCATCCTAAAGGAGATCAGTCCTGGGTGTTCATCGGAAGGACTGATGCTGAAGCTGAAACTCCAATACTTTGGCCACCTCTTGCAAAGAGCTGACTCATTGGAAAAGGCCCCGATGCTGGGAGGTATTGGGGGCGGGAGGAGAAGGGGACGACAGAGGATGAGATGGCTGGATGGCATCACCGACCCGATGGACATGAGTTTGGGTAAACTCTGGGAGTTGGTGATGGACAGGGAGGCCTGGCGTGCTGCAGTCCTTGGAGTCGCAAAGAGTCCAGACACAACTGAGCAACTGAACTGAACTGAACTGAAAGCAGAATTTCCCTTGCTGTTTAGCCACTCAGTTGTGTCCAACTCTTTGTGACCCCATGGACTGCAGCATACCACACTTCCCTGTCCTCCACAAACTTCCAGGAGTTTGCTCAAACTCATGTTCATTGAGTTAATGATGCCATCCAACCATTTCATCCTCTGTTGTCCCCTTCTCCTATGTCCTCAATCTTTCCCAGCATCAGGGTCTTCTCCAATGAGTCAGCTCTTCTCCAGTGATTTGGCTCTTCACATCAGGGGGCCAAAGTATTGGAGCTTCAGCTTCAGCATCAGTCCTTACAATGAATATTCAAGGACGGATTGACTGGTTTGATCTCCTTGCTGTCCGAGAGACTCTAAAAGTCTCCATCACCACAGTTCGAAAGCATCAATTTTTTATGCTCAGTCTTCTTTATGGCCCATCTCTCACATCCATACATGACTACTGGAGAAACCATAGCTTTGACTACACAGACCTTTATTGGCAAACTGATGTCTCTACTTTTTAATATGCTGTCTAGGTTTGTCATAACTTAAAAGAGCAAGCCTCTTTTAATTTCACAGTCACTGTCTGCAGTGATTTTGGAGCCCAAGAAAATAAAGTCTGTCACTGTTTCCATTTTTCCCCCATTTATTTGCTATGAAGTGATAGGACTGGATTCCATGATCTTAGTTCTTGGAATCGAGTTTTAAGTCAGTTTTTTTCACTTTCCTCTTTCAAAAGCCTCTTCATTAAAAGGCTTTTTAGTTCCTCTTCATTTAGGGTAGTGTCAGCTGCATATCAGGTTATTGATATTTCTCCTAGCAATCTTGATTCCAGCTTGTGATACTTCCAGCCCAGCGTTTCCATAGTAAAGTCAAAAACTGAAATGCTGCCTTTACATACTGACACGTGGAAGCTTCCCTTTGAGTTTAGGAAACTGGGTTTTATGTTAATGCTTCTTTTAATTATCAATCAGGATTACTAATTTTAGTCATATTTTTCTATGTGCTAGATAGTATTTATACACTAAAGACAACCAAACCAGTGTTAAAAACCCAAAGCATCCAAATATATGCAACAGCCAATTTCCTCTCAGAAAATAATAAAAAAATTCATAAGCTATCATTCAATAGTAGTCACGCAGAGCACAAACACCAATGATGTTTGTGTTATTTGGACAAAGTTGAATTTGAAAGAAACTTTCTGTTTGAATATTCTTTGAAATACTAAGAGCTAATATATTCTCTATGATCATTTTAGTTGTCATGTCTTTGATCATCACTTCTATAACAGGGATGATTCCCTAACACTACTGGTGACAACTGGTTAGTTTTTCTATGGGCCAGAAAAGCACAGAACACTCAACACAACTTAAAACTTAGGTCTCAATCAGTTCAGTTCAGTTCAGTCACTCAGTCGTGTTTGGAGATTCTTACAGTTAGAAAAACCAGAAATTCTGAGGGAAATTAAGCAATAGTAGTAGAATCATAGGCTGTGAAATTGTCAGTTTGGAGGAAAGATCATTGCCTGATATTTTTTTGCCCACTGTTCCTTTGTCTCGGTCCATCTTGTTCCTGTGGACTCACTAGTGTTCTTCAGTTCAGTCACTCAGTAGTGTCCGACTCTTTGCAACCCCATAAACTGCAGCATGCCAGGCCTCCTTGTCCATCACCAACTCCTGGAGTCCACCCAAATCCATGTCCATTGAGTCGGTGATGTCATCCAACCATCTCATCCTCTGTTGTCCCCTTCTCCTCCTGCCCTCAATCTTTCCCAGCATCAGGGTCTTTTCCAGTGAGTCAGCTCTTCACATCAGATGGCCAAAGTACTGGAGTTTCAGCTTCAACATCAGTCCTTCCAATGAACACCCAGGACCGATTTCCTTTAGAATGGACTGGTTGGATCTTCTTGCAGTTCAAGGGACACTCAAGAGTCTTCTCCAACACCACAGTTCAAGAACATCAATTCTTCACTGCTCAACTTTCTTCACAGTCCAACTCTCACATCCATACATGACCACTGGAAAAACCATAGCGTCAATAGTATCCCTATATTACAATTAAGAAAATCACTTGGGCAAATTTCTTAACCTTTTGTACCTCATTTTTCTCAGCTCTAAAATGGAGCTAATATCAGTACTCATAATAGCACTTACTGTGAATACAAAATGAGTTAATTTAAATAAAGTGCTTAAAACAACACCTGTCACACATAAACTGCATATATATCAGCTATTATTATTGTCTACATTTTCACCATGCTTAGACAATTTTTCTGCTAAGCCTTCCCCTACATTCTTAGCAAAAAATGGTTTTTAAAAACAATCTGAAGGGTTAGACTGTCAGGGGATATGTAACAAATGCCTTAAAATGTTTATTTCCCTTCATCTAGCCACTCTAGGAAATAACTGGAGTTGTACACAAGGATCTCTACACAAGGCCATTCACCAAGTTATTTATAATACCTCACTGCCTAGCTAGTATTAAGTATGGCATGTGCATAAAATGGAATATTCTGCATATATTAAAAATTAAATTTAGCTAGAGGGAACTGTAAAAGATTAGTGGTTACCAGGGGTTGGGGGAGGGAGGGATGAATAAGCAGAGCACAGATGATTTTTAAGGCAGAAAAAGTACTCTGTAAAATACTATAATGGTGCATACACGTTATTATCTATTTATCAAAACCTGTGGAATGTACAACACCAAGGGCGAACTGTAATGTAAATTATGGACTCTGGGCGATGATGATGTGTCAATCAGTATAGGTGTGTCTGCTGTAACAAAGGTTAAAGCATCAGAGGTTAAAGCGTCTGCCTCCAATGCGGGAGACCTGGGTTCGATCCCTGGGTCAGGAAGTTCCCCTGGAGAAGGAAATGGCAATCCACTCCAGTATTCTTGCCTGGAGAATCCCATAGATGGAGAAGCCTAGTAGGTTACAGTCCACGGGGTTGCAAAGAGTCGGACACGACTGAGCGACTTCACCACACCTCACTGTAACACAGGCACCATTCTGGTGGCAGGAGGGGGTTGCTGATGGTGGGAGCTTGGCTTGTTTGGAGAAACGGGGTACACAAGAAATCTCTGTGCTCAATTTTGCCCTGAACCTAAAACTGCTCTAAACATGAAATTCTAATTTAAAAATGAAGTTTAGGAGAATACTGAATGACACAAGAAATACTCATGATACATTGCTGAGGAAAGAAAGCAATTTGTAAAGAATTAAAGGAATATACCTGAATATTAAAATTTACCTTCAGGTAAAATATACTGACTTTACAATATACTTTTATGTGTTTGCATGTTGTCCTACAATGAGGTTGTATCACTTTCAACACATAAAACTTTTAGGACTTTTCTTTAAAATATTACCCAGTTTTCAATTCAAAGTTATTGAAAGAAGGCATGTAGTTAAATAGAAAAGAAATAATCACTGACATTAATTGATACTTCTAACATCTCCATAAACCAAAAAAATCTCACCAATTTAAAATCCTGTAGCTTTGAGATATTATGCATTCATTCATTCCACAAATATTTACTGAAATATGAACTGGGGCCTGGAAATAGACCAGCACCTGAGCTAGACACTGAATATTAGGAGGCAAACAATAGCAAGTAAACACTCAAGGAAGGAGCTGTTCTCAGACTAGGATGCACCACGGGTGATGGACGTCTTTCACCAGAGTGCTGGGGAAGGGGCCTCTGCCATTAGAGCTGAAAGGAGAGGAGGAGCCCGTCAGGCAAAGAGGCGGGAAGAGTTGTAAAGGAAGAAAAGAGCGAGTGCACAGGCCCACAACTGGGAATAACCCAGCTTTACTTAAAGAACAGCAAGGAGGCCAACGTGGCTGGTCACCAGTAAGTCTTGGTCCTAACTCTCCATCAAAATGCCTTGAGATTACTAAACAATTATTAGCTAAAACTGGTGAAGAGTTCAGGCTTTGGGGCCAGGCAGGCTGGGTTTGATTCCAGGTTGGTTGCTTATCATAGATGGAAGGACTGTGAGCTGGTCACCTCCTCTTTGGACCATGGCTTGCATTATCTGTAAAATGGAAGTAATAATACCTGCTGCAAAAGCAGCTGAAAGGCTTTAAATGAGAGGATGACTATCTTGAATGTTCCAGACAATGTACGGCAGACCCTCCTCCCCCAAAAATGCTAAATGAATGGTGAAGTGAAGTTGCTCAGTCATGTCCGACTCTTTGCGACTCCATGGACTGTAGCCTACCAGGCTCCTCTGTCCGTGGGATTTTCCAGGCAATACTGGAGTGGATTGCCATTTCCTTCTCCAGGGGATCTTCCCAACCCAGGGATCGAACCCAGGTCTCCAGCATTGTAGACAGACGCTTTACCGTCTGAGCCACCAATGAATGGTGGGTAGTCTTAAAAGTATTATTTAAGGAGTTAGAAATTAGAACCCCCAGAAATTTCACAATGTTTGAATCACATCAAACAGACTATACCTTAACTGATGTGATGTTTTTTTCAGTCATATGTCATGTCCTAGAAATTCTGCTAGTTCATACTATTTTGTCAAGAAAAACCAATGACTCCCCCAACAAAGTCTCTCTGGCCCCAAGGAAGACGAGGAGGGAATGTTTTTCATGATTTTCCTTCAATTTTCACTCTCCTTAAATAAATTTTCTATAGTGACAGCCCATTTCTCTTCCTAGAAATTCTTTCCTCTCTTGACTTAGGGACACGAGTCTTGGTCTTCTGCCTACTTATCAAACTACTCCTTCTCTACCTCACATTTTCCCTTAATGATGTCATCGTCCCTACATTTTTGTCCATGCTCCTCTTATCCACAGTACCTCCTCAGAAGCTTCCCAGCCTCCAGAGATATTCAGTGTGAAATCACATTCTCGGCATGACACTTACCTCCTTACATCTCATGTTATACTAAATTATGTCTTATCTCCCCCATTGGATAGGCAGGTTCTTGAAAGTAGGATCAACAGCTTAATCATCTTTCCTTCTCCCTTAAGACCTAACAAAGTCTCTTGAACATAGTCATTGCTATAAGTAACTAAATGAGTGAGCATAGAAAATACTTTCAACATTATTAACATTGTAACAGAGCCTTGCAAATTCTGTTGACAATTTTCTTATCTCTCTCAAATTAACTTTTGATGTATAAGAAGGCATAAGAGACACTGACTGTATTTACATTTTTACAATGAGTTTTCTAATTAATGAATATTAATATATCTAATTTTCAATTAACATGCTAAAAATAATAACAGCTAACACTTGCAAAGCACTTACATGTGCCCTTTCTAGGAAATGTATATGCATTAATTGTATCCTCTCAACAATGCTTTGAGTTAGGTATTATTTTTATATTTCCCCTTCTACAAGTGAGTTAACTAGGGCAGAGAAGGGTTAAGTGATTTATTCAAAATCACATGATTTATTCAAAATCGCATGATTTATTCAAAGTCACACAGCTCCACAAAACAAAGTCGGGATTTAAACCCAGGTGGTCTTCACTCCAGTCTAGGCTTGTAATCCTGAACTTTATCTAAATAGTCATTCACCATAAAAATCTAATTTTACATAAGCATTTTAAAGCTCATTTAGAACTTTTTATAGAAACTTGTTATCAATAAGTAATATATTTTTCCTGTAATATAAACAAATATATCTGTATTAACTAAACCAAGTGAAGAGTAAGTCTTTAGTCGCTCAGTCATGTCTGACTCTTCACAACCCCATGGATTGCATCCCACCAGGCTCCTCTGATCAACAGATTTTCCAGGCAAGAATACTGGAGGGGTTGCCATTCCCTTCTCCAGGGGATCTTCCTGACCTAGGGATTGAACCCAGGTCTCCTGCTTTGCAAGTGGATTCTTTACCATCTGAGCCACCAGGAAGCCCAAGTTCTGGCTGAAAGTATACATATACAGTGTACTGATGCATACTTCATAATGTCAACTCTGCATTAAATATTACAATATTTTAAGTTACTTTATCCTATTTTTGAATGCTTAATGGTATTATCAACCCATGCGGAATTTTCTTGAGTGTCTTGGGAAATTTACATTTCCATATAGATTTTTCTAGATTCTGTATCTATTTTTACGTTCAACAAAAACTGAGAATTTTCATAAATATGTACCAAAAATCACACTAATGCTACTTAGCATAGGTGTCACATTGGACAACCACAATAATGTTACAGTCTTGCTGAAAATGACAATTTAATCTATGATGTCAGGTTTTTAGAGAATATTTAGCCTTAATTTTCTACCACTAGAAAATAATCTCCACTATCACAAAGTCTGCTTCTCAGACGTTGCAATACTTAAAGCTTTTAGGTTAATAAACTCAAATATTGTAATGGAGAATTATACTATTAAAATGCAAAGTGAACTTCTAATCAACAAAATTCTTAACATGTGATTAGCTACTGCTGGAAGGCCTGATTTCTCAGCAGTTAATTTTTTTTTTTTAAGAAAAACTGTTCTAAGTCTTTGCCTGGCCAAAAGTAAAAATATCCAAAAGTGCTCAAAAGCAAAATTCCTTTGTCTTAAAAGTAACCTCCCAAACTGGACATTTTTTGCTCCTTTAGGAGTGTAAAACCTAATGTACATACCTTCCCCTCCAACAGGCTCACTCCCCAGGTCCTTGCACTTGCTGTTCCCTCAGGAAAGGATCTACCCTAGACTTTTCCACAGTCTAATCCTTACCATTATTCAGGCTTAGCTCAAATGTTACCACCTAGCAGGGCTTTGCTTGGTCAGTCCACCCAAGGATGCCGCTGTTTAGGGCTGAATCATCTCCCCAAAAGAAATACACTGAAGTCCTAACCCCCAGCACCTAAGAACGTGACCTTAATTGTTAAAAGGATTGTAGAAAGGTAGTTAATTAAGATGAGGTCTTACTAGTGTAGGGGTGACTCTTAATCAATTATGACTGGTGTCCTTATATAAAGGAGAGGAAGAGACTGGCTATACTTAGTAAGCAAGGAATGCTTACTAACGCAAACCAAGGAATTCCTGGGGCTGCCAGAAGGCGGAAGAGGCAAGGAAGGAGCCATCTTGATTCTGGACTTTTAGCCTCCAGCACTGAGAAAAAGTACCTCTAGTTTTAAAGCAGCCAATTCATGGTACTTTGTTATGGCAGCCCTAGGAAACAAATACACCCACCACCACCACCACCATCACCAAATGCTCTTGCCCCATTGGTCACTTTTATTGTCCTTATAGTTCTTAACACCATTTAAAACAGCAATGTACTTTTACTGACTGTCTCTATTATCATGTCAGTTCTAGGAGAGCAGGAACCGTTTCTGATTTCTAAGCACAAATATTTTGTTAAATTAATTAACCATCCTATTAAGATTAGAGAAGGTGAGAATGATAACTCATTGCCAATATTCACAGCAACTATGAGGTGAGGTGAGGTGAAGTCGCTCAGTCGTGTCCGACTCTTTGCGACCCCGTGGACTGTAACCTACTAGGCTTCTCCGTCCATGGGATTCTCCAGGCAAGAATACTGGAGTGGGTTGCCATTTCCTTCTCCAGGGGATCTTCCCAACCCAGGTATTGAACCCGGGTCTCCCGCATTGGAGGCAGACGCTTTAACCTCTGAGCCACCAGGGAAGCAACTATAAACCCTTCCATAATCTAAAATCAAAGTCTAGTATCCAGATCTATCTAGCACTGGGAGAGACTTCATGCCATCTTATCTAGCTCTATCTGTAAAATGAACCCCTGAGCTAAACATAAAGATAGGGGGTAAAAATTACTTCAGTATTTCCCATATGTCAGAAGATAGACTCACCTCCTGGAAGGGCAGCACACACAGGTATCAGAAAGCTGACTCTTAATGGAAGGAGAAAGCAAAGATCTGGCGAGGAGTGGAGGCAGTCAGTTAAAAGTCAAAGTAGAAGATGTCTAGGGTTATTTGGTAAAAGAGGAATTCACGCAGCCCCACAGCCAAAGTCTTCTGTATTAAAGAGGAGAGCAAGAACGTACACGTGTAGGGAGGACTCCCCTGGTGGCCCAGTGGTTAAGAATCTGCCTGCCAATGCAGGACACGCCGGATCAATCTCTGGTCCAGGAGGATTCCACACACGCCTGGGCCAACTAAGTCCACGCACACAACTACTTAAGCCCTCTTTCCTAGAGCCCCTGTTATTCAACAGGAGAAGCCACTGCATAGCAAAGCCTGCACCCCACAACTGGAGAAAAGCCTTCCCAGCATTGAAGACCCAGCACAGCCAAAAAAATAAAAACTTAAACCGTACACTCAGTCTAGAGTTACTATTGTCATTTTACTGGACTCTTGTTCGCTGTTGCGGGGGCGGGGCGGGGGGAGGTCTCCATGTGCAATTTTTTTACGTTAAGTATAGAAAACATTCTAGGGAGATTTCTAAAAAAAAAAAAGGAGGCTTAAAATTAGGAGGAATGTTCATAATTAACAGGGGTCACTTTTTGGAAACACTTCTTTCCTTGATAACGTTAGAAAAACACAGAGTTGCAAGGCAGGGAAGTGCGAAGCAGCCACAGAGTGGACACCTAAGGGGCTCTGAAGACAGAAAGGAATGAGAAAGAACTCTGGCCCTAAAAAGGGGTACCATTCTAACTTGGGAAAGCAAAACATACAAGAAGGCAACCAGATGCAGTCACACAGTGGACCTGGGAGAGAAGGATAAGCCGCTGGGCTGCGAGGAACTCTTGACTGCCATGTGGGGTTCAGAGAGCCTCCCAGGCGAAATGGCCGCACGACGGGGGGCTGCGAGGGAACAAAAGGCCTCTATTGGGACGGGGCAGAGCAGCATCCTGGCAAGGAGTCAGAGGTGGGCTGACCTTGTGACTGATGACTGCTTTACCCCAGACTGGTCAGAAATTGGGATTTTTCTACTTTGACTTTCCACATATAATCAATTGATTTTCAAAGGACCAGTTTAAGAAAAAAAAAACCTGCTGAATATAACTGTAGCTGGTATTTGATTTCCAAGTCACCTCTGAATTTACAGGGACACAGGGCAGGTTGGCATCAAATCAGTTATCACTGGACAAGTCCAGGGAAAAACTGTAGTTATTTTGGTCTTCTGGTTATTTGGATTTTAGACACATGGGAAATCAAGGTATGATTAATAATTGTATTTTCTGTCTTCATAAGACTTAATAGTTCTTCAAGTGTTTTCATGTACTAATTGGAAATATGGTCACTCCAATAACCACTGTTTTGCTGTCATTTATCAGATGAAGCTCCCAGGTGTTACTGGCCCAGCGTCAGATGCTTAACAAGCAGAGAAGCTGGGAACAGAACTTGGTATCCATGATATTAATACCTCCTCCAGGGCTCTTCCTGTCAAACATACACTGCTTCTCCCAAGTGGGCACTGTGATAAAAGCACCAGAAGATAGCAGGCCATTTTCAAAGAGCGATACAGTAAGGGGGGAAAAAGTTGAATGTCTGGCAAGAAGAAGCACAATACCATGTTTACGCATATTTTATTTAACATATGCTACTGAATCTCTTATAGAAATGTAAATGTTCATCCACGTCAAACTAAATCTACTCCTAAACTCCCACTGGGAATCAGACACATGAGATACACAGATTAAGGATCAAATGCATCCTGAAATTTCAAGAGCCAAGGAAAGTTACATAAGGAATCTTCTAGATACTGACACACATGCCCCAAAGAGCCGGCCAGTGCCTCCTCTTCTGTGATAGAGTTTCTCTGACCTCTCTCCACTCACCTCTATCCTTCTCTGCTCTTCAATTCACCCTACTCTGACAGCCAATTCTTCTCGTGGTACGCCACTTCCTCTTCTGTGATAGAGAGTTTCTCTGACCTCTCTCCACACCTCTATCATTCTCTGCTCTTCAAGTCGCCCCACTCTGACATCCGGCTCTTCTCACGGTATGCCACTTCGAGGCTGCTGCCTATTCCTCTTAGTTTCTAAACAAATTTGAAAAAGACCATAGCTACTAAACTATCAGAGCTTCCAAAGAGAAAAGTAAGGCATGGATTTAGTTGATCCATTTATCAGGATACATATTTAATCCTAACTTCTAAAGGTTAAAAGGAAGAGACTGAAGTACCATTTTCCTACTGTGTATTTGGTGAGTGGCATTCCTGATTTAAAATGACCAACTCCAAATGAAGGCTATGTCTATTAACTTTGTATAAATATGTATTAATGATGATAATTAAAACTATTTTTATTTCTTTTAAGGAAAATTATTTTGCAGTACAATACCTCTGGTAGTTACCAAGTTTTTCCTTTTCTTTAGTATAACCCATAGTTATTCACATTACTGCTTTTAAAAGCCATATCGGCACATAATTACTCTTCCCAAAGTTATGACCTACTAACCATTCAACTGTTTCCTCAGCTTTCTCCTTCTTACTATTCTATAACTTAGTATTAGATACCCTTTGTGGGTATTAGGGGGTAAAGACAAGATGAAACCATCACTCTATGAATGCATAAGTTTAAGAGTAGAATATCATAAATGGTTTCAGAAGTCATTAGAAAAATATTCCATGAAATGGTTTTTTCAAGGGATGAAGGGAATTGTCTTGGCTATAAAACAAGGAAGGTGAAAGAGACAGTGATTCCCAAAATGGGCACTTTAAAAAAAATGCACATTCCTGGACACCATACCAAACCTCAAGGGTAGCAGAGGACCTCAAGCCTGTGGCCTGTAAAATGACTTTCCCTCCACTTTATCATGTCGGCTGCATGTTATGCAGTTAGGATGCCATGACTACCATCTCTCTTTCTGTGTTCTACCAGCCTCAGGCTTCTGCCACCACCTTCTCTGATGTCTGTTCCCCCTGAATTCTCATCTGCACCCTGGTCCTAACCAACTCCCTTGAGTCTCCTTTCCAGGAAGACCTGTTAGCTAGGCCACAGTGGCAAGGGCAGGGCAACTGCAGAGAGCCAAGGTCATGCCAACTCTGTCCCAAAGGGCAACCGTCGCCAGCTTCCCTCCTCTTTGAACTTTAGCCTGTCAGTGTGGTAGTGAGAGTGAGTCTTTATGACAACTATCGTGTTCCTCTATCAACACAGAATAGGACCCAAAGTTGCAAAGGAACGCTATTGGTTACAACTACTCAACATTCTTGATCAACACAAGGGATCCTCAAGAAATTTAAAAATTATCTCGGTTTGAATACATAATATGTTCAGATATTTAAGAGTTCAAATAGTAGTGGAGGTATACTTAAACAGTATGCTAAGTAAGTGTCCTCATTCCCACCCCAAACACCCAGTTCTCTTCCTCAGAGCTAATTACTGTTACTAGCTCATTGTGTCACCCCTCAAGAGGTAGTCTCCAGAGTCACAGACATAAGCACAGATTTAACATCAATGACCACAAACTGCTCTGCACCTTGATTTGTTCCCTTCTTACATCTTAGAGATCATTCCACGTCGGCACATACAGAACCACTCCTCAAATACAGGTCATCCCACATCAGCTTTAGAACAGGTACCTAGTCTTGTTTCTGCTCCCTGTTTAACCAATCCCGTATTGATGGATCTCTTGCTCTCTAAATCTTTGTTGTTGTTACAGACAATGCCACAATGGATGTCTTCATGAAATTCATTTTGCAATGTACAAATACATCTGCAGCAAAATTTCTTAGATTTCCTGGGATGAGAAGACAGGTGGCTTCTTAATTTTGGCAATATTGCCAAATTGCTATCCACAGACGCTGTGCCATTTTGTACCCCTACTAACAATGTATGAGCCTGTCAGTTTCTGTGAAGCCCTGCAACCCCAAGGAATTAACAAACATTAAGATCTTTGCCAAGTTAACAGGTTAAACAGTTTCAAATTGCATTTCTCATATGAGTTGAGCATAATTTTATATTTGTAAGTGCCACTAGTAATTCATTTTCTGTGAACTGTTTCTTCATTTCCTTTGCCCCCTTTTCTATTAGAGTAACAATTATTTTTCTCATTGATACATAGGAGCTCTTTGGATATTAAGAAGTAAACCCTAGTCTATGACACATTAAAAATAGTTTCTTCCTGGTGTGATGTTTTCTCTTTCCTCTTATACATACTACCTTTTCTTAAATGAAATGAATTTATCAATTTCCATCTTATGCCTTTTTTTTTCTTTAAGATGTTTAAAAACTTCTTTTTAAGTGTAGAAATAGACATCTTCTACAAGGAAGTGAAGTGAAGTGAAAGTCGCTCAGTTGTGTCTGACTCTTTGAGACCCCATGGACTATACAGTCCATGAAATTCTCCAGGCCAGAATACTGGAGTAGGTACCTTTCCCTTCTCCAGGGGATCTTCCCAACCAGAATATTGGAGTAGGTAGCCTTTCCCTTCTTCAGGGGATCTTCCCAACCCAGGGATTGAACCAAGGTCTCCCACATTGCGGGCAGATTCTTTATCGGCTGAGCCACAAGGCAAGCCCAAGAATACTGGAGTGGGTGGGTAGCCTATCCCTTCTCCAGTGGATCTTCCCGACCCAGGAATTGAACCGGGTCTCCTGCATTGCAGGCAGATTCTCTACCAACTGAGCGATCAGGGAAGCCCATCATCTATAGATCCTCTCTTTAGATTTACATGTTTATTTCTTCTGTTGGCATTTTAAAAAATAAAACTGAAAGACAAGCTGGGATATAATATATCCATCTACTTCCTTCCACGACCTTCCTGTTCCATTTTACTGAGTTTCTACAGCATTTGATCTCTTCTTTTCCCTGCTTTCTTCCTAAAGTTTCCTACATTTGCTTGACCTACCTTGGAGATCACACTCTTTTTATAGTTCTTGCTCAATTTGAAGTTTATTGAGATCAAAAGAATTTCATTAATGGCTTTTCATAATCAACATGCCATTCAAATTGCGCTACTTTTTCTATTTTAGGAAATTATACCACAAAAACTGTTCAGATTGTTGCCTGATGGGGTGTGAATATGCAAAAGCTTGTCTAGCTGCTAGAGAAAAACAAAAAGCAAAAATGCTATCTTAATTTAAAATAAATCAGACTTTCCTCTTTATCTCCAGAGACGACATGTAACAAAAAATTTTTAACTGCAATGTTCCTTTAGATACTTTATTCTTTAAACTTTAGTAGCTGATCATAGTATGTTACTGGTAGCAACATTGTATTATGTATAAAAATATACTAAGGTAACTTCAAGTTTATGATAAAACTTAAGTACTGGTTTAAGAGCTGTGAAATAAAGCTATTGCTGGAAATTAAGGCCATGTTTATTTTAGATCTGACTTTTGAAAAAAAAAAGACTCTAAAAATATACTGCTGTTGTTCTCCCTTCTACTTCCACACTTTTCAAACGGTGGATAGGTCTGTCTCAAGAGTTACAGTAAGAATTGCCTCAATAAGATGCAAGGTAAAAAAGTAAGCGCTGATGTCCTGTTCCTGACAATTCCCTCTACACTTCAATTTTGTCTCATATTAGCTTATGGAAAGAGAATGACAAAGGAAAAGAGAGGTGCACAAGGTAATTTAACTTCCCGATCCTTTCCTATCCATTGAGTTAAACAACAAAGCTATGGGTATGAACATAGCAAACATCAAAAAATTTTAAGTAATGATATTTATTTAATCCCTCATCACACCCTCAAAAATGAAGACTTTTCTCTAAAAATCTAAGAAAAACTTTAGAATAAATGTTCAGTTTTACTTCCTATACCAACCACTCAAAGAAAATGACAGAAAGAAAGCTTAAAATCCACTGAAGATGTTGCTACTGATTCATCTTGTTATTCACCAACCCATAATTTAGGGTTCCTGTTACCACCAACAGAAGTAAATTATTTGGCACACTATCTTCTAATGGAGCTGGCACCTCACTGGGCAAGTCTCAGGGCCTCCGTTTTCCTACTTGTTAAATGAAAGAGGTTGAAATTGGAATAAAAGATTTTTAAACCCTTCTCTCTTCATGGCAAATAGGTGGGGAAACAGTGGCAGACTTTATTTTGGGTGCTGCTGCTAAGTCACTTCAGTCGTGTCCGACTCTGTGTGACCCCATAGACGGCAGCCCATGAGGCTCCCCCGTCCCTGGGATTCTCCAGACAAGATCACTGGAGGGCTCCAAAATCACTGCAGATGGTGACTGCAGCCATGAAATTAGAAGACGCTTACTCCTTGGAGGGAAAGTTATGACCAACCAAGACAGCATTAAGCACAGACATTACTTTGCCAACAAAGGTCCATCTAGTAAGGCTATGGTTTTTCCAGTGGTCATGTATGGATGTGAGAGTTGGACTATAAAGAAAGCTGAGCAGAAAAGAATTGATGCTTTCGAACTGTGGTGCTGGAGAAGACTCTTGAGAGTCCCTTGGACTGCAAGGAGATCCAACCAGTCCATCCTAAAGGAGATCAGTCCTGAATATTCATTGGAAGGACTGATGTTGAAGCTGAAACTCCAATACTTTGGCCACCTGATGCGAAGAGCTGACTCATTTGAGAAGACCCTGATGCTGGGAAAGATTGAGGGTGGGAGAAGGGGACAACATAGGATGAGATGGTTGGACGGCATCACCGACTCAATGGACATGAGTTTGAGTAAACTCTGGGAGCTGGTGAAGGATAGGGAGGCTTGGGGTGCTGCAGTCCATGTGGTCTCAAAGAGTGGGACATGACTGAGCGAATGGACTGAACTGAACAGAACTGAACTGAACACCTCTAACACCTTGTGTGTGTTGCTCAATCATGTCTGACTCTTTGCAACGCTATGGACTGTAGCTCGTGAGACTCCTCTGTCCATGGGATTTCCCAGGCAAGAATACTGGAGTAGGTTGCCATTTGCTTCTCCAGGGGATCTTCCTGACCCAGGGACTGAACCCAGGTCTCTGGCATTGCAGGCAAATTTTTACCATCTGGGTCAACAGGGAAGCCCTCTAACACCTTATCTAATATAAACGTCATTCAAGAATTGGCACATCAAGCAAATATAAGCATTTTCAGTGTCTGGGTACCTTCTTCATATATTTTATGATTTGACCTCTAGGTTTTATTGAATAGAAAAAATACAGTCCATCATCTCTAAAGGAGAAGATAAACTTTTGTACATTAATCATGAATTCTTTGTACTCAGTCTCATAATGCTGGTGATATTAAATGATATTACATTAAATGATAATCTACCAATATTTTACTTAATTATTTTTACCTATTTAAACTTATTTTTATGTACTTAAGCTTATTTTTTTATTTACTTAAGCTTATTTTACGGGTTAAGTAACATACTTAATGTTCTCTCTAGCCCAGTTATCCCTTAGATAGTCTTGGATATCAAACTAGTTGGAGTGGCCTCCTAGGAGTAGCTCTGTCCTTTGTCAACTTACTATATATAATTTCTGAGACACTGGCCCTATCCATTGGAATTCTCTCACCTGGGGTAGTTTTTACTTTCAAGTAATCTGCAAAACCACTGCAAGAAAGAGTCTTCAGACATTTCTGCTTCTCGTAATTCATCACTATATTAACATTATCCTTTTATAGATATTTAGCATTTGTTTTATACTGCTACTGCTAAGTCACTTCAGTCGTGTCCGACTCTGTGCGACCCCATAGATGGCAGCCCACCAGGCTCCCCCATCCCTGGGATTCACTGGGCAAGAATACTGGAGTGGGTTGCCATTTCCTTCTCCAATGCATGAAAGTGAAAAGTCAAAGTGAAGTCGCTCAGTCGTGTCTGACTCTTCGCGACCCCATACTGCAGCCTACCAGGCTCCTCCGTTCATGGGATTTTCCAGCCAAGAGTACTGGAGTGGGGTGCCATTGCCTTCTCCTGTTTTATACTATATTTTAAGAAAAACTACATTCATACAAACATAATGTAAGTGAATACCCACTTAGAAGAAAACATTTCACATAATCCATCAGGAACTTCATCTTGAAACCATCAAGATTTAATATACTCTTGAGATTCCTGTAATACCCAAGTTGGATCTCTTAATAACCATTCATCTTTGTCTATTTTCTATTTTTCTCTTTAAAAATCAATTCAACACTATCATGTTCCATTCCCCAAAAATCTGAATTCAACCACCCAACTATTCCTTCCCTGATCTCTTTCTCCTACTTGATAACATGTGTCTTCATGATAATAGGACTTAACCATGAATAAGTCCTTTTAAAGCTTCTGTTTTTAAGAAATCAATAAAACTGTATTTAAAGTAACTGTTCTTTGCAAGTACTGCATTTTTTCCTCAAAAGCACTCTCAACTCAAGGAGGTCTAAACATAAATCTGGAAAAAGTTTAGGGAACAAAAGAAAAAATAGACACTTGATGCAAATTCTAAAACCAAAGCCAGATCCACCCCACACACATGCATGCATATTCAACAGTGATTTGTTTTTGGTAGATGCTGTTTTGAATAGATCCTTAAGGGCAGACATGTTTTTGACCCAGCACCTAACAAGGCATCTGGCACATACTAGGTGTTCAGCAAACGCAGGCTGAATGAAGAAGAACATACAATATCACATGAGACCCATAGGAGTGACCAGCCAAGGGTTTGACAATCAAATGGGTGGACACAGTGTGCGTGTGTGCTAAGTAGTTCAGTCATATTCAACTCTTTGTGAACCTACGGACCACAGTCTGTCCAGGGGATTCTCCAGGCAAGAATACTGGAGTAGGTTGCCATGCCCTCCTCCTGGAGATCTTCCCTACCCAGGAAATGAACCCGCATCTCTTGGGTTCCCTACATTGGCAGACAGGTTCTTTACCACTAGCACCACCTGGGAAGCCCAGGAATGGATACAGAACTACCCCCAAAGCTCATGGAGACTCAGAACAACACCAGAAGGGCAGACCACCAAGTTCAGTAACTGACATCATGTCAGTATCAGAATAACATACATCATGTCAGTTATCCCTAAAATTAACTTTAGTTCAGCTTCTTGATCAAAGCTACTAAGTTCATTCTGAATTTCAAATCACTGAATACCTCTATTAAGGGGATGTAAGGAATGTATAGCTGAAGCAGGGGATGTGGATAATCATCCCTGAATAATAAAGGTTTATAGTCCTTTATTCTCTTATGAGCTTCTTTTTTGATAACTTCTGACTTTATTGGTAAGCAACAAGGTTTTTTTTCTTGGGAGGTCTTTCTTCTCTCTTTCTGTCTTAAAGATGTTGCCACATTGTCATTCAGCTGCTTTTGGAACTACCAGCAAGATGTTCTCCAAATCACTATGCCAAGGGAAAGCATTTTACACACACACACATACACGTATGCTTGTTTGTATTTGATTATTTGTGTTTGCTTGTTTCCCTGGCTTCTGTAAGTTAGTACAATTTTGGAAAATAATTTGGCAATTTCTGTAAGTTGAATATTCACACATCCTACACAATCAACAATTCTATACCTTGGTATTCACCCAAGGGAAACACCTGCCCGTGTACCCCAGGAAATATGAATGAGCAAAGCAGCATTCTGCAATCTTCTTAAAAATGAAAAAAAAAAGGGGGGCTATTGGTAGGAGAGCAGGGAAACTTTTTGTTACAGATACATGATGGAATATTGTACAGCAGTTTAAGTCAATGAACTACAGCTACATACAACACAGACGAATCATAGTGACATAATGTTGAGTGCGGAAAAAAGTCTCACACACCAACAGACAGTACATGAGACCTTTTCTCAAAATCAAAAACAAACTAAAGAAAGGTATTATAATTATTACTTAAGCTCTGCAGTTAACAACAACAAAAAATCCTCTTTTGAGAATTTGTGCTTTATCCTTCCATTGAGGGCCACAAACTTCTATCTACTTATGCATTAACCTAACTATAGAATTATGTATAAATTCTATACAATTCTTCAACAATGCTACAGATATCCAACAACAAATATTTCATCTTGGAAGGACTTTACCTTTCTTCTTGGAATAAAGTTAACTAACACAAGGTTAAAGCAGTCTAAGGACAAGAAAACTTATTTTAATCAATTCTGTAAAAGTCTAACAGAATCACATTTTACTACAGCCAAGGGACAACTGATAAATCATCATAATCTGAAACTAAGATATCCCAAAAGGAATTCATCCACTGATTGTATAATTGAGCTATCAACATCAAAACTGAAAATATAGGCAAACCCTGGATGTTTTCGGGCTTTATAAAAGCAAAGATTTTAATTTCAAAATGCTGTGTTTCTACTTGGAGAAAAAAGAACATTATTTTTAGGGGGAAACACATGACATTCTGGGTAAAAGAAGGATAGGAATAATAGTCCACCTATCAGGGCCTTCCTTATAACCAAAGGAGGGCTATGCATACATATTCTCTATAGGTGATTATAGCCCAGTTACATTGCGGCTTCCCTTCGACCTTGGGAACTCTGCTCATTCTGAGTTACTGTGAGGTCTTCTGTTTCATTTATTATTAGTCTTTGTATCTGCAATGCTGTAGCACTGGATAGGAATATCAACATTGCGAGGTTGCAGTACCTAAAACTGTAGAAATGCTTCCAAAAAACACAAACGGGAGGAGGGAAGGAGGAAAACTACCACCAAGAGGAAAATAAAGTTAATGATATTAAGATGGCCTATTAAATTATTTTACTTTTGGAGCGAGACAATATTTGTGAAATACAACTATCCGTTAGCATACAATTTTTAAATTTAAGAAAAGATAATCAAGAAAAAAAAATGGTATGGGGGGATCACAATTTACTAAAACTAGTCCAGCGATTTAAAAATGGAAATTCGAATAGAGAAAAATCCTCTAGGACTTTGCATCCGGGAGAAAGAAATAATCTGGCACTCCTGTGGGTTCACTTAGTTTCGTGTCAATTGCTTCACGTCCATTATGTAATGCTTTCCCCAGCTTTAAGTCTCTATGTTTAAGCTACCTTCAGGTATATAACAGAACTGCTACAAAATCAGTATCTGGCCATAACTTTCAAAAACAGCTCAAAAGATGTCATGCAGATATATCTGTATTCAGCAGAAGCTTTTTTAAAAAAATGTGCTGGTGTCATTACTTCTCCCCAGATTCCTCCCCAGGTCTCCCATCCCTTCCTCCCCAGCATCTCCGGCCACGCGTTTTGCGGGCAGCTCCCGGCTGGATGCAGGGGAAGCACGTCTTGACTGCAATGCAAACCCTGTCCCGGTCTGAACTAGGGAAGGCAGGCTCGGGCCCGGCCGGGGATGTGAACGAAGGCTGCAGAGAAGGCTGCAGGAGAGCCAGCAGCGGGTGGGCAGGGGTGCCCCGAGAGGGCAGTCCGCAGTGCACGCGCACAATAAAACCCAATGCACAACTTCCCAGCCGCTCCTCTCGGCTCCCCAGCTTCCCAGAAAGGGGCGGCGTAGGCGTTAGCTGGAGCGGGCGCGGGCGCGCGGGTTCGGTTCTCCGCCGACAATTACATCAGTCCCTGTCCCTGCCCCAGCTTCCAACCCAGCAGCCGGGGCGCGGGGAGCATGCGGGCGGGAGAGCCGGGCACCCGGAATTCCCCACCACGAGGGGGAGGGGAGGGCGGGGAACGGGGACCACGACCCAGAAGCCCCTTCCCACCACGGCCGCGGGGCGGGATTGTCACCGCCACCTCCCGCTCTCCAGCCAGGGAACCCCCGGAAGGCTACGATGCCTCGGGGGCCCAAAGCCGGGCTGCCCGGCCGCGCGTCCCTGAGGGTCCTCGGCCCTCCGGCCGCGCACAATGCCCCCGGGCCGCGGTGCGGGCACCGTCGTGCGGCTCCGGGTGTCCCCTCCGCAGCTAGGACACCTACCGGGAAGACGAGCAGCGGTGCAGCCGACGGTGCGCTGGCAGCGACGGGAGGCGGGAGACGGCCCCGGCGGACGGGCGCGCGGGCCGGCCGGGGAGCCGAGGCGCGGGCGCCGCCTGCGTGGAGCCGCGGTCTCCGGCACCCACAGCGGCGGCGGCGGCGGCGGCGGCGGCGCTGCGCCTCCAGTGGTCCGCGGCGCCGCAGCCCCTCCTCTCCCACGGGCGGGGCGCGCTGGCGGGGCGGCGCTCCCGGCTCCCCGCCCCCGGCTCCCGCTGGCTGGCGGAGCTGGAGTGGAACCGCCGCTCGCCGGACCCGCTGGACACCTTCTCCGAGCCTCCCGGAGAGCCGCGGGCTGGGCACGCCGAGCCTCCGGACGCGCGGGGGTCTCACTGCCTGGGCTTACCCCGGCCGGCCCCGGTGGGAGCAGCCCTGCTGTCCAGAGACCACCGCAGTGGAGCCCCTGACCCGGCAAACCCGGGCCTGAGCTCCGTAGAAACGGCCCGGTTCGCCCTAGCTCCAGCCAGCGGAGGTGGACCAGCCCTGGCTCGCACGGGGTTGGCCCAGATGGTCCCGGCGCTCGGGGCCCGCAGAGCAGCCGCTCGAGCATCGTGGGAGAGCGGATTCGGAAGAGAACAGCAGCCGGGCCACCTCCCCGGGGACGATGCCCAGCCCCCGTCTCGGGCCTTCATTCAGGTGATCAGTAAACAGGACTGTTTGCCTGCTCCCAGCCGTCCCTGACACTCGCGGGCAAAAAGTTCTCAGGCCCGGAGAAACACCTCACTAGGACCCTTCCCACCCTCTTACATTCTTCTGCTCTTATACCGCTCCCAGCCTGTGCCAGGGCTGGTTAACTAAAGGCAAATACGCTAGGAAGGACGGGGGGATTTCTTCTGTAGATGGATGACTGAGGAAATATCGTATCTCAAGACATTTCTGTCATCACCATCTTCAGGAGAAAAAAAATCCTGAGAACACGGATTGTCACAGGAGCTACTACAGATGCAGCGCTGGAGAGCTTTGTGGGCTCTCTGGGGTTCCGGACTGGATGAAGGAGGGTAGCGACGCCTTTAAAAATTTAAGATAGTGCTACTCACAGAGGCAATTCTGATGGCATTTCACCGGTCTCAAACAAAAAACCTTGTTTTGCTATGAAACATAATCATATATACTCATTCTCGCACGATTTCTCCTGACTCTCCAATCTCACTTTTTGGTTTAGCAACTTCCACCCTAACATCATTCTCATATCCTCCTATCAAAAAAATAACAGATGCTGGACCCTGTGACGTGTCAGTTTCACCTTAACTCCTTCCCTATGAAGAAATTCTCCTCAAGGGGACAACTGGGGTGCTGACCTTCACTTGACCATCACCACATTTTCACCCCTTTCATCTGGATTTTATTGATAGAAACTCTACTGAAACAGCTCTCGCTCTCTCTTAAGAAAAAAAAAGGTAAATCCCATATATAAGAAAATACAAGTGTGAAAGGAGGTGAACGAGCACACACAGAGTGGTTCTCCGGTTAACCTAAAGAAATGCTCAAATGTTTTAAGGGCACCTCTAGTAGCAGAGGGAGGGTGAACTCTCTAAACTATTAGGGAGGGTAAAGGGACTCAGTTCAGTTCAGTCGCTCAGTCGTGTCTGACTTTGTGACCCCATGAATCGCAGCACGCCAGGCCTCCCTGTCCATCACCAACTCCTGGAGTTCACTCAGACTCACGTCCATCGAGTCCGTGATGCCATCCAGCCATCTCATCCTCTGTCGTCCCCTTCTCCTCCTGCCCCCAATCCCTCCCAGCATCAGAGTCTTTTCCAGTGAGTCAACTCTTCGCATGAGGTGGCCAAAGTCCTGGAGTTTCCGCTTCAGCATCATTCTTTCCAAAGAAATCCCAGGGCTGATCTCCTTCAGAATGGACTAGCTGGATCTCCTTGCAGTCCAAGGGGACTCTCAAGAGTCTTCTCCAACACCACAGTTCAAAAGCTTCAATTCTTCGGTGCTCAGTTTTCTTCACAGTCCAACTCTCACATCCATACATGACCACAGGAAAAACCATAGCCTTGACTAGATGGACCTTTGCTGGCAAAGTAATATCTCTGCTTTTCAATCACCTCCTAAATCTCATGTTTTACCTTAAGAACACTTATATGCTTCCAATCTATTCCATAGTATCTCTGTTGTATTATTTTATTTAGTTAGCTATTGGCAGCTGTGCAGCTTGTGGGATCTTAGTTCCTGGACCCTCGGCAGTGAAAACGCAGAGTCCTAACCACTGAACTGTCAGGGGATTTCTTGTTTTATTATTTAAAAATACGTTTTAAATATTAGGGGGCAAGTCTCCTACATGTCTTATTGATTAATGATCAAATAAGCTGTGAGGGCACTATACCATCCATTTGGAGATATGGGTGAAATGAAGAGAGCTGACATGGAATAATATAAAGGCAGGTTTTCCAGTCTGTGTATCACAATATTTTGAAAACTTAGACTGGCATATATATGTAAATATGAATAATAGGCTTTTCACTGCTTTCTGAGCTATGACAGGGTTATTGCTCAGAAGTTGCCAGAAAGCAGTGTTTTCATTAAGTGTACTCTTGCTGAGAGATTAGGTCACAAGTCATATGTTGGCAAAAGGATCTCTGTTTCCTGATTCAGTCCTTCAGTTTGTCTCAGAAATACTTGTTCATAGGCTTTTTCAATGAAAGAAAATAAAGATATTCTTAAATACTTCTATTAATGCCATAATTTCAGGATATGGAAATAATCTAGAATCATAGCCTTCACCATCAATTCTTTTCATATCACTCTCACACTTTATTTTCATTGCAATTTTTCTACATGTATAATCTTAGCTAGGATTTCTTAGGCATACTAAAAAGCTAATGCTTCAGTGAAAGATGCTATCCCAGGGCATCAAGAGTGAGGAAAAAAAAACATGTGCAACAAAGAACAGGAAGCAAATACATGGTGGTGTATTGCCAACCTGCTCTGTGCTTCATGACCCTGAGGAGATGCAGCCAGTTCCTTGGCCACGCGATGTGTCTATGAACAGTTCAGTTCAGTTGCTCGGTCATGTCCAGCTCTTTGCAACTCCGTGGACTGCAGCACGCCACAATTCCTTGTCTGTCACCAGCTCCTGGAGCTTCGTCAAACTCATGTCCATCGAGTCAATAATGCCATCCAACCATCTCATCTTCCATCCCTTCTCCTCCTGCCTTCAATCTTTCCCAGTATCAGGGTCTTTCCCAGGGAGTCAGTTCTTCCCATCAGGTAGCCAAAGCAGGCTCTATAGAAAACATGTATGGAAGCTGTCTGTTAAAGCAAGGACCAAAAAGAAATTTACCTGCAAGCTCCCCTCCCAATTCCTGTCCCCCAACTGGTCAAAAGTTATCCGGCTGGTGGCTAATCCTCCCAGCTTCCAAGCTGAGTCATCTGATCCATTTGGTAAAAAGAAATAAACTCCATCCTCTGCAGCCATGGTATAGTATTTCTGCAGGAGTGTTCTTTAGGCAAATTGGTTATTCTGGAAACTCGTAGGTTTGTGTTTGTCTGGGTGGAGAAAGCTGAAGTTGCCTGAGGTTTGAGTTTCATTTAAACAGAAGTGAAGCAGCAGCCATTCAACTCTGAAAGTTGTAATTGGTTAGATGTGGCAGAAGACAAACGTCTGGATGTAAGAAAGTTCTTCTTCTCACTCTTTTCTGTCCTGTGTTCTCCTTGGCCAAACAACTGTGACAACAGACAGGCTAATGGACTCTTCAGAGAGACTCAGAGGTGGGAATCACAAAGACCCCACCACTTTTCCATAGACATCTCTATTGGTCGTCCATGTGGTCCTGCCACAGCAGCTGAATGTGCCTCGCTTCCAGACTTCCCTACAAGCTCAGACTCCTTTGCTTACGTCAGGGCTGGTCTCTGATCTTTCAACAATCACTTTTCAGTCTCTTAATTACCCACCTCTTCCCACAAGTGTGGAAGTCTAATTCTTAACATCTTCAGAGGGCTTCTGCTTCCCTGATCGAACCACATTATTGAGGGCTTAAACTGGTGGCTGCTCTGCTCCATGAGTCACTGGCGGGACAGGGAGGGTGGCAGTTGAGGCATATCTCGGAGACCCAGAGAAATGTGAGGCCAAGAGAAGCTGGGGAGGTACTCTAGCCGTGTCCTATGTAAGCAACACTAATATTTATAATTTGCATAGTGTTTGTTCGTTAAGAGTGTTCAGCCTTGAAAATATTTTTAGTATTGCTAAATTATTCACTACTTTTATACTAAATTAACCTAATTTAGTGAATCACTACCACATTATCAAAATGAACAATGGCTCATTTTACCTTTGTTAAAACATCATTTTGGTTCCTTGAATGGAAAACAATAAATCAATTCTCAGTTAGAAAATTATGACTAGTATCTTTCCCCAGCTATGGAAGCATCCTATCCATGTATAAAGTTGAGCATAAAGATGAGCAATCCCTTTGTAATTTACTCTTTGTAGAGTAGGGGTTTTTTTGTTTGTTTTGTTTTTTACAAATTTACCGTTTGACAATACAAAAGAACATAGTGAGAAAATCAAAAGGCAAACTCTTTGAAATAATGAATTCTTGCAGAAAAGGTGCAATGTTACCTTGTGTTTCTAGGGTGAGGGCCTTCGATCTATCCTTACCTGCAATTTGTTTGTCTGTCAGACTTGGTGCTGCTTTTGAATATGTGTATACACTTGCCCACACCTTCCATTTCTACAATGTTTCATAAAAATCAATGCATTGTTGAAACTTTATTAGTAAGAATATTGCTATCAAGAACTCCTGTCTGGAATATAGTGAATATTTTATAATAATTACATATGCAGTATAACCTTTAAAAATTGTGAATCATTATATTGTCCATCTCTAACTTCTATATTATTGTATATCAACTATACTTCAGTTAAAAAAAGAACTGCTGTATAAACATCTGACAAATTCAGAAGCTTAACCCCCATGTCCCAAACTCCAATTTAGTTCCAAACCCTCCTTCCCCACGTTGTTGTGATGTGCTCAGATGACTTGCTGATCCAGACCTCAGAATATTATCTCCACTTCAGAGTGAACCATTCATTCGGAGTGCTTATCAGATGCCTAAAAGGATTGAGAATTGGATTTTGTTGAGATTATAAGTTGTAGGGGTTGAGGTGGTTTTGGTACCGGCTTCGTTCATTTAATTTAATAAGTATTTATTGAGTGTCTGCTGTTTGTTAGCCATTATTTTTGGTGCTTGAGATATGAGTGAGCAAAACGTAGAGTCTGCCCTCATCCAGCTTACATTCCCGCGGAAGGAGACAGTCAACTATAGACCAAATAGATTAGTAAGTTGCATGATGTATTAGGAAGCCATCAAGTGATATGAGCACATTAAGACAGATGGAGGTGGGCAGCCAAGTCGCTGTACAGTAAGCTCCCCACATAGGAATCCTCAAGTTGAGAATTTTCAAACATGCAAATGTGCTGCTACCAAGACATCACTGGATTATATCCCTTTCCCCCAAGAGGGTACATAGAATTGAATCCAGCAAGTACCAGAACCATGCCATCTGCGTCAGGCATGAGTGAAACTGCAGCTTGCCCTGTCTCCTACTGCTGAAGTCCTTTAGCTGTGTCATCGCCTACTTCCTCTCCCTCCTCCAGCCTGTAACTTCTTTCATGTTCCCTTGATGCCAGCCCTTGTATGCCAGCTGTTGTATTGTACTACTGTACTTTTCAAAGTACGGTACTGTAGGATAAAAAATGTTTTCCTTATTTTTTTTTGTTTCTTTTTATGTATTATTTGTGTGGAAAGTATTATAAACCTATTACATTACAGTACCATGTAGCTGACTGTGTTAAATGGGTACCTAGGCTAACTTTCAGAGAAGGCAATGGTACCCTACTCCAGTACTCTTGCCTGGAAAATCCCATGGATGGAAGAGCCTGGTGGGCTGCAGTCCATGGGGTCACTAAGAGTCAGACACGACTGAGCAACTTCATTTTAACTTTTCACTTTCATGCATTGGAGAAGGAAATGGCAACCCACTCCAGTGTTCTTGCCTGGATAATCCCAGGGACAGGAAAGCCTGGCGGGCTGCCGTCTCTGGGGTCGCACAGAGTCAGACATGACTGAAGTGACTTAGCAGCAGCAGCAAGCTAACTTTATTGGACTTATGAACACACTCCTGGAAGGAGATTCATTCATATGTAAGAGACTTATTATATTAAAGAAAGTGGTCAGTCTAGGTCTCATTGAGTAGATGGCATTTGAGGAAAGACTTGAAGGGGATGAGGAAGTTAGTCTCGCAGATGTACGGGCATGGGATGTTCCCATCCCAGTCAGAGATCAGCCACTACAAAACCTTGGGAGTGGGCATGCCTGATATGTTCCAGAAAGGACAAGGAGGCCAGAGTGCCAGGAACAGGATGAGCATGGGAATATGAGGAGAGAGAGGTAACGGGGCCTGTATCATAGAGGGTCTGTAGGCCACTGTGAGCACTTTGGTTTTATTCTGAGTGAGATGGGTGCCAATTATAGGTGTATGCAGTGGAGTGAAATAATTTGACTTGTTTTAAGAGCTGCTCTGGCTGCTGTGTCAAGAATAGGTGCTAGGGGGCAAGATTGTAAGCAGGGGGGAAGCTGTGCCATCATTCAAGTGAATGATAAAGTGGATCAGGCCAGAAGGTAAGAAGGGGTTGAATTTCATCTGCACTTTAAAGGTAGAGCTGACTGGATATTTTGATGGATTGGACTGTACTTACTGATAAGTGTTTGCATGAGTTATGATTGACTTATTTCCATTGTACTCTTTACTTGTTGGTGAGGCTGTGAGAGGAAACCTGGGGTCCTGCTGTCTCCGGATATTGGGGCCTGCTGATCACTGGCTAAGTTCTTAATGCTTGAGAGTGGCCGTTCCCAGCGCTCATACCACTTCCTGCCCAGCAACACAGCGCTGCTCCATTCGCTGGGCTTTCATAAAACACACACACAAACACAGAGGCTCAAAACAGACTGTCGGGCATAAACACGACAGATCCTTTAGGAGCACAAAAATTTAAAATGAAGTCTCCCTCCAAAATTGTTGAATACAATCAGCAAAAGGGAATCCACTTTGCTTCATAGCCAAGGGCCTAATTTGAAAAACAAGACTTTCCTGTAATAGAACTCAAACCCAGAACATACTTTCTCAGCCCACAGGTCGTTTGGGAGGACTCAATCCTAATAAAAGTGTCCCTGTTATTACTGAGGGCTCCTTCCTCTCCAGAAGGGCAAAGGGAACTAACTCAACTTTCCTAATGGACACAGATGCTAAGGAAGTTGAAAGTTCCCTAAGGATAATTAGCATAGTGATGGATGCTGCTAAACTGAGGCACTTGATATCCTTCCAATTCTCTGAGAGGGTCCTTTCTCAGTGTTAATATCTAGATTTTCTTCTATTACAAAGAATAGGGCATGTGCCAAAAGTGTGGTGAGATAATTTAGGCAGTGCCCAGACATGTATTTTAAAGCAACTGAATTACAGAGTTAGTATTGGTTTTTCTCTCTTTCTTTTTTGGAAGGATTTGCCTCAAGAAGCAAGACTCAATTTGGTTCTTATATGTTTTTAATATCTCCCTGTAACACTTGAAAATGTCCGATTTTAACAAAGAGCAAGCAGACCCCAGGCTCAGAGCCTTTGATCTTGGTAGGATGGTTCCAGAATTTAATGACATTTTATGTTTGTTATTTTCACTACACTTAGAGTTATATTCTGTTTGTAGCTTGTGATATAAAGTTTGTTCATAAAATGCATTCATTTGAGAATATTTTTAAAAGAAAGTCTATTTAAAACATACTAGATAACAAATACTGTAGATGGTACCTCAGTATGCCTCTTCCAAAAGTCAGAAAAGTAGTAAGATCACAACTGAAAATTGAGGGAAAAAAAAAAACCCAGTAAAGTAGAAAGAGAAAAGTCAGAAAGGCTGAGATTCTAAGCCCAAACTTTCCTAGCTTTTTGACTTTGAACATGTTTCTGAACCTCTGTCTAAGTCTCGGGTTCTGTTTTTTAATAAAAACATTTCCCAAACCTAGTAAGGTTGTTGTAAGGATTATTACAGTAACATTTTACAAGAGCTTCCTATATAGAAGGCTCTAGGCAAATGTTACTTGGGTTACCTCTGTTTTCCAAAAATCTTCCTTGGAGATGAATCACAATGTCATGAACTTTTGCTGATCCCCGCTAGATTTGAAAGTGATTGTAATGTCCACCGAGTGCTTCCTGTGTTCTTCCTACATTCAGCTGGACTTGCCTTGTTCCCTTTAACTTCAGCCTGCTGACAACCACTCGGAGGCCTTGGACTTACCAGTGCACAGCCTGAGAATCTGTATGCACAGAAGGTATTGTCCCTAAACAGAATCACAACCTCACATATAATATGACCTACAATTTTCCAAACATATGTGGATGCTCTTGTGGGTAATAAAACAGAATTCATTTAAAAGTATGACTAAGATCATAGTCGGTTTTAGTTATGATGGTTTTCTTCTCAATGAATAGTATACTAATTAGCCCACGATGTTTTGTTTGCTTGCTTTTACAGCAATATTGAGTCTTTGCACTGAAAGTAGTAGGAAACACTAGATTAAATGGTCATCACAAGCATCATCTGCCCTGGGCTTATGCTGTCAAAGCTGGTGTCAAGATAGATTTACCCTGGTAAGATTGTACCATAATATCAAACTAGCTCATGAGATATAAGTATGTCTTATCTGATATACAATACAGAAAAAAAAGAGCCATGTAGTAATGTTAGGTGTAAGGGCAATACCAAAAGCAGTGGTATGTATTGCTACACAGATTACAGGGCCTTATTCAGATATACCATTTCATTTTCTCATTACATGGCCACTTTGTGAAATACACAGGTTAAGATTTTGATTTGACATAACAGGAAACTGAAGCACTGAGACTGTGACTTGCCCACTGTTACATTGATTAATGGAAGCTCTAGAAGAACTCTGTTCTTGGCCGTGAGCATCTTTCCATTCCCTGGAGTGAGGTACACTGTCCTAGAGACCTGGGAAGGTATACAAATGGAGGCCTGATGCCATATGTATTTATAGCAATAATCAAAGGTTGTAAATCAAACAAACAGGTTAATGAAATATTTTCTGGTCTACCTTGACAACTGTTTTGTTGTGACTAGGACTTCCTGGTGGCTCAGACGGTAAAGCGTCTGCCTACAATGCGGAGACCCAGGTTCAATCCCTGGGTCGGGAGGATCCTCTGGAGAAGGAAATAGCAGCGCACTCCAGTACTCTTGCCTGGAAAATCCTATGGACAGAAGAGCAGGGTAGGCTACAGTCCATGGGGTCGCAAAGAGTCGGACACGACTGAGCAACTTCACTTTCACCTAGAAGGTATTCAGAATTTTCAGATTCCTTCATTCTAACCAGATGACTTGGCAGTGCATGAAGATACACCCAGGCTGGCACCTGTGTCCTGCTCCTCTTCTCTCCCTGCTTCCAGCTCTCACCCATTCTGAGAGGTCTTCATGCTCACGCAGGACAATCCAGCCCTGTCCTTGCTTTTCTCAAGCAGCTGCTCCTTGGCACCAGGGTCCTGGTAATCCAGAGTACGGTGTAGAAGAGGGGCAAAGGTTCTGGTGGGCATGCCAGCTGGGTCCTGCACATCCTGTGCCTCAAGGGGAGCATGTGGCTGAAGGAGGATCACAAAGGACCTCTAAAGTACGAGGTCCAGAGCTACGGCTTCCTCACCTAACACAAGGACAGTTCTGAACTGTACATGTATTTACTGTTCAATCGTTAAGCATTTCCTGGCAAGAAAAACCCATCAAATCAGTTCCTCATAGATATGAAACCTCACAATTTTCTTACTTTATTATTAAGCTCTATTCCATAATCAGAAGACTGTAAAAATATTCAAGTCACTACATATGTCTTAACTTCCAAGGCAAAAACTATTGTTTTATATTGGTTTGGAGATATTAACAAACAGTGGTAGTCATATTCATCAACATAGAGGAAATCAACATTTACAGAGAGGAAATTAGAAGTAATTCATAAGATCTAGATTTCTTTTTTCAAAACCTAAGTCACAAACTAAACAGATGGAGACCAATTTCCCTTTAGGGACAGGAGCCTTGACATCTGAAGGCTAAATGTATGTAGATGAGTGAAACAATATACCCTACTGCCCAGGCTTTTATTGAAGAGGCCAAGAAATAAACGTCAAGATTGGGGGAGGGCCTGGGTCCGTCTCACAGAAATACTTCTCTAGTTCAGTTCAGTCGCTCCGTTGTGTCCGACTCTTTGCAAGCCCAAGGACTGCAGCATGGCAGGTTGCCCTGTCCATCACAACTCCCGGGGTGTTCTCATTTGGATTCCCTTGACTTATCCACACCTGACTCCCAGGAGTTCTGGCCCAAACACAACATTCTCTTCTTTGGTTCCATTCAGCATAGCTGTCACCCACTGACATTTCCAAAATATCTTCACTAGACAGTATGGGCAAAGTAAAGGAAATAACTAGACGAAATTAGGAATAACTTAAATATGGCCTTACTTCTAGGATAAGGTTCCTGGTTCTGAATTAATGAACTATATTTTAACAACACAGGTTATCACTTTCCAGGTAGCTTTCCACAAGGACTTCCTGCCTCTCTCTTGGCCGGGGCAGGGGGTAGGGGTGGGAGTTCTGCCTCCATTTCACCTTCCCAGCTCACCAGGAACAATGTAATCATCCATTTGTTTCTGTCCTGTGGATGAGCATCACATACACAGAAGCATATTCATAGATTCCTCTGGATTCCCTCACAGAGGCCCTGATTTCAGCTGGAAAGCAAAGTTTCTTGAAAAATGAGGCTTTTGTTGATTTATTAATAGATAAACTTCACTGCTCAGCCTCTCTGCAGAGGAAGAACTCAGAAGAGACCCTTTTCCCTTCCCCCAATAGCAGGGCAATGAACTCATACATTATCAGCTCTCAGGAGGATATACTGACCCCAGAACAATGTGTGAGCATCAGCAGAAACATAGTGTAGCCCAAATGAGTGTTGCCTTAAAATAGAAGAAAAGGGAATTCTCTCAATCATTGCAGCCAGGGAAGACATATTATTATGAAGAAAGTGTTATCAGTTCAGTTCAGTACAGTTCAGTTGCTCGGTCGTGTCCGACTCTTTGCGACCCCATGAATCACAGAACGCCAGGCCTCCCTGTCCATCACCAACTCCCACAGTTCACACAAACTCATATCCATGGAGTCGGTGATGCCATCCAGCCATCTCATCCTCTGTCGTCCCCTTCTCCTCCTGCCCTCAATCCCTCCCAGCATCAGGGTCTTTTCCAATGAGTCAACTCTTCGCATGAAGTGGCCAAAGTACTGGAGTTTCAGTTTTAGCATCATTCCTTCCAAAGAACACCTAGGACTGATCTCTTTTAGGATGGACTGGTTGGATCTCCTTGCAGTCCAAGGGACTCTCAATAGTCTTCTCCAACACCACAGTTCAAAAGCATCAGTTCTTCAGTGCTCAGCTTTCTTCACAGTTCAACTCTTACATCCAACTCTTTTTCCACTGGAAAACCATAGCCTTGACTAGATGGACCTTTGTTGGCAAGTGTTATAACCCTCCCTTTTGACCAATCAAGATAGACTTTTAAAATGGAATACAATTTAGAACTGCACTTATCAATATAGTATGCGCTAGTCACACTCAGTTATTTAAATTTTTATCTACATTAATTAAAATTAAATAAAAATTTTAAATTGAATTCCACAGTTGTATCAGCCATCTTGTAATGTTCAGTAGCCACATGTGGCTTATGGCTACTCTATTGAACATCACAGAATGGATGATTTTCACCATCAAAGCAAGTTCTATAGGACAATGGTGATCCGGGAGGTATTCTTACCGCTAAAAAGGAATAGAATTTAAAATGTTTTGCCTGGGACCACAGTCTTGGGCAGAACACAAAACATTCAGGAATAAGATTAAAAACTGAGGGCCTCAAAGATAGAAAAGGGAGGAAGCTTAGCTTTTTGTGTTTGTTTGTTTATTTGTTTACTATCTGACAAGTTTCAGGACATTTTGGAACATTTTGGAAGGAAGCACCACAACTGATAAATAAGAAAAAAAAATCTATGCTGAAGTGAATTTTAAGGTGCATAAATGGGGAGCAATAATAAATATCCTGATGTCTGAAGTGGAGTCCAGTGCAGACCAATTTAGGGGCAATGGAGAAGAGAGAAGTGGCAGAACCAGAAGATAGAGATTGAGACTAGACCAAAAAGATATTACTGTCTTAGTAGCCATATCTGACTAAGAGATCTAGCCAGTTCTTTAGGAGAAGGGACTCTATAAATTAATATCAGAACTCCAGTACATGCCTTTTATAGTTGGCTATATATGATTTTGCTTATTTCATAAAGTAGTATAAAGTGAAAAAAATGACACATGATATCAGAGAGTGTTCAGGATGGTAGAAAATCAGATGAAGGATTTTCTTTATGAAAACTAAAGGAATAAAAAAGTAAATAGAAAATATAAAGAAATTGTAGAAAGCATATAGACTTGCATTTGATGCTACCTGCCTCTAATTCTTTTATTTTAATTCACATTACCTTTAAATATGTATTATCTATGTGGTATAGTGCAGGTATATAAGATTTCATTAATTCATTCATCTTTCTCAAGGTTTCTGTCTGAGAAATTGATTCTTTTGAGGACCAGCTATCACTAGTCATATTTTGGCTGCTCTTAAACCATTTATTTGGGCTTCCCTGCTGGCTCAGTAGTAAAGAATATGCATGTAATGCAAGAGACTCAGGTTTGATCCCTGGGTCAGGAAGATCTCCTGGAGAAAGAAATGGCAACCCTCTCCAGTATTCTTGCTTGGGAAATCCCCTGGACAGAAGTCTAGCAGGCTACAGTCCATGGGGTTCCCAAGAGTTGGACACGACTTGGCAACCAAACAACTACTAACCATTCATCGCCTATGTATTTGATAAGCCTGTTGCTAGGGGATGATCAGGCACAGGTCTGCTCCAGAATTAGACCACTCTTGATGAAGGACCCAGAATTTGATTACATGAGAGAAGCAGAAGAGTATATTTTTTTCTTAAATAATGAAGAATTATACATAGAAGTGTGTGTGTGCTCCATCACTTTAGTTGTGTCTCGCTCTTTGTGACCCCATGGACTATAACCAGCCAAGCTCCTCTCATGGGATTCTCCAGGCAAGAACAAGATCTCCTCCTCCAGGAGATCTTCCACACCCAGGGATCGAACTGCATCTCCTGCGTCTCCTGCGTTGCAGGAGGAGTCTTTACTGCTGAGCCAGCAGGGAAGCCCGTATACATAGACACATGCTGTGCTGTGCTTAGTCGCTCAGCTGTGTCCCACTCTTGAGAGCCCATGGACTGTAGCCCACCAGGCTCCTCTGTCCATGGGGATTCTCCAGGCAAGAATACTGGACATACATGTAAACAATTAATTTTGAAGCCACCCCCACTCCATGATGTAGCAAGTTTTATAATGTATTTTGAATGTTCTTATGACTTCCTTCCTCAGTTATTGGTAGAATTCAACAGAACTATTTTAGGCCATTCCCTTCTTCTGGGAATCTTCCCAACCCAGGAATCGAACCCGGGTCTTCTGCACTGCAGGCAGATTCTTTACCGACTGAGCTACAAGGGAAGCCCATTCTCAGCCTACAGTGAAGGGAAAATATTGTACAAAGTTTAGTTTATAGCAGCCTAGGTGTCAAAGGGAGATAAGTGGAGTTTAAGAGAAGAAAACACCAAATGTGTGCCTAATTGCTGATAGAGGACAGCCAACACAAGCGACCATTTCCATCCACCCCACCACTTTCTCACTACTCATTAGTGCCCTCCTGCTCTTCATGTCTCTTTTTGTCCAGTCTGATTCCAGGCAACACCGTGATAATTCTCCAATAAAATACTGGTAACTTCCATTTCTGCACTGCTTTTTCTGATGGGCTAAATTCCAACCTTGTAAGAACCAAACTACCCTATTTTCTCTTGTCCTGCATCTGAGCAGCTGAACTCTGATGAAGAAAATGACACATTGGCCTCACTTTATCTTTGGAATCTTAGTCCTCAAAAGCGCTTTTTATACAATACAGCCATCACGCTACTTTCCTGATAGCTTTCTTTCTGTGGCTCTTGAAAATACTATTTCATGCTTTCTTCTCCTGCTCAAATCTGCTATCTCATGCCACTTCCAAATTTTCAGCTGACAATCTTAAAACAGTCTTTGTCGAGAATATAGACATCATTGAACAGAAGCTTCGTGCTTTCCATTTTCAGCTTTCAACAAACGTGGATTCCTACCACCCCTCCCCAACCCTCATCAATGCCACAACATGTTCTCTGGATCCCAGCTGCTCTAGAAACCTCAAGGACTTTGCTCCTTGACTTACCCACTCTATCTCCCAAGTTATCAACCACTCCTTCTCCCTGGGATCATTTCCAACAATATAAAAACATGCCCTAATGTCCATTCTAGAAAGCTTCTCTTGATCTTATCATTTTTCCAGCTACTGTACATTTCTCTATTAACCTTCACAGCAAAATGTCTCCACCTCTTCACTTCCTCTTCCCTCCCCAGGACTCCAGTCTGGCTTCAGCTCTGCAGTCCACCCAAACTGCTCTTTCTAAATACCATAGGTTGTTCTTAGTGACTTCCATGTGGTGAAATCCAATACACACCTTTTTCTCGACCTCTTACTGGATCTTTTAACTGCACTGTTCTCAACTTTCTCATAGTTTCCTCCCTATCAACTTCTAAATGTTGGGGTTCTCTGAGCTATCATCCAGGGCCCCAAGTGCTTCTCTTCTCTAGGTAATTCCTCCAGTCTAAATCTATTCTCCAAGTTATGAAAATAGTTTTCCAAGTTCTTACTAAAACCTTTCCATTTAATGTTTCACAGGCATTTCAAGCTTAACATGTGTAAGACTGAACTCAATGAATTTTGTCCTATCAAACCTCTAGGGTTTTCCTTGTTGGTGAATGATACCACATTCTACTTAATTGCTCGTTAGAAATCTCACTTCTCATATCTAATTAATCATCAAATCCTGTTTCTCTCTTTAAAATACACATAAGAAGTCAATGTGAGGTTGCCATTTCTCTCTTCTCTCACTGGAAATCATGCAAAAGTAATAAGAAGAAAGAAAGAAAGGAGAAAAGAAAAAGGAAGGAAGAAGGGAAGAAAAGAAGAGAGGAAGAGGAAAAGGAAGGAGAAAAAGGAAAGTAGAAAAAAACTCACCAGCTATATTTCCCATTATACTAAGGAAATAGCTAAAATCCAAAACCACGAAAAAAAAAGGGGAGGAGTAGTTCTCCCAAAGCAGCAGAGATCAGTCAGGGGTGCACTTAGATAAAGCAGAGAGCAGGTCTATGAGTGTAAGTCTTAGAGGGTGGCAAAGCACATCTCTTAAAGGTGACAGGTACATCTTCATTTCCCAAATTGAAAATCCTTGTTTATAATAGGAAGGACAAAGTATACATGTTGGTCATGGAAGTACAAGGATCTGTTTGGTTATGAGTGGCAGTGCAAGAGGATCTAAACAAGGAAATACTGTGAGAAGCTATATTTATAGGAAGCAGTCTGTCTCTATGGCACAGCAGAAAAATGCATGGTGAAAATCCACTGCCTGAGTCCTCTGGCTGAGCAGAAGCAAAAGTTAAGCAAAATTACCCACAATTGAGGTTATAAAGACATTTAAGCTAGCCTATGACTGGCCGCACTCTTTCTACTACATGAACCTCTTGCAAATAGTAGCATAGGAAAAATTCAGCTGTTGCAGAGATAAGTAATCAAGAAGGAATATTCATAGTATCCATACATAGATACTACACAAAGAAAAAAACAAACAAACAAAAAAAAGAGAGCTAATAAAGCGCACTTACCAGAAAAATTTTCCACCGAGCTGCTGGAAATTATGATCAAACATTTTACTGTGAATCTTAAGAATAGAATAAATCTCCTCTATAAGTAAAAATCATAAAGCAGAGATAGAAGAGCTCATGAAACAGATATTAACACAACAGGGAGAAATGAGCTGTGAACTGACAGGGTACATGGAAGAGTGGAAGAAAAAAAGTATCCATTGTGAATGCAAAAGGTGAAAACTACAAGGGCCAATAGATCCTGGTGAAAATACAGAAAGGGACAAACTGGATGGAAATGAGGAAGTAAGCAACATGAAATGGAAATGAAAATAAATTTTAAAGGATTAGAAAGTAATGGTAGATCAACTATATAGCACAAGGAACTCTACTCAATACTCTGTAATGACCTATCTGGAAAAGCAGTCTTAAAAAGTGTGGATATATGTGTAACTGACTCATTTTGCTGTGCAGCAGAAACTAACACAACATTGTAAATCAACTATACTTCAACAAAAATTTATAAAGAGTGTAATGGCAGATATAAAAGGCAAGCAAAGGAGAGCCAAATGTGTCACTGATGTCTGAGGAAAACAAACAAAAGTAAATAATAATTAAAAATATAATAATGGAAATTTTTCTTAAAATAAAATAATACTTGAACCTACATCCTGAAAGGATCCAATACGTTCAAGGAGAAACTCACTCAAACATAGCCTACTAAAGTCGCTGAATTGGAAAGATCAGGAAAAAAAAAAATGGACATAGCTACAGACTTCTCCATAGCAATATAAATGCTAGAAAATCTTTAAGGAAAAAAAAAAATGTAAGCCGGAGATGTTGCCTAATTGTTGCTCAAGTGTGAAAATACAAAGCAAAGTTTTGAGCACGCGTATTGTTCCCTTGAGCCCTACTTAATGATTCGCTCTGATGACAGGGTAAACGAGAGATGACCTGAGAAACTGCTACAGAGGGCTGGCGGGGAGCAAGGGATATATTTATCTAAGAACAAAACAGTACAGGGATCAGGGTGACAGAACAAAAGGTAAAGCTTCTACGTCTGAAAATGCAAAAGTGGAAAACTAATAAGGGTTACAAGGGGCAAGGGGAAAGAACGGAAGTTGCACATAAATATGTTAATTTCCTTATTTTTAATAGCTGAAAGTCAGTTATAAATAAAAATGCTGAAATATGCAGTAGAAAAGGAGTAGGAGGTGGAAGAGAAAATATTGATCAATGCTTACAGCAGGAAAATAGTAGATATGTCTGATGAATAGAGGATTGGGGCATTCTATAAAGTTGTAATTGAGAAGAGAACAACTAGAGCAATATCAACTTTCTATTTAGCATAAGAAATACACAAGGGAAAAAAATCAAAGAACACTGACTACGTTATGTCATCTTAAAAATATAAAACAATTACAAAATAACACGAAAAACTGAAACCAAATGTCTGTCCAGTCAGTGAATGTATGTGGGTTAGACGCATCTGTTTTTAAAAATGGAAATTTTGTTTGTATCACAAAGTGAATTCAGTGCTGAATTCAAGAGATATACCTAAAACAAAGTAATTCAGTAAAGGTGAAAAAAAAAAAGATGAGCCAAAGTAAATTGAGCAAATACAAAGAAAAAGAAAGCAGAGATTGTGATCTTATAGCAGATGAGGTTGGATTCAGGGGAAATCTATTAAAAGAAAAAAGTAGGGCTCTTTATAGCATTCAAGAGTACAATTCACTAGAAAATATGAATAATTTATATCTATTATTAAATAAAATAGCATTAACATTCATAAACCAAAAACCCAAGGTGATGCAATAAGAAATAGAAATGCATCAATGAAGAGAAATTAATCACTTCAGCCCACAATAGATCACGAAGACAAAAAATAAGTAAAATTTAATAAATAATATAGTGAGTAAGACAGTCCTTATTGTTAAAACAGAGAATATATCTTCAAGTTTCCAAAGGAAATTTATAAAAATTGACCATGGAATAAGCCATAAAGAAAATTTCTACAAATTGTGGAAAGGAAAAATGTGAACAATATTCTCCAATCACAATACAGTAAGAATAGAAATTAATAGCAAAACCAGATTACATTAAGTTTCTGGCATTATTACCTAGAAACTTGAAAAGCAGTCACTCTCAACTTGGGTGATACATGAAATTCAAACTAAAATTGGAGACTATATAGGAAATAAGGACAATGAAAAACTAGAACCAATGAGTTACAGGTATCTTATAGGACTTCTAATAAAAAGAATGAATAAATATATATGAGTTAATAAGTTATAAAGTAAATCACAAATTAGTCTCAAGGAAAGAGAAAAATAATAGAGATGAAACAGAAATCAATAACTTAGAAAATTTAAAAGTAGTGAAACTAATAAATACATACAAAAACTACCTTTTAAGAAAAACACGGTAACAATATAGCATAAACTTAAATAATCACAATAACAAAGAAATGTAGAAAGCACAAATGCACAGAATAAGAAACAAGAAGGGAGAAATAATCACTTAAGCAAAGAAAATAAAAGAATCATGAGACTGCACTTAATCCTGTCATAGATGATTGTATCTATGAATATAAAGTTGGACACAGGGATGCAGAAATGAAGAGACACTTGAAAATAGCTATAGGCCTCGTTTTAACAATACCTTATTTATGGTATTATTTAGGTGTACTAAAATGAGGTATTTGCCCCAAATTGACTCCAGAAGAGATAGAAAAATCTGAATAGATCTATCACAGAAAGAAAATGTTGTGTAAAACCTAATCAAAAACATCATCTCTTGATAAAAAACATCAGGCCCAGAAGTTTCACATGAACGCATAGGGGAACAGAAAATTCTGTTATTTAAAGTGCTTCAGCGCATATTAAAAGAAGAAAACCCCTTAAATTATTTTAGTGAACCCTAATAACAGTGTTTAAAAAGTGCAAACCAAATTCACTTATGACTATGACTGTAAAATTCCTTTAAAAAACTGTAAGAAGAATTCAGTATCACACTGAGACTATAATATACCAAACTAAGTAAAATTTAATCTAAAAAAATATAAGAATAATACAGTATTAGGAAATTTAACATAGAATAATTTATTATATCAATAGATCTAATGAGAAAATAATTTTTATATATGTTATTAAGATATTTGATAATGTTCAACATTTATTATTGGTTTAAGAAAATAAACCTCCCAACCACATAGGATTAGGAGAAAATTTGCTTGACATGATAAGATACTCATACCTAAACCCTAAAAACCAGCACTATGCTGAATGGATAAATACTGGAAACATCCTTGTTAAAGTCAGGAACAAGTCAAGGATGTTCTAGAAGTTAAGACTAAACATTATTTAACACTTTTTTGAGGTACTAGCCAATACAGTTAGAAAAAAGGGGATAAATTGAATATTATTATTTACAAATGATATGATTGTATATTTGAAAAACCCCAAAATTGGAAAAATGATGTGATTGCATATTTGGAAAATCCAAGGATATCTTACAAAACCTGTAAGAGAATACCATAAAGTTGTTAGTTACAAAGTTAGTATACAGCAATGAATAGATGAACCACTCTTCCTAAACCAATCAAAGTGGCCAAAGGATGAAGTTATGGGCCAGTCAGGTCCAAAGACCTGGGGTTAGGGTTGAGGTAAATCCCATTCAAACAAAAGGGGTAATTTTCCCCAAAGAAAATCTAAATGCTGTTTGAAAGGAGAAGGAGGAATGAATGCTGGGTAAGCAAAAATAAATGTCTACCTAACCAAAGTAACTAAAGGAGGATTAGATATCTTAGCTCTTAACATTAGTAGCTGTTGCTAATCTACTCTCACAAACTGGGACAATATCAAATAGTATTGTGGTTACTAAGCAATGTTTAATAAGAAGTTAGCAAAAGCGCTAATGCTGCTAAGTCACTTCAGTCGTGTCTGACTCTACCGAAGTGCTAACAGTGCTAGGTGTATTATTTTCTTCAGCCAGTGTTTAAAATGAAATAATGGTGTCTCAGAGCTTGATAAAACATAAAATGCTGTGTTACCCCTTACATCTTCCTGCCTCCCCCTCCTGTAATTTCTTTTTTGGCACATAAAATTATCTAGATGAGCTGTCTAAGAAGGGGACATTAATTTATCTGGGCATATGTATATTAAGGCCTTCTGGTACATGGTGTTATATAAAGAATGCTGGATATTTGTATGCTGGAATCCATGTAAGAGGTCAACAATTTTTAAATATACATCACATAGTTTATTGTAGATTCAGTTCAGTTCAGTTGCTCAGTTGTGTCCAACTCTATGAACCCATGAACCGCAGCACACCAGGCCTCCTGTCCATCACCAACTCCTGGAGTCCACCCAAACCCATGTCCATTGAATCGGTGATGCCATCCAGCCATCTCATCCTCTGTCATCCTCTTCTCCTCCTGCCTTCTATCTTTCCCAGCATCAGGTCTTTTCAAATGAGTCAGCTCTTTGCGCGAGGTGGCCAAAGTATTGGAGTTTCAGCTTCAACATCAGTCTTTCCAATGAACACCCAGGACTAATCTCCCTAGAATGGACTGGGTGGATCTCCTTGCAGTCCAAGGGACTCTCAAGAGTCTTCTCCACCACCACAGTTCAAAAGCTTCAATTCTTTGGCGCTCAGCTTTCTTTATAGTTCAACTCTCACATCCATACATGACCACTGAAAAACCATAGTCTTGACTAGATGGACCTTTGCTGGCAAACTAATGTCTCTGCTTTTTAATATGTTGTCTAGGTTGGTCAAAACTTTCCCTCCAAGGAATAAGTGTCTTTTAATTTCCTGGCTGCAATCACCATCTGCAGTGATTTTGGAGCCCCCCAAAATAAAGTCAGCCACTGTTTTCCACTGTTTCCCCATCTATTTGCCATGAAGTGATGGGAATGGATGCCATGTTCTTAGTTTTCTGAATGCTGAGCTTTAAGCAAACTTTTTCAGTCTCCTCTTTCACTTTCATACTGGGTATCAAATGCTTTACTCTTTAACAAAATACTCAGATATTTCAATTACTCTCATTTTCTTTGGACAGTTTAAAAAGAAATTTTTATGTCTAAGATGGCTGGATGGCATCACTGACTTGATGGACGTGAGTCTGAGTGAACTTTGGGAGTTGGTGATGGATAGGGAGGCATGGTGTGCTGCGATTCATGGGGTCGCAAAGTTGGACACAACTTAGCGACTGAACTGAACTGAGGCTATCTCTTGTCTTTTTATCCCAAACAGAAGGCTTTTACAATAATAGTAATTATGTTGAATTGACCATATATTCATGATTTTAAATATAAAAATACTATCTTTGCCTTTAGAAGTACACATTGGATAAGACTTTTAAAAAGTTACTTTGGGTGTCTGAGAGACGATTAGGAATACCTTTTCAGAATGAATTATTTTTCACTAGATTAAATTTCATTAACTGTTCAAATTAGACTAAAAATAGAACATTCATGATTCACAACCAATTTGACTGAATTACAGTAACACAGCTGTAAAATGATGACAGGTATCATTTGTGTGTGTGACGAACATAGCAGCATGTTTTGATGGATTTCACTGTGACATTTGTCTCTAGCAAGTATTATTGGAGCGGGGATGAAAATCTTAAAAGTTCTGCCCCACCTACCCTTCAGTTAGCTTTATTGAGATATATTAGACATATAACATTATGTAAATTTAAGGTGTATGATGTGACAATTTCATATATATATTTGTAAATGACTGCCACAATAAGGTTAGTTAACACATCTATCATCTCACACAGTTACAATTTTTGTGTGAATGAGAACTTTTAAGATCCATTCTCTTGGCAACTTTCAAATACATGATACAGAATTGTTGACTATACTTACCATTCAGAAGTTCTATTAAGCACATGGAACAATAGACTGGTTCCAAATAGGAAAAGGAGTACATCAAGGCTGTATACTGTTACCCTGCTTATTTAACTTCTATGCAGAATACATCATGAGAAACACTGGGCTGGAAGAAGCACAAGCTGGAATCAAGATTGCCGAGAGAAATATCAATAATCTCAGATATGCAGATGATACCACCCTTATGGCAGAAAGTGAAGACGAACTAAAAAGCCTCTTGATGAAAGTGAAAGAGGAGAGTGACAAAATTGGTGGCTTAAAGCTCAACAGTCAGAAAACAAAGATCATGGCATCCGGTCCCATCACTTCACAGGCAATAGACGGGAAACAGTGTCAGACTTTATTTTGGGGGCTCCAAAATCACTGCAGATGGTGACTGCAGCCATGAAATTAAAAGACGCTTACTCCTTGGAAGGAAAGTTATGACCAACCTAGATAGCATATTCAAAAGCAGAGACATTACTTTGCCTACGAAGGTCCGTCTAGTCAAGGCTGTGGTTTTTCCTGTGGTCATGTATGGATGTGAGAGTTGGACTGTGAAGAAAGCTGAGCGCTGAAGAATTGATGCTTTTGAACTGTGGTGTTGGAGAAGACTCTTGAGAGTCCCATGGACTGCAAGGAGATCCAACCAGTCCATTCTAAAGGAGATAAGCCCTGGGATTTCTTTGGAAGGAATGATGCTAAAGCTGAAACTCCAGTACTTTGGCCACCTCATGCGAAGAGTTGACTCATTGGAAGAGACTCTGATGCTGGGAAGGATTGAGGGTAGGAGGAGAAGGAGACGACAGAGGATGAGATGGCTGAATGGCATCACTGACTCGATGGACATGAGTCTGAGTGAACTCCAGGAGTTGGTGATTGGCAGGGAGGCCTGGTGTGCTGTGATTCATGGGGTCGCAAAGAGTCAGACACGACTGAGTGACTGAACTGAACTGAACTGAAACATAAAAGGGCTAAAAGAAATCTTGCATTAACAATAATTAGAGAAGTGAAATAAACACATTAAGAATTTGTGAAAGCATATAATGTAAATGTTGTTTGCATTTTAATGACTCAAACTTTAAATTACAAATATGTAAGTTGCATAGAAAATGCATTTGTATCATATATTTATAATACAGCTAATATATATACCAATTTAAAAATTTAAAGGATTATAATACTGTTTCAAATGCAGAATATAAAAAATTTTGCGTACCATAACACATACTGATACAATTCAAACTCAGATTAAATAGTTGGAGACCCAGGTAAGAGTTAATGCTGTAGTTCACTTCCAAAGGCCATCAGGCTGGCAATCAGGGCTGCTATGCTGCTGAATTTCAAGTCCAAAAGCCATCTACTGATAAAATTCCTTCCTATATGAGGTTGTCTTTTGTTACACTCATGTCTTCAGTGATGAGATCAGGCTTACCCACATTATGAAGGACAATCTGCTTTTTCAAAGTCCACTGACTTAATGTTAATCTTATCAAAAAACATGATCAAAGAAACATCCAGAATAATGTTTAATTCAAATACCTGGGCACTATGGCCCAGGGAAACTGACATATAAAATGAACTGCATCACAGTTCCTTAATGATGACTAGTTAGTTTATAATTTTTGGCTAGCATGTGTTCTAGTATATAAATTATTTCACAGACATGCAAATATATCTATAAAATAAATTCCCATAGTGGAATTACTGTCTATAGGTATATGTTTTTAAAATTTTGATAAAATTGCCTCATTGTCTTCCAAAGTGTTTGTATGAGTTTGTATTCAAAGGATGAGAGTGTTTGTTTCCCAAGCTCTTTACAACACAACTTGTTAGGCAACTTTTTGATTTTTGCTTTTTGGATAGATCTGATATGAATCAGATAACTAATGAGAAAGCATTGTGCATGCATCTTAGTGAGGATGGCATTCCCCATCATGTACACAGACTCAGGATGGACTTGGTAGTAGTGTTATCACAATAACAATAAAATGGAAATGTAGAATATATTTTATTTTGGTACTTGAATTAATGCTAAGAGCTTAGAAATGAACCTTAATCCTGCATTTATTATTAAGACTCTGATGAAAGTGGAAGTGAAAGACACTTAAGTCATGTCTGACTCTTTGCCATCCTATGGACTTTACAGTCTGTGGAATTCTCCAGGCCAGAATACTGGAGTGGGTACACTTTCCCTTCTCCAGCAGATCTTCCCAACCCAGGGATGGAACCCAGGTCTCCCACATTGCAGGCGGATTCTTTACCAGCTGAGCCACAAGACTCTGATAGGGGCACTTAAAAATTTCAGTTATATGTTACGGGAGAATCTATTAATACCTACTTGAGAAGTACTTATAAATTTGGAGATTTAATAAAGTTTTCAGGATATTATGTGCTGTTTTAACATCAAAGACCCAAGATTAGAATTGAAAGAGGTGTGATAGGCACTTGGAAACAATATTCAAGAGTGAATGATCAGATTTGGAGGTGATGGTTGGGGTTGGGGGAGAAATTGAGAATGGCACCTCTATTCTCTCACTTTTCTGGCTTTGAAAATCCTTGAGAATTCAAAGTACAAAGCAGTCATTTCAAAAAAAAGACCAAGAGGTGGACAGGTTTAGACTCCTCAGATTGTCCTGTCAGTAGTTATTTACACAGTTGTCTTCAGCGGAGATGTGGGAGGTCCCAGCAGGAGGATCGTGGTGCCTTCTGGTATCTGGTCCTCTAGAATTCCCTTTCCCCTGTCTCCAGGTCTTAGGGACTCTGGTGTGCTTTCTCTAATCAAGTGACATTAGATCCACAATGAAACTGAAAACAAAAAGTTTAAAATCTTCCTCCCCTCTCTCACCTCCCTCCCCACTTTTCTCTCTTCCCATGTTTTTCCCTCCTTTTAACTGTTTTCCGGTTGTTATTTTCATTGTTCCTTTCATTCAACACACATTTCCTGAGAGCCTTCATAAACCAAGTACTGTGCTAGTCCTGATCATACTGAGATGAGTTAAGATGTGAAAGTCACAGTTCTTTGAGGGAACTGACAGTTTCAAAAAGAAAAGTGTAAATTGATAATTTCTCCAACTCCTTTCATTTTCATTACTGGCTTTGTTATAGTTGATGATGTATTTTATTTTAGTAGTCTAAATTTGTTTTTGAAATATAGAAGTATAAATCATAAACACAGTGAACATATTTGTATAACAACAAATGCTCAAAGTGGGCCTTATCCCTAATCAACTGTTTCATGACATATTATTTTAGACATTTCAACCTAATTTCACCAGAGGTCTGATTTGTGATTAACATAGTATCTTAAGTAAGAATATGCCAGTTATGATATTATTTCAATATTTATAATTTATTTATAATTAAATAATAAACATTGACTACTATACTCATTATCATCATAAATTAGTTATCTTTCCTTTATCTGGGAAAGCATTATTATCTTTTATGCCAATGTGTAAGTTTAATATATTGCTCATTTAAAATCGCATGTTAATTTTTTTCTTATATTTAGAGGAAGTACAATTTCTAACAATACTATAATGAACTGATCCACAGCAGAATGGAGACATCAAGAAAATCTGACTTTATTCTCCTGTTCCATTATAGGCACTCTGAGACAATGGAGATTTTTTTTCCTGTATCTCTTTTTCCACAAGTTAATTTACATTAACCATTATCACTGTTTCATGGCTTTGAAGGTTTACATCCTCAGAATCAGGAGTTAAATAATTTGATGTATTAAAAAAAAGAATTTTAAGCAAGTTTATTTCTGACATATAGAAAAGTATTAATATCAAATTATTTTAAAATTATAAGCACTTGTTAAGTGCTTAACTAGATAACAGAAATTTCCTTGACAGAAATTAAATTTGGTTTCCTTTTAAGGAAGTAAATTAATGCATTAAATTTAAATATAACATTTATTTAGCAATAGCAGTAGATGAACCTCTATTTCATTTAACACTAAATTATATAATTTGGTTTCCTACCACAGGGGTTTAAAATCATGTTACTTAAGAAAAGTTTGATTTTCTAAGTGACAAAAAGCTCTGTTCATCAGAAAACATACTTTTTATTCATAGAAACAGATGATATGTAATATTTGACCTTCTCAGAGATGATAGAATTGAAAAGTACATGAACAAGAGTATAAACATAAATTTTGAAATGCTGCAGGTGAATATACAATTCCTAGTTAAAAACTTTCTTCAAATAGAGTACGCCCCTCATCAAATACCAGGCTTTGTCTTTAGACAATGAACCTGAAAGAAGATAGGCAGCTTGGAATGAAGTAAATCATTTATCAGAGTCGTCTGCTTCTCTTTTATAAATCTCTTTTGCAAAAGAGGAGAAAAATAAGACATCAAGGAATGAAGAATTTAAAATCTAGTAATCAAGATTTCAAATGTATATCAGATACAACTATTAAGGCTTCTGGATAGATAGACAGCATATTGAAAAGCAGAGACATTACTTTGCCGACTAAGGTCCATCTAGTCAAGGCTATGGTTTTTCCAGTAGTCATGTATGGCTATGAGAGTTGGACTGTGAAGAAGGCTGAGCGCTGAAGAATTGATGCTTTTGAACTGTGGTGTTGGAGAAGATTCTTGAGAGTCCCTCGGACTGCAAGGAGATCTAACCAGTCCATTCTGAAGATCAACCCTGGGATTTCTTTGGAAGGAATGATGCTAAAGCTGAAACTCCAGTACTTTGGCCACCTCATGCGAAAAGTTAACTCATTGGAAAAGACTTTGATGCTGGGAGGGATTGGGGGCAGGAGAAGAAGGGGACGACAGAGGATGAGATGGCTGGATGTCATGACTGACTGAATGGACACGAGTCTGAGTGAACTCCGGGAGTTGGTGATGGACAGGGAGGCCTGGTGTGCTGCGATTCATGGGGTCGCAAAGAGTCTGACATGACTGAGCATCTGAACTGAACTGAACTGAAGGCTTCTTTGTATAGCAGACACACATTGAGTTGGCTACTCAGTTCACAATGATTCTACAAATGGTCCTCCTCACACATTCCTCATTTGGGGAAGCTGTTCATCCTCTTTATGTTCTGAACGAGAAGTGACATACGGTTATACAGTAACCTCCACCTCCTCAAAGGACATGAATATGGAACAAGACGAGTTAATCACACTACACCATTTTGGCCATTGTGACTGGTCCAGGGGGATGGGTGTATGATTTAGTCTGTGCCAATCAGTGTCCCTTCCTGAGATTTTCCAAGCTAGGGTTAAAAGGAAGCACTATTTCTATTTGGTTAGTAAGCTTTAAGGATGAGCTTGGATGCATCAGGGATCACGTTTCTAGTTTTATGTCTATAGCATAAAAGCAGGCCCAAAATCATATAGCTAATGACTAAAGAGAAGCAGACTCAAGATGTGGAAAGAGGAAGGGGGAGAGGGAGACAGAGAAAATGATTTATCATCTCACACTCATCAGGATTGTTACCATAAAAAACAAGCAAAACAGAAAATAACGAGTGTTGGCAAGAATGTGGAGAAATTGGAACTCTTATGCACTGATGATAGGAATGTAAAATGGTGCAGCCACTATGGAAAAACAGCATGGCAGTCCCTCAAAATATTAAAAATAAAATTACCATATGATTCATTAATTCTACATATGAGTATATGACTAAAGGAGATGAAAGGCTTCCCAGGTGGCTCAGTGATAAGGAATCCACCTTCCAATGCAGGAAACACAGGAAATGTGGGTTCAATCCCCATGTCAGGAAGATCCCCTGGATGAGGAAATGGCAACCTACTCCAGTATTCTTGCCTGGAAAATTCCACGGACAGAGGAGCCTAGCAGGCTACAATCCTTGAGGTCCCAAAGAGTAATACATGACTGAGAGTCTGAGCATGCAGGTATGTACATACAATGGAATATTCAGTCTTAAAATGGATAGAAATTCTGACGCATGGTACAACATTGTTAAACTTGAAAATGTTATGCTAAACAAAATAAGACAGTCATGAGAGGGCAAATACTATATGACTCCATTTATATGAGGTACCTAAAGTAGTCAAATTCATAGAAACACAAAGTGGTTGCTAGGGGCTGGGGGAAGGGGAAAATTGTATAATGCCAATAGTTTCAATTTTGCAAGATGTATAAGTTATGATGATTATATGCAAAATGATGTGAATATAATACTGAAATGTATACTTAAAAGTGGTTAAGATGTGACTTTTATATGAGTGTTTTACCACAATTAGAAATTTGAAAATTAAGCAGTTCTTAGAAGAGAAAGTGAAAGTGAAGTCGCTCAGTCGTGTCCGACTCTTAGCAACCCCATGGACTGCAGCCCTCCAGGCTCCTCCATCCATGGGATTTTACAGGCAAGAGTACTGGAGTGGGGTGCCATTGCCTTCTCCAATTAGAAGAGAATATTGGTACAAATCTATCTAATGCAAGCATGATGTCAAAAGTAAAAGACGTAACAAAATGTCTGTATATACAACGAATGTGTTAATGCTGGTTTTCTGTTGCTCTTGGCATTGTGGTTACTTTATAATCTTTAATATATTAAACTATTTCTCTGTAATGAACATTACTGAGTGGCATAATTAGGAAATCTGGTAAGTAATTTTTAGTTAGGAAAAATAAGATACCAGTTTTTTTCCTTCATTTATCAAAGATTGTAAAAATGTTACAAAATTCAATGTTGGGGAAGGTATGGAAACAGATACTTTTATACATTGCTCATTGGAATATGATTTGGTACAGCCTTTCTGGAAGCAACTTAGTGACATATATCAAAAGCATGAAAAACATACACATTGTTTGATCCAGTTAGTCCACATCTGAGAATTTATCTTTGTGAAATATGCCTGTAGCCTGAACGTTCAGCTATAAACTTGATCTCTGATGATTTTGTTGTCATTCATAATAAGAAATTGAAGACAAACTAAAAGTCCAACAAAAGTTAATGGTTTTAAATAAATTGTGGTCATATCTACAATAGAATACTTGTTTAAAATTTTTGATTGCTTTACACTGTTGTGTTAGTTTCTGCCATACAATAACATGAATCAACACAGGTATACGTATGTCCCTGCCTCGTGAACCTCCGTCCCACCCCTCTAGGCTGTCACAGAGCACCGGGCTGAACTCCCTGTGTTGTACATCAACTTCCTACTAGCTCTCTGTTCTACATATGGTAATGTATATGTCTCAACATTACTCGCTCAACTTGTCCCACCCTCTCCTTACCCCGGCTGTGTTCACAAGTCTGTTCTGTATGACTGCATCTCTATTCCTGTCCTGCAAATAGATTCATCAGTACCATTCTTGTAGATTCCATTCCTATGTGTTAATATACAATAATTGTTCTTCTGATTTACTTTACTCTGTATAACAGGCTCTAGGTTCATCCACCTCATTAGAACTGACTCAAATTCATTCATTTTAATGGCTGAGTAATATTCCATAGTATATATTTACCCCAATTTCTTCACTCATCTCATTCATCTGTCCATAGACATCTAGGTTGCTTCCGTGCCCAGCTATTGTGAATAGCGTGGCAATGAACATCACAGGTACATGTGTCTTTTTGAATAATGGTTTTCTCAGGGTATATGCCCAGCAGTGGGATTGCTGGGTCATTTAGTAGTTTAATCCCTAGTTTTCTTTCAAAAGAAATCTCCATACTGTTCTCCATGGTGGCTGTATCAATTTACATTTCCACTAACTGTGCAAGAGGGTTCCCTTTTCTCCACATCCTCTCCAGTGTTTACTGCTTGTAGATTTTTTTGACGACGGCCATTCTGACTGGTGTGAGGTGAAAGCTCATACAATAGGACGTGTGTTCTAAAGTCGCTTCAGTCTTGTCCAACTCTTTGCAACCCTATAAACTGTAGCCTACTAGGCTCCTCTGTCCATGGAATTCTCCAGGCAAGAATACTGGAGTGAGGTCAATGCCCTTCTCCAGGGGATCTTATCTTCCCAACCCAGGGATCAAAACTGCATCTTTTACATCTCCTGCATCGGCACGCAGTTTCTTTACCACCAGCAGGTTCTTCTTCCCATACAATAGGATACTTCATAGCTATTTAAAATTATGTTGCAGAAGAATAATAAAAACATGGAGTGATACTCATGTTATATAGTTAAATTAAAAATAACTTTTAAAATCAAATGAGTGGTATGATATCATTTATATAAAATTATAAAGATATAAGCCTGGGATAAAAAGATGAAAAAAAAACTAAACATCAGGCATTAAAATAATAACTGTGCTTTTTCCAATGGAGTTTAGATTATTTTTGCTATAGGTGAAATGCTTATAGATCCTCCAAAGTCAGCATTCCCAGATGAATGGTGTAGTATTGAAGAAAAAAGATATAAAATCATAAAGTTTTTATTACAAATTTTTACAATATGCTCAAAATGTTAAAGCACCAATATCCTTTTGCTCTGGTTTTCTCCTTGAGACACAACACGTATGAAAGAAATAAAGGAAAATGCAGCCATTTTATTACCTAGTAAAATGCACTGACTTTACTGACATTTCTGCTAAAAGAAACTAAGATTTAAATGTGACTTTCATGCTCTCTTCTAGTGAACAAAAACATGAACAGATTAGAAAGCTATCTGAAGGCAAACTTTTATTTTCCACTCTATTTCAATAATCACCATGTTTCTAGAATCTCTACCCTATTTCGATAATCACTTTTGTTTTTGTTGTTGTTCAAACCCCTTCTTAATCCTCATCTGAATTCCAGTCTAAACACGTTTTACTACCTTGTAACCTCCTAAAACTCTTTGAAAAAGTGACTCACTTGGTTAATGAGAAATAGACACTACAAATTAATTTTGTGCTGTACATCTGATTCCACTTACATGAGTAGATGGAAACTCTTTGGGGAAAGGTCTTTGATGTTTTTCTTTAAACTAATTAGAACACTGCATGAATAAACTGCTAACAGAGGGAAAAAAAGATATGTTCCAAACAGGAAAAGGAGTACGTCAAGGCTGTATATTGTCACCCTGCTTATCTAACTTCTATGCAGAGTACATCATGAGAAATGCTGGACTGGAAGAAACACAAGCTGGAATCAAGATTGCCAAGAGAAATATCAATAACCTCAGAAATGCAGATGACACCACCCTTATGGCAGAAAGTGAAGAGGAGCTAAAGGGCCACTTGATGAAGGTGAAAGAGGAGAGTGAAAAAGTTGGCTTAAAGTTCAACATTCAGAAAACGAAGACCATGGCATCCGGTCCCATCACTTCATGGGAAACAGATGGGGAAACAGTGGAAACAGTGTCAGACTTTATTTTGGGGGCTCCAAAATCACTGCAGATGGTGACTGCAGCCATGAAATTAAGACGCTTACTCCTTGGAAGTTATGACCAACCTAGATAGCATAATCAAAAGCAGAGACATTACTTTGCCGACTAAGGTCTGTCTAGTCAAGGCTATGGTTTTTCCAGTGATCATGTATGGATGTGAGAGTTGGACTGTGAAGAAGGCTGAGTGCTGAAGAATTGATGCTTTTGAACTGTGGTGTTGGAGAAGACTCTTGAGAGTCCCTTGGACTGCAAGGAGATCCAACCAGTCCATTCTGGAAGGAGATCAACCCTGGGATTTCTTTGGAAGGAATGATGCTAAAGCTAAAACTTCAGTACTTTGGCCACCTCATGAGAGGAGTTGACTCATTGGAAAAGACTCTGATGCTGGGAGGAATTGGGGGCAGGAGGAGAAGGGGACGACTGAGGATGAGATGGCTAGATGGCATCACGGACTCGATGGACATGAGTCTGAGTGAACTCCGAGAGATGGTGATGAACAGGGAGGCCTGGCATGCTGCGATTCATGGGGTTGCAAAGAGTTGGACACGACTGAGCAACTGAACTGAACTGAATCTTTAGCTGGTTCCTTTAGAATTGTCTTAGGATATAAAAATCAATACCTGAGACCTGAGATTACATGAGTAGATCTAAAATCTCACAGAATGAGGAAGATTAAATAATCCCAATTCTTAAACAGACCAGCGATAAAGTTTTTAAAATGAAAGAGCTGAGGCTAATTCATATTTTAAAGTAAAACAAAGTTTTACACTGATTTCTGAGGTCTATGATTTAACACAACTCATGTCCTGGTAATCAAAAACACATAGGACAAAGGGATGAGGGGTGGGGAGAGAGTGTTGTCCCCCTGAGGCCAGGCTGGAGGAGCTATAGTTGCCCTGCCTCAGCCCACCTCTCCCTGCTCAATAAAATGACCTTAAACTACAAAAAACAAACACCCTCCCTCCCCGAAAAAAATTCCACATAAAACACTAAAGGTGGAACCATTAGCCATCACTTTCGTTGTTGCTGTTGTTTAGTTGACTCTTTTGCAGCCCCATGGACTGTAGCCTGACAGTCTCCTCTGTCCATGGGATTTCCCAGGCAAGTATACTCGAGTGGCTTCCCATTTCCTTCTCCAGGGGATCTTTCCAACCCAGGGATAGGACCTGTGTCTCCTGCATCGGCGGGTGGATTCTTTACTACTGTGCCATCTGGTATATTGTTAAAAAATAATGGACTAATGGAAAAACTGAAATGACCAATAAATGGCCAACTTAAAAACAGAAAAGAGATAATTGGACAAACACAAAGCAACAAGCTTAGTGCTCAGTTTAGACAAGACTTTGAAGCATTAAGTTGCAACATTCAAATAATACTTTGTCTTAGTAAAAAAAAAAGGAAATGAAGGTATTTGTAAAACAGATAGCATATCACATTTAACTTGAATAGTTTAAAAAATATCTAGAGATATCCCAAACTACCTAATTTGGCAGAATTTTAAATCTCACTGCTCTAAACATAAATTATTGCTTTGGCTCAGAGGTTAAAGTGTCTGGCTCCAATGTGGGAGACCTGGGTTCGATCCATGGGTTGGGAAGATCCCCTGGAGAAGGAAATGGTAACCCACTCCAGTATTCTTGCCTAGAGAATCCCACGGACAGAGAAGCCTGGTAGGCTACAGTCCATGGGGGTCGCAAAGAGTTGGACATGACTGAGTGACTTCACTTTCACTTTTCACTTTCAACCTAAATGTTGACTTATATTGCCCATGGTCCACTGAAAATAGATGCTAGCAAATGAAATATGTCTCTAAGAATTAAATCTCACTGTTTCTGCAAAAAAATGTTTTCATTTTTTTTGCAGATGCTTGTGGTAAAGAATTTATCACAATTTTTCAAATAGAAGTAGCTCCAAATACTATTTTTCCAAGGTATTTCCCCAAGGACTTATTTTACAAAACTTCAATCCATGTACAAATGGAGAAGAGGATTGCCCTCTGTGTGGATGACTCAGTAGGGTACCAAAAACATCCATCTTACTAATGCTGACAGACTAGTTACCTTCCTTTGCCACTCTCTGGAAAGTGCTCTGAACCATGCTGCTGCTGCTGCTGAGTCGCTTCAGAAGTGTCTGATCTGTGCGACCCCAGAGACGGCAGCCCACCAGGCTCCCCGTCTCTGGGATTCTCCAGGCAAGAACACTGGAGTGGGTTGCCACTTCCTTCTTCAGTGCATGAAAGTGAAAAGTTAAAGTGAAGTCGCTCAGTCGTGTCTGACTCTTAGCGACCCCATGGACTGCAGCCTACCAGGCTCCTCCATCCATGGGATTTTCCAGGCAAGAGTACTGGAGTGCGGTGCCATTGCCTTCTCCAGCTCTGAACCATAGTAAGCCTCAAAAAAAAAAAAAAAACCAAACCCACAAACCACTGGATTCTTTCTACTGCAAACTCTTTGAGGAGCGTGACACGTTAAGTCCAAACATATCAGTGAGAATGAGGTAGTCTTTTGAGAAAGGAAGAGCCATCCAATAGGAGTACACTGGACACAGATCACCAGGAGGCCAGAATTGAAAGGGAAAGACAGCAGCAGAGAAAACGGAGGCAGAGGCAAAACAAACTTGTCCTACATGTCAGTCTTGCCTTCCAAGACAGACTTTGGCTTCTGCGTATGTTCCTTCTGAGCCATTCTTAGTCCCTGCCTCTCCTCATTATATGCTAGCTGATCAAGAAGCAGAAAGTGGATAAGGCAAGAGGGCAAGTCATAACATTTTAATGCTAGAAAATATCACCTTGTAAAAAAATTGACAAGTGATGTTCCTTCTTGACTCCAGAGGAAAATCATTGAGAGAGAATGGCACAGGTTGGTTTCCCTGAGAAGCAGACTCTGGAGCAGGTTAGCAGGCAAGGAGGCTCATGAACAGCATTCCAGGGTCATTGCCTATGGAAGGGAAGGCCAGGGAAGGGGAAAGAACTGGCAGAGGGGGAAACTGGGCTGTGATGGGTTCCACGGAAAACAGCCCTTTGGAACTGTCTGAAGATGAGACAACTCTTGGAGATGCTTGAATTGGAGTAAGGGGGCCAGGCCTTCACACCCTTCCATTGACCAGTGACTGGATGTAGGCCATCCTGGGAAGGGCACATGGCCCGAGGGGAAGAAAACTCTCTTCAGTTAAGGCAGTCCCCGAAGGGGGCTGACAGCTGAGGGCCGTCTTGTCCACAGCACTCCTAGCAGCTGGGGGAATAAGGCCTTCAGTCCTGAAAGGGGATTGGATAGTGTTCGGTATTCCCTTAATTTCAAGCACAAAAAGATGTTCCAGGTTTACTTGTATTTCCTCTGCCCCAACTGTGAAGTGAAAGTGAAGTTGCTCAGTTGTGTCCAACTCTTTGCAACCCCATGGACTGTACCTGCCAGGCTCCTCCATCCACAGGATTTTCTAGGTAAGAGTACTGGAGTGGGTTGCCATTTCCCTCTCCAGGGGATCTTCCTGACCCAGGGATCGAGCCTAGGTCTCCTGCATTGCAGGCAGACTCCTTACTGTTTGAGCTGCAAGGGAAGCTCTTGGGGATCTTCCCAACCCAGGGATCGAACCCAGGTCTCCAGCATTACAGTCAGATTCTTTACCAGCTGAGCCACAAGGGAAGCCCCCTAACTGTGAAATTAGCCATTTTTCTAAGCCTCTACTAAGGCCCCATCTCTATTAGTACTCTGGACCCATCACAAGCATGTACATGAAATGCTAAAGAATAATTTATGAAAACTATGTAATAGATTACTTTTTGCTCTTTGAATCTGAAAGAGACATGCTCTGTGCTTGAAATTCTAAGCTCCTAAAATATGTTCATAAGAGTTCACTGCAATATCTTCACTGTACAGATTATCTTTAGCATATCTAAGAAGAAATGCAGTCAATAATTCCATGCATAGCACAGTGCATTTATAGTACCAAGGCCTATAAAAGGTGATTAAATCTGTGTAAAACTGCTTTGTGGTAAAATTTGTGACTGCCAGTTTAGCAGTGTGGTTTGTGGACTTCAGCAGACAATATGGGTTTGTGTCTCAGTAGAATCATTTAGCATGAAAATAATCTCTATCTTACTAGGTTGCTGTAAGTATTAAATGAGATAGCTCCCATAAAATTGACATGTAAACAGTAAAAAGATATTTTAATAATGAAACATTACATAGAAATTCTAATAATCACTTACACATTAAAACTTCTAAAAGAGAACTCCTTGGTCTCAAGAAAAGAAAAACTAGTGTGGCAAAAAAAACTCAGCCTTTTAAAAATGCAAGATTGCTTTGATATGCCATATTTTTTATAGGACTTTTAACATATCTCAAATTGAAATTTTGTTGAAGTCTGGTGACTGTGCTATTATTGCTTATTAATTTTCTCACATGCTTTGTTAAATTCAGAATGTTTTATTCTTTGGGGTTGACAGATGAAGTGCTTGTTAAGCTATTAAAATTATTGAGAATAAACTACTAATGAAATATAGAAAAGGCTGTAGCTCCTTCAAAGGTAGAAAGTGGCTTGTTAAAACTATAAATGGACCTGGATAATGAATTAGAAAAAAAAGAAATATTCAAGAATTCCCACTTGTTATTCAGTGGAAATTTTATAGAAGAGATAAAATTAATGAATTACTGAATTTTTAGTGTGAGAGTGGTATTACTTTTAGAGTCCTTACCTATTAGAATGGGCTTTCCTGGCGGCTCAGCCAGCAGAGTCTGCCTGCAATGTGGGAGACCCAGTTTTGATCCTGGGGTTGGAAAGACCCTCTGGGAAGGAAAAGGTAACCCACTCCAGTAATCCTGCTTGGAGAATTCCATGGACAGAGGAACCTGTCAGGCTACAGTCCATGGGTTTGCAAAGAGTCAGACATGACTGAATAACTTAAACTTTTTCATTTAGAATATATACTGAAATATTTTAAAATGAAACGTGGAAGATATTTTTTACTGAGGAAAGTGGATGAGAGTATACAGTCCAGCAGTCAGCAAATAATTTTTTTTTTTTTTTTGGTAAGCTGCTAGATAGTAAACATTTTAGGATCTGCCTTTGCAGGCCATACAATCTCTACTGTAACTACTCATTTCTGCTATTGTGGCATGAAAGCAAGCATAGACATTTAAACAAAAGAGCATGACTGTGTTCTAATAAAACTTTATTTATAAAAATAGCCAGTAGGCTGGATTTAACATGTGGGTCATAGTTTCCCAACCCCTGCTATAAATGAAACAAGATTTACCGTGACAAAAAATTATGAAGCTCAGTCATGGATATATAGAAGTCATTACACTATTCTGTGTATATTATATACTTGAATTTTCCTATAATAAGTTTTATATAATAAAAAGTAAAAAAAAACAGTGAAAATTTGGATAAGAGAATGGGATAACCAGGTTTGTAATAAAATATACTACTTAAAATATACATTTATAAGTATTCATAGTTTATTTTAGTGATCAGATTTACTGGCAAGAATAGAGGACTATTTTCTATTTTTGCTTTATATAATTTTCCTGATCATTCTTTTAAAATGTACTGAACTTGAACATCTTGTCCATCTTTCAAGATACAGGTTATTTTTTTGTGTTGCAGAAACACAAACTGGAATCAAGATTGCCGGGAGAAATATCAATAACCTCAGATATGCAGATGACGCCATCCTTATGGCAGAAAGTGAAGAGGAACTAAAAGCCTCTTGATGAAAGTGAAAGTGGAGAGTGAAAAAGTTGGCCTAAAGCTCAACATTCAGAAAATGAAGATCATGGCATCCAGTCCCATCACTTCATGGGAAATAGATGGGGAAACAGTGGAAACAGTGTCAGACTTTATTTTGGGGGCTCCAAAATCACTGCAGATGGTGACTGCAGCCATGAAATTAAAAGATGCTTACCCCTTGGAAGAAAAGTTATGGCCAACCTAGATAGTATATTCAAAAGCAGAGACATTACTTTGGCGACAAAGGTCCGTCTAGTCAAAACTATGGTTTTTCCAATGGTCATGTATGGATGTGAAAGTTGGACTCTGAAGAAAGCTAAGCACCGAAGAATTGATGCTTTTGAACTGTGGTGTTGGAGAAGACTCTTGAGAGCCCCTTGGACTGCAACCAGTCCATCCTAGAGATCAGCCCGGGGATTTCTTTGGAGGGAATGATGCTGAGGCTGAAACTCCAGTATTTTGGCCACCTCATGTGAAGTTGACTCATTGGAAAAGACTCTGATGCTGGGAGGGATTGGGGGCAGGAGGAGAAGGGGATGACAGAGGATGAGATGGTTGGATGGCATCACGGACTCGATGGACATGAGTCTGAGTGAACTCCAGGAGTTGGTGATGGACAGGGAGGCCTGGCGTGCTGCGATTCATGGGGTCGCAAAGAGTCAGACACGACTGAGCGACTGAACTGAAGTGAAACTTAGGCATACTTAAGTGCCACGAGATTTTAAAACACATTTTATGTTTAAAGACCACCACGGAAAATAAAAGAGAAGCTTCACACAGGATTCTAGGACTCTGAGTGGCAATGCTGTTGAAAGTTCAAGGTTCAGGGTATCTCCTTGCTCCAAATCTAAAGCTGTGATATGTAATATGTGGAAGAAAACAATATATACAGCTTACTAAAGAAAAAGATAAACTTTGTTTAATAAGATGAACATTTTTGTGAGCCAAGAACAGAAAAGAAATGCAATTAAGAAAGTAAGAAGGTGGAGTCATGGGCTTGCAGGCCCATAGGTGGTGAAGAAGGCAGAAGCAATTCAGAGTCTGTATCCTTTTGAGCAACAGAGAATAAAAGTGCATTAGATGAGATGGAGATAAGAGACAAGTTCACTGCCTAACAACTAGGAGCTGGGCTAGGTGACCCTCACTTACCCTGACCTCTTCATGAGGCCTCTTACTCTGGCTTGGCACTATGGTCTTAGATAAACTGTTTATTTCTTGGAGCAAGACAGAAGCAAAGCCTAGCAACCAGTAACTCACATATTACCACACAGGATGTGATAAATTCCTTGCCCCAATTCTTCTTCCCTCCTTGTACCCATATCCTACACCATTCTAACTCTGAAGTTCTTTACACAAAGGGAGTGTACTTTTTCACACTTTGACTTTGGGCTCAGCAGTGAGACTTGCTTTGGCCAGTGGGACATTAGTAGATGTGATGGAAAGCAGGGGTTTTGAAATGTGCTTGTCTAGTGGGGCTTATAGGGCTTCCCTGGAGGCTCAGTGGTAAAGAATCCACCTGCCAGTGTAGGAGACACGGGTTGGATTCCTGGGTCAGGAAGATACCCTGGAGAAGGGAACGACACCCCACTGCAATATTCTGGAAAATTCCATGGACAGAGGAGCCTGGCAGGCTACAGCCTACAGGGTTGCAATGAGTCAGACATGATGTAGCAACTGAGCACAAATGGGGCTTGTGCTTTTACACTTCTGTCACCTCAATGCAAAGTTTCCCCCAGGATAGCTGCTGCCTTAACCTGGGACCTAGCCCAGATGAGAATCTGTGGAGAACTGTTCTACTTGCACACAGACCTGTGGTGTGGAGCTGAACTTCTCTAGCTGACCTGTAGTCTCACGAATGAAAAGCTTATTGTTACATGCCACTGAGATTCTGTGGTTGTTTTGTAGCACAGCTAGCTGATATGGAAAACCTAATGCTGGGATGCTACTGTATTAAGAATGTAAAATATACGCTATTAGTGTGGGGGAACAGGTGGCAGGTGGCATGAACATTATTACAGAAGCTGGAAAAATGGCAACCTGTATTTGCTAACTGCTGCCTGTGGTAACATGAAAGACTAAGGGTGGTTTCTAGGCTTATGTTGGAAGTTATTAGCATGTTACTTTTAGATCCATTTTAAAAGGTGCTGTAAGAAAGAGATTAATTCAGGAAAAACAAAGACAAAAACCTTACAACTTCCAAGAATTCACAGCACAGGGCTTTAAAGAGCCCTGAACTTGCTTACATCATGAGAAACGCTGGACTGGAAGAAACACAAGCTGGAATCAAGATTGCCGGGAGAAATATCAATAACCTCAGATATGCAGATGACACCACCCTTATGGCAGAAAGTGAAGAGGAACTAAAAGCCTCTTGATGAAAGTGAAAGAGGAGAGTGAAAAAAGTTGGCTTAAAGCTCAACATTCAGAAAACGAAGACCATGGCATCCGGTCCCATCACTTCATGGGAAACAGATGGGGAAACAGTGTCAATTTATTTTGGGGGCTCCAAAATCACTGCAGATGGTGACTGCAGCCATGAAATTAAAAGACACTTACTCCTTGGAAGAAAAGTTATGACCAACCTAGATAGCATATTCAAAAGCAGAGACATTACTTTGCTGACTAAGGTCCGTCTAGTCAAGGCTATGTATAGTTTTTCCAGTGGTCATGTATAGATGTGAGAGTTGGACTGTAAAGAAGGCTGAGTGCAGAAGAATTAATGCTTTTAAACTGTGGTGTTGGAGAAGACTCTTGAGAGTCCCTTGGACTGCAAGGAGATCCAACCAGTCCATTCTGAAGGAGATCAGCCCTGGGATTTCTTTGGAAGGAATGATGCTAAAGCTGAGACTCCAGTACTCTGGCCACCTCATGCGAAGAGTTGACTCATTGGAAAAGACTTTGATGCTGGTAGGGATTAGGGGCAGGAGGAAAAGGGGACGACAGAGGATGAGATGTCTGGATGGCATCACTGACTCAATGGATGTGAGTCTGAGTGAACTCCGGGAGTTGGTGATGGACAGAGAGGCCTGGTGTGCTGCGATTCATGGGGTTGCAAAGAGTTGGACACGTCTGAGTGACTGAACTGAACTTGCTTATCAGGAAAGCAAAGTTCTTTATTTAGAGCCAGGGAACCTCAGATTCAGCTGGGGGCGGGGGGCGGAAATATAATTAAGGGCATTGCTTGTAACTTCCTTTAGTAAGACATCTGAAAGAAGGCAATGCCTAGAAGATCCCCTCAGTGAGATAATGGGGCTTCTAGAAAACTTAAGGGCAGGATCTCTCAGAAGGCTAATGGGTGGAAGTTCCTTTTAATGGTCTAGTATGTCATGTCCCCAAAGGAATTGTGGGTATGGCTTTGTAGAGTTTACAGATAACAAATACATTAAAAAAATCCATGTCTTTGAGAGAATTTTATATCTCTCAAGAAAGACCTCTGAGCCAACAACATTTCATAGGCAGGAAGTAGCTGAGAAACCTTAGTGTGAAAAGGGGCATATTCTCCAATGCACTCTCTGAAAGTGATCAATAACAATGACAGAAATCTAAACTTTGTGAGAGCATGAAATCAAGAGCAGCAGAGAACAACAGACTGGAGACCCACTGCCAGGGAGCAAAATTACGGTCTAACCCAGAAAAATGCCTTACTCCCAGAGTAGAGGGACAGGTTATATTTTCCCTAGGGTATTTCAGAAGAAGTGAATACTAATGCTTTCTGATCTTCCCTTTTGATCATGAGTATTAAATGCACCTAATATATCCTTGTTCCATCATTCCATGTGGGGTAAGGATGAAGGAAAGATTACACACACACAATATACATTTTAGTTCACAGGTTTCCAGATCAAGGAAAACCACATTCAAATCTGATATATATCATACAATATTAGATTTTGATCCTGAGTCCATGATTGGATGAGGCTTTTGAGGGTCTTGGGTTAAGGGAGTTTGTTTTGCTCTGAGGCAGATATAAATTGCCTTCTTTTTCTTAAGGATTTTTTTTTTTTTGATGTGGACCATTTTTTAAGTCTTTATTGAATTTGTTAAAGTATTGCTTCTGTTTCTCTCTCTCTCTCTCTCTCTCTCTCTCTCTATATATATATATATATATATATATATATGCCTTGAGGCATGTGGGATCTTAGCTCCCTAACCAAGGATCAAACCTACCCCTTGCACTGGTAGGTGAAGTCTTAACCACAGGCCAGCCAGGGAAGTCCCTACCTTGTAACTTTGAAATTCCTCCCACAAAAGCCAAGTACACTTACACTTATCTGCTCCTTGGTGTGGGGCTCAACTATGGATTTGCTTTGGCCAGTGAGGTATCTGTAGATGTTATATAAGCAGGGGCTTGAAATGCTTGTACCAGGGGTCTTGCCCTACTGTGCTCTTGCCTTTATCAGGAGATGACTTTCCCCCAGAGAGCTGCTTCTCCCTTAGCCTGACCGCAACAATGAACACACTTGGAACTGGCTCCAGCTGACTGCAGACCTGCAGTTTAAATCAGCGCTACCTCACAGACTTGTGAGTAAAAGAAATGCTTATTGCTGTGAACTACTGAGCTTTTGAGGCTGTGCTGGCAATAACTAAGGAACACGAGGGAGAAATTTCAAATTGTCAGTGGAAGATCTGGTTTGAGATTGGAGAGCCTGGGAGCTTGCTGGCCAACTTCAAAATCCTTAGATAGGTAGATGTAGGTCACAAAACCATTCTTCCCCACTCAAAACGAACATGAAAATCAAAGCTCCAAAGCACAGAAATCTACCATTAAGAAACAGTACCACAAAATCAATCAGCAGAAAAATAATCTGAAAAAAATAGCACAACTTAAAAGAAAAAAATTTCATATTCTCAGAGATGAAGCAATACACACATTTTTCAAAAGAATAAGACATTAGGAAAACAAAATCGGACACGTTTCAGTAACGGGTAAAGAGTAGAAAAATTAGAAAAACATAATCATTGAAATAAAAAACTTAATGGGCAATCTAGACTGTATACAGTCTTTATATTAGAAGACATTATGAAAAAACTACTGCAAAATGCAACAGAAAGAGATATTTAAAAATGAGAACAATTAGTGACAATTTTGAGGGAGTATGGTAAGAACTCTGAAGAGTCTGAAATTTTACCCTGCTTGCAAAATAACTAGTTAACCTGCCACAGTCTCATGGATACTGGCAGAAAACTCAAAGGTCCTAGGTCAGAGGCAAAGGACTTTATCATCCACAGTGCAGCTGGCGGTCTGAGCTGCCTCCTCTCACCTCCGAAGTGTTACAGGAGGGGACAGTGAGGGGCCCAGATGCATGCTGTGCACATCCATGAGACTGTGGCAGGTTAACTGGTTATTTTGCAAGCAGGGTAAAATTTCAGACTCTTCAGAGTTCTTGACCATACTCCCTCAAAATTGTCACTAGTTGTTCTCATTTTTAAATATCTCTTTCTGTTGCATTTTGGAGTAGTTTTTTCATAATGCCTTCTAATATAAAGACTGTATGCAGTCTAGGTTGCCCATTAAGTTTTTTATTTCAGTGATTATGTTTTTCTTTTATGACAGAACTGAGGAACCTCAAGGTTAGGGAACCTAAATCTTTTATAAAGGGCAGTAAGTCTGCCTGTCCTTTGCCCTGGAAGGAGACATTATTATACTGAACAGTAAACCAATCGCCTTTTGCTCCAGGAGACTGTTTTCTAAGCCTGTTCGCCGTATACACCTTCCTGAAGAGAGAGACAGTACCTCTGCTTGCACGAACTAGAGACGTGGGAGCTTGCTCATCACCATGTCTTCTCACAAGACTTTCAGGATCAAGTGATTCCAGGCCAAGAAACAAAAGCAGAATTGTCCCATTCCTCAATGGATTCGAATGAAAACTGGTAATAAAATCAGGTACAATTCCATGAGAAGACACTGGAGAAGAACCAAGCTGGGTCTATAAAAAGCCTCTGATATAAAGTGGCACACATGCTGTGTGTTAAGAACACTTGTCTATTAAGCAACCAAGTCACAGTGAGACCATCACTACTGTCTGACAGCTTATGGGGGAGATGGAATGCTTGGCTCCTGATGTTTCTGGTTTCTTCACTAGCAGTCTATGAGGCTTAGTAATAAATATATGAAACTTAAAAAAGGAAATGTAGACTTGTAAGGGACCTATGGGAACAGTATCTTACAGTGAGTTACACGAATGTATGCATCTGTCAAAATTTATTGAACCCTACATTTATGACTTGTGCACTGCACTGTAATTTAATCTCCAAAACAAGGCAAAGTGATTTTGTAAAACAAACAAAAGAAAGAGAATAGTGTGGACAAATTAAGGGGGACAGAAAAGGTGAATTCTTTGGTTCTTGCGAGTCCTTTGAAAGTAGTAGATTTGGAAGGAACCAACCTGCTTTACCCAAGTGGCATCTGACTCCATGTTACATTTTTTCAAAATACATACTTAGACTAAGCGACCTAAGTGGAAGGAAGTCTTCTCCACTTCACTGTGTCCCTTGAACCCCAAACCACTGAGTCATTTGCTTTTTCCTGCCACCCGTAATCCTTTGCTTTCTTGCTTCCATCTCAGTTAGGCTTCTCTATTTTTTTTCCATTCACTTTCTCAAGGGGTCATACAATGGAATAAAATTCCCTATTCATGCTCCATTTATACAATAAAGGGTTTACACTTCGTTCTTAAACAAAGAACAGTGGCTGAGTTAAACAGTATATAAACTTAAATTAGAACATGGAATCATGCTTCCTATGAATCCAAGCTCCAACATTTTCTCTTGTGTCCTAGCAGAAGTCAGTTCATCTCCTGTGCTTTACAGTATTAATTTTATAGAACTGTTAAGAGAGCTAAGTGGGAAAATGTTTATAAGTGCTTAGAACAGTAGTGACATAGAGTTCAATATATGCTATTATTTTTAAACACCACTGAGATTTGTATGTAGACTGTTTAGTCTCCAATAGGAATGCAAAAAAAAAACAAAAACATAAACTTGAAATTAAAATTAGCAGAACCTTTGAAAATGAATCTCATAAGTAGGGCCCGTTTTTAAAAAGGCATATAAATATTAGAATATTTATAGAGAATATGGACTTGACATAATCTCTAGTAAGAAACACACATAGGATTCCTTTATGTTGTATTCCAGTTGGACAAAAATTTTGTGCCTATTATGTGTAAAAAGGATAGCTGGGCTTGAGGTTACAAAAATAAAGAGTTTGTTTACAAAAACTTATGATCTTATAGGGGATACAGTATACTTTCTAGATTTAAAAAGCAGGGAAAATAGTGAAAAGCAAACACACACACGTTGGGTTTTCAAACTCATTCTAGCTTAAAAAAATTATAAATCACACTATGTTTATAATTTTGTATCCTGCTTGCTTTCACTAAATATTATACATTATTCCAATGCTATTCCATAATTTTAGAAGGATTTCCTGTTGCTGCATAAATATAAATTTGTGAAGTAGTTTCTGAATTCTTTGTGATAGCCATTGATACTTAGTGTAGAGGTTAAGAACATGGGTTTTGTTGAAGACTGGCTACATAAGACGACCAGCTTCCCCACTTGTGATTTTGGAAAAGATGATTTCCCACTCATTTCTTTGAATGTATTGCAGCTTTTCTGTAAAACAGGAATAATAGTACCTGCTTCATAGGTTTTGAGATGTGTGTAAACCAATTAGCCTGGAAAATAGTTAAGAGTTTAGTAAATTCAGCTATTTTTCTAAGAAATAGTTTTAAACACTTTGATTGCTTCACCAATATCCTTTCTGTGCCGTCTTATTATACAGGAGTCATACAGTTAGAGATGAAGATTAGGCATTGATTTACTTAAATAAATCAGGCTAATCCTACCCCACCAGCCAGTGACTGTTTCAAGTAAACCATGCAAAAAAACAAAATTCTACGTCATTTGTATTATCACAAAAATGGACAAGCAACCAACAGCTCAACAGATCTCATTATGGCCCTGTTAATCTATACATTAAAGTAACGGTTTTGATTTTTAAAGCAAGCTGCTTTTTCATCGAAGGATTAAACCCTACATAGAAATGGTAAATTGTTCTTTGGATGTATTATTTGTACTTTCTAGAATTCTTAGGTTTGTATCTGAATTTCTGGGTGAACTCAGAAGCTAACAAATTGTCTACGTTTTGGTGTCTGATAAGGTCAATACTGGAGAAGGCAATGGCACCCCACTCCAGTACTCTTGCCTGGAAAATCCCATGGGCCGAGGAGCCTGGAAGGCTGCAGTCCATGGGGTCGCGAAGACTCGGACACGACTGAGCAACTTCACTTTTCACTTTCATGCATTGAAGGAAATGGCAACCCACTCCAGCGTTCTTGCCTGGAGAATTCCAGGGACGGGGGGAGGCCTAGTGGGCTGTCATCTATGGGGCTGCACAGAGTCGGACACGACTGAAGCGACTTAGCAGCAGCAGCAGCAAGGTCAATCCTATCTTTGTTATTTTTGTTTCTAGTGCTGCAGGTTTAATTCATTCACTCTATGAGTGACCATCAATTTGCCTTTCAGCATTACATATTATCCTCTATTTTTGCTGTTTTCACTGTATTTTACCACACTTTTCTTGACAAAATAGCTGTTTAGAAGAGTTTTTCAAAAATTATTATCCAGGTGCTTGTGCTTTTATCATTTTCTGGGTTTATTATCCTGTGATCAAAGAACATGCCCTGCACAACTTCTGCCCTTTAATGTGAACTTCAGGGAAATCTTGAAGCTCCAAGGACTGCTTTCAGCTTTTACACTCCACTCAGATGTGATGTTATGTCCACCATATGGACAACAATGATCCATTTCATTCCGCTGGGAAATTCAAGGAAGCACAAAGGATCTAGGCTTAGTGTAGAAATGGGTGATCTCCTTGCAATTTGTCTTTAGGACAAAAAGGCTGAAAAGAACAAGTTTAAGGATTTTTTTCCCCCACGTTGTTTTTCATCCTGCGGTTAAATATTCTAAGTCAGCTGGTATTCAGAAGTTATCTTTCTGGGTCTCCTCTGCTGGCTTTGTTATTTGTCAATATTACTATCTGATCAATTTGTAAACTATTTTATTTGAGAAAATATAATTCTTATCACCATAAATATTTTTTTTTTTCAAGAGTAATTTCTCCCTTCTATTTGGTTAGTGTTAAAATTCACAGACCATTGTGATAAGTCTTCAGCACAATCTCTAAACCACTTTTTGTACTTCTATATTTTAATCCTATGTTATCCTGCATATAAATATTAAGTTTTGCTGTCTTCACTACTGAGTGTAACTATATCAGTGTACATGCTGTTATTCAGCCTTATACCTCCTCCTGTAAATTATACTGAGATACTTTTTGTGTCACATGTATGCGACAAGATTTGATTTAAAAGTAAGTCTCTTGGAAGAAGCAAATTATTTCACTTGCTTTTTAGAATTTAAATGATCAAAAGTTTTGATCTTAAGTGCTCCTTTTTACTTTTGTCTCATATACAGTTTCATTCATGTCTTTTTCAAGGACTTTGACAAGAGACATTCTGTTATTAATTTTATTGTTATCCACCTTGACAGATTTCACTGTTAAATTTACACTTATTCCAAGTAAAAACACAGTAACTTTTTTCTTTACAAAAGAATTTCTCTTCACTTCATTCTCCAACCCCCACAAAAAGGGAAATTTCCATACTTTCTTGGCCTTTACTCAAAGATTATTTAATAAAGCGTGCTTTCAGTATTAGATTTACAATAATTATCTGTATTACTCTAACAGTTGCATTGATTTCAATACTCACTGACTCATCTTTCCTCATTCTTTTATTCTGAATTTTGATTCATTCTGGCAGTGTATTGATTATATTCAAGTACTTTTTTCCTATATAGTACTTTTTTCCAAGTGAGCAGTACAAGGAACATCACAGAATCCTTTTCTGTTACCTTCACATCTGGAGTAAAGAAATCCTGAACTACACTGTTCCATTACAGCTGGCATCTAATGTGCAGATTGGCGGGAGCCAGCATGAGGAATCCCACCCGTGGCAAAGGTCATGAGGAAGGAAGTCTAACATACGCAAAGGCGTGATTCGGCTTCAGGGGTTCCCCCCTGGGTTTTCCTGAACATCTACCCCCAAAACCAGAGTCTGCCTGCCTTATTGTACCGTGCTTTCCACTCTTCTGACATAACAGGGGGCCATCCCCCGACCACTTTCTTCCAAAAGGAATTAACTTTGGGCTCCAGTTAACAGTCTCCTGCATATGAAAAGAGTGTCTTGGTTTAAACCCCTTTGATGGCTTTCTAACTTACCTGACCGGTCTGTCCGGACTTTTACAACTTGTGAATTGTTTATAGCCCCCAACCTCGAGAGGCACAAAGCTTAAAGGATCTTAAAGATACAGAGCCTTTTCTAAAGAGCTAAAAATTATATTGGTGACGGTTTCACTGTTGAGTCAATGACTGCTGCCAGGCCTCCATATCCTTTATATTTTAGGCACCTGGAGGATATTAATCAATGTAATTGGGATATAGGAAAAGGAATATAGTAGTTTTGATGTTAGTAACACTAGATTTTTGAGTTACTTTTCTCTTTGTTATAAATCACTGTACTTCTTTCATTGTTATAAATTGTTGTGTCCTTGCTATGTAAGAATGTAACTTTATTTAGTGCTTTCTGAGAGTGGCACCAGACTTTGGGAAGATCAACACAAATAAGTCTTCTGGTTGACAGACCTTTATCAGAAAAGGGCCATAAAATGTTAATGGGTCTTCTGGCCAGAAGATGATGTAAATCACCTAAGACTTGTGTATACAACTAGGTATGCAGAGAGAAAGCCTGGTCTTGATGAGAGTCAGGACTGCTGACGCTGCATAATTTTGTATTATCCATGGATCTCTATGTACAATCAAAAGTATAAAAGGCCTTTCTGGACAATAGAGGATGGGCCAGTCACTGGAAAGACTGGTTCCCTTGTGTCTTTTCTTACTCTATTTTCTGGCTGAATTCCCATCTGGGACGTGAAGGCTCACCATGTCTACTTACTTGTCCCGGCTTCTAAGACCCACGAGAGAGGGAGCCCAAAGCAGGGAACCCTCTGCTATTCAAACGGGCGCCTGTGGCCTAATATAGATGTTGCAAACCTCTTGTCCTGAGGTTTTATTAGTTCTCCACATAAACCAAGTTATTTAGCCTCTTTTCTCCACTAAATTTTCCATACTATTTTTCCTAATCTTTCGTATATTTCTAATTAAATAATTCTAAGATGCCACGCTGTCTCCCCTTCCAATTACCCTGGATCCACCGGGGCTGGACCCTGGCAGCAGATGAAGATCTTCAGACTTTTTAAAAATCAAGGTTTCTTCTATCAAAACTATTTTTTCGTTTAATTCATCTTGCCTTCTTTGGTAACATCTATTACTCAAAGGATAAATCTTCATTATCAGCCTTTTGTACCTCCACCTTTTCTCTCAATATATTCATGTGTCGGTGCTTTTGATTTATTGTAAATTAAGTTGCACAATTCCTTCAAAGAGAGCTTATTAAGCAGAGTTTAGAACACTGATGAAGCCAGCTTTAATCTGGTTGATAACAAGTTGGAGGAACCCCTCTGTCTTCCCTTTGCTGGTTCATGAGAACCCATAAGATTCTGGAATCAGTGTGATAGTTACTCTTCTTCATTATGGGTTAGATTTTCTTTAATCTGTGACTATTTGCTATATTTGACACAACTTTTAATTTAGCTTCTCCCTTTCTTTTCCTTCTCTCTCACTCTCCTTGTGTACTTGTCATCATAATGCCCTGTTGTACCAGAGCAGGAGCTGACACAGGTATTTTCTAATACTTCCTGCTTTAAATGTATTGGATGGATACAGAAAGTCCTTCCTTCTAAACGCCTCAGACTACTGCTCTTCTCTTACACTGCAGGAGTGTCTGTTTCATTAGACTTATGTTGATACTATTTAATACATTAAGAAACCAAAACTTTAAACGATGTGTAAGACAAATACAAAAAAATGCATAAAACATAAAAAGCACAACTCAAAAGCATACGACAAAGTTATCAACATGCTGATCAAGAAAGACAAGATTACCAGTATACCCTAAGCCCCCTTTTATCCCTCTGTGCTACTGCTACTGATAAGTCACTTCAGTCGTGTCCAACTCTGTGCAACCCCATAGACTCCCCCATCAGGCTCCCCCGTCCCTGGGATTCTCCAGGCAAGAACACTGGAGTGGGTTGCCATTTCCTTCTCCAATGCATTAAAGTGAAAAGTGAAAGTGAAGCTGCTCTGTGACCCCTCTCCAATTAACTCTGTTTAAGTTTTGTTTCTGAGCCCTTTCACAAGTGGAAATCATATAGCATTTTGTTGGTTCCTTGGTCAGTATGTTTATAAGATTCATCCAAATTATTACATGTAGTAAGCAAGTTAGTTCATTTCCTCACTCTAGAGTACTTCACAGTATCCATTCTGCTGATGGACATCAGGGGTGCTTCTACTTTGAGCTATCAGTAAAGTTCACGTCTTCGGTACATGTATTTTCTTATCGTTTTTGGATACACAGGTTAGCAGTGGAACTGCTGAGCTGAGGTAGATGTATGTTTTAACATTAACAAGTGTTTGTCAAATATTTCTCAAGTGGTTGAACCAACTTACACTCCCATCAGCAGGTTATGAGACATCTTGTTGCTCCACACTCATACCAACATCTGGTATTGTTGATACCTTAATTTTTGCTGCTCTTACCAGTGGAGGGGTATCTTATTGTGGTTTTAATATTTCCTTGATGACTAGCATTAGTGAGTATTTAACTGATTTTATAAAGATTCAACTTACATTAAATGTCAAAGTAAAAAATGTTTTAATGTTTCTTCATAGACTAAAGAATTTACCCAATCCTCCCTTCCTCTGCCAAAAGAAGACACTGCAATCCTTTCTTGGCCTTCTTTTGTGAAGTGCCAGCAGCGTAAATCTCTTGCCCACTTCTCAGTGAGGACATATTTAGCCAGGCTGATTTCACAATTGGCAGATCACAGTGACTGCTTTAAGCTCTTTCAGAGTTCACTAAAGTGCTGATATAATATCCAGCACATTGTCTGAAATATCAGGCCCATTCCATTTCTCCAGGAAAAGCAAGGATGTCTGTAGATCTATGCTTAGGGTGGAAAAGCTAAGGGATTTTCATGCAATAATACCAAAGTTCTTAGGAAAGAGGATAAGTATTTTAAAAAGTCCTGCTCTAAGTGTTCTAAATCTGCTGATGGGCGGAAGATCTTTCTGGGCTGCTTGCGCTGCCTTTGTCATTCAGCACTGTTCTTCTGGTCAGAGGTGGGATCTCTTCCACAATTCTCTCCACCCCAATGTCAGCTGTGGTTCTCTTGGTTAAGGAAAAGCTCCAAGACAGTGCAGCTTCAGTGCCACTAGTTAAGAAATGCAGAATGAAAGCCTTTTCTGATGGGACTCTCAATGGCTATCTCAAATTATTAGTATATAGCTTTCTTATACACAAGTTAATAAGGAATGCTAGAAGGTGGGAAGCTAAGGTATCATCTTGTTTTACATGACAAGTTGTTTCAATGTGGGATTTGAGTCGGCTATTACATAAAATCCACATCATTACTGCTTTATAGTAAACATTTCTCCTAGTTTCTACTCTTACCAGTGTTTCTACTTATTTTTACCTATTCAAGTTTCTATGAATGATACTAATTCTTTTTCTTAAATGTTTTCAAGGGTATTTTTGCAGAAAGTTGGGAGAAGGGGGTTCCAAGTATTTGTGTTTACACAGCCTTTATTATTTTATGTTCTAGATGAGGAAACAGGCCTCAAAAGGCCATGTTGATATCACACATGAAATACACTCTTGGGAGAACTAAAGACAAAGATATTAACAAGATTTAGAAAACATGATACACTGCTATATTACAAGTAACTGAAAGCTATTAAACAGAAGCTGGGCATTATTTCAGGCACACTGCTAATCTTGCAGGATGTTGTAAGGAGATCTAATTCCATTCTATTTTATTTATTATTGAGTCACTGCAGTAACATAAGCCTGGGCTGGGTGAAAGATGGGACCATATTACAGTGTCTACAGTTTCCAGATTTGGGGTACAAGTGGTAGAAAGTGAATCCTGCTGGAGTTCTGATGAAAGGATTAAGCCAATATGGTACTAATGGGAGGTGAACCCTCACAGGAGTTTGCAATGGTAAAAAAAGATGGGTACTCTCTTCAAGTATACTTTCTCTTTGCCATTGTTGATCCAATTTTGATACAGACAAAGCTGGTCAGTCAGTCAGTCCCAGTGCTCTCCTCCTCTACTACAGGTTCTTCCTAAAGTCAGTCCTACAAGTAACAAACCGTGATCCCTTCTCTGCTGCTCTGTCACTTCAGTCGTATCTGACTCTGTGTGACCCCTTAGATGGCAGCCCACCAGGCTCTCCCATCCCTGGGATTCTCCAGGCTAGGTGATCCCTTCTCTACCTTCCTCCAATGTCAATGGACACTTATGGTTCTTAAATTACTAATGTACTAATGTGGGAAGAGGAAGAAAGTTTTTTTGTGCTTAACTGGGGCCCCAAACCAAAACAACAGAGTTTGTCGATGATGAAAGGAATATTATGTATTTTTATATACCAGATCTTCCTCTAGAGTAGCAGATAACCCTATTTAGATGATTTAAAATCTTATTTTAGCATTAAAAAAAAAACCCACAAAAAGAAACAAAATCCCTAAGAACTCTGTGCTAATAAATGCTGTGACCTATAAAATACTAACACTGGAAAATGGTAATATCTGAATGAGAAAATTACTAGTAACACTATTTACCTACAAGATCAGAAATGGAAAGAAAGGAGGAAAGTTCAGAGTGTAGATTAACAGGAGTATCTGTGAGTAAGCACTGTGGTTATCCTACTGTACCCAGAAGTTTCCCAATTATTTGTGAAAAACAGTGCTTGCCTTTTCATACATTCCTGACTTTTGCATCTGAAACACCAATAACTTTCCCTAACAGTCTGTAAGGTCTCCCCCCACCAATTCTGTAGCAGTATGGTCGGAAGGCAGTTTCTAGGATGCCAGGGGAGCTGCAGTCTTGGTCAGCTCCCAGGGTAGCTGGCTCACGTGGACCTGGACGTTTAGATAGTGGCCACAATTCACATACGATGGCCACTGGACTTCCTTTTCCTGTGATAACCACTCAGGTGGATTCTCACAGGACCTGTTAACGTGCTGAGTGTAGTGGGACCTACATATTCTCCTGAGGACGATTCTAACTAAATACAGCATGGCCATTGTAATGGATGGACTGCGCTTTCGTATTTTAACCGTTTGTGTGTGGCCCCTAGCAATACCATACCTTCAGTTCACAGGTTCCACTGTTCTTGAGTTACTGTTTCTAGAAAAGGAAATAATGCAATCCATTTATTAGAATTCAGATATCAAAGTGGAACTTCTTACCTCGTAAGGATGACCGTTATGTTTTCTCTCTTTACTGAAATCATATGTAAAAATAATAGATTCACTTTAGGACTGTAGTAATACACACATACGCAGACATGGTTTCTATACCCTTGTGATTTTTCTACTTCAATTTTTACATACTGATGATATCACCTTCAAGCTCTTTGCCATTTTAAAAAGAATGACACAGATTTAGGAAGTTCTTCAGAGCCAAAATCTGATTCACTTATTAACATAATTCACTTCAAAATAAATGTAAATAGAAAATAAAATTAGGTAGAAGCTTTGAATGACACAAAGCAAATAATTACCATACTTCAGAAACATCAAAAAACATCTGCCAACAGGAAAAAGCTGGCCTGACATTTTGCTATTTGTTAGATGGCTAATGTTTTTCAATTTCTTATGGTAATCCATATTTATTGATAATAAATTGAGGGAAAGCAGATGCTTAATTCTAAAAAATGCTCGAGGTAAACAACTTAGCAACTTCTCAGTGTCTTACTTTTACAACAGTCCAACCTAAGGTCCAAATATGGAATCTCTTTAGGTCAGTATACCACAAAGTCAATGCCAATGACACAGAGTCACTCAGAGACCTTGTCAAAAAACCCAACCCAAACCTAACAGAATCAGTGTACCTGCATTCTAAACAAACACCTGAGGTGACTCTTGTAGACACCAAAGTTTAAGGACCACCACTCTAGACAATACAAATTCTAGCATGTCAGGCTCAATACCTTAGATACCACTGGAACACTGCACTTTCTGAGTGGCAATTTTACCACCACCTAGTGGTAAGGTCTCTCAATTTCTATTTTCTGTTCATTGAGTAGGTTGAGAACACATTTCTGAGAAGGGTTAAAATTTTCGAGTAATCATCCCCTTAGTAGTTTGTATTAGTTTTTAATCTAGGGTTGGATAAAAAAGTTTAAAAAAAGCTTGTAAATAAAACCACACCATACCATATGAATAAAAAATAGTTTATATTCCAGGAGAATCTTTCCTAAAAATTACTCCGTCTAATACTAATGCCCTGTTTGTAATATGCCTCTAAAAACACTTAATTCACAGTGCAAACTATGATCTTTTTTAGAGTTACAGGGCTGGGGTACACCAGCAAATTAAAGGCTCTGGAAGCTTCATAGTCAAAAAAACCTATAAACTAGTAACAACTGAACATTTCCTAAATATACTGGACCATGAAAATTTCTTTCCAAAAGAAATACTTATTGACTTCTTTCAAGACAATAGTGTTTCAAGGAACATAGTTTGGAACATGATGCTCTAGAAGCAGCAAATCTGAGAGCTGCTTTCAGTATGTGATCGACCATAAAAGATCTGACGATGAATTTACAAAAAGTCTGGTCAGGATTTATTTTAAATGTTATTTATTATGCAAACCATATATTTGAAAGAGAAGTTTATTGATCTATATTGCTTAGCATTTTCTTTGGAAAAAAAAAAAACCTAATAAAAACCACACTATGTTGGCAATTTTAGTAACCGACGTATGCATGGTATCAACATGTCTATACATTTTATTCTTATACTAAAAGCGCAACTGAGAAGTAAACATTTAGGTGAAGACATAAGCACTAGATCATTAAGTGCTATTTTTTAGGTTCTAGAATTTCCTCATTTTAAGAAAAATGTGACATTCTGGCTTTTAAACTTTTAGGGATCAACTACAAGAGATAGGAGAGTGGCAACAAGGCTAAACATTTGAGAGGATTAAGATTAAATGCACATGGGAGCCAAGTAACAATTACTCACTGAGGCATGCAATTGGGAGAGAAAGTGCAAGAGAAAGTCACACTGTAAAAGCAATGAAGTGTTTTGCAGGCAGAGAACTATTATACCTTTTTTATTTTTTAAGAATTTATATGAAGAACTCAAAGAAATAAACATAGACAAGGCATCTTACTGAAATCACGATTGTTTGCTGGAACTGGCTGCTGCTCCTGCTGCTGCTAAGTCGCTTCAGTTGTGTCCAACTCTGTGCGACCCCACAGACAGCAGCCCACCAGGCTCCCCTGTTCCTGGGATTCTCCAGGCAAAGAACACTGGAGTGGGTTGCCATTTCCTTCTCCAATGCATGAAAGTGAAAAGTGAAAGGGAAGTCGCTCAGCCGTGTCCGACTCTTTGCGACCCCATGGACTGCAGCCTACCAGGCTCCTCTGCCCATGGGATTTTCCAGGCAAGAGTACTGGAGTGGGGTGCCATTGCCTTCTCCAGCTGGAACTGGCTATCTCACCTTAAATGAAGAACAGAAAACTTGGAGGGCTGGAGGGTATTATGATAGCTCCCATGTGAATAAGTAAAATAACAAGAAATCAGGTTTTATGTCGATGATGAGGATTAACCAAACATGCAATGGACTCAGGCAGTAGGGAGCTTCCTATTTTTACATTATTTAGATTAACCATCTGGCAGGAATGTCTGGGGGAGAATTCAAGCATTAATCGAGTGGTAGAGCTAGATAAACTTTAAGACACAATTTAATTCTAATCTGTGAAAATGGAACTACATGTGCAGTAAATGAGTTTGGGATGAATAATCGATTGGTAATTAATCCCTAACTCTCTTCGGAAGTTTTTCATTTCTAAAGACATCATTGGCCTCCTTTTTAAAATAAGGCCTTTGGCTAACAGAAAGATACTTGGCTCAAATTCTTGTTCAGTAAGTCTTGCCAGGGAAGATAACACAGGATATTTTCTTACCTAAATTTGTTAAAATTACTGATTCAAAAAAGGATTTTTTAACAGAGAGATGTCCAAGTATGAAATACATTATTATGCTTAGTGAATTTAATCTCTTCACTGTTTTTAATTTAACTCAGGATGTAAGAAGCATGAGTTACCAATTAAGTGGTATTTAACAGCTGTATACCACTTAATGTCTTTTTAAGGTGCCAAACTCTCAACTTTATACCTTTTTTGATATGTATTATTCATCTCAAGAGAAGATAAAATTTTTTTTCTTGGATTTTCAAAATAGAAGCAGAGTAAGTTCCTAATTTTTAATCTTTTTTGAAACGACTGTTCTTCCTATCATAATTTGTTCTGAAAATTGCTTACATGTCATATTTTTGGTGCAGCCATTACATTTTATATTTATAAAGGAAAAATGTGCACTTATCAAAGCCACTGGTATTTATTTAAACTTATTATCAACAATAACTTAAAATTTTTCCTTATCACCTAAACTGCTGTAAATCTTAAAATCTAAAATCTTAAAAGATCTGTACAACATTACCAACAAAGTATTCTGGTCTAACTACAAAAAAAGTATGAAAATATTTCTAATGATATGTCTTTTAGCCCTTGCTTCAGAGTAAGTGTAAGGAGCCAATCTACATGTGTAGACTGAGTAGCAATTACCATATTTCATTGAATCTAAGATGCAGCTGACTGAAGAAAGCACCTTTATGTTCCACTAAGAGAGAAAGAAAAAAAGCTGTCAATTATTTACTGGTTGATATCAAAATATTTCCAATTTCAGAAGTGTAAAAATGTGAAAAAATGTGCATCTCAAAATCAATGAAATGTCATTTAACAAATTTCTAAACACTATTTTTTCTCATTCTTATCTTTCACATAAATAAGGCATGATTTAGTTAACCAAAGAAAACTTTATTTCTGCCACACGTAACAACATATTACTCTAAGAAACAACTACTGTATTAGTTTTAGCATTAATGTGTGGTTGAAAAACACATGTCAACAATCTTACTCCCCAGACAAAACAACGCTGCGTACAAACTATCAGGTATTTGAAAAAAAAGCCGTCAACTGTCCACAGGGAGTGCGTCCAGTCACATTCTCAGTCAGTCAGCTGAGGGTTACGTCATTATTTAGTCTTTATTCTGTAGAAAGAACACAACACAAGTATGAAAATCATCACCTGAAAGGAAAGAGCTGTTGTATATAGTATTCTTACAATGTTAGTTGTTCCCTTATTTCAATACACCCAATATTATCTGCTTACTTAATCACAGATGCCCCCAAATAAGCAAAACCAAACTTACTGAGAAGGATGATGCAAGTGGGTACTGAATTTTTGGAGGGAAAATGCATACAAAAATCATGCATGATCTGAGGATGACAGCTTTGGGTTTTATCCCTACACACCAGGCTGATTGAGTGGGTGCTTGTATTTGTCAACCATGAGTCCAACTAGAGCATGTATGCTAAAATATTTTGTTCTTTTAGGTAGCTAAACTCAATTAACCATAATTGTTCAATCATAATTGAGAAACAAGGATAAAGTTCAGGGGGATTTCCCTCAAAATAGTATGTCAAGATACAAAACAGAGGAAGTGAAGAAAGCAATAGTTGTACAAACTGTTTTATATGATTAAAAAAGAAGGAAATGGACCTATAAAAACACACAACACACACAGATCAGGATGCTCTAAAATACTAAAATTCGAGTTTTCCTCAAATAGAAAGGGAAACATATTTTGCACATCAGATCTATCTCAAAATAGAATTCAACAACTTTCAAAGTGATATTCTTAGACCAGTTTCTTCTTTCTTCTCTGATTTCCTAGGCACAATTCAGTTAATCTTAGGCTTATTTCTCAGAGACTAATTTCATTATGAAATCCACAGTAAATGAGGAGTGTAAGCAAAAATAAATTAAAAAGCTGTGCTGCAACTAGAAGACATTCAAAACCAATACAGTTCATTATGTCCTACCATTTTCAACTCACCTGACCCTACCGTATCTTTGCCCTGAATATGTATAACCACTCAACAAAGGGAAAAAGGATAGATTTGTATTTCATGACTAGTCATGCTGAAGAATACGCACTTCCTCTAATCAGGGAATTGGATGAAATATAACACTTAAACATGTTAGTTTAAAGCTTCATTCTCACACACCTGCTGGCCAGAAGGTGGTTTTGTACCATTAAGCTTAATTTCTGACCATTTTTGATGAGATGACATAAAAAGTTTCAATGAAGTCATCAATGCATGAGTTTTAGCTCACACTTGCAAAGTGTTTAAAAATTTTATAAGGAATTTTGCCAACTCATTTTCTCTCAATAATCCTGTGGAGAAACTCAGCCTCAGAAAGGTGAAGATAACTGCCAAATCACCATTAAGTGTCAGAGCTGGAATCCCAATTCCAGATCTTCTGATTTTAAGTCTAATATTCTCTATACTATATAGATAATTATCTTATAAAAGGCTCACTCACAGGAGTAATTTATATATTTCCCCATATTAATATGTTAGTATTGTCCTCTTTTAAGGACAAAGATTCTTTGAATAAGAGTAAGAATTACTACCTATATTTTGATATTTTTAAAGACTCACAGACATGAATAAGCAGGTTTACATGCTATTGTAGAAGACAGCTTATCTAAAGAGAATTCAGTTCTTAACATTTTATTTCTAAAGACAAAAAACTGCTTTAAGAAAGACTTGTTAACTCTTTTTCACTGGCAAATTTAATATTTCTACACGGTATGAGGTAATGGGAGTGGATTTTGTAACATTTGAAAATATTCCTAAATTGAGATCTTCATAATGGTCCAAGGGCACTTCCTATGGACAAGTGCCTTCTGCAAGGAGGAAGTAATCATGTGACTTGCTTCATCCAAGGAAAAGTCATCTGCAGTAAGGACCCAGACAATTCATTCTGATACTCGTCATTTCTCATAATTGGTCAGAAAAGAAAACTGCTTTTGAGCCAGTAACTTCAAACTGAATCGGATGTGCTTATCAGCTGCTGCAATTTGACCAACAGTGGACTTTGGAAGCAGGTGTGTGTGTGGGAACAGGGAAGCACTCAGCTTCCCCAAAAACTCAAAATTCATTTCCAGAATAAAAAAGTGAACAAGTTGAACAATGGTAACTTTTAATAATGTTTCCCCAAACTGTGGAGATGTGAACTAGGTTTGATTTCTTAATAGTAAAAAAAAAAAAAAAAAAAAAAAAGGCATTCATAAGGCTGTATGTGGCATTATGTATAATTAACAAGAGTTTTTGGTAAACGTCAAGGTTATTTTTGAAAATACATATATGTACATGAGTGTGTAGTTTTAATGAACTTATTTCTGAATGTGTACTTTTAATGTACTTATTCACAAATATGAGTCCAGAAAAATACCATTTAGGTCCAAAAAGATGTATTATAATTGACTCTTGAACAATGTAGACATTAGGTGTGGTGATCCTCTACACAACTGAAAATCTGCATATCACTTATTGTGAACTTTTATAAATGTAGATATTTCATACCCACGGTTCTACGTCCACAGATTCAACCAACCTTGGACCCAAACAACCTCAGTAAGTTGTATTACTTACTACTGAAAGCATCCACATGTCCACAGTGGACCCATGCAGTTCAAACTTGCATTGTTCAAGAGTCAACTGTATTAGATATTGCTTTTAGGCAATTCACTAATGTCTGTCAAGACACACTTTATAAAGACTGTCGTGTGCATGCTAAGTCGCTTCATCATGTCCGACTTTCTATGACCCCATGGACTGTAGCCCATCAGGCTCCTGTGTCCATGGGACTCTTCAAGCAAGAATACTAGAGTGGTTTGTCATGCCCTTCTCCAAGACTGTCATAAATTACCTTAATTGATAACTTAAGATGTTAGCTAAAAAAATCTTTAGAAGTCTTCTAATTTTAAAGTTTATGTAACCATACAGTGAAGTCCAATTCTTAATATCTAAGACATTCACACACATACACAAATATTATTTAATTTTCTAAACTGAAATCTGATTTTATTTCACAGAAGGACAAAAACATTCTCCCAGTAAACATAAAAGACTTTTAAGTTTAAAAAGTCCAAGTTTAAAAAATATATTGTAAAAATTATCAGCAAACTTTCAAGTCACAGTGTTTTTTACCAACAACTTCTAAATCCTTAAAAAGAAATTCTCTATATATTTTTCATTATACTATTTAGCCAATGTGTTTTAGAATTTATATGATAAAGACCTTACCTAAAGAATCAGTAAGTTCTTTGCCGTTTGTTGGATTCTTCTCTTGGGGAGTCTGCCAGCATAACTTTGAGTCTGACTCCATTCAGAATCTTCCCATGTAAAGTTGTAATGGCATCATTAGCACTTAGTCTATCAGCATACTTGGCATACCCCACATTTTTTCCTGACACAAGGTAAACTTCAATCAGGTTACCAAAACGACTGAAAGTGAAAAAAAGAGAGAGAGAGATCAACTGAAACTGATAAGCATATATGCTCAGGTCTAAAAGTTAGGATTCATTCTGGACTCCTTTGTCACTCCTTTCCTCATATCCAATCTCTAGTATGTGTCAGTCTTTCTTGTTAAACATTTCCTCTATCAGCTGATTTCTCTTCACTCTCATTCAGGTCTTTTTCCTCACTCTGAGCATCATTATCTTTTTCTTAGTTTATTCTAATACCTTCTTCAACAAAGGTCTGTATAGTCAAAGCTATGGTTTTTCCAGTAGTCATGTACGCATGTGAGAGTTGGACCATAAAGAAAGCTGAGCACCAAAGAATTGATGCTTTCGAACTGTGGTGCTGAAAAGACTCTTCAGAGTCCTTTGTACAGCAAGGAGATCCAACCAGTCCATCCTAAAGGAAATCAGTCCTGAATATTCATTGGAAGGACTGATGCTGAAGTGGAACTCCAATACTTTGCCCATCTGATGCGAAGAGCTGACTCACTGTAAAGACCTTGATGCCGGGAAAGACAGAAGGCAGGAGGAGAAGGGGACAACAGAGGATGAGATGGTTGGATGGCATCACCTACTCAATGGACATGAGTATGAGTAAGCTCCAGGAGATGAGGAAGGACTGGGAAGCCTGGTGTGCGGCAGTCCGTGGGGTTGCAAAGATCTGGACTGGGCAACTGAACAAAAACAGTAACAGATAACCTTCTTCACTAGTTTCCCTGCATCCTGGGCTTATCCCTCTCCAACTCACTCTCTACCCTGTCTTCTGAGTGATTTTTCTAAAACACAAATAGGATCGTTTCCTCCCACAAAGTCCCTCTGGCTGCTCTTTATGCCTCCAGAGTAAGGATAAACTCCCTAACAGCTTGTGGGCCTTTCTTGGACTTGGGTCCTTGAACTCTCCCTGCTTCATCTTTTCTCAGTCTCTTAAATCCTATATTCCCACAACCTCTTTTCATGTTCTCTCTGGAGGAATATGGGCTTCCCTGGTGGCTCAGAGGTTACTCTCTGGAGGAATGTGGGCTTCCCTGGTGGCTCCAGAGGTTAAAGCGTCTGCCTGCAATGAAAGCGACCTGGGTTCAATCCCTAGGTCGGGAAGTTCCCCTGGAGAAGGAAATGGCAACCCACTCCAGTATTCTTGCCTGGAGAATCCCAAGGACAGAGGAGCCTGGTGGGCTACAGTTCACGGGGTCCCAAAGAGTCGGACACGACTGAGCGACTTCACTCACTCACTCTGGAGGAATAACCACCCACATGCCCAAGTTTCTTCCTTGGCTAAATTATTTTTATCCTCCAAAGAATCTTTTCTTCTTTCAAGAAGCATTCTCTGACTTTCTATAGCTGATGCCCCTCCCATATATTTCATAGCCTGAACGTTCCTTTTCACAACAGTAACCTAGGTTGTAATTTCCTATTCACTTATCTGTCTCTTACATGTGATCAGTTCTAAGAGGACAAGAACTATTATGTCTTGTTTACATAATATTGATATAATGTTTACACAATGTCTCTGGCACTTAGCAGGTATAGAAGAGAGGTTCAAAAAGAAACAGAATAAATTAAATAAAAATCAAAATACTTGAACCACATTGCTGATATTTTGTGAAACTCTTTAACAAGTTTTCTATCTATCTTTTAATTCACTAATGTTGTAAGGCAAATAAGAAAAGATCAAAAAGAAAAGAAGTTATACTGGAAGTTAAAGAAGTTATACTGGAAACAAGTGTCTTCCCCTTTTTAATACTTATTATATATAATAGCAAGCATTATAATCAAGTAATTTTTACTCAATGTAATTATATTATCCTTAAGGATCCAACAGCGTGCTGACAAAATAGAAGATGCTTAATAAACACTGTTCAGTTGAATTATAATTGCAAAGGAAAAGGAAAAGAATTCTATAGGCCAGATCTATACACATGTGTTTTCTATCAAGAAACAAATGATTTGTTCATTCTATGTATGCAATTTACAAAACAATACTATGTTTTATGTCTTCAAAACAAAACAAAAGGAAATTCTGTGTGGGGACTTAAGACATATAAATAACAAAGAAAAGGAGATAACTATGTATTTTTAAAGGTGATATAAAACCACAGACTTTTTAAAACCACAGAACAAATCATCTCCACCTGAGAGGTAATGGACACAGGAAATTTCCAGATTGCAAGAATGCTTAAATGTCTAGTTTAAATAAATTATTTTATTTTTAAATATTTTGCCTTGCATTACAGCATAGTGTCTTAATCACTGGGCCACCAGGAAGTTGTGGGATGACTCTGCACTTCCAATGAAGGTGTGGTCCTTCCTTGGGGAACTAAGATCCTACGTGCTGCGTAACCAAAAAAATTTTTAAAGTTTTAAATAATAAGGTAAAATAAAATAAAATGTAACTCTATGGAACTGAAATCTTACCAGAATATATCCTCTAGTACATCTAAAGGCAAAGGATGTGGATTAAACACAATAAAAAGTCTTTCCTTTACGGGAGTATCAGGAGGAGCTTTTTTTTGCATGACGGTAGTGCAACATCCGTTTGGATTTGAGGCAGCTGTGATCCAGAACTTCCTCCAAACTGCTGTTGAAGAATTAGGTTCAAAATGAGAAAAAGAAAAACTGCATTTTAGGGATTTTATAATAAGTCAGGAGCTATAATAGATGTGTTATCATGGCACCTATGTGGTCTTTTACTATATCTCTAAACATTTTCTTACATAGGTAATAAACAGAGGCCACATTTATTTTATACCCTAATGGTGTACTGTAATGCTATATTGTTACCTACTTACCAGAAATTGCTGCTGACTTGCGTTATTCCACACCATTGATGCAAGCTGTGCAGCTACCATCTGCGTTGCCATTTTTCTAAGGAGACTGGAGATAAGAACGGGTAATTTACAGAAACTAGAAATACTCAAGCCCCTCAACAATAACTTGCTTCGCGTAACTTCCTCACCTGAGAGGTAAATTGTTTTCTATTTTTATTCTTCCAGTCATGGCATGCATACCCGAAATTTGGCTTTAGACTAGCTCCTGGAATGGTACTTACTCTGTTGCATTACTCCCATCATCAATGAAGGAAACACCTATCCGATTCCCAGGAGGGTACTGAAATCCATGTAACTTGTATTTTGCGTAAATAGCTGATGCTACATTAAAATACTGAACCACTCCATGACCTAGAACAAAGCAGAGAATATATGGGAAAAAAAAAGAAAGCAGATTGTATACCTAGAGCCTGTGCTGTCAGAAAGGTAAAATAACATAGAAATACTCTAATATCACAACATTAATAATATATAATCAAATGTATCAGAAAACAAATTATTTTACATTGATACATGTGTTCAACAGTCGTGTTCCTATAAAGCAAAATATGAACCAGATTTTCGTAAAAACATGAATATGGTATTTTTAAAAAAAACAACAATCATTAGCTTAAGTTCTGGCCAAAGAATTGAAAGATACTGGCTTTTCTTGTATGACAGAGATACACCTTAAAAACCAACTAATTTTTCTTAACATTTCAAGTCTATGAAATAAACTTCAAAATTCTAAAATTTTCCGTATCATACTGAGTAGGAAATGAAATGGGAAGTGATATATGAAAAGAATATACAGTCATCTTGGCAGCTGAAATGATATATAGAGAAAAAGTGATAAATGTATAAAAACCAAAAGTAGGGAATAGAGGGTTTCAGATCAGACTCACATATTTCACATTCTTTTGAGGAGCTTTTTTGGGGGATGAGGATAAACTGGGAGATTGGGATTGACATATAACATTACGATATATAAAACAGCTATTAAGGACCTACTGTATAGCACAGGGAACTTTGCTCAGTACTCTAAAGTGACCTATATGGGAAAAGAATCTAAAAAGAGTGGATATAGGTGTATGTATAACTGATTCACTTTACTGTACACCTGAAACTAACCCAACATTGTAAATCAACTGCACTCCCATAAAAAATTTCAAAAAGTGCCACTGGAGAAAAGCCATTTTAACAAACTACAGTACATTTACAAACAATAAAGACATTCATTATTTTACCATAATTAGAATAAGGATCTCGTTGGACTTCACAGTATTCCAAGCCTGGTACTATGTCAAAAATGCTGAAAAGCTGCTCTTCAGTAAAAGGAACTCTCGATACAACTGACAGGCGTTTGGAGATAGCTTCCTGGCCTCTGTTGTCATTCTTGTCAAAACTTGAAAATTCAGATTGTTGTTCTCCAACAATACAGAAAAAAAAAAGCAAATCTTTACATTTCTATTCATTCAAAGATTCATTTAACATTTTAAGTACTAGAAAATAAAACGAACTGTCATTGAGTCCTCTGCATTGATCAAAGGCACTGTTTTCTGTAGTATGCTGGTCATCAGCACTATCAGGAGAGACAAGATGAGAAAACAGACAACTCTACCCATTTCCTCGCCTCTATTCAAAAATGTAAGCAGAAATGTGTAGTCTAATTTCACAGGAATATGCTTACTATGCAAAACTGCAAAATATGGCAAGTGTTTCACCTAAAAGGAAGTTTATGCCAAGTAACAGTTACAGGTCTTACTATCATCATACATTCCCCTCTTTTTTAACTTTTACTTTTGTCATTCCTCTCCTTTCTCTAACCCTAATTTTAAAGCATCAGTAATTTAGGGATAAAATTTTAGGATTCATACTGAGGGGATAGCTATGTATGTTTTCCATACTTCTTGATCAGCTACTTATAAGCAGCAACTCATCCTCACATAATGGCAGTGACATCGTGTAACACTTAGATAATGCTAAACTACCATTAAAAAACCTTCACTGGAAATAATTTAAAATAAATGTTAAATAATAAGGACATTAGGGATCATGACCAACTTCAAAAACCCCTATAAATTCTCTTATGTACTGTGTGAGATTTAGACTGCTGATAAAAGAATATTAAAAAAACCCTCCAAATCAGACTGAATATCTACTACTCATACCATTAAAGTAAAGATAGCCTACTTACCAAATGAAAACATATTTACCCTAGGTTCATGTCCCAAAGTCTCCTGCCTCATGTTACTATAATAATCTTGTTCTGAGGATTCAGATGCTTTATTTTAGGTTCAGCCAAGATTGCCCTATAACCTAAAAAAGAGAATCTATGAATTTCAAACTTTATAACAAATTTAACACACTTACAAATATACTCGACTGCTACTGCTTTAGTTTTTTTTTAATACTTTTGCTTTAGTTTTATAATTGTATAAAAATCTATACCAACAACCATCTCCAACAGACCCACCTATTTTTTGTCTGTTTTTTTGAAAGATAGCAAAGAGTAAATGAGAAACAGCAAGAATCCCAAATTATGGGTCAATAGAGACATGAAAGATCAGCTATTCTATGCTATCCTTTCCAATCAATCAATCAATCAATCAATCCCTACTACAGATGACATCAATCATAGTCATTCATGCATTGATCAATCAATCCCTACTACAGATGACATCAGCATTCACTCTCTCAGGCTTCGCAACATCAAAATCTAACAGTGCTTCTTCACACCCAACTGCCATCAAGATTCTTCCTTTGAAACGTACTTAGAGGATACTACGTTTTACTCCAATTTCCTTGCCTCTGTTTTAAAATTATATTCTCTTCAATTAATTACAACAATCCTTTGACTGATCTATTTGCCTCTGTGTTAAGAGTTTTAACTAGGTGTCCAAAAATGAGCTTTGTGTGTATGTGCATGTGGCGTATTTCAAAGGGAGAAGGTTCACAGCTTCCACCATATTATTCAGTGGCTCCAAAAGGATAAAGCCAGGCTCTTTGAATTCTTTGGAAATTCACTCTTGATACTGTGTTTAGATCAAAGATCCTGAAATAGTTTTTGCTTTTTTTCTTCTCTTGAAGCAGTCTTCAAGAGAAATTCTAATGTGGACTAAGCTTGAACTTTTCATAACCTCCTGTATATGGTCCAAATGTACCTAGATTACTTTCTCAACAGGAATAACAAGGTTTACTCAGATTGTTGCCTTCACACTATTAGGCAAAGACATTCATTTCTAGATATTCCATGTCTTTACTGACGTTGCTCTCATCATCCGCCCTGGCTACTCTACACTAGGTGCAAACTCTACTCCAGATGTATTTTCGTGCTGCACCAGTGCACTTGTTTTTCACCACTGATAAGCAATATCACACACGTTTGAACACTTTTTCATTTGGCATATTTTTATTGAGACTACTCTAAATGATAAAATCTTTGCTAGAGATCTCAGTAAGTTAAGACTTACTGAGGGCTCACTACTATACTGAGTACTACTAACTAGGTACTTGGGGTGACAGAAACTGATAAATAAAGACATATACCTTGCTTTCAAAGAGCTTAAAAAAATCCCATTACTTGTCAACTAGTTTTTGCCTATTAGATCTTGGCTATCCAAGATAATTTATAGCTATAAATTTTAATTCATGGCTATTAAATTTATAGCTATAAATTCCTTAAATGTCAGGGTTGCTATAGAAATTCCAGTTGTATCCCTCTAGTTATACTGATGAATATACCATTGGTACTCAATTAATGCTGATTGATAAATTTAGAAGGATCTGAGAGAAAAATTTGGTGTGTAATTTAAGATTATCTAAGCATTCTACTGATTAATAATAATTATCTCCAGTATGTATTAATTTTATAATATCCTGAAACCCACTAACTGAAATAAATATTCTACATCTTATCTCTAAAGCTCAATATAATCAGAAGTATGACAACAAAGAATATTTTCCTTGGTCTCTAAAATTCTAATTCTTCAGAATGTACACAAGTAACAGTAATGTCACTCTAGCTTGAAATTAAACCAATGTGCATTTACTTTCCAAAGTTAGCAAACCTTAAAAATCCTATCTTTATTAATTATATGTTTATTGGTATACTTACTTCTATTTAGGGTTTAAGTCATACATGAACAAATATTACAGACTACTTGAATTTCTTTAAAATACAAAGAATAAATATTTAAAAAAACCCAACCTGAAAGAGTTGGTCACTGTTTTTAATATTTAAAATTCTAAAATAATTTAATAAACCCTAAAACCCCATGGAAATACTAATGAAACTAGGACAACAGCATTTTCACTTAATGAGTTAATGCAATTGCTCATATTTTTCAAGACAGTGCTCAATGAATGCTTAATGATAACCCCCAAAAATTTTCATCCTAAAACTATATACAAATTACCATTGCTGAGATTAAATTAGCAGGAATGGCTATTAGCACAAACCACTATTAAGATGATTAGATTAGAACTTTTTCAAGTAACAATGATAAACGAACACATTCTTACTTCGATCACAGTTTTCTATTGCTTGGGCAGCTTGTGATGGTTTTAAGTACCGAACATAGCCCAAGCCTTTACTTTCTCCAGTTACTTTATTCTTAATAATGCTGCAATACTCGATATCTCCAAACACCTATGAAAGTTAAAAGAAATGATCTTAGAGGAGTCAAGATTAATAAACTGAACGGATTTCAGAACTAACTTTAAATTTGTTTACTGATCTTCTTGCTTGCTAAAAAGGAAAACAGAATTTATAGCTAAAATAATGGAATAAGTATGTCACAAACTAATAAGGTGCTCGAAAAATAATCTTAATGATGATAAAAACCAAACACTAACATAACCAAAATAATGATGCTTTTTATTTACTGAACATTTGCTTTACATATATCACTTTATTGTTACAATAGTCCTTCAAGGATATATGTGTTACACTGCTTATTTCACAGACACTGGGCCTTAGAGAAATCAAATTACTTGCCGAAGTCAAGAAGGTAGAGTAAGAATTTGTTCATGGTCTGGATAGCTTCAAACCCTTACTCAGTGATGGTTAAGCAGAGACTCTGGACCGGAATCATCTTATTCAAATCTTGGTTCAGCCACTTAAATACTGGGCAGTTGAGTTGCCCTCTCTGGGCCTGTCTCCTTACATGGTAAATGGGGCTAATAGCCATACCTACCCAGAGGGTTGTTTTCAGGGTTAAAAGAACAAATACACCTAAAGTGCCTATACAGGGCCTGGGACATAGTCAACATTCAGTAAATATTATCTATAATTATTTATCTGCCTTTTAACATAAACATAAATAAATCATTATGTATTCTTTTAAAGCAGTGCTTCTCAAAGTACATCTTTAAAATATATTGGTTCACTCAGAAAGTTAATACTCTATGTGAGAAATATGTGGGTAAATGTTTACTTTTAATGTTGGAAGAAATACAGGATATAAATTCTGTTTATTATTTATTTTATAGATATCAATTGTAACTTTACTATATGTAGATAAAAATGCCATGTGTTCACTCAGAAAAGGATAAAAGTTTGTAAGGATATAATGTATGAACTTTTCCCTTACTATTGGAGAAAATATGGAGTATATATATTTAGTATTTGCTATTTTTGAAGTACTTTATTCAATCTCATTTGGGTAGGACAGAGGAAGTTTTAAAATTACTTTTTATTACTTGTTTCTTTCTTGCTTGTTGCCCACAAGTACTTGGGAAGGTATTGAAAAATAATATAAAATTACAACTCAAAAGACAATTTAAAAATTGCTTTTGAAAGTTTTTGTGAAAGTGTATCACTGCATATAAAATTCAATGGCTAAAACGAGATTTTAAGTGGTCTCCAAATTTCACTGACTACAATAGCTAATAGCTTTCACTGACTAAAGTAGTTAAAAGTCAGAGCTATAGGTAATTTTTTTCTTTCAATATAACTCCTTCAAAGGCCAAATTTTAAAACATAAAGGATAAGCCCTTCTGTGAATAAGTACATCAACACGTCACAAGCTTGCAATAAATGTGAGATAGTACAGTCATGCACTCAGGCTTGCCTGATGCACCTCTGTGAGAGACAATGGACAGCAGTGTTAAGAGGGTGCTTTGAAATTTTCAAGACAAACAGCAGATTCTAGATTCAGACAGCCTGGGCATGAATAATGGCCCCACTGCATAATTACGTATGTGACCTTACTTAAAACTCTTGAGCTTTACACTTCAATGTCCTGAATCTGTATTTTTGCTAAATGGGGGAGAAACACCATCATTAATATTTTCCAGGTTTTACATACTTTCAAAAAAAATTATTTTAGTTTTAACATTTAAAAACTAGATTGAAATAAGTGGCTTAAAAAGTTATTTAATTCTCCACCACCAATCTAATGATCTAACTCAAACAACATAAGATTCAACAATTGTACAACCAATTTAAGATTGTAAATTATCACAAACATCAGCTATTAGAAGCACCTTAAATTTTTCCCGTAGATCTTCTTCTGTGTAGGACTTTGGTATCATAACAAATATTCTTGTAAGTTCTTCATCTTCAACATCTCGGTGACTTCCAGATGATCTGGACTGAGCAATGAAAACCTAAGAAACAAACAAAAACCCAAAGAAAAGTGCAGAAATATCAGTCAACTGTTTTTCTATTTCTTAAGATTACTTACTGCATTATTAGCCTAAGATTCATGTTAGGTTAAATACAATGTGATAAGATCTCATCAAACAACATTTAAAAGCAAATTTTATTGCAGTGACCTTTTATGAGATAACACTAATCATCAGATTGTTTTTTTCAAAAATTTTTTTCCTTTTGTATTTAATCTGTCCACAATGCGGGAGACCTGGGTTCAACCCCTGGGTTGGGAAGATCTCCTAGAGAAGGGAATGGCAACCCTCTCCAGTATTTTTACCTAGAGAATTCCATGGACAGAGGAGCCTGGTGAGCTATAGTTCACAGGATCGCAAAGAGTTGGACATGACTACACGACTGAGCGAGTAACACACACATACACCAAGAGCAAGAGGCAGTGCGTTGAAAGAGAATATATACTCTGTGATTGTTGGGTAGTGTTCAATAAATGTCAGTTATATAGCTGATTAATAGTATTACTAAAATGTCACACATACTTACTTCATTTCCTTTTCTATCAGAGACTGAGTGTAAAAATATGATTATGAATTTATCTTTTCTCCTTTTAGTTCTATTAATAATGCTTCATGTATTCTGAAGTTCTATTATTGGCTGCATAAACATTTGGAATTATCTTGTACTTTTTGACTTTTTAGTTTTAGGAAATTATTCTGTTAATACTCTTCCTGTTGAAGACCATTTTTGTCTGATACCATACCAGCTTTCCTTATCCTTTTACCAGCTTTTTCTATTCGTTTATTCAATACTTTCAACCCCTTTGTATCTTTAGACTTAAACTGCATTTCTGGTAAACACCACTTAGTCTGGCCTTAAAAAAAAAAATCCTGACAACCTCTGACTTTTACTAGGAGCCAGTTTATGTTTAATATCGATATAGCTGGATTTAAGTCTAGATGGCCATATTTTTGTTTGCTTTCTAATATTAATCCTTAAAAGAGGACCCAACTATATTCATGGCACCCCACTCCAGTACTCTTGCCTGGAAAATCCCATGGACAGAGGAGCCTGGTAGGCTGCAGTCCATGGGGTCGCTAGAGTCAGACACAACTGAGCGACTTCACTTTCACTTTTCCCTTTCATGCACTGGAGAAGGAAATGGCAACCCACTCCAGTGTTCTTGCCTGGAGAATCCCAGGGACGGAGGAGCCTGGTGGGCTACCGTCTATGGGGTCTCACAGAGTCGGACACGACTGAAGAGACTTAGCAGCAGCAACTATATTCTGGATCATCTCAGTGACCACCTGAATGACTTATGTGAGCAAGAAAATGCACACAATGAACTGAGGCTCTATTTCTCTATTAGTGATTTAGTTCTACTGAAATATCATCTGTGACATTAGATTATTATTTGGAGTGTAATTTGTTTGTGGTATTGCTTTTATTTTAAAAATTGCTTTGGTTTTACATTATTCTAGAAGAATGTGTTAACTACAGTTATGGATTTGTTTATAGAGCTACAAGCATAATGGCTATGTTTATTTTTCATAACTTGAAGAAATGTAATAGAATTAATGTAAATCACCATAATACAGGGCCCTTGATTTTTTCTGTCTTCTTCTTCTGTCTTTGAAGAGGGGCTGTACACCACTCAGTGGGGAAAACCTGAACCTATGAAATTCCAGAGTAGGAGGCAGTAACTAAAAAACCAAAGAATTTATAAGTATTTTAGAAATCTTGAAAAAGAGGGTCTTTATATTTGCTTGGAAAGCAGCTGTCACAGAGGTGTAGAACCTTGCTTACAAGATATAGCTGGAGACATCCCTAGAGAGCATCTACTTCCATGTTATTCCTTCAATAAACATACCATATGCCAAACACTGTATAAGGTATTAAGTATAGAGTACTGAATACCACAGAAATAGCCCACTAGAAAGTTAGTCCAGTGGCTATATTAAGTAATGGGTGGTCTGAAGGGAAATACAAATAGGGAACCTTTAAGTATATGAGAAGACACCAGGAGAAAAAACATCTCAAGTACTCTTTGTGACTGGAGTTGCCATTAGATCACAAATATCTAAATTTTAGAAGACTGGAGCATTTCAAATTTCTGATAGAGGAGCCAATATCTAAGTAGATATGTATAATAATTAACCACCTACTTGATGACTTCTCCTAAGATTTTACTCTTCCACTTTCTAGGTTTTACCCTTTTCGTCAAGATAATATAGTTGATCGTTTACAGGATTCTCATTTGCACAATCCTTTCTGGCTGTAGGCCTGTTATTAAAATTTTCTTATTTATCTTGTAGGACTTCTGAAACTTTACAAAAGCAAAGCACATGAAGAAAACTGAAGCCAAATTAATTTAACTAGAAGTACTGAAAAACAGAAAAATAAAAAACACCCCACTACAATGCACCGGAAGACGGTGAACGCTGTGAAGAGTGAAGATCGTCCAGCTAAGCACTGTAGTCTAAAAACCCTCTGGCTGAAACTGAGTGTACAATATGACAAACAAAATTTAAACTTTATCTTTGGGAACCATTTAATTTCTCTGTGGCTAAAAGGAAAAGATACACTTTAGTGTTGAGACTTGTAGGAATTTAATCAAGGAAAGAGGAGGTCATTATGTTTCAAACTTGGGGCATTTATCAGTTTCCCAGGAGACCTCTGTGGTTATATTCAAAGTGCAGAAATTCTCTCTGCTAAGATCACAATTGAAAGAAGATGAAAATTATCAGCCTAGTGCAGGAGTCAACAAACTTCAACTTGCTGTTTTTCTATAGTCCATAATCTAAGAACTGCTTTTAAATTTTTTTGAGGGTTGTAAAAAAACAAAAAGAATGTATGACAGAGACTGTATGTGATTCACAAAGCCTAAAATATTTGTTGACTCTTTATAGAAAGTTTGTCCCCTCGATTTTACATGCTGTGTCCTTACACTTAACTTCACTGATGATCTGTTTTGACTTATTTCAGACGGTTTGGAAGGTGGGAGGAGGCAGAATGCCTACTGTCTAACGTGTTGTCGGCATTTTCCGGCTCCTCTGTTTTCTACTAAAGGAAGTATAGGGAAGAGACTGTTGCTATGGACAAACATGGTACAAGAGGGCTTATCTTGTACCAGGCCCCGTGCCAAAAGGATAGATTAAATCAGATACCCTCAAAATCACCCTTCCTGCCATGTGTCAGTATATTAATTTTACAGATAAATTATATGTGGAAACTAAATACAAATACCACCAAAATGAATTTATGGGCTTCCCTGGTGGCTCAGAGGTTAAAGCGTCTGCCTGCAATCCGGGAGACCTGGGCTCGATCCCTGGGTTGGGAAGATCCCCTGGAGAAGGAAACGACACCCCACTCCAGTATTCTTGCCTGGAGAATCCCATGGACAGAGGAGCCTTGTGGGCTGCAGTCCACCGGGTCGCAAAGAGTTGGACACGACTGAGCTACTTCACTTTCACAATGAATTAGGAGTATGCCAAGAAGCATTTAACAATAATACAATTTACACTATCATCACAATGATTTGGCTCGTTTTCCGTTATTTTTTGTTTGTTTGTTTGTTTGCTTGCTTACTTGTTTTTTTGATTTGGCTGTTTTTAAGGCAGTTTACTTTGGTCTGCTTTCAAAGAGAAGTGACAGTAACAAAACCTATGACATTAATACCTTCACAAAGGGGTTTATTTATAATAATTTGTAAAAAAAATTACAAATTTTTACATAAGTGTGCTAAACAGGCAATAGTAGTTTTAATTACCTGCAGTTAAGTATTATATACACGTATACTTTTGTTTGGTACTGGGAAAATGCCTAACTTCAGAGGACCACAATTAAATCTACTTTTATCAAGTTGTTAAGCACCTTACCGATGTGGGGAAAAGTAGAGTTAACTACTTTTATTCGTGGTAACCAAGACGTCTGAGAGAGGAGGGTAAGAAAAGTTCTCACAGCAGGTCCGGTCGGAGTTGGGAGCTCAATTAGTGGCGGCGGGAGGGGGGAAGGCCCAGCCACCGCAGCTCTGCAGCCCGAGTAGCCGCAGATACCGGGTCCGACCCGGAAGCGGGTGTTCTCTCCGCATCCCTAATCTCCCGCACCCTCTAGCAGATTCTCGCGCAGGGAGGTCCTAGGAAATCCTCTGCAACGTGGTCCTTCCCTCGCCTCGCCCCGGAATGCCAGACCGCTCCCGCGAGCGAATGCTCTGCCCTTACCGCACCCCCGAAACCGCTCCCCTCGCCCCCGGCCCACAGCCCCCTCGGGACATCCCGTCCCGGGCACCCGCACCTTGATGGGCTTGGTGTCGCTGGGGGTGAGGCACTGGCCGTGCATCTCCTCCATGGCCCTACAGGCCTGCGAGCTGCGGGCAAACTTGACGAAGGCGATGCCCTTGGACTCCTTGGTGTGCTTGTCGCGCACCACCCAGATGTCCTGGATTTCCCCAAAGGGCGAGAAGCGCTCCCTCAGCACCGACTCGGAAGTGTACTTGCTGATCACCAGGAAGATGCGGCTGTTGGGCGGCTCGTCCAGGTTGTCCACGCCCGGGCGGAAGCCTCCGCCGCTTGCACAGCTGCCCGCTTCGTCCATGGTGCTCCACCCGGGGCGGAATCCAGCCTCGCACCCCTTTACTCCTAGCTCCAGCCGTGCCAGCCACGACCGTCGCACCACACCCAGCCGTTGCCGGTCCGGGGTCCGTTTCCGGAAGACTGAAAAGTTTGGCTCCCGGCGCAGGCCGGACGCGCAGTGAGACGGCTTCCGGGGTGGGGGGTGGTGGGCAGCCTGCAGCGCACCCTAGCGGCCCGGGGGAGCCCGACGCAGTCCAGGCCCCCAGTGCCGTGGACCCAAGGCCCACAGTTAACGTGTGCGACCCTGGTTCCCTGTTGCTAGAAGAGCCCTGTCTTGTGGGAGAGCTTTCCAGTTGCTGGCTCTCCCCTACCTCTACAACCCATAGACTCTTCCACCAAACCTGCCATCTTGGTCGTAAGCCCACTAGAACACCTCCACAGGACTAAGTTAAAACTGTTCAGCTTTACTGCCGATCATCTAATTCCAGTCTTATTGTTGAGAAGATTGAGGTGAAGAATTGGGGCCCATTGCAGAACAGAAAGCAACAGAAATATTAATACAAACAGCAGAGCCCTAACCAGAAAACAACTCCATCTTCCTGTGTGCTAAGTCGCTTCAGTCATGTCCTACTCTTTGCAACCCTATGGACTATAGCCCACCAGGCTGCCCTGTCCATGGGATTCTCCAGTCAAGAATACTGGAGTGGGTTACCATTTCCTACTCCAGGGGATCTTCAGTTCCAGGGATCAAACCCACATCTTTTTGTCTCTTGCATTGGCAGGCAGATTCTTTACTATGAGAGCCATCTGGGATATACTCCATTCCCATAAGCAACCATGGGTGGTTTGAGGGCAAAAGAATGCAGCTGTGGAGCTAGGAGAAATGTGAAAGCTAAAGTGAAAGTGTTAGCCACTCAGTCCTGTCAGACTCTTTGGTACCCTTTGACTTCCCTGTCCATACAGTTCTCCAGGCATGAATACTGGAGTGGGTTGCCATTCTCTTCTCCGGGGGATCTTCCCGACCCAGGGTTCCAACAGGGATCTCCTACATTGCAGAAAGATTCTTTATCCTCTGAGTCATCAGTTCAGTTCAGTTCAGTTCAGTCACTCAGTCGTGTCCTACTCTTTGAGATCCCATGAATTGCAGCATGCCAGGCCTCCCTGTCCATCACCCAACTCCCGGAGTTCACTCAGACTCACTTCCATCGAGTTGGTAATGCCATCCAGCCATCTCATTCTCTGTCGTCCCCTTCTCTTCCTGCCCCCAATCCCTCCCAGCATCAGAGTCTTTTCCAATGAGTCAACTCTTCGCATGAGGTGGCCAAAGTACTGAAGTTTCAGCTTTAGCATCAATCCTTCCAAAGAACACCCAGGACTGATCTCCTTTAGAATGGACTGGTTGGATCTCCTTGCAGTCCAAGGGACTCTCAAGAGTCTTCTCCAACACCACAGTTCAAAAGCATCAATTCTTCGGCGCTCAGCTTTCTTCACAGTCCAACTCTCACATCCATACGTGACCACTGGAAAAAAACCATAGCTTTGACTAGACAGACCTTTTTTGGCAAAGTAATGGCTGTGCTTTTGAATATGCTATTTAGGTTAGTCATAACTTTTCTTCCAAGGAGTAAGCATCTTTTAATTTCATGGCTGCAGTCACCATCTGCAGTGATTTTGGAGCCCCCAGAATAAAGTCCGACACTGTTTCCACTGTTTCCCCATCTATTTCCCATGAAGTGATGGGACCAGATGCCATGATCTTCGTTTTCTGAATGTTTAGCTTTAAGCCAACTTTTTTCACTCTTTCACTTTCATCAAGAGGCTTTCTAGTTCCTCTTCATTTTCTGCCATAATGGTGGTGTCGTCTTCATATCTGAGGTAATTGATATTTCTCCCAACAATCTTGATTCCAGCTTATGCTTCTTCCAGCACAGCATTTTGCATAATGTACTCTGCATGTAAGTTAAATAAGCAGGGTGGTAATATACCACCTTAACTACTCCTTTCCTGATTTGGAACCAGTCTGTTGTTCCATATCCAGTTCTAACTGTTGCTTCCTGACCTGCATACAGGTTTCTCAACAGGCAGGTCATGTGGTCTGGTATTCCCATCTCTTTCAGAATTTTCCACAGTTTGTTGTGATCCACACAGTCAAAGGCTTTGGCATAGTCAATAAAGCAGAAATAGGTGTTTTTCTGGAACTCTCTTGCTTTTTCCATGATCCAGTGGATGTTGGCAATTTGATCTCTAGTTCCTCTGCCTTTTCTAAAACCAGCTTGAACATCTGGAAGTTCACAGTTCACGTATTGCTGAAGCCTGGCTTGGAGAATTTTGAGCATTACTTTACTAGAGTGTGAGATGAGTGCAATTGTGCAGTAGTTTGAGCATTCTTTGGCGTTGCTTTTCTTTGGGATTGGAATGAAAACTGACCTTTTCAGGGAAGCCCTAAGGTTCAGGTAAAGTCGGAAATCTGTACTGATTTCTAAAGCTTGTTGTTAATGGAACTTGACGACCTGGGTTGCTATGAATGAAAACATATAAATACTGTTTATTGTGTACCAGCCATAATCCAGGCTCTGCGTAAGGATCTGGACATACAATGGAGAAAAGGAAAGACATGATGCTGGCTCTCAGAGAGCTTTTCTTTTCTATTGTGGAAGTCTTGTAAGAAAATACATAGTGCAAACTAATACCAGATTGTGTTAAATGGTTTTGCCACCGAATTATATGAGCTTGGGCAAATTACTTTAAGTTTTCAACTTCAGTTTCCTCAACTGTAAAGCAGAAATAATATACCCTACTAAATAGCATAGTTGTCTAGCTTAATTAGGGCTTCCCAAGTGGTGCTAGTGGTAAAGAACCTGCTTGCCTAATGCAGAAGACAAGAGATGCAGGTTGGGAGGATCCCCTGGAGGAGGGCATGGCAACCACTTCAGTATTATTGCCTGAGAATCCCATGTACAGAGGAGCTTGGTGGGCTATAGTCCACAGGGTCACAAAGAGTTGGATATGACTAAAGCAATTTAGCATGTAAGCAAGCTTAATTAATTCATCCATTCTATTAGCTCAGAAATGTTTTTGACGGTCTGCTATGTGTTGGGCTGCTGCTGCTGCTGCTAAGTTGCTTCAGTCGTGTCCGACTCTGTGCGACCCCATGAGACGGCAGCCCACAGGCTCCGCCGTCCCTGGGATTCTCCAGGCAAGAACACTGGAGTGGGTTGCCATTTCCTTCTCAAATGCATGAAACTGAAAACTGAAAGTGAAGTCGCTCAGTCATGTCTGACTCTTCGCGACACCATGGACTGCAGCCTACCAGGCTCCTCTGTCCATGGGATTTTCCAGGCAAGAGTACTGGAGTAGGGTATCATCACCTTCTCCAAAGTGTTGGGCACTGTGCTATAATTGAATGATATGTTTTAAATGATTCTTTCCTTACTTTATGAAATTAATAGATTGGGCTTCTCTAGATAGGATTATTTGAGATAAGATATATGGGGCTAATAGCGAAGTGGTCAAATGAGATATGTGTACAATGTACGATAGAAATTTAATTTCTTATTCCATTTGACTATGGTGTACATTCCTCCATTCTTAATATTGTATAGTTGTATGATGGCAACTGAGTTAGGGATTCTGGGTTCTCATTCAGGCTTTAGCACAAAATTGGTACAGTTTCTCCTTGCATTACTTCCCACGTCTGCAAAATGAGGGATCTGTTTACATTGGAGCTTAACAAGTTAAGGAAATATCTTAACTTTCTACTTCTCTTTGTCTTGCCCAGACCAGTGAAAGTGAATGAAAACAATGTCGTAATATAGTAATCTTATTGATGTAAAGAAAGTGCAGTATAATAGCAATACTATTTGAACACTAGTGCCATCTAGTGGAAAATGTATAATTTTTTAAACAGCATTTTCTGGGAAATCTCTCTTTGTAAAACAAGATTACTGATTGGTATCCTGAGAATTTTAAAGTAGTTAATTTTATTTTAGAAGGAATGAAAGATTGGAGAGAACAAAGCCAGAATCTGAAATATTGGGTGATGTTGAGAAAGCAAAATTTCTTTACCGTTTAATCATGTGAAATAATACCACATAGTCAAGGAAAATAAGAAATTTACTTATAAATTATAGTAAATAAATTTTTCTTTGAATTGTCTATTTTAAACAGATTTATTGCTACATAATTCAAATGTATGATTCACCCATTTAAAGAATTCAGTTAATTGCTTTTTAGTATTCACAGAGTTGTGCAACCATCTTCACAGCTGTAGAACATTTTCATCACTCAATAATGACAGATTTTTTTATGTTTCAAATCATAAAAAGTCACATTTGACCATGAATCACATGGAAGTAAAACAGTTGAAAATTCTGAGATTTGAAAGAATGATTACTAATTTGTCTTATATTAGAGAAAAGATATGCTAGGCCATTGCAGATTAAGTGAAATAAAACATGTAGCCTACAATGCACAATTATTAGAATGATAGACACTGAATTTCACATGAAATTCAGATTTGCCTTGAAATTTTTAATAAGTTCTTACTAATCTGTTTTAAAAGTGATATTGTAACTTATTTTTGAAATGCAAGGATAAAACAATAAATTATTATTATTTTTTATCTATCCAACTTTTTTTATTAATTTATTTTTTAAATTACAATACTGTATTTGTTTTGCCATACATTGACATGAATCAGCCACAGGTGTCCACGATCTCCCAATGCCAAAGCCCCCTCCCACCTCCCACCCCACATCCTCTCCCTGAATCATCCCGTGCACCAGCCCCATGCGTCCTGCATCCTGTATTGAACATAGACTGGCGCTTCATTCTTAACAAGATAGTATACATGTTTCAATGCCGTTCTCCCAAATCATCCCACCCTCTCCCTCTCCCTCAGAGTCCAAAAGTCTGTTCTATACCTCTGAGTCTCTTTTGTTGCCTCACATAGAGGGTCTTCATGGCTATCCTTCTAAATTCCATATATATGTGTCAGTATACTGTATTGGTGTTTTTCTTTTTGGCTTACTTCACTCTGTATAATCGGCTCCAATTTCATCCATCTCATTAGAACTGAGTCGAATTTATTCTTTTTAAGGGCTGAGTAGTACTCCATTGTGTATATGTACCACAGCTTTCTTATCCATTCATCTGCTGATGGACATCTAGGTTGTTTCCATGTCCTGGCTATTATAAACAGTGCTGCAATGAACATTGGGGTACATGTGTCTCTTTCAATTCTGGTTTCCTCGGTGTGTATGCCCAGCAGTGGGATTGCTGGATCATAAGGAAGTTCTATTTGCAATTTTTTAAGGAATCTCCACACTGTTTTCCATAGTTGCTGTACTAGTTTGCATTCCCACCAGCAGTGTAAGAGGGTTCCCTTTTCTCCACATCCTCTCCAGCATTTATTGCTTGCAGACTTTTGGATCACAGCCATTCTGACTGGTGTGAAATGGTACCTCACTGTGGTCTTGATTTGCATTTCTCTGATCATGAGTGATGTTGAGCATCTTTTCATGTGTTTGTTAGCCATCCGTATGTCTTCTTTGGAGAAATGCCTATTTAGTTCTTTGGCCCATTTTTTGATTGGGTAAAACAATAAATTATTATCATTGCTTTCCAAAATTTGTCTCAACTATGATCTAATTACAGTAAAGCTTATTGGCTATTGATATTAGTCTTTGTGTGCTAAGTCACTTTAGTCATGTCTGACTCTTTTCAACCCTATGGACTGTGGTAATGACCACACATATATGAACAGCCTCCTCTGTTCATGGGATTCTTCAGGTAAGAATACTGGAGGGGGTTGCCACGCTCTACTCCATGGGATCTTCCCGACCCAGGGATTGAACCTGGATCTCCTGCATTGCAGGAAGATTCTTTACTTTCTGAGCCACCAGGAATGTATAATTATAATTATGCTGCTGCTGCTGCTAAGTCACTTCAGTCGTGTCCAACTCTGTGTGACCTCACAGACGGTAGCCCACCACGCTCCCCCATCCCTGGGATTCTCCAGGCAAGAACACTGGAGTGGGTTGCCATTTACATTATATCTAATTAAGTAAAAATGTTTTGCCTTATTTGCAAATTTTTACTGGATTTTAAAATATTTTCACTGATATTTATTGGTGATCAATTAGTAACTTTCAGATTGTTCTGCATGAATATGGTCCAGAGTCTCCATTTTCCCGTCTATAAGTCTACAGGCTATTGATAATGTATGCAAGCACCTAACCTGGCATTGGTATGCACTCAAGAAACGGTAGTCTCCTTTTATTTCCTGAGTTTGGTCGTCTTTGCGTTTGAGAATAACATTTAAAATGAGATTTTTTCTCTTTTGATTCAATTTGATGACATACATCTTTTAATATGTGGCTCACAGGACAGAACACATAGGTACCACTTAGTTTCATTCAACCATCTGTTAATTGTGGCTATTTAATTTAAAATTAACTAAAGTTAACTCTACAATAATAAAAAATTCAGTTAGTCACATGAGTCACACTTAAAGTGCTCAAAGTTACTTGCAGCTAGTAGATGGGGTCCACGATGAATATTTCCATCATAGTAGAAAGTTCTATTGGACAACACTCCAGAGAATATAGGTAAATCTTGCACTTACCTAACACAAAATTTAATAAGCTAAATTATTTTAATATTTTTATTTCTCTGTTAATAGCCTTTACCACTCACATCTCACTGAGGTAATCGTGTAACCACAGGTGAACTACTCTCCCCCTCACGTTTTTCTAAACACAGCTTTGGCTTTCTCACCTGTCTGTCTTCAGTGCCCTCCTCTTAAAGCTTTCTCCCTTATATCTCCCTCCCTTGCTCCTTCAGGACTCATTTTCTGTTTCTATTCATACTCTAGTCTGCTGTTCTTTTGGCGATTAAACAGGCAGCTTGCAACTTTGCTGTCAGTTCTTATTTATTGTACTTTTATGTAGCTCATTTATAATGACTTAACTTTTAATGTACTTTAATCTTGCCCCAGTTGGATTATACCTCATAGAAAACTGGAACTTCAGTTCAGAGTTTGTCCTTCCAAGTTGCTTGGCACAGCGTCTTGCCCCCAGTAAGCACTTGCCTTATTCTTTTATTGACGTGATTTGATTCCCACAAACACTAATGAATCATTCATAAAATGTTGAGTTCCTACCTCAAGCAAGAACTGGTATATACTGTGAATATACATAGATAACTCTTAAGTTAGGTAAAAGTTCAAGAAATAAACATCTTGTCACATTTAGACTCAATCAGTAACAACTCTGCAGTGCGTCTTTTTGCTCCTGCGAGAGTTGCGTTCGGCCCTGTGGGATTTGAGGACCAATCAGCAGTGCCGACGGAGCCCTGCCTTCCATTGGCTGGCGTCGTCCCGGAAGCACATGCTGGGCTGGGCCCCCAGTGCGGGCGCTGCTGCGGTGTCGCCCCGTTGATCTCAGCACAGACAGTGGCTCAGCAGCTGCACGTTGACGCTAAAGGTTCTGCAGGGAGGCGGAGCACGGAGCCGCTGGCCCTGAGGTAAGTATGGGACTAATTAGGAGGGAGTGACCTGCGACCTCCTGTGATCTGAGCACCATTATGGACCACGATACAATTTAGGCCTGGGTTCGCTCAGAGAGGAGTATCCCAACCGTCTGGGTAGTAAGAAGCTCTCCCTTAGCCCTAGCCATGTGGGGCCTGAGCTGTCCTAAGTACAACAGAAGACTGTTTCTACCAGGGGCCTCGCTGCAGCCTTTCTGATTTCTGGATGGGACTGATTTTGAGTCGAACCTTCAGCCCATGTTTAGCAGAAGTCAGCCTCCAAAAGGAGGTGGTGGCCTGCTGAGATTCAATTCAGTCGCTCAGTGTCCGACTGTTTGCGACCCCGTGGACTGTAGTAGCATGTCAAGCCTTCCTGTCCATCACGAACTCCAGGAACTTACTCAAACTCATGTCCATCGAGTGTGTGATGTCATCCAACTATCTCATCCTTTGTCCTTCCCTTCTCCTGACTTCAATCTTTCCCAGCATCAGGGTCTTTTCCAAGGAAGCAGTTCTTCGCAATAGGTGGCCAAAGTATCGGAGTTTCAGCTTCAGCTTCAGTCCTTCCAATTAATATTCAGGACTGATTTCCTTTAGGATGGACTGGTTGGATCTCTATTGCAGTCCAAGGGACTCTCAAGAGTCTTCTCCAACACCACAGTTCAAAAGCTTATCTGAGGTTACTGCTATTTCTCCTGGCAATCTTGATTGCAGCTTGTGCTTCATCCAACCCAGCATTTTGCATAAGGTACTCTGCGCGTAAGTTAAATAAGCAAGGTGGTTATACACCACCTTAACTACTCCTTTCCTGATTTGGAACCAGTCTGTTGTTCCATGTCCAGTTCTAACTGTTGCTTCTTGAGCTGCATACAGGTTTCTTGAGGAGGCAGGTTAGGTGGTCTCGTATTCCCATCTCTTTCAGAATTTTCCAGTTTGATGTGATCCATGATGGACGTGAGTCTGAGTGAACTCCGGGAGTTGGTAATGGACAGGGAGGCCTGGCGTGCTGCGATTCATGGGGTCACAGAGTCGGACACGACTGAGCGACTGAACTGATTGACACAGTCAAAGGCTTTGCATAGTCAATAAAGCAGCAGTAGATGTTTTTCTGGAACTCTCTCTCTTTTTCGATGATCCAGTGGATGTTGGCAGTTTGGTCTCTGGTGCCTCTCTGCCTTTTCTAAATCCACAGCTTGAACATCTGGAAGTTCACAGTTCATGTACTGTTGAAGCCTGGCTTGGAGAATTTTGAGCATTACTTTGCTAGCATGTAAGATAAGTGGAATTCTGTGATAGTTTGAACTTTCTTTGGCAATTAGGGGTTTGGAAAGCTGGATTCTTGTTCCAGATCATAGGTTCAAGTACAGCAGATTATAAAGGAGAAAGGCTCTAGAAACACCTATGCATGTGGTTCATAGACATGAAGCGATTTACCCAGGGTCACATCTTTGTGATACACTCCACTCCAGTGCTTTTTCCCAGTACAACATGCATAATCCCACTTAATTTTTTAAAGTCAGTGTAGTATTCATCCTTAAATATTTCAGTGAGCTTCTCTTTCCTCTTTCATCACTTCAGTTATATGGACTTCTTAGACTTTAATGGTATCTTAATTGTTCTTACCACATTCCTCTTTTTATGGGCAAAAATTAGAAATGTCAGTGGTATGTACCAGTATTAAAAAGTTTTTCATTTACTCCTCGTTAAGTATTTTCACTCACTTTAGCAGCTGCAGTGTGTCAGACATTATGTTCAACACAAGATTGCCTCAATCACTCTTAGAAGGGAATCACTGAAATTAAAAATCTAGGATTATAGATGTAATTCTCTCATCTTTCACCATCTCTGCTTTTCATCAGCTTATGACCTGAAACGAGCTCTATGTGCTTCATTTTTCTCATCCATAAAAAACGGATGTGTTAATAGTATCTATTTCACATGGCTGGCGTGGAGATTAAATACGTTAATAATGTATACAGGCTTACACATTAGAATATGCCTGGCATGAAGTAAGCATTTGTAATTACTTGCTACTCTTATCTTGGTCTATTTAGCTTTAGAATTCATTTTTGGATGAGTGATCATTCTCATACCAGATGTCATATCTTTGTCTATTTCAGTGAGATATTTCTTCCTAATTACTAAGTGCTAGTAGAGTGCCAAATGATTATAAGACAAAATGACTTCCCTTGAGATCCTTCCTGGTCTTCCTGTGTCCTCCCTTGCTGCCATTGCTGAATCTACTGGTTTTAATGCACTTTGAAGAGCGGTCTTAGATACTTGCACATTGACATTGACATTGAAGTCACTCAGTCATGTCCGACTCTTTGCGACCCCATGGACTGTAGCCTACCAGGCTCTGCCGTCTATGGAATTTTCCAGGCAAGAGTACTGGAGTGGGTTGCCAAGACAGCAGCAGTGTTTTGTGTTAAATACTGATGGTTTGAACAGTGACAGTATATATTTTCTTAGTGACTTGCATGTAAAATCTGTGTGAATAAGCAATATATTTTGTTTTACCCTTTTTTTAAGTCTAGTTTCCTGAATTACTGGTAAAATTTAATTGGTATAAAAATCAATCTGATCTTTCTGCTTTATATAAAATTTGGGAAGAAAGTTTCCTTTAGTACTGAGATGACATTTGGGTTTTCTTAGATTCTTTTTTTTAAATTTATTTTTAATTGGTGGATAATTGATTTACAGTGTTGTATTGATTTCTGCCATACAACAGCATAAGTATACATATGTCCCCTCCCTAACGTTTTTATATTACATAAGCTTTACTGGTATAGTGAATACATTTTACTAAAGGCCTTATGTTTGTTTTTGTGACTCAAGTTTTCCTCTTTATGTCCTTTATTCAAAGGTTCAGTGAATTCTGTACCTATACAGAAAGTTGATAGAACTCACCTAATTAGAAATTAAATGCAGTATTTTGATTTAAGTTTGGAATTTTAAAGTAATATTCTCTTGGATAAAGTGTTTTCTTATTTCCCTTTGTATTAGACCTAAAGCACTGATTAACAGTTGAATTGTTTTGGATATGGCCCAAAGAAAACTTCTGTCTTCCCTTTAAGTGGATTATTGACACTGATTTGGGTTTCTACATAGATTAAAAAAAAATAGTAGTGGTATTTTTAGTAGTGCTGGTAGTGGTAAAGAATCTGCCTGCCAATACAGTAGCTACCTCTCTTGCCAGTGGAGAGCACAAGTTCGATCCCTGGGTCAGGATGATCCCCTGGAGTGGGGCATGGCAGCTGACACCACTATTCTTTCCTGGAGAATACCATGGACAGAGGATCCTGGCAGGCTGCAATCCATAGGGTCCCACAGAGCTGGACACAACCTAAGCTACTTAGCATGCATGCATGCACATGGTACATACATATGAAATACTGGCTTCACAGTAATAGTTATTTTGAGTGCTAAGTCATTTCAGTCATATCCAACTCTTTTCAACCCCTTGGACTGTAGCCCACCAGGCTCCTCTGTCCATGGGATTCTCTAGGTGAAAATACTGGAGTGGGTTGCCATGCCCTTCTCCAGAATAGTTACTTTAGTTAAATAATACTGTTTTTTCAATATTATCAGAATAACACAAACATTTTCTGTTTCTCAATTGAGCTATGAAGGTAAAAATGTGCCTAGAACCTGTCAAAGAATTAGGAATTTTCATGATGTCTGTAACAGTAACTCTTATGTTGGAATCCATCCCCACTTCCACTGCCCCAGCACCCATCCTTCAGAGAACATAAGCTGCCGGAAAACAAAACCAAGGTACTGCAGTCATTAGCATTTTAAGCTACATTTGTTCAATAAGTTCAAATTATTTTAGTTTTTATATCATTTTAGATGGATGAGGCATTTATTTAGGTACACGAGAGTTTCTGGCAGTCTTAACAAAAATATCTTTGTATAGAATTTATTGTGTATGTCTATCACTGTAAAATAAAATCTTTCCTACTTAGGACCACACATTTTCTGCTATGTATACTAATACTGACTGAACTCAATATTGTTATTTAATTATTTTCAGGTAATGCTTGATTTAGTCTTGGTAGATTTGTTTACTGCTTAGAGTGTAAAGTAAACATGAAATTATATATGTATCTTGCCTCATTCCATATGTAGCCTCATTCTTCATGGTATTTTATAGTTTTGTCTATTATTGCAGGCATATAAGTACTTACAACAAATATTGTATTTAATCATCTTTCCAACTTGTTCTATCTTTATTTTTAAGTAAGGAAGTACCAATTTAGACATATGCTTCACATAATTTTTTACACACATACTTTTTGGTAGTGAAAAGAAAAATAGAATATAATTGATTTAGGTAAATCACTATAATTGTCTGAAGAGGTGAAGAAGTGAAGTTGCTCAGTCGTGTCTGACTCTTTGTGATACCATGGACTATAGCCTGCCAGGCTCCTCTGTCCATGGAATTTTCCACGCAAGAGTACTAGAGTGGGTTGCCATTTTCTTCTCCAGGGGATCTTCCTGACCCAGGGATCGAACCCAGGTCTCCCACATTGTAGGCAGATGCTTTACCCTCTGAGCCACCGGGGAAGCCCATAATTGTCTGAAGGCTGACGTAAGACCAGGCTTATACCAAGAGCAGTTTCTAAAGTAGCTATAGCTAGAAATTAAAAGTAAATCTGATAAATAAGATAATTATTTATAAAACTGAATGCTATGTTTGTGTTTTTGAGCACTCAGAATTCAAAGCACATGCTTTAAATTATATTTTGGTTTAATATCATTAATAATTCAGTCAAAGTGTTGAAATTCCTTTTTCTCCAGCTTTGTAAATCTGATATTTTCTTTGGTCTGTGGTTTTAATGTTTCCTTGCAGAACAAAATGGCAGATGCTGAGGCAGGCAAGAAGATCTTTATTCAAAAATGTGCTCAGTGCCACACAGTGGAGAAAGGTGGAAAACACAAGACTGGTCCAAATCTCTGGGGCCTTTTGGCAGAAAAACAGGACAAGCGCCAGGATTTTCTTATACCGAGGCAAACAAAAACAAAGGTAAAAGCTAGGCAGTTGTTGGAGCAAACCAGAAACTTCATAGCAAAGAAGAAAGCACCGGATTTGATATTATAATATTTCCTAATTTGCAGTATTAAAAACGAAATCCACATGTTTATATTACAAAGATATTAATGTATATCAAAAGATCTGTGTTTGGATAACTGGTCATGCTTTTATCAGCAAAATTAGCAATCCTCTGTAGCATTAATTTTTTGCCTATACAAGGCACTTCATTTTTTGCAATACATTTACCTTGAAAAAGCATAAACTAAATTTAAAAAATCAAATTATGTTTTAATGGCACAATGGTAATTTTCTATTTGTGGTAGTGATTCTTAGCAGGATGAAATAGTATATTCAATTTGAAAAAGTATATTCAGTTATTTTTCAGCTTGAAAAAGTATAGTCAGTCATTTCTTTGTTGCTAGAAGTTATGTAGATGGCAGTGAATTTTAGGTTGAAATTAAAAATAGTTGCAAAAGACTGTAATATGTTTGCAAAGCAATTTATTACTCCTGGAGATATCTATATATATTTATAAATATAGTTTGCATTCACTTAAAAATAAAGTACTTCTCTGTTTTGAACTGTTCTTGGGATCTGAGCATTTCTTACTGGTCCAAATTTCAGATCACTACTATACTACTGTTTGGAAAGATTTTTATTTTACTTTATTTATATTTCTTTTTATTTTTCTAGTAGATGAAATTCACATAAATACAATTAGCCATTTTGAAGTGTAAAATTCAGAAACATTTACTGTATCTACAGTGTTGTACAATCACCACCTCTGTAGTTTCAAAGCTTTTTGTTATCCCAGAAAAACCCTTGTACCCGTTAAATAATCACTCCTCATATCTAACTACCAGCCTTTGGCAATCACTTATCTGCTGTCTCTATGGATTTGCCTACTCTGGATATTTCATATGAAAGGGATCATATAATATATGATCTTTTGTGTTTGACTGCTTTTGCTTAGCATATTTTTATTGAAATTGAAGCATGTATCAGTACTTTATTACTTTTTTAATTACTGAGCAATATTCCATTGCATGTATATGTGTGTCTGTGTGTATATATATATATATATATATATATATATTTTATATATATATATATAATTGTTTTTATTCATTCATCAATTGATGGACATTTGTATTGTTTCCAGCTTGTACCTATTTTAAACAGTACTGCTGTGAACATTTGTGAAAAAGTGTTTGTTTGAGTCCCTGTTTTCAGTTACCTTAAATCTACACCTGGGAGTGAAATTGCTGGATCAGTTAACTACACTTAACTTTTTGAGGAAAAGTCAAACTATCTTCCACAGTGGTTACACCATTTTTCTTTTCCATCGGCAATGGAGGAGGATTCTTATTTCTCTATACACTCACCCAGACTTGTTATTTCCTTTTCTTCTCTTTTACTGCCATCTTAGTGGATATGAGGGCTTCCCGGGTACCTTAGCAGTAAAGACTCTGCCTGCAGTACAGGAGATGCGAGTTTGATCCCCGGGTTGAGAAGATCCTTGGGAGAAGGAAATGACAACCCACTTCAGTATTCTTGTCTGGGAAATCCCATGGACAGAGAAACCTGGTGGGCTACAGCTCATGGGGTCTCAAAAGAGTTGGTCACAACTTAGCAACTAAAAACAACAGCAACAGTGGGTAGGAAGTGGCGTTGGTGACTTTGCTTTGTATTTCCATAATGATCCATAATGTTGAACATTGTTTCATGTGCTTGTTGGCCATTTGTATATTTTCTTTGGAAAAATGTCTGTTTATATTCTCTACCCATTTTTTATTTGAGTTGACTTTTGGTCAGGTTTTAAGAGTTCTTTCCAGGTGGTGCAATGGTAAAGAATCCACCTGCCAATGTAGGAGACACAAGAGACATAGGGTCGATCCCTGGGTTGGGAAGATCCCCTGGAGTAGGAAATGGCAGCAAGACTCCAGTATGCTTGCCTGGGAAGTTCCATTGACAGAGGAGCCTAATGGGCTACAGTTCATGGGGTCACAGAGTTGGACACGTTGGAGCACACGTGTGCTGCTTTGCACTTCAAGAGGTGTGCATGTATTCTGAACGTTAAACTCTTATCAAATAATGACTTGCAGTTTTTTCTCTTATTCTGTAGATTGTCTTTATTTTTAAAAATAATGTCTTATGATGAACAGTGGTTTTTAATTTGTATGAAGTCTGTTTATTTTTATTGTTGATGTGACTTGTGTTTTGGATGTTAAATCTAAGAATCTATCACCATAACAAAGGTTATAAAGATGTACCCTATATTTTCTTCTAATAGTTTTAGTTCTTACATTTAGGTCACTGTTTTACCTCTAATTAATTATTGTTAACTTTTTATATAGAGTGAGGTAGTGGTCCCACTTTATTCTTTTGCATGTGGTTATTTAGTTGTCCTTGCACCATTTGTTAAAGAGATTCATTCTTTCACAGTTGAATGGAATTTACTCGCTTGTTGAAAATCAGTTGAGGTTTACTTCTGGACTTTCAGTTCTCTTCCATTTGTCTGTATGTCTGTTCTTGCAGACATACAGAAATGCAGCCTATTGCCTTTCTGTTCTTATACTAGTGCCACACTGTTTTGCTTATTGTAGCTTCCTAATGAATTTTGAAATTCGGAAGGATGAGCCCTCCAACAGTGTTTTTATTTTTCAGTATTTTTTGGCTTTTCAGAACCCTTTGTAACTTCCTGAGTTTGAAGATCATTTTTCCATTTCTGTAAAAAAGCCCTATAGAATTTTGATAGATATTGATAGTATCTGTAAGTTGCTTTGGCGAGTATTGCCATTTTAACATTATTAACATTATATTCTATGAACATGGGATGCCTTTCCATTTTTTGGCGTGGGTGCTCAATCAGTCGCATCCAACTCTCTGTGACCCCATGAACTGTATCGCATCAGGCTCCTCTGTCTATGGAAGTTTCCAGGCAGGAATACTGGAGTGGGTTCCCATTCCCTAGCCCAGGAGATCTTCCTGATTCAGGGATGAAACCCATGTCTCTTGTGTCTCCTGCATTGGCAGATGGATTCTTTACCGCTGCACCACCAGAGAAGCCGCGTTGCTCTTGTACTGTGCAGCTTTGCTGACTTCATTTATTATCTCTAGTAGATTTTTGTGTGATTCTTTAGCATTTTCTATGTAGAGAATTATGTCACCTGTGAATAGGGATAGTTTTACCTCCTTTCTAACCTGAGTAGCTTTTATTTGTTATTCTTTTCTAATTGCTCTGGGTAAGACTTCTGATAGAATTCTGAATAGCCCTGGTAAAAGTGAGAATCTTTATCTTGTTCCTGATCTTAGAGGGAAAGGTTTCCATTTTTTACCTTGAATATGGTGCTAGCTGTGGGTTTTCCATAAATTCTGGTTTTCACATTAAGCAAGGTCCTTTCTATTGCTAGTTTGCTGAATGTTTTTTATCATGAAACGGTTTTGGATTTTGTGAAATGCTTTTTCTGTGTCTGTTGAGATAATCATGTGTGTTTTTTTCCTTTTGCTCTATTAATGTTTGTATTATATTGATTTTCCTGTGTTGAACTATTCTTGCATTCCTGGGATAAATCCCAATTGGTTGTAGTGTCTAATTCTTTTAACAGTAATGTTGAATTTAACTTGCTAGTACTTTGTTGAAGATTTTTACATAAGAGATAATTGGTTTGTCATTTTCTTGTGATGTCTTTACTTGGTGTTTGAAGAAGTTTTAAATATAGATTATTGGCAGCTATGAGTCCTTTCATTAGTGATTTGAATTTAGTACTAAAAATTTTCTTGATAGGTTTTATACTGCGTATATAGACCAAATTGGGCTTCCCTGTTGGCTCAGTGGTAAAGAACCTGCCTGCCAGTGTACGAGATGAAGGTTCAGTCTCTGGGTTGGGAAGATCCCCTGGAGAAGGAAATGGCGCCCACTCCAGTATTTTTGCCTGCGAAATCCCATGGACAGAGGAGCCTGGCAGTCTACAGTTCATGGGGTTGCAAGAGAGTCAGATATGACTTAGTGACTAACTAACAACAACATAAACTAAATTACCTTGCTTGATTGAGCTTTGCAGACCATGTTGTAGGAGAAAGGCTTTAATATGAGTAGTTGGCATCTTGTGTACTATTTTTTATTTTCGAGTGCACATGTAATAGCTTGCTTTTTGTCTAAAGAGGAATTCTACTTATTTCAACCTGTATTAATGTTTCTAGTAAGATAGTGTTTGGGTTGGTGTCAGCATATTAGATTTCTTAATATTATTGCAAGGTGCACTTTACTTTAGCAACAACATCAGGAAACTAGGAAAAAACCAAGTTTATTACTCACAGATCCTTGAGGGTACACAGCATGCCTGGGGCCACACAGTGTGGTTGCAGATAGAGAGAGAGAGTATGGGCTTGGAGTTTTGCTTTTATTGGGTTTGCGGATGGGTTGCCTAGGGTTTTATGGGTTCACTCTTTACTGGTGAATTTAAAATATAAAAGCATGAATTAAAGCATGGGAAGGGAAAAGCACGAAGGTCAGTCAAATAGGTATGTGGGTCTCCCAGAGCTTTCTGAAGGAAGAGAACTTCATGGGGGCAACCTGGCTCTCTATCTACTTGGGTAGTTGTTGCTCAGTCGCTCAGTCATATCTGACTTGCCATGACCCCATGGATTGCAACATGCCAGGCTTTCCTGTCCTTTACCATCTCCCGGAACTTGCTCAAACTCATGTCCATTTAGCTGGGTGATGCCATCCAACCAAATCGTCCTCTCTCATCCCCTTCTTCTCCTGCCTTCAGTCTTCCCCAACATCAGGGTCTTTTCCAGTGAGCTGGCTCTTAGAGTCATGTGGCCAAAGAATTGGAGCTTCAGCATCAGCATCAGTCCCTCCAATGAATATTCAGGATTGACTTCCTCTAGGATTGACTGGTTTGATCTCCTTGCAGTCCAAGAGACTCTGTGTAGCTGGTAGTGCATTTATTCAAAATGTATATATTTGAAAGAGTTGCCTCAGCAATTGAAAGCTTAATGTTCAGCACTTATATTACAATAAAAGATTAATTGTGAGTTACTTATACTACAGATAGATAAGATGTAGTGAAATTTTTGTTATCTGGAATTCTGGAGAAAGAGACTTTATGGATAGTCAAATAGTTTGAGTAAAAGAAAATTAACACACCTAGATTGCCAGCTTTTTCTGTGCATATGTGAAAGTAAGATACTTTTCATTTTCTCAAAGCCTTGAGAGCAATGCCATTTAGTAGGATGGAAAAGTGGCAAAGCCATTTGTTCCTAGACTTGGGTTCCCAGGCCAGCTCTGATGAGGCAGGAAGTTTATGCTAAGTCTGTTTTAGAGCACTACTGCTACATCTTAGCATTGGAGGGCAATAGTTTCCTAGGGCTGCTGTAACCAAGTACCATAATTTAGGCAGCTTAAAATAGTGGAAATTTATGTGTTCATAGCTCTGGAGGCTAGAAGTGTAAATCAGGAAGTCGGCATGGCCATGCTCTTTCTGAAGCCTGAGGACAATCCTCCCTTGCTTCTTCCTAGCTTCTGGGTGTTTGCCAGTAAACTTGGAGTGTGGGGCCTTCAGCTGCATGACTCCAGTCTCTGCCTTCATTGTTACGTCGTCCCCACGTGTCGGTGTTCACATGGCCTTCTAGTAAGGATGCTAGTAATATTGGATTGGGAGACCTATCCTCCTCAGTATGGCCTATCTTACTTTTCAGATGTGATCTTTACTAATCACAGCCACAATGACCTTATTTCCAAACAAAGCCACATTCTGAGGCACCAGAGGTTAGGGGTCTCAACATAGTTTTATGCAGGGGACACCGACAAAAAGGACCACAAACATATAAAATACATATATAGACAATTAATAAAAATTCTTATATTAAAGCAAGATAAAGTTTAATCTTTGTTAAGTCAAGGGTGTATATCACCTTTTTAAAACATCTGTGTAGTTGTTATATTACTTACATTGGGCTAAGTCGCTTCAGTCATTTCTGTTTTCTCCACTCCATGGACTCTAGCCTACTGGGCGCCTCTTTCCATGGGATTCTCTAGGCAAGAATACTGGAGTGGGTTGCCATTTCCTTCTCCAGGGAATCTTCCCAGTCTAGGGATTGAGCCCGCATTTGTTAGGTCTCCTGCATTGGCAGGTGGGTTCTTTACCACTAGCGCCACCTGGGAAGCATAGTTGTTATAATACAATATCATTGTATTTAGTATATGTAGAAATGCTGGTTAGTAGATATTCTTTAATAAAGAATTTGGTCTTTATCTCAGGTTCCTGGGAGAGATCTGTAAAACAATGGAATTTCCCAGTGATAACAGGGTTTGCCCTGGTGGCTCAAATGGTAAAAAAAAAAAATCTGCCTACAATGTTGGAGATCTGGGTTCAATCCCTGGGTCAGGAAGAGCCCCTGGAGTAGGGAATGGCAACCCACTCCAGTATTCTTGTATGGAGAATTCCATGGACAGAGGAGCCTGGCAGGTTATATATAGTCACTGGAGTCACAGTCAGACACAACTGAGAGACTAACGCGTACATACCCCTCCACACACACTAGTGTCTTTGTTGTTCAATGTTGGGCCTTGGGATTGCAGCCTGAATTTATGCTAATGAGAAAATTTGGTAGGGCTCTTGATAGGGCTGGGACTGGCCAAGCTGGAAAGACCAACTCTTTGATTAGAGAATTGGGACTTTGGGCTATATATCAGTGTAATCTCCAGGTATGGGGGTAGGGGCTGGAGATTGAGTTCAGGCACATGGTGAGTGATGCAGTCAGTCAAGTCTGTGTAATGAAACCCCGGTCAAAAACTCTGGCCACTTTAAACTGGAAGCTCTGCTTGAGCTTCCTGTTGGTGAGCACGTTCATGTACTAGAAGGGTGATGAGTCCTGATCCCACAGGGCCAGGACCCTCTGTGTGTGTGACTTGCCCAGAACTCACCATATGGGTCTCTTCACTTGGCAGGTACTGATTTGTATCCTTTATAGTAAAACTGTGATTTTTAAGTGGTGCTTTCTTGAGTTCTGTGAATTGTTTTACTGAATTATCATACCTAAGGGAGTCCTGGTAACCCTTAAATTTATAGCCAGTTGGTTAGAAGTTTGGATGGGCTGGGTATCCTGAACTTGCAACTAGTCTAAAGTGAGGCAGTCTTGTTGGAAACTTTGGAGTCTGTGCTAACTCTAGACAGTATGAGAATTGAATTGCACTTACTACAGTAAGTCTTAAACTTGCATTTATTGTTTGCATTTATATGGCTCTTTAACTTTTCAAGTAATATTTTTCTATAGTGTCTTTATTATCTTCTTATAAGAACAGTCAACTTTTAAAGTTCTGATTTTTAGAACAGTTATTATTGTCCCTCTAGCTGCCAACATTTTAAAACTCTTTAACATTTTCTTTGCTTATTAATATTGATTTGAAATCATATTAAAACATTACAAAATATCTTTTATTATAGGCTATTGTCAAAGATAAAAGGCTTATAAGGCTTGGCTTTAACATTATTTAACAATTAGAAATAAAATTTTCCTAAGTGAGATTGTTTAAGTAGTATTTGTGACTTTCTTGGGCATATAATATGAGTATTTGTTAGTTTTACTAATGAAATAAGAATGATAAGTAGCAGAATGAAATTGGACTCTATTATATATTACTGACAAAAATTAATTTGAAATACATTAAAGATTTAAACATAAGACTGGAAACTATAAAACTCCTAGAAGAAAACATAGAAAACTCTTCCACATTGGTCTTGACAGTGGTTTTCTGGATATGACACCAAAGGCAGAAGCAAAAGAGCAAAAATAAATGAGACTATATCAAACTAAGGGCTTCCTTGGTAGCTCAGCTGGTAAAGAATCCACCGCAATGCAGGAGACCCCGGTTCGATTCCTGGTTTGGGAAGATCCTCTGGAGAAGGGATAGGCTACCCACTCCAGTATTCTTGGGCTTCTCTGGTGGCTCAGTTGGTAAATAATCTGCCTGCAATGAGGGAGACCTGGGTTTGATCCCTGGGCTGGGAAGAGCCCCTGGAGGAGGGCATGGTAACCCACTCCAATATTCTTGCCTGGAGAATCCCCATAGACAGAGGAGCTGTGTGGGCTATAGTCCATGGGGTCGCAAAGAGTTAGACACAACTGAGCAACTAAGCACAACACAGCATATCAAACTGAAAAGCTTCTGACCATCAAAAGAGACAATCCACAAGATTAAAAGGCACCCTACTGAATGGGAGAACATATTTACAAATCATGTATCTAATAAGGGGTTAATATCCAAAATATGTAAAGAACTCATACAACTCAATAGAGAGAAAACCAAACAGCCAAATTAAAAAAGTTTACAGAGGGACAGAATAGATACTTTTCCAAAGAAGATACACAGATGGCCAACAGATACATGAAAAGGTGGCCATCATCACTAGTAACCCAGTAATGCAAATGAGATTGTCACCTCACACCTTTAGAGTGGCTGTTATCAAAAGACAGGAAATGACAATTATTGGCAGGGATGTAGAGAAAAGGGAACCTTTGCACTGTTGGTGGGAATGTAAATTGATGCAGCCACTGTGGAAAACAGTATATAGTTTCCTCAAAAAGTTAAAAATATAACTACCATATGATCCAGTAATCCCACTCCTGGGTATACATCCAAGTTCAGTTCAGTTCAGTTGTTCAGTTGTATCCGACTCTTCACGAACCCATGAATCGCAGCACGCCAGGTCTCCCTGTCCATCACTATCTCCCGGAGTTCACTCAGACTCACGCCCATAGAGTCAGTGATGCCATCCAGCCATCTCATCCTCTGTCATCCCCTTCTCCTCCTGCCCCCAATCCCTGCCAGCATCAGAGTCTTTTCCAATGAGTCAACTCTTCGCATGAGGTGGCCAGAGTGCTAGAGTTTCAGCATTAGGATCCAAAGGAAATGAAAATAGAACCTTGAAGAGGTATCTATACCACCATGTTCATTATGGCATTGTTTACAATAGCCAAGATATTGAAATGACCTAGAGTCCATCAGTGGATGAACGAATGAAGAAGATATGCTGATATACACAATGGAATAGTATGCAGCCATGAGAAAGAAGGACACCCTGCTATTTGCAGCAACTTGGATGAATCTCGAGTGCATCATGCTAAATGAAATAAGTCAGACAGAGAAAGACAGATCCTGTATAATATCACTTACATGTGGAATCTAAAAAAGCCAAGCTTAGGAAAATAAAGAGTAGAATAGTAGTGACCAGGGTGGGGAGTTAAGGTAATGGAGAGATACTGGTCAAAGGGTACAAACTTCCAGCTACGAGATTAACAAGTTCAGAGGATCTAATGTATAACATGGTGATTATAGCCACTTACTATGAAAAGCAATGGCAATTATGTGATGGGGTGGAATTTTTGCTCTTGCTATGGTGGTGATGAAAAATCAATATATAAATGTATCAAATCAACATATTTTACACCTTAAACTTAGAGAATGTTATACGTCAATTATATCTCACTAAAGCTGGTAAAAATTAACAGGGTTTTAAAATAATGTTATTTAGAATAAAATAAAGATTTGAAAAATACTTTAGCACAGCTTGATCAAAGACAGACTTGATAAAATTATTATTGTCAAAATAATATTTTGGGGGACAATGATAATTTAGTAAATTTTAGAAATAAATTAACTCATGATTGGCCCAGGATTCTGTGCTATCAAGTGATATAACTCAGATTCAAACTCAGTTCTTCTTGGACCTTTAATGAAGTCATATCATGGGGTTAACATATTAGCTAAACTAACTTATTAGTGATTAATCTTTTTCCTTTTATCATAAAGAGACAGTAGGACACATAAAATCATAAATGTACTAATCATTTAATAAATAGTTTGAAATCATTTATACTATCTGAACATTCAAATAGTTCAACAGGATATTCACCATATAAGTGATTTTCATGTCTCCCTGTCCTCCCTATTCCTTTCCCTTCACCAACTAATTTTATATGGTAATCATCTTCATAATTTTAGTGGTCATATTCATACTTTAAGTTATATCACATGCCTCTATTATTTTATTTAACTACTTAATATCTGTCTGTTCTTCACTCTGGAAGATGAGAAAATCAAAGTAGTTGTACAGCCTCCCATTTTTCCCATACTGTCTCTTAACTCTTGCTACTTACGTTTTTATTTCTGCTCTGACGTGATATATATAATTTATGTCCTATGTGATTATAATTGCCATAGTTGCTTTAACACTTGTCCTACATTTAGATTGGATTAGTGCTTATTCCCAGCTTTTAGAAGGTTATCTATCTATCAGTAGTTATGCTAAGAAAGAATTACTGGGGCCATATTATCTTAGTTCTTAATGTTTGAAAGCATCCATGGATTCCCATTACTCTTGAATATTTTGGCTAGACATAAAATAATTGGATGATTCTTTTAGTTCCTCAAAATTTTGTATGTTTTGTGTTGGATTATTCTTTAAAGAAATCTGAAGCCAGCCTGATTGTTTTCCTACAAGTTAATTGGTTTTATTTTTTTCTTGCCCCCTAAGTTTCAATAAAATTCTTATTAAAATTTAGTAACTTACTGGGTTTATGTAAGCCTTGATTCATCTATTTCAGACTTTCCTGGGATATGTGTTTTTTCAGTTGGTAGACTCAGAACTTTTATTTTTGAAAGTTTTCTTGCATTACATGTTTTTAAAATTTTATACTTTTTCATTTGTTTTTTAAAGAAATATTACTTGGGCCATCAGTTGTACATATTTGGGTTATCTTTTGTCTGTTTATCTTCTGTAACTTATTTTTCCTTTGATTGTTCTAAAATTTTAATTTTTTTGTTTTGTTTTTTATCAATACTTTCAGGCCTGAGTGTGCTATGAGCAATGCCTATTCTTTTGCTGTCATTTATGTCTTCTGTTTTTATCATTTCCTCCTTGACCCTTTGTAGCTCTGCTGTAAGCCCTTGCTTTGTAAAGATCTTTTTGAATCCAGTGGAGTGTGGTCATGATATTTCTGATAATTTTTGATGTGTATATTTCATTTATCTTTTGGCTTTTTTGTATTCCTTTCTGCTGTGTTGTATACATGTTGTGTATTTGTGTTTTCAGTACTCTTTCATGCTGATTCCTTTTTGATTACTGCTCATCTTTTGATGAGGACAGTTCATCAGGATGGATATTTGCAGAAGGTCAGTAAGAGTGAGGGTCTGAGCTTTCCAGTTGGTTATGAAGTCTTCCTTACCCACAGTTATATTTTAGAGATATGTGTATGTGTGAATGTTGGCTGGGAGGTTATTTGGCTCTTCAGCTCACCAAGTCTGGTGGTTCCAGGGTTACCCAGCACCTTTCTCTTCTGTCCTGTAACAAGGTAGAATCAATCTTTTAAAGATGTGTTTTCTTCTTTAATCCTGTCTCTCCTGGCCCTCCATGATATCAAACTGAATTTAGACTTTCAAAGCCAGTCGATACATACTGAACTCTTTTGAGGCCAGAGGGTATGACTCTGCCCCTTAGGCTTTGTCGCCTATTCTGGAGAACTTCTGTCTTGAAGTTGGTGACAAGTGTCCGCTCACTCTGGTCCAGGTGTTAATGTCCGGGGTAGTTTCCTAATTGTATCCACTTTGGTAATAAGAGGCACTCCCTCAAGAATTTTATTAAAAGTAGAATTAGCATTTCTATTTCTCTTTGTTCATGTTCTTTTTAACTGGTTTCAGAAAGGAAAAAAAGTTAGAGGCAACTTTTTCTCTGGTTTTAAAACTGGATTCCTGAAGTCATAAGTTTTTGGTAGAGATCTAGACAGAGGCAGCTTGCTGTGATTGGTAAAAACCAACCAACCAACCACCCCCCACCCCAAACATGGAAATATGAGTTACTAGTCACAGGTTCTTGACTCTGTGTAGCCTTGCCATCTTAAGGTAAGTTATTATCCTCTGTTTGGGTCATCATTTACTTATCTGCAAAATGAGGATTTGGGTCAGTTGATCTCTAAGATCTTTTCTAGAATGAACTCTGTGAGTCTAGGAGGATGGCATACTGCTTAGGCATATGTCTGGGTTGGTGGTTCATTGGTGTACCTTAGATAATCTTAAACAGCATTGGATTTCTATAAGAAACCCAAACAGTAGATCACCAAAGGCTAATTTTGGAATTTTCTTGTAGGTCAGAAACTGTAAGTATTTTCGGTTATAATAGCATTCCAATTGGGTCCAAAAGTAAGCTTTTGTTTACTAATGTAGATCACATCAGTAAGTAAATTTTATAAATGTAATTATGCAAACTTAAAACTTATTTTCACCTTTATAGGCATTATCTGGGGAGAGCAGACTTTGATGGAATATTTGGAGAACCCAAAGAAATATATCCCTGGAACTAAAATGATCTTTGCTGGTCTTAAAAAGAAGAGTGAGAGAGAAGATCTTATTGAGTATTTGAAACAGGCAACATCTTCATGAAATGTTGTTGCAACTTAAAAATTATTAGTTATATAAACCAAAATTTTCCAATTTCAAACACTGCATGTTTAAAACATTTATATTTGATCTTTCTTGATCAGCCTGTAGTAAGTTTAACATTTTAAAATAAAGGTTGATATTTTTGATTGTGTGTAACCTACCCTTCAGAGTCTGAAGTTGATTTTGTCTGGTTGCTAAGGATGTGAGCAAGGTCAGGGTGGAGGAGGAGAGAGAAGTAAACTTGAAACTTACTGTTCTTCAGTCGTCTGTACATGCACAAAATATTTTATATATCTAGCAGATAATGGAAATAGTTTCCACATACTTATTTCTCTGCATTTTAAATGTAAATATAGCAGACATTAGGTTTAATTTTTCATTAAGTTGTTTTGGTTTTGTGTTTACCTTTATAAACAATACTTAAAATAACTTTAAGGGGAAAAATGTAGGGAAAATGAAGTCAAATATATCTAGGAATGTTATCTAGGAATGTTATTGGGGGAAAAATTGCAATTGTTGACCATAGGTGACATAAAATAAAACCTAGATGTAGGGTCAGACCCGAGGGCCTTGATGGGCTGCCCCTCCTCTCCCTGCCACCGGCGAGAAGGTCCCTAACGGAAAGATCCTCCCAGATCCCGGGGACCAATGACAGCACACTTCACTGGTTGCCATGATGAGCCGCCCCTCCTCTCCCCTTCTGCTGGGGAAAGTTCCTACCCCCTAATGGAGGGAGCCTCCTGGATCCGGGGACCAGTGACAGCACAGTTTGCCAGCTAAAGCTGCCCCACCTCCGCCACATAAAAGGACCTATCAGCCCGAGACACCTTGCCTGGCAACCTATCCAAACCCCCCCATCCATTAACCTGCCCATCCCTTGCAGAGTGCATATATAAACAAACTTCTAACATGGTCCACGCGCGTGGACTTCCTGGACCTGCCTCCTGGACCTGCCTCCTTCGGGTCTGGGAACCCTGCCCGGGAGTGCTTCCCCAGTAAAGCCTGTTAGATACTCTTTTGGGGTCCTGGTCATCTTTACCTGACACTAGAGAGAAGGAGAAAAGCATGTTGCATGTTAATAGACATTTATATCCATAGCATACATGTTTTCTGCATATATCTGTCGGCATTACAGTGCCCTTCTAACCCTGAGTAATGTAAGGCTGGACTGTAGGGAGGGATAGCAGGGACCCTGGGAGACAGGGAGAAAGAATAACAACCTTCACTGTAAATGTGAAAGACTGCCCACCTCACAGTAAGTAGGAGTGAGGCCTGGTGGGGCAGGTCCACAACAGGCCTGTGTAGGAGGGAAGAGTGGCTCTGTGTGGTGTGAAACGACCCATGTCATCTCCAGTACTCTGTCACCCGAATGATACGGCCCCACACAAGGAGAAGCTGTTTCCTTGTTGATGGCATGGATAATGGACTGGTTAGGTTCATAATAGTTGAAGATAGGCTAGCCATTATCTCATTTGTACTTCACAACATGGAAATTTCCATCTCATTTCCACTCACCACCACCCACCCCGCCCCCAACAGACATACACCATAAGGTGAAGTTTACCTTCTACAGGGAGACCTACGTCTGGTGCCAGAACCAAAACTTGGATCTTCTACTCCAATGCTTAATAACTTTTTACCGTATCATAGGGATATGTTAGCTAACATTAACAGAATCCACTGCTAAGAAGATATTCCTGTCAGAAGGGGAATACGGTTGAAAAGAAGGTGATTTCCAGAAGGTTCCATTAAATCTTTTAAGTGCCTGGGACTACTCTTAATGCTTCTAGCAAGTGGGAGAGGGTGTACTCCTCCTGGAGCCCAGGGCCTGTGTTGAATAGGAGAGTGTGTCCCTGGGGGCCAGAGAGAAGGTCTTAGGCAAAGCTGATCTTGTTACTCTCTCTCTGGAGGAGTTCTTTGATGAGGTCAGAGACATCTGTAGGGACGCTCAAGCATACATTAAGGATGTTGCCAGTGTCAGAGCTGACTTGAGTTTGCAATGATGTAGAACTGGGTGACATACCCTCTGTTCTGATCTGCATGAGACATAGAGCTCTGTGAGAAAGAGCTAAGATCTCAATTCGTATTCATAATCATAGCTCACATTTATACAGTCCTGATAGATAAACTTGGTGGTTGGTACTGAGAAAAAGCCATGTTGCACAGGAGAATGAAGGTCTCCTGTTTGGAGTTTAAATACTTTTTGACCTAGGAGTAGTAAAAAAAATATGGTAGTATGAGAAGAGCTGAAATGATAAAAGTCATTTGGTGGAAATGGAGAAGTATTAGGTGGATCTTTTCCATTTCAAAAATTGTCAGCTAGTGATAAGTTGTTGAATGTTGATTTACATTTATGAGTATCCAGGTAATAGCAAAATAAGTATCTCTTTGCTGGTAGCAATGTTTCTAATATTAGGAAAAACATTTTGAGGGAAATTTTCAAATAAACACATTAATTAAAATTCTGTATTATCATAGGCTTTATTACTGAATGAATATATGTCACCTTTGAGAGGCTTAAGTCCATCTTGGTTAATTTGGTACTGTGCCAACTTAGCTAAGTTGGAACTGTTTCCCAGAACTTTCTTCTCTGTATGACTCCTGGTTAGGCCTGGTCACATGAGGAGTCTGCCTGAGATTTGGAAAGCAGCAGTTGGATGGAAGCCTTTACACTTGAACAGTCAGTGCAGAGTCCCAGGTGCAACTCATGTTGTCCCCACTCTGTTGACAGCAGCCTTTGGGTAGGGGGGCAGCAGCCAGGCACTGAGCTCCCCCAGCTCCTACCATATCCCTTTCAGCTTTTCTGGGTCCTGGTCCAGGGGCCAGGGTCTGGGCTATTGTGGGGGAAAGACTTGGGTCAGGTCACCCACATGCTCAAGGTGCGAAGCGGTGAGAAGCAGCACTGGCTCCTGTTTGTCACAGGCGTTTCCTTCCTCTGCATAGTCCGTCCTCAGTTTCCCGACTACCGCCGGGCTGGCCTACAGCAGCTTCAGGTCGGTCACCAAGATGCAGAGCCAGTCAGCCCCCCGTCATCTTCTTTGGCTCTCTTTTGTGGTCTTAGGAACTTTGATCCTTTAGCAAAGAATAATTACCTTTCCAGTGATCTAATGAGGTCTCCAGTCTTAAAAATTCAGGAGAAGAAGGGTTCACGTTAATAAGAGAACACATTCTTGTTACTATGAAATCTAAGAGAAAGTATGTATCCTTGCTTTATAGCACCATTAACAGGAACCAGGAGACTTCGGCGACCAGGAAATGTTATGCTGTTTGGATTCCAACACAAAGATATTTGAAAAGTATTGTAGACAGTTGGATGATTACATAAGATGTGCATTTATGACTTTTAGTTTTATGATATATCTTGAGGATTTGGAAGAATAAAGTGTTACTTAATTAGAGTGAAAAAGTGAGATCACTTAACTTGGCAATTATTTGCGTGTCTCAGACAGAACAGAGAGAACTCATCAGACAGTGGAACATTGTTAGTTCCTGCATCCTTAAAATCTTTTACACTAGCGAGTGAAGTATTTCCTAGATGTAAACTTCTAGTCAGGGGTTCTTGTGGGAAACAACATACCATTTATTACTTAAGTAATTTTTTGAATTGAACGCTTGTGTCCTACAAGATGTCGTATTTTGAGAATATTTTACTGGCTCATTATCACTTCTAAAATATTAACATGGGTAGGAATTTAGAATTAGAGTTTCTTCTTTGTATTTTTCACTCACTGATCATTGTCATCAACTTGTGAGTTTGACATCACAATCCCATGCAGTTCTTCATCTTGAATTCCTCATTCCTCACAAAGCTGGGCATCATTTAACCCAGAATACTGTGGTCGTAGGGCAGCTGAGGATAAGGAGCCACTGCTGGGGTGGGGTGTTGTCTGAAGGAACAAGAGCTGATGACAGGCATGAAGAAGACAAAGGGATAAAATCTATAAAATTCCTCATCTATAACATCAGAGACTTGGGCCAGATCTCTCATTTTCAAATATATTTTATTTACAGGACCATTTGCTTAAATGCAGTCCTCCAAAGAAAACTCAGGATGTAAAATAATAGTACTCTGACTAAGGGCTGGACACATCCCTCCTCCCCCATATCTTTTTCCCCTACCTCCAACTGCTTTTGAATAAAGGATATAAATGCTAGAAAATATTTGAAAACTATCAGCTCTCATAATCTCATTTTATAGTTGAGAAAACTGAAGTTCAGAGACTTCCAAAATCAAACACTCAGTCAGTGTTAGTCTTCAAAGCTAGACACTTTGCTGCACACCTGGAATGGAAACGACATTGTAAATCAACTATACTCCTAGGACTAGAACCTGGGTCCTGATTTCCAAATAACTGATTTTTCATTTTATTATGTGGGATTCTGGCTAAGTCCATACATTTTAAATTACTGTTATTAAACATACTTCCTCACATTTAATTTTCCTTAAACTACAACAATGATATGAAATCAAACTATCTGAAATAAAATATTAATCCTTCCAAGAGCTTTATTTTTGGTTCATTTTCCTTTTTGGAATAGAATGTGGAAATCTTAACTATATAAATGCTGTTTGATAAGGAAAATAAGGGGCTTCCCAGGTGGCTTAAGTGGTAAAGAATCTGTCTGCCAAAGCAGGAGCTGCAAGAGATGTGGTTTTGATTTCTGGATCAGGAAGAGCCCGTGGAGGAGGAAATGGCAACCTACTCCAATATCTTGCCTGGAAAATTCCATGGACCAAGGAGCCTGGTGGGCTACAGTCCATGGGGTTGCAAAGATTCAGACACAACTGAGTAAGCACACAATGAAAACAAGGGTGATGATCTTAAACCATTCTGTGTCCACAATAAGAGTGTATTCTGCTACAGTGGAAGGCTATTAATAAATGAGCTTACTTAATAAATACTTATTGTGCATCTTGGCAGCCAATCTCCAAACATGGCTGTCAATTAACTGGCTTGCAGATGTTCATGCCTTTGTGTGGTTCCTTCAAATGCTGAATCTGGGCAGACCTTGATTCGTTTTAATGAATAGAACGTGGTAGAAGTGATGCTATTCCAGTTCTGGTCTTAAATCTTAAGAAGCCTGGCAGCTTCCACTTTTGTATTTTTGGAAGGTCTAAGCCACCATGTAAGAAGTTTGGCCATCCTGCTGGAAAGACCACATGGAGAAACTTTATGATGAATGAGAGGGCCTGAAACTGTACAGAAAGAGAGAGAAAGAGAGGGACTGATTGATTGAACTGGGGGGTGAGAGAGAAAAATCAACAGATTCAACTGTTCCAGAGTCCCACTGAGCCGAGACTTCAGATGTCTCTGTGAAGGGGCCACACAGAGTGAGCCGTCTAATCCAGCCAAGCCCCCAGATGACTGCTGCCCAAAGATTGTTTTATGTTTACTGTTTTGATGGTTAACAGTCACAGTTCTTTTTAACACTGTCCTTTAAAACACAGTCCTTTTTCTTTTATTTATTTTCTAATTGAAGAATAATTGCTTTACAGAATTTTGTTGTTTTCTGTTGCACCTCAACATGAATCAGCCATAGGGATACATATATCCCCTCCCTTTTGAACCTCCCTCCCATCTCCCTCCCCATCCCACCCCTCTAGGTTGATACAGAGCCACTGTTTGAGTTTCCTGAGCCATACAGCAAATTCCCATTGGCTATCTATTTTACATACGGTAATTTAAGTTTCCATGTTACTCTTTCCATACATCTCACATGTCGATAAGTCTTATTCTCTATGTCTGTTTCTCCATTGCTGCCCTGTAAATAATAAAATACCATCCTTATTTAAAATACAACCATGTCCAAACATCTCTTTGATTTTTGTTCTTTTTGTTGATTGTACTTTGTACTTATCAGGGCTTTTATGGAGTCTTATTCTTTTTCTGAGTCCTTTCTTTGCCCCAAGACTATCATCTTATTTGGCCTGTGTTGCAGAGTATTTTCAAATTTCATTTGAAATTGAGATGAGAAACAGTTGTAGCTCTCAGGATGGTAACTGTAGGATTTCTGGGTCCTCTATTTTCCCTTGCATCCTGCTTGTAGATAGTCTTGTTCTTTTCACGAGCTCACCTCTTTTGTAGAATCTTGTTAAATACAGCTGCTGCTGCTGCTAAGTTGCTTCAGTTGTGTCCAACTCTGTGTGACCCCATAGACGGTAGCCCACCAGGCTCCCCGTCCCCGGTATTCTCCAGGCAAGAACACAGGAGTGGGTTGCCATTTCCTTCTCCAATGCATGAAAGTGAAGTCGCTCAGTCGTGTCTTGACTCTTAGTGACCCCATGGACTGCAGCCTAGGCTCCTCCATCCATGGAATTTTCCAGGCAAGAGTACTGGAGTGGGGGTGCCATTGCCTTCTCCGTAAATACAGCTAGGAGTGACCAAAGTACACTATTACCATTTTGTTTTACATTCTCTTCACCCAAAGCCATAAATTTATTAGGTTTATTACCTGTTGTTTACATTATTGCAGGTGAAAATTTCACCAAAATTTTGATACTTGCATAACAAGAGTCACCATTTTTCTAGCTCCAAATAATAGTTTCCATGCCACCTAATACCTGGTGCGGAAGGTAGGGCCACAGAGCAGCACCCTACTTCTAGGTACCAATTCCTGTATTAGTCAACTTTGCTCCAGTAACAAGATCTTAGGGGCTTGCAACAACAAAGCATTTATTTTCTCTTATCTTTGCCAATACTTTTTGTTTCTTGTCTCTTGATAATAGTCATTTTATCATGTATGAGGTAATAGTTTCATTATGGTCTTGTTTGCATTGCCCTTATGATTAGTGGTGATGAGCACCTTTTCATGTATCTGTTGGCCATCTCTGTGTCTTCTTGGGAAAATGTCTGTTCAGTTCCTTTGCCTCTTTTTAAATTGGGTGTTTTTTTCTTTTTTTTCTCCTGTTGAGTTGTATGAGTTCATCATATATTTTGGATATTAACCCCTTATCAGGTAGATGATTTGGAGATTTTTCTTATATTCTGTACACTGCCTTTCATTCTGTTGATGATCTCCTTTGCTGGCAACTTTGCTGCATTCTTATTTCTAGCTTCTGTACTTGTTTGCGTTTGCTTGCTCCCATTTCAGGCTTGCTCAGTTCTGCATTCTGGCTTGTAAAACCATCAGCTTTGCTCTGCCTTCTCCAATTCCGATATGTGAGAGAAAAAAAAAAAAACGCCTTTGAAAATTCCAATTTTAGATTAACTCTACACTCATTATCAAATTATTGAGCAACTTTACTTGAAGCATGAAAAATTAGTTAACTTTGGTAGCTAGGACTAGATGATTCTATCCCACTATTATATCTGAGAACATTAGTGAACCACTCAAGAAAATAATTTATCATTAAAAGTTAAATTCTGATTTAGAAGAGACGTTCCCTTCTCTTATAATTGTGGATAGAATAAACATGGTCTTTCTTCTTGGAGTGTTAATTTTGCTTAAAGATAAAAGCCGTTTTGAAGTTTTGTTGTTTTGAAAGGTTTTATTTTTTCTGATTTGGAAGGATATTTTTAATACACTGTTGAGTAAAGAAAGCAAACTTCTGATTAATGTTATAGAATTGTTCAATTTTATATACAGTTTTTTTTTTCTGTGCACATACAAAAGTATGTATATGTAAAGGTACTTGATGCACACTATATGATAAATGTGTTTCTAGGGAACAGGGATGGAAGGCTTTTACTTTTCTTTTATATAATCTTGTTATATTTAAGTTTTTACAAGTATATATTTTTCTAATAAAAAAGAACAAAAGGCACTAAAATTCTGTTACAGACATAAAAGTAAAATCTGTAAATTCTTTTTGTGTGTCAGCAAATTTAAGTTTATAAAAATTTAGAAAGAAGAACATTTCCATGCGTAGTGAGCTATCGGGAAGCTTACTGTATGTGTTTTGGGAACGTGGTGTTAGCCATACCGCCTCTCAGAAGGCGTGGTGGCTACCGTGGCAGGGAGGAGTAATCCAGATACTTCCTAAGAGGGCTGACTGTGTTGATCGGCAAGACTCCCTGAACATGTGGGAAACCAGCACAGCCAGTTCTTTTGAAAAGTAAGTGTGTCATCTCTCTAAGCAGTATTTTTTGTTTGTTGTTTTTGGCTCCTTGAATTGGTTCAATTTCCTGCCACAGTTGTGCTCCTTCACATGTTTCGTTCTGTTCAGTTCTCTCTCTACAGTGATTTTTTTTTCAATTACTCCCAACTAGCAGAAATTATGGTTTTAAAAATAATTATTAACGTTAGCATTTATGTTGTTTAAAAATAGCGTGTTCAAAAATTGTCTTTTCTTAAGGAATATGGATTGGTGGTTCAAATATTGCTAACAACAATAGTAGACTAGCTAACGTTTACTGAGAGCTTACTAAGCGTCAAATAGTGTTTGAGGTGCTGTACATGCATGAACTCATTTCATCCGCTAGACAATTCTGTTAGGGAAATGATTCACATTTTATAGATATGGAACCTGAGGCATAGAGAAATATATTGCCCTGTCATACCTTGAAGGAAAGTTCATATTTTCCTTGAACTACAGAAAGTATGCAAAATAGAAATTCTGACCAACCTAAAGTCATAAACGGCACTGGCAGAGAGGGTCTTGTGCTCCCCACAGTGGCCTTCACTGGGACCATGAGGTGACAGGTAGCACCACCCCCACGTCACCAGGGAATCTGCTCAACGAGAAGAGCCAGCCTACCAAGCACATAGTTAGGACATGAGCTTGCAGTTTCAGAAAAAAAGGACCAGGTTAGAAGCAATACAATGAAATTACTATCACAAGCAAACAAACTAACGGAAACTGATGTAAATTCCCTCCAAGGTCATTGTCAGAGTATCCTTGGAGGGTCATTTAATAGGGAAAATTGGAGAAGCCCATTGGAGAAGCCAGTGAGCAGATGGATGAAAGAGTGCAAAAAAAAAAAAGCAGCCAGGGTGAAAATGACACATTTTACTTTGCTCCAAAGAGTATTTGGATGAAAGACTGAAATTAACTTCATTCTTTATTTTATTATTATATTGTGGCATGAATTTAGTAATTTGGCCAATTTTTTGTTTTTTCTTTAAAGTATCTATTATGTTGCTATCTGGTAAGACATTTAAATTGGCTTATTTCTTGGTGGTAAAATAAGTGATAAAGAAATTTCCTACACATACAAGAGTTTCATTAAGATGCAGGTTTTATGCTGGAAAAAAAATATACACAAGTGAGAAAATCTTTCAGAGACTAAATTTCAGGGGAAACATCCAGCATCAGATTCTATCTTGGATTAACAAGTTTCCATGATGGCACAAGGCTGGGCTTCCCAGGTGGGGCTAGTGGTAAAGAACCCACCTGCCAATGCAAGAGATTCGGGTTTGATCTCTGGGTGGGAAAGATTCCCTGGAGGAAGGCATGGCAACCCGCTCCAGTATTCTTGCCTAGAGAATCCCATGGAGAGAGGAGCCCAAGCAGGGTTGCAAAGAGTTGGAAAGAAGTGGAGACTTAGCATGCATGCACGCACCAGGCTACACTCATTAGCTGTTCTTAAAGCACATAACAGTGATGTAATTCATTTCTGGAATTATAACTAATTACGTTAGCTGCTATCTCACATTATTAAGAAGATTAATTTGGCAGGAGATTCATAGTTTCTCAAAGTTCAAATTGTCTTTAATCTTCATGTATTTATTTTGGGGAAGGTGAATTCTTACGTTAAAACATTTATGTTTTATGGACAATATGTGGTATATTTTTTAAAAAGTTCATTTGAAACTTATAGCTTGGCCTTGCCCTCATTTATCATAATCACTTGAAAAATAAAAAGTAATTAAGAGTTGACATGTTTGCTTTTTGTGTTAGCTGCTGTTACAGGTACTCTGGGGAGTAATATTTCATCTTTGAATCAAACCATAAATAACAGTATGAGACAAATGGAGACTGTCTTTTAAATGATAAGGCATCCTTATTCTGTTCTTATAGTGTTCTTCCTATAAGACATGTAAAGCAATAACTGGAATGATTGACTACTTTTGATTTAGTGAATAAAGGCATGGCAATTAAGAAAAAAAGGCATCAGGGGAATTCCCTGGCCGTCCAGTGGTTAGAAGTCCATGGTTCTGCAGGGGCATGGGTTCTATCCCTAGTCAGGAACAAAGATCCCGAAAGCTGCCCTGAGAGGCCAAAAAAGAAAAAGGAAAGAGAGAGAGGAAAGTCATCATTATTTAATATTTATTTCTATCCTTCTTATGTCAATTCCTTAAATGAAAGCTAAACCATCTATTGTTGAATTTTCCTTCAATTTTTACCTTCTTTGTTCTGGTATTAGTAGGCCTATTCTTTCAATATTAATACTAATTATGAATTATTATTAAGTATAAACAATACCATATGACACTTAAGAATACTTCTGATTTCTTTTATAGATCTCTTTGTCTCTCCTACTCCATCAATAGTATCTAGTATTGTCAATTGTGCTTCCCTGGTGGCTCAGCTGGTAAAGAATCTGCCTGCGGTGCAGGAGACCTGGGTTTGATCCCTGAGTTGGGAAGATCCCCTGGAGAAGGGAATGGCTACCCACTCCAGTATTCTGGCCTGGGTCACAAAGAGGCAGACATGACTGAGTGACTTTCAGTATGTAAATATCTTACCTCCCTAGCTGGATTATAGGTAATGTTCTTTGAAGAAAGGGATGATCCTTTGACTGTTTTATATTCTCAGTGTTTAACTAAACATTTGATTGCTTAAGATATTTTTAGCAAAATTACCTTTGTAAAGATTCAAGGAATTTTAAGAATATTGAATTTGTCTGTTATCTGCTCTCTGGATCTCCAAACGCAGAGGAAATACTTTGAGACAGTCAAAAGCCAGTCAATTTATTTTATCAACAAATCATTCTTCAGCAAGATACTTCGATTATTTCTGATTTTTATTCTGAGATAAAATACTCAATTGATATTAAGGAGATGAGGAGAAAACAGAATATATAAAATATTTATGGCATGATATAGAATATTTTTCTGTTATTTTTGCAAATTTTTCTGTTATGGTTCATTACTGTTTACTTAGGTATCTTTAAGTTTAAAAAAATTTATCTTCTAGGTACTTATTACTCTTTAATACAGTTATGAATGCAGGTGGACTTTTTGCTTAGAGTGTTTTCAATTTCTAAATTGACAAAAAAAAAAAAGAGAAGTAAAAGAATAATAAAATGTGCTTTGATGTAAAACCTTTTAAAATAGAGAATTAAATGCATCATGCTGGGTTAAATAGAGACCAACTATTGAATGATTTATAGCAGATATATGACCACAGAATGTATGAAAGCAGGAGGACAGACCGCACAGGAAGATGGAACACTGCTTCTCACTGTGGAGACAGGTAAAACCTCATTTAGGATGTGACATTTAAATATAGGTCTTCACAGAACAGAGACATTAAAGGGCAAGACAGGGGACAAGGACTTTTCAGGAAGAAGACAAGAGGACAGGAGGCATCTGCTTGGAGACTATGTGGTAGGGAGTAGCAGAAGATGAGAACAGAGATGAAACATAGACACATAGTGATGGAAGGTCTTACATTTATCTCCCAGGGCTGTCACAACAAATTACCCCGTACTTGGTGGCTTAAAACTATAGAAACCATTCTCTGACAGTGCCGAAAGCCAGAACTCCAAAATCAAGGTGTGGGAAAGTGTTGGTTTATTTTTTTGGAGGCTCTGAGGGAGAATCCACCCTTACCTCTCTCCTAGCTTGTGGTGGCTGTCAGCAATCCTTGATGTTCCTTGGCTTAAGGAAGTATCATTCCAGTCTCTATCTGTCTTCACAACATCTCTCTAATATCTCTATCTTCTCTTCTCTATCTTATAAGGAAAAGTGTCACTGGATTTAGGCCTAAGTCCAGGATGCCGTTATCTTGAGATCCTTAATTATATCTGCAAAGACCCTCTTTCCAAATAAGATCATGTTCACAGGTTCTGAGATGACATATCTTTTGGAAGGTTGTCATTCAATCCCTACATAGATTTGACAAGGACTTATCTTTGACAAGGACTTAAGTCTATAAACTTAAGTTTATTAAGTTGGACTTCCCTGGTGGCTCAGACGGTAAACCGTCTGTCTACAATGTGGGAGACCTGGGTTCGATCCCTGGGTCGGGAAGATCCCCTGGAGAAGGAAATGGCAATCCACTCCAGTACTATTGCCTGGAAAATCCCATGGACAGAGGAGCCTAGTAGGCTACAGTCCATGGGCTCACAAAGAGTTGGACACGACTGAGCGACTTCACTTTCACTTTCATTGAAGTCTATAAATCCTTCCCAGGTGGTACTAGTGGTAAAGAACATGTCTGCCAGTGCAGGAGATATACAAGATGTGGGTTTGATCCCTGGATTGGGAAGATCTTGCCTGGAAAATCTCGTGGACAGAGGAGCATGGCAGTCTACAGCCCATGGGGTCACAAAGAGTCAGACATTACTGAAGCGACTTAGCATATATGAATGCAGAAGTCTATAAATAAAAAGAGTTTATAATCAAGGCTGTGCCATTATCATACTTGTTATAAGACAGTGCTGTTCAGCAGAGAATTATGCGGTTAATGAAGGCTTGAATTAAGGCAAGTAAGTTAAGATAAGAGAATCTGGTTTCAAAGAGAAATTTCTAAAGTAAAATATATGGAATTGAGTGATTTAAGGTGAGGAGGAGTGAAAGTGTTGTTGGGAACGATAAATCTGAAGTGCCTGTAAGACATTTAGGAGCAAATGTCTTGTAGCAATTGGCAATGTGGGTAGGAGATTGGAGAGTGCTGATGTGGTTGACTGGTGGCTCCCAGGGTACTGCCCCAATAAAGATTCACATTCTTGTCCCTCCTCTGCAGTTAGCTTGGCTATATGGTTGGCTTTGGCCAATGGGACGTTAAGTATGACTCAAAACTTAATAAGCTCTTGCACACTGGGCTTACCCTCTGGAAATACTCTTCTTGGAATCCAGTGGCTACACTGTAAGCAAGGACAAGCTGTCCTTCTTGAGAGACAAGCCGTATGAAGAAGAACTGAGGACGAGACACTAGGTGGAGTGAAGCTCTTGAAGGAAAACTGAGTAGCCCCAGCACTGAGGTCCTGGATGTGTGCAAGAGGCCTTTTCCTGTGCAGCCCAGCTGCCAGCTAAATGCAGCCACAGGACTGACTCCTGCTGATTCCAAGTGGAACAGAAGAAGCACTGGTTAACCCACACAACTGTGATAAGTAAGCAAACGAACAAATCCTTCGTATTAAGTAACTGAGTTTTGAGGTGGTTTTTTGTACAATGTGTTATGGACTAAATGTTTGTGTCCCTGCAAAATTCATCACCTCCAATGGGATGGCACTTAGAAGAGGGGCCTTTGGGAGGTAATCAAGGTTAGGTGAGGTCTTAAGAGTGAGGCCCTGGGTGGAAGGGACTAGTGCCTTAATCAGAAGGGACAGCAGAGAGCGTGCTCTCTCTGCCATGTGAGGACACAGAGAGAAGGTGGCCATCTGCAAGCCAGGAAGTAAGCTCTCACTAGAATACAACCATGCTAGTATCCTGTCCTCAGACGTTCAGCCTCCACAACTGTGAGAAAGTAAATCTCTGTTGCTTAAGACACTTAGTCCATGATATCTTGTTATGGGAGCCCAGCTAAGTAAGACAGCATCCGCTGATAGAAAACAGAGTCATCTTGTAACACGACATATGGATGGGGGACTGGGATCACAAGAGGTGGTAACTACAGTTGTGGGAATGGACCTTAAATGAGTAATTGCAGCCATTAAGGAAGGCCACAGGAAGTATAAAAACTAGTGAAATAAACTACGAAATGATGGTCAGTCACTGTTTTGAGAGAATGTAATTCAAATCCATTCAAATAATACAGAATTGGGAAATGGTACTGTTGAGAGAAAGTTTCATGAACAGAGGATGATCATAAAATTAGTATGAAGATTAAAATGGGCCATTATACCTGACAGTTGGGAGGCCATTGAATGACACTGGTAAATAAACACAGAATCTTAGCACTGCAGATGGTCTTAGAGCAGCACTCTCAAATAGAACTTTCTTAAAGTACACGCAATCCAGCATGGTAGCCACTAGCCACATATGGCCATTGGGCATTTGAAATGTGAGTAGTTTCCTAAAGAACTGACTTTATACTTTAATTTTAATTAATTAATACTTAAATTTAGCTAGCCACTGTGTCTGGTGGGCACTATGTGGGATAGCACTCAATCTAAGGAAACTGAGTCCTTATAGGTTAAATATGAGAGCAATATTTTGTTCAAAGATAAGTTTTGGAGAAATAGCTAAAAATGTGAATAGTGAAGGGAGAGGAAAAAACAATTGAAATGGAGTAAGAAAGAAAATTTAACATTAAAATATTTTAAACAATAAGTGTACCACTGTAATTTACTGTCTCTGATTATTGCTAAGAGTATAAGGGCTATTGAGGGCAACCTGTTAATTTGATTAGTGATATTAGGAATTAGGTCAATTATACTTCGTAAACACAGCTATATTTGTCCAGCTATATATTGTCCAGTGAAAGTGAAAGTCGCTCAGTCATGTCTGACTCTTTGCAACCCCATGGACTTAGTCCATGGAATTCTCCAGGCCAGAATGCTGGAGTGGGTAGCTTTTCCCTTCTCCAGGGGATCTTCCCAACCCAGGGATCAGATCCAGGTCTCTCACATTGCAGGAAGATTCTTTACCAGCTGAGCCACAAGGGAAGCCAAGAATACTGGAGTGGGTAGCCTATACCTTCTCCAGTGGATCTTCCCAACCCAGGAATTGAACCAGCCTCTCCTGCATCACAGATGGATTCTTTACCAACTGAGCTATGAGGGAAGCCATATTTGTCTAGGTGGTGTGTAAATCCCAGGTGGTGCTAGTGGTAAAGAACCCATCTGGCAATGCAGGAGACATAAAGGACACGGGTTTGATCCCTGTGTAGGGAAGATTCCCTGGAGGAGGAAATAGCAACCCACTTCAATATTCTTGCCTGGGAAATCCCATGGACAGAGGAGCTGGCAGGCTACAGTCCATAGGATCACAAAGAGTTGGACATGACTAAAGTGACTTGGCACGCTAGTATGTAAATACATGCTTCAGAATTTACATGCACGACTTCTTCTTCTTCAGTAAAAGAAACAGTCTTCATTCCCAGATGCCTAGCTGGACAGTGCTAATCTAATTTACCCTGCCTGGTGGATATATACCCACACTGTTACTTTATATACTTAGCATTCTCTTGTGAGTTACTGTGAGTTATCAAGTTTCATGGATTTAGGACAGAGAGTGACAATTTAAACAGGCATGTAGAGATTCTACACAAATAGAACAGGCACTTGCAAAATTTAAAACCAGGTAAGGTTCCTGTAATGGTTAATTTTATGTGACAACTTGAGTGTGCCATTGGGTACCCAGATTAAACATTGTTTCTGGGTGTGCCCAGGAGAGTATTTCTGGTTGAGACTAACATTTGAACTGGTTGACTCAGCAACGTAGCTCTTCCCAATGTGGGTGGGCACTGTCCATTCCATTGAAGGCCTCATCAATGGAATGACATTACATTGAATAGAACAAAAGGCGGAGGAAGGAGAATTTACCCTTTTCCTTCTGCCTCACTGCTTGAGCTGGGACATTTAATCTCATCTTCTCCTGCCCTCTGACTAGGATTTACATGATTTTCTCCTCTTGTTCTCATACCTTCAGACTCAAACTGAATCACCCTGCTGGCTTTTCTGGATTTCTACTTTGCAGTCAGCAGATTGTGGGACTTCTCAGCCTCCTAATCATGTGAGCCAATTCCCCCTAATAAATCAATCTTTACCTCTATCTCTGTCTCTATCAACATCTCTGTCTCTCTTTTTCTCTCTCTGTATAGGCTTCCCAGGTGGCTCAGTGGTCCAAGACTCTGCCTGCCAAGCAGCAGACTTAGGTTTGATCCCTGGGTCAGGAAGGTACTCTGGAATAGGAAATGGCAACCTACTCCAGTGTTCTTGGCTGGGAAATCCCATGGACAGAGGAGTCTGATGGGCTACAGTCCATGGGGTCGAGAAAGAGCTGGACATGACTTAGTGGCTAAAACCAAACAGAATGGCATAATCCTGTTGGTTCTGCTTCTCTGGAGAACCCTGAGTGATACAGCACCTCAGGTTTTGGATTTGGTATAGGATATAACCACTTATGATGTATAGATTTGGTATAGATTTGATATAGACTATGACCACTTATGAAATTTTGCATAAACATCTCTGTGGAAGTTTTCATCTTTTTGGAAGGGGAATAACCTGCCTTCTGTTTGATCCTGTGGATTCCTATTTCCTAAAAGAATATGATGCCAATTTTATTTTTGAAGTGAAGGTTTCATTTTGAAGGTTGGATCAACCTATCTGATGATGTCTAATGGTCACAAAATGAAAGTCTGTTTTAGGAGATGGAATGATTAGGAGACAAGCTTAGGCAGCAGAAGTTCATTGGCTTCAAGAGGTTGGTACTGAGTTCTGGATGTAGAGGTGGGATGGAACCAAGGGCAGATCAGAGGTTGTACTTGGCTGGTGACTTTGGAAGAGTTATATATCTGCTCTGAATCTCAATTTCCGCAGGCATGAAATGAAAGTGGAGTATTAGATGGTCTCTAAGGTTTCATCCAGTACTAAAATTTAATGGGTCTGCTTTGGAATAACGAAAGTTACTTGGAAGTAACCCAGTGCTTTGCATATTGCTCAGTAAATGCTGATTGATAATGACAGTGATAAAGTAATGAATACTTGGATCAAGTTATACTTGAAAATGAGTTATTCTTGAAAGGAATAGGAAAGGAAGACCCCTTGATCTACTCAAGTGAGGGGCTGCTCGGTTGATATTTCTAGTCTGGTGGAAGTATACATAGGGAAGGAGCCTGCAGAGTTTCTCCCTTGAGATGACTGATCTATCTTCAAAAGATATCATATCTTGTCAGGGTGAGTACCATAGAGGGGTTTGTTGACTGCACATGTGGGTGTAGGGTATATTATAGACAGTTCTGGTGGAATTAGCAGGGGAGCAGTAAAGGGCAGAATTATACAGAAAATTCTTTGGAGTTATAGCATCCAGTATTTCCTAAAGAGACTTCCTCAAGGTTCCACATTGGGCCAAGTATTTTTCCTTTGCCCCTCCAGATATTACTCACCTCCTGCTCTACTCTCTGCCCAGGAGGGATGACATATGGATTCCATCAACAAGCTCCTAGCCTCTAGCTGGCTCTGGTCAGGATAGGAGAGACGGGGAAGAAGGAGATCGAGTTCTTTATTCCTGATATCCCTCCTTTGAGGTCAGCTTGAACTGTCCATGTCATTTGGCCGGCTGCCACTGCTCCTCTCAAGGCTTAGTCAGTCCGCAAGCCTCCTTCCTGCTCTCATCAGGTCTAGGGAGGTGGCTTCCCTGTGGCTGTGAGTCCCAGGCCCTTCACTGCCGCTGTGGCTTGCCTATCTTCTTCCCCTTTGTAATGAGTCCCTTTGTGAATTTACCCTCTCAGAATTACTTCGCGTGCACTCTGCTTCCCGCTGGAATCTTGACCAGAGCATATGCTGTTCTACAAATGGAGCGTGATGAGGAGACGGCAGTGGGCCGTACTGCCGCACATCTTACTGTGTCGCCCTCCACCACAGCCGCGGATCATCTTAACTGTGCTGTCTGCCACCTTTTCATTGTCTTCCTCAAACCCACTCCTTTAGTGACTTCATGAGCCAAGCAGGGAACGAGGCTCCAGCCAACTCAAAACCCAGCCAGAAATGCTCAGTTTTCCCTCCTACCCTTCCCAGTATTCCACACCCACTCCTCTTGGCAGAGGAAACAGATTCTCAATCAAAGGCAGAGGTTTTGTCTTGGTCTTCTTTTGTTCCCAGAGCCTGGAACATAATACATGCTAAGCAAGTGCTTACATAATGAATACATGGAAGATGGAATTGAGGAAATGTCCGTTTATTAAGCTGTTTCCAGGCAGCCCAGGGGAGGTCTGCTTCTCTCCCTTCCTTGAAGAAGCTCATTGCTTTTCTTGCCTCCTTGCACAGCAGTGCCGCTCTATTCTCACCAGTCAAGTGCTGGCAAATGGTTTTTGTTGTTGTTTTAATAACAGCTTTAATGAGATATAATTCACACGCCATACAATTCTTCACCCTTTTAGAGTGTACAGGTCAGTGGTTTCAGTATATTCACAGATCTGTGAAACCATCACCACACTCAGTTTCAGAACATTTCGTTTACTCCTGCAAAAACCTTATACTCATTAGTGGCTACCCCCTGCTCCCACTTTCCTATGTCTTCCCTTGCCCACATCCCTTGGTAACCACTAATCTATGGATTTGCCTATTTTGGACACTTCATATAAATGAAATCACACAGTATGTGGTCATTTTTAAGTGGCTTCTTTCTCTTTGCATAAGGTTTTCGAGCTTCATTCAAGTTGTAGCATATTTTAGTACTTCATTTGTTACATATACATTTTTTCCCCTGTATGGTACACCACATTTTATTTATCCATGGATCACTTGGTGGACAATTGAACTGTTCCCTCTGAATTCTAGCAGGCATTTAACAACTAGCAATTGGGGGCAGGGGCGGGGAAGTCCTGATTCATAGCATTTGTTGATTTCATGGTGTAAATACTCCCATCATGGCTGACTGCAAGCTACCTGAGGTCACTGAACATGAAGTTGGAGAGATGCTAAAACAGGCATCTCGTGAACCCTTGCAAGCCAGCTCCAGTGTACCACTCTGATCATCTTCATGGATGAGTCACTCAAGTTGCCAGCGATGTGGCCATACACTATTACTTTGTGGGTGTGTGCTGAGTCACTTCATTCATGTCCAACTCTTTGTGACCCTATGGACTGTAGCCAGGCTCCTCTGTCCACGGATTCTCCAGGCAACAATACTGACCTAGGGATCGAACCGCATCTCCTGCAGCTCCTGCATTGCAGGCAGAGTCTTTACCACCGAGCCACTGGTGAAGCCCCAGTATTATTTTAGGAAAATAATAATGATAATAATAAAAGTAATACAACAGGGGACTTCGCTGAGCACTTTATTTGTATCAGGCACTGTGTTAAGAACTTTACCTCATTCAATTCTTGACCACAACTCATCCCCTTAGCAGTCTGCAGCTTCCAACTACCAATATTCTATGCTTGCTTCACTGTCTCCTAACTGATCTCTCTGCTGTTTAATAAATGCTCCCAACACATTACATCTCACAACTTCCACACACTCCCTGGTACACTCTTTTCTACAGATATTAGCGTAGCTCATTTCCTCATTTCTACCAGCTCTCTACTCAGGTAGAGACCTTTTCACCACCTCATCACTTTATTTAATATTTTGCCAAGTTTTGTTTTTTCTTCATTGCACCTATCACTGAAATTCTGATTTTGTATACAGTTGACAGGGGCAGGAGGAGAAGGGGACGACAGAGGATGAGATGGCTGGATGGCATCACCGACTCGATGGACATGAGTTTGGGTGAGCTCCAGGAGTTGGTGATGGGCAGGGAGGCCTGGTGTGCTGTAGTTCATGGGGTCACAAAGAGTCGGACACGACTGAGCAACTGAACTGAACTGACCTGACCGTTGAACAAAGTAGAGGTTAGAGGTGTTAGTTGGCTCTTTGTATCAGTGGTTCTGCACTCATGGATTCGACCAACCCCAGACTGTGTAGTACTGTAGTATTTACTGCTGGAAAATAACCGTGTTTTAGTTGACCTGCAGTTCAAACCCCTGTTGTTCAAGGGTCAACTGTATGTATTTCATTTGTTGACTGGCTGCCTCCCCAGCATAATGTAAGCTCCATGAAGGCAGGGTCTTTGTTCACAGTTGCATTCCCAGTGCCAAGGCTGTGCCCTTAATCACAGCACTAAGCTGGGATATTTGGAATTTTTGAACAAGTGCCTCTCGTCTCCCTCTCTGCTCCTCCCGTGGCTGTCAGAGGAATGTTTAGAGATCATTTTGCGCCAGCCCCTGCAGCTCTGTTACCAGCAGAGCTAGGATTCCTCTGACACAGGTGGGCGACAACCCACTGATGTGGCTGAGAGTGTGTGCTCACTTTGGAGCCAACCTCAGGAGACTTGCACCCCAGCTCTGGCACCACCTCACTCTGTGCGCTGGGTACATTACTCAACTTCGCAGAGTTTCCCATCTTTAGAACAAGATAATAAGAGCCCCCACATCATAAATTTGTTATGAAGATTAACATGTTAGTTTAAGGTGATCGACACAGCAAGTGTTCGCTACACTTGTTGTTTTCGCTGTGAGGACATCGTCTGGAGTAAGCTTTATTTACTGTGGGGGCCACCTGCGTGTCCCGCCACGTGGAAGCCCCATAAAAATGTCTCTACCTCTTTCCTCTGCAGCGTTTCTGTTACCCTGGCGGCTGGCATTCTGTAAGAGCTCGTCTAGATTGTCCTGCTGTCCCAGGGAACTGGATGGTTCTCCATCGGCTCTTGTTTCTCACAAAAGAGAAGACCCTTGGGCTTCAAGAAGGGGTCGTCAGGCTGGGTCTCTTTGCCAGGAAATTACCCAGGCTTAGCAAGTAGGTTGGAAAAGGCCCAAGGGGGAACCTGGTGTCATTCTCAGCCTAAATAGCAGAGACTAGCCAGATCTGGAGAATCCATCGGGCTGGAGAAAGAAAAGCCTCCTACAGAGGAGAAGCCTTTACCCACAGCCCTTGGATACGGAAACTAAAGGGAGCCTTGCCTTCTTTGCCAAACTGAGTGGCGAAAGAAGGAGATGGCAAGTCGTTCAGGAGAAGGAGAGTTGGCACTGTGTGTGCAGGACTGACTTGGAAGGAAGCCCTGAGGCCCTTAAGCCTACTTTACCGTGTGCTCCCGCTCGGCAGGGTTCCGAATCCAAGGGACTGTGTTTTACAGCCTCCTTCCGTGTACCACCCTCCGTTCCCAACCCCGGGTCCATGAATTTGGTTAAAGTCATGAATTGCTCAGACGGGAAACTTCATTTAGTAATTTCCGTAAATCCAGTTCCGTACCTATTTACTGAACACCCACAGGGAGCTGGGCGGTATTAGTGGGCAGTCCCAGGAATCCTAGGAGCCAAGAATCCACAGTCACATCCCAGAAAAAATAATCCCCCTGTCTCTGAGCATCCTCATTTCCTCGGAGTCAGCGTCCGGGTCTGATCCCTGCAAAACATGAACACTTCCCAGTACTTGGGCTCCCACTGGGCTCCCGCGGGGCCTCCGTGAAACGCTGGAGGACTGAGGGGCGGGGAAGAGGGAGCGCTGGGGAGGTAAGGAAGGACGGAGAGGGACGGAACGAGGTGCGTCTCGCCTCTAATCTTGTCCCAGTCGGGAGTCTGCGGGTCGTGTTCCCGGGCGCCGATTCCGGCCGGCCAGAGACTCTTCCAGGAACCGCCCGGCATCCCGGCCGGGGACTCTGGCGGGGCTGGAGCGCGTCTCCCTCCTCCCACCCGGCTCCTCCCCGGGGACCCGCGCCTCACTCAGGGGCGTGTCCTGCCCTACCTCGCGTCCACAGTGGTCCACTCATCCGGTGCAGGCAGCCGCGGCGGCGGCGGCAGGCGGAGCGAGAGCCGCGGTCGCTCGGGTTTTCAGCGCGAGCCGTAGCCGCGGCAGCACCGCCGTGGGGGCACCTGTGCGGCGCCCAAGTAGCAGGACCGGGGTGTGGGGTTCCTGGCAGCCGCCGTCCGAGCCCGAAGGAAAGTGGCGCCTCCCAGCCTCTTGGGATTCCACTGGTCTGCAGAAGCTCGGGGCGGCATCCTGGTGGGGTAGCCATGGGCAGGACCAGCTAGAGGCCGGAGCAGAGGCTCGTCTGGCCCCAGTGTAGAGAGGCAGAGGGAAAGCTGAGTCTGGGACCATGACGGCCTCCCGCCTGGACTTTGGGGAGGTGGAAACTTTCCTGGACAGGCACCCAGAGTTGTTGGAAGACTACCTGATGCGGAAGGGGAAGCAGGAGATGGTGGAGAAGTGGATGCAGAGGCACGGGCAGGGTCAGGGGGCGGTAGGCCCGAGGCCCACCCCGGCCGCCAGCACGAGCGGTGGCCCTGGACCCGACGGCTCTGCCAGCAGCCAGCCCACCCCGGGCGGTGGGGAGTGTAGGGGGCCCCATGGGTCCCAGCTGGGCCAGTGGCAGCCGGGGCGATGGGAGCCTGCAGCGGAGAGCTTCTCAGAAAGAGCTGAGGAAGAGTTTTGCCCGCTCCAAGGCCATCCATGTGAACAGGACCTACGATGAACAAGTGACCTCCCGGGCCCAGGAGCCCCTGAGCAGTGTGCGGCGGAGGGCGCTTCTCCGGAAGGCCAGCTCCCTGCCCCCCACCACCGCCCACATTCTCAGTGCCCTGCTGGAATCTCGGGTGAATCTGCCTCAGTACCCCCTACGGCCATGGACTACAAGTGCCACCTCAAAAAGCATAACGAGCGACAGTTCTTCCTGGAACTGGTCAAGGATATCTCCAATGACCTTGACCTTACCAGTCTGAGCTACAAGATCCTCATCTTCGTCTGCCTCATGGTGGACGCAGACCGCTGCTCTCTCTTCCTGGTGGAAGGGGCGGCTGCTGGCAAGAAGAGCCTGGTCTCCAAATTCTTTGATGTGCATGCAGGAACCCCACTGCTGCCCTGCAGCAGCACAGAAAACTCAAACGAGGTGCAGGTCCCCTGGGGCAAAGGTATCATTGGTTATGTCGGGGGAGCATGGAGAGACGGTCAACATTCCTGATGCCTACCAGGTAGGACTTTGTATTGTCCCCTTCCAGAGCTCCATTGGTCTGGGAGCCAAGCCTTCTGTTACCCTTTGGCATCCACAAACACATTAACTTAGATTCTTTACTGTATGAATTTTGCTATTTAAATTCCTTCTGAGTTTAGATTAGTTTGAATGTTACTATACCATTCTTTGATAGAATGGTCTTTTACTAACACACAGTGGCTTGTGGAAAATTCATATAACACACAGGGATACATTTTTGTATCCAGTAATACCTTGTGTTTCTTTGTCAAGATACCTTGTCTTTAAGAATATCAGTGTGTGGTTTTAGAATGCATTTTTTTAGGTGCTGGAAGATGTCTACTCCAGAATTCCAGCGTTAGTCTGAAGAAAATGGGTATATTGATGTCTCTGATGTCATTTGGGGACCATAATGCATTTCATTCTCATTCCAGATTGGGAGGGGATCAAAGTGCCCAGCTATTTCCCTAGCCTCTTCTCTTACAGGAGTTCCAAGGTAAGGAAGATGAAGAAAAGAGGAGGAAAGTCAAGGGAAGAATCGGCCTCTGACCCATTTATGCCCCCTCCCTTTTTTTTTTTTAAGCATCTATTCTAACTGCTTCTCTTGTGGAGCTGAGAGAAGTTGGACAAATTGAAGAGTTTTTAGGTCTGAATCCAGCATTATCTGCAGTGGGCTCTTGACCGAGCAAGTACGTTTTTAGTTTCTAAAGCAAATGAAAAATGGATAATTTTCTAGCAATTCTAAAGGCAATGAGCATGGTGAATGTGCTGGATTCAGGTAGAGAAGGAAGCCCATCATGCTGTTGTCTGGTGTTTCTAAGCCTTTCATTTTCACAGTGATTTGAACTTGCTATTAGTTCATGGTTCTGAAAGTCAGTCCATTCTAATTTCTTCAGTATCACTTCCCTGAACATAATGAACCTGGATGCCACTTTCTAGGAGACTTGGGGTTCATAATAATGGACAGCTCTATTCCTTGGTCATGAAAGCTTTGTTGTCATTTGCTGAGCACTTCTAGCTGTCTAATAAAGCTGCAGGTTTCTCTTGAGTTTGATGCTGTTGCTCAGAATAGTAAAAGTGGTGGGAAGGACCCTAAAAGTAAAATTTTCTCTGTTTCATCTGAAAGTTGGTAATATTACATAGAAAATTGATGAGCTTGTCTTGAAACCAAGTTTCTTGCTTTTGTGAGATGTCTATCAATATCATGTTTTAATGTTAAGGAATGCCTATCACAATACCATTTTGTTAACTTATTAACTGATTAGATTCATTATTCATTATATCCTTCTTAAAGACTGATCAGTTTAGGACAGACAAGCAATCTTTAATAGGTGATCTTTAAAGGGTGTCTATTTCTCTATATCCCTAGAAAACCATGGGAAGAAATAAAAACATTTAATAATTGAAATGTTGAAGATTCTGTAAAAAGTTGAGCAATCACAAACTTTTCTTTCTCATTATTTCCACATCCTTATTGTGTGCTTGGGTTAAAAAAAAAAAAAAAAAAATCCCTTCCTGGTAGGATGATGCTTGTTATAGCCTGGAATTGCAGTCTTTTCTCTCTATTGCTTTTACTTTTCTTATTCTTCCCCAATTGATTTTCTCCCATTTCTGTGGCTTTTATTTTTTACTCCCTTCTGCTAGCTCCTAACTTTTATTTAATACTGTTCATATATACTGTCTTCTCTTCAACAGCATAATTCTCAGCTTCCTCAGCAGTTAACTTCTCTTCCTGCTGCCTAGTATTTTGCTAGAGGTCTTATCACAGGCATAGATAATCAGGCTTTCAGAAGCTGAGGTTTCTTCTGGGCCCTACTCTTATTCTGAAGACAGAGGGTAAAGCAGAGTTGCCTTTTAATATTGGAAACTGACATTGAGAATGAAGAGTTCTTTTTACCTTCCCTGGGTAGTAATGATGGCTGTAAAGACTGGGTTGGTGGGAGAACTGGCCAAAGACAGGAAGGGAAAAAGTTATAGAATTATAGAGTTTGAGATCTTGATCCACTCCTTGTCTCCTTTTGATCTGCTTAGGAAATTTCTCTTGTCTTTCTCAATCGGTTTCTTTCAAAATATGTATTTTTGACTTGGTGTGTTTTTCTTCATTTTTATTTCACTACTTTTCTTTGATAAAATTACTTTTTTTTTCTTTATTATGGTACACTAGTCACCACTAGTGTGACTCTGGGAGAATTTCTTGATTTCTGAGTCTCAATTTACTCATATGTGAAATGGGAATAATAACATTTCTGTAGTAAAGATCTGGAGACAGCAATGGCATCCCCCTCCAGTACTCTTGCCTGGAAAATCCCATGGACGGAGGAGCCTGGTGGGCTGCAGTCCGTGGGGTCGCTAAGAGTCACACATGACTGAACAACTTCACTTTCAATCACTTTTCACTTTCATGCAGTGGAGAAGCAAATGGCAACCCACTCCAGTGTTCTTGCCTGGAGAATCCCAGGGACAGGGAAGCCTGATGGGCTGCCGTCTATGGGGTAGCACAGAGTTGGACATGACTGAAGTGATTTAACTGATTTAACTGATTTAACGGTAGCAGCAGTAAAGATAATTGTTTTGAAAATAAAGTAAGATGCTGCATTAAAGCCCCCCAGCAGTACCTGGAACATTTCAGTTATTCAGGAAATGGTAACAGTTTATGATGATAACAATGATATCTGGTTTACTAGTGTTCTTCTTTTTCCTCTTTCTCTCATTTTTAATTGTTTTTCTTCTTATCTGGGGCTGAGATATGAACTCAGCACATATTGACCAGCCTTATCTTTCCCTAAGTCATATTCCACCCTTAAATTAAATATTTTAGAACTAACTTTTCATTCAAGGAATATGGAAATGTCTAGTCTTTCACCCTCTGCTTAGGATTACTCTAAATGTGATTGAAAATTCTTGACCATATCTTATCCTATCAAAAGTGCTACATTTTGTTCCTTTTAGAGCTCATGCAGTTTAAAACTTTTTATAGTGTTGTATTAATATTGCATCCTTTCAATGTTATAGTATTTTCCCTTACCCTTTCCATTTTCTGCTATTATAGATTTCTCTTAATGGAAACTGACAACCTACCAAATGCATGTTCTCTTATCAAAATATTGTTGTAATTCTGATCATATATGTAAACATCTTGAAGTTCCTATGTGGAAATATAACTATCCTCTCTGATTTTTTATTAACTATATTTTTAAGGCATTTCTTGCTTAGGTTCAACTAGTGTGCTTTTTTTTCTTCAAGAGATGAACTTATCACACGGAATTTGAAAATTTAATTATTTAATAAAACTGATGATCCCCTTAGAGGTTCAGAATGTGGATGAGAGAAAGGCACTGAAAATGCTTATGACATTATGATAATAAGCATGGCATCCTGAAGTCAAGAGTAGACTAATGAGGTACTAAAGTTGAGTAGAAGTTTTGAAAGCAAAAATACTCCTTAGTTTGTTTCATTATTTTTCATTACTTTCCTCAATTAGTCCTAATTTCTTCTTGAAATTAGGAGACAAAGAATTGCAATTAAAAAAATTCTTTTACATATTCAGTGTACCTCACAGTGACTGCAAGCTACCTTTTCCCTGTCAGCTATAAGTTATTAAACAACCCACTTTAATATAGTAATGAAAAAATTGCCCTCAAGAGGTTGAAAATAAGAGCACTCAAATAACAGGTGTTCTCTTTGAAGTTATTCTACGCATTCAGAGTATAGCACTTTAAACATTAATAAAAAGTGTGCGATGATATTTGAGTTAGTGTTGGTAATGATGCTACAGGTGTTTGGTAGGCTTTGGGTTTGAAAAGCAGTCAGGATGTTTTGTTAGGTGAGCCGAGAGGAGTAAAGGGGATGACGCAGAAGAGTTACAGGTGTGCCAGGCTTTCAGAAAACCTGATCTGTTTACACAACAGATTCATTTATTCATCAGTTCCAACAAACATACACTGACTGCCTATTATACCTAAGCCCCAGCTGGGGGCCTGTGGGTGTACAGAAGTAAGAGGACTTGCTTCGTGCTTTCCAGGTACTTCCAAGTACAAGGTTGTGAACTATTCATGGACAAGTAATGCCAAGCGGTACTAAATAAATGACATGAACCGAATAGCATTAGTCACAGAGGAAAATGGAGTCACACTGTGACTGGGCTCATTATAGAAGACTTCATGGAGGAGGTGTCATTCAAACTGGGACAAGGGTTAGATTTCATTGTTGGAGACAGTCGTGGAGTAGGGAAAGGCATCCAGGTATAGCAAAATGACCTCAGCAGAAACACAATAATGGGCAACCCAAAATGTGTCTAGAGGAGAGTGTGTGGTTTAATTTGGCCAAAGTATTGCATATGCTATAGGACGAGTATGCAAAAGTAGGGTGATGGCAAAAGAAAGACTCTTGAGTACCTGACTAAAGAATTTGGGCTTCCCTAACAATAAGCCATGGGGCTTCCCAGATGGCTCAGTGGTAATGAATCCCCCTGTTAAGCAGGAGACTTAGGTTTGATCCCTAGAGAAGGAAATGGCAACCCACTCCAGTATTCTTGGAAGACTGGAGAAGGAAAGACCCCCCCCGCCGCCACCGACCCCCAACCGGAGAAGAAAATGGCAACCCACTCCAGTAGTCTTGTCTGGGAAATCCCATGGATGGAGGAGCCTGGTGGGCTGTAGGCCATGGGTTCACAAAAAGAGTTGGACATGACTTAGTGACTAAACAAAGACAATAATAGTAAGCCACAGGAAACATTTGAGAACTTTTTAGCATGGTCACAGTGGTGTTTGGGGTAACCTGGTGGCAGTGGCTGAATGGATTGAACAAGGAGAGGCTCAAAACTGTGAAAATAATTTGGAATCTATTATGATGGCATGGTGGAGCCAGATGAACTGCTGCACTAAAGCACGAAAAGTAGTAATAGCAGAATTATGTGGGGATGTCCTGCAGGTGTGAATTTGGGCACGGAGAGAGGGAAGTCAGTGATGACTCAGATTCTACACCTGGGAAATATAGAGAAGGGTAATGTTGTCATTAAAAATAGAAAGAGAAGCTTGAATGAGTAGTGATTTTAAGTGGAGCCAGCTACATAATTTGTGGAGCTCAGTACAAAATGATTAAGCAGGAGCCTGGCTGGAGATGGAGAAGTCAATATTGCCTTCCCAAGGGTCTGCTGCCCCAACCTATAGCAGATGGGTGATCCTCAACTGGTTTCAACTTTCATGCTGAGAAATTCTCAGTACCTGGACTGTGAGCGAGAGGCCCTTTTGAGTTGCCTGCTGAATGCGCCGTAGAGATGCTGGCTCTGGGTGGGGATGACCACCGCCTTGTTTCTCTTCATGATGGAGTGGGGCATGCACCTGACCCTTGCCCCATCCCACCCAGACCCCAGCCAGGAGCAGAGGGCAATGGCCCATCAGTTGGGCCTCACCTCAAACTGCTTGCGGCTTCTGGCCTCAGGGCAGGGCTGACAAGGGGTATACTGGGTGGGGCTTGGGGTACCAGGCAGTAAGAATCAGTGACCAAGAACCAGTCGTAGGCAGTCAGTGGGATGGGAGACTGACTGTGAGCTCTGGACTCATACACCTTTGTCCTGTTGGACTTCATTTACAAAGCATGACCTCAAAGATGAAATTATGGAGAATTTCACACAGCCACAGCATTAAACCTCAAGCAGGGAGCCCCGTGCAATCGCACTGGTTACATGATTATGAGGCCAGCCCTGATTCTGAGTCACTCTGAGTCTTAGGTGGAAGAGTTCAATTTTATTCCAGTCTAGTGTTTACTGCTTTTGTATGGCCTCAGCTCCATCCTAATTAAATTCTGTGCTGTTTTGAATGCCAGAATACTGCTTTTCTATTTCTGTGTTTTTCATCCTTTCTACCAGGATGCCTCTTTCCCTATCTTTGCTCATTCAGGTCTTGCTTTGCCTTCTCATGATATAAGAAAGGAGAGCTGATTGCTTCTCCTTGAAGAGACAAAAAACCAAACAAAAAATTCTGCAGAAAGTTATGTTTAAGAATGCATTGTACTATACTGCTATTATTAACATAGATAAAATAATAATAAGGTGATAGATAATAACTCCTTTTCACAGAATTTCATTATTCACTTTATTTTAGAATAATTTTCATTGAAATAAATACACTTAAAAGTGTTTGGTTTCAGGAGGGATCAATTTCATGTGTATAGAAAATTCAGTGGTGAATATGCTTCATTTCCTGATAAGCCAGTGCTGACCAACATGTGTCTACAGCCCTGTGATTGAGTTGCTGAGATTTGCTCAAAAGGCAGATGTTCATCTCACCCCACACTAGAATTACAAAGAGTTTCACGAAATCTTGTTTCAGCTTTCTACATGGTGTTTTAAAAATTCCCTCAAGCCGATAACCATGTTCACTAGCCCAGAACGAGAATTGATTTTGTGTTTGAAGCAGGAAACATTTGCTATTTCAGCTGCTCTTCCTGACAGACACGATCATGATAAACACAGTGACAAATTGCATTTGCTGCTTTGAACATGAGGAGAGATCACAGAAAAGTGCCGTTCCTACAGAATCATGGAGAGGTAATTTAAGGCTAACTTAATTTTTTTTCCCAGCCCATAAGCTAAATGTTTACTAATCTGACCAATTTATTTTGGTTCCTAAGGTTGGGGTCACCTGTTTATTTACAAGCTGGCTTAATTTGGAAGTCAGTGTTTCATGTTTAATATAGTGTTGAGGAGTCATATGAAGCTTTCCACTGAAAAAGCTTTGAGTTGTTTCATAGGGAAGTCAACAAGATATTTGAATCCATTACTTGCTACTTTAGTCACTTATTTTAAGGATCGTTTGCATTTAACCACATTCTTTTGGAAAGAGGAATTTGAATCATAAAAGAAGTAGTTTACTCCTAAATAGTGGGTTGGATTTCTAATATTTTGGGAGAAATGTTGGTTTCCAGTCATTCATAGCCATTCAGGGTAAATTTATTTGTTTATTCATTTATTTTTAGGGTTAAAATAGTAAAGAAATTTTCCTGGCATAAAAGGGGTTTATTTTCTATAACTCCAAGAGTTTCCTATTAATTGGTTGTTTCAATGACTGAACAGTGTTTCACACATTAATGATAAATTCTGTTTCCTTTCCTAAAATATAGTGTTAGGCTGTTGCAAATTTAGTTGAAGAGATCTTTCCCACCTGAGTGAAAAAAAAATGAGGAACCTTTTAGATGTCTTTTAGGGTATCAATCTTTTAAAAACGTAAACATGATAGAAGGGAAATGGAAGTTCTGCTGTTGATTAAGAACTCTATTTATGGAGCACTAACTAAGACCCTGGCATTAGCTACTGAACAGGCATTGCCTCTTTTAATCCTCTCAACAATCTCCAGAGGAAGCTATTACCATCCCCATTTTATAGAAGAAGAAACTAAAGCTTGGAGAGGTTAAGAAATTTGCCAAAAGTCACTCAGCTGTTAAGAGAGGGAGATGGGATTCAAGGTGAGGTCTTGGGACTGTAAAACCTTCATGCCAGGCATTCTCAGTGTGGTCTCTACTGACCATTGACTGCTGTGTGTATATTCCAGTCTGTCCCTTTGCCTTTTCTTTTTATCCACCCATTTAAATTCTCTCATCCTTGAAAGCCCATCTTCATGAAACTCTTTCTGAACCCTGGCCATTCCACCTTAACTGGGTATAATCTCTTCCTCCTTTGAACTTCTGTATTGCTTTAAATCATGCTGGGCTGGACGAAGCACAAGCTGGAATCAAGATTGCCAGGAGAAATATCAATAACCTCAAACATGAAGATGAAACCACCCTTATGGCAGAAAGTGAAGAAGAACTAAAGAGCCACTTGAAGAAAGTGAAAAAGTTGGCTTAAAGATGAACATTCAGAAAACTAAGATCATGGCATCTGGTCCCATCAGTTCAGTTCAGTTCAGTCACTCAGTTGTGTCCGAATCTTTGCGACCCCATGAACCACAGCACACCAGGCCTCCCTGTCCATCACCAACTCCCAGAGTCCACCCAAACCCATGTCCATTGAGTTGGTGATGCCATCCAACCATCTCATTCTCTGTCGTCCCCTTCTCCTCCTGCCCTCAGTCTTTCCCAGTATCAGGATCTTTTCTAATGAGTCAGCTATTTGCATCAGGTGGCCAAAGTATTAGAGTTTCAGCTTCACCATCAGTCCTTCCAGTGAACACCCAGGACTGATCTCCTTTAGGATGGACTGGTTGGATCTCTTTGCAGTCCAAGGGACTCTCAAGAGTCTTCTCCAACACCACAGTTCAAAAGCATCAATTATTCAGCGCTCAGCTTTCTTTATAGTCCAACTCTCACATCCATATATGACCACTGGAAAAACCATAGCCTTGACTAGACGGACCTTTGTTGGAAAAGTAATGTCTCTGCTTTTTAATATGCTGTCTAGGTTGGTCCTAACTTTCCTTCCAAGGAGTAAGCGTCTTTTAATTTCATGGCTGCAATCACCATCTGCTGTGATTTTGGAGCTCCCCTCCCCCAAAACAGTCAGCCACTGTTTCCACTGTTTTCCCCATCTATTTGCCATGAAGTGATGGGACTGGATGCCATGATCTTAGTTTTCTGAATGTTCATCTTTAAGCCAACTTTTTCACTCTCCTCTTTCACTTTCATCAAGAGGCTTTTTAGTTCTTCACTTTCTGCCGTAAGGGTGGTATCATCTGCATATCTGAGGTTGTTGGTATTTCTCCTGGCAATCTTGATGCCAGCTTGTACTTCATCCAGCCCAGTGTTTTCCATGATGTACTCTGCATATAAGTTAAATAAGCAGGGTGACAATATACAGCCTTGACATACTCCTTTTCTTATTTGGAACCTGTCTGCTGTTCCATGTCCAGTTCTAACTGTTGCTTCCTGACCTGCATACAGGTTTCTCAAGAGGCAGGTCAGAGTCTGGTATTCCCATCCCTTTCAGAATTTCCCACAGTTTATTGTGATCCACACTGTCAAAGGATGTGGCATAGTTAATAAATAGATGTCTTTTCTGGAACTCTCTTGCTTTTCGATGATCCAGGGGATGTTGGCAATTTGATCTCTGGTTCCTCTGCCTTTTCTAAAACCAGCTTGAACATCTGGAAGTTCATGGTTCACGTATTGCTGAAGCCTGGCTTGGAGAATTTTAATCATCACTTTACTAGTGTGTGAGATGAGTGCAATTGTGTGGTAGTTTGAGCATTCTTTGGCATTGCCTTTCTTTGGGATTGGAATGAAAACTGACTTTTTCCAGTCCTGTGGCCACTGCTGAGTTTTCCAAATTTGCTGGCATATTGAGTGTAGCACTTTCACAGCATCATCTTTCAGGATTTGAAATAGCTGAACTGGAATTCCATCACCTCCACTAGCTTTGTTTGTAGCAATGCTTCCTAAGGCCCACTTGACTTCACATTCTAGAATGTTGGCTGTAGGTGAGTGATCACACCATCATGATTATCTGGGTCGTGAAGATCTTTTTGTACAGTTCTTCTGTGTATTCTTGCCACTTCTTCTTAATATATTCTGCTTCTGTTAGGTCCCTACCATCTGTCTTTTATTGAGCCCATCTTTGCATGAAATGTTCCCTTGGTATCTCTAATTTTCTTGAAGAGATCTCTAGACTTTCCCATTCTATTGTTTTCCTCTATTTCTTTGCATTGATCACTGAGGAAGGCTTTTTTATCTCTCCTTGCTGTTCTTTGGTTCCATCACTTCATGGCAAATAGATGGGGAAAACAGTGGAAACAGTGGCTGATGGCAAATAGATGGGGAAAACAGTGGAAACAGTGGCTGACTGTTTTTGGTGGGGCTCCAAAATCACTGCAGATGGTGATTGCAGCCATGAAATTAAAAGACACTTACTCCTTGGAAGGAAAGTTAGGACCAACCTAGACAGCATATTAAAAAGCAGAGACATTACTTTTCCAACAAAGGTCCGTCTAGTCAAGGCTATGGTTTTTCCAGTGGTCATATATGGATGTGAGAGTTGGACTATAAAGAAAGCTGAGCGCTGAATAATTGATGCTTTTGAACTGTGGTGTTGGAGAAGACTCTTGAGAGTCCCTTGGACTGCAAAGAGATCCAACCAGTCCATCCTAAAGGAGATCAGTCCTGGGTGTTCACTGGAAGGACTGATGGTGAAGCTGAAACTCTAATACTTTGGCCACCTGATGCAAATAGCTGACTCATTAGAAAAGATCCTGATACTGGGAAAGATTGAGGGCAGGAGGAGAAGGGGACGACAGAGAATGAGATGGTTGGATGGCATCACCAACTCAATGGACATGGGTTTGGGTGGACTCTGGGAGTTGGTGATGGACAGGGAGGCCTGGTGTGCTGTGGTTCATGGGGTGGCAACAATTCGGACACAACTGAGCGACTGAACTGAACTGAATGCTTTAAATATGCTTCTTTCTGGATACATAAATGACTACTTGACTGTGAACTAAATATCATGACTTTTTTCAGCAGTGTAGGGCTTAACACAAGGTTTTCTAGTCAATTGAATAATTATCACTGACACCTCTTTCTATGGTTAGTTCAACCACCTCTAAGAAATTTTAGCCTATTCATCCAATATAACTAATATTATTCATCGAATGTGGACAGTTAAACCAGGAAATTCATTTATTTGTACCTTATTTTATAGATTTAAAAAATAGGAGCTTATAAAGCCTAGATAACTGGTGAGTTATCTGAACTGCTTTTCTGCATTACTTGATTTTTATGTTGATTGCTGGAACCACCCCCATCTTCTCATCCCCTCCACTGTTTGTTTTCCTTTTACTTCATTTTGTGTGGAGACCATATTATAGAGAAAGTGGACTGCCACTGACCAAATGATAACAACTAGCCTACTGCCAGCTTCTTCAAAGCAAAAACAGGTTGGGGCATGATTGTTTCAGCTAATTGAACTTTCTAGTTTTCTATGATTCGGAGAAGGCAATGGCACCCCACTCCAGTACTCTTGCCTGGAAAATCCCATGGACGGAGGAGCCTGGTGGGCTGCAGTCCATGGGGTCGCTAAGAGTCGGACACGACTGAGCGACTTCCCTTTCACTTTTCACTTTCATGCATTGGAGAAGGAAAAGGCAACCCACTCCAGTGTTCTTGCCTGGAGAATCCCAGGGACTGGGGAGCCTGGTGGGCTGCCGTCTCTGGGGTCACACAGAGTCGGACATGACTAAAGCAACTTAGCAGCAGCAGCAGTTTTCTATGATTACCTCATTCATGAGAAATGAGGATGACAGAGGATGAGATGGTTGGATGGCATCTCTGACTCAATGGACATGAGTTTGAGCAAGCTCTGGGCAATGGTGATGGACAGGGAAGCCTGGTGTGCTGCAGTCCATGAGGTTGCAAAGAGTTGGACATGACTGAGTGACTGATTTGAACTGACTGACCTCATTCATATAGTATAACTTATTGAAGATAAAACACCCCTTCTAGGATTAGGTCCTGAAAACATTAGGATTTTTTTCTTTGAAAATATCTTCAGATATGGGGGATTATATTGACCAATGTTATACTTACTTATAATGTGCTTATGGAGCTCTTTATTATATTGACTAACCTTTCAGGAACATTGAACTTTCAGGTTTATTGATTGCATATCTTCTGTTTCATATACTCAAAAGGTCTCATAAAAATTTTAACTTCTGTGATGACTGCATTTTATATCCTACTCTTCCCAAGATGTAGTTATTAGATGTCCACTGGGCATGTCCAAGTGGAAGCCATCTCTTTCCCTTCTGTTCCTTCCAGTTATCTCACGAGTAAGTTTAGCTGTTTGCTACACCTCCTCCTCAGCCCTCCTGGTATTTAAGGGTAAACAGTACAGCTACACTTGCTTTGTAGAAATGAACCGCTACTCCTAGATCTGAAGAGGAAGGTGCAACTACCAGAGTTCTGCTGAGAGTTACAGAGCTCTGTCTGTGCTTTCCCACAGGGCTGGGAGAGGAGCTCAGCCACTGGCGAGCCATGACCTGGGCCAGAGGGGCCAGGGGAGCATTACCCTTCTCACACCCTCTATGGCCTGCCAGTGCCTCGCACTGGTTGAGCCCAGGCTTGGTTGAGGCAAAGGGAGCCCTGGTACAGTGGGTCATAGGAGTCAGCCTCCTGGCACATGACAGGGCAGTGAAAGGTGGCATCTGGAGAACCAAATCGGGAGTATCCAGAGTCACTAGGGATATTTATTCACCAGGGATGTAAATGTGTAGGGAGACCAAGTCAGGTAGGAATATCCTTCATTGAACACTGAGTTTCATGAGTCTAGAGCAGAGAGGTTGAAATCTGTTGAAAATAAGTTCGGAAATGCTCTCTTTGGCGCTCTTATTCTCTCCAAGCAGTTCTGGTTACTCCTGATGTCCTGTGTCCCAGAAGAAATCCTATAGGAGGCAGCCTGGGCCAAAGACACTCTCAGGGAAGAGATGACATTGGTCTAGTTTATGGAACCTCTTCCCTGCAATGCCTGATTAATCCCATTTGTTTGAGAATTGAATTCTTAGATCACTAATTGCTTTGTTAAACTGTAAGCCACATCAGAGTGTAAGAGAACATGTTCTAGACTTGGCGACAGGAATCTTGGATTCTATTCTCAATTCTGCCTCAGTTTTTTCACTTATAACATAAGGATAAAATGTTCTGACATGTCTACCCCATATGGTATTTTGTGAGGATATAATCATTTGATTCTAATGAGATAGTAATTGGAAAGCATATTCAAAAGGGTAAAGTAAGGCTTTATTAATATTTTTCACTGCAAAGTCTAGCAACATTTGTTCACAGGGCCTCGCTCTGGTAAGGACCTTGCACATAAAAGAACTTTGACTTAAAACATGGTAGTACCTGTATTTGCTGTATTTTTTTTTTTTTTTTTTTAAATTTCTAATTTGCTCCCATCATCTTATTTTTAATTTAAAAACTTTAAAAATTTATTTTTTAATTAGAGGAAAATTGCTTTACACTGTTGTTTTGATTTGTGCTGTGCAACAGTGTAGATCAGCCACATATCACCTCCTTATTGACCCTCCCTCCCTTCCTTCATCCTACCTTTCTGGGTCGTCACAACTACCGGGCTGGGCTCCCTATGTTATATAGCAGCTTCTCACCAGCTATCTGTTTTACACACAGTAGTATGTATGTCGATGCTACTTTCTCCATTCATCCCATTCTGTACTTCCCCGACTGTGTCTGCAAATCCATTCTCTATTTCTGTATCTCCATTCCTTCCTTGCAAATAGATTCATCAATACCACTTTTTCTAGATTATATATATATATATATATGTGTGTGTGTGTGTGTGTGTGTGTGTTAATATACTATCTTTCTTTTCTCTTTCCGACTTATTTCAGTCTGTATAACAGGCTCTAGTTTCATCTACCTCATTAGAACTGAGCCAAATGCATTCTTTTTATGGATAAATAATACCCCATTGTATATATATACCACAACTTTATCCATTCATCTATTGATGAATATCTAGGCTTTTTTTCTTTCCGTATTATTGGTATTCTTGGCATTTGGGACATTAATCCTGGAGAGACTGCCCCTCTGAGGGTTAGCTAATACCTGGTCATAGCAAATGACTTCACTTTAAGTGCACCTTAGATATGCAAAGCAACCAATCCAGAACCCACCTCCCCAGATATCTCTTATACAAACTCTCACCGATAATCTATTAAACCAATAATCCCCCACCCTAAGACACTGCAGGATCAGGTCTTGGACAACTGGGGACCACCCTGGGGACCAACAGTCCAGAGCCTGTTGACACTCAAATCATCCCCTAAACCTGCCTTGCCCACTCCTTCCAGAGAGAACATCAATAAAAATGCGGGACCATGCCCTACCCTCTCCCCTTCTTCTCCAGACTGACTCTGGTCCATCCTCATGTGGCCCTGCCTGTCACCTATTTCTAGAGATCTGGGAGTATAACCCTCCTCATTCATGACAGTCATTTCTATGTCTGCATGTCTTACCATACCTGATTAAGATGAACCCTGGGCACATTTTAACACACATAGTACATGATGCCTTATATACAGGTAATGATTACTTTAAAGTATAAAGCAATCAAATGCTTTAAATGAATATTAGACTGTCAGGATTTACTGACCATAGTACATATTCTATATTTAACAACCATAAAAAAGTTGTGTTAAATTTTTTTTCCGCAATTGATCAGTATGCTTAATTTTTCTACTTTTGCCTATGCCAAAGTTATCCACTGGATTTCTAGGCAATAAAGTCTCATGTGAAATCTCCAGATTGATCATTTGTAGCTTTATTCTCAAAATCCTAGGGATTCGACAATATTTGAATCCACTGTACATATGTGTATGCTACTCTGACTCTTTGTGACCCCATGAACTGTAGTCCACCAGGCTCCTCTGTCCATGGGATTCTCCAGGCAAGAATACTGGAGTGGGCTGCCATGCCCTCCTCCAGAGGATCTTCCCAACCCAGGGCTCAAACCCGCATCTCTTAGTGCCACCTAGGAAGCTCCTACTTGTGAACTAAATAAACTCTAGCATCTGACATTAAAGGGTAGATGAACATTAAATCTCAATTCTTATAATCAAGCTAGGTAGAATCTAGGACATAATTTTACATGTGTTGACTATTCACTAAATAAAAGATAGACTTTATCTTGTGGTTTTTTTTGGTTAGGACTTGGTGTTAATTTTAGTGCTAGGCATTGCCCTTTTGTACTTTTGCTGCATATATTACTTTGTCAGATTATCAGAATGTTTTAACCTTTTTCAATTTAAAAAGTTACATCGTACTCATTTTTCATTTAAATGACCACACATAGTTTAATGAGCTAATAGTTTTTATGGGTATTTGGCAACTTAATGTGCATGATTACATATTTAAAGTTTTAATAACGGCTGTGATGGAATTAAGAACTGTAGGTTTGGGACCTTGTGGAAAAGATTATCCCAGGGTTGCTAAGGAAACCAATCTAGATTTCTATTCTTTTCTGCATAGAGTCCTCTGGAAAAGTGAAGCTATAACCCTGTCTCTAATGGCCACCTTTATGGAGTAGCCACTTTCCCCCTTAGCCTCCTCCTCCTTTTTGCTTTCAGAGGAGCACTCAGTGATGGAGTGTGCCCTCTGTGCCATGGTCAAGTCTGACTTCTCTTTTCCACCTTCAAGTATGAGTCTGGGGCCAGATTCTTCTCTTATTTCCTCTGTTTGGAGCACTGGCTTTGAAAGCCCAGGCCAGCCACAGCCTGGAGACCTTTATCGTAGCCTGGAGACTCTCATGTAGCAATGCCAGGAGGAGAGGAGCCAGGGGCAAGGAGTGTGCCAGACATTGACCAGGCAGGCAGAGGAGTGCAAAATCTCTGGAGAGGGGGCTGATGGTGCAGCTGGGAGCCCAGGCATCTCTGCCTTCTCTTATTTGTCATCCACATCTTAAATGAGCAAATGAGAGGAACAGCTTCTGCTGATTTGGTCCCTCCTTGTTACCGTTCCTGCTGTGAGTCTCATGGAATAGTCAGAAAGGAACTGGCACTCAGGGAGTACCTACTAATTTAAAATATAAAGGGCAGGAAAACATCTTTCCACCTCTGAATTAATCAAAATGAGATCTACTATGTTAAATTAAAGAATGAAAAGATCAATTGAGCACAGAGGAGCCACTGTCATCGTAAGGATGTTTTATACTTAAGATCTTGGGTTTCTGTTAAAGAAACAACCAATTTTATTCTTTAGAGATTGCCTCAAAATAATTAGGATCGAGCATTCATGTATGTAGTAATATAACAATATTAATCATTTCTTGTCGCAACCTTGTGTGTATAATTTAATGCATGATTATGTGGACATAATTTAATGCAAAATGATATGAAAAAATATGAAAGTATAAAATTAAATAGATGTGCTTTCTCTCTAGCAAGTGAAGCCAAAATTGACTTCCAGGCCACTTCTCTCTGCTCCTGGGTGTTGATCTGACCTTCCTCCTCAATGCTACTCGAGCACCTACCACAGCATCTGACACATAGGGAATATAGTAGGTTCTTTGTAAACCATATTTGAATGAATGGAAGAGACGTTAGTACAAACTTTATTTAATCTCAAGGTTGACATGTACTGAGGGGACCACTATGTCAGTTCAGTTGGCACTATTGACATTTTAGACTGGATAGGGAGAAGAGGGGCTCACCTGTGTATAGTAGGATGTTTAAAAGTATCCTCTGTTTAACTCTGGCCTCTACCTGCTAGATGCTTGCTTGGTCTTGACAATTAATAATGTCTCTAGATACTGGCAAATGTCCCTTAGGGGCAACTTCTCCCATTTTTAGAAACCACCGATGTAGAATGATTTGGGAGTAATCATGTACTGCCTTAGGAATATTTATAACTTTTGATATAGCAATTCCAGATTGCCCTAAGGAAATTTTTATGGATATGTGCAAAAATTTGTTTATATGAATACTCACTCCAGTCTTATTTATAATAGTGTAAAAATATCAACTCACACATCCAACTAGAGGGTTGGATAAATAGACTATGGTACATCATATAATGGAATATTTAATCAGAGAAATTGCTCACAAACTATTAAGTGAACAGAGCATATTTAGAGAACAGTAGCATCCCACTTATCTTAACAATAACAACAAAAGCATGAGGAAAGGGGTTGAGTTTGGAATCAGACAGACTGGATTCAATCCTCAGCCCTACCACTAAGAGTTGCATCCTATTTTACTTCTCTGGTTGTTAGTTTCCGCAGTCCTAATGTGGGAATATTTATTCCTGTCCTAAAAGGTTGTCAGAATTAAGTGAAATTATATATGAGAAGTGCTTAGAATTCTGTTTGTTACCTTTCGAGGACTCCGTGAAAAGAAATTGGAATAGCGCCTACAGAAAGGAAGGCGTTATTTGGAAGACAATAAGCCAAAATATGAACAGAATGATCTCAGGGTGGTGGGCTTATTTTTCTCTTCTCTTTTGTATTTTTTATTTATTTTCCCCAAAGTTTTGCATATGTATTAATTAATAGAGAAACTGTTACAGCTTTCATAGCTTCACCTCTGAAGCTCAGTGTCACTGTGGTAACACAACAGAAGCTTATTTCCCACTCTTCCTGAGCTCTCCTCCTTACTGATAGGTGGCTCTCCTCCAAGGATTCCCTCCTTCCTAGGTCTTCACACCTTCGACATGGGGCTTCCAAGGCTTCCCTTAGCATCAGCACGGCAGATGAGGGGATAAAGAACTGGACAAATGAAGTGGGAGGATGTACTGGGTCAGGTCTGGAAATGGCCTACTCATTTCCTGCTCCTGCTTCACTGATTTTCTAGGCTCTAGCACTCAGGCAGGTAACCATACCTAACTGCACGAAGGCTAGCAAGTATAGCATGTCCTTGTCCCAAAGTGGTTCCAAGCCACAGGTCCCATCTCACTCATGCAGGCAGCTCCAAGTGCAGGACCTTCAAGTGGGTAGCCATCTCCTCTAGCAGACCCTCCTATTTTTCACAGGCTGGGACTCATGTGCATGCTTAATTGTCCACAGCAAGATCAGAGAGGGAAAATAAGTTGGGCTTTGGAAAAGGGACTTGAGAGCTGGGGGGTGGGGGCGGGGAGCAGATTTTTGCTGTTTTATCTGATGTTGAGAATGGATTTGAGAATAGGACTCTACAGGCAGGAAGTTTGCCCAGGAGCTTGTTGCCTCTAAACTCAAAGGTCTGAGGGTTAAAAGGTCAAGGAGTGGGGCCAGACCTGGCTACATAATTTCTGGGACCCAGAGAAAAATTAAAATGGGGATCTTGGCAGAAGTCAGGGAAGTCTGTCTCCCCAGCCCAGCCACCAGATTGCAATCTCTGTTAGAATGTGCCCTGTACCTGGGTCATGGGTGAGTGAGAGATCACTACAGAGGCTTACTGAATGCACCATGATGCTATCAGCCTGAGATGGGGACAGCCAGCACCTTGCCCCTACCCTGTGATACTGCAGGGCCCTTGACTTTCCTGGTATCTATGCCCATGACCCCAGTGGGAATACGGAGGGCAACACCAGAATGTGGGCACCTTCCCTCCCAACACATCCCCTGACTACCAGATCCTGTTGTGGTCCTGAGTAGAAGGAAGTAGAGGACATGGGGCAGAGAGTGGGAGACTGTGACTCTACCGATAAGCCAGACAGTGTAAGCCCGTGGGGCATGCTCCATCATACTTCACCGACAAAACACAAATTCAGCTTCAGCTTTGAGTGGTGGGGCAGGAAGGGGGGATTCTCAACCTGGGGCCCTGGGGCTACACTGGATCATACCCATAAAGCCATTTTGTAGCAGCACCTATAGTTTGACTTTAAGAATAAATAATGAGGGGCTTCCCTGGTGGCTCAGTGGTAAAGAATCTGCCTGTCAATGCAGGAGACAGGGGTCTGATTCTTGATCCGGGAAGATTCCACATGATGCGTGGCAACTAAGCCTGGGCATCACAACTATTGAGCCTCTGCATTAGAGCCCAGGGTTGGGAAGATCTCCTGGAGAAGGCCATGGCAACCCACTCCAGTATGCTTGCCTGGAGAATCCTGTGGACCGAGGAGCCTGGTGGGCTACAGTCTGTGGGGCTGCAAACAGTCAGACACGACTGAATGACTAACACTGACCGAGAACCCAGGAGCTGAAACTACTGAAACCCGTGCGCCCTAGAGCCCACGTGTGCTTCACAACAAGAGAAGCGATGACAGCAGCCACGACAATGAGAAGCCTGCGCACCACCAGCTGGAGAGTTGCTCCTGCTCGCCGGAGCTAGAACAAAAGCCTGTGCAGCAATGAAGACCCAGGACAGCCAAAACTAATTAAATAAAACTATATAAAAAGAATAAGTAATGAGGATGGCAAACTCCCCATGGAAGTTTTTTTTCCCTACCTACTTCCATGGCGCTTTGCCCATATGACTTTTGCTCTTTAGTCCATGTTTGATCATTTCAATTTTGGCTATCCTGTCTTTCTCTCCATTAAACGATGAGTGCCTTGGGGGCAGCTGCTATGACTTCCACAGCTTTGTAGGGCCCCTGTGTGTGGCACAGTGCCTAGCAGGTAGTAGATAACCCCCAAATACTTGTTCTATAAATAAATGAAGAAAAGAAATATAATTAAGAATGTGGTTTACAAGGGCAACTTGCCTAGGTATTGTACTAGTCCCAGGTTACAAGGTTAATTACGACCAGGGGTTTAGCTAATAATACTGAAGTAGGCCACGTACAGGCCAAGGGGCCTATCATATCCTAGCAGAGGGAAGGATTAGGGTGCCCAGCTCAGGTGGTCAGGTACAACACTCTAGTGGTCCAGACTATGAATATTAGAGAGATGAAGGCACAGGGAACCAAGAACTGCATCTATTATCAGTTAAAAAAAAAAAAAAAGGAATTAGCAGATTTGAGAGGATAAATACAAGAGAAAAAGAATCAACTATGACTAATATAGTAGTCCAGGGGCTTTGAGAAAAGAGTGATTATGTTGTTAATAAAGGCAGTGTGGAAGCAAAGGAGATATAGTCAGTGTTTCATATGTTTATTTAAATGCCAGTAGTGGACTTCCCTGGTGGACCAGTGGCTGATTCCCTGCTCCCAAAGCAGGCGGGCCTAGGTTCAACCCCTGGTCATGTAACTAAGATCCCACATGGTGCAGCTAAAAAGAAAAAAAAGATCCCACATGCTGTAGTGAAGACCCAGTGGAGTCAAATAAATACACAGTAAATATTTTTAAAATGGCAGTAGTGATGTCTTTGGGCAAGGCAGATCATTTGCTAGGGAAAGTGGGGTCAGGCGGGGATCTCTCAGGGTGATAATTTAAACCACATCCATGCGCGTAGGGAACCCAGTACCCTGGGTATGAGCAGTGTGCCACCACCACTGCTTGCACCTTCCCCTTGAGAACCAGAAATATTTCTATTTCTTTAGCCTGTACTCCTTTCCAGGAAGCATCCTCCAAGATTGTCAGCTTCTATTCTGGACTCTAGATTTTTATTATTATTATCTATCATTACCTTAGAAAAGAGTCAGTCCTTGGAGAAGTATGTAATTCTTCTAAAGTAGTCTGTGACCAGTTGTGGTAAGTAGTTTAATGACATTTGGAAAGACAGGGATCACAATCGTTACTGCTTCAAAGCTCAGTGAAACAATATTGTCAACAAGCGTATGTACAACATAGTTCAGAATCCTCTGAGCTAATGGCTTGCCCCAGCCTCTTTCCTTTTCCTCAGTTTCCTTTCCTCTCTCATTTCCTTGTGTTACGCTCCCCATTTCCTCTTTTCTGACACCCCATACCTGTCTTTTTGTGTGTGACTGCTTCCCTTTTTCCCTCTCAACTTTCCCCCTCCTTACCCTGTCCGCCCCTCCCCATCCTTCATATTGCCTGTGTCTCTTTTTCCTTATTCTTTATTCCCTGTTCCATGTTTTCTTCTTGTCCTTACTGGTGTTACTGACTTTAACAGAAAACAGATATAACATGAAAATAGTTTTTTGTTATCATTTCCAAATCAAAATTTAAAATCTCAAAGATCTCCCTCAGGAAACAACCGTTTTCGTTTTTACTTCCATGTGACCTATGATCAGTATCTTTCTTTTGAATTTTAAAGTCAGATACATGAAATATTGCCCTTTCTATTAAGACACACAGATTTTAATTACATTTCAAAATGCTACCCTGTGGGCCCATGATTATAATTTAGTTCCTGCAGATCAATGCCTTGCAATGTAAAGGACCTTGCCTCTGAAGTACATTATAAGTAGAACAAGCAACGGGAAAATTGGCATTTAAATACTTGGTATATAACATTTAGGCTTTTATTAAAGTGAGAACAATGATAAATACTATTTTTTGACATATCTCTTAGCCTAGTATCCACCAGGAATTCTTAGCAACAGCAACACAGAAGTTACCATGCCAGCAATTCTCAGGCTGATGGATTTTTTGCGGTTTTGCCTCTGTTAACCTAAAATTCCTACTGGTGAAAGTCCCCTGCAGGGCTGTTTCCCGCCCCCCCACCCCCCCCCCCCCCACCCCGCCTTTTGTAGTTGAAAAGAAATATTTTCCATCCTCCTGAATCCACCAGGAAGCATGTGGGATTTAATCACATCTGTTATTATATTGCTTCTCCCTCAGTGTATTGATGCTCTGGAACTTGCTTAGTCACTTGTAAAATTCAGCCACAGCACTTGCCTCTGCCTTTCTGTGACAATCCATCAAAGGCAAAGTCCACCAAACTTTGTGAGCTGTGTGACTCTGTTTCCTAGAGCTGATGTTTTCTCTTGACTGAAAACCATGCTGAACCTCAACGTCTGCATCTTGCTCCATTATTTCTAGCAGAATGTAATGTCTGGCCTGTGTGTGTAAGAGTGTGTGTGTGTGTTTTCTTAATTGCCATTCTAGCTTTATGAAAGAATTTTTTCCCATCCTTGATAAAGGAATCCATTCATTAGGAATGTGTTTCTAATTCTCAAATGCTGTATAAATGTACAAAGCTAGGGAATAAGACAGGTTTTCAATATTTGAAATAGGAAATTTGAATAAATAAGCATTAGACTACTTTTTTTTTCTTTTTCTAACTACATGGCTTTACTTTTGGTAAACTGCTTAAGGAGACATATGTAATAATATGTATATAATTATTATTACAATGTAAATATTGATTTGTCCATTTCTGTGTGTTGCAGAAATCCCATTTTTAAGGTCCTTAGTCAACGCCTTTGGAACTAAAAGTAATGTTTCCTGTATCTGAATATTAAATTGAGCCTGGCATTTTTACAGAATTATCTCATATGATGTTCATAGGAATCTGATGGTAAAGGGAGACTGGCTGTTATGCTCGCCCTTTTATAGGTTAGCAAGCAAGCACTGAGGCCTTTAGACCACAGGGCCATAGGGTTAGATTTAGGATTCTCCATTCCTGTATCATTGTTTCTTCTACTCCTGGCTTTGAGAAGATCCAGTAAACAACATCTCCCTTTCTGACTGAGATGAGAAATAAGACAAAAGAGGAAATAAGCAGCCAGTTTTGCCCTGTTCTCTGGGAGGGGCACCATCCCTTCACACCAGCCTCAGAACCTTCGTATGTAACATGAGGGATGAGGAGCTAGGAAAATGATTTCCAAGACTCTTCCAGCTTTTCATCTTAATTATGGAGCAAATATCAGAAACCTTCCAAAACAGTTCGGCTTCTGAGTTGTAAAATTAATAGTTTGTAACAAGATGTGCTTAGTTTTGAATGGAGCTCATGTCTGAGCCTGGAGAAGGAAGTGGCAACACGCTCCAACATTCTTGCCTGGGAAATCCCATGGACAGAGGAGCCTGATGGGCTACAGTTCACAGGGTTGCAAAGAGTCAGACACGACTGAGCGCACACATGCTCATGTCTGAGCCACTCATCATGTTACCAGTTGGCTGCTCCAGAATGTTACAGGAGAGGGGGCTCAGGGCTGCCATCTGGCTGGCAGTATAGTCTAGGGGCCCTGTAATAGAGTTCTATTTGCACAGCTACCCATTGCCTTTATGTATCTTTGGTAAGGCTGGAGATAATCCATTCCTTGGTATTGTCACTGGTTGATATCTTTAGGAAAGAAATGATTTGGTTCCAGGGTTGCTTTCTGGGTCTTCCGATTAATTGCAATAGAGGATATAGCCAACTATTATGTTATAGGAAATGAGTCTCTTTGTCTCCAAGTCCAAAATCAAAGAAAGTTTTTCTGTATAATTATTCCATTCTAAGAACACTAGTAAAAGACGCTTACTCCTTGGAAGGAAAGTTAGGACCAACCTAGACAGCATATTAAAAGCAGAGATTACTTTGCCAACAAAGGTCCATTTAGTCAAGGCTATGTTTTTCCAGTGGTCATGTATGGGTGTGAGAGTTGGACTATAAAGAAAGCTGAGCACCAGAGAATTGATGCTTTTGAACTGTGGTGTTAGAAAAGACTCTTGAAAGTCCTTTGGACAGCAAGGAGATACAACCAGTCCATCCTAAAGGAGATCAGTCCTGGGTGTTCATTGGAAGGACTGATGTTGAAGCTGAAACTCCAATACTTTGGCCAGCTGATGCAAAGACCTGACTCATTTGAAAAGACCCTGATGCTGGGAGGGGTTGAGGGCAGGAGGAGAAGGGGACGATAGAAGATGAGATGCTTGGATGACCACCGTCTCAATGGACATGGGTTTGGGTGGACTCTGGGAGTTGGTGATGGACAGGGAGGCCTCACATGCTGAGGTTTATGGGGATGCAAAGAGTCAGACATGACTGAGTGACTGAACTGAAGAACACTAGTGAGTCCACAGGAACAAGATGGGCCTAGACAAAGGAACAGTGGGCAAAAAAAAATATCAGGCAATGATCTTCCCTCCAAACTGACAACTTCACAGCCTATAATTCTACTACTGTTGCTTAATTTACCTCAGAGTTTCTGGTTTTTCCAACTGTAAGAATCTCCAACCATCTGAGAGCCCATCCAGCTGTGAACAAGTTATTTAATAGTTAACACAAACAAAAATAAATCGACCACTTGATAAGAATAATGGGTCCAGGATAGGTTTGAAGACTGAGAAGAGTCGAGGAAAGTCGCCGAGAGACCAACACTGGACAGACTAGCTCAGCTTTGCTGAAGACAAACCGTGTTTAAGTCATGTCTGCCTGACTTGAGTGAGGCAGTTACCAGCCTGCCCTGACTAGATATCCTCTGAGCTTCTCCCTCTATGACTCTCATTCTGAAGTTCTGAGCCAGTTCTTACATCATGAAGACAAACGAGAAGCATTCATAGAAAGGAAGCATGGATGGTTCTATTCTATTAACCACCTTCTCAACATATTTCTATATATTTCTTAGATGAATTCTCCAAGATTGTTCTATATTATAAAGTTTATAATAAAAGTTTCCAAAAATGCCTCTTCATGTGAACTAAATCTGACATTATAACAGCACAAGAAAAAGACTTCTGTTACTGCTGCTAGTAAAACTTCATCTTTGCATTTTATCCTTAAAGTATCAGGTGCTAATAGAATTTTTGATTAGTACACAGGCAAATAACTAATTTTCAACTGAACTAGCCAGACCCTTCCCCCTCCGCAAAAATGAATAGCATATGCTAGGCACTGTGTTAAGATTTCATTTTCTCATTTATTCCTCATGAACTCTGTGAGACAGATATTGTTTTGTTATTGCTTAGTCATTTAGTTGTGTCAGACTCTTTGTGACCCCATGGACTGCAGCACACCAGGCTCTTTTGTCCTCCACTATCTCCTAGAGTTTCCTCAAATTCACATCCATTGAGTCAGTGATGCTATCTAACCATCTTTTCCTCCGCTGCCCCCTTCTCCTCCTGCCCCCAACCTTTCCCAGCATCAGGGTCTTTTCCAGTGTGTTGGTTCTTCACATCAGGTGGCTTCAGTTTCAGCCTCAGTCCTTCCAATGAATATTCAGAGTTGATTTCCATTAGGAATGATTGATTTGGTCTCCTAGCTGTCCAAGGAGACCAAACTCTCAAGAGTTTTCTCCAGCATCACAATTTGAAGCATCAGTTTTTGGTGCTCAGCCTTCTATATGGTCCAACTTTCACATTTCTACATGCCTACTAAAAAAAACATAGCTTTGACTATATGGACCTTTGTCAGTAAAAATACCACTGCTTCCCACATTTTATGTTTGAAGAAACTGGACTTTGGGAGGTTTAGTAAGTTACCAAGGTTTTCACAACTAGTAAATTGGAAAACCAGGATGCAAACCCAGGTTATCTAATTTTGTCAGGACTCTATATTTTTACTACTATGGGAGATATTAAGGATTATACTCATGCTTTTCTCACATATTCAAGGTTGTAATAGTCCTGTACATGAAAGAAGGCTCTTTGATAGAATAAGAAGTTCAAAAAGGTGTTAGAATGCCTTCCAGAAGTTCACATTCATTGACATGAGATGTTGATTATTTACAGGCAAAGATCCCTGTAAACTATATCATGTTTGGAGAGTTTGTGACAAGATGCCTCAGGAAATTTCACTGCTTGCAATAGAACCCATTAATGCCTGTGAAGGCAAAGTAGTAATAGTAGTAAGAGGTAACATTTATACGATGCCTATTTTGTGCCAGGCATTATCTTAAGCACTTTTATAGCCAACACAACAATTTTGTAGGACAGATCTATTATCAGTCCATTGCACAGTGGAAGTAACTGAAGTATAGAGAAGTCACTATCCAAGACTACACTGCTAATAAGTTGGAGAGGCAAGATCTGAACCCAGTTTTCTTGGGGCCACAATTTGTGTTCTTAAGACCCATGATCTGTAGCCTGTTGTGGTGTAAACAACAAGTAATGAGCTCTTCAACATCTTTTCACAATTGTTGTTGGTTAGTCACTAAATTGTGTCTGACTCTTTTGGGACCCCAAGGACTATAGCCCACCAGTCTCCTTTGTCCATGGAATTTCCCAGGCAAGAATACTGGAGTGGGTTGTCATTTCCTTCTCCAGGGGATCTTGTCAACCAAGGGATCAAATTCATGTCTCGTGCATTGGCTGGGGGATTCTTTACCAGTTGTGACAACTTTGACATGGACCACACAGTTGGTATTTCTGGAAGGTGGGTATTGAGTGTACAAGATGAATAGTTCCTTTAGGATGAAAGGTTTAAAAATATCACAACTGCTCAATACCAAAACCTACTGAGAAAATTTGTTTACATCATTAAGATTTAACTGGAGGAAATTGTTAACAGATCTCCCATGATGTTTGAGCGATATTGATAATTTTAAAGCAGAGATATAATTATTCTCTGAAGATCTTAAACTGCATATATTCATTGTAGGGTAAGACATGTACACTTGTTTCTGAGAAAAGAGCTGGAACTTTGGAGTATATAAGCAAAGAAATTATCCTAGAATAAATTGCTGTGAAACTTTTTGGAAACTATAGGTGAACTGTAAGTAGGGCATTGGTGTTATAACCATAACAGTGATTTATTGATCCAACTGCTCTTTCCTGTTTGACTAGAAGGAAATCCTTTTGCGGCATTTGTTGCTTTAGTCATGGGTTTGTTTGATTGCTGGAGAGAGACACCCACTGAAGCAATCAGAAATAATAAGTCGGGTGAGGGATAACAGCCCAGAAATAACATCTGGGGAAATCGCACAGAACTCAAGACAGAAAGTAAGTCAAGCCTTATGGGGACAGAATTCTCAAACTGGAGAGTTCCTAATGCTTCTACTTGGATTCCTGTTCTGTATTCTGAGTGTGGGGGTATATTTGTGTGGAATTTATGATTTATAAAATGCTTCAATCTATGCTATATCAGTCCATCCTTACTGCTGTGGGAGGTAGGAGTCATTTTTCCCACTTAAAAAGTGAAGAAATTTAGGAAAATTAAATGGCCCAGAAGTTTGGATCTTAGCAGTAGCCAAAGCTCGGCTAGGGAATTCAGGACTTCTGGCATCACACGAACGTTTTTCACACTTCCTAAGAACTTCCTATATGACCACAGTCAGGAGAGGTTTCAAGAGCTTCTCTGGTGGCTCAGATGGTGAAGAATCTGCCTGCAATGCAGGAGACCAGAGTTCAGTCCCTGGATAGGGAAGATCCCCTGGAGAAGGGATGGCTACCCACTCCAGTATTCTTGCCTGGGAAATCGCATGGATCGAGGTTTAACTCAGGGGATATATCAGGCAATTGTACTTATATATCAATCTTCTGGTTTTAGAAAAGTAAAATAAGGATTTTAACTCCACTTTCTTTGGTTATTTCATCATATTTATGAAGTGGGCTGCAGCTGGGGAAAGATATTTGCAGTGATGATGTGCCTTCTTATCATGAAGCAAGAACTGCAAACTTTACAGAGGAATACTTAACTTATTCTGTGTTTTCCTTCTGCAGAAGTCAAATTTGCTAATATATTTAATTATAGACTAGAAAAAATGTGGCCCTGGCATTGAGCTGGCCAACAAGAAAAAAGTAAAACAGTATTCTGACTCTGTTCTAGTATATTAAGTTGAACATAAACTATTGTTTATTACCACTGACAGATCTTTTTATGGTTTTGGAGTGGCATTTAACACCATGGTCAGTGGCCCCAAACACAGATGGCTAACTCTTCAAGGTAACATAGTATGGTAAAAAGAGTCCAAGCTTTTGACTCAAGCATCCTTAGCACTCTAGCTCAGTTATTAGTAAATTACTTACATGACGTAAGTTAGTTGTATTTTCATCTCAGGTTCTTTGAATGTATAATGGGACCGATCATACTCACTTGGCATTGCTGTTGTGAATATTATATGAATGTGAATCACCTGGTCCAGGTACTGGGTCCATGAGAAGCTCATCATTTTTATTATCTGAAGAATCAATTAATTCCATAATTACCTCAATTTCTTTACAGTTTAAATAGATCACAAGTCTTGTTTAGTAGCTCTGTTAAAGGGTAATCTAGCACATGCAACACTGGAATAATCGGTGTGACACTGTCTACTGTATGCTTGTCTGATGGCTTAGAGGACCAAGGTTGAAAGTCAGAGTAATGAACTGCCTGCTGCTGCAAAAGCAGGTTGCTCTGCAGAGCTGCTGTCTCTTGAGTCAAGTTGAGTGTCAGTAGAATCCTGACTTGTCTTTTCTGGATGGATAAGTATATATATATACACACACACACACACACACACACACACGGATAGATATGTAATGTATATGTATGTGTGTGCATGTGTGTGTGTGTTTATATACTGGATTTGGCTAAATCTTGAACTTGGTGTGAAGAGAGGGACCTGTGGAGAAATTTCCTAAGGAATTCATGCTATTGATAAGGCATCAATGGGAATCATCTGCCCACGAAGATACTATTTGTGAGGAAAATAGCATTAGTTCCTCTCAAAGGCATGCCATTCCTTAAATCCCACTTCACAAATGCACACTGAATACCTAATGTCCACCAGGTGTGATTATAGTAGTATAAGGTCACACTGCACGAAGCACAACCAGAAATTGTCTGTATGACAATATTAGTTAGAATCTGTCTAAAGTTTATAATTCATACTTAGACTGTAAAAGGAAAAAAACAACTATAAAATCTTTCTCTCCAGCATGATGAATGGGTTCCTCACCACCCACACCAAGGGGGCCAGTGTCTCGGTTTCTCACCACAGGGAACTGTTTCAGGAGTTGCTTTCCACTATTCTGCGTCTCCCACCATATGTTGTGAATGTGTGAATGTGAATGTGAATCCAGTCTTCTTTGCGAGTGTATCTAGACTGTTCCTCTTTTCCTTGTCCCTCTGATTGTCGGATTGACTGCTTTTTACACGCTCCTCTCAGGTTTCTTATTTAGGCTTTTTTTTTTTTTCCCACTGCTATACTTGTTCACCACCCTCTTCTACCTTTTTTTTTTTTTGGAATCATAAACAAAAACAGAAGGTTTATTGCTGTGAAAACAAATCTGTAGTACAGTAGTATGAATCTTGGGTGTTAAGTAAGCATAATCAGTTGAATCAAGTTAGGAAGTTGAAACTCTAATAAATTTGTGTGTGTGTGAGCAAAGTCTGTAAGCCAGTTGACCCAAGAACAACTGAGATATCTAACTTGTTCACTGAGACCAGACACCACTTTAAATCTCCATTTTTTTGAAGGCAATTAAAAATTACAATTCCAACAGCCCACAAACCCAAAAAAAAAAAAAAACCCCACAAAAACACCAACCCCAAAACTGTAGAAAGCAATTAAAACTACGTTCAAAGAGCCACTTTTTCAGCTCAATTTCAGCACCCCAAGGAAAAAAAACATCCATGACTATCACAGATGAAAACAGAATGAATGTCATTGGAATCAGTTATTTTTCCCCACTGAGGTATAAAATCTATATAGAAATTTAATACTATACTATAACAAATTGTACTTTTCATAGTTTTAATTTCCTTTAAACCCTGTTTAATATAGTTTGTTTTTTAAATTGTTGTAAAAATGTTTTCATGATTCTGAATCTGGTTCCAGTTCTTTTTCATTTATTTTTATATCAGTATTTAATATACTGGCTACCAGTTCTAATCAGAAAAAAACCTTAGACATCTTTTCATTATGACAGCACATTCAGCAGAAATCACTGATGTGCAAGCAAACCATAAAAGGTGCAGCTCTCTGGAAAGCGCAGTTCGTCGATTGTTTCAGTCTGAGTATTCTTTATGATGATTCTTGATGAGCGACTCTTTCAATCTTGTAAACATCAGTGTGCACAGTCTCGCTACTACATAGTTGCACGTCCTGGGACAGGAAGGCTGGTTCACAGCTAGTGGAAGCGAGGGCAGTCTATAAAGTTTTAATGGCTGATAAACCTTACATCCTGCAGAAGGAAAGCACTTTTCCTTTTTTTGCTACTTAAGAATGTGGCAGAAATGTATGCTGAGGTAGCCCAGTCAGTCCTACGTTTTCCTTTTTTATTAAATTTGGTCTCAGAATATTTCTGGAAGGGTGACGTCCGAAGAAGCCACTGCTGGGATCGGCTCCGTTGCAGTCTCTGATGCTGGGCACCTGGCTGTCCTCATCTGTGGCTTTATCCAGGCACTGGTTACTGTTTACATGCTGCAGGGTCAATTTCACCGGGTCATACTCCCAAAGCTGGTTGCCTTTAGGTGGTGGCATTTGAGCATTGTGACTGGGCCATTAAGTTTGGAGACATCCAAGCAAAGGTCATCTGTTCTAATTTATTTGTTGGCAGTGTAAGAGAAAACCTGATTACCTCCCATACCGTGACAGTTAAAAATTCCAACTTTTTCATTCTCTTTTCTAGCCATGTTATCTAGACACTGATTTGTTTCCACATTTCGTATCTCTCCCAAAGAGAAGTAGTGACGTGGAATCTGAGAATCAGGATAAATATTCTCTAGGTACCAAGAGAATGGTCTGCATTGGAGTTTGTGCCTTAGACCAAGTCTTGATGATATATCTCCATAATCTACCTTTGTAACACCTGGAGAAATTATATAGAAGAAATTCTTGAATTCATCCATCCATACTTCTGCAAGTCGTCTGTTATTTTTATTGATAATCTGCCCTGTGCCTCCTGGAAACGTGTAGGGTGTAGCTTTCCGAAACACATGTCCAACATGTGAGCAAGTAACAATCTCCAAAGTTCCTCCACACTGCCAAATCCTAAAGGAAATTTCTAGGTTTTCTCCTCCCCAAATATCCATTCCAGCATCATATGTTCCAATTTCCTGAAAGTAATCTCTGTCTATTGAAAAAGGCCTCCTGCCATTGTAGGTGTTCTCACAGGAAGAGTCCGATCACCTTTCCTTCTGTCCATTTCTCTTTGGGGAACAGGATACCAGCGAAAGTTGAGCTTCCAGTTGAACCCGCCATAGGTCATGTCAGAACCTGCCATGTACTCGAAAGTGTCATCACTGATCACATCTATGATGGGACAGACCACTGTCTTCCTGTCATGTTTGATCCTGGCTAAGAGAGGCTCCAGCCACCCCACTGTGCACTCACAGTGCACGTCTAGAAAGGTGATCACTTGGCCTTTAGACACAGCAGCGCCTTTTAACCTACCTCTGATCAATCCAGAACGCTGCTCCATTCGAATGACGTGAACGGGTACTTTTAATTTTTTCACGTAACTCTCTAGAGGTCTTTTAAAAAGTCTCTTTCACTGGCATCATCTACCAGAACAATTTCTTCTAGCATGCGTCTTGGTGAGCGATTAATGACACTGTGGACAGTTCGCAGAAGTGTGCTCCAAGCCTCATTGTGGAAAACAATCACCACACTGGTTGTAGGAAGGTTATCTGGATACACTTTTGTTTTACACCCTTCTAACCTCACATCTGGTAAAGATCTGTTGAGTGCAATCATCTCACTTGCCATTAAATTGATCTCCAGAAAGCACATGATACCCATCCCTCAGTTCAGTTCAGTTCAGTCACTCAGTCGTGTCTGACTCTTTGAGACCCCATGAATCGCAGCACACCAGGCCTCCCTGTCCATCACCAACTCCCAGAGTTTACCCAAACTCATGTCCATCCAGCCATCTCATCCTCTGTCGGCCCCTTCTCCTCCTGCCCCCAATCCCTCCAAGCATCAGGGTCTTTTCCAGTGAGTCAACTCTTCACATGAGGTGGCCAAAGTATTGGAGTTTCAGCTTCAGCATCAGTCCTTCCAATGAAAAACCAGGACTAAAACTTTTGTTGTATGCCACACAGGTCCAGATCCAGTGTCCTGAGCCCTCAATGGACTGTTGGAGGAGGTAGGGTTAGAGTTTAGACTTACTGTCATGAACCATCAAAAGCACTTACTTTTCCTTGGGAATTTATGAGGAACCTTGGCCAAGAGGCATTGATTTTTGCATGATCAACCCATGGAAGATTATTTTAATACTGATTATTCTATGTGATGATGGCTTTAAAGAGACTGAATTATCTCTGATTATTACTGCAGGAAGTATACCTTTAAATCAGTTATTTGCAATATGATCTGTAAAAATTATTTCTCATCTGCTTTTATCTCAGTTGAATTTAAGGAATTTGTGGCTAGGAAATTTATAAGCTGTCCTGATCCTATTTCATACAGGAGGCCAGTCTGAAAAGATGGTGTCAAATATTAGGGATGCCCTTGGGTGGATGGGTAGAGATGACAGGTCAAGGAAATTAGGCAGGTTTCTGTCCCTCATATGTCACTCTATGCCCTATGATTGGAATTAATCAGGATGAATTATTAAGGGCCTGAAGACCTCCATCAAGACTAAATTTATGAGCATAAGACAAAAAAACAACAGAAAAATTTTATTCCAACTGTCTTTGTTAGCTGCTGTGGATCTGTACCAAAGTTGGTTCAAGTTTCTCTTCAGACCACATGCCATATAAAATCTAAGTACACAGAGTGGATTTTGAAAATCACGCAGTCCTCTATTAATATTCAAGCTCAGCACGTTGGCTGCATTGCTTAACTGCTTATTGCTTCAGTTTCTGTATATGTAAAATCACTGCCATACGGCACTGATGGTGTTCTTCCCAGCTGACAAGAGCAAAGTCATTAACGGCATCAGGGTCTTCTGTCATTGGTATTTTGGGTGTTTTTTTTTTTTTTTTTTAATTCTGAACATCAAAATGGAGAAGGGTGTTAGGACTGCTTGGAAGCTCTGGAGTCCAATGTTGGTGAATTGTTCGTTGCCTGCTTTGGTGATTTAGTACGAGGTTGATACAGAGCAGTTTTTCAGGAAAAAGCTGTGTCTGGCTTGGTTACAGTTTTCTTGCTCTGTTGTTTTTTTAAAAAAATTCTATGTGATATGATAATAATTTTAGAGACTGCAGAGCAGAATATCTTATATCATTTTGGGATTTTAAAATCATTTTTACTATTCTGAATATTACTTAGAAGAATCATATACTGAGCCCCATTATGGAGAGTGAAAGATACATCATCTAAAATGGATTACCTATACTTCAGTGTATTCCTATACACATACAAGTTTGCTTATTTTGATTAGCCATCTACCCTTCAAAACTGTATTTGTAGAAATTTCTGTTAGACCTTTTATAACATAAAATAGAATCTATTAGTAATACGGATTTTAATTATATGTATCTTTAGAATTATTGCATATTTATGTTATATGTGAAGCCAGCTGAGCCTCTGTGAGAAAACTACCACCTCTGCCAATTGTCCCCTTTGTTCACACAAGAAAGCATTCTCATCATTTGGATCCCTATAGAAACATAAGAAGAGGATAGCAATATTTATACCATTTCTTTAATTTTTTTTTTTTGAATAAAAGCAAAAACTTCTTTTGTGGGGAAATTATTTTTGTGTGTTCATTTGAAGTTTTTGTCAGGTGACAAATATGGGTCTTGTAAGAAACTTATGTTCAAGGAAGTCTTTGAATTCCCAAGCTGGCTCAGCTTGTAATTCTGTTGTAATATCTAGGCGAGGAATGCTTGAAATAGTGTCTTTTCTTAGAGAAGAAGATATAGGGCAGGTGTGAAATTGGACAGTTAGTAGATCTAAAGGGGAATTAGATCTACTTGGTAGATCTACTTTAGTACTTCGACTGTGAGATCTGTCATACAAAGTATTATGGAGAAACTGAAGAAGTATTGCCCTGTGGACTCAAATATTGGGTTATGCCACTTTTCAGAAAAAGGTTGCTTTGTGTTTGAAAATAGTTAATTGTTGGTTTTATCCAATTAGAGGTTGGAGAAACAACATAGTTAAACAAATTATGATTGCTCATTGTTATCAATCTATATTTTTGATTAGATCATTAACTTAAAATTACATATCAGTAGTATTAAAGTCATAAAAGTTATCAGGACAGAGCAATGTGGAGAGAACCATAGAGAAGGAAGGCAGTTCTGTTTAATAGATTCAGTTCAGTCTCTCAGTCATGTCTGACTCTTTGCGACCCTATGGACTGCAGCATGCCAGGCTTCCCTGTCCATCACCAACTCCTGGAGCCTGCTCAAACTCATGTCCATTGAGTCAGTGATGCCATCCAACCATCTCATCCTCTGTTGTCCCCTTCTCCTCTTGCCTTCAATCCTTCCCAGCATCTGGGTCTTTTCCACTGAGTCAGCTCTTCACATCAGGTGGCCAAATTATTGGATTTTCAGCTTGCACATCAGTCCTTCCAATGAATATTCAAAATGTGGTCCACTAGAGAAGGGGATGGCAAACCACTTCAGTATTCTTGCCTTGAGAACCCCATGAACAGTTTAATAGGTTATCTGTAACATATGGTAATGTCAGCACACTAAAAGAACAGGAAAGTGAACAAATTGTGGTGTGTAGTTCTCTGAATAAACATTCCATTTTAGTGCCAATAACTCCATGGAGTAAAGTTTTAGTTTAGTGGTTTAGCTGCAGTGTTCCCATTAACATAGTGAGAGTTGGGTTGTTAACCGTTCAGGTACATTGCTAAAGCATACCTACTGGACCCCTGTAAATGAAAGCAAAAACAAGATGTGCTGAACATATTGGCAATGACAAGTTCTGTGGATCTTCAGTTTTCATTATTGTCCATTGCTTTTCCTAAAAATTGTGAAATGTATCACATATCCAGAGGGGAGAAAATATGTATGTACAGAGTAAAAATAATTATAAACTGGACATCCTTCCTACTTCAGTTTAGTTCAGTCGCTCAGTCGTGTCCGACTCTTTGCTGCTGCTAAGTCACTTCAGTCATGTCTGACTCTGTGCAACCTCATAGATGGCAGCCCACCAGGCTCCCCCCGTCCCTGCAATTCTCCAGGCAAGAATACTGGAGTGGGTTGCCGTTACCTTCTCCAATGCATGAACGTGAAAAGTGAAAGTGAAGTTGCTCAGTCGTGTCCGACTCTTAGCGACCCCATGGACTGCAGCCCACCAGGCTCCTCTGTCCATGGGATTTTCCAGGCAAGAGTACTGGAGTGGGGTGCCATTGCCTTCTCTGGTGTCCTACTGTTTGCAACCCCATAAACCACAGCACACCAGGCCTCCCTGTCCATCACCAACTCCCGGAGTCCACTCAAACCCATGTCCATCGAGTCAGTGATGCCATCCAACCATCCTATCCTCTGTCATCCCTTCTCTTCCTGCCCTCAATCTTTCCCAGCATCAGGATCTTTTCAAATGAGTCAGTTCTTCACATCAGGTGGCCAAAGTATTGGAGTTTCAGCTTCAAAATCAGTCCAATGAACACCCAGGACTGATCTTCTTTAGGATGGACTGGTTATATCTCCTTGCAGTTCAAGGGACTCCCAAGAGTCTTCTCCAACACCACAGTTCAAAAGCATCAATTCTTCGGTCCTCAGCTTTCTTCACAGTCCAACTCTTATGTCCATACATGACCACTGGAAAAACCATAGCCTTGACTAGATGGACCTTTGTTGGTAAAGTAATGTCTCTGCTTTTTAATATGCTGTCTAGGTTGGTCATAACTTTCCTTCCAAGAGTAAGCACCTTTTAATTTCATGGCTGCAGTCACCATCTGCAGTGATTTTGGGGCCCAGAAAAATAAAGTCAGCCACTGTTTCCACTGTTTCCCCATCTATTTGCCATAAAGATTAAAACATAAAATGTTGCCCTTACCCCTGAAGTCGTGTGCTGCCCCTTCACAATTTTATTGCCCCCTCCTAAATCCTACCCCTGTTATCAGCATCCTATAATTATTGCCTTGCCTTTTTTGTGTTATGGCTTCACCACCTATGTATGTTTTAAAATAAAATATGCAATTTTATTTCCTCTGTCTTTGAACTTTGTATTGATGGAATCATTCTGTGTACATTTTTCTGTTTCTTGCTTTTTCTGCCCAAATGCATAGCCATAATATCCACTGGTGTATAATATCCCTCTGAATAAATATATCAGAATTTACCTATTCTATAATGGATAAACTTTTGAGTTATTTCTAGGGTTTGTTGTTTTTTTTCTCTTATAAATGATGCTGTTATAAGCATTTTGTACATGTCCCCTAGTTTACTTTTATAGTATGTTGAGTAATAGCTTCTCAAAGATGTCCACATCTTAATCTTCAGAATTTGTAAATATCTTACTTTATAAGACAAGAGAAACTTTGAAGAGGTGATTCAGCTAAGGATCTTGATATGGGGAGATTATCATGGATTATCTGGGTGGGTCCAGAGTAGTAACAACAGTCCAAGAGGCAGGAGGGCCAAAGTTTGGAAGATGCTGTACTGCTTTGAAGTTCATTTGAAGATGGAGAATTGGGCCGTGAACCAAGGAGTGCAGGCAGTCTACAGAAGCTGGAAAAGGTGAGGGAATGAATTCTCCTCAGAGCCTCTGGACAGGATGCAGCCCTACTGACCTTAATTTTAGAACTTCTGACCTCCTGAAATGTAAGAGAATAAATTTAAATTGTTTTAAGCCACGAGATCTGTGTTGATTTGTTATAGCAGCATAGACAACTAATACACGTGAGTGAGGTTTCTTCGGAGCATATACCTAGAAATAGAATTCAGGGGGCCATAATTTATGCACATGTTAAAATTACTATTAATGACCAACTATTTTTTGTGGGCTTTCCAGTTGGTTCTAGTGGTAAAAATGCACCTACCAGTGCAGGAGAGGTAACAGATGTGGGTTTGATCCCTGGGTCAGAAAGACCCCCTGGAGTAGGAAATGGTAACCCACTCCAGTATTCTTGCCTGAGAAATCCCATGGACGGAGGAGAGGGTTCAATCCTTGAGTCAGGAAGATCCCCTAGGGCAGGAAATGGCAATGCACTCCAATATTCTTGCCAGGAGAATCCCATGGACAGAGGAGCCTGGTGGGCTACAGTCCACGGGGTCGCAAAGAGTCAGACACAAGTGAAGTGACCTAGCACACAGCACATTTTCTGAAACGGGGCTGGCCACCTGCACTCCCTCTGGCAATGTATTGGTTTCTGTTGCTCCACATTTTTGCTAACATTTGATATTTTCAGACTGTTTTTTAAAGTTTTTGCTGACCTGGTATGTTGAGAATATTATCTCATTGTGGTTTTAACATGTGGTTTTCCTTTCCCTGGTGATTAAAGATGTCAGTAAATCATCTCCTGCCTTTTTCAGGAGATGGTGATACCATCAGCATGATTTATCTGTACTATAAAAACAGCAACACTTAAAATCATGCACATGATTTCCATTTCATGAAACTTCTTTTCAAAATTACATAAACTTTCCCGGTATAAAAGACTCCTCACAAAGAGTTTGATAATATTAAACTGAAGAACTGACTTTGTAAAAGTAGGGAGTTATTTTCTAATTTTGGCTTCAAGTTTATTTTCCAACCTCTTTAAACAATAAAGAGTGTTGAGAAAGTAGAGACAAAAGAGTTTCCAGTTGATGGATCTGACATATTTGAAAACATAAAAGTAACAAAGGAAGAACTTCAGAGCAAGATGAACAGATAAGCAGTTCTTGCATCAATTTCTCCTATGGAACAGCTGTGCTCCGAAAGGTATTTGTCTACAGAATCTTCTGTAGGATAGTGTTGATTACCTCCAATGAGGGCTAGATTGTACTAAACCAGTGTTATAAGAGCCCATGTACTTTTCTAAAAGTTCACCCATTCTATCATTTCGATATTTAGTTTTCAGAATATGTTCAATCTTGGTTACAGCACTGCTGTTACTAAGTGTCTTTGAGAGTCTTAACAGAATTATGTTGCTGTTGTCTTATTGTGGATTGAGATAGTCTATTTTTGTTAAATGTGTGTATTTATTCCCCTTTACATGCTTTAAAAAGCTCCATGTTCATAAAAATCCATTTCCTGGACACCGTTTTGACATTTGGATAACACTAGTTTGACAAATAAGTACCACACCTACGCAGGGCAAAAGTGCAGGGATCTCGTGCCGTTGGAGTTTATCAAATCAATTCTCATGTCCTTTTCTGAACACGTCTTCAGATTTTTCCATAATTTTTCAAAATTTAGCTTTGGAGGAAGCTTGTTCAGCAAGCAAATTAGTGACCTATTATGCTCTTCAGCCATGGAAAGGTGCTTCTCATCTCTGGTAAGAACTGATCAACTTCAAGAGCATATCTTTCCTTCAGTTAAGTATGTTTTTTTTTACATGTATCTGTAACCAGTTTACAGTTGTCAGTGATATTATGACATCCTGGGCATCTTTTTCCTTGTATTTACTTAGTGTCATAGCAAAGACTGTTAGTGTCTGAAGTATGACAGCTTCTCCTTAGACAAGACCACAGATAATTTCCTCTATCTTTGTAGAATTCTTGGTGTGAGCTGAATGTTTCTGTAGTTTTAGCATCATTTTTAAAACGACAGTGGATTCTTGATTAGTCGTTTCTTCGCTATCCAACGTTCATCTCTAAGACCTTGATCTCCCGCTGTGTCTTCTCTTCAAGGTGGATGAGCACTGGGCCAGCACTTTCACTACCAGAAGGTTGCAAACTCTGGCGCTTCCTACTGAGTCCGCTCCCATCATAGCCACCTGTCTCAGGGCCTCAGTCGCTTCCCAACCAGGAAAAGAAGAGGCCAGTTACCACAGGCAGCAAGCTATACACATGCTCCACAGTGAACCCTGTGAATATCCCCTTGAATCATCTTTTCATGTATTTGTGGTTTTGTGTTTCCTTTTCTTTGAATACTTGTCCATGTCAGTTGCCTATTTTTTCTACTAAGTAATCCTTTTTCTTATTGATTTGTAGGAGTTCTTCATATATGTATATATGCATAGGTCTTTCAAACACCACCACCCTTACTGGTTATGAAAGTGTGTTAGTTGCTCAGTTGTGTCCAGCTTGGCGACTCCATGGACTGTAGCCTACTAGGCTTCTCTGTCCATGGGATTCTCCAGGCAAGAATACTGGAGTGGGTTGTTATTTCCTTCTCCAGGGGATCTTCTCAACCCAGGGATTGAACCAGGGGACTTCTCTGGTATCTTAGTTGGTAAAGAATCTGCCTGCCATGAAGGAGATTCCAGGGTTGGGGAAGGTCCACTGGAGAAGGGACAGGCTACCCACTCCAGTATTCTTGGGCTTCCCTTGTGGCTCAGCTGGTAAAGAATCTGCCTTCAACACAGGAGTCCTGGATTTGATCCCTGGGTTGGGAAGATCCCCCCTGGAGAAGGGAAAGGCTACCCACTCCAGTATTCTGGCCTGGAGAATTCCATCGACTGTATATTTGTGTGTAGCATATTACCCTTTTAAATTCATCCACATTGTTGCAAATTTCCTTCCTTTTATGGCTGAGTAGTATTCCATGTCAGAGAAGGCAATGGCACCCCCACTCCAGTACTCTTGCCTGGAAAATCCCATGGATGGAGGAGCCTGGAAGGCTGCCCCATGGGGTCACAAAGAGTCAGACACGACCGAGCAACTTCACTTTCACATTTCATTTTCATGCACTGGAGAAGGAAATGGCAACCCACTCCAGTGTTCTTGCTAGGAGAATCTCAGGGACGGGGGAGCCTGGTGGGCTGCCATCTATGAGGTCGCACAGAGTCAGACACGACTGAAGCGACTTAGCAGCAGCAGCAGCAGCAGCAGTATTCCATGTGCACATGCATACTCACACACACACTTATCACTTACACAGACACACATCTTCTTTATCCTTTCATTTGTTGATCGGCATTTAGGTTGCTTCCATATCTTGGCAATTGTAATTAATGCTGCTATGAACATTGGGATGAAATTTTTACTCTTTAAAAATTCTTTTCCTAAATGACATTGATACCTAAAAGTAAATTTTAGGGGAAGGAAATTAGTATTAACAAAATTACTATATGTGCCAAATAGTTAACATAGGTTATTTCACTTAATCCTCACAACTATTTTATTGCTTATTTTTCTCAACATTTATTAAATCACCTCAAAGTATTAAGCTTTGTTTTTGAGATTTTCTACATAAGGGGTCATATCATCTGCAAAATAATGAAAGTAGTTGTTTTTTTTTTCCTAATCCTTCAACTTTCGTTTTTCTTGATTTACTGTGCAAGAACCTCCAAAACAGTGTAGAATATGATTGATGAAAACAGGCATCCTTATATTGAACCTGATCTTACCAAGGATGTGGTTAGAGTTTCATTGTTAGTTATGAGATATCTTTGGGTTTTTGAAATGCCTTTTATCAGGCTGAGAAAATGCCTTCTATTCCCAGTTTGCTAAGGAGGTTGTTGCCGTTATTTTTCACATCATGAAGAAGGTGAAAGTGAAAGTTGCTTAGTCGTGTCTGACTTTTTGCAACCCTGTGGACCATACAGTTCATGGAATTCTCCAGACAAGAACACTGGAATGGGTAGCTGTTCCCTTCTCCAGGGGATCTTCCCAACCCAGGGATTGAACCCATATCTTCCGTATTGCAGAACCACTAGATAGATGTAAAATTTTACCCAGTTTTCCTACCTTTATTAAGATACAATATTTTCCACCTTAACATGTTAATGTAGTGAGCTACTTTAGTTGATCTTCTCATGATAAACCAATCTAGGATTCCTAAAAAATACCAACTTGGTCGTAACAAATTACCTTTTAATTCACTGTCTGATTTGTTTTGTAAAAATGTTTATTTTTAGAGGCTTTGAATCTGTATTCATTAATTAGTAAGATTGGCCTATATTTTTCTTTGCTTATAATATCTTCATTTGGTTTTGAAAGCAAATCTATATCACAAATGATTTTTTTCCACTGTGGAATAGCTTGCATAAGATTAGAATTTCCCAGTGCTCAAATGTCTTGTAGAATTTCCTGGAAATCTGTCTGGTTCCTGTGTGTGTGTAGTAGAACTATTTTGAACTGCTAATTCAATTTCTTTAAAGCTTGTAGGACTCTTAATGTTCTCTATTTTTTTATGAGTTTTTTTAAACTGTATGTATTGTTTATTTCATAAGTTTTCAAGTTTATAGACACAAACATGTTCATAATGTCTTATCTGTTTAATCTCTGTAGCAACTATAGCTTTGCCCTTTTTATTACTGATTTAAAAATTTTAATATCTCTCTTTTTCCCCTTTGATTATTTTCTCCAGAGATTATTATGTGTTTTGTTACTTTTCTGACCTCTGTTGACCCTCTTCATTATATGTTTATTTTCTTTTTCATTAACTTCTGCTGTTATTTTATTTTTTTCATTTTCTTGAGTTTATTTTGCTGTTCTTTTTCTAATTCCTTATGGTCGGTTGATCACTTCAGTAAGTTGTGCTTTGCTTTTTAATGGGAGCATCTAAGATGAAACTTTTAAGAACCTCTTTAATTATGTCCTACCATTTTGGTACATAATATTTAGTTATAATTTCCATTTTATTTATTTTTTGATTGATAGTTTAGAAATATATTTTAAATTTTAAAATATTTTTCCTCTAGTTATATGTTTTTTTTAATAAAGTGCATTGGGGTAAAATGATATATTCTGCATGATACCAATTATTTCACACAACTATTTCAAATTGGCCAGCTTTATGACCTAGCTCTTAGTCAGTTTTCACCAGTGTTCAATGTCAACTTGCCTGTGTCCTGTTGTGGGGTTTAGTGTGTCTCCAGATGTACCAGACGTACTTATATATGAGCATATGAGTGGGTGGTTATGGTGGGGGACGTAATACCCAATGATGCCCATTGATAATCTTTCTTTTTAAGTAAGACAGAGGGACTCACTAGTAAGTTTGAAAGGTGAAGTTTCCATAGATACCGGAAGTGTATTATTGCTCTGTCTAAAGGAGCGTGTCTAGGGCTTATAGATCTGAGCAACCAAGGATTTGTTGTGGTTTCTGCTTTTTTATTCCATCCTATGCAGTTCCTAAGCCAAGGAAGAATAGTTGGATTGATTGCTCACTTTATTGAAGCATTTCAGAAGTAAATTATGATTCATAGAATGGTCCCTGATTCTGTTTGTCCTGTAAGAGTGAGTGCTAGCCAATATGCCCAATCTTTCTAACCCAGCAGAACCCAGGCTTGCAAAATATGATGAGCTGCATAACTGACTGGCTCTGCTAAGGGCTTGATCTAGTTCCTAAAAACACCAGTGTAGCATTCTGCCAGCTGGCCTAGGAAATACTTGGAACAAGGCAGTAGGCAGGAGACCGGTTCTAGGAGGCACTTACCAACTCTGTCCAGCGTGGAGTAACTTAGACAAGGCTGCCAAAAATCAGGCTGACTCAGTTCTCCAGCCAGTGTGTCTGTCTAGAAGAGTCCTACTTGCAAGCATGTTTTAGAAAGTATCCTGACACTTTATCCAGGAAAAGGCACCGTGGGTGCTGAGTCCACTCCTGTGTCTCTCTCGACTGCTTCTGAATGAGTCCTGCTGATGAAAACAGTCCTCTGGCGGAAACAAAGCATGTGTTGACACCTTCAGTTTGGTCCATTACTCTTCCTCTCAAATTTGAGGGCTAGAGATGCATGCCCCCGGTGTTTTGTGGAGCACATGGCCATATACCTTCTGGAGGGAATCTGAGTATTCTCAGCACAGCTGCTTGTTTGCAGCCAAGCTAGGGTGAGCACCGGGGAAATAAAGCCTGCCATGGGAACAGGAAAGAAAGGCTTCAGGGGCACAGTGGCTGACAGTGGGGATGGGAATGTGTATGGAACCAGCCAGGCACGGGGACTAACCTAGAAGATCAGAGGGGAGCGGTGACATGCTGCTCCCAAGTCCTTTGTGCGGTGGGTGATGCGGCTTTTTTCTAAACTGGGTTTTCAGTGGTTGAACACACTCTTGTGTCTAGAAGATTTGTTCCTATCGATTTCTTCCAAACTTACATCTACTGGTTTAATAGTTTGGTGAGAATTTTGTTTTAGAAACCAATATGAAGCTACTGGTTTTTGATTTCTAGTATTCATCCTTTTTGTAAATCCAATGTTTTCCCTCATTATACTGTATATGCTATGCCGCGTTAAGATGTTGTGATGTTTACCAGTTAAATGTGGAGAGGGTCAGAGTCTGAGAGAGTTGAGAGATCCATCCATTTCACATATTAGAACATTGCTCAGCTATAGTATCTTGGCAGTCTTTTTGTTCTTAGTTCTCTGTGATTTTCAGAAAATATCAAATTCCTTTGATATTCCGTGTAGCAATTCAATTTGGCTTAATTTTTATGGCAAAGAGCTTTATAGCCAGAATGATAATGACTTTAAAAAATAACAGTGTGCTATGCCACTTTTCACGTAATTTATTCCTTATGAAGACTGACCCACTCCCATCTTGAGAGCTGGTATTTGTTATACCTTACCTATCTATTTTACCTGCAACCCAATAGTATAAGAACTTCTGTTTCTCTCAGGGATACTTTTGAAACCATAGTGCTGTCCCAAATAGTAATCCCATCACTTTGAAGGAACTTTTTAAACTTTTTTTCCTTTGTCTCTTTCCCATGTCAGAATAAAATTATATATAGCATGTATAATAATAACCTATAATATTTTTTATAGTAGTGATATATACCATAACAATCAATTTTCTGTTGAATATTTAGATATTTTTCATTTTTACTTATGAATTTCTAGAATAAAACTACTGTATTGAAAAGTATGAAAAATTTAAAGGTTTTTGTTACTTATTGCTGTGTGCACACATGCTTCAGTCCTTCAGTCGTGCCTGACTCTTTGTGACCCCATGGACTATAGCCCACCAGGCTCCTCTGTCCATGGGATCTTTCAGGGAAGAATACTAGAGTGGGTTACCATTTCCTCCTCCAGGGGATCTTCCTGACCCAGGGATCGAACCCATATTTCCTGTGTCTCCTACCTTGCAGGCAGATTCTTTATCTGCTGAGCTATGAGGGAAGCCCATACTTATTGTTCTCCATGTATATTGCACTAATTTGTATTCTCACCAGCAATGTAGTATACAAAAGTATTTCCACAAAAACTTTTCATTAAGTTAGGTATCTTGACACTTTAAATTTTAAATCTTTGCCAATTTTATAGAAAAACTATAACTTGTAACTTGACAGTTCTCATATATTTATATGAAATATGAAACTTTTTCCTATCTGTATTTTCTTTTGTTAATTTCCAATTCCTACCTATTGGTCATTTTTCCTAATTAATTTGTAAGAATTTTGTATGTTTAGCATTTAACACTTTGTCAGCCAGGTGTGTTTATATTTTTTCAGCTTTATTTTATTCTTAATTCTTTGCATTATTTTTGAGATTTAAAATTTTTAATTTCTATTAGTCAAATTTCTCAGTATTTATGCTTCCTTCTTTTGGTATTATGGGTTGAGAGACTTCCCCTTAAGAGATGAGATAAATTTCAGTTATATTTCTTCAATTCTTTTATTATTTTACTTTTGACATTTAATTTTTAGTTATAAACGTGTTAATGTAATTTTCAAGTTAAGTAAATGATTTTGTTTATTATGTCAATATTCATTCTTGTACTGAAACTTTTCACCATTTGTATTTCTGATAAGAATATTAGCCAGAAAAAGAAAACAATGTTAGCTGAAATGAACAACTGAAAGAAATAGAATTGATTCTTACTTTTACTGATTATTTTGGTAAAGGTTTGATAGAAAAGAAGACCAACATTTGAACGTAAGACCAATGACTTTTTGAGTGAAAATTTAGGATTTATCTGATAATATGTGGGATCTATGCATTCTCATATTATTGACTATTATAATTAATATTCAGACTTTTTCTCATAGTATTTCATGTTAAAATAAGAAATGTGTCTTGGCAGGGTTTGAGTAATCTGTCCCACATTTGCAGTTCATCAAGAGATGAGTATATTTATCTCCTTATGCAGCTTGCAATTAACTTTGATGAATAATGTGAGAAAAGAATCTTACTTTCCCCAAATATGTGACTAACTGAATAACTTATTATTTTCTGACTGATTTGAAATTATACTCTTATTAAATACATTTATTCATACACATCTATATATATGTGTATATACACATATAAATTTTACTTTCTACTCTCTTTCATCAATTTTATGAACCAGTATCATACTTTTAATTATTGTAGCTTTAAGATATATTTTAATATTAAGTAATCATGTACTTAGAATCATGTTCTCACAGGAAAGAATGATTTAAAATATTTTTAAAACATTTTAAAATGAATTTAAAAATATTTTATAACTTTTAGAACATCTAAAAGCAAACTTTAAAATTACTTTTTAACATTAAGCTTTTGTCATATAGAAATAGTCACTTCCACTTACTAAGAGTAAAACCTAATTAAAATATGTATTAAAATATAACATTTACACTTTATACTAGAAATTACTGTATTTTTCATAAATGTGGGAAAGTCAGATTCTGATTATACAGCTGTTTACAAATCAGTTACATTTAGAGGCCACCTTCCAGTTGTCTCTGTTGCCCAGAGTGGAAAGAACAAATAGGCTTTCTGTTGGAGGTGGTCTTTGTTGGTTTTGTTTTGTTTTTTAAACCCAGAGCTTTTACTTAATCTTCTTTCCAGTTTTATCCAGATACAATCGACATACAGCACTGTATAAGTTCAAGGTGTACAGCATAATGATTTGACTGAAATACATCATAAAGTGATTACCACAATAAGTTTACTGAACATCTATAATCTTTTATTGAAGGCAAGAGGAAAAGGGGATGACAGAGGATGAGATGGCTGGATAACATCACCGACTCAAAGGACATGAGTTTGAGCAAGTTCTGGGAGGTAGTGAAGGACAGGGAAGCCCGTGCTGCAGTTCATGGGATCTCAGAAAGTCGGACACGATGGAGAGACTGAACAACAACAAATGAACTTGTATAGATACAGAAGTAAAGAAATAGGAAAAAAAACTAAAAACACTTTTCCTTTGTGATGAGAACTCTTAGGCTTTACTCTCTTTAACAACTTTCGTATGTAACATACAGCAGTGTTAATTGTTATGTTGTACATTACATTCCTAGCACTTACTTGTCTAATAACTAGAAGTTTGTTCCTTTTGACCACCTTCTTCCAATTCTGCTCCCACCTCCCACCTCTGGTCGCCACAAATCTAATCTCTTCTCCTATGGTCCTTGTTAAACAAGTGAATGAGGCCAAATCTCTTGTGTGTCACTGTTAATCTTGACTCCTGATTGAGACCTGGCTTTCCATGCATCTGGAGAACGTCCATGGGCAGAGGAGCCTGGTGGGCTACACAGTTCATGGGGTCGCAAAGAGTCGGACAGGACTGAGCGACTTCGCTTTCACTTTCACTTCCCATGCATCACTGTTTCGACCCTGGCTTTTCCTGTAGTCCCTGGTTCCTGACTGCTTGGTGTCTAAACCACAACCCCATGCTGACAGTCCTTTGTCCATAGTCACAGACTTCTTGGCTTTCTTGGTTCTACCTATAGGCTCACCTCCCTGATTCACCAAAGTCCTTAGATGGCTCCACTGTGCCAGAAAAAAAGGTGCTTCTAGCCTGCTCACTTACCATGGCTGTCTCTTTATATGGTGATGTTTGGCTCAGACATATTAATTATACATAATAAATCTTATAGAGCATGGAGTTGCATTGTAACTCCACATGCAATTTATCTGCACACTTATAATGTATCTTTACTAGCTACCTGTCCCATCTATTAAATAAATTTAAGATTTCATCATTTTGTTTCATACCCTACCACCTCACCAACTTTGGTTTCAGCTGTGCTGTGGTTCTTCCATTTTCCTGTGTCTTGAGATATATTTGTATCTCTCATAAGAAAGATACATAATAATAGCCATGATGACTACAATAAGGCAGGACCAAAAAAAGTGAAGAAATGAAGAAAAGAGAAATAAGATCAGCAAACTAAGTTTACTAAGTTTACTTTAGCAACACAGCTGAAGGAGAGTAACTTGGTAATATGTGTGTACCAAGTCACTTCTGTCATGTCTGACTCTGTTAGCCTGTGGACTCTAGCCCACAAGGCGCCTCGGTCCATGGGATTTCCTAGACAAGAATACCAGAATAGGTTGCCATGCCCTCCTCCAGGGCATCTTCCTGACCCAGGGATTGAACTAGGATCTGCTGCACTGGCAGGCAAATTCTTCACTGCCGAGCCACAGGGGAAGCCCGACTTTGTAATAACAATGACCAAATAGAAAAGTAACTTGGTAATAACAATGGCTGTTTCTAAACCTCATCAGTTCAGTTCAGTTACTCAGTTGTGTCCGACTCTTTGCGACCCCAAAAATTGCAGCACGCCAGGCCTCCCTGTCCATCACCAACTCCTGGAGTTCACTCAAACTCATGTCCATCGAGTCAGTGATGCCATCCAGCCATCTCATCCTCTGTCGGCCCCTTCTCCTCTTGCCCCCAATCCCTCCCAGCATCAGAGTCTTTTCCAGTGAGTCAGCTCTTCACATGAGGTGGCCAAACTACTGGAGTTTCACTATTAGCGTCATTCCTTCCAAAGAACACCCAGGACTGATCTCCTTTAAAATGGACTGGTTGGATCTCCTTGCAGTCCAAGGGACTCTCAAGAGTCTTCTCCAACACCACACTTCAAAAGCAAATGTTCTTAAAAGTTCAAAGGTTCTAAACCTCTGAAACACAGTCAGCTCCTGGTCTTGTTTTTGTTGACTGTATAGAGCTTCTCCATCTTTGGCTGCATAGAATATAATCAATCTGATTTCGGTGTTGACCATCTGGTGATGTCCATGTGTAGAGTCGTCTCTTGTGTTATTGGAAGAGGGTGTTTGCTATGACCAGTACATTTTCTTGGCAAAACTCTATTAGTCTTTGCCCTGCTTCATTCTGTATCCCCAGGCCAAATTTGCCCGTTACTCCAGGTGTTTCTTGACTTCCTACTTTTGTGTTCCAGCCCCCTATAATGAAAAGGACATCATTTTCGGGTATTAGTTCTAAAAGGTCTTGTAGGTCTTCATAGAACCATTCAATTTTAGCTTCTTCAGCGTTAGTGGTTGGGGCATAGACTTGGATAACTGTGATATTGAATGGTTTGCCTTTGAAATGAACAGAGATTATTCTGTCGTTTTGAGATTGCATCCAAGTACTGCATTTCAGACTCTTTTGTTGACCATGATGGCTACTCCATTTCTTCTGAGGGATTCCTGCCCACAGTATTAGATATAATGGTCATCTGAGTTAAGTTCACCCATTCCAGTCCATTTTAGTTTGCTGATTCCTAGAATGTCGACGTTCACTCTTGCCATCTCCTGTTTGACCACTTCCAGTTTGCCCTGATTCATGGACCTGAAATTCCAGGTTCCTATGCAATATTGCTCTTTACAACATCGGACCTTGCTTTTATCACCAATCACATCCACAGCTGGGTATTGTTTTTGCTTTGGCTCCATCCCTTCATTCTTTCTGGAGTTATTTCTCTCTCTCTTTTTTTTTTAATACTTTATTCTACATTACAATACTGTATTTGTTTTGCCATACATTGACATGAATCAGCCACAGGTGTCCACGATCTCCCAGTGCCGAAGCCCCCTCCCAACTCGCACCCCACATCTTCTCTCTGAATCATCCCGTGCACCAGCCCCATGCATCCTGTATCCTGTATTGAACATAGACTGGCGCTTCATTCTTACAAGATAGTATACATGTTTCAATGCCGTTCTCCCAAATCATCCCACCCTCTCCCTCTCCCTCAGAGTCCAAAAGTCCACTCCATACCTCTGAGTCTCTCTTGTTGTCTCACATAGAGGGTCATCATTACTATCCTTCTAAATTCCATATATATGTGTCAGTATACTGTATTGGTGTTTTTCTTTCTGGCTTACTTCACTCTGAACAATCGGCTCCAATTTCATCCATCTCATTAGAACTGAGTCGAATTTATTCTTTTTAAGGGCTGAGTAGTACTCCATTGTATATATGTACCACAGCTTTCTTATCCATTCATCTGCTGATGGACATCTAGGTTGTTTCCATGTCCTGGCTATTATAAACAGTGCTGCAATGAACATTGGGGTACATGTGTCTCTTTCAATTCTGGTTTCCTCAGTGTGTATGCCCAGCAGTGGGATTGCTGGATCATAAGGCAGCTCTATTTGCAATTTTTTAAGGAATCTCCACACTGTTTTCCATAGTGGCTGTACTAGTTTGCATTCCCACCAACAGTGTAAGAGGGTTCCCTTTTTCTCCACATCCTCTCCAGCATTTATTGCTTGTAGACTTTTGGATCGCAGCCATTCTGACTGGTGTGAAATGGTACCTCATTGTGGTCTTGATTTGCATTTCTCTGATAATGAGTGATGTTGAGCAACTTTTCATGTGTTTGTTAGCCATCCGTATGTCTTCTTTGGAGAAATGCCTATTTAGTTCTTTGGCCCATTTTTTTATTGGTTCGTTTATTTTTCTGGAGTTGAGCTGCATAAGTTGCTTGTATATCTTTGAGATTAGTTGTTTGTCAGTTGTTTCATTTGCTATTGTTTTCTCCCATTCAGAAGGCTGTCTCCACTGATCTCCAGTAGCATATTGGGCACCTACTGACCTGGGGAGTTCCTTTCAGTATCCTATCATTTTACCTTTTTATACTGTTCATGGGGTTCTCAAGGCAAGAATACTGAAGTGGTTTGCCATTCCCTTCTCCAGTGGACCACATTCTGTCAGACCTTTCCACCATGACCCACCCGTCTTGGGTGGCCTCATGGGCATGGCTTAGTTTTATTGAGTTAGACAAGGCTGTGGTCCTAGTGTGATTAGATTGACTAGTTTTCTGTGAGTATGGTTTCAGTGTGTCTGCCCTCTGATGCCCTCTTGCAAAACCTACCATCTTACTTGGGTTTCTCTTACCTTGGACGTGGGGTATCTCTTCATGGCTGCTCCAGCAAAGCGCAGCCGCTGCTCCTTACCTTGGACGACAGGTATCTCCTCACTGCCACCCCCTCCTGATCTTGAACATGGAATAGCTCCTCTTGGCCCTCCTGTGCACTGCTCCTTGGACCTAACAGAAGCAGAGGATATTAAGACAGGTGGCAAGAATACACAGAACTGCACAAAACAGATTTTCACGACCCAGATAATCGTGATGGTGTGATCACTCACCTACAGCCAGACATTCTGGAATATGAAGTCAAGTGAGCCTTAGAAAGCATCACTACGAACAAAGCTAGTGGAAGTGATGGAATTCCAGTGGAGCTATTTCAAATTCTGAAAGATGATGCTGTGAAAGTGCTGCATTCAATATGCCAGCAAATTTGGAAAACTCAGCAGTGGCCACAGGACTGGAAAAGGTCAGTTTTCATTCCAATCCTAAAGAAAGGCAATGCCAAAGAATGCTCAAACTACCACACAATTGCACTCATCTCACATGCTGGTAAGGTAATGCTCAAAATTCTCCAAGCCAGGCTTCAGCAATACATGAACCATGAACTTCCTGATGTTCAAGTTGGTTTTAGAAAAGGCAGAGGAACCAGAGATCAAATGGCCAACATCCACTGGATCATTGAAAAAGCAAGAGAGTTCCATAAAAACATCTATTTCTGCTTTATTGACTATGCCAAAGCCTTTGACAGTGTGGATCACAATAAACTGTGGGAAATTCTTCAAGAGATGGGAATACCAGACCACCTGACCTGCCTCTTGAGAAATGTGTATGCAGGTCAGGAAGCAACAGTTAGAAAAGACTGGTTCCAAATAGGAAAAGGAGTTCATCAAGGCTGTACAATGTCACTCTGCTTATTTAACTTCTATGCAGAGTACATCATGAGATACTCTGGGCTAGAAGAAACATAAGCTGGAATCAAGATTGCCAGGAAAAATATTAATAACCTCAGATATGCCGATGACACCACCCTTATGGCAGAAACTGCAGAGAAACTAAAAAGCCTCTTGATGAAAGTGAAAGTGGAGAGTGAAAAAGTTGGCTTAAAGCTCAACATTCAGAAAATGAAGATCATGGCATCTGGTCCCATCACTTCATGGGAAATAGATGGGAAAACAGTGGAAACAGTGTCAGACTTTATTTTTGGGGGCTCCAAAATCACTGCAGATGGTGACTGCAGCCATGAAATTAGAAGACGCTTGCTCCTTGGAAGAAAAGTTATGACCAACCTCAATAGCATATTGAAAAGCAGAGACATTACTCTGCCAACAAAGGTCCATCTAGTCAAGGCTATGGTTTTTCCAGTGGTCATGTATGGATGTGAAAGTTGGACTGTGAAGAAAGCTGAGTGCCAAAGAACTGATGCTTTTGAACTATGGTGCTGGAGAAGATTCTTGAGAGTCCCTTGGACTGCAAGGAGATCCAACCAGTCCATCCTAAAAGAGATCAGTCCTGGGATTTCTTTGGAAGGAATGATTTTGAAGCTGAAACTGCAGTACTTGGCCACCTCATGAGAAGACTTGACTAATTGGAAGAGACTCTGATGCTGGGAGGGATTGGGGGCAGGAGGAGAAGGGGACGACAGAGGATGAGATTGCTGGATGGCATCACTGATTCGATGGATGTGAGTCTGAGTGAACTCCGGGAGTTGGTGATGGACAGGGAGGCCTGGCGTGCTGCGATTCATGGGGTCACAAAGAGTTGGACACGACTGAGCGGCTGAACTGAACTGATAATGTCTGTTAACCACTAATTCAGTCTGGAAGACTTAAATGAATTTAAGTGTGTCCTTCAAGCATTAAACAAATAAGGCTGACTTGTACATATTTATAAACTGCTCTGCCACCTACCACTTCATGGGAAATAGATGGGGAAACAGTGGAAACAGTGTCAGACTTTATTTTGGGGGGCTCCAAAGTCACTGCAGATGGTGACTGCAGCCATGAAATTAAAAGACGCTTACTCCTTAGAAGAAAAGTTATGACCAACCTAGATAGCATATTGAAAAGCAGAGACATTACTTTGCCAACAAAAGTCCGTCTAGTCAAGGCTATGGTTTTTCCTGTGGTCATGTATGGACATAAGAGTTGGACTGTGAAGAAGACTAAGTGCTGAAGAATTGATGCTTTTGAACTGTGGTGTTGGAGAAGACTCTTGAGAGTCCCTTGGACTGCAAGGAGATCCAACCAGTCCATCCTAAAGGAGATCAGTCCTGGGTGTTCATTGGAAGGACTGATGCTGAAGCTGAAACTCCCGTACTTTGGTCACCTCATGCGAAGAGCTGACTCATTGGAAAAGACTCTGATGCTGGGAAGGATTGGGGGCAGGAGGAGAAGGGGAGGCCAGAGGATGAGATGGCTGGATGACATCACCGACTCGATGGAAGTGAGTTTGAGTGAACTCTGGGGGTTGGTGATAGACAGGGAGTCCTGGCGTGCTGCGATTCATGGGGTCACAAAGAGCCAGACACGACCAAGCGATTGAACTGAACTGAACCACCTACCACACCACTTCAGGTCCTGAAAGAGTAACACTTCAAAAGCATGCATACTTTTGGGGAATATTTTGTAGTATTTAAAACTCTACACATTTTGTTTTTGTGTGTGTGTGTAAAAGAATTCAGAGGGAAGATTTTTCTTAGCTGTTGAGCAATGCCATTCGGTGAATACATATTAAGAACAACAGTGATAATTTTGCACTTTTTCTCAGCAAGCATCAAATTAGGATGCTCAGAGCATCCGCTCTCCAGTCACCATATGCCATGCCTTTGTTTTTGTGCAGTGTATTCTCAAGCCTTCCATCAATTCAGAACAATTAATTATACTTCTTTGTATGGAGAAAAGCAGAATAGTACATTTCAAATTGCTAAAGACTAATCAAAAATTTTGAAAGCTTAGCTTTCCAAGCGATTTTGGGAAAATAAGTGGTGTTTATGATCAGTCATAAATGTGAGGAGATGCTTCTATGAATTGGAATTAAATGGGTGTTACTAACTGATGTACCAATAAAAGCAGTTTTAAGCTTCAGACAGTTGGTCAATCTATTGGTTTGCATTTCAATGACTTATTCATTTTATATTTTATATTTCCATTAACTTCTCTTCATTCGCAGCTCCATAAGGCATTTGAAAGAGGATGTAGATGAGATGTGGGACTGAACTTGGTCTTCAAACCTTCTGTTGTTGGGAGAAGGGCAGTAGGGTTCTGGGTAAGATATGCAGGCCAGTGCACTAAGCCTATGAGGAAAGTTGGTGGAAACATAACCAACCTAACCAAACCAAAGCTAACAAACAAATGTTCTGAAAACTCTAAAGTAGTAGTTCACAAGGCCCCTCGGACGCCGGCAGCCTTGGACTTATTAAAGGACCTCTAATTCTGTGGTTCTTAACCCTGACCAACAGATAGAAGTCAGATCCCCTGCTCAACCCCTCCTCCCACCAGTTATGATTTAATTGGTCAGGGTGGGGCTAGGGCATGAGTAGTTACCTAAAGCTCTGCAAATGATCCCAGTGTCAGGAACAGTTGCTAGCAACTGCTCTGTTCTTATGAGCACCTAACAACATCTGTAGACTGAAGTATTACTGTATATATACAGGTATCATGTATTACTTTTCCTTTGTAAACTATGGAAAGAATAACTCAGATACAAATTCATTCAATGTTTCATGGAGTTAATACAAGGTTTTTTGTATTTACGTGCTTTCTCATCTATGTCCCATCATGTGGACATTTTCAAACTTGAAGAGTTTGATAACCTTAGCTATGACCTTGGCTATGAAGGGCTCAGGGTAGAGTTGAGATTGTGGTTAAAACAATCACCCTTATAGGTGGTCAAGACTAGTTCTTGGCTAAATCACAAGCCCTGGATAATCTTACTCTAAAGTGTTCGGGAGAGAGCTCTTAAACACGGAGAAGGTAAAAGATATTTGTGTGATGCATCCTTGCTATGATTCTGAGACCTGAGTGAGATTCCTCTGGCTCATGCCTTGGGGAGCCTTGAGTGGCTTCTTTGAGAAAGTGAAAAGAAGAGACATAGATTCCCTTTTGCTTTGAGGCTTCTTACGTGCCTCTGACATACGTCTCCCTGGGGCAGGCGAGGTTTCTCGAGTGCAATGAACATAGTTCTTTCTTTCAAGGACCTGAAGACTCAGACTGAAGTAGTTAGTTCTGTCTACAGCCTAAGTGGACCTTGTGGGTGGGACCTGCTTTCTGGGTGTGTTCTGTGGCATAATGTTCAACCCAGGAATGTGCAGAGGAGGCTGCAAGCCCAAGATCCTGGCTCAGAAGTATATCTATCTATGGTTCTGTCTGTAGCGGGCACAGGTCAGTTCCATTGCTGCTGCTGCTGCTGCTGCTAAGTCGCTTCAGTCGTGTCCGACTCTTAGTGACCCCAAAGACGGCAGCCCACCAGGCTCCCCGTCCCTGGGATTCTCCAGGCAAGAACACTGGAGTGGGTTGCCATTTCTTTCTCCATTGCTAAAAAGACAAAATTGCTTTTGGCCTTATGTCTTGATCTTTTTAAATATTAAAAATCATAGGTAGGTGTCAAATGCAAAAGGTAGTTCTGCACAGAAGGCACTGGGATCCCCGCACTTCTCAAGAACAGTTATACTTAAGATATCTGTGGTAGGAAAAATATTATGACATAAAAATACTCGAAGCAAGAAGAGTCTGCCACAATCATAAGAAACTCATTCCAGATTTTAACAACCTTATTAAAGAAGCTCTTACTTTAATTTATTAGAAATCTCTCCTGTTGTAGATCATTTCTTATTTTTTTTATCCTCAGGGAAATGAATACAAATTGGACACCATTCTCTATGTGGTATTTCATTATCGACCTGGAGGCATTTGTTAATTTCCTATTTAAGTTTACGTCTCCAGCAATAAACAGGCCCAGTGTTTTTCTCTTCTTATTTCCCCTGTCTCTTCCTTACCTGGCCTTCTGCGAAGCTTTGCTGGTGTATGTGGTGAACTCCTGAAGACCTCTGGTCAAGTTACTGAGCAGAGTCCTTCATTCTTACCTAAGAACTGCCCTCTTGGGAACTTACCTGGTGATCCAGTGGTTAAGACTTCAAGCTTCCACTGCAGGAGGCATGGGTTTGATCCCACATGTTGAGTGGCCAAAAAAGGAAGAAAGAAAGAAAGAAAATCAGTCTCCTTTTTGCATTGCAGGTCCATTTCCTGAAATTAGAACACTTTCCTACCTACCTATCTCTGTCTCAAACAGGGCAGCGCCACCACCCTGTGAATGGCCCGTGGTTAACCCACAGTACAGCCACAGGGAACGCTTTATTTCCTGCTCAGCGCTTGTCCCCTTCCTCTGTTCATCACTCAGTGAATCTATACACTAGACACATGGAGTTAGTTTTTACATTAAATAGCATGAGCAACCTTACATTAAATTAATCAGCAAGTCCTATTGATTCTACCTCCTAGATATCTTTCAACTTAGTCCTTTCCATCACCCCCTCCCACCAGTAGCCACCATCCCAGTCTAGAGATGGTATCTCTCTCACCTGGATCTCTTATTTCCTGCTCATTCTTTATATTCAAGCCATATGAACTCTTTCCAAAAATGAGGCATCAGTCACATTACTCCCTCCTACCTTCTTAAAACCCTCTAGTGACCACACACACATACACCCCACCACTGCCCCTCCCCCCACCCCCACCCCACCCCCCACCCCCACCCCCCACTACCATGGTAAATTTAAAATTCAAAAACCTGGTTACTAAGCACCCTTTTGTCAGCCTCCAGCTGCTGGGTTTTGTTCCATCTCTGGCTCTTCCCTAGAGGACCATCTTCAACTTCTTTCATTTCCTGAGATTCATCAGCTTTCTTATTGCCTCCTAAATACTATTCCCTCTTCCTGGGACACTGATCCTTTGGCTGGCAGCTTAAAAATTTCACTTTCATTGAGAGATCCACCCCCACCCCACCTGGCCCCATACTGTGTGTTCCACAGTGCCCTAAGTTTCTCTTCCTACTATACTCACTTGTGATCATTGCTTGGCTAGTAAGATCTATTTTTTGCTATCTTCCATTTTTAAGCTTTCATTCTTTCTACAATATCAGAGTAATATGTCCCTTTATCTAGTTATCCTTAGTTCTCTTCATCTCCTGCCATTAATTTATACCTCAATTTTGGGCTCAGCTTTCTTAATTTTCTTAAATTGGAAATTAATCTAGAGGATTAATATAATTAGGGAAGTATGCAACTGTATCAACTCTTCTGACCTCTCATGAGATGAATTATATCAAATTTTGAGTTAATGTGGGAGAATATTCCCATAAATAGTGTGATGAAGACATAGACAAAGTATGTTTTACCATGCATTATATTTAAAAAACCATTAAGACTTAATGAAATGAATCATTCTTCTCAGCTTTTAAATTGGAAGATGAACACTTGCCACATATATCAGTATAATTATCTTTTTCTCCTCTAGTTACAAGTTTATCAGGTGAATGTGGAGAGTTGAGAAGAGGGTGAAGAGGGTATACTATATTTTTGTTCCCCTTGGTGATGACTGGGCACCCCTATATCTGTTGTTTTCAAGTGGCTTTGACTATTTTGGCAATGAATACCCCATAGTCTTGGTGGTTGATTAACTCAGAGTTGAACTGTGGTGGATAAGGCCCTTCTCATATGATTCTCATATGAGAATCATTTATGAGCATTTAAAACCAAGTAAAAACCAAAGCTTCATACTGATTGATTCAACCTTCTCAGGTAATTCTCACCTGCAGCCAGAGTAAAGAACCACTGATTTAGGTCACAGGACATACTCACTGATTTATCAACCTTCTTTTTTTTTTTTTTTTTAAATGTTTTTATCAGACCATCATAAAGATAAGAGCAGAAAGGCTTGCCTATTCCAGAGTGGATTTTCAAGTCCAGTCTCCAGACCATCATAAAGATAAGAGCAGAAAGGCTTGCCTATTCCAGAGTGGATTTTCAAGTCCAGTCTCACAGGGTCCACATCACTAATATATAACCACCAAAATACATGCTATTACATCATCTTTCTTCCTTCCCATTTTAAGGCTTTTTTTCTCATTAATGAACTTCACTGATCTTACTAGTGACTAAGCTCTTCATCATTTTGGACAATTGGTCTCATATGAGAATCATTTATGAGCATTTAAAACCAAGTAAAAACCAAAGCTTCATACTGATTGATTCAACCTTCTCAGGTAATTCTCACCTGCAGCCAGAGTAAAGAACCACTGATTTAGGTCACAGGACATACTCACTGATTTATCAACCTTCTTTTTTTTTTTTTTTAAATGTTTTTATCAACCTTCTTGATTTTCTTTACATGCAGACTTTCACCTTCATCTCATCGTTCCCCATCCCAGTAAATAGTGCTTCCATCTATACAGTTTCTCAAATTAAAACCTGAGATTCTTCATCTTTCTTTAGTCCCCCATCCCCAACCAGTGCGTCAGGAAGTACTGTGAACTCAAGATATCCATCTATTTCTCCTTACCTCCATCGCTTTCTTTTAACCCAGAACATCGTCTTGCCTTACCCGGACCACTGACATTTCCTAACTGGTTTCTCCTATTCCAACCCAATCTCATCTTCCACAAAGTTCTTAACTTTTAAAAATAGTCTTAAACTTTTATTGTAAAATATTGCAAACTTTTAGATAACAATAGGCGATCAAGGTGTATAGAGTCTAAACACAGTACTATATTTGCTTCAAAGTTTTTGTTTGTTTGATTGTTTGTTTTTAGTGAGGAAAAATCAATTGTTAAGAGCTGAAGCCTCACCCTCATGCCATCTCCTCTCTTCCTCCCTGGAGCTAACCAACCATGCATAGTAGTTTAGAGTTTATTATTCTCATGCATGCAGTGTACTTTGCTACATAATATTTAGCATTGTTTTTAAATATTGGTGGTATTATATAGATGGTATGTAGCACTTTGCTTCATTTAACATGTTTTTTATATTTGTTCATGTTAATACAAGAAGCTTTAGTTTATTCATTTAAATTGTTGTAGAGTATATCAAAACAAGACATCATCATGTATCTTTCTGTTGACCATTCAACTGACTTCCAGGTTTTTTCTTTTCATAACTGATGTTGCAGTGAACATTTGTACATCTCTCTATGGTGCATGTGTAATAGTATCTCTAAATATATGCCAAGAAGTGAAATGTGAGGTCTCAGGGCGTTTTAACCTTCTAATATTTTGCATAATTACAATATAGTTTTTAGAAAAAAATTCTATTACTCAGGAAAAATATTGTAGAGCACCTCTATTATGCCAGTATGGGTAGTAAATGAGAGACAAAAAGGTTTTCTGTATTAGATCTTATATACCAGTGGCGGGAGAACAAATAAACTAAGATGATACTTTCAGAGAATACTGAGTGCTGAAATGAATCATAGCATCTTTCTGCTTCAAGATCATCGGTGATTTTCCATTAAGAATAATGTAGCTCCTGCCTGGTCCTGTTAAGACTTGGCACTCCTGGCTCCTGCCTTCCTCTTCCATTCTCCCTTTGGCTTCCTGTTCTCTTGCCTTTGACCTTTGAGTTTGGGGAAACTACTGAGCTTTCTCTTGCTTCTGGACCTTCACATGGGCAATGTTTCAGCTTCCCAGAAAGTTTTTCCCACCATTCTTTGATTGACAAATTTTTCCTCGTGAATCAAGTCTGAGCATACTTGTCCTGTCTTCAGAGAGACCTTCTTTGATCCCCAGAAAGCCTCCAGTATGGGCTTCTTTTGAGTCTGTCTCATGGCACCTTGCTCTTTTACTCAGTATCAGTTACCACAATATATGGTATAGATTTGTATACCCGTCACCTGCCTCACCTGCTAGACTGCATGTGCCATGACGGCTGGGACGATGCTCACAGCCTGATACATGGTGGCTCCTAAGTGAATGAACAACACAAAAGTAATCATGCAAATTAGTGTTTTTCTGAAAGTTTGGTTGCAGGCTCATTTTGAGCAGGCAATTTGGTTTTGCTTGGCTTTTGATTTCTGTCTCTCCTTTAGGGCTCCACTCTTCCTAACTCAGGGTTTAGAATGGCCTCCAGAAGTCCTGGCCCAGAATCAGGCCTTAGTAGAAGAGGGCTCCGGTCCTTTTGATTATGGGGGTAGCACAACACTCGTAGAAGGCCAACAGTGTTTGCCCTGGGGACTCTCACCTTGCCCACAGCCAGCCTCCCTAGGCCCTCAGTCAGATAAAATTCATAGTTCTAGATGGTGGTAGATGACAGCGCTTTGCTTCTTATTTTTAAGCCTCTTCCAAGGAAATGTCAAGAGCACTGGGAGAAGCCTCAGTTCAGCCCCTAGCTTGACACAGTGAGCCTGGATCCAGTTCGTCTTCTTCCCTGGAATGTTCTTAGCGCCCACTGCCCTGTCAGGAGCCCGTCCTTGCTCCCTCCCTCCCTCTCACTCTCTCCTTCCTTCCTCCTCTCTCCTCCCACCCTTCCTCCCTTTGCTTTTTCTCTTCTTTCATGCCTTCCTTTTTCTTGCTTTCCATTTAAAAGTAATTGAAGGTATTATGACATTTCATCTCAAAATACTCTAGCATGCATATCCTAAAGATAAGAACATTCTCCTACGTCATTACAAATCACTATCACACCCAAGAAATTATATATTGACACATGATATTACGTACTATATAAAGTTCTTGTTCAGCTTTCCCTAGTCATCTTCCCCCTGAATTGCACAGCACTTTTCAATGTCATTTAGGTCTCAGTCAGTCTTCTTTAAGCCAGCACAGCTCCCGTGGCTTTATTTCATCTCTCGTGATACTGACATTTTTGAAGCGTCTAGGTCAGTCTTCTGATAGAACGACTGACGATCTGCATTCTTCCTAATTTTCTGATCAGATTCAGAGGGTGGACAAAAGCATTCCACATCCTTGATGATGCTCTGTCCTTCTTATTGCACCACATCCGGGAGGCACATGGTGCTGTTTTGTCTCATTAATGATGATGCTAAGTCTGATCATTTTTTAAATCTTATGTCCATCAGATCTTTTAATAAAAAGACATCTTTTCCTCTTTGAATTTAATGAAGAATCTGTGGGATAGCACTTTGAGACTAAGTGAATAACTTGTTTAACAGTAATTTTTCACCTCATGGTATTGGCATCTTGATTGGCATCATTGATTAATGATTCTTGCTTGTATCCATTATTGCATTGGTAGTTGCAAAATAGGTATTATATAATTTTATCATTTCTTCTATGTTTTTAGCTAACATTCTGTAAAGAAACCTGTTACCTCCTTCCTCCCCATTACATTAAATACATTTTTAAAGTATTTAAAAAGTATCAGTATGGGCTCACACATTCTATTTTTTTCCCACAGGATCATTTAACTGGAAAAAAAGTAGTGCTTTTCTGCATTTTTTCATAATACTTAATATATTTATTATGTATTTTTCTTATATAATACTCTGTAGCCAATTGTCTATGTGAAATAACATATTTTAGTACATAGCATAGTGTGAAGTTCTATACAAAAACTTCCTCCTCCTCCAGTTTTGATATGTTGTTGTGATGGGGTTTAGTTTCTCTTTTCATTTACCATGGTTAACAACTATGGGGGGTGATTTGTTTTCATTTATACTCCTTTAGTGAATTCAACATGCAGTCAAATCTGTTCTTGTTATTAAAAATCAGTGAGGTGAGGTTCTCAACGATAAGTTCTTATACACAGAAATAGACAAAAATACATTTCTCTCTCCTTTTCTTGACGACAAGGCACATGCAATTAATCCCCTCTCTTGTCTTATTTTTAGGATCGAAGATTCAATGATGAAATCGACAAGCTCACTGGGTACAAGACGAAGTCATTACTGTGCATGCCTATCCGGAGCAGTGACGGCGAGATCATCGGCGTGGCCCAAGCAATCAATAAGATTCCTGAGGGTGCTCCATTTACTGAAGATGATGAAAAGGTAAGACTGCGTGCCTTTTGTGATTTGTACTTTTCTTCTTGATCACTGATTGCTATTCTCCCTGAAAAGGACAGGAATTATGCGAATAGCTGTTGGATTAGACCATTCATGGATCAAAGAACTTTTTCTCCCATTATATGTAATATAATGGGAGCTTTTTTTTTCTTTTTGCCATATCACAGAATGTAGTATAATTGAAAATAATTACTTCATCTTCACCTTAACTTGCTTTTCATTGCAATCCCCAGTAGTTTTCTTGTTATTCCCTAATCTTTATATTCCTTATAAATAAGCTTTTTAATTGAGGATCATAACACCAGCACACACAGCCCAAGGGAAGATAGGGGAGATAAAAAGATTACTGTGCTTCAGAAACTCAGCCCTTTTCTTATATTTTTATAACCACTGTGAAGAATTTTCTCAGTTCTTCTATAAAAATCTCAATAAAATGAATGTTATATAATTGTTATTCCAAATTGCTAATAAAAAGGACATTATTTTTGTCCCTGAAGAGCAGTTGACCTTGGTAGAAATGATGTACTCTTTGCTCTGAAATGTTGAATTTTCTCACCAGTATTTTATCCACCAGCTCATTTTAAAAAAGAGAGCTTCAAAGAGCTGAAGTTCTGACTTCGAATCTCTTTCCATTCATGTTGAATAGAACCTGGTGGAATATTTATAAAATCTGTGGTAAAAGCAAGCCTCAAGTTAATTTGTTTAGGTTTATGATTGCCATACTCCTGTTTGATTCTAAAAAGCACTTTATAATTTAACCTTCTGGCTGTGAGATTGCTGTTTGCCAGTGCTGATTACTAATGCATTAAATTAATACAAATGTTCTGGTATAAACGGTCAACATAAAATATGATTATAAGGAAAAAGATTTTTAAGAAAGTCTTTTATTGAGAGGTCATTTCTCTAGTCAGAGTTACACAGCCCAAATCCCAGAAAAGGCTGATAAACTCTTACTGTGTGATAGGACCTCAGGCAAGGTCTTACCCATCCAATAATCGGCTACAGTGTGCAAGGTACTTATGTTGGGGCCATGAGAAACAAAGGTACATTCCAGGCGTGCTATGCTGTGTGGTCTGCACGAAAAAGAAGGGAAGGTCAGCAACTAGATATTCTAGGACTGCTGTGAGTGCCTAGGAGAGGGAGAGCAAGACTCTCTCGAAGACTCTGAAGAGGCTTCTTGGAGGAGATGACCTCTGATCAGACCTCTGAAGAAAGTTTTTTAAGACAAAGCTAGGTGAGAAGGTGACGCTGTTTAGGAACACATAAAATGTAGTCTACCTCATTCACTATGCAAATATTTCCATGGAATGTGCAGATAGAACAAACATCTTATTTTGCTCCTTTTGTACCAAAGATGACAGTCTTATAATAATATAACTCCTATAAGGACATATAGGAGAAGGCAATGGCACCCCACTCCAGTACTCTTGCAAAATCCCATGGATAGAGGAGCTTGGTTGGCTGTAGTCCATGGGGTCGCTAAGAGTTGGACACGACTAAGCAACGACTTCTCTTTCACTTTTCACTTTCATGCATTGGAGAAGGAAATGGCAACCCACTCCAGTGTTCTTGCCTGGAGAATCCCAGGGACGGGGGAGCCTGGTGGGCTGCCCTCTATGGGGTCGCACAGAGTCGGACACGACTGAAGCAACTTAGCAGTAGCATAACGACTTATGGGCATTGCTGATGGCTTGGATGTTAAAGAATCTGCCTGCAAAGCAGGAGACACAGGTTCAATCCCTGGGATGGGAATATACAGTGGAGAAGGGAATAGCTACCCACTCCAGAGTCCTTGCCTGGAGAATTCCATGGATAGAGGAGCTTGACGGGCTACAGTCTGTGGGGTCACAAAGAATCAGACACAACTGAGCAACTTTCACAGGGACATAATAAGGACTTATAGAAGGATTTGAGTTTTGTTTTTCAAAGCATCTCCCAAATAGTTGAGTTTATATACAGATATTAGTCTTGCTTTGACTCTATCTCCTTCATTTAAGAGAATTCCATTATATATTTAATTCTCATCTGTGATTCCATTTATGGTAGATTTATTTTCTGGACTTTTCTCAGTGGATTTGTACTTAGAATCTAGGACTTCATAAACTCTGGATGGTCGAAAGGGAAGGTCTACAGAGGGCTTTGTTCCTGTCTAGAACAGCATGAGTGCTTAGCTCTGCTGAGAATGAGGGCTAGGCCCAAGCTTCAGCTTGGCAAAGGACAAGTAGCCTGCTTTGGGTGAGCCACTTAAACTCTGACGTTCAGTTTCCTGTTTGGTCAACTAGACTGTCTACCATTCTACAGCATGAGAGCTTAATAAGGTCATCACTAGCAAATACTTTGCAAAGTGTAAGAAACTAGGCAAATGCAAACATAATTTTAAAAAAAAACTAACCTTTTTCCAAAGAGTTTCAAAGTGTTTCTCTATATTTGTCATTTATTCTCAGGCAGCTTATTTCTTACATTTAAATGTAAGAAATTTACTAAATTTAAAGACATTTAAATGTAAGTAGCATTTTAGTTTCCAGGTTCCACAGTTTCCTCACCTGATTAAAAACCTTACCCTAGTCTCACGTCTTGGAAAGAAACCTCTATCACCTAGAACACACAGGTTATATTATTATAGGTGATACCTGGATGGAGAATATTTTTATCTCAAATGCTATATCTGGTGATTTTTCTTTACTGCAAAAATTCTAGAGTAAACCAAACAGGAGTGAGGAGGAAGAAAAGCAGAAAACAAATTCCAGAAATGATTAACAGGAAAGAATAAGATCTAGATACTTTTTTTTTTTCATGTAAGAGTAAACATTGTGGCCCAATGGGTCATACAGGCCAGATAGAGAGCGTGGCGGTGATTTGGGTGTTCAGTTGCATCCAACTGTTTGTGACCCCATGGACTGTAGCCCACCAGGCTCTCTGTTCATGGGATTTCCCAGGCAAGAATACTGGAGTGTGTTGCCATTTCCTCCTCTAGGGGATGAATGTCCTTGTGTTGAAATTCCAACTCTGCCATAGCCTGTGTAAATTTGGGCAAGTTACTTAGCTTCTCTGTGCTCCAATTTCCTCCTTTTAGAAGAGAATATATTTAAAATACTCATCTCCTAAGACAATAGGGGAATTAAATGAGAAAATACAAGGAAAGAACTTGGAAGAGCACCTAGCACTTGGTAAGTCTTCACAAAAGATTAGCTTGTACTGAAGCAACGTTAATCTATGTGAGATACAGTCAGGTCTCACTTAAAGGATTACCTTTGTATAACGTAAGTCTGTAAGTTTTTATTAAGTACAGTCTATGTGCCAGTTCCACTGTCCGAATTTCAGCAACAAAATGAAGGCTATACTACTTTATAAATTTACAGGTTTCTTGTATGATTGTTTATACACATACTGTTTTACTTGATTGTACAAGATTATACTTATACCAATTTGTATTCTACTTTCTAATTTAAAGTTATTTCTTACATATGTGTCCACATACAAATGTAGCCTTCATTTGCCATTTTTAGGGATTATAAATTTTCTTCTTTATCTGTATAATCTAGCTTGCTTAGTCCTTGTCTTATTACTGGAAATTTGGGTTGTTTCTAGTTTTTCACTAATACAAATAACTCCTGAATGAACATCTTGAACAAATTACCGTTTTCTTTTGTGTTATTTCCTTGGGGTGTATTCTAGAGACTGAAATTACTAAGTCAAAGAGCAAGAAAAGTTTTATAGCTCTTATTCCAAGTTATCAAATAGCTTTCAGAAATACTGAGCCCATTTATAATGGTAGCAGCATACCCATACCTCTCCTCAAAGACACCTGCCAACTTTGTTCAATTCACATTTAAAAACTCAAATTAGATTTCCCTAGTCTGCCAGGCAGCCTTCAGAGAACCTCCTCCCACATTTAACAGTATCGACTCCAGGAACAGAATTTTCATCGTTGCCTACAAGTAAGGAGACAGAGAGGGGAAGTGAAAGTGCAGTGTTCAGTGTGGGTGAGGGGCACCAGATCAGACAGCCTTCCAGGCTTGTTCAAGTCTGCCTGGTACGGATTAGCAGAGTGACCTTCTGCTAAGGTCAGTTCCTCCTAGCCTCAGGACCTCCTGGGGTTGTTGTGAGGAGTTAAGTAGATGATAGATGTAAAGCTCTTATCAACAGTGAGCTGAAATCTCACCATCTACTCCAATCCAAATGAATAAAATTTGAACTATATTTGTTATTTTAGTTTATACATATAATTGCTATGTCATCATTCATATGCATAGTGGTAAATTTATTGCACATTTAGCATAATGTGATTTGTATATCTTGATATCTTAAAATGTCAACTTCTGGAGACTATCAGCTGTGTTATGTTTGGTGTAATTCCAACACATTTTGCCATATGAGAATTGGTAAGTTATTTGCCTGAGATAAATTAAAAATTAAATGTGGTACATTCATTTCTAGCCTATTTACATCTCTAACATAATCGTGCATAGGAGCCTACTGTGTTTCTTAAAAACTCTATACATATGTATGTTTCAGTGACTGTGCCATATCATGTACTATTTGATGGTGGCCCTCAGAAAGGTCATCAAGTCCTTTTCTTACAACCCGTGTCCTCATCCAATGCAGGAATCTACCTGACAGATGGTTATCCTGGCTTTGCCTAAAAACTTCCCTTTCAATTATTTTAAATCATCATGTTATTCAAAGTTCTTGCATAATAGGCAATAAATTTATCAGTTAGGGTCAGGGTTTGTATGAACTATCTTTGCATGAAATGTTCCATTGATATCTCTAATTTTCTTGAAGAGCTCTCTAGTTTTTCCCATTCTGTTCTTTTCCTCTATTCTTTGCATTGATCGCTGAGGAAGGCTTTCTTATCTCTTCTTGCTATTCTTTGGAACTCTGCATTCAGATGCTTATATCTTTCCTTTTCTCCTTTGCTTTTTGCCTCTCTTCTTTTCACAGCTATTTGTTAGGCCTTCCCCAGACAGCCATTTTGTTTTTTTGCATTTCTTTCCCATGGGGATGGTCTTGATCCCTGTCTCCTGTACAATGTCACGAACCTCATTCCATAGTTCATCAGGCAGTCTATCAGATCTAGGCCCTTAAGTCTATTTCTCACTTCCACTGTATAATCATAAGGGATTTGATTTAGGTCATACCTGAATGGTCTAGGGGTTTTCCCTACTTTCTTCAATTTAAGTCTGAATTTGGTAATAAGGAGTTCATGATCTGAGCCACAGTCAGCTCCTGGTCTTGTTTTTATTGACTGTATAGAGCTTCTCCATCTTTGGCTGCATAGAATATAATCAATCTGATTTCGGTGTTGACCATCTGGTGATGTCCATGTGTAGAGTCTTCTCTTGTGTTGTTGGAAGAGGGTGTTTGCTATGACCAGTGCATTTTCTTGTCAAAACTCTATTAGTCTTTGCCCTGCTTCATTCTGCATTCCAAGGCCAAATTTGCCTGTTACTCGAGGTGTTTCTTGACTTTCTACTTTTATCGTTCCAGCCCCTATAATGAAAAGGACATCATTTTCGGGTATTAGTTCTAAAAGGTCTTATAGGTCTTCATAGAACCGTTCAACTTCAGCTTCTTCAGCATTACTGGTTGGGGCATAGACTTGGATAACTGTGATATTGAATGGTTTGCCTTGGAGACGAACAGAGATCATTCTGTCATTTTTGAGATTGCATCCAAGTACTGCATTTCAGACTCTTTTGTTGACCATGATGGCTACTCCATTTCTTCTGAGGGATTCCTGCCCACAGTATTAGATATAATGGTCATCTGAGTTAAGTTCACCCATTCCAGTCCATTTTAGTTCTCTGATTCCTAGAATGTCAACGTTCACCCTTGCCATCTCTTGTTTGACCACTTCCAATTTGCCTTGATTCATGGACCTGACATTCCAGGTTGGAAATGGTATGGACCTAACAGAAGCAGAAGATATTAAGAAGCGGTGGCAAGAATACACGGAAGAACTGTACAAAAAATATCTTCACAACCTAGATAATCATGATGATGTGATCACTAATCTAGAGCCAGGCATCTTGGAATGTGAAGTCAAGTGGGCCTTAGAAAGCATCACTATGAACAAACCTAGTGGTGGTGATGGAATTCCAGTTGAGCTGTTTCAAATCCTGAAAGATGATGCTGTGAAAGTGCTGCACTCAATATGCCAGCAAATTTGGAAAACTCAGCAGTGGCCACAGGACTGGAAAAGGTCAGTTTTCATTCCAATTCCAAAGAAAGGCAATGACAAAGAATACTCAAACTACCGCACAATTGTACTCATCTGACATGCTACTAAAGTAATGCTCAAAATTCTCCAAGCCAGGCTTCAGCAATATGTGAACTGCGAACTCCCTGATGTTCAAGCTGGTTTTAGAAAAGGCAGAGGAACCAGAGATCAAATTGCCAACATCGCTGGGTAATGGAAAAAGCAAGAGAGTTCCAGAAAAACATCTATTTCTGCTTTATTGACTATGCCAAAGCCTTTGACTGTGTGGATCACAATAAACTGTGGAAAATTCTGAAAGAGGTGGGAATACCAGACCACCTAACCAGCTTCTTGAGAAATCTGTATGCAGGTCAGGAAGCAACAGTTAGAACTGGACATGGAACAACAGACTGGTTCCAAATAGGAAAAGGAGTATGTTAAGGCTGTATATTGTCACCAAGCTTATTTAACTTCTATGCAGAGTACATCATGAGAAACGCTGGACTGGAAGAAGCACAAGCTGGAATCAAGATTGCTGGGAGAAATCTCAATAACCTCAGATATGCAGATGACACCACCCTTATGGCAGAAAGTGAAGAGGAACTAAAAAGCCTCTTGATGAAAGTGAAAGAGGAGAGCGAAAAAATTGGCTTAAAGCTCAACATTCAGAAAACGAAGTTCATGGCATCTGGTCCCATCACTTCATGGGAAATAGATGGGCAAACAGTGACAGACTTTATTTTGGGGGGGCTCCAAAATCACTGCAGATGGTGACTGCATCCATGAAATTAAAAGACACTTACTCCTTGGAAGAAAAGTTATGACCAACCTAGATAGCATATTCAAAAGCAGAGACATTACTTTGCCGACTAAGGTCTGTCTAGTCAAGGCTATGGTTTTTCCTGTGGTCATGTATGGATGTGAAAGTTGGACTGTGAAGAAAGCTGAGTGCCAAAGAATTGATGATTTTGAACTGTGGTGTTGGAGAAGACTCTTGAGAGTCCCTTGGACTGCAAGGAGATCCAACCAGTCCATTCTGAAGGAGATCAGCCCTGGGATTTTTTTGGAAGGAATGATGCTAAAGCTGAAACTCCAGTACTTTGGCCACCTCATTAGAAGAGTTGACTAATTGGAAGAGACTCTGATGCTGGGAGGGATTAGGGGCAGGAGGAGAAGGGGACGACTGAGGATGAGATGGCTGGATGGGCATCACGGACTCGATGGACGTGAGTCTGTCTGAGTGAACTCCGGGAGGTGGTGATGGACAGGGAGGCCTGGCATGCTGTGATTCATGGGGTCGCAAAGAGTCGGACACAACTGAGTGACTGAACTGAACTGAACTGAACTGTATGAACTATAATCTACCACATGCACATAATTTAATGATTTAAGTTACATAATGACAAATTACTGATTTGACAATTCATGTTGCTAGTGCACCTAAAGCTGAATCATACCCAAGAGATGATCAGAGTTTTCTGGTTCGCCTCATGGTTGCCAGCATATGTTCCTGTTTTTCTGTGATACATATATACTAGCTGATTGAGGTGGTATGATTAGATTCCTTGCATCCAATTAATTGATCACTGCATTATTCCTGAGTGAGTAAAAGAGGTGTTACCTTGCAAAATAAAATAACGAGACCTGAATGGGAGCAAATATTTGGGATCTCTCAAGATGTATGGGCACAGCAGAGGAAACCTGGCATATGGAAATAAGCATGGGCTCTTATCTGCCCTTCCTAGCTTGTCATTACCTGAGCCCCAAAGGAGCTGTTTATTATGGCATTGTGGAGTGAGGAATATGTCCACGCAGTTACTTTCCCATCTTATAAAGAAGTTCTTCTCTGGCTTATCTCAGGGTTTCTTTAGCCTGTGATCACTTCTCTCCAGCTTGTAGTTTGGAGTGTTCAGCTACCCTGCTGCTCTTCTTTGTGCAGGCATGTTCAGACACCCTGCAGAGCTGGGATGCAGCCAACCGAGGTAGGCTGCCCTGGGACTGGCCACATTCCAAGAACTTGTTACGGGTGATGCTGCCCTGCCAACTGGTGTTGAGGATGGTGCATGGATGATGCTAATGAGTCTTGCAGAAGCTGGAGTTTTGTTATTTGCAACAGGCCTGAGATAGTCAGACAAAGTGAGGATTTCATAAGCTCTTGGTCTTAACGTTTTTAAATTGTTCTTGGTTTTATGAAGGCTAATGTTTAGGATCCTGTTGAGATATCAAGGGTTCTAAAGGTACTAAAGTTCACATTAGTGGGGCAAAAGGATGTTGATACATTACGCTGATGGGGTAACAAATTGGTGGTCCCAGAAGAGTGGAGGCAGCTCACAGATGTTCGTCTTGCATGGAGTTGATCAGGTATATAATTGATTTTTTTTTTTTCCAGAAAGTTTTTAGATGTGCCTGTAAGCTCCAATTCTGCCATAATAGACAATCCCCAAATTACTAGTCAGTTTAATCAAATCAACTTAAGGAAGTGAAGATAGACAGGTTTCTTCTGTCATCTTATGAAGAGTTAGTTTCTCTATGAAGGTTCTTTTCAGAAGTGCTTTTCAAATCATTATATTTAAAAAATCTTGTTACATGTGTAGCTAGTGGTATTATAACTCTGCTGCTGCTGCTGCTGCTGTTAAATCGCTTCAGTTGTGTGACTGACTCTGTGTGACCCCATAAACGGCAGCCCACCAGGCTCTGTCCCTGGGATTCTCCAGGCAAGAACACTGGAGTGGGTTGCCATTTCTTTCTCCAATGCAAAAGTGAAAAATGAAAGGGAAGTCACTCAGTCATGTCTGACTCTTCTCGACCCCATGGACTGCAGCCTAGCAGGCTCCTTTGTCCATGGGACTTTCCAGGCAAGAGTATTGGAGTGGGGTGCCATTGCCTTCTCCATAACTCTGCTAGGCAGGTTTATGTGTTTTCTCATAATACTGTGCTATCATTTAGATACCCAAATACTAAACGAGCAGTAGTCCAAACGAACTAATTTGAACATGTGGCCTTTTGGTCATCATCTCATTTCTCCCTCTTTCCTGTCTATATTCCAATTAAGTTAGACTTTCAAAGCTGTTGCAATAAAGTTAGAATTTAAAAATCAGTGTTTGACAAAAGGTTTAAAAAGTTTTAGAATACAGCTCTTGATTTCAAGTTATATTTCATTAATAAGATTTCAGTCCTGGAAAAATGTGGATTGAATATTATAACTTGTTAATTGTAATGTCTTATCTACATTCAACCTGTTAGTCATTGTACTATTTGCCTTTTAACGTCTATTATCCAGGTCTTATGTGATCACTGTGAAGCTACAGAGCTTCAGAGACCTGTTTTATGTTCTGTGCATTCCCTGGACTAAATCTGACTGAGAATTTCAGAAATAAGCAAGATTTATAAGAAAAACTATTGCTAATAGAGTACCTGTCAGAACTCTGGTTAAATTTCAGGGAGTTTTTTCCTACTGGAGAACCGTCTCAGACTTTCAGCACTTTTCTCTGCCTCATCCTTAGGCAGGATCTAATGGTGGGGTAAGAATGGGAGTCTGCCTGCCAGGGCCCAGGTTGAGGGTTATTGCTCTAAAAAACTGGTCACTCTGCCCCAGTTTGGTCATGTGCTTCCTACTCCCATGCCTTTACTTGTATTCTTATCTGACTGCACGGAATTCTTCTCTTCTTCATCCTCTTTCAAGGTTTAAGTCAAATCCTGTCATCTTAAGTAGGCACTATTCCAAAAGCGATTATTAGTTTTCCTTAATAGTAGTTCCTAATGTTTTATAGTTTAACATTTTTTTCAGATGACCCCAATGATTGCAGTTGGATTTTAACTAACCATTCATTGAGCAAAGATATAATGACTAAATTTTAGGAACTAAGAAAATCAATGACACACCAGTTGACAAAATGAAAGGCAGTACCTACATAGTGTATTTTGTATTTCAGATGCAAATAATGTTTGGTATGTTGGCAGATATACATGTGCCTTGCAAAAATTACAGTGTCTTATGTTGGCTTTTGTAACTTCCTGCTTTTTGAGCTTCTCTTTTGTATTTCCAAGAGTTACCAAGGAGATGATAAGTGCTTGCCCTTTCTGTCTGTTTCCATATACTTTGCAGAACCTTGTTTGGCAGTTTGCACTTAGCGGGGATCTAGCGAGCAAGACATAAATAAATGAGCTAAGTAAGTTACAGGGCTGTAACTGTTACAATGCAGAATCAGAGGGATTTTGAATGGTCATTAATCCGAACATCATTTTTAATGGCCAAATGATGTTTCACTGTGAAAGAGCTATGCATTCATTCACTACTTATTGAGTCTCTACTTAGTAAATACTACTATGTGTGACGCACTATTTCAAGTATGGGGGTGAAACTGCTTCAGTTCAGTTCAGTTGCTCAGTCGTGTCTGACTCTTTGCGACCCCATGAATAGCAGCACTCCAGGCCTCCCTGTCCATCACCAACTCCCGGAGTTCACTCAGACACACGTCCATCGAGTCAGTGATGCCATCCAGCCATCTCATCCTCTGTCAGCCCCTTTTCCTCCTGCCCCCAATCCCTCCCAGCATCAGAGTCTCTTCCAATTAGTCAACTCTTCTCATGAGGTGGCCAAAGTACTGGAGTTTCAGTTTTAGCATCATTCCTTCCAAAGAAATCCCAGGGCTGATCTCCTTCAGAATGGACTGGTTGAATCTCCTTGCAGTCCAAGGGACTCTCAAGAATCTTCTCCAACACCACAGTTCAAAGCATCAGTTCTTCGGTGCTCAGCCTTCTTCACAGTCCAACTCTCACATCCATACATGACCACAGGAAAAACCATAGCCTTGACTAGACGGACTTTAGTCGGCAAAGTAATGTCTCTGCTTTTCAATATGCTATCGAGGTTGCTGCTGCTGCTAAGTCGCTTCAGTTGTGTTCGACTCTGTGCGATCCCATAGATGGCAGCCCACCGGGCTCCCCCATCCTTGGGATTCTCCAGGCAAGAACACTGGAGTGATTTGCTATCGAGGTTGGTCATAACTTTTCTTCCAAGGAGTAAGCGTCTTTTAATTTCATGGCTGCAGTCACCGTCTGCAGTGATTTTGGAGCCCCCAAAAATAAAGTCTGACACTTTCCACTGTTTCTCCATCTATTTCCCATGAAGTGATGGGACCAGATGCCATGATCTTTGTTTTCTGAATGTTGAGCTTTAAGACAACTTTTTCACTCTCTACTTTCACTCTCATCAAGAGGCTTTTTAGTTCCTCTTCAGTTTCTGCCATAAGGGTGGTGTCATCTGCATATCTGAGGTTATTGAGATTTCTCCCGGCAATCTTGATTCCAGCTTGTGCTTCTTCCAGCCCAGTGTTTCTCATGATGTACTCTGCAACTGCTTAATAAAAGACAAAAATTCCTGCCCTTTCAGAATTTACATTCTTATCGTATAGACAGACAATAAACACAGTAAATATGTGAGTCTATACCTTCAAATAGTGATTAGAAATATAATTCTTATAATTTAGGTAATTCAATCATTTTTTTCCTGTAACTTTTATTCATAAGACCATGCTTAATTAAGTTTAGGTAAGACTGAAAGGTTTTCAGTACAATAGGATCTTTCACTAGGCTGAAGCAAGATTTGAGCCAAAGCTTTCTCTTCAGTACCTATGTTAAACTGTGATGGACTCCTTAGCTGAATCTCTTTCCCTCTAAACTTCAGGTGTTCACACAAGATGTGTGTCCCTCTAGGCTGCCTTAAGCACTTGGAGTACAGAAAAGTGTTGTCCATTATGTTCACCTCAGATATCTTAGTACTGCATCTTCTCATGGGTATCAAGCTGTAAACACAGTCTCAGTTTACCACCACCTGAATTGGAGAAGTTAAGAAAACGTAATGATCTTGACCTGACATGGTCAGGCTGCTGACATATAGTGCTGGACAGACAGGGCTCTGGGGCATATGGGAGGAAAAGGTGGTAGGCTGAGAGGAGTTCAGGGTATTCTGATTTTCAGAGACCAGTATGGCCATGGCTTTTAATATTTGGCAGGTTATGAAATAATCTTATAGTGAAGTCACTTCTAAAAGTGCAAAATGACAAAAAAAAAAAACCTGTATCATAAACTCTATCTCAGATTTATACAGAGCTTAGATAAGGGAGAGCAATATGCAATCACAGATTAGAAATAAATAAGCACTTGTTGGAAAGAAGAATGATTATTAAAGAACTAGAACAGGGTACTGTGGATTCTTGTTTACTGGAGATTTCAAATTAAGACAGATAATATCTTCTTTGAATAAGTAGTGTTTTATTGTCTGAATAAAAGAACAAGGTTACTTTTTTCACCTTAGAATGATGAAATACTTAAATTGGAATTTGAAAACTTAAGTAGAATTCTTTTAATTAAAAGTAGAATATAATTCCAAATGACTACCTTTGATCTGAGCATATTTGTCTTTCTTGGTTTATTTTCCTTTCCTTTCATGATAATATTATTTTCTAATTATAAAAATAATCTAACTTTTATATTTTTAAATATAAAAATAAAAAAATAAAATCACCTATCATCCTAATTTGCAGAGAGAATATTGTTAATATTCTTGATGTATTTCTTTATATTTCTTCATTTTTACTTGCAAATAAAGCATTATAAAGTATGCATGACATTTTATAGTGCTTTGATTTTTCAAGGCACAATTCCTATATGTGCATTATCCTCTATCATGTAATTATGCAATGATTTATTAATCATCCCTCAGCATTTAAGTTTTTCTGAAAATCATGTTATAATAAAATTATAATTAATGAACTTTTTATAAATAAATCTAGGACTTCATCATAGGATAGCTACATTAAATTGCTATTTTGTAAGTCAAAAACATTTACAGTTTTCTCCGGCTCAAATTTAGTATTACTGGTTCAGGTAGTTTTTTGTTTTTTAAGTGTGAGATTTTTTTGTTTTAATTGAAGCATATTTGATCTATAAAATGTTAGTTTGAGGTGTACATCATAGTGATTCAATGTGTTTTTAATAGATGATACTCCATTTAAAGTTATTACAAAAATAATGGCTATATTTCCCTGTGCTGTACAGTATATCCTTGTTGCTTATTTATTTTATAATGGTAGTTTGTATCTCTGTCTCAAACCCCTGTCTTGCCCCCTTCCCCCTTCCTCTTCCTTCTGGCAACCACTAGTTCTCTATATCTGTGAGTTGGTTTCTGTTTTGTTACATGCATTCATTTATTTTATTTTTTAGATTTCATAAATAAGTGATTTATAGAGTATTTGTATTTCTCTGTCTACTTATTTCACTAAGAATAATTCCCTCTAGGTCCATGCATATTGTTGCAAATGGCAGAATTTCATTCTTTCTTATGGCTAACGTACCGCATCTTCTTTATCCATTTATCTGCTGATGAACAGTTAGCTTGTTTTCATATCTTGGCTATTATAAATAATCCTCCTATGAACATTTGAGTGCATGTATCTTTTTGAATTATTGTTTTCATTTTCTTTGTGTACATATCAAGCAGTAGAATTGCTGGGTCATACAGTAGTTCTATAGGTTTTTGAGGAGTAAACTTCATAGTCTTTTCCACAGTGGCTGCCCCAGTTTATAGTCCCACCAACAGTGTACTGGACTTTCCTTTTCTCTACATCCCCACCAACATTTGTTATTTGTGGTCTTTCTAGTGATGACGATTCCTACAGATGTGAGGTAGTATCTTGCATTTGTCTGATGATTAATGATGTTGAGCATTTTTTCATATACTTGTAGGCCATTTGTATGTCTTCTTTGGAAAATTTTCTTTTCAGGTCTTCTACCCATTTTTATTAATAAATCAGGTTATTTGGTTTTTTTGATATGGAGTTGTGTGAGCTGTTTGTATATTTGGATATTAACCTGTTATCAGTCGTATCATTCGCAAATATTTCCTTCCATTCAGTAGTTTTTCTTTTTCATTTTGTTGATGGTTTTCTTTGCTGTGCAAAAACTTTTAAATTTTAAATAGGTCATATTTGCTTTTGCCTTTGTTTCTTTTGAACATTAATTTTTAATAAAAACCTTATTGAGATGTAATTCACATACTGTACAATTCACCCATTTAAAGTGTGCAGTTCAATGGCTTTTAGTATATTTGCAGAGATCTGTGACTATCACCACATTCAAATTTAGGATGCCTTAATCACCCCAAAAGCAACCCTGTATCCATTAATAGTCACTTTCCATTTGCTCCCAGCTCTTTTAGTCTTAGGCTACTGACAGTCTACTTTCTGTTTCTATGGGTTTGCCAATCTGGGGCAATTTATGTAAACTGAACCACGGAATGTGTGGTCCTTTTTAGCTTGTTTCATTCACTTAGCATAATGATTTCAAGATTCATCCATGTTGTAGCATTTATCTGTACTATTAGTATTTCTTTTTGTGCCTAAATAACGCTCCATTGTATGAACATACCACATTTTATTTGTCCATTCATCAGCTGATGAACGTTTGAGTTGTTTCCACTTCTTGACTGTTATGAATATTGCTGCTGTAAACACTCACATACAAGTTTTTGTCTGAACATATGTTTTCATTTTTCTTGGAGACAACTCTAGGAAGAGAATTGCTGGGCCATATGGTAACCCTAATGTTAACCTTCTGAGGAATTACCAGACACTTTCCCAAACTGGCAGCACTGTTTTACATTTCCACCAGCAATGTATGAGTATTCCAATTTCTCCAGATCCTTGGCAATACTTAAAAAAATTAATTTATTTTAATTGGAGGATAATTACTTTACATGGTGTGATAGTTTTTGCCATACATCAACATGAATTAGGCACAAGTGCGTTGTGAACCTGAACCCTGCTTCCACCTCCCTCCCACCCCATCCCTCTGGGTTGTCCCAGAGCAACGACTTTGAGTGCCCTGCTTCATGCATTGAACTTGCACTGGGCATCTATTTTATTTTATATATGGTTATATCTACTACTGCAGGCAGGAATCCCTTAGAAAAAAGTGGAGTAGCCATCATGATCAACAAAAGAGTCTGAAATGCAGTACTTGGATGCAATCTCAAAAATCACACAATGATCTCTTTTCATTTCCAAGGCAAACTATTCAATATCACAGTAATCAATGTCTATGCCCCAACCAGTAATGCTGAAGAAGCTGAAGTTGAATGGTTCTATGAAGACCTACAAGACCTTTTAGAACTAACACCCAAAAGAGATGTCCTTTTCATTATAGGGGACTGGAATGAAAAAGTAGGAAGTCAAGAAACACCTGGGGTAACAGGCAAATTTGGCCTTGGAATATGGAATGAAGCAGGGCGAAGGCTAATAGAATTTTGCCGAGAGAACACACTGGTCATAGCAAACACTCTCTTCCAACAACACAAGAGGAGACTGTACACATGGACATCACCAGATGGTCAACACCGAAATCAGATTGATTATATTCTATGCAGCCAAAGATGGAGAAGCTCTATACAGTCAACAAAAACAAGACGGTGAGCTAACTGTGGCTCAGATCATGAGCTCCTTATTACCAAATTCAGACTAAATTGAAGAAAGTAGGGAAAACTGCTAGACCATTCAGGTATGACCTAAGTCAAATCCCTTATACAGTGGAAGTGAGAAATAGATTTAAGGGCCTAGATCTGATAGATAGAGTGTCTGATGAACTATGGACTGAAGTTTGTGACATTGTACAGGAGACAGGGATCAAGACCATCCCCATGGGAAAGAAATGCAATAAAGCAAAATGGCTGTCTGGGGAGGCCTGACAAAAGCTGTGAAAAGAAGAGAAGTGAAAAGCAAAGGAGGAAAGGAAAGATATATGCATCTGAATGCAGAGTTCCAAAGAATAGCAAGAAGAGATAAGAAAGCCTTCTTCAGCGATCATTGCAAAGAAATAAAGGAAAAGAACAAAATGGGAAAAACTAGAGATCTCTTCAAGAAAATTAGAGATGCCAAGGGAACATTTCAAGCAAAGATGGGCTCGATAAAGGACAGAAATGGTATGGACCTAACAGAAGCAGAAGATATTAAGAAGAGGTGGCAAGAATACACAGAAGAACTGTATAAAAAAGATCTTCATGACCAAGATAATCACGATGGTATGATCACTCACCTAGAGCCAGATATCCTGGAATGTGAAGTCAAGTGGGCCTTAGAAAGCATCACTACGAACAAAGCTAGTGGAGGTGATGGAATTCCAGTAGAGCTCTTTCAGTCCTGAAAGATGATGCTGTGAAAGTGCTGCACTCAATATGCCAGCAAATTTGGAAAACTCAGCAGTGGCCACAGGACTGAAAATGTCAGTTTTCATTCCAATCTCAAAGAAAGGCAATGCCAAAGAATGCTCAAACTACCACACAATTGCACTCATCTCACATGCTAGTAAAGTATGCTCAAAATTCTCCAAGCCCAGCTTCAGCAATATGTGAGCCATGAACTTCCAGATGTTCAAGCTGGTTTTAGAAAAGGCAGAGGAACCAGAGATGAAATTGCCAACATCTGCTGGATCATCAAAAAAGCAAGAGAGTTCCAGAAAAACATCTATTTCTGCTTTGTTGACTATGCCAAAGCCTTTGACTGTGTGGATCACAATAAACTGTGGAAAATTCTGAAAGAGATGGGAATACCAGACTACCTGACATGCCTCTTGAGAAACCTATATGGAGGACAGGAAGCAACAGTTAGAACTGGACATGGAACAACAGACTGGTTCCAAATAGGAAAAGAAGTACGTCAAGGTTGTATATTGTCACCCTGCTTATTTAACTTCTATGGAGAGTACATCATAAGAAATGCTGTGCTGGAAGAAGCACAAGCTGGAATAAAGATTGCTGGGAGAAATATCAATAACTTCAGATATGCAGATGACACCACCCTTATGGCAGAAAGTGAAGAGGAACTAAAAGCCTCTTGATGAGAGTGAAAGAAGAGAGTGAAAAAGTTGGCTTAAAGCTCAACATTCAGAAAACGAAGATCATGGCATCTGGTCCCATCAGTTTATGGGAAATAGATGTGGAAACAGTGTCAGACTTTAATTTTGGGGGCTCCAAAATCACTGCAGATGGTGACTGCAGCCATGAAATTAGAAGACGCTTAGTCCGTGGACGAAAAGTTATGACCAACCTAGATAGCATATTCAAAAACAGAGACATTACTTTGCCAACAAAGGTCCGTCCAGTCAAGGCTATGGTTTTTCCTATGGTCATGTATGCATGTGAGAGTTGGACTGTGAAGAAGGCTGAGCGCCGAAGAATTGATGCTTTTGAACTGTAGTGTTGGAGAAAACTCTTGAGAGTCCCTTGGACTGCAAGGAAATCCAACCAGTCCATTCTGAAGGAGATCAGCCCTGGGATTTCTTTGGAAGGAATGATGCTAAAGCTGAAACTCCAGTACTTTGGCCATCTCATACGAAGAGTTGACTCACTGGAAAAGACTCTGATGCTGGGAGGGATTGGAGGCAGGAGGAGAAGGGGACGACAGAGGATGAGGTGGCTGAATGGCATCACGGACTCAATGGACATGAGTCTAAGTGAACTCCGGGAGTTAGTGATGGACAGGGAGGCCTGGCGTGCTGCAGTTCATGGAGTCGCAAAGAGTCGGACATGACTGAGCAACTGAACTGAACTAAACTGAACTGAATATACATGTTTCAATGCTAATCTCTCAAATCATCCCACCCTCATCTTCTCCCACAGAGTCCAAAAGTCTGTCTTGATGTCTGTGTCTCTTGCTGCCTTTCATATAGGATCATTGTTACCATCTTTCTAAATTCCATATATATACATTAATATACAGTATTTATGTTTCTGTTTCTGACTCACTTCAGTAATTGTATAATAGACTCCAGTTTCATCCACCTCATTAGAACTGACTCAAATGTGTCCCTTTTAATAGCTGAGTGATACTCCATTGTATATATATACCACAACTTCCTTATCCATTCATCTGCCAGTGGACATCTAGGTTGCTTCCATGTCCTAGCTATTGTAAACAGTGCTGCAATGAACACTGAGGTACCTACGTCTCTTTCAATTCTGGTTTCTTGGTGTGTATGCCCAGGAGTGGGATTTCTTGGTTGTATGGCAGTTCTATTCCCATTTTTAAAGGAATTTTCAGTGTTCTCCATAGTGGCTGTACCAGTTTGCATTCCCACCAGCAGTGTAAGAGGGTTCTCTTTTCTCCACACCCTCTCCAGCATTTATTGTTTGTAAACTTTTTGATGGTGGCCATTCTGAACAGCATGAGATGGTAATTCTTCTTTTTTTTTTTGCATTTCTCTAATAACGAGTGTAGTTGAGCATCTTTTCATGTGTTTATTAGCCATCTGTATGTCTTCTTTGGAGAAATGTCTGGTTCTTTTGCCCACTTTTTGATCGGGTTGTTCATTTTTCTGGTATTGAGCTGCATGAGCTGCTTGTATATTTTGGAGATTGGCTCTTTGTCAGTTTTTTTTCGTGTGCTATTGTTTTCTCCCATTCTGAAGGTTGGCTTTTCAACTTGCTTATAGTTTCCTTAATTTTGCAAAAGCTTTTGAGTTTAATTAGATCCCATTTGTTTATTTTTGTTTTTATTTCCATTGCTCTGGGAGGTGGGTCACAGAGGATCTTGCTGTGATTTATGTCATAGTGTTCTGCCTATGTTTTCCTCTAAGAGTTTTATAGTTTCTGGCCTTACATTTAGGTCTTTAATCCATTTTGAGTTTATTTTTGTGTATGAGATTAGGAAGTGTTCCAGTTTCATTCTTTTTTATGTGGCTGACCAGTTTTCTAGCACCTGTCATTTTGATTTTAGTCATTTTACTGGGTATGAACTAGTGTTTCACTGTGGTTTTGATTTGCCTTGTCCTAATGGCTGATGTTGAGGATCTTTTTATGTGCTCATTTGTAGAACTTTTTTTTAATATTCTTGATAAATTTCACCCATTTTCCCCCAGAAAATTGTATTAATATATAATGCCAATAGCAGTATATCAACTCACTGAAACTTCACCAGCTTCAATATTATAATTTTTAAGAATTGCATTCCTTTGATTTCTGATTGCACTTTATTTCCACTTCTTTGATTTATTCTATGTGTGCATGTATTTCACAAGAATTAATTAGCCATTGGTCTAAGTGAGCATGTCTCTTTTACTAGAAGAAAGACGATCATAAAGCAAACTGACCTAAGCCAATTTGATCACACACAATTACTAGTTTATTTGTAATAGCTTTTAAATACATCATAATAGCTGCCCAAAAGCTTGCAGTTGATAGGAGATGACTGCTTTCCTACAACTTTGCTACTTGTTTTTAATGAAAGCAGGTCTCAGACCAAATCTGCTATGTAAAAAGACATTTATCTAACAAAATGTATTGGCAAGTTGGGTCAAATAGTTCCTATACCCTATTTAGTAAGTTTCATGAAATCCAAGCTCTCTTTGTTTTAGGTGACCTAAATACCACTGGCACTGTCAGAAGCAGAATCTGGTAGCTCTTGTGGTGAGTATCAGGCAGCCAGACCCTTTGACCCAGTGGCAGGATTGGACAGCCTCAGAGTCTGTCCCTAAGGATACATCACCTTTGGAATTTGCTAGATTTTTACAAGTGTTGAAGGGTCTCTAGAATATTGTTACCAATATATATATCTTGAATACTGCTAGTTTCATAATTAGAGTCCATATCTAATATCCATTGTGCTGATTAACAAGCTACTAATTTCACCAGTGAAAGTCCATTTCTAACGCTGGTAAAAGACCCGTACTATTTCTGTTTTGTTTTGTAAATTAATTTATTTATTTTAATTGGAGGCTAATTACAATATTTTAGAGGTTTTGCCATATATTCACATGAATCACCCATGAGTGTACATGTGTCTCCCATCCTGACCCTCCCTCCCACCCTCCCTCCCTGTCCCATCCCTCAAGGTCATCCCAGTGCACCGGCCCTGAGCACCCTGTCTCCAGCATCGAACCTGGACTGGTGATCTATTTCACATATGGTAATATACATGTTTCAACGCTATTCCCTCAGTTCATTCCCCCTCACTATTGATGGTAGGTAAAGATCTCTGAAGGGGCTTCCCTGACAGCTCAGTGGTGAGGAATCCGCCAGCCAAGGCATTCGACACGGGTTTGATCCCTGAATCAATCAGGAAGATCCCCTGGAGAAGGAAATGGCCACCCACTTCAGTATACTTGCTTGGGAAATGTCATGGACAGAGGAGCTTGGCAGGCTACAGTCCACAGGGTCACAAAAGAGTCAGAAATAACTTAGCAACTAAACAACAACAGAGATCTCTGGAGCACTTTTGGTAACCACATTTTGTATGGTTTTCTGATTATTCCTGAAGCGTAAATTCTTGAAAGGGCGACTGTCTCCTAGCATTTTAAACCTAGTCTGCCCTACATGCACACATAGTTTCACAGGATCTTTGCTAAAGAACTTAAGGCAAATTATAGTCCTTAAAAGAGCATGCATGCATTGTCTCTCAGTGTTGGTTTTCTTCTTAAAGAAGACAATAACAGAAACTATTTATTAAGTGCCTACTCTGTGATACGTGGTTTGTATTCACTATCTCATTTAATCTACAGCAAACCTTTGGGTAATTATTATTACTGTCATTTTATGGACGGCTTCCCTGATAGCTCAGTTGGCAAAGAATCTGCCTGCAATGCAGGAGACCCCTGTTCGATTCCTAGGTCAGGAAGATCCACTGGAGAAGGGGTAGGCTACCCACTCCAGTATTCTTGGGCTTTCCCTTGTGGTAAAGAATCCACCTGCAGTGTGGGAGACCTGGGTTTGATCCCTGGGTTGGGAGGATCCCCTGAAAAAGGGAAAGGCTACCCACTCCAGTACTCTGGCCTGGAAAATTCCATGGACTATATAGTCCATGGGGTTGCAAAGAGTTGGACACGACTTTCACTTCCACTTTTTATGGCTGGGAAAACTGACTGTGAGAGATTTTAATAATGTGTCCAGGATCACCTGACTTGTGTGCATGTCCACATGGCATGTGGAGATTCTTGGTGGGTGGTCATTATTTTCTTATTGTGTCACCTTCACTTCAGAGACTCATAAACACACAGATTGTGCTATATCGGATGCATGTGTGCTACTGCTAAGTCGCTTCAGTCGTGTCTGACTCTGTGCGACCCCATAGACAGCAGCCCACCAGGCTCCCTCGTCCCTGGGATTCTCCAGGCAAGAACACTGGAGTGGGTTGCCATTTCCTTCTCCAATGCATGAAAGTGAAAAGTGAAAGTGAAGTCGCTCAGTCGTGTCTGACTGTTAGCGACCCCATGGACTGCAGCCCACCAGACTCCTCCATCCATGGGATTTTCCAGGCAAGAGTACTGGAGTGAGGTGCCATTGGGGATGTTTAGTACATTTGAGATTCTGCATACTTTATATATTTGGAGGAGAGTGTGTTATTGAGTGAAACATTCTAAATTACATTGCCTTGTGGCATTTTAGCTTTTCATGAATACCTGAAACAAAGTTTGAGCTTTATGTCTGTAAGAAATATAGAAAACTAACAAGCTAAGAGTTATAGGAATTATTATTATTATTTTAATGATTACTTTGAATACATTCAACTCTGTGGTAGATAATATTTTCCTTTTATCCCATTTTTATGTTTTCACTGACAAATAACAAAACATTTTAAAGTTATGGGTTTTAATGTATTTCTCCCCTACCTCAAGGATGAAAAGGAGCTGAGGATCGGTTCTCATGCTTTAAAAAAGTTGTACTTCAAGCCAGAATTTGCAAATACAGTAGTGTTCAGTTTCAGTGTGCAGAGAAGTGAGGTGTTCCAGAGTAAATTACCCTGCAGCCTACTTTAGAGAGTTTTTTCTATGTTTAGCAAAATTATGGAATATTCTGTTTAAAGAAGCTACGTTGTATTCCTTGTTGGAAAATTTCAAATAGAAAATGACTTTGTAGCATACTTCATGGTTTTAACAGTGTATTTTGATTTTTAAAATATACTTGGCTGTTTATTTTTTTCTTTTTCTTCTTTTCTGTATTGGAGGTGGAAATGAAGCCGTTTCTTTTGTCATTTTCCATTATTTCCTTTTATTTCTCCCACATGCACTCTGGATAATATCCTGGCTAGATATGATTACAGGCTATTTTCCTGGCAGATTCTGATTCCATTGCCAATCAACAATGCTAAGGAGCATTGCCCCCACCCCCTTCATATTCTGCATACTCCGTTTAGAAATGAGAAAAAATCCCCAAGGTAAGCACTGCTGTATTACAAAAGCAGGCAGCAAAGTACCCCCTGGGAGGCCCCAGGTAGGAGTAAGAGCATGTTAAGAGCAGGGGAAAGTAATGAACAATTTTGAAAAATGAGGTTATGTAAGTTAGAGCTGCCCAGAGATGCTCTGAAGGTCTATTAGACACAGTTCTCGAAAAGGGGTTTAAATGAACTAAAATGCAATAATGAAACTCTCTCACTGGAGAGAATTTAAAATGATTCCTCAATAGAATTAATTGACACCATCAAAAGGCCAAAACATGCTTTGTCTGAAAAATGTGTTTGATGTTTTGGAAGACTTACTTGTCTGTGGCATATACTGAGTGACTGGGAAATCAATATCTTTTCTTTTAAAGGCGCCACCCAGGGTTTAATAACATTCTATAATTGTATACCCCATAGCATCTGAGAAGTCTTAACTCCATCTTCAGTGCTTGGTGATTTGGTTAATTTCATTTCTAAAAACATATCCATATATGTTTTTTTCTATCTCTTAAAAAAGTGTTTCTGAGTAATTTTACAAATCCTTTCATACTGACTCAGTTTTGTCACAGTTTCCCACTGTTTTTTTTTGTTGTTGTTGTTCAATGTAATTGAAGTTTCTTTTGGGTATTTTGTACACATTACTACTTTCAAATACAGGATGAGGCTTCAAAATAAGCCTTGAATTATTCTCCCCATCATGAAGTCAGAGAATCACAACCCTTGAGGAACCTTTAAGTGTCCATTGCTCCTTTTCAATATTTGACTAAATGTATTTTAAAGTCTCAATTTAATAGTTTGACAGGATATCCTCATATGTTGGGTAATCATGGAACATGATGGAGGGTTTGCAGTTCCTATTCTCTTAACCTATGAGACAGAGTGACAGGAATTATTGTCTTCTAAAGCCTGAAGGCAAATTCATTTTGCTATATATGCAAAATGCCAGTTGTTTTAAGATTTGATTCCGATGTTTATGACTTGTTACCATGGATGTTTCCATTGTTTTACAAATTAAGGACCCATCCAGTTATGAACAAGAAGACTGTACAAATCATGGCAAACTTCCGATCCATGCATGAATCTCTTAAGTAAAATAAAACTGGAAACTAAACCACTTATTTCTTTCTTGTCTTCAGATTGTTGCCAGGGGGAAAATTATGCACAGATCATTGGGTTAAACAAGGATTATTGTTCCCCCTGCCATACACAAAGCAATAAGTCATTCTCCTTCTTGAAATTACATCTTCTCTAGGACCAGTATATAAAACACAGTTCCATTTGTGCTGGAAGTACAAGGTCACAGCCATTCACTTGGAAGATGACCCTTCACAGATATTCCCAGAAAAATACTTTGGAGAAATACTCTCTGCCCTTCATGGTTCAATGATATAAAATGTTTGTACTGCACTTGTTATGGGCTCTAAAGGCAGAGAGCTTATCCAACAGACAGACCTGTGTGTCTGGTGCTATATTTAGAAAGATAGTCATCGACTGGAAGATGGTAGAATACATGCCAGGTATATAGTTTGTTACATTTACTATCTTAGAAAGCATCAATCATTATAATAATATCAAAATTTATATTTACAGAAACTTTAATCTTCACCCATGATTCTGTCAGTATTCTTATGAGATAGGTAAGATTACTGTGAAACTTTTTATTATAGTTGAGGTAATTGAAGCCTGTCTTGTCTAGTAAGAAGTTAATAGTGGAATTGGGAGGTCAGTGTTCTTTCCTCTCCTTTTGCCTGGCTTGTCATTTTTTGGTAAACAGCAAATTGAGTATTCCTACTACTAAGAAAGGGCTTCCCTCATAGCTCAGTCGGTAAAGAATCTGCCTTTAGTGCAGGAAGCCTGGGTTTAATTCCTGGGTTGGGAAGATCCCCTGGAGAAGGAAATGGCAACCCACTCCAGTGTTCTTGCCTAGAGAATCCCATGGATAGAGGAGCTGGCAGGCTACAGTCCATGGGGTCGCAAGAGTCGGACACGACTTAGCAACTAAACCACCACCACCACTACTAAGAAAGAGGAGAACTCAAAGCAAAGAGTACAAATGGGTTAATTGTAGCAATGGTGCCATTTCATATGTCAGAATATACTACTTACCAATCAGCAGGAAAGGGAAAATCATAACCATGAAATCAGCTTTTCACGTTAAGATGTGCAATGAGCTTGTTAAAAAGATAAAGATGACGTAAGAATCTTCCCTGGTACATTCTTACTGGAAAATAGTTAAGAACCATCTGCTCTGAGTATATGAAAGAAAAGATAGCTCAGAAATTGTTTTTGTTTGAACTCTTATTTTACAACTTAAAAAGAAAATGTGAGAAATTTAAAATGATTTGCCCAGATCACACATTTGAAAACAGTAGGGCTGGGAGCTGACCCTCTCTTGAAACTCTAGTGCTCCTGGGCCTTACTCTATACCTTGCAGATGTTCAGCTGCCTGTGGGCAGAGGGTCAGACTACAGCAGTGTTCCCATTCAACTCTCTGGTTCTTTGGTCAGCAACATCCCATGGTGTAGCCCCATTTTTATAGGTAGGAAAATCCTGGTTGATGAGTGTCTGGAGCAACAATTAGCAAGTCAGTGGAGGTGGCTCAGTGGAAAAGAATTTGCCTGCCAATGCTGGAGATGCAGGAGATGTGGGTTCCATTCCAGGGTCAGGAAGATCCCCTGAAGGAGGGCATGGCAACCCACTCCAGTATTCTTGCCTGGAGATTTCCATGGACAGAGGGATCCTGGTGGGATACAGTCAATGGAGTCTCAAAAAGTCGGACATGACTGAGTGGTTGAGCATGCAGGCATGCACGCATGCACGCATGCACACACAGTATGTCTCTCAAGTGCTTCCGTGCCTGTTTGCTCTCAGATGTTGGAGCTTACAGTGTTTCTGCTTCCACAATAAAAAGAGTTTGTGAAGAATCTGTATTTCAGCCACGGAGGTTGAGAACGAAAAGAAGAAATTAAGAAAAGAAATCTCTATTCTGTAGTCAATATTGAAGTAAATTACATATTGTCATGTTCTATGAGTCAGTCGTGCTGAAATTATGTCAAAATGTTCAGAGGAGATTCTAGGTTGGCATATTTCTGATGTTTTTAAGCTGATATTTGGATAGATCAAGGTTGGATCATGCCAAACTGAGGATTCTTGAAAAACTATTATGGGAATCATAGCTTGCTTGCCTCAAAAAGTTTGAAAGAGAGCTACAACTATTTAATTGTCTACTGGTGATCATTGATTTTTTATGGTTAACACAATGTATTTAGGAATAAAATGAACCATTGGAATAAAGTGGGCTTCCCTGATAACTCAGCAGGTAAAGAATCCTGCAGTGTAAGAGATGCAGGTTAAATCCCTGGGTGGGGAAGATCTCCTGGAGGAGGAAATGGCAACCCACTCCAGGATTCTTGCCTGAAAAGTCCCATGGACAGAGGAACCTGGTGGGCTACAGTCCAAAGTATTACAGAAAATACAGCCTGACTGAGCACGCGGAGATGCTGACAAGATGATTGGAATCAAGCTCTATACGAATGTACTCTCAAGAACCATGCAAAGTAAAAATTTTGGTAGAAATAGGTTGAGAGTAAGTAGGAGGCAAATTTTTATTGAAGAGGCAAATAGTATGAATGATAGGAATATTTTAGTAATGTCTCTTTATCAACTGTCTATACAGAGCATTTCAATTCAGGTGTTTTTGATGCAGGCATTTTGACAGAATTATAGCCAGCAGACACCCTGGCGTCTAGTTCTACCTTAATCCCCTTCCCAATTCTGGGAAATTTTTACTTTCCACTTTGTTAATTTATGTGTTGTTTGGAAGCTTTTAAGCTTCAGGTTTGTATTGCTTTTATTTCTGGTTTGAATCCCATTTGGTCGTGTATTAGAGTTTTGTTATATTGCTGGATTCGGTTGACACTTGGTAAAAGAGATTGAGCTCTAACTTTTCTCTACTATTTTTATTAAGATCATGTTAGGCATATTATTTTGGAATTAAGAAAAGAGCAGTAAATATTGTTTAGTCTACTATAATTAGAAAGTCTCCAAAGGGTATCAGATACTCCCCTAAAGCATTTCTATAGATGAGTTTTATTAGAAGTGTAAATGTGTTATTTAGAGAAGAGTTAGAAATTTAATTAAGGTCTCATGCAATCTGAAGCTGAGAATAAGAGATTTCATTATGGTCCAAGTATCCTCCCTTCCCCGTGGCCCCCAGTATATGCCAAATTTAAAAAGAAACACACGGTACTTACAGGGAGAAGATAACACTTTTGCTTTAGATAGATGTCTTGCAGCACTTAAAAACTCAAGCCTTCATAAGCATTTACAAGAAAGTTTGTTTTACAGAAACAGTAGCCGATATTTCCATTTCTAAATATAAACCTGTTTTTAAATATTTTTCAAACTATTCCCCCAGGAACTTATAACTGAAACTTTCTGCTGCAAATTTTTAAAATAAAAAGAACAAATTCTGTTATTGATCAACATCATTATTTAAAAGGCAAAAGTAAATTGAATGTCACAATTATGACACTAAAGGTGAAACTGTAATATCTGAGATGCAGAAAATTCAAGATACAAGTGAATTCTTGTTGTCGAAGCAGTTATTTGACTGGAAGGATTGATGTTTCCTTCTGAGATGTGTGCATGAATTCTAACCATATGTAGCTTGTGCAAGTGAAACTGAGTCGGCATGGAAGACTTTCCATTTCTTGTAGGCAAGACTCCAGCCATTATAACCTTCCATGAGTTCCAAGGGGGTGATTGGAACAGTTGCTTATCAATGGAGGAGCAGTCAAGAAATCACTTGAGGCAAGATTAAAGGGACCAGAGAAGTTCATCAAGATTAGGGGACCTGAGATGAGACCAAGGGAGTGCAAGCCCTGCTCACACCCCAATCTTGCCAGAAATCCCACCTTTGACTCACTGTTATAAAAACCCTCATCAAGTTCACTGGAGCTGAGATACATAGTTTTTGAGGCAGAAGCCGAGTCAGTGTGTTTCCCTTTACCTGGCAAAACAAATCAAGCTATCCTTTTCTGCTTCACCCCAAACTCCATCTCTGGGGCTTGATTCGGCACCGGTGTACAGACAGGCTGAGCTTTCACTAACACTGGGTTAAGGCTATTCCCATCCCCACCTGTTTTCTTCGGTGCTAGGGTGAGGTTTACCAGAGAAAGAATGTCAGGTTTTGCCTGTGGTTTAATACGTGTGTGTATGCTTAGTTGCTCCCATTGTGTCTGACTCTTTGCAACCCTATGGACTGAAGCCTGCCAGGCTCCTCTGGCCATGAGAGTCTCCAGGGAAGAATATCAGAGTGGGTTGGCATGCTCTCCTCCAGGGGATCTTCCCGACCCAGGATTGAACCCGAGTCTCCTGCATCTTCTGCATTGCAGGCTAATTCTTGACTTCTGAGCCACTGGGGAAGTCCATTATTTAATACATGTATGTGTATTATTTGATACAAATACATACTATGTATAGTTTAAAGCTGAAAGTGGAGCAGTGGATGTTTTGTTGTCATTTTCATCACTAAGTTATGTCTGACTCTTTGTGACCCCATGGACTTTACTCTGCCAGGTTTCTCTGTCCATGGGATTTCCCAGGTGAGAATACTGCAGTGGGTTGCCACTTCCTTCTCCAGGGAACCTTCTCATCCTAGGGATCAAGTCCACAACTCCTGCATTGGCAGACGGATTCTTTACCACTGAGCCCCCAGCGCAGCCCAGTGTATGTTTTAGGTTGAATCAAAATTCTCTCTCTCCATCCTCCTACCCTCCCTCTTTTCTCCATTTCATTCCTTAAAGGATTTGAGATAACTGATGGGAAATATTGTGATATGTATCAAAGTCTCATGGCCAGAATGAGGCGACAAGCTGGGAATTCTCAGAGGTTTTTGTTTTGAATATAGATTTTGGGAAATATAAGAATCTCTAACTGCTAGGATGTGATGGTGATCTGGGTACATTCGGTCTTAACCAGAATGTGTCATTGATCCACCCTGTCTCTCTGGCATGGGGGAAGGCTGGAGGATTCCAGTGGACTCCTGGTATTTAGATAGGTGCTCCCAAGTCTCAGGTCAGAGGAATTTGGACCAGGGGCAGTGACTCACTGAGAATTCACAGAACAAATAACACTATTCAGGGAGCTAGAACAGTTTGTGACCTGCCAGCTAGGAACACTGCTGTCTCTCAAAGTAGAGAAATGCATCAGCTATAGTGAAGAATCTTGCCAGTGTACAAGTATAACTGTTAAGATTCTGGCCCCAGTGGATCCGTTTGTGGATTCATTTCCCCACTATGTAAACGGCATATCTGCCCCCTGCCCCTGCAAGTTTGTGCGTAAAGAAATTCACAGAAAGAATATCCTCTGTTTTACAGAGGAAATGTGTCTTTATTTCTTTATTTAGGGCTTGCCTCAAGGTGTGTTAGGAAGATTTGAGCCTGGGTAGAATATTCCTCTGAAAGTCATTCATTCTGTTCTGTGACTAATAGCTTTTTCTTTTCTTTTGCTTTGCTCATTGTCTGTATTTTTGTAAACATCTGAAATATGTTTACATTTTTTTTACAACCCTTTAATTTATTTTTTAAAATATAAATTTATTTATTTTAATTGGAGTTCATTACTTTACAATATTGTATTGTTTTTGCCATACATCAACATGAATCTGCCACAGGTATACATGTGTTCCCCATCCTGAACCCCCTCCCTTCTCCCTTCCCGTACTATCCCTCTGGGTCGTTTCAGCGCACCAGCCCCAAGCATCCAGTATCATGCATCAAACCGGGACTGGTGATTTGTTTCATATATGATATTATACATGTTTCAATGCCATTCTCCCAAATCATCGCACCCTCTCCCTCTCCCAGAGAGTCTAAAAGCCTGTTCTATACATCTGCGTCTCTTTTGCTGTCTCCCATACAGGGTTATCATTACCATCTTTTAAATTCCATATATATGCTTTAGTATACTGTATTGGTGTTTTTCTTTCTAGCTTACTTCACTCTGTATAATAGGCTCCAGTTTCATCCACCTCATTAGAACTGAGTCAAATGTATTCTTTTTAATGGCTGAGTAATACTCCATTGTGTATATGTACCACCACTTTCTTATCCATTCATCTGCCGATGGACATCTAGGTTGCTTCCATGTTCTGGCTATTATAAACAGTGCTGCGATGAACATAGGGTTACACGTTTCTCTTTCAATTCTGGTTTCTTCTGTGTGTATGCCCAGCAGTGGGATTGCTGGGTCATAAGGCAGTTCTATTTCCAGTTTTTAAAGGAATCTCTACACTGTTCTCCATAGTGGCTGTACTAGTTTGCATTCCCACCAACAGTGTAAGAGGGTTCCCTTTTCTCCACACCCTCTCCAGCATTTATTGCTTGTAGATTTCTGGATCACAGCCATTCTAACTGGCATGAAATGGTACCTCATTGTGGTTTTGATTTGCATTTCTCTGATCATGAGTGATGTTGAGCATCTTTTCATGTGTTTGTTAGCCATCTGTATGTCTTCTTTGGAGAAATGTCTGTTTAGTTCTTTGGCCCATTTTTTTGATTGGGTCGTTTATTTTTCTGGAATTGAGCTGCATAAGTTGCTTGTATATTTTTGAGATTAGTTGTTTGTCAGTTGCTTCATTTGCTATTATTTTCTCCCATTCAGAAGGCTGTCTTTTCACCTTGCTTATAGCTTCCTTCGTTGTGCAGAATCTTTCAATTTTAATTAGGCCCCATTTGTTTATTTTTGCTTTTATTTCCATTATTCTGGGAGGTGGGTCATAGAGGATCCTGCTGTGATTTATGTTGGAGAGTATTTTGCCTATGTTCTCCTTTAGGAGTTTTATAGTTTCTGGTCTTACGTTTAGATCTTTAATCCATTTTGAGTTTATTTTTGTGTATGGTGTTAGAAAATGTTCTAGTTTGATTCTTTTACAAGTGGTTGGCCAGTTTTCCCAGCACCACTTGTTAAAGAGATTGTCCTTAATCCATTGTATATTCTTGCCTCCTTTGTCAAAGATAGTGTCCATAGGTGCGTGGGCTTTCTATTTTGTTCCGTTGATCTATATATCCGTCTTTGTGCCAGTACCATACTGTCTTGATGACTGTGGCTTTGTAGTAGAGCCTGAAGTCAGGCAGGTTGATTCCTCCAGTTCCATTCTTCTTTCTCAAGATTGCTTTGGCTATTCGAGGTTTTTTTTTTGTATTTCCATACAAATTGTGAAATTATTTGTTCTAGCTCTGTGAAAAATACCATTGATAGCTTGATAGGGATTGCATTGAATCTATAGATTGCTTTGGGTAGTATACTCATTTTCACTATATTGATTCTTCCGATCCATGAACATGGTATATTTCTCCATCTATTAGTGTCCTCTTTGATTTCTTTCACCAGTGTTTTATAGTTTTCTATATATAGGTCTTTAGTTTCTTTAGATAGATATATTCTGAAGGATTTTATTCTTTTCATTGCAATGGTGATGGAATTGTTTCCTTGATTTCTCTTTCTATTTTCTCATTATTAGTGTATAGGAATGCAAAGGATTTCTCTGTGTTGATTTTCTATCCTGCAACTTTACTATATTCATTGATTAGCTCTAGTAATTTTCTGGTGGAGTCTTTAGGGTTTTCTATGTAGAGGATCATGTCATCTGCAAACAGTGAGAGTTTTACTTCTTTTCCAATAATTTTCTTTTATTTCTCTTTCTGCTCTGATTGCTGTGGCCAAAACTTCCAAAACTATGTTGAATAGTAGCAGTGAAAGTGGGCACCCTTGTCTTGTTCTGGACTTTAGGGGAAATGTTTTCAATTTTTCACCATTGAGGATAATGTTTGCTGTGGGTTTGTCATATATAGCTTTTATTATGTTAAGGTATGTTCTTTCTATTCCTGCTTTCTGGAGAGTTTTTATCATAAATGGATGTTGAATTTTGTCAAAGGCTTTCTCTGCATCTATTGAGATAATCATATGGCTTTTATTTTTCAATTTGTTAATGTGGTGTATTATATTGATTGATTTGTGGATATTGAAGAATCCTTGCATCCCTGGGATAAAGCCCACTTGGTCATGGTATATGATCTTTTTAATGTGTTGTTGGATTCTGATTGCTAGAATTTTGTTGAGGATTTTTGCATCTATCTTCATCAGTGATATTGGCCTGTAGTTTTCTTTTTTGTGGCATCTTTGTCAGGTTTTGATATTAGGGTGATGGTGGCCTCATAGAATGAGTTTGGAAGTTTACCTTCCTCTGCAATTTTCTGGAAGAGTTTGAGTAGGATAGGTGTTAGCTTTTCTCTAAATTTTTGGTAGAATTCAGCTGTGAATTCTGTGAATTCATCTGGACCAGGGCTTTTGTTTGCTGGAAAATTTCTGATTACAGTTTCAATTTCCATGCTCGCGATGGGTCTGTTAAGATTTTCTATTTCTTCCTGATTCAGTTTTGGAAAGTTGTACTTTTCTAAGAATTTGTCCATTTCTTCCACGTTGGCCATTTTATTGGCATATAATTGCTGATAGTAGTCTCTTATGATCCTTTGTATTTCTATGTTGTCTGTTGTGATCTCTCCATTTTCATTTCTAATTTTATTGATTTGATTTTTCTCCCTTTGTTTCTTGATGAGTCTGGCTAATGGTTTGTCAATTTTATTTGTCCTTTCAAAGAACCAGCTTTTGGCTTTGTTGATTTTTGCTATGGTCTCTTTTGTTTCTTTTGTTTATATTTCTGCACTAATTTTTAAGATTTCTTTCCTTCTGGTAACCCTGGGGTTCTTCATTTCTTCCTTTTCTAGTTGCTTTAGGTGTAGAGTTAGGTTATCTATTTGACTTTTTTCTTGTTTCTTGAGGTATGCCTGTATTGCTATGAACTTTCCCCTTAGCACTGCTTTTACAGTGTCCCACAGGTTTTGGATTGCTGTGTTTTCATTTTCATTCCTTTCTATGCATATTTTGATTTCTTTTTGATTTCTTCTGTGATTTGTTGGTTATTCAGCAGCGTGTTGTTCAGCCTCCATATGTTGGAATTTTTAATAGTTTTTCCCCTGTAATTGAGATCTAATCTTACTGCATTATGGTCAGAAAAGATGCTTGGAATGATTTCAGTTTTTTTGAATTTACAAAAGCTAGATTTATGGCCCAGGATGTGATCTATCCTGGAGAAGATTCTGTGTGCACTTGAGAAAAAGGTGAAATTCATTGTTTTGGGGTGAAATGTCCTATAGATATCAATTAGGTCTAACTGGTCTATGTGTCATTTAAAGTTTGTGTTTCCTTGTTAATTTTCTGTTTAGTTGATCTATCCATAGGTGTGAGTGGGGTATTAAAGTCTCCCACTATGTGTTATTGTTAATTTCCCCTTGTTAGCATTTGTCTTACATATTGTGGTGCTCCTATGTTGGGTGCATATATATTTATAATTGTTATATCTTCTTGGATTGATCCTTTGATCATTAGGTAGTGTCCTTCTTTGTCTCTTTTCACAGCCTTTGATTTAAAGTCTATTTTATCTGATATAAGTATCATGCTTTCTCTTGGTCAATATTTGCATGGAATATCTTTTTCCAGCCCTTCACTTTCAGTCTGTATGTGTCCCCTGTTTTGAGGTGGGTCTCTTGTAGAAAACATATATGGGGTCTTGTTTTTGTATCCATTCAGCCAGTCTTTGTCTTTTGGTTGGGGCATTCAATCCATTTACATTTAAGGTAATTATTGATAAGTATAATCCCCTTGCCATTTACTTTATTGTTTTGGGTTTGGGTTTACACACCCTTTTTGTGTTTCCTGTCTAGAGAACATCTTTTAGCATTTGTTGGAGAGCTGGTTTGGTGATGCTGAATTGTCTCAGGTTTTGCTTGTCTGTAAAGCTTTTGATTTCTCCTTCATATGTGAATGAGATCCTTGCTGGGTACAGTAGTCTTGGCTGTAGGTTATTTTCTTTCATCACTTTAAGTATATCTTGCCATTCCCTCCTGGCCTGAAGAGTTTCTATTGAAAGATCAGCTGTTATCCTTATGGGGAATCCCCTTGTATGTTATTTGTTGTTTTTCCCTTGCTGCTTTTAATGTTTGTTCTTTGTGTTTGATCTTTGTTAATTTGATTAATATGTGTCTTGGGGTGTTTTGCCTTAGGTTTATCCTGTTTGGGACTCTCTGAGTTTCTTGTACTTGGGTGGTTATTTCCTTACCCATTTTAGGGTTTTCAACTATTATCTCTTCAAGTATTTTCTCATGGTCTTTCTCTTTTGTCTTCTTCTTCTGGGACACCTGTGATTCAAATGTTGGGGCATTTAATACTGTCCTGGAGGTCTCTGAGATTGTCCTCATTTCTTTTAATTCATTTTTCTTTTTCCTCTCTGATTCATTTATCTCTACCATTCTATCTTCTACTTCACTTATCCTATTTTCTGCCTCCATTATTCTACTATTTGTTTCCTCCAGAGTGTTCTTTATTTCATTTATTGCATTATTCATTATATATTGACTCTTTTTATTTCTTCTAGGTCCTTGTTAAACCTTTTTTGCATCTTCTCAATCGTCTTCAGACTATTTATCTGTGATTCCATTTTGATTTCAAGATTTTGGATCATTTTCACTATCATTATTTGGAATTCTATATCAGGTAGATTCCCTATCTCTTCCTCTTTTGTTTGGTTTGGTGGGCATTTATCCTGTTCCTTTACCTGCTGGGTATTCCTCTGTCTCTTCATCTTGTTTATATTGCTGAGTTTGGGGTGTCCTTTCTATGTTCTGGCAGTTTGTGGAGTTCTCTTTATTGTGGAGTTTCCTCTCCATGGGTGGGGTTGTACAGGTGGCTTGTCAAAGTTTCTTGGTCAGGGAAGCTTGTGTTGGAGTTCTGGTGGCTGGAGCTGGATTTCTTCTCTCTGAAGTGCAATGAAGTGTCTAGTAATGAGTTATGAGATGTCTATGGTTTTGGAGTAACTTTGGGCAGCCTATATATTGGAGCTCAGGGCTGTGTTCCTGTGTTGCTGGAGAATTTGTGTGGTATGTCTTGCTCTGGAACTTGTTGGCCCTTGGGTGGTGCTTGGTTTCAGTGTAGGTATGAAGATGTTTGATGAGGTCCTGTCAATTAATGTTCCCTGGAGTCAGGAGTTCTTTGGTGTTCTCAGGGTTTGGACTTAAACCTTCTGCTTCTGGTTTTTAGTCTTATTTTTAAAGTAGTCTCAAGACTTCTCCATCTATACAGAACCATTGATAAAACATCTAGGTTAAAGATGAAAAGTTTCTCTACAGTGAGGGACACCCAGAGAGGTTCACAGAGCTACATGGAGAAGAGAAGAGGGAGGAGGGAGTTAAAGGTGACCTGAATGAGATGAGGTGGAATCAATAGAGGAGAGAGCAAGCTAGCCAGTAATCACTTCCTTATGTGTACTCCACAACTGGACTGCTCAGAGACATTCATGGAGTTATACAGAGAAGAGAAGAGGGAGGAAGGAGACAGAGGTGGCCAGGAGGATAAAAAGGGGGAATCAAAAGGAGAGCGATCCAGCCAATAATCAGTTTCCTAAGTGTTCTCCACTGTCTGGAACACACAGAGATTCACAGAATTGGGTAGAGAAGAGAGGGGGGTAGGGGAGGAGACACAGGCGACCTGGTGGAGAAAAAGGAGAGTCCAAAGGGGGAGAGAGCAGTCAAGCCAGTAATCTTGCTCCCAAGTAAAAATGGGTCCTGAAGATTGGGTTCTTAAAGGTACTAAATGTATAACAAATACCAAAAAGCAAAAATTAAAAATCTAGAGTAGAGTTTGGAATTTCAAAAATACAATATTAAAGAAAAGAAAAAAAAAGAAAGAAAAAAAGTCACAAAAATTATTTAAAATATATATATATATGAAGTTTGCTTTTAAAAAATAGGGTCTTTTTTTGCAAAGTAATAGTAGGTTATAAAAGTGAAAATTAAAGGAGTAATAGAGAACTTAAAAATTAAAAAAAAGAATGATCATAAAAATAGTAAAAATATATCTAGGACTTTCTCTGGTGTTGTTGTGGGCATTGTGGGGTCAGTTCATTTTCGAATAGTTCCTTGGTCCACCTTATATTTCTCAAGATCTATAGGCCCCTTCCTATGTAGTTGGTACTAACGACAGGGTTTTAATCTATTGCACCTGTCACTTCCAAGGCAGTTCCCTCTGTTTTAGCTTCTTCTGTTTGCTGGTCTTTTCAGTGTCTGACTTCTGCCCTGACACAAAGAGGGCAGCAATGGACACTTTTTTAGGCTCACTTGTTCAGTTGCCTGTGGAGAGGGAGGGATGCTACAAACAAATAACACTGGCGTGTGCTCGCAGTGTCTCAGCCACACTGGGCCTGTCCCCGCTCACGGCGCGTGTACCCTCCCCTGCCCACACTGCTCAGGCTCTAGGCCGGGGAACTGTCTGAGGCTGGCCCTGGGCTGCATGCACCTCTCAGGTCTAAGCCGTTCAGGTTCAGGCACTCGGGTAGTCCTCAGAGGTGCAGACTCGTTTGGGCCTGCATTTTGTGCCCTTCCCAGGTCCGAGCAGCTCAGGTGATGAGGTGTTTGGCGAGCTCGGTCACTGCAACTTATTACCTCCCCTTTCCCTGCCACTCGGTTTTTTGGGTGTACAACCAGCGCACCTTCTCAGGCGGATGTTGACAGTCCAGAACCCCAAGAAGTCTTAGTTAGCAAAGAAGCCTGCTTGCAGTTTGGTAGATAATGCCTCTCTGGGGCTGCGATTGCCCCCTTCCGGCTCTGGCTGCCTGTCACTGGAGGGGGATGGTCTGCCACTGGCTAGTTCTGTTCAGTCCTTTGTTCTGTGCATGGGCCTGGTGGTGTCTTGGGGCTTTTCGTATGGTAGCTATCCCACAGTCTGGTTTGCTAGCCCAATTTAGTTCGCTCAGATTGCCCTCAGGGCTTTCAGGCCAGATCCTTACTCTAAGCAATGCAGTCCATGCCTCCCTGCCCAGTCTCCGCTTGCTAGTGGTGGGTGCAGACGTCTGCACTGCTTCTCCACTGGGGGAGTTACTGTTGGGCTCGTAATCTGTGGGTTTTAATTATTTATTTATTTTTCCTCCCTGTTATGTTGCCCTCTGTGCTTCCAAGGCTCACCACAGCCTTGGCAGTGAGAGTGTTTCCTAGTGTTTGGAAACTTCTCTCTTTTTAAGACTCACTTCTCAGGACGGAGCTCCCTCCCTAACTCTTTTGTCTCTTTTTGTGTCTTTATATTTTTTCCTACCTCCTTTCGAAGACAATGGGCTGCTTTTCTGGGTGCCCGATGTCCTTTGCCGGCATTCAGAAGTTGTTTTGTGGAATTTACTCAGCCTTTAAATGTTCTTTTGATGAATTTGTTGGGGGGCGAAAATGGTCTCCCCATCCTATTCCTCTGCCATCTTAGGCTGCCCCTTCTTCCCCTTAGATCCAGGAGCCAGACAAGACAAGACAAAACAAAACGGGCGACTAATAGCTTTTCCTTATAACCACGTAAAAAAATGATACTGCTTTAGAAAAGAGCATTCCATGTCTCTTTGGTTGTTCAGACAATCGGGCATGTCCGACTCTTTGAGAACCCCATGGACTGCAGCATGCCAGTCTTCCTTGTCCTCCACCATCTCCCAGAGTTTGCTCAAACTTATGTCCATTGAGTCAAAGACGCCATCCAACAATTTCATCTTCTGTTGTCCCCTTATCCTCCTGCTTTCAGTCTTTCCCAGCATCAGGGACTTTTCCAATGAGTCGGCTCTTTGCATCAGGTGGCCAAGGTATTGGACCTTCAGCTTCAGCATCAGCCCTTTCAATGAATATGCAGGGTTGATTTCCTTTAGGATTGACTGGTTTGATCTCCTTGCTGTCCCTTGGACTCTCAAGATCTTCTCTAGCACCACAGTTTGAAAGCATCAGTTCTTTGGTGCTCAGCCTTCTTTATGGTCCAACTCTCACATCCATACATGACTACTAGAAAAACGATACCTTTGACTATTCACACCTTGTTGGCAAAGTGATATCTCTGCTTTTTAACACACCGTCTAGGTTGGTCATAGCTTTTCTTCTAAGGAGCAATGTATTTTAATTTCCTGGCTATAGTCACCATCCACAGTGACGTTGGAACCCAAGAAAATAAAGTCTGTCATTGTTTCCATTATTTACCCTTCTATTTGCCATAGTGTCATGGGACTGGATGCCATGATAAAAAAATGTTAATTTTTTGAATGTTGAGTTTTAAGCCAACTTTTTCACTTTACTCTTTCATCTTCATCAAAAGGCTCTTTAGTTCTTCTTCTCTTTCTGCTATTATGGTGGTGTCATCTTCATATCTGAGTTTACTGACATTTCTCCAAGAAGTCTTGATTCCAGATTGTGATTCATCCAGCCTGGTATTTCTCATTATGTACTCTGCATAGAAGTTAAATTAGCAGGGTGACAATATACAGCTTTGATATACTCTTTTCCCAGTTTTGAACCAATCCATTATTCCATGTCCAGTTCTACCTGTTGATTCCTGACCTGCATACAGATTTCTCAAGAGGCAGGTCAGGTGGTCTGGTATTCTCATCTCTTTCAGAATTTCCCACAGTTTGTTGTGATCCACACAGTCAAAGGCTTTAGCATAGTCCATGAAGCAGAAGTAGATGTTTTTCTGAAATTTGCTTGCTTTTTCTGTGCTCCAATGAATGTTGGCAATTTGATCTGTGGTTCCTCTACCTTTTCTAAATCCAGCTTGTACATCTGGAAGTTCTCTTTTCACATACTGTTGAAGCCTAGCTTGAAGGATTTTGAGCATAACCTTGCTAGCATGTGAAATGAGTGCAATTACGTGGTTATTTGAACATTCTTCAGCATTGCCCTTCTCTGGGATGGGAATGAAAGCTGTCCATGTCTCTAGTGAATTGCTTATCTTTCTTAAAGCAGAGTGGATTGCTTGCATTGACATTCTTATGTATTTTCTGACATAAGTGAAAGTGTTAGTTTTTCAGTCTGTCTGATTCTTTGCAACACAATGAACTTCAGCCCACCCAGGCTCCTCTGTCCATGGAATTCTCCAGGCAAGAATACTGGAGTGAGTTGCCATTCCCTTCTCCCAGGGATCTTCCCGATCCAAGGATAGAACCTGGGTCTCCTGCATTGCAGTAAGATTCCTTACCATCTGAGCCACCAGGGAAGCCTTGACATAAGAGAGACACTAAAGCTATTAATTGTTTGAGACTGTATGACAGATTTTGAGGACCACTTAAAAGAACGCTGTGCAAAACAATGGAATCAGACCCTGAGCTCACCAAAAAGCTTAGCATGGCAGGGGGCTTTCAGCACAGTTAATAGACTAACTTCTTTTGCTGATTTTGCCAGGGTATCTCTCAGAAGTAAGCAGAAGTGATATATTTTTATGTGTAACACACATAACATTGGTGTACCTGGAAGATTCTTGTTAGTTTTGAGCAAGGAAAAAATAAGGTGGCTACAGAAAATGCCAAGAAAGTTTCAGAGGCGCTAATTTCAGTGTGTATCTCTTATGGCCAGTATACCAGTTGTGGGAACAGGCTTTCCACAGCTTCTGTCTGTGGATCTTGGTTCCACTTGTCCTTTTGACTTAAAGAATTAATTCTTGGCTTAATCCCAGAGGCACAGCAGTGAAGAGAAAAATGGATTTTCACATGAGAATAGGCCTAGACAATTCAGACTCTGTGGAAGGACTGGCTACATAATTTGTAGTGTCCAGTGCAAACTGAAAATGCTGGGTTCCTTGTCCAAAACTTATTAAGAATTTTAAGCCTGTGACAGTCGAGCATTAAAGCAGGCTCAGGCCTGTTTGAAGCACAGGGTTCTATGTGACTGCACAGGTCACATGCCAGGAAGCTGGCCCAGCTCTTTGGTCTGGAAATATAAAGGCTGAGAAGGATTTGCTTATATCTGTGCAGTTTAGAAAGCAATAACAGAATGGATAAATTTTGTTTATGGAATCACACAGTATTAAATTTATGGAAACCACTGTAGTTCCCAGGTGGATGTTGACAGCCACTCTTTCTTTGCAAAAGAAGCAAATGCCTTCTTGGAGAAGCTGCACAGGGTGGATCTGAGAGTTTCTATATTTGTGGCAGCCACAGGTTCAGGTAGAGCCACAGAGGGTCGAGTGGTAACCCTCGAAGGCTCAGTCTGGGTATAGTTGACATTCTTGAATTCCTGAGATAATCACAGAAGGCTCATGGTGAATGTTTTGTTTGTGGACCCAGACCTGGGTAGCTTTCATTCTGTACATAGAGTGACAGTTCTCACAAAACTTAGAAGAGACAGGGAAGCATTGCCTACAAGCTTTTGTGTGTGGCAGTGATGGCATCTGGTGACTTCTTGCACTTAACTCACCGTGTGTTTATAACCACTCTTCTCACTGATTCTTGGTTTGCACAGCTGGTCAGCTTTTACTGGACGGGCTGTAGTGATGGAGGAGAAAGCGTCAACTCTGAGGAATGTTTCAGAGCCATTGGAAAACTCGTAGGAGACTATTGCTTGGTTCTTTTTGTTATAACATGAAATATTAAGCAAAACATTAACAAATTTTACTAAATGACAAAAATCAAAACATAACAGAGAAATTTCTTCTGTAGTTAAATCCACAAGAAAACAGTAGATGCCATATTTTTAATGCAGTAGTCACATATAAATATTTGTTTCTAAACAAAATCATTCTTACAGACAACATCTTACTCATCAAGACGTTTAATAAAGCATCTATTTCTGATGAGAAAAAAAATAACACATACAGGAACAAGAAACCAGCATTCGTGGAGTGGCTTACTATATTAGGGTCTTCCCTTGTGACTCAGCTGGTAAAGAATCTCCCTGCAATATGGGAGACCCAGGTTCAATCCCTGGGTTGGGAAGATCTCCTGGAGAAGGGAATGGCTACCCACTCTAGTATTCTGGCTTAGAGAATTCCATGAACTGTGTAGTCTGTGGGGTCACAGAGTTGGACACAAATGAGTGACTTTCACTTCACTGACTGCATTAGACACCTTCGTATGTAGCATCCTTAGTTTATGTGACTACCACTTAGAGATAAGAAGATGTGGCTCAAAAGCAAACACGTCACTAACAATGTGCTTCTATAGGATGTCAATTAATAGTTGTTCCACGAGAGTCAAATGCTTGAGAAAATACTTGATGTTATCAAGCATTTGAGAAGATTAGGAGACTTGGACTATATAACTGATATTCCTTTGCTTTTTGCCTTTTCCCCTCTTCTTCCCCATGAGGTTTAGAGGTTTCTTCCGGCCCTGAGTTCTGACAGTAGGAAAAGCTGCTGTCAAAAGCAATAAGGAAAACAGTATCATCTGTATCCTTGTAGACATCTGCAGGCTGGTGGGGGTATACTTGAGGGACAGAGAGTCTTCATGGAATCCCTGAAATATTACTGTAAAGTTTTGCTATGTAAGCCAGACATCAGTGGCTGGAGCTGCTTCTGTTCCCCCAAAATACCCAGAGAGATGTAGTCAGGAACGTTTGCTGGATGGAGAACACTGGACGCTCAGTATTGTAGTCAGTCTTTGGAGTTAGCATTTCAATTTCCAAGATTTGGCTCAGTTATCTAAATACAGTTCTTTGAGTAAAACAGATTTGGTTTTAGAGTTACTGTGTACTCTGTAAAATCTCAAAGACATACTAAGTTAGGTTGAAATAGGATCACAATAAGAGAAGCCTTCTTATCTGATATGATTAGGTCTTGGTTGGGTAGATGGTGCAGTGGTAAAGAATCCACCTGCCATTGCAGGAGATGCAAGAGACTCGGATTCAATGCCTGCGTTGGGAAGATCCCCTGGAGGAGGAAATTGCCACCCACTCCAGTGTTCTTGCCTGGAAAATTCCATGGACAGAGGAGCATGGTGGGCTATACAGTCCATGGCGTTGCAAAGAGTTGGACACGTTGAGCAACTAAGCACGCCCCCAGGTAGCCCCAAATTCATTAAAATCATTAAAAGCAATACATATACATCTTAAATATTTTAATTAAAAATGTTAATGTACATCCATCAGACCATTTGTTATTGTCAGGCAAGTGTTTCTTTTGACTGAGGATCCATTAACTAGGGAATCACTTTGTTTTCTTTATATAAATGACACCCATAATAGTTGATAGTTTAGTTTGATTTTAAAATGGATCTAGAGTTAAAAGGCACTTGTGAAAAAATCTAGAATCCTTCTAGACTTTTATGATGTTTCTCCAATTTTTTATGATTTTCTTACCTACTTCTAATTTAAGAGCTTTTTCTTTTGATGACATACTTTTATCAAACTGCCTGTATTTCAACTTAATTTTCCTAGAAAAAAAGTTTTTCTTTTTTTTATGTTGTTCAGTTTACGTAATAAAAATATATTTGTACCTGAACTTACAATAATAAGTACAATGAACATAAACAGTCTTGGGAACAGATACAGTTAACACTTGGTAAACAAACTCTCTCAGCTAGTAGGGCCAGGTGTATGCATGAGTATTGGTCTCCTAGTTAAGCCTTTCAGCATGCTATAGCTGTTTTACAGAGGTCATCAATTTAAGCTGCAGGTAGAAGTTGGAGTCATTAATAGATCTTCTGCTGTGGTCACATTATATTTTTCTACTTTTCAACTACCTTTGATACTATGGCTCTTCAGTTCTTCAGGCCTTTCTATCTACTTCTGGGAAGCCCCAGAGTGATGTCTGACATGAGTTCATAGACAACTCTTTTTATTTTGCTTAAACATTGTGGGCATCTGTTGGTCTAAGCCTCATGAAGGTAGCATCCCTTAATTGACAAAAGCTGGGCTGCCTCCTACCAGACATTTCATCATGGCTGGAAACTACTGTTACCCTGTGAGTGAAGAACTTTCATCCCCTAATGTAACGAGCTCTTTACATGTTCTATTCATGTCTTTGTTGGAAATCAAACATAAGTATATGGAGGCGAGGTCAGCCACAATTATGACTGTCAGCAAACAGGATATCCTACTAGTCACTCGCTTCCACCGACAACTGAGGCATTGTTACAGGGCTGAGGTGTGGGCCTGCCCTTCTCTTCCCTTGGTTTAGTCGCTAAGTCATGTCCGACTCTTACGACCCATGGACCATAGCCAGCCAGGCTCCTCTGCCCATGGAATTCTCCAAGCAAGAATACTGGAGTGGGTTGCCATTCCCTTTTCCAGGGGATCTTCCCAACTCAGGGATCAAACCTGGGTTGATTTTCTATCCACTGAGCCACCAGGTAAGCTTATTTCCCAGGAGACTTCTCCATGTCTAATACAAATAGACTCCCAGCAAGTCCAGGCTGCCAGACATAGTGCAGACGTGGGCCCACAGCTCAGACATTTCTTGAGAGTCCCTGTGATATTGGTTCTCCATTTTTTCTTCTGTTAATTGCTGCAATTGTGGTACCATGGTAGGATAATCAAATGAGGTATTAAAATCCCCATTTTCAAGAAGAGGAAACCAAGGCCCAGAGAGTAAGACACACAACTGGTAAGCAGTGAGTTGGGACTGGAACCAGCTCCTTAACTCTCCCCATGTTTTTCTAAGAGAGAATGCAGAGCATCCACCCCATTCATGAAACAGTCTGTCGTGGGCAGAGCAAGCCCGAGGGGGCTGTGAAAAGGCTCTGATCCACTGCCAGGGACACTCCTGCTTGTCCTCTGCTCTGTCCAAGTACATTGCTCCCCTAGGCTGACACTGCAGCAAGAGGAAAAGACATAGCTGAGGAATAAGGGAAGGGAGTCAAGGGTGCATTAGCCTGAAATCCTGAGCTTCCAATGCAGGGGGCCTGGGTTCGATCCCTGGTCAGGGAACTAGATCCCACATGCAGCAACCAAGACCCCACACAGCCAAATAAATAAAGAAATCAGCTGGAAGAAAAAAAGAGAGTGTATTGCCCTGATGATAGGTGCTGGGACTTCCCTTCCCTGAATGTCTCAACATGGAAGAGGATGACAGCTATGTTCCCACTCCCAGGGACATGATGGCTAAGTCACTTCAGTCGTGTTCAACTCTGTGCGACCCCATAGATGGCAACCCACTAGGGTCCCTGGTCCCTGGGATTCTCCAGGCAAGAACACTGGAGTGGGTTGCCATTTCCTTTTCCAATGCATGAAAGTGAAAAGTGAAAGTGAAGTTGCTCAGTCATGTCCAACTCTTAGCGACCCCATGGACCGCAGCTCCTCCATCCATGGGATTTTCCAGGCAAGAGTACTGGAGTGGGGTGCCATCGCCTGCTCCACGGGGACATGATAGTTCAGTGCTGTTATTGTTTTATTCCTTTCTGTGTCTGTAGTTGCATGCAACAGGGTGGGGTTAATCTTACTCTCGTTTTGGACAAAAAAAAAAAATGAAGACTCTGAAAGTTAGAGTCTCTTTTTCCCTTTTTATATTTTTCTTGCTAATTAAAATAGTTTGGCAGTCTCTTGTTTGACAACTTGTACTAGAACAAAAGGTTTTTAATCTAAGATCATTTGGCTTATTTTTTTTAGGTAACTACTCCTTTTTCCAACATAATGTCTCAACTTTTTAATTTTTTTGTGGGAGAAGGAAGGATTTATTGGATCTTTCCCAAAGCAATGTCTCAATGTGTCAACTTTAAAGAAGCAAATATAAGCCCTGGACATTCTTCTGGCTCTTCATGTAAAGAACGAAGATAAACCACAAGTTTAACTCCTGGGTTCCCACATAAATAAATATTTTTGTTTTTACACTATAGCAGTTCTTAAAACTTTGAAGTTCAAGAACAGATATCAGCAACTTAGGGACTCTCTGAGTCTGCCCAAGTGTCTATCAACACATACTGTACTCTTTTTCCTCCTAATACTTTACTGGTCTCACTAAAAAAATGAACAGAGATTGTCTTACTTTTACAGAGCAAGAAACTGAGTCAAATAGAATAAGTGATTTGCCTAATGAGACATGACTGGTTAGTAGCAGAGCTTGGATTAACTCAACATTTCTCAGCATTGAGTTCAGAGTTCTTTCTGCTACCTCCTATGTGTTGCCTCCTATGCCACTGATGAATGGATTAATGAATTGCTCTGTATATGGTGGCTGAATGTCCCAGATGCCTTTGAAAGTAAGAAGAGAGTATTATTCCTTACTGATTGTTCGGTTTAAATGAATCACCAGAAAGTTATAGGAACCTCTCTTAAGCTTCTATATTCCCTGATTTATGCAATTTTAGCTCAAATCACAGGTTTCCCAGTACTCCCCCAAAGTATGGATATTTGGAAAATGAAAGCCACATACAGATTAAATTAAACAAGGTAAAATTGTGGTAATCCCCCAATATGATTTAGTAATGTTCAGACTCAGTAGTGCTCCAAATTATAGTTTTTCCAAAGGTTTACTGTTCATCTACATTATTCATTTCCGTTGCCAACCCTGCTTGACATGTAGAAGATTTGTTGGAGAACGCAAACACTATTTTAACTACAATAGCCTGAAATGCTAGTAGTCACAACACAGTGTCACCTGTCAGAAGCCCCCAAGGACCACTACTGGAAATCAGCTACCCACCTTATTTCAATTCTATCAGATACCAGTTGATGATTTATTAGTCTGTTAAAGCAGCTGGAGAATGTTTCACAAAAGGATTTATTTGTTTGGAGGTACCTGAGAGAAACTAGCAGGTTCTTAGTAAGAGATTTTGAATTTCTACCTTATGAACTGCTGGCTGGTATAATAACTAAATTGAGACACAGAATGCCTGCGTAATGTTCCAAGACCATAAGGCCAGTCAGCCTGGGAGCCAGAGAGACTTCAGGTGATGTGCCCGTAACCACTGTGCCTCTGCCTCCCCGCTGCGAGGTGAGCCAAGGGTTTTGGCATAAAGTTTTTTTTTTTTTATTCAAAACTGGGCTCTGCTACTCAGGAGCTGTGGAAACCTGGCAAATTAACTTATACCTTTGTCTCCCCTTTGTTAACAGGCAGGGCATTAGAACTAACCTCCCGGGATTTTTGGTGAGGTTTATGCGAGGTGATATCTGCTTACCACAATGCCTAGCATCTAATAAGACCTTAACCAGTGGCAGCCTTTATTATATTATTGTTGTTATGACTGTGGGGGACTTAAAAATTAAGAGGTATTTTACTGAGTCCAAGGAACTTTTGATTTCGTTGGGGACTGAAAATATAAGTAGGTGCAAATTAATGCAGAATCAAGAATAAAAGCATAAGAAATGAAACCCCATAATTTGAAAGTGTTCAAAGCAGGCAGTGGTATACACCACGTTTACTTCCTTTCTGGGTTTACTTTGACTCAGGTAAAAGTGTCCATGCAAATTTTCCATTTGCAGTAACACAGATGGACTTGGAGGGTATTATGTTAATTTAAATAAGTCAGACAGAGAAAGACAAATACTGTAATGAACCACTCATATGTGAAATCTAAAAGACAGAACAAACCAGTGAATATAATATAAAGGAAACAGACTCGCAGATATAAAGAATGATTTAGTGGTTACCAGTAGGGAGAGGAAGGTGGGGAGGGGCAAGATAGGGGTGAAGGGTTGAAAAGTGCAAACTATTATGGGTAAAATAAGCTACAAGGATATATTATCCACACAGAACACAGCCAGTGTTTTTTAATAACTGTAAATGGAATATAACCTTTAAAATTGTGAATCACTATGTTGTTCACCTGTAACTCATAACATATTGTACATATATATCTCACATTTCTAAAAAGTGTACATGCACTATATAGATAAGTATTGAATCGTTCTGTTGTACACCTGAAGCTAATATAATGTTCTATGTCAACTATATCTAAATTTTTGAAAAGTGTGCTTATGCCAATCATACATACCTTCAGCAATATGCTATTGATTTCATGAGAAAAATTCTAGATTTTTTTATGTGGACTAACTTTTCATTTGCCCTGCTGTTAACAGTCTGTTTTAGATGAGCGAGCAATTTCATACATTTTTGCTATGGATCATTTTTAGCTCTTCCATTCAGCACCAATCTAAAGTCAACATAGTATTAAGACATAGTATTAAGTAGATCTTTTTCAGTAATTGGCAAATTTCAAATTTTTATGTAAATCACTTCTTTTCCTAAGCCTTGCAACAGTTGTACAACAAGAGACTGTCATTTTGGTGTAATTGATAGGCTAAGGAGAAGTGAGAATTTCATATACGGAAATATGAGTACCACTGAATTAAAGAAAAGATATGTTGCTGATTTGTTTTATTAATTGGTGCAACTTTGGGAGTTGAGTTTGTCATATACTCCTAAATAACAGCCCATCACCAGCTTCAGCATTCTTGATCTGGAAGGTCACTTTTCTAACTTATCAATGCCAGTTGCCTTGCTTACTTGACTGAAGTAATCATATTATACAGACTCGATGACCAAACTTGTTTACATTATGGCTGTAACTAGTGAACTATTAATTCTTAGTTTTCAGTCTGTCTTCCAAGCCAACTATAAATTCACTGGTGTCATGTTTTTCAAAATAAAATAATCAAGAAACCCATAACATATGAAAAAGTTGCCTTCAGTCCATCAAGTAACAAAACCCTCATGAATTTCTGTTTCATTTTTTAAGTAACTAATTCATTATAGTGAATAAGATCAGTCTTTTGAATAGCTTATGTGCAGTAGAACTGGATTGTGTCTTTGATATGACAATTATAGTCAGTTTATTCTATTTATGTAATCTTTTCTTGTCTCCATTCTTTGCTGTAGTCTTAAGAGTTTTCCAGTTTTCTCTAGAACCACTTGGACTGGATCAACTTTTAGAATAGGTGCTGATTAAAATAAGCACCAGTAGCCCATTGCTTATAGTGCCACCTGGTGGCCTTGATCTATTACTACTGCTGATAGCAATGAAGCCGACCCTCAACTGGAGTCAGATCTGAAATGAGCAGTTTTTAAAAGAAATGTATCCCAAGTGCATACATTTTCATACATTATCCTGAGTGTATTCATTTTCAGATTATTAACTACTTGAGAAAACTGAGGTAAATGTAAACTATAATTACGGGTTCTGTTAGAGAAGCTCATATTTGAGTGAAGGTGGATCAAAGCAGCCCTGAACAAAAAATAAAAGGTGCTGGATTCACTACTGAAATCAGTCCTCAGATATTCCTATTTTTATTTCTTATGTTAATGTGAAGCCTTTGATATGTGTACCCATGGTTGCAGCGTTAAGAGATCAAAACCTTCACAGCAGGGTCCAGTTTTTTGGGCAAAAATGTATGTCGCCTTATAAAGCATATAAACCAAAAATGAATGTGTAGTGTTTTGGTGTTATTTTTCATGATGAAAGTGGGGTTAGAGTCAGGGTCGTGGCAGGAAAACTATGTAAAAGTCTGTATTACTCATTGAAAACGTTTAAGAAGACAAGAAATTGGCTGAGAATTCATTTTGATTGACAAGTGTTTAATGTACACTCACTTAAATTCCATTGAAGAGCCATTTTGTTCCAATTGTGATAAGCACAGTTGAGGTTGTTAGGTGATTAACAAACAGTTCAGGGGGAGGTGCATGCTCTTTTTCTGCAGTGAGTTCCTCTGCAGGCCTGGCTGCCCAGGCCTGCGGCTATTTTCCTTTCCCCAAGACCCGGAAACTATAGGATGACAAAGAAGTCACACCCAGCCATCCCAGACACAGCTAACTCTGACTCTATACAGAAGTCATTAGTGAAAAAGATCAAGAATTCCTTCCTTTAAAAAGAAAAAGAAACAAAACATGATTCCCTAGAGATGGATAGTCTACAGTTTTAATGTCCTCTACTAACTTATCTCTTGCAAAATATCTCTAGCAAGACAATTTAGTGAGTCGTTATTAGTCAAATTGTGTTCCCTTCAAAAAGACAGGCTGCAGCAGAAACCCCCAGGACTTCAAATGTGACCTTATTTGGAAATAGAGTATTTACACAGGTACTCAATTAAAAATGAGGTCATTGGGTGGGAGTGGGGATAAGGGGGGTCTTCCCTAGCAGCCCAGTAATTTAGACTCTGTGCTTTCACTACAGGTGGTGGGTGAATTCAATCCTTGATCAGGGAACTAAGATCTCACTTGCTACAGGTGGGGTGCCCCACCCCTACCCAAGTGAGGTCATTGGGGGTCGGCCCTGATCCCGTATGACTGGGGTCCTTATTAAAAGGGGAAGTTTGGTTAGAGACAGACCTGCTCAGAGAAAAGACTGTGTGGAGAGACACAGGGGAGAGCACCATGTGAGAGAAGGAGTTTCGCTGTCACAAGCCAGCAAGGCGGGGCTGCGGGAAGCTGGAGGAGGAAGAGTCCTTCCGCAGCGGGTCAGAGGGGTTAGGGCCCTCCCTGCTGGCTCAGCAGGCAAAGAATCCGCCCACAGTGCGGGAGACCTGGAATCGATCCCTGGGTTGAGAGGATCCCCCGGTGGAGGGCATGGCAACCCACTCCAGTATTCTTGCCTGGAGAATCCCCATGGACAGAGGAGCCTGGCGGGCTACAGTCCATGAGGTCGCCGAGAGTCGGACGCGGCTGAGCGACTCGGCACACAGCACACAAGGTCTTTCAGATACCTTGCTGAGATACAACACTTCCGTTGTGTGAAGCCACTCAAATTGTGCTACTTTGCTATGGCAGTCCTAGGAAATAAATGGAATCATAATGTTGAAATAGTACTGACCACATTGCCCTGTGAGCACATTACAGGAACTGTCTAATTCTCACCTAATAACAACCTTGAGCAGTCTATTATCATCTTCCCAAGATACCATCAGATGAAGTTACTAACTTACTGGGGTTAAATGATTTGCCCAAGATCACAAGTAGTAAGCGAGTGAGCTGGGATTTAAACTAGGCTGGTTTAATCCTAGACTCTGCTGTGTGTGTGTGTGTGTGTGTGTGTGTGTTGTGTGTCTGTGTGTGTGTTGTGTGTCTGTGTGTGTGTGTTGTGTGTCTGTGTGTGTGTTGTGTGTGTGTGTTGCAGCCACTATCACACTACCCTCATGTCTCATCTAGAACCACTCACCTCCATTTCAGAGGAGAATTGCTCTTGGCATTAACTGGCAACTCCATTCTTCATCTTCAAGGGCACGAATGACTCTTCATTTCTCTGACAATATTCTCTGGTCTCTTTGTAATTCACATTTATAACCTTATAACCTTATAGCCTCTCCCCCTACACCTCTCCATTTCTTTCCACCTCTTTCCATCACCCAAATCACAGTTTAATATGTGTAACAGAGTGAAAAAACTACATTGAGTCAATTTTCTGCTTCAAAAGAATTTCTTTTAAAAATCTACTTTGAACTGTGTAGATATCAGAGATACTAAAAACTGGGCTAACACTTAAAACTCAGGGTTTTACTACTGAAACTTCATTCTCAGAGTGTAATTTCTTTTTCTATATAACAGATTATTTCTGCATTTCAGTTTAATTCTGCTAACTGATAAAAAAATCAAGAAATTAGTTTATAAAGGGCCACGGATTGAAGCAGTTTAAAAAGAAATTTACTTAAATCAATAGTTAGACAAAACAGTTGATTGTACATGGACTTTAACAGCTCAAGCCATCAAACTTGATTTCTATTTGCTCATTAGAGAAACAAAGAGAGAATTAGGAATCTCAGGTATGTTTGATTGTTAACCCCTGAAATGTCCCCTTATCTGTATTCTTGATCTTGATTTAGCATGTCACCTTCTGCTTAGTGTTCTTCACTGAAGTGGTAGCTTTCCAACTTTTTTGCCTACAACCCATAGTCAGGGAAGCCAGGGGAGGAGTCCAGGGAGGAGGGATGGTAAATACTATCAGCTGCTTCAGGGGGATTGAAAGGATGACTAACAGTGCTCCGTAATTGGGAGATCAGTATTTATTGAAGAAAATGTGTTTGCTCTTGTTTGATCAAACAGTCATCTAGGGAATATCAGGGCAGGCATGAGTAATAAAGCTGCCAGAGGAGTAAAAGTCATTGGATTTGATAAGATTGTGAAGCCAAACAGCAAGAAAATCTGCCTGCCTGGTAGGTGTCCCACGCTCCAACAAACTCTGCTGTAGAGACAAGCCATTCATCAGCAAGGCCTCAGGGAACTCACAAAACAGCAGTCATGCGTGCTGCGTATCGGGCTGGCTATCTTATAACAGTACAAAGTAGTCAGCAACCGGCTACGGCACATTTCCTTTACTTTTCAAATTGTTTTGTTTTTCTTTTCTGTAACACATTGTTTATAAAGTAGAAAGAAGTTAGCAGTTTATGTATTTGGAGATTAGAACGCATGAAGGTTAAATGACTATCTCAGAGCCCAACAGCTAGTTATACTGGCTACTCCGGTGAGGCTGGGGAAGCTCAGAAGCCACCAGCAATGGTCCGGCCCCCTGCTGATCCTTTCTGTTTTCCAAGGCTTTTCACAAAACCCTGGACCTCAACCCTTCTACCTTGCCTGACTAAACTAAGTAAACTACGCTAAACTAAACTTAATGCCTGAAGCTCAGATTTGTCCTGACTTGAAGAATGTCAGATAGGGACCCCCTTTATTGATTGGTCATGAAGAGGAAGAAGAGAGAAAGTGGTAAGAGAGGCATCAATATTTTATAAAGTCTCATTGCTTAAGTCCACCAGGGTATTTCTATTCCTACTATCAATAAAATGAAGAAAAAGGACAACAGTATAGTCATTCAACTTAATTCAGAACTAGTGGGTAACACTAAGAAAATTCAATGAGAAAATTCTGAAAGATAGGAACCTCTAAGAAAATCAGGAGGAAAAAAGCAGTTATATAAGTAAGAGGGGATATTACTATTGAGTAGTGACTTTTTGTCTGGACTGTTGGAACTAGAACCATCTAGATGTCAGTGAGATTCTCACAGGAAAGTAAGTAACAAAAAGTAAGACTTTTTGCCTGTCTTTCTAACTTAGATAAAAGCAGTATTAGCTATAGATATAAAAGCTAAAGCTATCAAAACTAGGTTTCTATAATAACTTATCAGAGCTACAAAGAGAGATTTAGGAATTTTAAGGTAAAAGTGGTAGGCGATGCCATGGAAATGGAAAAGATCATTTTTCAAAAAAATACTTGTAGACCAAGACTAGAAGAGAATTATGTAAAGAATCCTAATACTGAAGAATAGGCACACACACACACACACACAAAAAAACAGAGGCAGAGAAGAGATGATCTAGAGACCAGAAGACAATAGTGAGAGAAGGAGGGCAGAAAGATTCAAAGCTGTATCTATTATGGCCTCCAGATCAAGAAGGACTGATAATTCAAAGTATGCCTTGGGATTTGATATTCAAATTTTCCTGCAATGCAGGAGACCCGGGTTTGATCCTTGGATCAGGAAGATCCCCTGAGGAAGGAAATAGCAACCCACTCCAGTATTCATGCCTGGAGAATCCCATGGACAGAGGAGCCTGGTGGGCCCCAGTCCTTGGGGTCACAAAGAGTTGGACACAACTGAGTGACTCACATACATACACGCTCAAATCAAATAATACATAATCTTGGTGAAAGCTTTCAGTGAATGACGGGGAGAAAGCCTGATAAAACTTAGGCAGAGAATAAATGGGAAGGAGTGGAGTGGTCACATCAGAGTAAAACCATCTTTTAAGATGTTTGTCTCTGGAGGGAAGTTGAATTGAAAGGATATTTTATAAAGAGGGAGAATGATCCAAGGGGATGAGTTCAAGGAGAAGGAGAAGGAGAAGGGAGAGCTGAGAAAGCAAGCTTTGGGAAGAGTGGGTGGGCACAGGGTCCAGTATGGATGCGATGGGCTTGGCTCCAGATAGAAGGAGATCATCCCTGGGATAGAGGCTAAGTTAGGAGATTAGAGGTTGGAGCTTCTGCCAGATGCTTTCTATGAGCTGCCAGTTACCAACTGAGTGTGGGGGCCTTGAGATGTCTTTTAATCTTCATGAGTTCTAATCTCCAAATATATAAAACTGCTAACTTCTCCTTTCTCTTTTATAAACAATGTGTTAGAGAAAAGAAAAGCAATATACTTTGAAAATAAAAAGTAAAGGTCCTGTAGAGGGTTGCTGACTATTTTTGTGTTAAAATAGCCGGCCCGATATGCAGCACGCATGACTGCTGTTTTGTGAGTTCCCCGAGGCCTTGCTAATGGATGGCTTGTCTCTACAGCAGAGTTTGTTGGAGCGTGGGACACCTACCAGGCAGGCAGATTATCTTGCTGTTCAGCTTTACAATCTTATCAAATCCAGTGATTTTTATTCCTCTGGCAGCTTTATTACTCATGCCTGCCCCGATATTCCCTAGATGACCATTTGATTGAACAAGAGCAAACACATTTGCTTCGATAAGTACCAGCCCCCTAAATATGGAGCACTGTTGGTCATCCTTTCGATACCTCTGAAGCAGCTGCCAGTGTCTGCCGTCCCTCCTCCCTGAGCTCTTCCTCAGGCCTCCCGACTGCCTGCTGCACTGCTCTGGCTCACCTCCTGCCTCTGTTTCCCCTGTTGTACCTCCTCTGCTTCATTTGCTTCACCTGGACTCGAAGTGGTGGCCGCTCCAAAGGTGCTATCGCTGGCTTTCTCTCCTATCCTCCACTCAGTCCCTCAGGAGTCTCCCAAGTGGGTGCAAGTACAGCTCTCATTCTCTTGCTAAATGTAGCTCAGTCGGCTTATTTCACCTTTGAGTCTCCAAGGGTTCCACAGATCCTTCTTCCTTGAATCTTCTTCTCTCTCCCCCATGCTACAACTCCCAAACCATCTATCTCACTGCCTTTGTGCATGGGTGCCCTGACTATAGTCTTCCTCTGGAGTTTTCTGTGTTACTCCATAGTATCATCCTTCTTTTAGCCACCTGGCTAGAGACGTAGCCATCATCCTTGATTCTACTCCTTCTTTGAATCTCGTGTCCAATATTTTAATTGGTTGTCAAATTCCATCAGTTTTACTTACAAAAGACTCTTGGTTCTATAGCTTTTAGAAGAGGGGGTTTATGTCTTACTCTTGATTCTTGCTCTTTCTCATCTAGAGTCCTGTTGCCAGAGTTCTATTTTTACAGTCCTGATGTGACCTTGCCATCTCACAGTTCTCTATTGTTTCCAGCATAAAACCCAGACAGTGGCATTTGAATCACAACTACTCTTGAGTCTCAACTACTCTTTGACTCTTGTTTCTAGACACAGTGCCCATACTTTGTTCACGCTTAAGTCATGTTGAGATTCTTACCATTGACAAGGACACAAATGCATCTTTTCAACTCCTGATTTTTGCATATTCAATTCCTTCTGCCCAGAGTTCAGTTAATATCATTCAATTTTATTAAAAGTTTCCTGTAGTACTACTCAATAAATTTTTGTTGGATTGAAATATAATGATTAGCCTCTCTCCTGAACATAAATATCAAAGCAGAGATCAAATCTTTTTCATCTTTGTATTTCTAGCAGTTAACAGAGATGGATAGTAGATACTCAAGAAATATTTACTTGAAGACAAAAGCTGAAGAATTACTGATCTGCATGGTTATACGTGTTTTTAATACCCATGTTTTCCCTAAGAGGGGCAATGTAGTAAAATAACCAGTTAAAGATATAAAACATACATTCTTTACTACCCACCAGCATGAATTGTTATTCACTGGAGGAGAGCAAACCACTCTTTTAGTCCCTAAGATCTGATTGTGGATAGTAATGAATATTTGTAGTAAAGAGCTTGCTTACAACTTTTCTCTACATGAAATCTTACATGTATAGGACCCTCAGCTTTCAGTATCATAGAGTATTTCAGGTGAAATATCTGTTCCCTGCTTTCTGGTAGCAAAGCTTTCCAGTATGAAACATTGGGTATTTAAATATGTATCATAATTAACAATGAAATTATGGCTATGCTGCAAACACTGGAGAGTTTTTAGTAACTGAAAAGTTGGTTCATCCTATAGGAATTCACTTGGCTGTGTATAAATAAAATATTTTCTTCTGGAAGTTAATTTTTGAAACAGTTATATTCCTAAGCTTCAGTTTATTTAGCTTGTATACAGTAATTCTTTTTATCCTTTCAACCAGTCAGTATTGATTGGGAGAACACCAGAACTCAAAATCATTTTTAGTTTACTACAGAAAAAACAATTTCTTCCTTAGGATAATTCTATGATACAGATTAAATCAGAGTCAATCAAAGAAGATCTACCAAGTCAGAGAAATATTTATCTTCTTAACTAAGTTTGTTGCTATTGCCGACAAGTGCTCAGTCATGTCCAACCTCTTGCAACCCCATGGGCTGTAGCCTGTCAGGATCCCTGAGTGAATTAGTTATTATTGTGAGAACCTTGATTCATTGGTGTTGGTATAAAAGTAAATGTGTACATTGATAAACCTTGTGTTTTTTTTTAGGAGACAAAATGATCTCTTACAATTAAAGGTAGGAATAAATATGGCCTCTGTGTCTTTTGAGTCTGTGGTACCAAGTCTAGGTGGGATGAATCCAAATGAGCACTTTCTCTGCCTAAATTACCACACTCCCCTTTGAGAAGGGTGGAGAGTGCTTCAGACTGGGCACTGGCATGAGGCAGACTGTCTGGAATTCTACCGTCACCATTTAGTAACAGGATGACGTTGGGCAAATGACTTGGTCTCTCTCACCTTCAGTTTCCTCATCTGTAAAACAGGTATTCATCCTTTCACTTGTTCCTTTAGCTATTCAATAAATATTTATGGAGCAACTATGATGTGCCAAGTTCTGTTAAAGGAATCTGGGAAGCAGCAGTGAACACAACAGGAAAAATCATTTTTTAAAATTGAATTATAGTTGAAGTATGCTATAATATAAGTTACAGGTGTATAATATAGCAGTTCACAATTGTTAAAGGCTATACTCCATTTATAACTATTATAAAATATTGGCTATATTCCCTGTACTGTACAATATATCCTTGTAGCTTGTTTATTTATAATAGTAGCTTGTAACTCTTAGTACCCTACTCCTATCTCGCTCTTATCCACTTCCTTCTCCCTACTGGTAGCCAATAGTTTGTTCTCTGTGTCTGTGTGTCTGTTTGTCTGTTTCTTTTCTGTTATATTCACTAGTTTGAATTTTTTAGAATCTGAATATAAATATATCATACAGTATCTGTCCTCTGTTTGACTTATTTCACTTAGTATGATACCCTCTGAATTCATTCATGTTGCTACAAATAGCAAAATTTCTTTCTTTTTATGACTGAGTAGTATTTGATTGCATGTATACATACTCAATGGGAGAAGACAATGGCACCCCCACTCCAGTACTTTTGCCTGGAAAATCCCATGGATGGAGCAGCCTGGTAGGCTGCAGTCCATGGGGTCGCTAAGAGTCAGACATGACTGAGCGACTTCGCTTTCACTTTTCACTTCATGCATCGGAGAAGGAAATGGCAACCCACTCCAGTGTTCTTGCCTGGAGAATCCCAGGGACGGTGGAGCTTGATGGGCTGCCGTCTATGGGGTCGCACAGAATCGGACATGACTGAAGTGACTTAGCAGCTTAGCAGCATGCATACTCAATAAGGAGTTCACGATCTGAGCCACAGTTACCTCCCGGTCTTGTTTTTGCTGACTGTATAGAGCTTCTCCATCTTTGGTTGCAAAGAATATAATCAGTCTGATTTCGGTGTTGACCACCTGGTGATGTCCATGTGTAGAGTCTCCTCTTGCATTGTTGAAAGAGAGTGTTCGCTATGACCAGTGCGTTCTCTTGGCAAAACTCTATTAGCCTCTGCCCTGCTTCATTCCGTGTCCCAAGGCCAAATTTGCCTGTTACCCCAGGTGTTTCTTGACTTCTTACTTTTGCATTCCAGTCCCCTATAATGAAAAGGACATCTTTTTTTGGTGTTAGTTCTAAAAGGTCTTGTAGGTTTCATAGAACCGTTCAACTTCAGCTTCTTCAGTGTTCCTGGTTGGGGCATAGGCTTAGATCACCGTGGTATTGGATGGTCTGCCTTGGAAATGAACAGAGATCATTCTGTCCTTTTTGAGATTGCATCTAACATGAACTCCTTATTGCCAAATTCAGACTTAAATTGAAGAAAGTAGGGAAAACCACTACACCATTCAGTGCAGTTCAGTTCAGTTCAGTCACTTAGTCGTGTCCGACTCTTTGCGACCCCATGAATTCCAGCATGCCAGGCCTCGCTGTCCATCACCAGCTCCTGGAGTTCATTCAAACTCACGTCCATTGAGTCGGTGATGCTATCCAGCCATCTCATCCTCTGTCCTCCCCTTCTCCTCCTGCCCCCAATCCCTCCCAGAATCAGAGTCTTTTCCAATGAGTCAGCTCTTCTCATGAGGTAGCCAAAGTACTGGAGTTCCAACTTTAGCATCATTCCTTCCAAAGAACACCCAGGACCTTTAGAATGCACTGGTTGGATCTCCTTGCAGTCCAAGGGACTCTCAAGAGTCTTCTCCAACACCACAGTTCAAAAGCATCAATTCTTCTGCACTCAGCCTTCTTCACAGTCCAACTCTCACATCCATACATGACCACTGAAAAACCATAGCCTTGACTAGATGGACCTTTGTTGGCAAAGTAATGTCTGTGCTTTTGAATATGCTATCTAGGTTGGTTATAACTTTTCTTCCAAGGAGTAAGTATCTTTTAATTTCAGGGCTGCAGTCACCATCTGCAGTGATTTTGTAGCCCCCAAAATAAATTCTGCCACTGTTTCCTATGACCTAAATCAAATCCCTTATGATTACAGTGGAAGTGAAAAATAGATTTAAGAGATCTGAGAGACAGAGTGCCTGATGAATCATAGATGAAGGTTCTTGACACTGTACAGGAGACAGGGATCAAGACCATCCCCATGGAAAAGAAATGCAAAAGAAAAATAGCTGTCTGGGGAAGCCTTACAAATAGCTGTGAAAAGAAGAGAAGTGAAAAGAAAAGAGGACAAGGAAACATATAAGCATCTGAGTGCAGAGTTCCAAAGAATAGCAAGGAAAGATAAATCCTTCCTCGGTGATCCATGCAAAGAAATAGAGGAAAACAAGAGAATGGGGAAGACTAGAGATCTTTTCAAGAAAATTAGAGATACCAAGGGAACATTTCATGCAAAGACTGGCTCAGTAAAAGACAGAAATGGTATGGACCTAACAGAAGCAGAAGATATTAAGAAGTGGCAAGAATACACAGAACTGTACAAAAAAGATCTTCACTACACAGATAATCATGATGGTGTGATCATTCACCTAGAGCCAAACATCCTGGAATGTGAAGTCAAATGGGTCTTAGGAAGCATCACTACGAACAAAGCTAGTGGAGGTAATGGAATTCCAGTTGAGCTATTTCAAATCCTGAAAGATGATGCTGTGAAAATGCTGCACTCAATATGCCTGCAAATTTGGAAAACTCAGCAGTGGCTACAGGACTGGAAAAGGTCAGTTTTCATTCCAATCCCAAAGAAAGGCAATGCCAAAAAATGTTCCAACTACTGCACAATTGCACTCATCTCACACGCTAGTAAAGTAATGCTCAAAATTCTCCAAGCCAGGCTTCAGCAATATGCAAACCATGAACTCCCTGATGTTCAAGCTGGTTTTAGGAAAGGCAGAGGAACCAGAGATCAAATTGCCAAAATCCACTGGATGATCAAAAAGCAAGAGAGTTGCAGAAAAACATCTATTTCTGCTTTATTGACTATGCCAAAACCTTTGACAGTGTGGATCACAAGAAACTGTGCAAAATTCTGAAAAAGATGGGAATACCAGACTACCTGACATGCCTCTTGAGAAACCTATATGCAGTTCAGGAAGCAACAGTTAGAACTGGACATGGAACAACAGACTGGTTCCAAATAGGAAAAGAAGTACATCAAGGCTGTATATTGTCACCCTGCTTATTTAACTTCTATACAGAGTACATCATGAGAAACGCTGGACTGGAAGAAGCATAAGCTGAAATCAAGATTGCTGGGAGAAATATCAATAACCTCAGATATGTAGATGACACCATCCTTATGGCAGAAAGTGAAGAGGAACTAAAAAGCCTCTTGATGCAAGTGAAAGAGGAGAGTGAAAAAGTTGGCTTGAAGCTCAACATTCAGAAAACGAAGTTCATGGCATCTGGTCCCATCACTTCATGGGAAATAGATGGGGAAACAGTGGAAACAGTGTCAGACTTTATTTTGGGGGGCTCTAAAATCACTGCAGATGGTGATTGCAGCCATGAAATTAAAAGACACTCCTTGGAAGGAAAGTTATGGCCAACCTAGACAGCATATTAAAAAGCAGAGACATTACTTTGCCAACAAAGGTCTGTCTAGTCAAGGCTATGGTTTTTCCAGTAGTCATGTATGGATGTGAGAGTTGGACTGTGAAGAAAACTGAGCGCCAAAGAATTGATGCTTTTGAACTGTGGTGTTGGAGAAGACTCTTGAGAGTCCCTTGGACTGCAAGGAAATCCAACCAGTCCATCCTAAAGGAGATCAGTCCTGGGTGTTCATTGGAAGGACTGATGCTGAGGCTGAAACTCCAGTACTTTGGCCACCTCATGCAAAGAGTTGACTCACTGGAAAAGAGTCTGATGCTGGGAGGGATTGGGGGCAGGAAGAAAAGGGGATGACAGAAGATGAGATGGCTGGATGGCATCACTGACTCGATGCACATGAGTTTAGGTGAACTCTGAGAGTTGGTGATGGACAGTGAGACCTGTCCTGCTGTGATTCTTGGGGTCGCAAAGAGTTGGACACGACTGAGCGACTGAACTGAACTGAACTGAACTGATACACACACACACACACACACACACACACACACACATTTTCTTTATCCATTCATCTCCTAATGGACACAGGCTGCTTCCATATCTTGGCTATTATAAATAATGCTGCTATGAACATTGGGGTACATGTACCTTTCCAAATTAATATTTTTGCTTTTTGGGGGTATATATCCAGGAGTGGAACTGCTGAGTCACATGGTAGTTCTATTTTTAGTTTTTTGAGAAACTGCCATACTGTTTTCCACAGTGGCTGTACCAATTTACATTCCCACCAACAGTGTATGAAGTTTACCTTTCCTCTACATCCTCACCAACATTTGTTATTTGTGTTCTTTTTGTTGATAGCCATTCTTACAGATGTGAGTTGGTATCTCATTGTGGTTTTGATTTGCATTTCTCTGATGATTAGTGATGCTGACCATCTTTTCATTTCAGTTCAGTTCAGTTCAGTCTCTCAGTTGTGTCTGACTCTTTGCGATCCCATGGACTATAGCACACCAGGCTTGCCTGTACATCACCAACTCCAGGAACTCACTCAGACTCGTGTCCATAGAGTTAGTGATGGTTAGTCCAACCATGGCACCCTACTCCAGTACTCTTGCCTGGAAAATCCCATGGACAGAAGAGCCTGGTGGGCTGCGGTCCATGGGGTCACTAAGAGTTGGACACAACTGAGCAAGTTCACTTTCACTTTTCACTTTCATGCATTGGAGAAGGAAATGGCAACCCATTCCAGTGTTCTTGCCTGGAGAATCCCAGGGATGGGGGAGCCTGATGGGCTGCCATCTTTGGGGTCGCACAGAGTCGGACGTAACTGAAGTGACTTATCTTAGGTTAGCTTAGTCCAACCATCTCATCTTCTGTAATCCCCTTCTCCTCCTGCCTTCAGTTTTTCCTAGCATCAGGGTCTTTCCCAATGAGTCAGTTCTTCACATCAGATGGCCAAAGGATGGAGTTTCAGCTTCAGCACCAGTCATTCCAATGAATATTCAGGACTGATTTCCTTTAGGATGGATTGGTTGGATCTCCTTACAGTCAAGGGACTCTCAAAACTCCTCTAACGCCACCGTTGAAAAGCATGAATTCTTCAGTCCTCAGCTTTCTTTATAGTCCAAGTCTAACATCCATACATGACTACTGGAAAAACCATAGCTTTGACTAGATGGACTTTTATTGGCAAAGTAATGTCTCTGCCATCTAATATGCTGTCTAACTTGGTCATTGCTTTTCTTGCAAGGAGAAGCATCTTTTAATTTCACGACTGCACTCACCATCTGCAATGATTTTGGAGGCCCCCAAAATAAAGCCTCTCACTGTTTCCATTGTTTCCCCATCTGTTTGCCATGAAGTGATGGGACCAGATACCATGATCTTAGTTTCTGAATGTTGAGTTTTAAGCCAACATTTTTACTCTCCTCTTTCACTTTCATCACTAGGCTCTTTAGTTCTTTGTTTTCTGATGTAAGGGTGGTGTCATCTGCATATCTGAGGTTATTGATATTTCTCCTGGCAATATTGATTCCAGCTTGTGTTTCTTCCAGTCCAGCATTTCTCATGATGTACTCTGCATAGAAGTTAAATAAGCAGGGTGACAATATACAGCCTTAAGGTATTCCTTTTCCTATTTGGAACCAGTCTGTGTTCCATGTCCAGTTCTAACTGTTGCTTCCTGACCTGCATACAGATTTCTCAGGAGGCAGGTCAGGTGGTCTGGTATTCCCATCTTTTAACAAACACATGAAAAGATGCTCAACATCACTTATTATCAGAGGAATGCAAATCAAGACCACAATGAGGTACCATTTCACACCAATCAGAATGGCTGCGATCCAAAAGTCTGCAAGCAATAAATGCTGGAGAGGATGTGGAGAAAAGGGAACCCTCTTACACTGCTGGTGGGAATGCAAACTAGTACAGCAACTATGGAAAACAGTGTGGAGATTCCTTAAAAAACTGCAAATAGAACTGCCTTATGATCCAGCAATCCCACTGCTGGGCATACACACCAAGGAAACCAGAATTGAAAGAGACACATGTACCCCAATGTTCATTGCAGCACTGTTTATAATAGCCAGGACATGGAAGCAACCTAGATGTCCATCAGCAGATGAATGGATAAGAAAGCTGTGGTACATATACACAATGGAGTACTACTCAGCCCTTAAAAAGAATAAATTTGACTCAGTTCTAATGAGATGGATGAAACTGGAGCCGATTATACAGAGTGAAGTAAGCCAGAAAGAAAAACACCAATACAGTATACTGACACATATATATGGAATTTAGAAAGATAGTAATGATGACCCTCTATGTGAGACAACAAAAGAGACTCAGGGGTATAGAACGGACTTTTGGACTCTGAGGGAGAGGGAGAGGGTGGGATGATTTGGGAGAACGGCATTGAAACAAGTATACTATCTCGTAAGAATGAAGCGCCAGTCTATGTTCAATACAGGATACAGGATGCATGGGGCTGGTGCACAGGATGATTCTGGGAGATGATATGGGGTGGGAGGTGGGAGGGGGCTTCGGCATTGGGAGATCGTGGACACCTGTGGCTGATTCATGTCAATGTATGGCAGAACAAATACAGTATTGTAATGTAGAATAAAGTATTAAAAAAAAAAAAGAATTTTCCACAGTTTGTTGTGAGCCACAGTAGTCAAAGGCTTTGGCATAGTCAATGAAGTTGCAGTAGATGTTTTTCTCAAACTCTCTTGCTTTTTTTCATGATCTAAATGATGTTGGCAATTTGATCCTTTTTCATATGACAACAGGCAACAATCTTGGCTCTTATAGAATTTACCTGTAGTAAGTCAGTATTAGTACCTACCATGCATGGTTGTTTGGAGTTAGCTGATATAGTGTAGGTAAACTGCTTAGCACAAGTCCAGCTCCTAGTATTTTCTTAAGCTTAGGAAAGTGAGTGGTCTGGATTGACAGGCTTCCTGAAGAGGGTCTGGGAGCTTGTGTGGCCTGGGGAGATGGCAAGTTGGGGTCAGGGTACGTTAGGGTTGTAGAGGCTGAGGTTTTCTGAGTACTTACTATTCGTCAAACTCTGTACCAGGTGCTTTAAAGCTTACAGCAACCATATGACGTAGATACTGGGAACAAGCGCATCCATTCCTTCAAAAGCCTCTACTGAGGATCTTCTTTGCAATAGGTGTTCTGCTGGGCACGGGAGATACAAAGATACCTGTGGTGCAGGGCCTTCACACTAGAAGGCACTCACTAACTGTGAAAGGTAAGTGGAAAAGATACCGTTGTAAAGCACAGAGACTCCGCAGCACCTAATGCGGTCTGAAGGAATAGGGCTGGGAGATGGAGACCCGTGGAGACAGCACAGCTTCAGGGACAGAGAGGCTCCAGCGTCCATCCAGCAGCCCTTCCCTGCCACCAAATTGTATTTGTGCCTGGTGAGATCCTCTCTTGACAGTCACCCTGTACTTGTGCTTTAAGGTAAGAGCTGGTGTAGATGTTGTAACAGGGCAAGGATGAGTTGGATGTCTCCATGGACCTGCTATCTTACCTTTTTGGTGGACAAGTGGAGAAGGACACTGAGGTAGCTAACTGCGTCTCAAGGGGGCCTGTTAACATCACTTGACTGGCCCTCATCTGCAGAATCATGTAAAAAAACTTCTTTTCTTTGGGGTCATTTTTGATACTTGAAGGAGTGGTACTCGAGGGTTGTTGAGATCGCTTTCTGCACATTTTCTGATTCACCGTGCTGAAGGTGGGTCCCTATAGAGTCATCTTTGTGGGTGTGTGGAACACAAGGTCACACCAGCACAAGCTCGTGCACCACCCTTGTCAGTGATTCCCCTAAGCATCCTTGGAGAGCTCATCCGGAAGATACGGGAATACTGGTGTGGCCAGGGAATGACTGATGCAATTGAGCAGGGATCCTCAAAAATAGAGCAGAAGATATTTGATAATTTTGAAGCAGTGTTTACTTTATTCTTTTTTTCTGTGTCTGAGATAATAAAAGGACAAATAGAGAAAGTTCACTGACTGTTTTATTTATTTTTCCAGCACAAATCATAGGGAGCTGGAGTAAGTCCCACCACCTTAAAGAGTTTCCCTATTTAATTTCTTGTAGGCAACTTTTTAAATTGAAAATGAAACTTTGACCTTTGGGAAGTAACAATTCAAAACTTAAACAAAATATTTGGATATAATATTATTATAACTAAATCTCCAGTTCAAATCCAAAATTCCTGGGATTTTTTTTTTAAAGCTTTTCCTCTCCCCTGCATTTGTGTTCATTTTTAGGATAAAACACACCTTAATTTAGCTAATAAATATGTTCTCAAAATAAGAAATCAGATCAGATTTAAAATGTAGTGAGGATTTGCTATCTAAATTGCTTCTACTGTAAATTTATTTGCAGTGTAAATTATTTGACCTTAATTTACCTTTGATAGATGCTTGAATTTTAATCTATTAGGTTTGTCTAAATCGAAGCATGTCAGTTAATCTTTGGATCTATTCCTGTTTATTACTCTCATAAAATCTAGAGCTATCACTTTGAAATCTTAAAATCCAGAATCTCCTGTGGTTAGCACTATTACTGCTCACAGCAATATAGAGTTTTTCTTATTTACAATGTATTTTATATCCAAGATAGTACTATATGTATAAACTCAGTATATAATTAAATGATCTCATTAAGTTTAACTGAAGGATTCAGTATCTTCATTTTACTGATTATATAACTGCAGATTGTGACTAGGGATATTGATATATTTGTGGTCATTTATTAACTGAACCAAACATTTATTTAATATGCACCATGTGCCAGGCACTAGGCTAAAAACACTGGGAAATATAAAGTATACTATATGATCTCCCTTAGAGACTTGCAGTTTATTAGAGTAAACAAGATATAAGCATATAAACAGTTACATGATATAAGGAAAATTGTAATATGAGGCAACAACATAAAGTAACATCTCAAATTGTGGTATGTGAGATAATTTTAGATAGTAGACATGAAGAAACATTTTTTTAATTAGTTTTTATATGTACACTTATATAATGCAGTATATTGGAGAAGGGAATGGCAACCCACTCCAGTATTCTTGCCTGGAGAATTACATGGACAGAGGAGCCTGGCTACAGTCCACGGGGTTGCAAAGAATCAGACACAACTGAGTGACACACACACACACACACACACACACACACACACACACACACACACACACAATGCTGTATATATATTTACAATTGCTCTCAATATCTGTGTAAAGTACTGTTGGCTTTCCATTATGATTATGATCTAAAATTTCCTGTCAAATTAAATGTACTTAATTTAAAATATGGAAATTGGTTTTAAGAAAATGTTAAAAATGAAAACATAATAGGTAATATGTGAATATGAAAAGGTAGTGGAAGGATATGTGAATACTGAGATCTGAGAGACTGATGAAGCAGATGATCTGGTAACAAGGCGCCATGTGCCATCAATGCTATCTGCTAGTGGAGGGAAAGGTGCTGGCAGGCTGGGGGAGTGGGCATGTTGGAGAAGAATGGACTCAAGACTGGATGGAGAGGAGGGAGGGTGTCAAGGATGTGGTTCTTACAGTGATAGAAGAACCTGGAGGCCATAATTTACTTTATATTAAGGGGCAAGTGGGCCTTAAGAAGCTCTGCTGTTAATAAAGCTAGTGGATGTGATGGAATTCCAGTAGAGCTATTCAGAACTCTAAAGGATGATGCTATCAAGTGCTGCACTCAATATGTCAGCAAATCTGGAAGGCCCAGTAGTGGCCACAGGACTGGAAAAGGTCAGCCCTCATCCCAATTCCCGGGAAAATTAGCACTAAAGAATGTGCTATCCATCAGACAGTTTAACTCATCTCCCATGCTAGTAAGGTCATGCTTAAAATCTTGCATGCTAGGCTTCAGCATTATGGAACCAAGAACTTCCAGATGTCCAAACTGGTTTTAGAAAAGGCAGAAGAACCAGAGATCAAATTGCCAACATTTGCTGGATCATAGAGAAAAACAAGGGAATTCCAGAAAAACATCTACTTCTGCTTCATCAACTACCCTTTATTGACTAAAGCTTTTGACTGTGTGGATCATGACAAACTGTGGAAAACTCTTAGAGAGATGGGAATACCAGACCATCTTACCTGTCTCCTGAGAAACCTCTATGCAGGTCAAGAAGCAACAGTTAGAACAACTGATTAGTTCCAGATTGAAAAAGGAGTACTGCAGGGCTGTCTGCTGTCACCCTGTTTATTTAACCTATATGCTGAGCATACCATAAGAAATGCCAGGCTAGATGAGCTAGAAGCTAGATTCAAGATAGGTGGGAGAAACATCAACAACCTCAGATATGTGGATGATACCACTCTAACGGCAGAAAGCAAAGAGGAACAAAGAGCCTCTTGATGAGGGTGAAGGAGGACAGTGATAGAACAGGCTTAAAACTAAATATTGAAGAAAAAAAAACACCCCCAAAACTAAGATCATCACAAATAGAAGGGGGAAAGTTAGCAGTAGTGACAGATTTCCTCTTCTTGGGCTCCAAAATCACTGTGGATGGTGACTGCAGCCATGAAGTCAGAAGACGATTGCTTCTCAGCAGAAAAGCAGTGACAAACCTAGACAGTGTGTTGAAAAGCAGAGACATTACTCTGCTGACAGAGGTCCATATAGTCAAGGCTATGGTCTTCCCAGTGGTGAGAGCTGGACTGTAAAGAAGGCAGAGCACCAAAGAATTGATATCTTCAAACGGTGATGCTGAAGAAGACTCCTGAGAGTCCCTTGGACAGCAAGGAGATCAAACCAGTCAATCTTAAGGGAAATCAACCCTGAATACTCACTGGAAGAACTGATGCTGAATCTGAAGCTCCAGTATTTTGGTCACCTGATGTGAAGAGCTGACTCATTGGAAAAGTCCCTGATGCTGGGAAAGATTGAGGACAGAAGGTGAAGAGGGTGTCAGAGGGTGAGATGGCTGGATGGCATCACTGATGCAATGGACATGAACTTGGGCAAACTCCAGGAGATGGTCAGGAACAGGGAGGCCTGGCATGATGCAATCCATGGGGTCTTAAAGTGTTGGACACGACCAGGCAACTGAACAATAGCAAAGGGGCAGGGAGAGGGATTCCCTGGTGGTTCAGTGGTAAAGAATCCACTTGCCAAGCAGGAGATGTGGGTTCCATCTATGGGTCAGGAAGATCCAGGAAGATCCCCTGCAGAAAAGGAAGTAGCAACCCTCTCCAGTATTCTTGCCTGGTAAGTCCCAGGGATGGAGGAGCTGGCAGGCTACAGTCTGGAGATTGCAAAAGAGTCGGACATGACTTGCAACTAAACAACAACAACCAGGGGCAGGGAGAGCGTTTAGAGTGGAAGGGCTGTGTAAATAAGGATGGGAAGGGAGACTGAAAATGTAGGCTGAAAGAGGAAAATGGTCGAGGGCATTGACGTTATGCTGAGAAATCTGGACTCTTTCTGCGCTTTATAAGAGAAAGTGTTTTATTCTATTTCCAGCCTCCAGGAGGAATGATTGGGAAAATCTGAAAAGCTTTTTGCATCACGTATGTTTCCCATCATGAGATTCTCACCATTGTCAATACTGAAGGATTTGCTATCTGGGATTAATATCACCTTTACCACTGGCTATGTGGACAAACCTAGACAGCATATATTAAAAAAACAGAGACATTACTCTGCTGACAAAGGTCTGTCTAGTCAAAGCTATGGTTTTTCCAATAGTTATATATGAATGTGAGAGTGAAACCATAAAGAAGGCTGAGTGCCAAACTGTGGTGAACTTGGTGTTGGAGGAGACTCTTAAGAGTCCCTTGGATTGCAAGATCAAACCTGTCAATTTTAAAGGAAATCAGTCCTGAATATTCATTGGAAGGACTGATGATGAAGCTGAAGCTCTAATACTTAGGCCACCTGATGTGAAGAGCTGACTCATTAGAAAAGACTCTGATGCTGGGAAAAATTGAAGGCCAGAGAAGGGGACAACAGAAAATGGGATGGTTTGATAGCATCACCCACTCAAAGGACATGAGTTTGAGCAAGCTCCGGGAATTGGTGAAGGACAGGGAAGCCTTCTGTGCTGCAGTCCATGGGGTCTCAAAAGAGTAGGATGTGACTGAATGACTGAAAGACAATGTGGTAAAGATCCTGCCTGGCATTGCAGGAGACATAAGAGATGATGTGGGTTCTATCCCTGGGTCAAGAAGATCCCCTGGAGGAGGGCATGGCAACCCACTCCAGTATTCTTGCCTGGAGAATCAAATAGACAGAGGAACCTGGTGGGCTATAGTCCATGGGCTCACAAAGAGTTGGACACAACTGAAGTGACTTAACAGCACATGGTTCTGTAGCACTTAGTAACTTGAAAGGTTAGCAAGTCAGAAGGCAGCATTAGGATATGGGTCCGTTTAAACAGGGGATGTGTAGAGCAGTGCTAGAATTGCTTCAAAATGTGGGATGGTAGGCAACCCAAGGTTACTTTTTCTCAATAATTTTACTTGGGGCTGACTCAAGCGAAGAGTTGACTCATTGGAAAAGACTCTGGGAGGGATTGGGGGCAGGAGGAGAAGGGGACGACACGATGAGATGACTGGATGGCATCACTGACTCGATGGACGTGCGTCTGAGTGAAGTCCGGGAGTTGGTGATGGACAGGGAGGCCTGGTGTGCTGTGATTCATGGGGTCACAAAGAGTCGGACACGACTGAGCAACTCAACTGAACTGAACTGACCTGTCTTCTCCATACAGCAGTATGGTACACAGACAAGAATTCCACTAGTGTGTTATTGGATTTGTCATAACATTATAATGCATTTCCTATTTTCTTTTAGACTCAGCAGCTTTTCTGTTTTAGACAATTATACATGGCTATGGCAAGTCTCAAGTTCCTTTACAAACACAATTTGCCCTAGTTCTCTCATGTGATGTTACTTTGGAACAATCTGGGAGTTAATTTTCAGCAACCTGGGTGTTCCCCTAAGTTTATTCTCAAGTATGCTTAAATAAAAATTTTGCTTGAAAAAAATAAACATGAGATGACTCTGGTGTTTTATTTAAAAATTTAAAAATTACTAATTTTGCTATTCAGTTGAGACCTCTTCATTCCAAATGAGTTCCAAAATGGTACCTTTAGCTTCTTGATAACCTAATGATATCAAAGTGGTACTATTTCAAGTTGTGTTCTGTTCTCTATAGTGGGTGAGAAGGAAGACTTTGGGTCCTGATCACTACTTGAACCACAGCAAGTCCGCTTTAATTTATTTTTTATATCTATCCTCTAAAGACACTTTGAAACTCTAAAATAAAGATTTTTTTAAAAAGATAAAACTCTAATTCATAAGGTACTTCTCCAACAGGTCCAGAGGTCAAAACAATAATGACAGTGATTTCCCATTACCCCTGCCAGGAGGTGATTGGATAATTACCTTTTCTGATATATTAATAAACAAGGCCATGACTATGATCAAGGCTGGACTACTTAGAAAAAGAAGAGAGTGTTTTTACTCAGTCTGTTAAAAGTATGCTGTAAAGATTTATTCTAATTGTAAACATCAACCAGTATTCCCAATATCGAAAAAAATTGAGGCCATTATGACCAGAGTAAAATTTAGAGAAATAAAAAATATATATCTAACCTCCTCACTAATACTACTTGATAAATTAGTGTATATATTCCCACCTACCTATCCAGATATCTACTTGATTTGACTCTTGGATATCTAATTGATATAGCAAATGTAATATGGTCCAAACCAAAATTTTGTATCCTCCTTGTAAACTTGTTTTCCCCCAAGTCTTCCTTATTTCAAAAATCACCCCACCGTCTACACAGTTACTCAATGCCCAAACCTTTTTCTCACTGCTCAAATCAAAACAACCCATAAGCAAGTTCTGCTGGCTAAAAATACACCCTGATCTCTCCTTTCTCTCCCTCTTTACAGCTATCAACCTGGACATGATCCTAGCTACCATCATTTCTTGCCTAGACTCTTGAGGTAGTGTTCTACTGGGTCTTTCTATGTAATGTTCCATAACAATCTGTTTTCTCCATATGGTAGCCAGAAAGGTCTTTTAAAAATGTATACCAGATCATGGCGCCTTTCTGGTTCAAACCTACCCCTTCCTTCTCACTGTATCCAAATTCTGAGCCTTGGTTACAAGGTCCTACACAATCTGGGCCCAGTCTTCCTTTGAGACTCTTCTCCTACTGCTTCCTTCCATGTTTGGTACTCCCCAGCCACCGGGGTTTTTCTGTTCCTGGTACTTGTCAAGCTCATTATAGTCTTGAGTCTGTTAACCTCTTCATCCCTATTTTTGGAACTCTTGGTTCTCAGATCAGCTCTTCTTGTCACTTAAATGCTCTTTCAAAGTCTCCATGGGAGACCTTTCCTAAATTGGTCCCTCTGTCCTCAAGTCACTCTTTTTACAAAGCAGGAAAATTATCGCCTTCATTTCCTATTTGTTTGTTTATTGTCTGTCTCTCTTCCTCCCTGTTCTAGAATGTAAACCACTGGAGACAAGCAACCTTATCTTCATGAGAACCACTTATTCCCACTAATTAGTGCAGTGCCTGGAACATAACAGAGGCTCAATAAATTTTGTTCAATTAGCCAGTTTATGGATTCAGTATTTTTTTCTTCCTTTTATTTAGTGAATTTAAGGAGAGAAAGCTTTAGTTCTTTCTCTCAAATTCTGTGTGCCCTTACTATTATAACAATTGCTAACTCTCAAGTGAAATTATATGAAGAGACAGGAAAAATATAGCACCTACTTCTTAACCTAGCTCTGAAAGTTGCTCAGTTTAGCAAATTATGTCTTTTTCTTATGACTTGAATTTGTTGAATTTCAACAGAGATTTTAGCATTTCCCCTTTGATAGCTGTTCTTTCTACTTCCTTCATGAGGCAGAAACCAAAAGAGGGAAATTAATTATTCCCAGTGTGTGCAATAGTAATATTTCATGATTACCTCTTTAAAATTCCAAGGGAATAATTTACCCTCTCAACTTTATCTTATTTTACTTTCTAGATAGAGATTTGTTAGTCTGAGTTTTCTCTTTCCACATTCAAAATAAAATATAATTATCCAACAAGTAGGTAAAATTGCACAAAAGTTTAAAGTAGGGATAGAATAATAGTGGTTTCTTCTTCGAAGGACTGGGTTTTGGTCTTAGGATGTGATTGTACTGCCCACCTCTAGTCCTCTTTGCAGGCCATTTAATCAAACTCTGCTATGCCCTTGCAAGTACTGAAGGGAAGAAAGCATAATGTGATATTTTATATACTCTTGGGTTCTAACTATGTTGAAAATGCATTGAAGAAACAGAGGCAGGGAAGACATAGTATATAGGTCCTCAATATATAGTTTTAGAATGATGGATTTTTAAAATATCTTTTAATATTTTATAAACTTAAAAATAATAGCATATATTACTTTATTATTCTTATTATCAGAAAAAGAATACTCTAAAAGAGAGAATTATTGGCACTAAAATCCTCAGGTAGGCTGTGAGCTGTGAGCTCTAGAACCTTTCTGTGTGACTGTCATTGAACTGCCAAGACTGGTCTAATAACCTGGAAGATCAGGTAGCTCAGTGGGCTTCTGTGTTATTTCTGGTTCAGAGAAGCTGGTTTTAGGTTCACAATCGGTTTGAAGTATAATTCTTTTCCAGACAAAAACTGGTTTAAAAATCTCATTGTTTTTTCATTTCTTCCTGAACAATATCACCCAGGGGAGTTTTTTGGTTTTGTTGTTGTTTTTAGGAGTTTAAAAAAAAATTGCTTCCACTGAACTGACAATGTTTGGTTCCATGAAAAGAAACACTATTGAATTTAACAGTTCTAACAATTGGAGTCCCTAGACCTTTGAAAATAAAGAATTAAGTTTTCCATCTTCTTTATCGCTTTTGTTGAAAGAAATAGTATGTGTTATACACAATATTAGATTTTCAAGAAAGGTAGAAATACTTGTACATTTATGGTCTTTGGCACATAGGAAAGCCAGTAATGTTGAGACACGCTTCCAGTACCTTGCCATTCTAAATCTGATGTACGAAGCAGCTGATTAGAACTGCAGACTCTTGGGCCCTCTGTATACCTACTGAACTGAACCAGAATCTGAGGGTCTTAGGTGATTCTTTTTTTTTTTTTTAATTGAAATATAGAATTTTTTATTTTGGCCATGTCATGCAACAATGTGGGATCGTGAAAAGTGAAAGTGAAGTCGCTCAGTCGTGTCCGACTCTTAGCGACCCCATGGACTGCAGCCCACCAGGCTCCTCAGTCCATGGGATTTTCCAGGCAAGAGTACTGGCGTGGGGTGCCATTGCCTTCTCCATACTGTACAGCAGAGTGATTCAATTATACATATATATGCATATATATACATACACATTCTTTTTCATATTCTTTTCCATTATGGTTTATTAATGGATATTAATGGATATTTAATGAATTTTAATGGATATTAATGGATATTTAATGGATTATTAATGGATATTAATATAGTTCTCTGTGCTCTACTGTAGGACTAGGACCTTGTTGTTTATCCATTCAATACATAATGTTAGCATTTGCTAATCCCAGACTCCCGATCCATCTCTCTTCCATCCCTTCATCTTGTCAGTTTCCTGTGTCTGTGAGTCTGTTTTTGTTTGGCAGGTCATGTTTTGGGTTCTACATATAAGCGATAATCATGTGGTACCATATCTTCTTTATCCACTCATCTGTAGATGGACATTTACCTTGTTTCCATGTCTTGGCTATTGTAAATAGTGTTTCTATATGGATATGGGAGTTCATGTGTCCTCCTGAATTGTTTTGTTTTCTGGATGTATGGCTAGGAGTGGGATTGCTGGAACAGATGGCAACTCTATTTTTAGTTTTTTTAAGAACTTGCACACTGGTTTCCATAGGGGCTACACCAATTTACATTCCAGCAGTACAGGGTGGGTCCCTTTCCTCCACATCCTAACCAGCATTTGTTATTTGTAGACTTCTTAATAATGGCCATCCTCACCATGGTTTTGATTTGTATTTCTCTAATAATCAGTGATGTTGAGCATCTTTACATGTGCCTGTTGGCCATTTGTATGTCTTCTTTGGAGAAATGTCTATTTAGGTCTTCTGCCTAAATTTGTCAACTGGGTTGTTTTTGTCGTTAGTGAGTTCTGTGAGTTGTTTGCATATTTTGGAAATTAAGCCCTTGTCAGCTGCATCATTTGCAGATATTTCCTCCCAGTCTGTAAGTTGTCTTTTTGTTTTGTTTATGGTTTCCTCTGCTGTACAGATGCTCCTAAGTTTGATTAGGTTCCATTTGTTTAATTTTGTTTTTCTGTACATTGGATGCTTTAGGCGATTCTTTCGCACATGAATTAAGCGGCATAGTCTTAGTATATTTTGGGAATTTCCAGGTCCTAACTGCTTCATTTACTGCCCTTCCTCCTTTTCCTTCTCTCTAACCTCTGGTGGAAAAGTCTATAAGATAGGAATTCTAAGCTAGGGTCTATGGACTCTTAAAGAATTATAGGTAGTAGTTAGTGAACCCATTGATATTCTTTGTAAAATGTGTCCATATGCTTACTCATCCTTCCTTAGATTCTCATGCAGCCCCACAAAGGTTACCTATTCCAGGCTGGAAAAGGATAGATATTATGTTACGCCTCAAAAGATGGACTGGAATAGCACTTGTAATTACAGAATTATTTCCTTACCTAGGAAAAATCTAGGAGAAAACATCAATGATCTGTTCTACTGTTTTAATTAAAAAGCAAAACTGACCAGAGAGTTGATCATAGAGAGGAGGAGCTTTTGGAAACAACTTTCTCGTTCCCCCAAGTTGAAGTCCACTGCACTGTTCCTGATGTGTTTAGGTTAGGAGAAAATTGCCTGTTCAGTTCCCATAGGTCCTGCATACATTAGAATAGTTAAAGGAAATTAACTTCCCCATGATATGAGTTTGGGGCCTTTATCTTTTGATTATTATTATTTCTAAGGACAGTGCTCTTCAGCTTTGGCTGAATATTAGATTCATCCCATGCCAGATGAATTGAATCAAAATCTTAGAATCTCTGGGGTGAGGACCAGGCTCACTGGGTTTTGTTTAATTCTCCTTGGGTGATTTTAAAGTGTAACCAGGTTATGAACTGTTTGCACAGAGCAATGTGTTAGATGAATTCCAGAATGGCTTTCTTGGAGAATAGTGCATCTTTCGTATCTAAGAAACACTGATTCTGTTTCCTCCGGACAGTGAAGTTCCTTTCTCCACTGGAATGTTGTGAAAGACATGCCCTGCCGTGCTGCTTTCCTTCATGTCCCTGGAGGCTATGTACAAAGAAGTTGTTCAAACCTGGAACTGATTCTAAGAACTATTGTATTTTTATCTGCTGCTCTAATTACCAGCCCATCTCAGAAAAGCTCCCTGATTTTTATATTATGAGTGACTTTTCAAATACAGTAAATCTGAAAGGGTCCTCTCCTAAGCTTCTTTGTGGAGAATACTTGATATGCTATAAAGAATGTTGAAAATGAGTAATCGTGCTACAACTAAATAATTTAATTATAAGTAACTTTTTTTCCTCCATGTAGGAGTACTTGGCTAATACTATACTTGTGAAATGAACAATTGCTGGCATTTTATGTCTAAGAACACGTAAGAATCTGTAGGATGCAGGATTTCAAAGAGAACAGGAAAGAGCATATAGACTGGCAGTTATTCACAGTCACTAGTAATGTCTCAAATAAAGGAAGTGAACTTCTGTGATAGAGTTCCCATTTAAAAGATTGCCCCTAAGACACATTCACAGATTCATGTGGAATTTTACATATTCACATTTTTCTATTTTGTACCCTAAGCATTTCTAGCATTATTAGATTTTGTAGCCAGCCCTCTGAAAAATTACCTAAGAGTTTATTTGTGTGTTATCCTTTTCTAAAGGAGATTTCTGGCACTCTGAGTACTCACCTTCTCACTCTTTTGGGAATTTTCATGAGAATTAGTGGGATTTCTGCTCAACTCATGTTCACCTCTGGGATGGATTTACCAGGGGTTCATTTAATCACAGTTTCCTTCAAGATCATGAGAAAGTATGCCTGAGAATGATAAATCAGCTTCAACATCATTTAGCGGGGTGGGAAATGGGGAATGGAATTACAGAATAATTCAAATCTGATGAAGATATTTTTGAAGTAGCAGCTTGTACTCAACATTAATTTTAAAAATTGGAACTGATTACTTTCCCAGTATTAATGCTTTAGTGTTCTCTGTAAACATTCAGAAGGATATCATGTGACTTGTATGATATATACTTTTCTTAACCTCCTTCTAGCTAAGGGATTGCTCACTTGTCTCCTAGTAAATATATATAAACAAAGTGATTTTATGTTTGAAATGAAGAATGTATGTAAATTATATTTATGCTTTTAAACTTTACCTAAGATTGCTTAATTTTAGGAACCTCAACAGGAGACTTTGTGGTAATATTACTCTTCTTTCTGATGGGCCTTAGTATCAGAAATCTTTTTTCTTGGTGGAGGCTACAGTTTTAGCTATTACAAAAAAAACAGGTGCTAACAAGTATTACCGAAGATACGCAGAAATCGGAACCCATGTGTACTGTTGGTAGGATTGTAAATGGTGCAGTGATTATGAAAAGCATTATGGTGGTTATTCAAAAAATTAAAAATAGGACTACTGTATGATCTAGCATTTCCACTGCTGGCTATGTATCCAAAAGAACTGGAAGCAGAGTTTTGAAGGGATATTTGAACACCCATATTTATAGTAGCATTATTTGCAATAGCCGTAGAAACAATTTAAATGTCACCAACAGATGAACAGAAAATAAAACACGCTATATACATATAGTGGAATATTATCCAGCCTGAAAAACGAAGGAAAATCCTATTACATGCTACAGTGTGATGAACCTTAAAAACATTATGCTAATGAAATAAGCAAGTCACAAACACCATATGATTCTACTTATGTGAGATAACTGGAATAGTCAGATTCATAGACACAGAAAATAGAATGGGGGTTGTAGGGCTGGAGGAGGAGGAAAAGAGGAGTTGTTTGATGGGTAAAGAACTTCAGTTTTGCAGGATGAAAAAATTCTGGAGATCTGTTTCCAACAAAGTGAACATACTTAACAGTACTGAACCATACACCTAAAAATGGTTTCGATGGTAAATGGTTTAGATGTGCATGCTTTAGGGTGATTTTTCAATTACAATGGTCAATGGTAATCATAATATACAATCATAATATGATTCAGAGCAATCAGCGTTTTGGAAAAAATCTGAATCTCTACACCTGGAATGTTACAGGAGAAAGTTGCCCTGCTGCTAAATAAAATATTTGCATCAGGAAAGCAGGATTTTAGGGATTTGGGGATGTAACTAGTGGGAGAATTTAGAAGAATTAGAAGGAGAATTAGAAGAAAGTGTGGGGCTGGATCTGGTAAAATCTCAGCTTAGCCACTAACTAGGTGGAAAGGTTAGGAAAAGCTGCTTGGTATCTTCAAGGCATGGCTTCCTGGTCTGTTAAAATGAGTTAATGATACTCAACTCAGAGGATCTTTGTGAGGATTAAATGAAATATCTCTTCAAAATGCTTAGCACAGGATCTAGCATGGAGCAGGCACTGGACAAGTGCCAGCAGGAGAGGTGAGAAAGTAACTCTTATTACCTGGAGGTCAGTCTTGGGGTTTTGAAGATTAAGAGCCCTAAATGTCTTGGCTGGTGTTAATTTTTACTACCTACCCCCTTCCAATATGTCTTTCAGATTGATCTGGTCCAAACTAGGGTCACACTAAGCTAGTTCTGACTTTGATTAAGAAGTGTATAAACTTGGAAATGTTAGTACGTATCATAAAACACCATTTCCTTTAGGATCTGTGGAAGAGAGGCTACACTGTGCAGAGCTGTGAAGCTCTAGGAAGTATGCACAGCTCTGGGGCATCCTCACCAGAGCAAGGTATGATAAGTACTGCTCTGCCGGGGTCCAGCCTCCGCAGGATTCAGGGAAACCCGAAGGAGAAATGGCGTCGGCGATTGATTTAGAGAGGGAGAGAGACGGATAAGAATGTTGTAGATAAGAAAATAGAGGAGAGAAGAAAAGAGGCTAATGTTCCTTGGTTTATACAGAAAATCAATAAAGTCTCAAGACAAGAGACTTGCACTGTCTACGTGAGGCCGCAGGTGCCTTCCTGGTCTCCCAAGGGAGTGAAGGCACAGGGCGCCTTCCTGGTCAGGTCTTAGAAACCCAGGCAAATAAGTAGACATGGCGGATCTCTGTACTCCAGATGGGAACCAGCCTGAAAGAGAGAGTAAGAGGAGGAAAATGATTGACACGAGGAGATCAAGCTGCTTTGACGAGCAAGATCCATAGCTTTATTTTTAAACAGTACTTATATACCTTTTTGTACATAAAGGGAAATGAAAGATGCAAGGTCATACAGAATCAGCCCAACATTCCAGCAGTTTTGCCCTTATCGAAACCATGATTTTTTTGCATACCTTTCCCACAAATAATGTTGTGTTTAGTATCTTTTGGCCTTGGAGGCCTGTGAACATTGTATGGCCCTCTTTTGATAAAGGCTGCTCAACCAAAAACTTATTTTCCCTCAAAGTGTTTTTTTTCTTTATATTTCTAATCTATGTCAGCCTCAGAAAGTGCCAGTTACGTTTTTCACAGAGCAAAGGTGCAGCGAGTTACAAGAAAGAACCAATTAGCTCAAAAGTCTGATATGGTTAAATTCAAGGCTACACGTGTTTTTCTTGCATTCTCACTATGTTAACTAATGCATTCCCAGGTGCACAGTGGATAAGAGATACGGGAACTTAGCAATAGGCATTGGCCCAATAATGAAATCCTACACCAGCACTAGCACTACTCTAATAATTTTTTAACTCTTTCAAAGGCTCTATGTTCTAGGCTTTGCATGCTTCTCACAGTTGGGAGGCTGTAAATAATTGTATGCATAGCTGCAAGAGTTTGGATATATGTGCCAAGCAAGCTAGAATGCTAACAGAGGGGGTTGGATTTGAGATATTCCTCTCATGTCCAGGAGACTTATTAGCTATAGCCCTAAGTTGATTTTCTCCAGAGAAAGGTGGTCAGGGTTAGCCCCCAGTTAATATCAGAGGAGTTGGTGAAAGTCATGAAACAATAAAACAGACAGATTCTGGTTTTGGGGTAAATGCTCGAGAAAGCCTAGGGAGCTCCTTGAGCTCTGAAGCCTTGCTTAACAGTTCTCTTCCGCATGACCCTGTCATGGGTGGGATCTCCCATGGCAGCTCCCGGCACTGCTCAGCATTCTGTTTGATTTAGTGATTCCTAAACTTATTTGACGGAACTCTTATTAATATCACGCAGGTTAAATTTTTGAGTAATTTCTTGATTGTTGTGATTCCTTATTGTTTGCAAAGAGAATTGCTAATATTTAAATAATAATTTTTATGTATCAGAATGTTTTCAAAATGAAATTGGTAATGCTACTAGCATTGAGAATGGTACTAGGAGCACAGCGGGCTAACAGGAAGGCAAATGATTATAAATAGGGCTTGCATCCTTATTCAAGCAGCTGCTGAAATCTCACCTCCTTTATTAAGCTTTTCTGGAATAAATAAAATAGCATAAATTCTCAAGACCCCATTCTTTCCTAATTATCATTTCATGTACTTGTTCAAATATAGTTTCAATATAATCAGGGCTACCTTTTGGTCCAAATGCCTTTGAAGAAACAGCTCAACAAGAAACAGGTGGCTTGAGTTACTTCAGATATTCTGTCTCTGAAGAAGATACTAAATTGGAGAGAATAGTCTTAATGTATAGAAAAAATCTTAAAAAAACACAAAACCTCTTTATTATGGAAAATTTCAAACTTGTACAGATTAAACAGAATAGTATCAATATAATAAGCCTATCACCCAGTTATACAACCATCTGCTCTGGACCCATTCTGCCTCATCCCCCCTTTCCTCTTCTCCCATCTTATTCTAAAATATCAAACATTACTCAATTTTTTCTATAAATATTTCATTTATATATCTCTAAAAGAAAAGGATTCACTCTTTTACAAAACATAGTAATACTATTATCACTCTGAAAATTTAAAAATACTTACTTGCCTCATAACATTTTTTACTAGTTCATTAATTTGTTCAGAATAAGGTCCACATATTATGATTGGAAGATAAGTTTTAAAATATTTTAATGTATAGATTCCCTCTCCATCTCTTCTCTTCTCTTGCAGTTTCTTTGATGAAGAGATGGCTGGGATGACCATCTTGTCCTGGTTTGCCCATGACTTACCCTGTGTTAGCTTTGGAAGTCCCTTATCTTGGAAAATCCTTCAGTCTAGGAAGTTTGTCCTACAGTTTCTCACTATATGGATTTGACTGATGGCACGCCTATGGCAAACACATTCCTCTGTCTGTTTCTGTAAATGTGTAGACTAATGTCTTGGTTGAATTCAGGTTCAATTTTTCCTTCTTTTTGGGAGGCAAGGTTGCCTTATTGGTTATAGCCTTTACACTTCCGTTGGGAGGTACAAAACGTCTGGTGCGCTCTCTTTTTGTGATGTTAAGTGGTTGATAAACAATGTCTAGATTAGCAAAACATCTTAAAAATGCTTTCCCAGCTCTTAATTCTTCCTGCATTGCAAATGTTCCCAGGTACTAGTCAGCCCAGGCTGCCATAACGAAATACCATAGACCAAATGGATTAAACTACAGAAATTAGTTCCTTCGGTTCTGGAGGCTAGAATTCCAAGGTGCAGGCACTGGCACGCTGTTCCTTGGTTGCTGTCTGTGGTGTGTTAGTGGCTGTCTTCTTCCTGCATTTTCACATAGCCCTCCTTCTGTATGGATCTGTGTCCTCATCTTCTCAGGACACCAGTCATACTGCATCAGAGCCCACCCATATGACCTCATCTTATGTTAATTACCTCTTTAAAGACTAACTGTGGCTATATTTGGAGGTATTGGGAGGACATATAAATTTTGGGAGGACACAATTCATTCCAGAACACAAACCCCTCCTTATTCCTCCTCCTCTGTTCTAATAGGAAACCACCCTATGCCTCATTACCGTAGGTTTCAGAGCCTCATTCTGAGCCCCAGGGGGTGAATTATGGTTGATCTAAGCCATATGGTGGTCCTATTCTCCTTGCCCAGAAATGGTTTAAATATGGGTATAATATGCAGTTCTGGCCAATGAGATGTGAGAGTCTCCAGGGAATCTTCTGAAAATTATTTTACTCACTTAGTAAAAAGATGACACATGGAAGAAATGGAGCTGCTTCTGCTGAAACACAAGGGGAGCAGGCTGAGCTGACTGGCTGACAAAACACTCAAATTGACCTGGATGGCAGAGCACCGGGGTGAAGTCCTGGAAGGGACTGTGGAGCTTAGATTTCTGTTGCTGTTTTCAGCTGCGTCCTAAGCAGTATATCCCTAAACTCTCCCACACCTTCAACAACCCCAAACCCAGCTGCGCTATGCTTCCCTCCTTCCCTCTCCTTCAGACCTCCCCTTCCCTTCCAAGAGTCATTTCTTTTTATCCTGTTAGTGATTACCCCCCAACCCTGTCCACTCTTATTTTCCAACCTCTCCTAAAAACGCCTTATCTCCTATTGTCCCCAGGCTGAAGAAAAATGTTGTGAATACTAACAATTAGGAATTTTGCCTGTCTTCATCTATATACTTTTTCTTTTTCATTGCACCTCGTGATGATGCCAGTATCTTTGGGTGGTTGGGATGCTCTTCAGAAAACAAAGGACTTCCCAGGTAGAGAAGTGGCAAAGAATCTACCTACCAATGCAGGAGCCCCAGGAGATGTGGGTTCGATCCCTGGGTCAGGAAGATCCCTTGGGGTAGGAAATTGCAACCCACTGCAGTATTCTTGCCTGGAAAATTCCATGGACAGAGAAGCCTGGTGGGCTACAGTCCATGGGGTCACAAAGAGTTGGACACTACTCAACATACACACATCCATCATCCTCAGAAAACAAAATCTGTAGTCATACTCTCTATTCTTAGAAGCAGCCTTTGTACTGGGTAAGAGGTGAATTGCTTCTTGTCTGGGTAAACAGAATTTTCTCTTCACTTTGGAGCTCAAGGCAAAAAAGTGTTCTTCTTGCTCATCCCATGGTAGCTTTTTGCAAAGAAAAGCTAGAAAGCAACTTTAGATCATCTTCCTAAATTTCACAAGAAAAGAGCCACACTGTCTTGACAATAAAGCTTTCACTCTTGTTATTAAACGTATGTGTTTAGTAAATTGTCATTCATGTCTCTTTCAGGGTTGACTTATGTAACTAAGTGTATTAGAGGTAGGGTGACCATAATTTGCCATTCAAATCAGAGCGAACTTCTGAAAATGAAAGGAAATGGGTGGAAAAGCATAAGCCAGATCTCCCAACCTATTGTGATATATGGTCACTCCAATTAAAACATGGAAAGGCATTCGTAAGTTTCCTATGTAGAAGTGTGTAATGGGCTGCCAAGCAAATATTTTAGGGACACAGTAATTAGTCCTAGAGCTCAGTGGTAAAGAACCTGCCTGTAATGCAGGAGCCACATGAGACGGGTTCCATCTCTGCGTTGAGAAGATCCCCTGGAGGAGGGCATGGCAACCCACTCCAGTATTCTTGCCTGGAGAATCCCATGGACGGAGGAGCCTGGCGGGATACAGTCCATAGTGTCGCAGAGAGTTGAATGTGCAACTAGTGCTAACGGTTCCCCTTCAAGTCCAAATTCTCAAATAACTGTAGCCCCCAGGAATATCAGTGATATCAGTGATAATATCAGTGATATCAGGAGTATCAGTGGGTTGTCATTTCCTTCTCAGGGATCTCCCCAACCCAGGGATTGAACCTGGGTATCCTGCATTATAGGCAGATTCTTCATCAACCGAGCCACCAGGGAAGCCCAAGGAATATCAGTGGGATCTTCAAAATAATAATACAAAAGAATTGCATAAAAGTATTCCTTGATTTTTAAAACCCTGGGAATAAGTAAATTTCTGATCCAAGGCACTTTTCAAATATTCATTTGTCCACAGAGCATCTGTGATGGGGCATCTTCAGGATCCAGTCCTTCTCAGCAGGTTTTCATATCAGGGAAGATCAGTGAGCAGTGAAGACGCAATTAGGAGTTTACAAGATGTTTTGTTTAAACTGCTCTAAGGGCACAGGGATGGCTTTCTGACCACGGCCTCAAAGCATGGAGGTAGAGTGGCAGTTTTTTCTAGAAACTGAATGAAAAAATAGATCCAGGTGTCACTAGCAGAATGTGAAATGACAGGCTGTGACTGTAACTCTGACATTGCCACACAAATGCTGAAATACAACTGAACTCAGAATAGATCAGGCACAGAAAACATTAGCATTGTGCTCTGGGAGAGCACGGGAAAAACCAGTAAAAGAGCATTCTTTATTATGGTTCAAGACTTATTAACATTTTTCAGACTTACAGTCTGTCTAGTAAAACAGGCACTTGCCTTTTTTCTCTCTGTCAGTACCTCATACTCCTCAAAGGACATCCTACTCATTTTTTTCTATGCTTCCCTATGACAGTACATTAAGATAAATCCATGGATATCTACTGAATTGCCCAAAAGAGTGCTAGGAGAAAATAAAGCAAAATTAAAAATACTAGTGAGACAGAGTATGTAGACAGGTGATTTTACAAGCCATCAAACGGTGCAGGTTGAAAGCTGATTAGGTATTCTGATTTTTCTGTCCTGGGTTTGAGACAGAGAGGCTTATCACTGAGAGCCTTATTGCTAACCACTGTCTGATGTTAGTTGTCTTACTCATTGTCACACTTCTGGTGGGTGTTATGGTCAGGACCAGGACTCAAACTCAGATCGTCTGGCCCCAAGTCTCAAGCTTACTCTATCGATGTGCCTTTGAGCAGTAGTTCTGGACAGATCTACCTCTGGTTTTTCTTCCCCCGGGATCCTGAGATGCTGCCCCAGGCTGGTAAGGATGAGGCAGCAGCCCTGCCTCCCCTCCACCTTGATTATGGAAGGGATTGGTTTGGTTTGTAAAGTCTTTTGGGTATTACTTGCAGTTTGCTATGTGTCAGGCCTCTGAGTTGATCGATATTCACATCAAAACAAAAGCACTGTCTTGAAAATTTTATACCTAGATCAACACAGCAAATTCACATCTCCCTGTGACATTCACTATAGTTGAACTACTTTGGTTTTCTGCGGCTGCTAAGTCACTTCAGTCGTGTGCGACTCTGTGCGACCCCATAGACAGTAGCCCACCAGGCTCCCTCGTCCCTGGGATTCTCCAGGCAAGAACACTGGAGTGGATTGCCATTTCCTTCTTCAGTGCATGAAAGTGAAAAGTGAAAGTGAAGTGGCTCAGTCCTCTCTGACCCTTACCTTGCAAATTTGTAGCTATTTTAGCTCACTGATTCCCAGCATAGGAACTCCTCTCCCCTAGCAGTCCAAGAAGGCAGAAGTGGTGGGAAGAGCGGGGGTGGGTGCTGATTAGTGCTTGGTAAGATGTTGGAACCATGAATAATTTAAGCAATTCAAAAAGATTAACAGAGGGACTTCCCTGGTGGCCCGGTGGTTAAGTCTCTGTGCTCCCAACACAAGAGGCCTGGCCTTGATCCCTGGTCAGGGAACAAGGTCTTGCGTGCTCAAACTAAGACCCAGAGCAGCCAAAAAAGAAAAAAAGACTAACAAAGACAAAATGCTTAACCAGGACAAGTATACATAGATTAAATAAAACAAGATTTTAAAATGCTTTTGGTAGGAATTTTATCAATATTATCAGAAGTCCTGATTGGCATTTATATATCTGATGTGAAACCAATGATTTATAATATTAAATTTAGAGAAAGGTGGTTTTAGAAGATGGGACCCTTAAGGGGAAAAATTGCAAAAGATGTCCTCCATAGTGAAAAGCACAGGAATCAGTGGATTAGCCTGTGACTAACTGTGAGTCCCAAGGAGAGGCAGGGCTGGCTAAGAAGCCCAAGGGCAGGACTCTCCTTGATGTGCAAGTTTCCAGTTACGGTTCAGAGGCCAATTAACTATCCCGTCCTCTATGGATCCTTAAAGGTCCCAGTTGGTTCATGGATCCTCTTTAGGATCCAGGATACTGTAAGGAGAGAAACCACCATTTGGGTTTTGTTCAGGGTTCCCAAAGTGACTCTGGGTCTCATATTCGTCAATGCTTCTATATCAGTAGTAGCTTCCCTTTGGATACTTGTGACATGAGGTTCCTACCCGTTCTTCTCTGCTCTGCACTGCATTTCCATGTAGAGTAAGGTTCAGGCCCCAGGGCTTGGCGGTTATTCAGCATTCTACTTTCAACACTAGTTGCCACTTCTGCCTTTGACCCGGGCTTCCCCAGGATCAATACCGCAACTCAGGCCCAGGTTGTATTTTTTGTCTTTCCTGATCTGGTCTCAGTTCGTCGACAACTTACCCAGGCACTGGATATGGCTCTTGATTACCTACTGCAGGATTGGCATTGCGCAGCTGTTAGTGCAGCACTCTAGAAGCATATATGGGCTGTCTACTGCATGCCCTGAGGAACTTGTTTAAGGAGGCAGGTTGCCTCTAACACATCTTCTTTAATTTATTAGAAAAATTAGCTTCACAAACACTAGTCATTTTGTAACAAGCAACAGAAATAATATAAAATGATGTTGTAAAATAGCTGTTGAATTGAACATAATCAATTGATCAATTTAAACCTCAAAGAATGAGCTTCAAATTGAGCAATGAGAAATCTAAAGTATTAACTGCCAAATCACATACGTATGCTGACAAAGTGAACAGCCCACTCTTATTCTCTCAAACTTGTAAATGATGATTCACCCCCATTTCTTCTCAGGGAGTGCATTTTGTTTATTATAATCATATTTATCCTGGAACTTTGGTTTATTGAGTAAATAACTTGTACAAAAGTGGGATTATTGTTCAAAGAGCAGTTACTTATTTCGGAATTTTATTGCTGTCTTTAGATCCCTGCTTAGAAGGAGGCTGGAAGAAAAGCAACACTGTGCACTGCGATTTCTGTGCTGAGGGTTTAATGTGAGACTGAGGAGAGAGGGAGATTTATAAAATTCTAAACAGAATTTATCCAGCTGCAAAATTAACTCCCCCTCTCCACACCCCCACATTCACCCATACACAGCCTCCTGAAGTATGTAATTGAGATTAAATGTAAAAGAACCCAGCTCCCTAACTATCAAGTGTACAAATATGAAAAGAAAGAGAAAGAAAACCACAGAAGCTGCCTCATAGGAGTCATGAGCTGAAACAAGTCTTGTCCTTGTATGGATGAAGTTTCAGTTTCATCCCCCAGGCTTTTCAATACTAATACAGTCTTTATGTGTGTGTGTGTGTGTTTTTAAGATTTATAACATTTATGTAATTTTTATATATTACTGTAAATTTAAGCACATATTAAAGCATATAGAATGAAATTTTATGTTTTCATAGATATCCATGAATATGAAAATATATTTGCAGAGTATTTGAAAAACACACATAGAAAGTGTGTCAAACTGATGGAGTCTTTAAAATACTGCTTTAAGATAAGGTTATTTATTTAAGTATGGTAGTCTTCATTTCTCAAAGTTAATGCATTGCTAAATGTTCATTTAGTTTTGATCTCACTGACATCTCATCAGCGTTTCTAAACATTTTGCGCAGCAGACCAAGATTCTCAGGGAACTAAAGAATGGGCTCTTTTGCAGATGTCGAGAATGAACTTGTGGACCCAGTTGTGGGGGGGGCGGGGAACGAATGGAAAAGAAGCACTGGCACATGTACACCATCATGTGTGAAACAGACAGCTGGTGGGAGGTTGCTGTGTGACACCGGGAGCCCAGCCCAGAGCTCTGCCGTGACCTAGAGGGGTGGGTCACAGGCAGGAGCGGGAGGCTACACAGATAATTACGGCTGATTGGAGTTGTATGGCGAAGCCAACACAGCGTTGCAAAACAATCTTCCTCCAGTTAAAAACTAAAAAAAATGACTCATAGATATGCTCTCCAAACCCCAGAGAATGTCTCCTCCTCTTGGACGGCAAGGAAGAACACAGGGTTTGGAGCTGAGGCCCCGTGGGCAGGCCCTGACTGCTCTGGGCAGTAAAGGGAGGAGTAGAGAGTCCAGGCCCAGGCTGTGACACCCAGAGAAAGGGGCTGGATCACCTTAGCCTTCAGTTTCCTCACCTCCAACACTCAGACTTCTCTGAAAACTCTGGCAAGTCTCATAAAGGAAAAAGAGTCCATTTTTCTATAAGCTTTTCCCTCCTTACTCATCCCTCCACCTTGACCTAAAGGAACGCAGCTTAGGTTTTCAAAGTTCTCAAATGCCTTTATTTTGAGAAACATAAAAATTGAAAACATAACTTCAAGATTTATAGACTATCCTATTGTTTTGAATCAAGTGAATTCTTCAGTTTCAATCGGAATTACTTCTTACACAGTGACTGGAGATGCTGAATCTGTATTATAATTTCTATGATTTATTCTTAAGCTCACAGAAATAAAATCTTCACATCTACAAAGCTACGTGATTGTCATGTAGCTTTGTAAGTATTAGATGAGATTTATTAAATGGCATTTTCTCTATCTTATGTTCCTTTAAAAATTGATCAACTTTAATTTTTAGAGCAGTTTGAGATTCACAGCAAAATTCAGTGGAAAGAACAAGGGGTTTCCACGTACCCCCTGTCCCCACATGTGCATTATCTCCCATTCTCAACATCCTGCACCAGAGAGGTACATTTGCTACAATCTGCGAACCTACATTGACAGGTCATTATCACCCAGAGTTCATAGTTGAGTGTGGAATAGTCTATGGATTTTGACAAAGGTTATAACGGCATGGATCCACCATCGCAGTATCATACAGAAAGTTATACTGCCCTAAAAATTCTCTGTGTTCTGTCTGTTCATCCCTCCTTCCCTCCAAGCCCCTGATCTTTTTATTGTCTCTACAGTGTTGCCTTTTCCAGACTACAATATAGTTAGAATCATATAAAACATAGCTGTTTCAGCTTGACTTCTTTCACTTAGTAATATATGTATAAAGTTCTTCAATGGCATCTCATGACTTGATAGCTCATTTCTTTTTGTCAGAATAACATCCCAGTATCTGGATATACCACAGTTTATTCATCCATTCACAGACTGAAGGACATCTTGGTTGCTTCTAAGTTTTGGCTATTGTGAATAAAGTTGCTGTAAACATCTGGGTGCAAGTTTTGTGTGGACATAAGTTTGGGTTCATTTGGGTAAGGAGTGTGATTGCTAGATCCTATGGTGAGAATACTAATACTCATTTAAATAAAATCTACTGTAATAATGTATTGTGAACAACTGTAGCATTTTAAATCATAGCATAACTCTAGCTCTTTGAGATATTTCTTTACTTTAGGAAAGTAGTTACTATTGGTATTTCTCTTTCAGAAGTAGAGAAACTAATGCAAAGATTGAGATACTGAAATAGTTATTTTATTGTTCCATTTTACTGATGATCTGATATATTTTCAGCAAAGCACTTACGAGAATATGGGAAATGTGTTTTTCTATAACAGAACTCCTCTGTCTAATCATGTGCCTCGGCGCTGTTATTGCCAGCCACCTATCGAGCCGTTTCGCCTTTGACAGTGCGAGAGCCCACAGACTGGTAGCCTGGAGGGTGGGGGGTTGTTCCCGTCTATGAGCTCAACAGTTAAGAGGCACATTTTCATCCTCTTAATATTTCCACAGAACAAATCAATGCTGGAGACTGGTTATTTAAGAAATACTTGCTAATTTGACTCTAGTACCAGAAGTGGCAGGTTATACTTTAAGGCAGAGAATCCTGGAGTGGGTTGTCATTTCTGACTCCATAGGATCTTCCCAACCCAGGGATTGAACCCCCCGTCTCTGCAATGGCAGGCAGATTCTTTCCCACTGCATCACCTGGGAAGCCCCATTATTCTATAGATTGGGAAGCCCCATTATTAAATCATTCTCTTACCTGTTAAAAATATATTCCTTGAGCAACCACTGTGTACTAGGTATGAGACTGCAGGTTCAGAAATGTGAACTTAATGCTCTTAAGAACTCAAGAATATTTTCAGGAATAGATTTCACATTTATGAAGTATCAAATCTGTGAAGTAGCAGTGAAAATGCTGTCTGACAGGAAAGTTAGTGATAATTTTTCCCAATGATTTTATAGCATACCTGTGCACACTTACTATTATTATGGGTGCTCAGCATCTTGCTAGCTGGGCCTTGACTTTCCTCTGGAGAGGTACCCTATTCTCCATTTCCAATCATTGTTCCCATCCAGGCTCAGTGGTGGGCATATGGTTCAGTTCTGGCCTATCAGAGGATTGCATTTCTTTGGCTTCAAGGACTGGCTCAGCAATGATAATGTAACCCAACTTGGACCAGTGAAGGCAAGGTCCGAGGCCCAGCAGTCTTCTGCAAATAGTTAGGGCAAAGAAGTTCTTCCTACATTGCTGCAATTTTACGTTGAATGGTATCTAGAGCGACTGTGTGTGTTTGAAAATAAAACCCACAGAAGGGGAGCTGAGATAAGAGGTGAGTTGGGGCAACATTTTATGAACTCATTTGAGCTCTGATCCAGCACCTACACCTGTACTTTTATTTTTTGGACAAATAAATATATATTTTAACAGACTCACCTGAGACAACTTTCTTTTGCGATTCCGACTTCCCATCCTTCACACTTTCTTGTTGTTGGAAGGCCCACAGACATTTTTGGGACCAGTTAGGAAGGAAGTCAGGTTGGGAATATTTAGGTTGAATTTAGTAACAGTTAAAACTGGACATGGAACAACAGACTGGTTCCAAATAGGAAAAGGAATACCTCAAGGCTGTGTCTTGTCACCCTGCTTATTTAACTTCTCTGCAGAGTACATCATGAGAAACTCTGGGCTGGAAGAAGCACAGGCTGGAATCAAGATTGCCAGGAGAACTATCAATAACCTCAGATATGCAGATGACACCACCCTTATGGCAGAAGGTGAAGAGGACCTAAAAAGCCTCTTGATGCAAGTGAAAGAGGAGAGTGAAAAAGTTGGCTTAAAGCTCAACATTCAGAAAACAAAGATCATGGCATCTGGTCCCATCACGTCATGGAAAATAGATGGGCAAACAGTAGAAACAGTGTCAGACTTTATTTTGGGGGGCTCCAAAATCACTGCAGATGGTGACTGCAGCCCTGAAATTAAAAGATACTTACTCCTTAGAAGGAAAGTTATGACCAACCTAGATAGCATATTCAAAAACAGAGACGTTACTTTGCTAACAAAGGTCTGTCTAGTCAAGGCTATGGTTTTCCCAGTGGTCATGTATGGATGTGAGAGTTGGACTGTGAAGAAAGGTGAGCGCCGAAGAATTGATGCTTTTGAACTGTGATGTTGGAGAAGACTCTTGAGAGTCCCTTGGACTGCAAGGAGATCCAACCAGTCCATTCTAAAGGAGATCATCCCTGGGTGCTCTTTGGAAGGAATGATGCTAAAACTGAAACTCCAGTACTTTGGCCACCTCATGTGAAGAGTTGACTCACTGGAAAAGACTCTGATGCTGGGAGGGATTGGGGGCAGGAGGAGAAGGGGCTGACAGAGGATGAGATGTCTGGATGGCATCACCGACTCGATGGATGTAAGTTTGAGTGAACTCCAGGAGTTAGTGATGGACAGGGAGGCCTGGTGTGCTGCAATTCATGGGGTCGCAAAGAGTCGGGCACGACTGAGCGACTGAACTGAACTGAGGGAGGAAGTCAAGTTGGGAATATTTAGGTCAGAGAAGACAATAGCACCCAACTCCAATACTCTTGCCTGGAAAATCCCATGGACAGAGGAGCCTGGTAGGCTGCAGTCCATGGGGTCGCCAAGAGTCAGGCACGACTGAGCGACTTCACTTTCACTTTTCATTTTCATGTATTGGAGAAGGAGATGACAACCCACTCCAGTGTTCTTGCCTGGAGAATCCCAGGGACAGAGGAGCCTGGTGGGCTGCCATCTCTGGGGTCACACAGAGTCAGACACGACTGATGCAACTTAGCAGTAGCAGCAGGTTGTTTAGTAACATATATGTATATGGTTTTCAGTCCCTCTTGTGTAAAATTGTTGCTCGGTTTACACTGTAGGAATGGCTTCCTTGAACACGCCTTCCACCTACTCTCCCAAGTTCACTCAACACCTTGATGTGGATAGTCAAGGTCAGAGGTCACATTGTGACATGAGCATCTTCTGTAGTATGTGGCCCTGGAAGTAGACACAGTGGGGGAGAAACGAGATTTGCAGTGTATGAAGCCAGAAGCTGGTCTGTGGAAAATTCTTCCATTCATTAGTTTGGTAAAATTTGTTTTTCATAGATGCCTAGTCAAAGCAGAAGTTCTCTCCTGTCAGAGGCATACTCAGTAATGCAGCACATACAGTGATAAACACACCATGTTTACTACATGTTTATTACTGTTAGGTGGGGATTATTGGAAATATAATTTATCAGGATTCCTGCATTGTAGGACACAAACCTGCACTAGTACTAAAAATAGGAAATGTATCCTTGGGTGAAGTTGTATGTGTTATGCATCCAAACCCTCAATATATAAAAAAGTTTGGAGTGATCATGCTAGACTAAATTATTTTTCTGTGTGTCTATACAAAACAATATTAAAAAATTGTCACATAGAAAGGCAATCAAAAACACAGTCAAAAATGTGGGGAAATTAATATAAGCATCATGCTTTTTCTCAGATGTTGTAATGGCTGTGGTATTTGTCAGCTTATAAAAATGTGTAATATATTGTGGTTTCTTAAGTTATTCTAAGTAAATATTCATTTTATAACTAATTTTGGCTTCATAATTTTTTTTTTTTTTAAGGAGCTCCCTTCCCAAATGTATAAGCTTCAGGACTTACAAAATGTGAACTTACCCCTGGTAAAGACATGAGCACTTTCGAATGATCCTGTCAGGTTATTTTCTTAAGATGAATTTCTAAGAGTAGAATTTTAAGGACAAAAAGGCCTGTTCTTTTTTTTTTTTTTGAAAGAGAGAATGGGGAGAAAGATTACCTCTATTAGTTAGGCCTGTTCTTTTAAGGGCATTTGACACATTTCACAAAATTGTTCTTCAGAAACGCTACGCCAATTCATCTCCCTCAAGACATATTTGTTTCCACATTATTATTAGTTCTGGGTATTAGTTTTAATTATAATATTTGTCAATAAATAGGAGAAATGTGATACGTTGCTAATTTAATTTATATTTCTGTGATAATTAGTTCGGTTCTAATTAATGTACTGAAGATTTTTTCATATATTTTTCAGTTGCTTCCTTTTTGTGTGAATTTCTTGTTTAATCTTTTGATCATTTTTATAAGTTTTTTTTCAGATTGATTTGAGAGAATTCTTTTCCTATTTAAGATATTCACAATTATCATAAACATTGCAAATCATTTTTCTCATTTTGCCTTTTAGTATTATTTTATATCTTGAGATATAAATGTTTTCATTTGCAAATGTATCCAAAGTCTTTCATAGAATTTCCACATTTTGTATTATAGCTGAAGGACTTTCACAATTAAAGACTATGTAAATATTTACAACATTTCTCCTATGATTTTTATAGTTTATCCTATAAATTATATTTAAAAATCCTGTATTTTTATTTTTAATCCTATCTTTGATCTCTCTGGAATTGTTTTTAAAGTTTTTCTAGTATTTAGGTTTTTGCCCCCCCAGATAGTGAACTGTTTATCTCAACATGATTTGTTGACTAAATCCATCCTTTTCTCCTCGATCTGAAATGCCACCTTTGCCACACACCAACGTGCTGTTCTGGACTTCTGCTCCATTATGTTATGTGATCATTATGTCCCTGTGTTGTGCACTCTTTGCGACCCCATGGACTGACTGTAGCCCGCCAGGCTCCTCTGTCCTTGGGGATTCTCCAGGTAAGAATACTGGAGTAGGTAGCCTATCCCTTCTCCAGGAGATCTTCCTGACCCAGGAATCAAACCTGGGTCTCCTGCATTGCAGATAGATTCTTTACCAGCTGAGCCACCAGCTACCATTATGTCTCTATACTACTCTATTTTGATCATCATATGCTTACTTCTTATTTATCTTACTTCTTTTAATGTTGGTTACTGTACATGTTTCATTCCATTTAAATTTTTACTTAACTTTTCAAATTCCAAACATATCATTGCAATTTTCACTAGAATAAAATTTATAGGTTAATTTGGAGGGAAAATTTATTTGTTTTTAATATTGAACTTTTTCACTTAGAAATAAGGCAAGTTTCTCCACTTAAATATCTTCTTTAATATCCTTTCTAGCTTATTAAAAATTTCATAGCAAATGGGTCTTATCAAGTGACTTCTTAGAATATTAAAGTATTCTATTTTTTTCTTTATAAGTTAATATAGTTTATATTAATTGATTTTTCAGTATTGAACCACAAGTTCAGTGACTAGAGATTCTTGGTCATGTCCATTATTTTTTAATATTTGGGTAAATTCAGTTTCTTGATATACAAATATGTATACAGTCATCCTTCTATATCTGTGGGGGATTGGTTCCAAGGGCCCCATGAATGATAAGTACATGGAGGTTGTAGTTCCTTAAGCAAAATGGTGTAGTACAGTGAATACATGTATTTAGTATATGAATATATATTTAATCTGCTAATATTTCATAAGGGACTTATTTTCTAAGTTTAATGTTTTGTGCTATTTTTATTGGAATATTCTGTCAGAACTATTGTATCTTCAAAAAATATTTGAGGATTTTCTATATTCCTCTGGATTCTAGAATAGTTCAAACAGCATAAGAATTGCTTTGTTCTTGAAAGTTTGAAAGAATTTGTCTATAAAACTACCCTGGCATATTTTCTAAGAGTGACTACATTACAACTCTCTCTATTCTTTACTTCCTTGGTAATTGTTTAACTCCATTTTTCTCACTCTTCTTGATTCAATTTTATTAATTTATATTTTCCTTAAAATTCACAACTTTCCATTAGGTTTTCAAATATATAAGCTTAGGATTATATCCAGAGTCTATTATAATTCTTTTATTTCTCCCCTTCAGCTGTTATTATATTTTCTTTATCATTTTTGTTTTATTATATTTGTGGGTTTTCCACTTTTTAAACTAGCTGGTGATTTATATGTTTTATTGATTTTCCTTACAAGAATCTTTTCTGGGATAATTTTATCAGTTTTGTTGATTGTTTTCTGACTAATTTTCAGTTTTTATTTTTATTAATTCCTTCTTTCTGTTTCTTTGCATTTGTATTTTTGTTTCTTTGGCTTACTTGTATGAAGTTTAGCCCTGAAAATAAATCGTCGAATTATAAAGAGAAACAGGACCTACAGGAAGCAGTGAAACCCTCTTGTTGACAGACTGAACTTGGGTGGAAGTAGGAAGTGTGGGTGGGATGGGGGAAGTGAGACATTTTGCTTTTCAAGATGGCATCCTAGCTTGCCAGCTAGACTGTTGTAAGGTACGGAATGAGAGACCTTAGCTGAGCTGCCGGTGAACCACACCCAAAGCTTCCCCCTTGCCTCTTTGGGTTGCTATGCTGCTAAGTCGCTTCAGTCGTGTCCGACTCCGTGCGACCCCGTAGACGGCAGCCCACCAGGCTCCCCCGTCCCTGGGATTCTCCAGGCAAGAACACTGGAGTGGGTTGCCATTTCCTTCTCCGATGCATGAAAGTGAAAAGTGAAAGGGAAGTCGCTCAGTCATGTCTGACCCTTAGCATGGACTGCAGCCCACCAGGCTCCTCCATCCATGAGATTTTCCAGGCAAGAGTACTACCACTCTGGCAATAAACAATTAGCCCTTCACAAAGTTCTCTTTGTTGTTAGGTCAAACTTTAAGCTCTCTCTGTGTTCAGTGTTATCTGTTAAGAATGTCTTGAATTTACTAGGTACCAACTCTGTGTTTTAGTTGCATAGACACAACTCACGGATCTGATCAAGGCTCTTACATTTATAATATTTATTTTAGGGTCCTATTACATTAATTAAATATTAATGCTTTAAGCATATTTTTCATAGCCCTCTCTGTTTCTTCTCTACTGGAGAATATTGCTGGAAATTAAAAAATAGTGTGGTTTATTATTCATGTCATTGGTGTTACATTTGATGATAAATTATTTTTGGAAAATAAAAACAAAAAAAGATAAGTAGAAGAATCCCCTCTGGATCTCATGCATTTCTCTGAATAGCAAGTTTATATTTTGTCACTGGTATTCCAGAGATTATTGCATATCTTCCATAAGCATCTATAAAATACCTAGCCATAGTCTTAAAAATTGGAGATACTTTCTGAAGAGCTTCTAATGAAATTTTTAAAAGTATTGTATGTGGTATAAATATGCTCACACAAAAGTAGTTTTAAAAAGACATAGTTTTTACCATGTGTAGGCATTTATGTAGTTTCTTACAGTTTTTACTTATTACAACCATGCACATGGGGATGAACAGTCAGTGTGTTTAAACTCATGACTTTTCTGGATGGGAAACCTGAGGTTAATAAGTTCTTGACACATTATAAGGGTGAGGGGGCCTTGGCTGCTGTTAAATAATCCAGAGATGGTGATGGATGGCAGTGCTGGGCCAGAGAAGCTCAATGGCACGGTGATAGAGGCTTCAAAAACTGCTGACTTGCTGTGATGTGCTTATGCCTATTTATGGACAACAATTGAAGAGGACTTCAAGGGTTTGGAACTGGGTGATTAAGTCATTAATGATTCTTTTGGTACGCAGGGCCTTTTAGAGGAGGAAACTTTTTCTTCAGGAGGACAGGGCGATTGAAACGACAAGCTTGGTTTTGCAATGCTGAGTTTAAGGCAGTAAGCAGACTTCCAGGTTGAAATGTCTTATAGGCAACTGGTGATGCAGAGCTAGAGCACAGAGAAAGGTCAGCACCAGAGTGCCGACT